>CM056730.1:105841423-107089386 GCA_029844215.1 Przewalskia tangutica
GCAGAATAATATGCAGGAACATATAGCATGAAATTTTCAGCACACTAAACACATGAAGCTAAATATTTCGCAAACTCATATTCATCATGCTTGATGGAAGTCAATATACTAAATCATGCATATAAATTCAAGAATTCCTATGGCATGCTTACTTGATATTCTCCACTAATTCTGGATATGCATAAAACAGATCTTCAGGACTTTGAGGGTTGTAATGTAGGCTTAGGTAGGGGTTGGTAAAGATAGGCATTTAGGCTCATTTTTCTGTACCATAAGCTCTTTGGCTTTTCAATTTTTCCCTTTTTCTTTTGATTCTTTCCTTCACTTCAATTCTATCCTTCCCCTCTTTTGTTTTGGAAGAGTGAAGTGTATTATACTAATAGGCACCCCCAAACTTAGGCTTTTGCCTCTTTCTTATTACTTTTCCATTGGGGTGCATCAAACTTGTTCACTCTTTTTGTTTCTTCTTTTTAACACAATGTACTCCACTATTTCATATTTTCACTTATGGCACAATTTTGTGGGAATATAGGGTGTCAAAGAAGAAGTTTCAAATTTAGGCTCAATGGGGCTGACTAGGGATATTTTTAAAGTACGGGATAGAAAAGAATGGTAAGAAT
This sequence comes from Przewalskia tangutica, assembly GCA_029844215.1. Classification (NCBI taxonomy): domain Eukaryota; kingdom Viridiplantae; phylum Streptophyta; class Magnoliopsida; order Solanales; family Solanaceae; genus Przewalskia; species Przewalskia tangutica. The sequence goes on from CM056730.1 coordinate 105,842,044, forward strand.
TGGCTATCAAAGAAATGCCTGAGTCATCTCCCTAACATGCATATCCTAACTATTTCGCCTCAAATAGCAAGCACTCATAACACATAAGCATTTATCATTTAGCATGCATAACTTAAGCAAGAAACTCCAAATAGGCAGTTACGTGAGCTTTTGGCATATCTAACCTAATTGTTTAGATAGTTGCTTCAATTCCTTTACATTATTCCACCTTACTTCACTAGGTGTTTCTAGCAACTACAGCATACATGATCTTTGACAGGCAATTATGACTCAAGAAAGAAAAAAATTTGGTGACTCAAAATAAACATAAAACAAATAAAAAGATTTAAATAAAACATAACATGACACACAAATAAAAACTAAAACACAAAAACACACCCCCAAACTTAAATCACACATTGTCCCCAATGTGTGTAGACTCAAAGATAGTAAAGAAAATAACACTTACAAAATTTGGTTAAAATGGTGGTGGTGGCGGTGGATAATGCATCGACCATTGGTTGAACAAGGCACTCAGCTCGTCGATTTGTTGCCTTGTTTCTTGCTGTCCTTGTACTACTGTTTGCAAGGTCTGCATCATCTCCCTCTGATGTTGGTACAATTGCCCCATTGTGGGCTCTGAAGGTTCTGCTCTTGTGGTTGGCCGGTGGCTGGGTCCTGCCTCATATTGAGCCTCTGTTTCAGGCTCATCTTCATCCATGGCGGCCTCTGCTGCTGCTGCTGCTTTGGTGCTCTCGTCAGCTGCTTTGAAGTGAGTGCAGGAAAGAGGGCACTATCCCATAGGACACTGGCAGTTGGTTTCTTTCACGAGTATCTGTGGGTAGTTGTGGGACCGCACTCATGTGGCATAGACTGGTAATAAGCGAGCCGTGTCCCAATCCACCTGTTGTCACCAACCTGCTGATTTCTTCGATGCTCTGCACTATCTCTTTTCCCACATCAATTGTCAGCCCCCTCATAATTCCATAAACCAACTTAATCTTGTCTTACGGCACTCTGGTGAAGTCGTAGATGGAATCATGCGAACGCGACGAAATCTGACCAAGCCTTGGTGCGCTTGTCAATCGGGCACCTACTGGTGCTCTAGATCCATTCCTTCCAATCTCAGCGGCTCGGGGTAGGCGGCGGTGTTTCTGTGGTATCCCGATTGATGTTGTCGGTGCTCTAGACCATGTTCTAAAATGGCTCCAATCACCAATTCCTCCTTCAACATCCACCGCTTTTAGAGTCGCATTTATTCTTCGCCGTCGCGGCATATAATTTCCCACAAAGCACCCCTTTCTCCTCTCGGAAAGTTTGCATAAAATTCCCGCCATTGTTGTATTCATCGGTGTTATCTTCTCGGATTGACAAATCTCTTCCACCCCTTAGTTCTATCATAGCCGGATGGGCTCATAAATGTCTTCCTCCCCATATGATCCCTTTGGTAATCCATTCCCTTTCGAATTACTGTCCGTATCAATCCTTTTGTATCTTTGGAAGGTCTGGTAACTCACAAATCTATTTTCATCGTATTGTGGGTTTGGGGTGGATGTGGATCCTCTTCTCTTTCTGGTGGCCATTTTTAAACAAAATCTGCAGCTTCTAATTTTTGTGGCACAATGTCTCCTACACACTCAACAACTAGCAGCGACAACACCCCCAAACTTCAACAATGCCCACAACCTCTTTTTCTACTCTTTTCTCCAACTTCACAACCAACTTTTCAGTACTCAAACTACTTCAACTACAGTACTCTTCCCAACTACTACCTCCTATGACTTGATGAAAAGGATTCAAGAACAAAGATAGGGATTACCTTTTGATGAGAAGATTCAAGCTTGTTCTTGTTTCAATTGGTGGGTTGAGGCTATGGAATGGAGCTTTGTTGTTTGAGATAGTTGGGGGTTTTTGGGAATTTAAGAGTTTAGGTTGTGGTTGGGTTGGATTTGTGGGAGAGTTTCTGAAATTTCGTGGGTTTTTGGAGAGGGAAGGTTAGGTTTTGGAAGTTGGAATTGGGGAAAATCTGATTTTTTGGGCGTTTTAAATTTCTGGATTCCCGCCAGCGGCCATGCTTTTAGCGCGCGGCGCCAAACATCTGCGCTCCCTCGGGACTTTCTGCGCGCCTGCTCTGGCGCGCATGGCTAAATTCTGCGCTGTTCACTCTTTTGGCGCCGCGCCCTTCGGCGCCATGGCCTACCCGCTTTTCTGGAAATCCTGACTTTCTTTCAGTTTTTCGCCTTCAGTTCATTCCCCTGTACCTATCACTCACAGCACAAACACAAGAACCCAAGACCGTGAGATTGTTCTAGACAAAATAAAATAAACTAAAAACAGAAATTAAAATGACATAATTGAAAAACGTTGGGTTGCCTCCCAACAAGCGCTGTCTTTTACGTCTTTTAGCCGGACGCAATTAACCTTTCTGAGTGCCCATTGGATACTTCTGCGAACTGCTTGCAATCCACAGATTTATTGCTATAGGTCTCAATTTCCCTATAACTATTTGTTCAAACAGGGGCCTTAAACATACAAGTATCCCCCAAGCACACAAGATGAGTTTGTCTTTTAGGCTTCTTATTTTGTAGGAAACCGTGAAATTCTCTACATCTCTTGACTCTGGGGGTTGCCCTTGATGGTATGCAATTCCTAATTGGGAGTCATTCGTGATAGCTAGTGGTGTTTCTTCTGTGATAGGTGCATGAAAAAGAATTTCCACAGAATCCAAGAAGGTGAATAATTGGATTTATGCAATCTTTTCCTCTACACCAACTATCTCACCAAATTCCTCAATAGTTGGGTGTGATTCGTGCTCCTCAACTTGCTGTTATTTGTTGAATATGATCGCGAGTTCGCTATTTGCGTTTCCAACTTCTTTATACCCAACCTCATTTCGTCCATGAACTGAGCTTGGGACCTCGTGAGACTGAGTAGAATTTCTCGTAATTCCTCCCTCTCTTCCTCTATGGTTGGAGCTCGATCATATTGACAGTAGTAATCCATATCTTCAGGATCCCTGAGATGCATCATAACCAACAAAGAATCACGGCACCCTTGTTTTCACACAATAAATACATAAAACAAACAAAATTAAAAAAAAACTATACATAAAACCAAATTAGAAATTAAAAATAGATAAATTTGATATTGAACTAATGCCTAATCCCCGGCAACGGCGCCAAAAACTTGATGCGCGTGATATGCACACACTTTTAAACGCAAGTGCACGTTATCGTATCAAGTAGTATAGTCTTAGATAAGACCGAATATCGTCCTCAAGAATTAGGGTTCAAGTACCAACTATCTGTTTTCTAGTATCTATTTGGTGAATTAATGATTGATTGTTTTGTTTATAACTAAGAATTATTAAAGACAAGTAAATATAAAGAATTACTTCAGATGTGATGAGAATAGGGCTTCTATGTATCCTCACTATCCGCTTATGCTACTTACTAATGCATTACTTATGGTGTTCTTCTTTTGGAGAAAGCAGGTTTACGAAATCGTTTTATACTCCCGTTAGGGTTATATAAACACTCAACCCCAGTATTGTTCCTTACCTAACTTTCGCTGATAAGGGTAACTCTATAGGAGGATTAAGAACAAAAACCTAGTTGACCGTCACACACAATGCGCAAAATTAGGGTTGTTAAGCCTCTCATCAACGCTACAAAACTAATTGAGGTATTTTCATCCCCAATTCGAGCCTGTCTACCCAACTTACAAAGATATTCACAATCCCCTTTTCGAATCGATTAGAAATCATATAGTGATAACTAGTTGTCAATTAGCTACCAAGAATTCAACTCAATTATTGGATAGATCTCTCAATAAGAAAAATAATCATAAGCGCATTAATTTATAACATAAGTTTCAAGAAGTTAAACATAGAAAGCCTATAGGAGAATTAGTTCCTAGCCATAAAGATGACAAGAACTAATTCCAAGTTCATCATGCAAAACTGAATTAAAGAAAAGAAAAAGGAAAGAAATTACTAAGTTTAGGTCTCCAATCTCCTAGCAAGAAAATCTTGTGTTGTCAAGAAAGGAACCTCAAAACCGCTAGGGTTCTCCTTATATAGGTTTAAAAACGCCTCCTTCTTTTCCTGCGGTGGCCCAAAAATCCGTCAAAGACCTAATTTTTCCGCGTCGGCCGCGCTGCAGATAGCGCGCGGCCGGAAGTTCGCGATCCGTCGGGTGTTTTGCGCCGCGCCCGATATCGATGTTCGAGGCGCGGCCGAATCTTCGTAGCTCACTCGGATGTTTAGCGCCGCGCCTCGTCTTCGGTAGCGCCGCTGAGATTTCTGTCTCTCGATAGTGGCGCGCGGCCATTTTAGCGGCCGTGCTGGATCTTCGCGCGCTACGAATGATGGCGCGCGCGCCTCGCTTCGATCGCAGGAGCCGCGCTGGTCCGATTTACGCCTTGTTCGCCACTTTCTCTGTTTTCATCTCTGGCATCTCCTATTTTGCCCTCTTTTTGCTCCTTTTCCGCCATTTGGCCATTTTAACCACTTTGACTCAAAAGAAAGAAAAACTATCCTAATACGACACTTATATGTGCAAAATGGGACAAAAGACTAACTAAAACTGACTCAAAAGGTGTATATAAAATACACCGATCAACTATGCGGACTGCGGGAGTCCAGGAGGGTACCGCGGGCTAGCTACCCCCGATGCAAGGAATACCTCATGCGGGCCTATGTGGCCTTTATGCGAGCGGCGGTATGCTCAGGGATTAGACGCGCATTGATATCGAGGCGAGTGGCGGCCGATCATGTGGTGCGGTCTAGAAAGACCTCGTGATACGCTTTATGGCATTGTTGGTGCGTGGGTCTTAGTAGTCGGCTATGCGCCGTGCATTTACCCCGTCACGGTTTTATTATGACACGGGTGGGACACGGTGTTCATGTGTATTCCTTGGTGCTTGTTATATCATGGCTCGCCGGTGAGAAGGAATTCCACGGCGCATGATTGATATAGTGGGCATGAGACCCATGGTTATATTTTAGTGATGACTTTAAGGGCGTGATTCCCTGACTTGACATCACTGCTTACATATTGTTTATCGTAAATTGTTTATCATATATGTCTTCTGTTTTATATAGACTATTATGATTTCATTCTGATATTTTGATTTCACATACTTGGTACATGTTGATCGACCTCCTTGCGTTCATGCCGCAGTAGAGGTACACGATCGTCGATCCTCGCCATAGGATCACGATTGGCGTTTTTGGGAAGCTCCGTTTCTCCGGAGGCTTATCTTTGGTATAGTCCCTGATGTTGTTAGGTATTAATGTTCATTCAGGGTATGGCGGGGCCCTGTCCCGCCATAGTTGTTTTACTTCCTTAGAGGTCTGTAGTCCCGTTGTAAAGTTGGGATGTAACTGTTCACTTTGGGTTTATATATATATGTCGAAAGGAAACTTTTCCTCAGATAAACTGTACCTCTTTTACATTGTTTCATGTTGTGTTTTTATATTCCGCTGATTACTCTGATGTATGTCTACTTGGGTGCCCGGGTAAGGCACCAGTCACGGGCCCGGGTTCGGGTCGTGACAGATGGTTCCTCCTAATCCTCGATGGAGGGTCTCTTCTTACTTGATCATTCAGCTCCGTAGCAGACTCCTCCTCGACATCTTCCTCGGTGTTCTCTTCTTGAGGTTCAGATGTGACTTCTGGTGTTGGGTCAACATTTGGGTCAACATCTGATGCTTCAGTGATTTGCTCTTTCTCTACTGCAACCACAATGTTGTTTTCTGAAGATCTTCCAGATATGTCCAGCAGATCATCAAAAATCACATTGACAGACTTCTGAATGGTCTTTGTCCGAAGGTTGTATATCCGGTAAGCATGGCTATTCTGAGAGTAGCCGACAAATATCCCCTTGTCTCTCTTGGAGTCGAACTTGGCCAGTTTATCCATGTCATTAAGAATATAGCACACACACCCAAAGACATGGAAATACCTCATTGTAGGTTTCTTTCCATTTAACAGTTCATAGGGCGTCATTTTGGTCTCTGGCCAAAAGTAGACTCTATTACTTATGTGACATGTTGTGTTCAATGCTTCAGCCCAAAACCTCTTTGATAATTGCTTAAAACTCAACATTACTCTTGTCATTTCTTGTAAAGTTCTGTTCTTTCTCTCGGCAACCCCATTTTGTTGAGGTGTTTTTGGTGCCGAAAATTCATGGAATATGTCTTTCTTTTCACAAAATTTTGCAAAGGTCTGATTTTCAAATTCCTTTCCATGATCAGATCTTATTCTGAAAATTGAAGAACAAAACAAATTCCTAATTCTAGAGTAAAGAGTTTTAAACATCTCAAAGGTTTGTAATTTTTCCTTTATAAAATATATCCAAGTAAATCTGGAAAAATCATCAACTATGACATAAGAATATCTCATTCCTCCTAGGCTATCTACCTCAATTGGACCCATAAGATCCATATGCAATAATTGGAAACAATGAGACGTACCTGAATGTTGTCCGTCATGTTGGACAACATTGTGAGAGACTCGGGTCTGCTTTCCCTTCAAATAATCCTCACATATTGTTTTATCTTTTGTATCCAGTCTGGAAATGCCTTTTACAGCCTCAAACGAGATCAGTTTCTCCAAGGTGCCGTAGTTGACATGTCCCAACTTCTGGTGCCAAAGTGTCAAGTCACCTACCTTTGCGGAGTTGCAAACCTTTTCTCTACCTACTAGATAACAGTTATCTCCGGTTCGGATTCCTAACATAACACACTTGTTTGCAGAATCTGTAACTTTGCATCCAAGTTTGTTGAATTTCACCTCTAGATCGTCATCACATAGTTGGCTTATGTTAAAGAGATTAGCAATTAAACCTTCTACATTAAGCACATTCTTCAAGGCTAGTACATTCAGAACATTTAGAGTTCCTCTACCAATAATCTTACTCTTACTTCCTCCTCCAAAGGTTACATACCCTCCATTGAATGCTCCATACTCCTTCAAGAGACTTTTAGTACCTGTCATATGACGTGAGCAGCCACTATCGAAGTACCAAGAACCTGTAATGTTAGTACGCAAGGCAGTTATGCACACATTACATTTTAGATTTAGTTTGGGTACCCACTCCTTCTTAAACCTTGTCTTTCTTCCGCTTCCAGGCTTGTTGCTTTGAATGTTGTCAGTAATGTTGGGCAACATTGGTGACAACACTTTAGGCAATAGGCTGAGAGCAGAATTTTGAAGCTTGTAGCAGTAGGGCATGAGATGTCCTGATTTTTTACAGAAGCTACATACAAACTTCGATCCAATCATAGTGCTCTGAGAGTTACAAGCATTTTCTTAGACGAATTTTATCCTCTCAGTTGGACTATGGATCCTAGAAGTATCGGTTTTTCTTGGAGAATGATATCCAGGCCTAGTCCTTGTGGGATTGCTGAAGTTCAAAATTTCATCCAGTTTGGAGGTTCCCATGTTTAGCCTTGAAATGTGGTCTCAGCTGTGTACAATCGTGCACTAACCTTAACAAGCTCAAGATCCTTCTTGATAAGTGTCACCTCTAATCGGTTGATTGTGCCTTTCAAATTGCAATTCTCATGAGCCAATGATTTTGCTTTTGAGTCCAGTTGCTCAGATGTAGTGATTAAGGCTTTTGTAATTCCTTTATCATTTCGTCTTTCGAGTCAACTAGATCCAAATCAGCAGCCTCAGTTGAAGAAATAAATCCACTAAAACAATTTACATAAGAATAATTAAAGTAGACATACCTCTCTGATGATGCAGACATTTCCGATGTGGCGTCCGATGTTGTTTCAGAGGTTGGGTCAACACCGTCAACAACATCTTCATCGTCGGACAGTGAGTGTTCAAACATGGCTGCAAGCATTGCCCGTGGTTGTTCTTCTTCTCGATCTTCTTCTTCCTCTTCATTCTTATCATCACTGAGGGTTACCCACATGACCTTACCAATTTTCCTAAGGGTGTTTGCACACTCATTAGCGAAGTGTCCCAAACCCGAGCATGCATGACATTACACTTTCTCTAGTTGTGTGGGATTGTAATTGGTTCCGTCGGAGTTGGATTTCCTCAGTGGAAAACAGTTACTTTGCTCAGAAGTTGATCTATTAGGCTGCTTATTGAAGAGATGGTTTTGATTCTTGTTATATTTTACTTTGTTACGGTCAGTGTTGATCTTTCTCACCATAGAATTGAATCTACGTGTGAGTAAGGCAACAGTTGCATCACTCCCCAGTTCCTCCAGGTTTTCTTCCTCATTTTCTATTTCAGATTCGGAGGTTTGTCCTTGGAGTTCCAAAGTCTTGTCTTTATATAGATCTCTTTGGCTCTTCATGTTCATCTCATATGTTTGAAAGATGCTCATTAAAGCGTGAAGATCCATAGTAGCAAGATTATGGGCCTCTTCAATAGCACAAATCTTAGTATTAAATCTTTCAGGAAAAGATCTAAGAGTTTTATCCACAAGTTGTGTGTTGGTTAATGGAGACCCAAGCACTTGACTGATTAACAATGTCAATCAACTTTTCAAAATAGGATTTTATTTTGTCAGACTCCTCCATCCTCAAGCGCTCGTATTGACTCAAGATCATGCGAAGCTTTGTACGTCGAACACTTGAGGTTCCCTCACAATGGGTTTGTAAGGTTTCCCAAGCATCCTTGGCCGTTGTACAATTCTGAATAAGCTTGAACATATAGAGATCTACCCATCCAAATATCGCATTTAGGGCTTTTTTGTTAAAACTTGCCGAGTTGATTTCTTCCTGGGTCCATTTAGACTCGGGTTTAGTGAGAACATCACCATCCTCATCTGATGGGTACTTGGGGATTACATAGCCTTCAGATACAGATCTCCAAGCTCGAACATCAATGGATTTGATGTGCGAATGCAATCGAATTTTTCAGTAGGCATAATTAGATCCGTCAAGTATTGGAAGTCTACCAACGTTTTGTACAGTTGAGTCCATAGCCGTAATAATCAGAATCAAACACTTATTGTATCAAGTGCAGGCTCTGATACCACTTGTTGGGTCCCATGGGCTACAGATTCGTAAAACGTAAGATTAAAAGTCGCAAAACTACGAACAACAAAAGCGATCCTTTGGATCTCGCCTTGATGTTGGGTCAACATCTGATGCTAACATTGTAATAAAACAGAATAAACCTTGTTAGAGTAAATGCAGCGGAAAAGTAAAAGAACACAAGGTTTATATTTTCAAGAGTATATATAAATATATCCCTTGATGGTCGATGACCAAAAGAATTGTATAAATTATATACAATTACAAAGAATTTCTTTTTTACAAATTGAGCGTTACAAATGAAAAAGAAATTACATACAAAAATGAAGTCGCAGATGACTTCGCCTAAAGTTACAAAATCTAAAAGATAAAAGAGACTTGAACAATAAGCTTAATCTAGAATAGAAATAGCGATTGCAGTGTGGGACAAGATGTTGTTAAAACAACTTTAGGCAAAAAGGTTGATCCAGTTTTCTAAGGTAAAATCCGAGAGCTCTCTTGGAAGTTCTTCTTCTCTAAATCTGGATATCGATACTTGTGAAGCTCTCCTCTATTTATAGTGTTGAGCTTCCCTTGAAATCCTCACTGATGGTTGCGGAGGTTGAGCAAAAGATGGCAGCAGCTTGGACCGAGTCTTCCTCCTAAAAATCCTCAACGATCTGGACTTGGTCTTCGCTGCTTTCTCTCCACGTTTTGACTTGGTCTTTCACCACGTTTTAAACACAGCAATCTGGTAAGCTTGCCTAGGTCATTTTTACTCGCAGTAACTTCAACTGCTTAGGCCGGAAGAATAGGCAAAACAGTTACATAGATGTTGGCAGAAATGTTGTCGCAACATCGCAGGCAACATCCTGAAGATGTTGTCCTGTGCTTTCGCAGATGTTGTCACAACATCCTATCCAACATCAACATACTATGTTTAGTGTCAAGTTACAATTGTTGGGGGCTCAAGCTAGGAAGTTAAATAAAGAGATGTCATCTCTTGATACAAGGATTGAAGAATTGAGAAGCAAACTGGTGATTGTTTAGGAAAGCATGAAGTCCAACTTATTTGATGCTTCCTTGATTGATGCTGAGAGAGATATACTAGTGCAATTGCAGAAGTGGGATGAATTACATGAGCAGGTGTTGAGACAAAAATTTAGAGCAACATGGATTTCACAAATTCAAAAAATTTCATGTTCATTTGAGGTCTAGATAATCTAAAAATAGAGTGGGATCAATATGCAATGCCTATGGTGATATAATTACTGACCCTCAATAGATCAAGGAGGATTTTGTCAACTGCTTCAAACAACTCCTAGGTACAGCTACAACAGAATACCTTATCTTGACCCACCATTGCTAGGGATAGACCTTGTCTCAACCCTGAACAACAAAGACAATTGGTACTTCCTGTGACTACAACATATATCTTTAGTACCTTGCAGAGCTTGCCATGTGACAAGGCCCTAGGAATTGATGGCTTTCCTGCTGAGTTTTTTCAGAGGATTGTAGCCTGTGATAGGTGATGAGGTAACAAATTCTATCATGCAATTCTTTGATAATGGCAAATTACTAAAGAGAATTGTGCAACTGTTACATTAGTTCCTTAAGTGATTGCCCCTAACTATATAAAGGAATTTAGACCTATTGCTTGCTGCTCTACTATATATAGTTAATTGCCAAGATTATGATTGTCAATTTGAATATAGTGGGTGACTGTTTAGTAGGGCCATCACAATCAACATTTATAGAGGGGAGGAATATACTAGACAATATAATAGTGGCACATGAATTGATCAAGGGGTATGGGCAGAAACATGTGTCACTTAGGTGCTTCATGAAGATTGACATTAGGAAAGCCTATGACTCTGTAGAATGGGGTTTCTTGCGGATGGTGTTGATAGAGTTTGAGATTCCTAATAAAATGATTGAATGGATCATGACTTGTGTTACAACCATTAGTTATAACCTTGTTAATTAATGGGGGTTGACAAAGGTGTTCCAAGCAAAAACAAGGGTTGAGGCAAGGTGACCCTATGTCACCATACATGTTTGTAATGGTGATGGAATATCTTAACAGGTCACTAAAATAACTAAGACATGACGCTAACTTCAACTACCACCCTAAGTGTTCTAGACATGAGTTGGTCCACATTTGCTTTGCATATGATTTACTCATGTGTTGTAGAGTAGATAATGGTTTCATTCAATTGATGATGCAAGCTTTTGAACATTTCTCAACTGTCTCTGGGATACAAGTTAATTTACAAAAGAACCTTTTATGTTGCTGGAGTTACTGATGACTTCAAGGATCAAATCCTGCAGGAAATGAGGTTCACTATGGGTGAAATACCATCTAAGTACCTAGGTGTACCTCTTTCCTCCAGAAGCTTACTATTCAGCAATGCATGCCTCTGGTTGAAAATATTGTGACTAGAATCAGATATCGGTCTTCTAAATTTCTCTATTATAGTGGAAGGTTGCAGCTTATTAAAAGTGTTCTTTTTGAGATGCAAACTTACTAGGCTCAGGTTTTTCTTCTACCGAAAAAGGTGATTGCAATGGTGACAACTACTTGCAGAATATTCATATGGACAATGTGCAATGAGAGCTCTAAGAAAGCTTTGGTCTCCTGGGATACAATGTGCCTACCTAGATCTGCTGGAGGGCTTAACATTATCAACTTTGAACTCTGGAACAAAGCAGCACTTTTTAAGTTACTATGGGCTTTATCTCACAAGAAGGAAATATTATGGGTGAAGTGGATAGATACCTTATATATCAAAGCAAGGGACTTGACTGATCTTGACACACCTAAGCAAGCTTATTGGCTAGTCCGGAATTTTTTTTATGCTAGGAAATGGTTCCCCAATACAGATCCAATGATGCATCTGAACCATTTTGCAATTGAAGGATCTTTCAGCATTAAGAAAGCATATATATATCACTTATCCCTCAAGTAAATAGAGCAACATGGAGGAACCTTGTGATAACTAAAGATGTCATGCCAAGACATTAATTCATCACATGGTTAGCAGTACAAAACAAATTGGCTACTGTGGACATATTGGCAAGGTGGAACATTCAAGTGGCCCAGAGTTGTGTCTTATGAAACACGCATGAGGTAGAAACAATGGAACATATGTTTTTTTTTAATGCAGGTGCATCAGATTCATATGGTCTACTCTACCCATTTGGGTGGAAACACCAAGGAGGATAGGTACCTGGGCAGAAGAGGTGGAATGGTTATCAAAACAGGTCAACAACAACAGGCCAAGGACAAGCATATTGGGATTTACTGCAGCAGCTGCTATTTATCACATCTGGGCAGAAAGAAATGCAAAAAAGTTCAAGTCCAAGTCCAAAACAAGTATTCAGATCATTAGAGACATAGTTTTCCAATTGCATATTAGAGGACAATATATTTGTAAATGGAGTAGACTATTAGCTAAATTGAATAGATATCCTGTATAGGCTTTAGTTTCGCTCTGGAATAGTTAGTAAAGCTTTTGAGAAACTAGCTCTATAGACTATAGTTAGTTTCTTCTCTACTTGTCAGTTGCCATCCCTACTCAAATGAGCCCTAAATTTCATACCCAACTAAACGGCAGGGTAAAAATCTGGATATAATCCAATCGGTGCAGTTTGTTGGTGCACCGATTGTTGGTGCATATTTGTTACCAACATAAGGTTTGAAGTTCTTGGTTATTTCTTTATTTGCTTTGTTGAGGTAAACCTTTGAGGTTTTGGAAATTCTTGGTTACACTCTTGTCATTGCACTTTGAATGGTTTTCATAGTTATTTTATTAAGCTGATAAAAATGGTCAATCTCTTTTGCACTTTGAGTGGTCAATCTCTTTTGCATGAAGTGGAACTGATAAAAATGATTCAATACTAAAAGATATTTTATGTTTTGAATTTTATCTTTTCTTTCCACAGACATTTTATGGAACTCAATTGTTTAACAAGAGGACCAACACAGAGATTAGTGCATTGGATACCAAAATATTTTTATATCAATGACATTTTAAAGAACATTGATGTAGAATTTAATTTCTAAGACCTTTGTAATTTAATTTCTTGTGAATGACGTTATTCTTGTGATTGTTGTAAAATGGTGTAGAAAAGGAACTTTGAAACTGGAAACTAAATGCATTGGATATAATTGTTAGATTGAGTAAACTGAATGCTTTGTGGAGTAGCATTCGAACTTGCCCAATGGAGTAAACTGAATGCTTTGTGGAGTAAACTTTGAAACTGGAAACTGAATACATTGAATTGTCGATGTATTCTATCATATGAATGTTGTTGTGTACTTGTGTTTTGTTGATTCAATCTGAATGCACTGGAGAATTCAAGACAATTTTTTTACATGCGGATCCAGATCCGATCCGTGGACCATGTGGATTCGATGGATCTGATTTTTATAGACCCGATGAATCTGGATTCGGATATGAATACAAATATAAAAAACGAATCTGAATCTAGTAGGATCCGGTCCAGATCCTATCCGTTGTCATTCCTATCTATAGTCCAAAAGAGCTAGATGTACAGAAAGTTAACTTGGTTAAATAAAAATCTTTGGCAAAAAAAACATGGTGGAATATAGACATTTTGACATTTGACATATATATTAGTAATGTATAGCCAAGTATATCTGTTGTGCTGAAGTGTTCTCTTTATTTTCTCTAGACATAATAGTCTTTTTTAGTTCACACGAAATCAAAAGTACTGCTTCTTATTAATAGAGTAATTTATTAATAATAATATTAACACGTAATATAATATGTACACTTTCCTTGTTAAAGAATATGTTAAAGTACTGGAGCAAGAAAATTATGCAAGGAGTATATATAAGGAAATAAAAGTAAAAAGTCTTTAGAACAATATTGAGACAAGAATGACAATGAGATAAGACTAAGGGTGGCCAATGAGACGAGATGGGATTTGGGAAATAGTGTGGGGGGTCGGGATCGGGTTTGGCGAGACGGGGGGATATGGGGACTGGAAGTGGTCCCATCCCGTCCCATATCCCGCCAGCAGAGGGGACGAGATTTGGGGGGACGGGACGGGTCGGGTAGGGGGATTTGGGGGGACTTTAATTTTTTTTCTAAACACTTAATTTTAAAAAATATATATATATATAAACACTTAAATAATTGAACAAGATAGTGAAAAAACATCACAAAGCTATTTACCTCTTATATTATTTAATAGAAATATGATTTTTTTGTAATACAATTTTAAAATTGCAACTTTATTTCATAGTTCAAAAGTTGCAAATCACATAGTAAAATTGGCATTAAAAAATTACATATTCAACCATATTTTTTCTAATTTTCTGACAATCTCTTGAGGATCTTCTGTTGGAATTGAAAGTTGTTGGTCAAATTGTTCAAGATCGCTTCCTGGTCCTTCAGATAAGATTTCGTTGTAATTGTAGTCGTCTTCTTCATTGATCTCTGGTTGACCGCATCTTTTATGCTCCGTTCTAGTTCAATCTCTAAATAAAACTACAATCTTCAAACTGTCTTCCGCCAATGAGTGTTTGTGTTCTCCTATTTAAAACCTTCCAACAGAAAAAAATGCTTTTAGAAGCTGTTTATGACGCTTGAATATTCAATACATCTCGGGTCATCTTTAATAGAGTCGAAAATGTCTTCTCATTCTCCCTCCAGTATTTCAGCAAGTCTCCACGTTCATTTTCATTAGCAATTGATTCTAACAGTACAAAACTCTGCAAAACATAAACATCAAATTCGCTAATTTGTGAATAACTTGGACCACTATACATTCTATTTCGAAGGTCTTGAATACTTGAAGCATAAATCACATGTTTTATAAGGTTAAAGTGAGGTAGAAGAAGATGGTACAGAAGCCGATTGATTATTTGCACTTTGCTCTTGGTAATACATATACATATTTTTGCATTGTGTTTGTATGCTAGACATAACATCTTCTTTAGTTGGTTCGTTAGTTGGTTCTTCAGTTGGTTCTGTTGGAAGTATTTCTAAGCATTCATAAATCGTTTCAATAAGAGCATTACACTCGTCTACTTTGATAGTAGGATTTAATAAGCATAACTCTAGTCATTTCTTGCAATTTTCTATTCTTCCTTTCTGCTACCTCATTCTGTTGATGAGTTTTGGGAGCAGAAAACTCATGAAACCCTTTTTCTCATAAAATTTTGTGAAGAAGCTATTTTCAACAACAAGTAATTGTTAATACAAAGAATTTCACCTAGTTGCAGCTTATTCTGGATTTTTCTATAAGGTAATCCACAATCATGATATGTCTTTTTAATACTCTTTGCGTCTTTGTATTTTATTACCTTTAAAAATAAAGTTGATAGAAAATTATACTTTATCAAGGACGTTTTTAAAAAGTTTTAGGTCAATCTTTACAACTAAGTTATAAATATGACATGCACATCTAACATGAAAAGTATGGGGAAAAGATGGAGTAAATTAAGTTTTTAAAACATTTACATCATAATCATTAGAAGAAATATTATTTGATGTAATTGTCATAATTTTATCAGTAATTCCAGAATATTCACTAATTTCATGAATATTTCTTGAAATAAAAACTCCAGTGTGTCTTTCATCAATATATCGATATGCTAATATATGTTTTTGCATAGATCAATTGTGATATATCCAATGACATATAACAGTTAAATAATCATTATTATTAGTACACGGCCTATGTCAGAAGTGATAGTCATTTTGTCATTTAAATGATACAATGCATAACGTAAATATTGTTGATATTCATGCGCAAATTTAAAAACATCTCTAATAGTTGATCAAGAAAAACCGTTAAAAGCAGGAATATATGTTTCTCGAATGTAATGAATAAAACCAGAAGAAGAAGAAAATGAAAAAGGTAAACCCTCCACAACAACTAATTTTACTAAATTTTCTCGATTTTTGTGTTTACCATATTTCAGACCTATAAGACCAAGAACGATGATGGATACATGATGGGTGAAATTATATATGCCCTAGAGACAATCATTTTAGGGACAGATGTACTTGAACACATTCATATTATTAATGAGATTAATATATTTATGGCATTAGCAATTACTGAATTGTTATTTGATTGTTTGTATCATTCATTACTGTGCATCCCGTGAGCTTACGTTATCATTGATAGAGTGAGATATTAATGATAGAGCGTAGTTCTTAAAGAAGCATCGACTGATGATCATTTAGAATGAGATATCAATGATATATTATAAGTCGACATGTGGTCTGCATCACATTCTTAGAGAATGTAGTATGTATCACTTACTACTAGTAATGGTTGCTAGTGATGAACACATGAATACTCTTAGAGGGTATTGACATGCCCTGCTGATAAATTGTTTGCTATACATGTCTAAAGTATTATCAGCATGTGGGATATAGAAGTCCTTTGACTTGAGGTCAATACGCACCTAATTTGCAGAGTAATGTACGTTGATCATGTCCTAAACTTAAATTCCTTATAGGATAAGACATGTCTTGTATTGGGTACATTGCGATGCAAACTAAGGTGGTAGTTGAGCCAAGAATAAGATTCATTCCTCGATTGGATGTTCGAGATAGCACTCAGCTTATCAGATATTAGGTCGACCAAGTCATTGGCCAATGCAAGAGACATATTTGAGATATGGTCTAATTGTCGACTAATAAAGATGAGATAAAGTGATCAAGTCATTTGGATAGACACGTGACAGATCCTAAGCTTGATCGAGTGTGTCGCGAATGAAAAGAATTTATCATCTCACATAAATGTTATGTTTACTAGAGTCTTGTAAACGTTCTTCACATATTGAGTTCGTCATGTGACGCAGTATAGGACTTCCATGTGAACTTTATTTTGATTAAGTATCGATGTGTGAAGGCCTAAAGGGTCACACTAGATCGATTGTCTTTTCGATTTAAGGGTATATTAAGAGAATATAAAATATTCGATTTAGAATCGAGATATTTTAAATCAATAAATTATGAGATAATTTCTATTTGATGGAAATTATTTAATTAAGTCAAAATTAGATTTTGGATTTAATTAAAATCAAAACGTGCTGAAACATTAAAATAAAAGGGCATGGCAGTGGGCCCAGTCCGACTGGCTCACTACAATTCAGATTTAGATCAGGCTTTTAAGCCTAATCCCATTCTGATTTGTATTTTAATATTTCCCTATATATTCAGCACTTAACCTCATAATTTAGGTTACTGGAATTATAAACTTAATTCTTACTTTCTGAACTCAGAGTTCAGAGATTAAAATCCTCTCAAACCTCTGTCAAAATTTCCTAGCTTTCCTGACAGAGGGATATACCGAAGCAAGACTTGAACCCAAGTAGACAATCGCGTGCGCACCTTTTAGTAGAGACTACAAAACATAAACTGTAAGTTTTGTTGTGTCTTTGCAGATTTCAATTATAACATAATCATACCAGACGAATTTGTTGGGGCGAGTAAGTTAATAAAATTTTAAACTTCCGATGTACCTTACTTGTGTGTTTTAGATCCAACAAAACCTTACAGTGGTATCAGAGTCCAGGCTGGTTCAATAGTTACGTAACAATTGAAAGACATAATAATATGGATTAAACGTAAAATTGATTTTAATCAGAATTAAAACAAGGCTACTTGAAATCTGACATACTTTGACTGAGCGATTAACCTTTGTAATCACTCTAAATTATCAACTATGCTAAATTGAGAAAGTTATTTCGTTCTAGCACGAACTGAGTCTTGTGCAGAAACCGGTTCATTGCGACCATAGTGCACGACGAAGAATGTGTAGGAATGGATGATGGTCGACATGTGCGTTATTGATAATGATGGGTGGTAGTAAAGGACACGTAATCTGAACCCTAAATTAGATTTAGGGGTTGGACGATTTTTAGAAAATCAGCACGGAAACTGCTCTGAAAAGGACGTCGACGCCGCGACAGTATTGTAGGGCGCCGCGGTGCCAGCCAGGGTTTCACGGCGGCGCCGATCACTTTAATTATCAGGGGTCGTGATTAAAACCTTCATTTAAAATTCAAAGCTTACTGGAACTGAAGCATCGCGACCCTAATTCACATAAACAGAAACCAAAAGTTTCTGCCTGTTAAGCGCCGCGACTCCTTGGAGGAGTGATCGGTGTATTTTATATACACCTTTTGAGTCAGTTTTAGCTAGTCTTTTGTCCCGTTTTGCACATATAAGTGTCGTATTAGGATAGTTTTTCTTTCTTTTGAGTCAAAGTGGTTAAAATGGCCAATTGGCGGAAAAGGAGCTAAAAGAGGGCGAAAGAGGAGATTCCAGAGCTAAAAACAGAGAAAGTGGCGAACGAGGCTGAAACCTGACAGCGCCATGGCCTCATGTCGGCAGTGCAGGGCAGCGGTGCCTAAACATCCGAAGCTACGAAGTTCAGCGCTGGCTCTCGAACAGAATCGGGGCGCGGCGCCAAATCATCCGACGGATTGCGAAATTCCGGCCGCGCTGCGCGAAATAAGGTTTTCAGACGGATTTTGGGCCAGGCCTGCAGGGAAAAGTTGAGGCGGTTTTCAGCCTATAAAAGGAGAACCCTAGGCAGTTTTTAGGGGTTCCCCTTCTTGCACAACACAAGGCTTTCTTGCTTGGAGATTGGAGACCATAGTTTAGTAAATTTCTTTTCCTTTTCTTGTTTTTATTTCAGTTTTATGAAGAACATGGAATTAGTTCTTGTCATGTCAATGACTAGGAACTAATTCCTCTATAGGACTTTCCATGTTGAATCTCTAGAAACTTATGTTATGATTTAATGCATGCTTATGGTTATTCTTCTTCTTGTTGAGATCTTCCCAATATTTGAATTGAATGCTTGGTAGTTAATTGACAACTAATTATCACTATATGATTTCTAATCAGACTCCGAAAGAGGGGGTTGTGAATATACTGTAAGTTGGGTAGACATTCTTGGATTGGGGATGAAAATACCTCAATTATTTATGTAGCGTTAATGAGAGGCTTAAAAACCCTAATTTTGCGCATGGTGCGTGACGGTTAACTAGGTTTTTGTTCTTAATCCTCCTATAGAGTTATCCTTATCACCAAAGGTAAGGTGCAATATTGGGGTTGAGTGTTTATATAACCCTAACGGAGTATAAAACGATTTCAGAAACCCGCTTTCTCCAAAAGAAGACACTAAGTTATTGCATTAATAAGTAACATAAGCGGATAGTGAGAGGCGTGGAAGCCCTATTCTCATCACCACTGAAGTAAACCCTTATAGTTAAATAGCTTTTATAATTCTTAGTTATAAACAACAAATCCAAATATCAATTTACCAAATAGATACCAAAAGATAGATAGTTGGTAATTGAACCCTAATCCTTGTGGACGATATTCGGTCTTATCAAGACTATACTACTTGTCACGATAACGTGCACTTGCGTTTAAAGTGTGTGCATCTTTTCGCGCATCAAGTTTTTGGCGCCGTTGCCGGGGATTAGACATAGTTCAATATCAAATTTGCCTATTTTTTAATTTCTAATTTGGTTTTTAATTTTCACTGTTATTTTTAATTTTTACGTTTTTTTTTAAAATTATTTTCAGAAAATTCGAGGTACCGTGATTGGTTGTTTGTTTTTGATCTATTTCAGGAAACCAGTTTATGCGAAGGAGAAGAGGAGCAGACACTCTTGTTCCCTTCAATCCAGAGATTGGGAAAATCTGCAAACAGAACAGAAAGAATCAACGGATTGCAACTTTGATAGAGATGGACGGTGGTCAAAACAATAACATGATGAGAGAAGGGTTAGGAGAAAATCAACCTAACCCAGGAGTGCCTCGGCAAGTGCCAATAGACGTGGAGGAGAGAGTCCAAATCCGCCGTAAAGGAGTTTGGGGACTATGTGCCGCCCAGAGTGAATGGAGCACAACATGCATTAGGCTCCCCGCACAGAGCCAACAACTTCAAATAAAACCAGCGATTCTCGAGCATGGTACAAAGACACGCTGCAATTCGGAGGATCGCCATCGAGGATCACATACGCACATAGCTAATTTCGAGCTATGTGCAACTTTCGATATAACGGCGCATCGATGATGCCGTCAGATTGAGGCTCTTTCCTTCTCACTCGTGGATAGAGCAAAAGTATGGTTGAATTCCTCCGCCGATTCGATTTTTACATGGCAAGAACTGGCACAGAAATTCCTAGCCAAGTTCTTTCCCCCGTGTAAAGCAGCAAAACTGAGAGGGGAGTTGAACAACTTTTACCAAGCAGATGGAGAGTCCTTATATGAAGCTTGGGAAAGGTTCAAAGATTTATAGAGAAAGTACCCACACCATTGCATTGAGTTGTGGAACTTGGTTCACATCTTCTACAACGGGCTGAGCAATACAACCAGAACCATTATAGATGCAGCAGCAGGTGGAGCATTCATGAGGAAAACAGCTCACGACGCTCATGAGCTATTAGAAGATATGGCCACCAACAACCATGTCACAGAAGAGAGGTCGACAAGTGGGAGAAGAACAGTGGGAGTCCACGAAATAGATGCTATTGTCGCCAATGCCTGGGCTGCCCTTCTAGCGAAACAACATAAGAACATACAAGATCGTGAACGCGATGTATGCCTAAAACCTGTGAGATATGTGGTGGCCCACATACATTCTATAGGTGTCCTTCAGCTGATCCCAACAATATACCAATGGAGCAGGCAGAATGTCAGGCCGTAGGTAATTATCAGAGGCAACAAAACAACCCTTACTCCAACACTTATAATCCAGGGTGGAGGAATCACCCAAATTTCTCATGGAGAGGAGACCAGGGGCAGCAGAATCAATACCAGGGGCAGCAGAATCAATACCAGGGCCGCATCGTAACCAAGCAGAATCAGTAATCGCCACTCTTCATTCAAGCCCCACAAATTTCAACAGTTAATGCACCTGCTCAAGAAGAAAAGCCGACGAGCTGGCAGTACCGCGATAACACTTGCCAACGCCTGACGCAGCTTCATGACAGCTAGATCCTCGCTCAGAACTTGAAACACAAGTGGTCACTAGCAAAGCAGCAAACAAAGCAAAGGGGACATTGCCAAACAATACAGAGGTAAATCCGAGGAGCATGTCAGCAAATTGAGAAGTGGAAGACATTGAGCAAATACCTCACCACAAGAGTTGAGAAGAAGACAGAGTTAGAAAAAGAGAAGGTGATTGAGCCCAGCCCAGTAGTAGAGAAAACTCCAGAGAAGGAGTATACAGAGAAGATCCCTTTCCCCCAGAGACTACAGCGAAAGGCGGTTGATAAACAATTCTCCAAATTTTGGAGACATTCAGGAAGTCGATATCAACATACCTTTCATAGAAGCATTAGAGCAGATGCCCTCCTATTTCAAGTTTATGAAGGAAATATTGGGAAGAAGAAGAAGTTGGCGGAGTATGAAATAGTAGCACTGACAGAGGAGTGTAGTGCTATCTTGCAGAAGAAGTTTCCACCAAAACTAAAGGATCCAGGAAGCTTTACACTACCTTGCGATGCAAGTGGTAACTTGCAACAGAGTTCTGGTGATTTAGGGGCAAGTATAAATCTAATTCCCTTATCGCATTTAAAAGATCGAGTCATGAGGCCAAACCAACCACAAGAAGCTCGCAATCGGCCGACAGTGACGCTGGTTCATCCAAGAGGCAAGATCGAGGACGTGATTGTGAAAGTAGGAAAATTCTTCTTTCTTGCAGACTTCCTCATTCTTGATATGGAAGAAGACGCGGAAATCCCTATCATATTGGGAAGGCCATTCCTAGCAACGGGGAGAGCTTTGATTGATGTTGAAAGAGGAGAGTTAACATTAAGGGTGGAGAATGAAGAAATGGTGTTTAAAGTTTTTAAACACGCCATCGAGCCACCAACCATAAGTGGGTGCTTTGCAATCAACACCATCAAACCTCTCGCGAGCCAATACAAGTCAACCAAAGAGAGATGAGCCCAAGAAAGGTGCATGGTTTGCCGAAATTCCACTAAAAGAGCTATGTGTTCCCGAACTCCCCATCGATAATGCTAAGAAGAAAAGAAAAAGAAAACGCAAAATGTGGAGGAAATGGATTAGTTGGGGCTTGATCCACCCTACGGTTATTAAAGCTAGGAACTGCGTCCGGCTAAAAGACGTTAAAGACAACATACTTGGGAGGCAACCCAACGTTTTCAATTATGTTATTTCAATTCTCGCTTTAGTTTATTTTGTTTTGTCTAGAACAATCTCACGGTCTTGGGTTCTAGTGTTTGTGTTGTGATTAATGTATAGGCAAATACATTGGCGAAGAATCAAGAAAACGAGGATTTCGGAAAAGCGTAAGCGCCGCAAGTGGTGCCAGGCAGACTAAAAGAATCAATGTGCATCGATTTTAGCGCCGCAGGTTAGGCAGCGCGCGTAAATCCAAAAATGTGAAGTTTAGCCGCGCGCTACCAGAAATGGCCGCGCAGAAAGTCCCAAGTGAAGAAGATCAGCCGCTAAAAGCAGGTCGCGGCGCCTAAGCGGAAATCCAGAAACTTAAAACGTCCAGAAACCAGATCTTTCCCCAATTCCAATTTCAAAAACCTAACTCTCCCTCTCCAAAAATCCACGAAATTCCAAAAATTTGCCCACAAATCCTCCAAAAATCCAACCCAACCACAACCAAAACTCTTAAATTCCTAAAAAAAAAACCTTAGCTATCTCAAACAACGAAGCTCCATTCCATAGCCTCAAACCACCAATTGAAACAAGAACAGCTTGAATCTTCTCATAAAAAGGTAATCTTTTTCTGTTCTTGAGTCCTTTACTGAGGTCACATGAGGTAGTAGTTTGAAGGAGTATTGTCGTTGAAGTAGCTTGGGTACTGAAAAGTTGATTGTGAAGTTTGGAGAAAAGAGTAGAAAAGGAGTGTGAGTATTGGGTAGAAAAGTTAAAGTTTGGGGGTGTTGTGTTCGCTGCTAGTTGTTGATTGTGTAGGAAACATTTGTGCCACTAAATTGTAAGCTGCAGAACTTGTTTTAAAAATGTCCACCAGAAAGAGAAGAGCCTCAGCCTCCACCCCAACCCCACAATACGATGACACTAGGTTTGTGAGCTATCAAGCCTTCCAAAGATACAAAAAGCTTGATACCAGACCCTTAATACCGGAAAGGGGAATGGACTACCAGAGGGAGTCATATGGGGAAGAAGATGTTTATGAGCCCATTCGGGCAATGATTGAGTTAAGGGAGTGAAGGAGATTTGTAAATCCGGAGAAGATAGCACCAATGAACACAACAATGGTGCGTGAATTCTATGCCAACTTTCCGGAAAATGTGGAAAGAGGATGCTTTGTAAGGGGAGTTCATGTGCCTGTGACAGCAGAGGATATAAATGCACAATTGAAGACGGTTGATGTTGAAGAAAGAAGTGAGTGGAATCACTTTCGAACATGGTCTAGAAGCACCGACCGCATCGACTGGAATGTCGTTGCAGACACCGTGAGCTACCATGGGGCTGTTTTTGATATTGGAAAAAATGGATCAAGAGCACTGAACAGGTGCCAATTCAACAAAGCAGCCAAATGTTGGCTATATTTCGTCAGCGCCCGCATGATTCCATCCACGCACTTCACCAGAGTGCCAGATGATAGGATTAAACTGATATATGGAATTATGAGGGGAATGACGATTGATGTGGGGAAAGAGATAGTGCAGAGCATTGAAGAAATCAGCAGGTTGGTGACAACAGGTGGATTGGGACACGACTCACTTATCACTAGTCTATGCGCCTTCCGAGGAGTCCCAACCCTACCCACTGACACTCATGAGAGAAACCAACTGCCGGTGTCCTGTGGGATAGTGCATTCTTTCCCAGACCCAAGCCCCCCAGCAGCCAGACGAAGAGTACAACCAGAAAGAAGCAGCAATGAGATCGCCATGGACGAAGATGAGCACGAAATAGGGGCTCAATATGAGGCAGACCCAGCCACCGCCAACCACGTAACCTTCTGCCCACGATGGAGCAATTGTTTTAATCGGATGAGGATGATGCAGAGTTTGGACACGATGATACAAGGATGCAAGAAACAAGGCAACAAATCAACGAGTTGAGTTCCTTGTTCAGTCAGTGGTCCATGCACTATCCCATGCCACCGCCACCACCACCATTTTAGCCAAAGTTTGTAAGTGTCTTATTTCTTTTACTGTCTTTGAGTCTACACACATTGAGGACAATGTGTGATTTAAGTTTGGGGGTATTTTATTTGTGTCTTGTTTTATTTGTGTCATGTTATGTTTTATTTAAGTCTTTTTGATTGTTTTATGTTTATTTTGAGTCACCAATTTTTTTTTTTTTGAGTCATAATTGCCTGTCAAAGATCATGTATGCTGTAGTTGTTAGAAACACCTAGTGAATTAAGGTGGAATAATGTAACGAAATAGAAGCAACTATCTAAACACTTAGGTTAGATATGCCAAAAACTCACAGAATCTGTCTATTTGGAGTTTCTTGCTTGAATTATGCATGCTAAATGATAAATACTTATGTGTTATGATTGATTGTTGTTTGAGACGAAATAGTTAGGATGTGCATGTTAGGGAGATGACTCAGGCATTTCTTTGATAGCCAATTCTTACCATTCTTTTCTATCCAGTACTTTAAAAGTATCCCTAGTCAGCCCCATTGAGCCAAAAGTTGAAACTTTTTCTTTGACACCCTATATTCCCACAAATTGTGCCATAAGTAAAAATATGAAATAGTGGAATACATTGTGTTAAAAAAAAAAGACAAAAAGAGTGAATGAGCTTGTTGCACCCCAATAAAAAAAGTAATAAGAAATAGGCAAAGCCTAAGTTTGGGGGTGCTTGTCATTAGTATATACTTCACTCTCCCAAAACAAAAGAGGGGAAAGATAGAATTAAAATGAAGAAAAGAACAAAAAAAGAAAAAGGGAAATACAGAAAAGCTAAAGAGATTATGGTACACGAAATGAGCCTAAATGCCTATTTTTACCTACCTATACCTAAGCCTACATTACAACCCTTAAAGTCCTGAAGATCTCTTTTATGCATATCCAGGATTAGTGGAGAATAGCAAGTAAGCATGCCATAGGAATTCTTGAATTTATATGCATGATTTAGTATATTGACTTCCATTAAGCATGATGAATATGAGTTTGCGAAATATCTAGCTTAATGTGCTGAAATTTCATGCTATATGTTCCTGTATATTATTCTGCTAACCTTCAAGTTTTTCTAGTTAACATTTATGCAGCAAAAGTGATTAATGTCAGTGAGTCTTTCATTTTTCGTTCTTTGAGTCTTTATTTATTTCTTTCTATCTTTGCTCGAGGGCGAGCAAAGGTTAAGTTTGGGGGTATTTAATCGGTGTATTTTATATACACCTTTTGAGTCAGTTTTAGTTAGTCTTTTGTCCCGTTTTGCACATATAAGTGTCGTATTAGGATAGTTTTCCTTTCTTTTGAGTCAAAGTGGTTAAAATGGTCAATTGACGGAAAAGGAGCTAAAAGAGGGAGAAAGAGGAGATTCCAGAGCTAAAAACAGAGAAAGTGGCGAACGAGGCTAAAACCCAGACCAGCGCCGCGGCGCCTCCTGCAGTTAGAAGCAGGGCCACGGATCCCACTATCCAGAGAGGTTGCAGAAGACTCAGCGGCGCGCTATGCCAAGAGTGGTCGCAGCCGCGCTAAACATCAGAAGCTATAGAAGTTGCAGTGGCCATGCGCGCCTCGCATGCCAGAATCGGGCGGCGCCAAATTATCCGACGGATTGCAGAATTTCCGGCGCCGCGGCGCCGACGCAGAAAAATAAGGTTTTCAGACGGATTTTGGGCCAGGCCTGCAGGGAAAAGTTGAGGCGATTTTCAGCTTATAAAAGGAGAACCCTAGGCAGTTTTTAGGGGTTCCCCTTCTTGCACAACACAAGGCTTTCTTGCTTGGAGATTGGAGACCATAGTTTAGTAAATTTCTTTTCCTTTTCTTGTTTTTATTTCAGTTTTATGAAGAACATGGAATTAGTTCTTGTCATGTCAATGACTAAGAACTAATTCCTCTATAGGGCTTTCCATGTTGAATCTCTAGAAACTTATGTTATGATTTAATGCATGCTTATGGTTATTCTTCTTCTTGTTGAGATCTTCCCAATATTTGAATTGAATGCTTGGTAGTTAATTGACAACTAATTATCACTATATGATTTCTAATCAGACTCCGAAAGGAGGGGGTTGTGAATATGTTGTAAGTTGGGTAGACATTCTTGGATTGGGGATGAAAATACCTCAATTATTTATGTAGCGTTAATGAGAGGCTTAAAAACCCTAATTTTGTGCATGGTGCGTGACGGTTAACTAGGTTTTTGTTCTTAATCCTCCTGTAGAGTTATCCTTATCACTGAAAGGTAGGTAAGGTGCAATACTGGGGTTGAGTGTTTATATAACCCTAACGGGAGTATAAAACGATTTCGTAAACCTGCTTTCTCCAAAAGAAGAAGACCATAAGTTATTGCATTAATAAGTAACATCAATGATAGTGAGACGTGGAAGCCCTATTCTCATCACCACTGAAGTAAACCCTTATAGTTAAATAGCTTTTATAATTCTTAGTTATAAACAACAAATCCAAATATCAATTTACCAAATAGATACCAAAAGATAGATAGTTGGTAATTGAACCCTAATCCTTGTGGACGATATCCGGTCTTATCAAGACTATACTACTTGTCACGATAACGTGCACTTGCGTTTAAAGTGTGTGCATCTTTTCGCGCATCAAGGAGCGCCACGGCGCCTGGCAAAGTTAAAAATCTCAGTTTACAAAATTTAATCCATGATTATTATTACACAGTATGTTGGTATATTGTTTACGTGCTAAATGACCATTATTTACTTTACTAAGTTTTAGAGCCCGCAAATCATATTTGGGTAGGCGGCGCCCAAAACTAGTCTAGAGTCCGCAATTCATACTTGGGTAGGCGGCGCCCAAAACCAGTTTAGAGTCTGCAATCATGCTTTGGTAGGCGGCGCCCAAATACATGTTTTAAATGCTTTGAGTAATGTTTGAAACATGTGATAGTTGATCTTGAATATAACCCTGAATTAAAATGTTCCCCAAAATTTAGTACAAATCTCATTTCGAATGAACGCATCGTCCGTTATAATTGATTGTGGTGCAAAATTCTTCTCGGTGAGATAAGTATTTATGCCCCAGCATTTGCTCTAAGTCTACGAGGACTCATACCCTTTCATAGATGCATATAAATGTTGTAGTAGGTGATAAACCTTCGTGAGTATTTACACCCCAGTGTTTTCTCGATGAAGGCAAAGCTCACTTAGATACATAATTGCAGTGGCATAACGAAGTTGGCTTGCTAGGCTGTCTTGGCGCCCCAGTGTCGGACAACCGAGGGACGCAGATCGTTTTATTTAGAACATGTGATTAACCAAGAGTTGCAGATTGTTTGCAGTTGTTTTAGAGACCTACCAGATCATGTTGTTGAAGTTATCAGCCTCAGCAAACGTAGTGACAACATGAGTCTGGATCTTGGCCCACTATGACCGTATTTGATATGAGTCTGTATTCTTTCATGAGGTAAAAGAGTATGTTAAAATAGTGGGAGCTAATGAAACTAAATACCATATTAGTTAGTTAACGAATGTGTTCAATAGAAATTACATTAGGATGTTAATTTCAAGTCTATATTTTTCAGTATACAATGTCAAATCTGTTACTTAAAATGTTGGTTGAAACAAACAAGTTGACTGGAGCAAACTTTACTGACTTGTTAATAAATATGTGATTGGTGTTAAAACTAGAAAGAATTGAGTATGTGTTAGACACATCATTTCCAACAGTCTCTGCTAATGATTCTGCTGAGTATACCCTGTTTGACAAGGCAGCTTATCAGAAAAATCTAGAAAATGCTACCCTGACACAATGTATAATGTTGTCCTCCATGACTGTATAGTTATAGAGGCAACATGAAAACATGGGTCCCAACGAGATGCTAGAACATTTGAAGAATATCTATGACTTATAGTCTCAAAAAATAGAGTATGAACTGTTGAGAGATCTCTTTAAGTGTAAGTTGAACGAAGAGGGTCCAGTGTCAGCACATGTTCTGAAGATGATTGGGTTAATAGAGAGGTTGGCTTAGATTGGAACAAAGCTGTCTATAAATGTCTCTGTCAACCTAATCCTGAATTTGCTTCCTGGTTCATTTGAGAATTTCATTGTGAACTTCAACATGAATGGAACCAAGGTGAATCTTCCAGAACTTCACAACATGCTAAAAGCTTATGAAGGGGATTGCAACGATCCAAGAGGAGACAAGGCACTAGGTGCTTCTGGACCTTCTGGTCAAAGTATGTTTGTCATTGAAATAAATATGTATGTAACTAACTCTCACTGTTGAGTATGGCTCTCACATTTGTAATAATGTGAAATGTCTAACTGACAGTAGAAAGGTTGGACTGTGGGAGGTTGATCTACACGTTGAAAATGGAGCACGAGTTGATGTTGAACGCGTGGGAACTCATAGACTAGATTTACCTTCTGGATTTTATTTAGAACTTAATAATTGTTATTTTGTTCTCTCGTTAACGAGGAATATTATTTCTATCATAATGTTAGACATTGAGGGTTTTCTTCATTCATTGCCAATGACAGTTATATATTGTCTTTTAATGATTTTGTTTGTGGAAGTGTTCCGCTTGTGGATGGATTGTATGTTCTAAACTATAGTCGTGAAATTTTCAATGAACAAAATAAACGAACTAAAATAAATAATCCAAGAAATCCCACCTACTTATGGCACTGTACACTTGGTCACATCAATGAATCAAGGATAGCAAGATTGAGGAAATTAGATTACCTAGAATCATTTGACTTAGAGTCATATGGTAATTGTGAATCTTGCTTAAGAGGAAAGATGACAACCAAATTACTTTCTGGGAAAGGGGTACGTATCAAAGAGGTGCTTGAGTTAGTCCATATCGATATATGTGGGCCATTTTCAACTCAAGCTAAGGGAGACTTTCTTTATTTCATCACTTTTACAGACGATTTCTCAAGGTTTGAGCATGTGTATCTTATGAAGCATAAGTCCGAAGCTTTTGAGAAATTCATGGAGTACAAGTCAGAAGTAGAGAAGCAACTTGAAACAAGTATCAAAACCCTTCGATCAAATCGAGGAGGTGAATACTTAAGTAAATAATTTCTAGATTACTTGAAGCTTCATGGAGTTCAATCACAATGGAAACCTCCCAGAACGCCACAAATGAATGGTGTTGCTGAGAGGATAAATCAAACATTATTAGATATGGTTAGATCCATGATGAACTTCTCAGCTATACCAACATACCTATGGGGATATGCATTACAAAGCTCAATCTATATTTTGAACAGAGTTCCTTCAAAGTCAGTACATAAAACTTCATATGAGATATGGAACAGCAAGAAGCCAACACTTAGACATATGTGACCCTGGGGGTGCCCTGCATATGTAAACAAGTTGCTTACTGACAAGTTGGAATCTAAAAGTGAGAAGTATTATTTTGTGGGGTATCCTAAGGAAACATGGGGATACTACTTCTATCTTCCTGGCGAACATAAGGTTATTGTTTCCAGAAATGCAACTTTCCTTGAAGAAGACTCTGTCTATAAGGAACAGAGTTACTCCAAGATATAACTTGAAGAAATTCAAGAAGTGCAAAATAATATAGAGGATGAACCCTTGTCAAATGACCTAGGCAAGGATTCAGTGGGAGTGTTTGGTGAAGATTGGGTACTTAGAGTACGCCCTTCTGCCAGTGGGAGTGTTGTGACATATAATACAGAAATGCAAGACTCCCATACACAACCAATGAAAGATGACACAATGATTGTGCATCATCCTATTCAAAATAATATTCCTGAAAGCTCTCAAGGTGTTGGATTGTCCAACACACAAATACCTTCTCGCAATCAAAATACAACAAACACTGAAACGCAGAATATTCAACTCTGTAGGACCACTAGGACTCATCGTGCACCTGAAAGACTTAACCTCCTTATTTAAACACACAATGAGATAGATATTCCTGATGATGATCTTACTACCTACAACTAAGCAATGTTAGACATTAATTCACAGGGATGACAAAAAGCCATGAAATCCGAAATGGAATCTATGTACATAAATCAAGTATGGTACTTAGTTGATTTGCCAACATGGGTTAGACCCATAGGATGTAAGAGGATCTTCAAGAAGAAGATTGATGCATATAACAAAGTACAGACTTATAAAGCAAGATTGGTGGCTAAAAGTTATAATCAACGCCCTGGGGTCGATTATGACGAAGCCTTTTCACATGTTGCAAAGATTAAGTCTATTCGAATTTTTCTTGCAATAGTTGCATACTATGATTATGATATTTGGCAAATGGATATTAAAAATGTCTTCCTTAATGGTAATCTAATTGAGGAGGTGTATATGATACAACCAGAGGGTTTTACATCAAAGACTCAACCCAAAGCAGTATGCAAGCTACAAAAGTCCATTTATGGACTTAAGCAAGCCTCAAAGAGTTGGAATAATTGTTTTGACAAAGCAGTCAAATCGTTTGATTTTGTTAGAAGCAAAGAAGACTCGTGCGTTTATAGTAAACGCACAGATGAGAGTATTGTCTTCATTGTCATATATGTAGATGACATATTGGTAATGGGAGATAATAAGACTCTTATGCAATCAGTCAAGGAATGGTTATCTAGCACCTTCATGATGAAGAACTTGGGTGAAGTCTGCTACATTCTTGGAATTAGGATCTACAGAGATAGACCTAATAGACTGTTGGGTCTGTCACAGTCCGTATACATAGACAAAGTGCTAAAACGTTTCTCTATGGAGAATTTCAAGAAAGAAAATCATCCTATAGGTCAAGGCATCAAGTTATCAAAAAAGGATAGTCCTTCTACTGTTGCATAACTTGAACGCATGAAAAGGATCCCATATGCTTCAGCTATAGGGTCAATCATGTATGCCATGACATGTACGAGGCCAGATGTGGCCTATGCACTTAGCATGACTTGTAAATTCCAGCAGAATCCTGGGGAGGAACACTGGAAAGCAGTCAAGAGTATTCTTAAGTATCTTAGACGAACTAAAGAATATTTCTTATTCTATGGTGGACAAGAAAAGCTAGTAGCTACTGGGTACACTGATGCTAGTTTCCAGACAGACCTTGATGACTTCAAATCTCAGTCTGGTTATGCCTTCATTTTAAATGGTGGAATTGTGAGTTGGAAAAGTTCCAAACAAGCTACAACTGATGATTCAACTACTGAAGCCAAGTACATTGTTGGATTGAAAGTTGGTAAGGAAGTTGTCGCGATATCTGAGTTCTTAAAAGAAATAAGGGTTGTTCCAAGTGTCACTTGTCCAATAACGATTTATTGTGACAACACTGGCGCGATTGCGCAAGATAAGGAACCAAGATCAACGAACAGAAATAAGCATGTACCAAGAAAATACCACATACTCAGGGAGATGGTGGAGACTGAAGAAATAAAGTTAGACTACGTTCCCACAGATGAAATCTAGCAGACTCATTTACTAGACCATTAAGCTTAGTCAAGCATAATGGTCATTTCGAAAATATGGGCATTAGATACGTTGGAGATTGGCTCTAGGCCAAGTGGAGATTAAAAGTATATATGTCATAGAGACAACCATTTTAGGGACTGTTGACAGTCAATTTTGACCCGTTTTTTATATATTTGTTGCAATTTTATGTGTTTTAGGACACCACATTCTAATCATCATTTTTTGCATTTTTATCTTTTTATTTTAAATTTAAGCATTATGTCTTTTTTAATATTATGTTTCTATTACACCGTCATTTATTTTAATAATATTTGCATCTTTTTAAATAATTAATTGACATCCCGCTTTAATTTTAATTAGACATTAAGCATTTGTCTAAAATATTGTATTTTATTATTATTGCATCGGCATTTGTATTTTTATAATTTTGCATCTTTTTAAATAATTTTTCTTTTAAATAATTAACCCGCTTTGCATTTTGTCAAACCAGTCCAGTACGAGATCCAATCCGAATCATTCAAATCCAACACCATTTTTTATTTCATCCAAACACCCCTTTTATCCCCACCCCCATTTTAAATTTCAAACCCCACTTTTCATTTCCCCCCTCCAAATACCAAACCCTAACCCTACCCCCTATATAATAAACATTACCCCCCTTATTAAAAAAAGGGGGGCAGCCCACAACACTCAGCGCAACTTTAAGGGCTTCAGCCCATTTTCATAACAAAAAAAAAAGGAATCATCTTCTCCCTCACCCTCTCTCACCTTCCCGTCGCCCCCCCCCCTTTCGCCGGAGCTCCAAGCTTCGGCGAACCCCCCTTTTAAAACACTCAGCAGCCGCACAATACATCTACCCTCCCTTCCCTATCACTCGTCGAACCACCCATTTCCGTCGTCGCGCCAACCCAGCCGGCGAACCCACTGTTCCGGTGAAAACATCAGTCGCGAACCTCATCACTGCCTGCATCAAACACCACGGCGGCGTTGCTCCGGCGTTAGTCGTGGTAGTGACACCGCCATTTTCCTTTTTGTGCTACTCAAAATAGTCGGAGTCTGAAACTCCGGCGACGTTGGTTTCCGACGTTCTTTTTGGTATCTGTTGTTCATTTGGCTAATGGCTTGACTTTCTGATTTTTAGAGTATCTGTCGGAGTTTTTCAAACTCCGGCGACGTTCTGAAATTTCCAACAATGTTCTTAAAATTTCCGGCGACCATCTGTTGACAAATTTACCCTGACATTGTTTTTTATTGTAGGATCTGTTGCGTACTGTATTGTTGGGATTGATTTTTATTTATTTTAGTAATTTGGCCGGAGTTAAAAACTCCGGCGAACTGGTTCGGTGATATTGTGGAGTTTGTCGGGCTTACGTTTGTTTGTTGGGCTGATTCGACCTCATTTTGGTATAATGGCCGGAGTTTGAACTCCGGTGAACCGCTGGTTTTCCGTCGAATTTTTCGCATCACATCGCTCTTTATCGTGACATCGCTCATTGGGGTTCTGTACTAATTTTGGGCGATTTGGTCCTTTTATTTAATTTATTTACTGATTTTTGAACAAGATATTACACTTGGTATTTTACTTATTCTGAACAAGATAATGCACTTGGTATTTTATTAATTTTGAACAAGATACTACACTTGGTATTTTACTTATTTGAATAAGATAATGCACTTGGTATTTTACTGATTTTGAACTTGATACTACATTGGCCTACGAAGGATTTATCCGTCGATCTGGAGGCCCCGTGGTAAGCAAGACGGAATATGTGGGCAAGGAGGAAAGTGAAAAGATTAGACGAGAATGCATAGTATCGTTCACCGGGAGGTGAGTCGACCGCAGCCGAAGCGATATTGGCTTCTCATGTCTTAGTATCCTTAGCATAACACTAGCTGAGCCCACATTATATAATAAAAAATATCTTCTACATATATATCTATATATATATATACATACATTGTGTTTGTTTGGTAATTTATTTATTATTTACTAACTCTTCTACTAAGTGTCTTTTGCAGGTACCCGGAGGCGCACCCCAAAGTTAAAGCATTCGCATAAAATAAAATAAAAGCGAAATATCGCTAAATTTTATTCATTCCATCTTTTTTATGATTATTTGCTTTCATTACTATCTCTTTAAATATATATCTATTTTAAATATTTGCATGCCTAGTTTAAATGTCTTTTTGTTAGTTTAATAATTAGAATACTTTTAGAATTGTAGATTGCATGTTAGCACAATAATTTTAAACCTAAGTTTGACCGGATAACCGCAAGTTTAGCGGATCTTAAAGGATGCCTAACCCCTTCCCTTTAGGATATTAAAGAACCCTTACCTAGAATTTCACATAGCTTTCGCAGACCTTTAAAAAATGGAGATCATTCGTAGTATTTTATGCTACATTTTTAGTGTCCTAATTCACTATAATAATTAGGTGGCGACTCCTTTTAATACAATTCAGGAATCACCATAAGCAGTAATCCCGTTTCGACTCCGGTTAAAATGGGGTGTTACAGCATGGCGACTCCGCTGGGGATATTTAGGTTCTTAACCATAACAAACATAGGTTAATTTATTGTGCTTTATTTTCTTTATTTTGCTTAAATTGCTTCCTTTATGTTTTACACTTATTTGCTTTTATTGTTTTGCCTAAATTATTCTGCTTTACATATAAATATTTGCATATTGTCTTAATTGCTATATGTTAATGCTTTTCCTAAACTGTCATTCCGTTCATATTTCCTCCCTTACGGAATATTAACACTATCACACACTACACGCGAGGTGCGCTTTGCACACCCGCAAATTTCTTTCAAATACTCAAATTTAGGAGAGTTGACATTTTACGCGGAAAATCCGGTCCAACCGGTGGCCGCGTAGCCTCCTCACTCGAGCAGTCCGCTCGGGAACCTTGCGTCTACTAAGCCAAATCTTAGAGAATTTAAGATAGATATATACCGCCCTCTTTATTTTAAGTCATACTTGCATACACCTTAGGTGGGTCGATCCCTGGTATCGACGCCACAATTAGGAAAATACCAAAATTTGTCGAGGGGTTTCGCAACCCAACGACCCATTAGCATATTATGTGTAGCGTGACAATGATAGACAAATCCAAGCCGAAACATGACATGCCGAATTGGAAAAAGTGTACCGTCATTTGGTCGCCATTTCCAACAAAGCGTTGCAGTTTAACTACTAGGACCTGTTTATCATAATCCCGCATATTTGGCGTTTAGGCCTACCTATTGCATTAAAAGAGGTCCCAAACATGCTAGGACGCGCATTTGATATCTATATAGTGTGTTTGCTATTATAATGTGTGTTGCTTTCAGCTATGTGCACTCTACTACATTATTTTGCTACTTCAACTTTGTGCATTCGCTTAGTATTAATTACGAGCTATACTAGCTTGGTTTTCTGGGGCAGTGTTATTCCTTGCATTATCGGCGCGATACACGGAAAACTCATATCCCAAACAACAATTTTCTCAATTTTCTCAATTTTCTCAAATTTCATCACAATTCGGAACTACGTGTGACCTGATTCCCGCGGCGGGATACGTAGGCGGCTATTTCGGCCTCGGTCCCACCTTTTAAAAGAAAAATTCTAATTTTTCATCTCTTAAAAATCACTTTATTCTCTGTCACCGACAAACTATGGTTTAAACCGATCCCTTTGGCAAAATGCATATGCGGCCATATCAGCTTTGGTCCCATCTTTTAAAAAAAAAACACTCGAAGTCTAATCGACGAACCCAACTTCAATAGGGCTATGCTCCTAGACTATGTATCCACTTGATCTCTATGGCGAGATACGTAGGTGGCCACATCGAACTCAGTCCAACTCTTTCCAAAATCTTTTGCCTTTACTCTACCGGTTACAAAGCACACTCCATCCAATCTCTACGATAGGATAGTAAAGGTTTTCAATATCAAATTCGGTCTCGTCCATTCGACATCCGCTTATGCCAAAACTGGGGCTGCTTTAAAAAAAGCTTCACTGCAAGAAGAGGCAGTCAATACCGAATATCATATTATCGACTACGCTCTCGTAGACAAATACTTGAAGCCAGACAACAGTTACAAGTCCGAACAGATCGGGCATGCTAGTGGTCAGAGTTAAAGCTACAAAGTCCGCACAAATCAACAGCCCCTTTCAAATCTCACAAATTTTCTCTTGAGTACAGATAATAGGGGCTGGAAATTTGACGACGTTGAAGGGGATTTTCGTATAGCAGCTCGGCTCACAGGGCCACATTCTTATCCTCATTCATTCATTTTTGCATATCTATAACACTAATTATTACATCTATCTTTAATTTTTGTAGGAAGTTTCACATAGCAGCTCAGCCCGCAAAGCCATAATCGCACGCGTCTATCAAGACGTCATTTGGCTCACAGGGCCATTCTCATCCTCATTTCTCAATCATTTTACAACTCTAATTATATTATTCAGTTTATATTATGCAGGTAATTTCATCATAGTAGCCTGGTCCACCAGGTCGAAATCACTTTATTACATTCGCACACCGACGTTCATCTTATTACGTTCACACAATGACGTCCTCCTATTATAACTATCAATGATGTCTATTACGTCTATCCAACGACGTTCTTTCTTATTATGTCCACACAACGACGTCCTCCTATTACGGCTACCAATGATGTCTATTACGTCTATCCAACGACGTTATTTCTTATTACATCCACACAACGACGTCCTCCTATTACGTCCACATAATGACGTCTTCTTATTACGTCTATCAACGACGTCTTCTTATTTTGGCTGCACAACGACGTTAGCTCAATTACGTCTATCAACGACGCCATCTTATTATACCTATGCAATGACATTATCTATATTTCGTCTATGCAACGACGACCCCTATATCGCGTCCACACAACGACGCCATCTTATTACGCCTGAGCACCGGCGTCATCTGCATCAATGTCGAAAGCACCGCATCATTCGTGATCAATGTTCGAGCACGGCATCTACATCAATGCCCGAGCACCGGCATCATCTGCATCAATGCCTGAGCACCGGCATCATCTGCATCAATGCCTGAACACCGGCATCATCTAAATCACGCCTGAGCACCGGCGTTATTTAAGTCAACGCCTGAGCACCAGCGTCGTCTGCACCAATGTCTGAGCACCGACATCATCTAAATCACGCCTGAGCACCGGCGTTATTTAAGTCAAATGCCTGAGCACCGGCGTTATCTGCATCAATGCTTGAGCACTGACATCATCTGCATCAATGCCTGAGCATCGACATCATCTAAATCACGCCTGAGCACCGGCGTTATCTGCATCAATGCCTGAGCACCGGCATCATCTGCATCAATGCCTGAGCACCGGAATCATCTAAATCACGCCTGAGCACCGACGTTATTTAAGTCAAATGCCTGAGCACCGGCGTTATCTGCATCAATGCTTGAGTACCGGCATCATCTGCATCAATGCCTGAGCACCGACATCATCTAAATCACGCCTGAGAACCGGCGTTATCTGCATCAATGCCTGAGCATCGGCATCATCTGCATCAATGCCTGAGCACCGGCATCATCTAAATCACGCCTGAGCACCGACGTTATTTAAGTCAAACGTCTGAGCACCGGCGTTATCTGCATCAATGTCTGAGTACCGGCATCATCTGCATCAATGCCTGAGCACCGGCATCATCTAAATCACGCTTGAGCACCGGCGTTATTTAAGTCAAACGCCTGAGCACCGGCGTTATCTGCATCAATGCCTGAGCACCTGCATCATCTGCATCATCTGCATCAATGCCTGAGAACCGGCATCATCTAAATCACGCTTGAGCACCGGCGTTATTTAAGTCAACTGTTACACCCCGTAAGTCCAGGACATGTAAAAGAGAATGTACGTAAGGAACACAGGACTTGAAAATTGGTACGAAAGGAAGAATTGTTTTTCCGACGGAAAATCTTCCGAACGTCGGAAAGAAAAAATATTCATTGATGAGAATTGGATTCTCAAAATGTATTATTTGGAGAGTATGGAACTTATTAACATTATGGAAATTTATTTTTACGGATTTGGTCATGTGGGGCCCACCCGAGGAATTTTACGTTTTGTGGGGCCCACGAGGGTTACAGAATTTTTATGGATGAATGAGAGGGCGACACGTGGCACCCCCACATATGGTCTTGGACATTTTTAGCAAGGGTAGAATGGTCATTTACTATCAAGGAAGATAAGTCTTGCTAGCTTGAGATTGTTGACCAAGTCAACTTGTCCATTTGGCTTTACATTAATTGCTCTTCATCCTAGCCCACAAGTGTTTTAATCTAAGCCCTCCTTTGTGTTTTATATACTAAGCTAGTGCAAGAAAAGCTCTTCTAACACTTAGAAAAATCACAACACATGTTCTTGCACATTGGAAGTGCTCTCGGCTTTGACACCCTCTCCACACAAAATATTTGTAGTTTTGATCCATTGTTCACAAGACTTAAACCCAATGTCCCTAAGGGTATTGTAAGGATATCTCAATAGAAAGATTTCGGAAAAACGACGTTTTCGTATTAGTCGCAAGGCGGAAACTTAAGGAGTTCTTCAACTTTGAAGTTGGAACTTGAAGATGGGTTCTACATAGGCTTCTAAGGAGTGCTTGGAGCGGATTGGAACATAAGGAAATGAGCTAAGAATTGCTAAGGCGCGACTTTGAATCTTGGAAATTTTAAGGGCTTATAAAGGTATAATTCTTGTCGTTTTAGTAATTAAGGTTTACTTATCATTGTAGTTATGGATATTAGCAAGCATGAGGTTTATTTTATGAAGTTTGATAAGTATATTGGCTATTGGAACCCTAATCCGAAAACTAGCATGTTTAGCCTTAAGATTACAATTCAAGTCGATTATTAGTTTAAGTCGTCGCATGTTGTAGAAAGAAGGAAATTGTAGTTGTTGAAGTTGTTTATGACTATATAACATGTTAGACCTTAGAACTTGGAATTGGAAAAAAAGATTGGAAAGGACTTGTGTTGAGTTATTGTTGGTCGAGAATGGCATGTGAGTATTAAACTACTTGGTATGAATTTTGGGGCGGAATTTTACACGTATTGTAAGGCGTGTAATCCCCTTTGATTGGTTGGTTGTATTGAGCCTTAGAAGTGGCGTGTTGGTTATTGTATTCGGCCTTGAAAGGTGGAAAATCATGTAGGAGCAAAGGAAGTGTTGCCCGATTTTCCGTAGAATAAGAGACCGTGTACTTAGTATTATTCTACGTTAGAAACTAGAAATTGATAGTCATGTTGTGACCATTATAGGTTGACAATTCTACGTACGGCGTATTCGGCTTAGCTTGTGGATTTAGCCGAAAAGGTATGTGAACTATCTCCTCTTCTAGCATGATTCCTTAAGATAAAGAAAGTATGTCTTACTCCTTAAATGATCCATTCCTTGGTTGTATTTGGATTGCCTAAAATAGAATTTGTTCTATGTACTTCCTTGATTGTACTTTGATGTTTAAATTGTAAGTTGTATAATCCATTTCCTTAGTGAAGTTTGGATTCTTAAAAGTGAAAGTATTTTACTTAAAGTACATAGAATCTTGAAAAGGAAGTGGTTTCCAAACCTTTTGGCTAGTGCCTTAGTTCCAAAACCTAAGGGTTGTTATAATGACTTTAGGGGAGTCAAAGGAGTGATTTACTTAATTGTTTTAAAAGAGGAGAAATGACATGATTTAAGAGAAGTAACTTGTTTTAATGGTGTGAGTTACTTGAGGTTTAATAGTAGAAGAAACCTGTTTTCTAAATATTAAGAGACTTGAAGTATTTTGAAAGTTAAGAACTTGATTTGTAAGTATGTGATACTTGGTTTTAAAAGTATAAGTCTCTTGGTTATAAAAGGAATGAATATGTCTAAAACCATAAAGGGTTATAACGGCTTTATGGGAAGTTGGTTATAACGGCTTTATGGAAGGTTAAGAAAGTTGTCTATTTTGATTAATGGGCATAAGTTGCCTAGATTGTAAAAAATTGAAGTTACTTGATTTCAAGCTTTGAAATGAGTTTTCTAAAAGTGTAGTAACTTACTTTGAAAAATAGACACACCTTGATACTACGGGTGTTAGTATCTTGGGGTTTTACATAAAAAGGAGTCTTTTGAAAAGAATGTACGTACGTAGTACTTTGGCTTGTTTAATTGAGAATTATTCTATGTGTGCCTTGATAAGTATTTTGGCTTGTTTAATTGAGAATTATTCTATGTGTGCCTTGATAAGTACTTTGGCTTGTTTAATTGAGAATTATTCTATGTGTGCCTTGATAAGTACTTTGGCTTGTTTAATTGAGAATTATTCTATGTGTGCCTTGATAAGTACTTTGGCTTGTTTAATTGAGAATTATTCTATGTGTGCCTTGATAAGTACTTTGGCTTGTTTAATTGAGAATTATTCTATAAGTGCCTTGAGTTTATAAAATGAAAGTCTATAGATTTTATGAACTTGCCTATGTGTGCTGGTGATAGCCTTTGAGTGCAAGTATTATGTTTTATTACGTTGCCGCGACTCTCGGTTGGAGGGTCGGCTGTCTTGTTGTAAGTTTACTTGGACGTACCGACAGTGATGTGGGATTCCACGGGTATGCTTCCATTATTTGTGTTACCCCATGGTCATGCTTATACGATGTGGGATTCCGGCACGCGACGCGAGGATACTCGTGGACATGCTTATACGATGTGGGATTCCGGGGCATGTGACCAGGAGGCGGGTTAGATTCCCGAATTTGTTTGTATTACCCCATGGTCATGCTTATATGATGTGGGATTCCGGGGCATGCGACCACGTGGGATATTGTTGTTCCATGGATTGGCCCTCCATGAGATTTAGTGACACAAGTTGGATCTGGTAGTTAGCTCTCGTACTTGCCCCGCTCAGTTGATGACGCAGGTTGGATCTGATAGATAGCTTTTGTACTTGCCCCCATCAGTGCTATTGCACAGTTTGGTACGGTAGACTCGGTAGATAGCTTGCGCACTTGCCCCGGTCATATCTCGTGACGACAGGTTGGATCTGGTAGTTAGCTTTCGTACTTGCCCCCGTCAGTTGTTGACGCAGGTTGGATCTGGTAGTTGGCTTTCGTACTTGCCCCCGTCAGTTTTATGATACATGGTTGGATCTGGTGGTTCGTTTTCCTACTTGGCCCGTACAGTTTTTAGGACACAGGTGGGACTTGGTGTTCATGTATGCTTATTGGTGTTATATTATATCATGGATCGCGGTGAGGAAGGATTCCACGGGCATGATTGATATTACGGGCGTGAGACCCATGGTTATATTTTAGTAATGACTTTGAGGATCGTCCACGACTTGATATGATCGCTTATGTATTGTGTATCGTAGGTTGGCTATCATACATGTCTCTGTTTTGTTTAGATTATGATTTCATTACGCTACTTCATTTCACATACTTGGTACATTCTTCTTGACCTCGCCGAAGTGCGTTCATCTGCGAGTTTAGGTACGATGTTTGGTGATCGGCAGTGTAGGACCGCTCGAGTTTTGGATAGCTCCTTCTGTTCGGGAGTTTATCTTTTTGGTATAAGTTCTTTCAGTACAGGATTTTGTACAGTTATGGGTACGGCGGGGCCTTGTCCCGTCATAGTTCAGTATAACTCTTAGAGGTCTATATTCATATGTGGGATTGGACTCATGTACAGTGTAGTGTTTTTTATTATGTATATTATATGGCAGCCTTGTCGGCTTTGCCCTTGCACGTACGTTGGTTTAAAAAAAACAGAGGTGTTATTTAAATTAAATTCCGCAGTTTACTTGTGTCTGTTAGGTAGAAGGGTGCCCAGGTAGGGCACCATCCACGCCCGGGTTGGTGTGACAGTGGTATCAAAGCGATCGATCCTCGGAATGTTTACAGACCGTGTCTAGTAGAGTCTTGATTATCGGTGTGTTGCGCGCCACACCCATAAACAGGAGGCTACAGGACATTTAGGAGTTGGTTTCTATTCTTCTCACTCTAAGATCGTGCCATAGAGCTGTGTTAGTAAGATAATTCCTCTCTGACGTAATTTTGTGTTACAGTTATGCCTCTAAGGAGGGCAACAACCGCCCAGAAGGGCAAAGGAGTAGCAGGAGCTACTAGTCAGACTCAGAGAGTTGATAGGGCTTATGCCCAGGGTATACCGGATATTGTGCGCGATGGCGAGTTCTTCTGCGCCAGGTTTTGAGGCCCCAGCACCAGAGCCTCCAGTTTCTCAGTTAGGAGAGGACTATAGGGTCATGAGGGAAGCAGTTATGTTATTGACCAAGATAGCGGTGCTACAGTTTCATCAGCAGGAGGTTATTTGGCCGGTACCGTCAGGTGTACAGAGAGTAGAGGACCAGCGCGGAGATCTGCGTAAGAGGGCTAGACCGGTTGGTTATCCCGGTGAGTTTATGGACGAGCAGCCTCAGCAGCGAGTAAGATATTCATCCCAGCCTACCCAGTACATACCCCCGCAGCTCACAGGTGGGATATTGGACCCCACAAGGTATTTAGGAGCCGGTCCAAGCTCCAGGGGTCGAGGTTCTCAGAGGAGCAGAGGACTTCCTCAGTCGAGGCCACCTATTCCTCAGTGTTTCGGATGTGGTAAGCGTCATTCGGGGAAATGTCGTTATGGCACAGGTGTTTGTTTTTATTGTGGTTGTCCGGGCCATATACGGAGGGTATGTCCTTTTAGAAAGAGCACCGGTGAGGTGGCTCAGCCTATGAGGCCGATGGTTGGTTCCCTTTCCTCCACGGTATGCGTCCCCGAGCGGGTGTTGGATGTCGACGTAGTGGTAGAGTCAGTGGAGTTTATAGTTTTGGCGGTCCTTCGAACCACATAGCTGACGTGACTACGGGACAGGATCAGGAGGCGACATCGCATGGGGTTACAGGTATATTTCGATTCTTTTGAATCATACGTGCATTGATAGATTCAGATTTCTCCCTAGCATATATGTTTTCCCTTTGTTGCTAGCAGTTGTAAGTGATAGTACCCCCAGAGGTAGGAATACTTTGATTAGTAAAGTGAAAAGTTAAGAATGTTGACAAGAATGATAAAGTGAACTGAGACTATAGTTGTGTAGAGTTCACAAGTTGTAGTTACCCCATAATAAGTGTAAAGACCGATAGGGAAGGATGTACAGTAGATATACTTCGGCTTATGTGATGAACCCCTAGTGAATAGGGGGATAGGGTGAGAAGTACCTTGTGATAAGAGAAAGATTTATTTCAGACTAAAAATGAGAAGTTAAGTGTGACGATGGGTCGGGTTATGGACTCATTTCGGGTCAACCGATAGTATAGAATCGGGTGATGTCAGTTGGTAATGATCCCGCTATGTGATAGGGTCACGAGGATGCAAGGCCCAAGTCTAGTTGATTTTGTACGTGTACTAAATAAGTGTAGAAGTACGAGGAAGTATGACAAGTAAGAAAATAAAGGAACCTCTAAGGATCCCGTGTTTGAGAAGACTGTAACCTTCGAGTATGGTGAGAAGGGACCACGGACGGAAGGTCCATTGTTATGTTTACGTACGTTTTGTGGTGGCCATGTATGGCATCGTTGGTCTTGTGGAGTATTGACTGTTAGGCATAGTATAGAGATTGTGCCGGAGTGGGTATAGCTTGAAAACCGACTAAGAACATTCGGGGACGAATGTTTCTAAGGGGGGAAGAATGTTACACCCCATAAGTCCAAGACATGTAAAAGCGAATGTACGTAAGGAACACAAGACTTGAAAATTGGTACGAAAGGAAGAATTGTTTTTCCGACGAAAAATCTTCCGAACGTCGGAAAGAAAAAATATTCATTGATGAGAATTGGATTCTCAAAATGTATTATTTGGAGAGTATGGAACTTATTAACATTATGGAAATTTATTTTTACGGATTTGGTCATGTGGGGCCCACCCGAGGAATTTTACGTTTTGTGGGGCCCACGAGGGTTACAGAATTTTTATGGACGAATGAGAGGGAGACACGTGGCACCCCCACATATGGTCTTGGATGTTTTTAGCAAGGGTAGAATGATCATTTACCATCAAGGAAGATAAGTCTTGCTAGCTTGAGATTGTTGACCAAGTCAACTTGTCCACTTGGCTTTACATTAATTGCTCTTCATCCTAGCCCACAAGTGTTTTAATCTAAGCCCTCCTTTGTGTTTTATATACTAAGCTAGTGCAAGACAAGCTCTTCTAACACTTAGAAAAATCACAACACATGTTCTTGCACATTGGAAGTGCTCTCGGCTTTGACACCCTCTCCACACAAAATATTTGTAGTTTTGATCCATTGTTCACAAGACTTAAACCCAATGTCCCTAAGGGTATTGTAAGGATATCTCAATAGAAAGATTTCGGAAAAATGACGTTTTCGTATTAGTCGCAAGGCGGAAACTTAAGGAGTTCTTCAACTTTGAAGTTGGAACTTGAAGATGGGTTCTACATAGGCTTCTAAGGAGTGATTGGAGCGGATTGGAACATAAGGAAAGGAGCTAAGAATTGCTAAGGCGCGACTTTGAATCTTGGAAATTTTAAGGGCTTATAAAGGTATAATTCTTGTCGTTTTAGTAATTAAGGTTTACTTATCATTGTAGTTATGGATATTAGCAAGCATGAGGTTTATTTTATGAAGTTTGATAAGTATATTGGCTATTGGAACCCTAATCCGAAAACTAGCATGTTTAGCCTTAAGATTACAATTCAAGTCGATTATTAGTTTAAGTCGTCGCATGTTGTAGAAAGAAGGAAAGTGTAGTTGTTGAAGTTGTTTATGACTATATAACATGTTAGACCTTAGAACTTGGAATTGGAAAAAAAGATTGGAAAGGACTTGTGTTGAGTTATTGTTGGCCGAGAATGGCTTGTGAGTATTAAACTACTAGGTATGAATTGTGGGGCGGAATTTTACACGTATTGTAAGGCGTGTAATCCCCTTTGATTGGTTGGTTGTATTGAGCCTTAGAAGTGGCGTGTTGGTTATTGTATTCGGCCTTGAAAAAGGTGGCAAAGCATGTAGAAACAAAGGAAGTGCTGCCCGATTTTTCGTAGAATAAGAGACCGTGTACTTAGTA
The DNA here is from genome assembly GCA_029844215.1 of Przewalskia tangutica. Lineage (NCBI taxonomy): Eukaryota > Viridiplantae > Streptophyta > Magnoliopsida > Solanales > Solanaceae > Przewalskia > Przewalskia tangutica. The sequence goes on from CM056730.1 coordinate 105,886,659, forward strand.
TTATTCTACGTTAGAAACTAGAAATTGATAGTCATGTTGTGACCATTATAGGTTGACAATTCTACGTACGGCGTATTTGGCTTAGCTTGTGGATTTAGCCGAAAAGGTATGTGAACTATCTCCTCTTCTAGCATGATTCCTTAAGATAAAGAAAGTATGTCTTACTCCTTAAATGATCCATTCCTTGGTTGTATTTGGATTGCCTAAAATAGAATTTGTTCTATGTACTTCCTTGATTGTACTGTGATGTTTAAATTGTAAGTTGTATAATCCATTTCCTTAGTGAAGTTTGGATTCTTAAAAGTGAAAGTATTTTACTTAAAGTATATAGAGTCTTGAAAAGGAAGTGGTTTCCAAACCTTTTGGCTAGTGCCTTAGTTCCAAAACCTAAGGGTTGTTATAATGACTTTAGGGGAGTCAAATGAGTGATTTACTTAATTGTTTTAAAAGAGGAGAAATGACATGATTTAAGAGAAGTAACTTGTTTTAATGGTGTGAGTTACTTGAGGTTTAATAGTAGAAGAAACTTGTTTTCTAAATATTAAGAGACTTGAAGTATTTTGAAAGTTAAGAACTTGATTTGTAAGTATGTGATACTTGGTTTTAAAAGTATAAGTCTCTTGGTTATAAAAGGAATGAATATGTCTAAAACCATAAAGGGTTATAACGGCTTTATGGGAAGTTGGTTATAACGGCTTTATGGAAGGTTAAGAAAGTTGTCTATTTTGATTAATGGGCATAAGTTGCCTAGATTGTAAAAATTTGAAGTTACTTGATTTCAAGCTTTGAAATGAGTTTTCTAAAAGTGTAGTAACTTACTTTGAAAAATAGACACACTTTGATACTACGGGTGTTAGTATCTTGGGGTTTTACATAAAAAGGAGTCTTTTGAAAAGAATGTACGTACGTAGTACTTTGGCTTGTTTAATTGAGAATTATTCTATGTGTGCCTTGATAAGTACTTTGGCTTGTTTAATTGAGAATTATTCTATGTGTGCCTTGATAAGTACTTTGGCTTGTTTAATTGAGAATTATTCTATGTGTGCCTTGATAAGTACTTTGGCTTGTTTAATTGAGAATTATTCTATGTGTGCCTTGATAAGTACTTTGACTTGTTTAATTGAGAATTATTCTATAAGTGCCTTGAGTTTATAAAATGAAAGTCTATAGATTTTATGAACTTGCCTATGTGTGCTGATGATAGCCTTTGAGTGCAAGTATTATATTTTATTACGTTGTCGCGACTCTCGGTTGGAGGGTCGTCTGTCTTGTTGTAAGTTTACTTGGACGTACCGACGGTGATGTGGGATTCCACGGGTATGCTTCCATTATTTGTGTTACCCCATGGTCATGCTTATACGATGTGGGATTCCGGGGCATGCGACCACGAGGGATACTCCTTGGACATGCTTATACGATGTGGGATTCCGGGGCATGTGACCAGGAGGCGGGTTAGTTTCCCGAATTTGTTTGTATTACCCCATGGTCATGCTTATATGATGTGGGATTCCGGGGCATGCGACCACGTGGGATATTGTTGTTCCATGGATTGGCCCTCCATGAGATTTAGTGACACAAGTTGGATCTGGTAGTTAGCTCTCGTACTTACCCCGCTCAGTTGATGACGCAGGTTGGATCTGATAGATAGTTTTCGTACTTGCCCCCGTCAGTGCTATTGCACAGTTTGGTACGGTAGACTCCGATAGATAGCTTGCGCACTTGCCCCGGTCATATCTCGTGACGACAGGTTGGATCTGGTAGTTAGCTTTCGTACTTGCCCCCGTCAGTTTTTGACGCAGGTTGGATCTGGTATGTCACGACCCGACCCCGGGACCGCGACTGGTGCCCTACCTGGGCACCCTTACAGGTAAACATCAGAGAAAATCAGCGGAACATACATGAAACTTATAAATAAAACATCGGAAGTAATACAACAGGTTAGCCGATAGGGCTACCTTCCAGTACATATATAAAAACAACCGAAGCAGTTGCCTCCTTTCTTTTACAAATCGACCACAATATGTGACTACAGACCTCAAGAGTGTTAACATAACCATCGTGGCGGGACAAGGCCCGCCGTACTTGAATATACATAGCCGTGACAACTCCGGAACATTGGAGCCATCTCAAATCTGAACCAGATCCTAAGCTCATGGATCCATAATCGTAATACCTAAACTGCGGACATTTAACGCGGCCGAAGAAATTCGATACAACAGTGCGAATATGGAATGAAATAACGTCTGAGAAACATATCATAAGCATAAAAGAATGACAAGGACAAGTATAAAAATACATACCGGATCCTGCCGTGTCATTACCACATGAACTTAATTTCACATCAATATCTTTTCCATTCCATTAAGAGTTATAGCCATATCTTACGTACTTACTTAGGAGAAGTCATTAAGTTCATTTCTATCTAACTTACTTATCTTTCATAACATCGTCCGCCCACTACGGAGGGACACATATACTACCCGCCCAATCGGGACGCGATCGATCACACCAATATCAAAGCATGCCCGTGGAATCCCCATCACCGCCGATACTAAAAGTGTAAAATATAACCACGGGTCTCACGCCCATAAAATCAATCAAACAGTGGTATAACGTGCGGGGTTTGCCCTCATTTATACTCTTACCACGAGAAGGTGGTAAAGCGGGTATAACGTCTTGGGGCTTGCCGCTCATTTATACTCTTACCCTATCTCGACCTGGCCACAAATAACACATAAAGCGGGTGGTACAGTGCCTGGGATTTACCTCACTTATACTCTTACCCTGGAGAAGGTGGTATAACGTCTTGGGGCTTGCCCCTCATTTATACTCTTACCCTAACTCAACCGGCCATCATACATAACATAAGCACTACCGACTTATCATACATAACATAAGCACTACCGGCTTATCATACATAACATAAGCACTACCGGCTTATCATACATAACATAAGCACTACCGGCTTATCATACATAACATAAGCACTACCGGCTTATCATACATAACATAAGCACTACCGGCTTATCATACATAACATAAGCAAGTTAAGAAATCCCCTAACTTCTTATTAGCTTGTTCATAAACACTCTCATTTTTTGTTTACTTAAGGCACTAACATGTCATTATAAAATCCGGGAATTTAACCCAACGTACTACGTGCCTCTACTCCTTTAAAATGATTCTCTTTCAAACAAAACTTCCAAGATACTAATAACCGTAGTATCAAGTCATATCTACTTTTCACGACAAGTCACAATACTTTTTTGAAATACAATTATATGCTTCTAAATCAAGTGACTTCTTTCTTTAAAACCTTAAGCAATTGGTACCTTTAAAACAATTTTGCCCTTCTTTATTTCAAATCATTACTTTGCTTACAATACTGAAGAAAACCATTCTTTTAAATCTTCCATAAAGTTGTTATAACCAACTTCCCATAAAGCCGTTATAACTCTTTATTTCTTAGACGAATTCATTCATTTGATAACCAAGAAACTTATACTTCAATTCAAATCACATAGCTTTCAAAATACTTCAAGTCTCTTAACTTTTAGGAAAACCAGTTTCTTAACTTAGAATGGCAAGAAAACAGTACTTTCCAAATCAAGTATTCTATACTTTTAAATCAATTCATTTCTCCCTTTAAGAATCAAGTCTCATAACTTGAAAAATAAAGTCCCTTAACTTTTTAACAATTTGAGGTCCATAGTCTTAAAACTTCATACGTAAATTCTTATAAATTAAGTAACATATACTTGGTGCGTTGTGAATAAGTTATACTTATTTATAACTATCTTAATCAAGTAGCCATGATCTAGAAAATGTAATACAATTTTGTCTTATCTTAGTTTCTATGCAGATGGAGAATTCTACTTGTTTTAACACAATTAATTGTCATTACATTTTCCTTTATTAACGCTGCAATGGCTTGTTCGATACTTATTCTTATTCGTGTCAGAAATTAGCCAAGTCAACTTGCTCCAAAATACCTCCTAACGACTCTTACCAACATCCCCATAAGACTTGGTAAGAACTTAGATAACTTATACATAACCTTTACGTAGAGTAAATCGACATACATACCTCTTAACTTCTAAGAGTAGAAGGAATCATGAAATAGTACTACATGTATATTCCATACATAGAATCATGTCAAAAGAAGGAAGAGGTTCACATACCTCGCGACGATTATCGACAAAGAGCAAAAAGCTCCAAAGTACTTCCACCTCGAGCTATTCCATTCTTCAAGTAGGTACGCTATACTTAGTACATCAACCTATAATGGTCACCATACGTCCATTAACCTCTTACTTCATTAGAATATTCTAGGTGCTAAGTCGCTAAATTCTACGGAAAATCTGACAAAGACCTCCTTTGTTTTTACTAACTTTGCCACCTTTTCAAGGCCGAATACAATAACCAAACAGCCTCAATTGGCTCACAACAATATAGAAGGTATTCCAATGCAAATGAATAACTAAACAGCCCCAATTGGCTCACAATTTAGAAAGTAGTTCAATACAAAAGAATAACAAACTAAAAGTCCAAATTCGGCCACCTTGAGTTCAACCATACCAATTCTTATCAAATTTCCATTTCAATCCAAATTGGTAGCATAACATGATATCAAGTCGCATTTGATTATAACAATCCATAATCTCTAAGTAGGTAACATGCGACGATTTCTAACTACGACCAACTTGAAATCCAACTTCAAATGGCTAATGTGTCATTTCGGTTCTTAGGCTACAACAATTCATAACACTTATAAAACTTCAACACATATGCTTCATGCTAGTAAAATGTAAGGCTAACAACAATACATAATCTTGTAACACTTAAAGAGAACAAAATTATACCTCAACGAATCTCAATCTAACTTCCAAATCCGAAGTCGCTCCTTAGCAACTTAGAGCCTCTTCAAGACACTTCAATCCGCTACTGAGACCCTTAGAACAATACCAACAACTTTCCTTCAAACCTCCAATCCAAAACCTAGAAAGCCACTAGGTTATTACTCATACTAATACGAAAACTATCTTTTTCTGAGATTTTTCTATTGAGATACGCTTACAATACACTCATGAACCTTGGTTTAAAGTGTGGAGCTTAATAGACAACAAACGAATTTTTCTCTCCTTGGTCCCTCTCAAACCCGAGAGCTCAATGTGGAGTTCATCCAATTCTCTTCAATTTTTTTCTAAGTGTTGGACTAAGTCTCACTACTAGTAGTATTATAAAACACATTGGAGGTTCAAGATGCAAACAAATGGGTGGTTTGGATGAGCTTTACTTAAATATCAAGGCTTGTGGGACCTTTGACTTTGGTCAAGATTGTCAAGCTTCACTACTTGCAAGACTTTGTCATCCAAGACTATGGTCAATGACCATATTGGCCATGCCTAAATCGTCCAAGGCATCATAAGGGGGGGTGACACGTGTCGCCCTCCCGTTCGTCACAACAAAACGTTTTCCGACAATTTCATAATTCCTATAAATTCTTACAAGTCTCAAATCTTGACACTTATGAGTTCTTACGTACGTTCTTAAAACATGTCCTGTAAATACGGGGTGTAACATGGTAGTTGGCTTTCGTACTTGCCCCAGTCAGTTTTATGATACATGGTTGGATCTGGTGGTTCATTTTCCTACTTGGCCCGTACAGTTTTTAGGACACAGGTGGGACTTGGTGTTCATGTATGCTTATTGGTGTTATATTATATCATGGACTGCCGGCAGTGAGGAAGAATTCTACGGGCATGATTGATATTATGGGCGTGAGACCCATGGTTATATTTTAGTAATGACTTTGAGGGCATGCGTCCCTGACTTGATATGACTGTTTATGTATTGTGTACTGTAGGTTGACTATCATACATGTCTCCTGTTTTGTTTAGACTGTTATGATTTCATTCTGATTTCATCGCTTTCACATACTTGGTACATTCTTGTCGACCTCGCCCGGGGGCTGCGTTCATGCCGCAGTTTAGGTATGTTGTTTGGTGATCGGCAGTGTAGGACCACCTTTCGAGTTTTGGATAGCTCCTACATTGGGAGTTTATCTTTTGGTATAAGTTCTTTCGATGTGAGATTTTGTACGATTATGGGTACGGCGGGGCCTTGTCCGTCATAGTTCAAGATAACTCTTAAGTGCGTATTCATATGTGGGATTGGACTCGTATGCGATGTAGTGTCTTTTATTATGTATATTATATGGCAGCCTTGTCGGCTTTGCCCTTGCACGTACGTTGGTTTAAAAAAAAAAAAAGGTGTTAGTTAAATTCCGCAGTTTACTTGTGTCTGTTAGGTAGAAGGGTGCCCAGGTAGGGCACCAGTCACGGGCTCGGGGTTCGGGGTGTGACATCAACGCCTAAGCACCGACGTCGTCTGCATCAATGCCTGAGCACCGACATCATCTAAATCACGCCTGAGCACCGGCGTTATTTAAGTCAACGCCTGAGCACCGGCGTTATTTAAGTCAACGCCTGAGCACCGGAGTCATCTGCTTCAATGCCTGAGCACCGGCATCATCTACATCAATGACTGAGCACCGGCATCATCTACATCACGCCTGAGCGCCGGTGTCATCTTCATCACAATACGGCCATAAAATGATGATATCTGCATTACGTCCAGAAATGACGTTATCTCATTAGTCAATGCAACGGCTTCATCATATAATGTCTACGCAAGACAATATTCCTACTCACAGAATCACATTTTTTATATTCATGTTTTATCATATTTTATCGTTTTAACAATTATGCACCAACTTTTCTTAAGTTTTAGCCTACAGGTTCCTCAATTCACAGGAGCAGTTGCAGCACGTCTGTGCAAGGACAACATCTCGGCATTCAACACGTCTGTACGAGGATGACAACTCGACATTTGTAGCATCCAACATATCACACAGGGACCACATCTCTACACAGAGAATTGCATTTTTCTCATATATTCATGCTTTATCATTTTTCTGTCTTAACAATTATGCACTAATCTTTTCAAGCTTTAGCCTGCAGGAGCTTTAATTTACAGGAGCAGGAGCACAACGTGGAACTATCTCGGCGAATTGAAGCAATTTGTACCTCGAACGTTGATCCGCTCTCCTCCAGCATCTCGCAACACAGAACCCAGTGTCTTCATAATTCGACACTGGGACAAAATTTTGAATCCGCATCCGCCCTACCTTAATTTTCCACCATCACAACAACCCAGTGTCATCATAATTCGACACTGGGATATTTTTTAAATCTGCGTCAGCTTTACTTTTTACTTTAGCATCGCAACAATCCAGTGTCATCAAAATTCGACACTGGGATATTTTTTTAAAATCTGCGCCAGCTTTACTTTTTACTTTAGCATCGCAACAACTCAGTGTCCTCATAATTCGACACTGGAACATTTTTAAATCTGCGTCAGCTTTACTTTTTACTTTAGCATCGCAACAACCCAGTGTCATCATAATTCGACACTGGGACATTTTTAAATCTGCGTCAGCTTTGCTTTCTATTTTCGCATCGCAACGACTCAGTGTCATCATAATTCGACACTGGGACAATTTTGAGTCTGCATCAACCTCACTTTTGAGTTCTAGTTTATTAAAACTGGACAAAATTGGCTACGAGTCAACATCTTTGTCCGAAGACTCTTCCATCATCTCCGTACAAAGAGGGACATGCTGTTGACAGTCAATTTTGACCCGTTTTTTATATATTTGTTGCAATTTTATGTGTTTTAGGACACCACATTCTAATCATCATTTTTTGCATTTTTATCTTTTTATTTTAAATTTAAGCATTATGTCTTTTTTTAATATTATGTTTCTATTACACCGTCATTTATTTTAATAATATTTGCATTTTTTTAAATAATTAATTGACATCCCACTTTAATTTTAATTAGACATTAAGCATTTGTCTAAAATATTATATTTTATTATTATTGCATCGGCATTTGCATTTTTATAATTTTGCATCTTTTTAAATAATTTTTCTTTTAAATAATTAACCTGCTTTGCATTTTGTCAAACCAGTCCAGTACGAGATCCAATCCGAATCATTCAAATCCAACACCATTTTTTATTTCATCCAAACACCCCATTTTATTCCCCATTTTAAATTTAAAACCTCACTTTTTATTTTTTCCCCCAAATACCAAACCCGAACCCTACCCCCTATATAATAAACATTACCACCCTTATTAAAAAAAGGGCAAAATTTACAACACTCAAGATAACTTATGGCTTCACCATTTTCATAACAAAAAAAGGAATCATCTTCTCCTCACCCTCTCTCACCTTCCCATCGCCTCTCTTTCACGGAGCTCCAAGCTCCGGCTAACCCCTTTAAAACACCCAAAGTGTGATAATATATCTACCTCCTTCTCTATCACTCGTCGAACCACCCATTCCCGCTGCCGCCTAACCTAGCGGCGAACCCATCGTTCGGCGAAAACATCAGCCGCGAACCTCATCACTGCCTGCATCAAACACCACGGCAGCGTTGCTCCGGCGTTAGCCGTGGTAGTGACGCCGCCATTTTCCTTTTTGTGCTACTCAAAATAGCCGGAGTCTGAAACTCCGGCGACGTTGGTTTCCGACGTTCTTTTTGGTATCTGTTGTTCATTTGGCTAATGGCTTGACTTTCTGATTTTTGGAGTATCTGCCGGAGTTTGAAAAACTCCGGCGACGTTCTGAAATTTCCAGCAATGTTCTTAAAATTTTCGGCGACCATCTATTGACAAATTTACCCTGGCTTTGTTTTTATTGCAGGATCTGTTGCGTACTGTGTTGTTGGGACTGATTTTTTTTTATTTTAGTAATTTGACCGGAGTTAAAAACTCCGATTTAATCGTTCTTGATATTGTGAGTTTGTCGCCACGCTTGTTTGTTGGTGATTCGACCTCATTTTGGTATAATGGTCGAGTTTGAACTCCGCAACCACCGTTTTCCGTCGAATTTTTCGCATCGCCATCGCTCGTGAATCGCCCACTGTTCATTGGGGTTCTGTACTAATTTTGGGCGATTTGGTCCTTTTATTTAATTTATTTACTGATTTTTGAACAAGATATTACACTTGATATTTTACTTATTTTGAACAAGATAATGCACTTGGTATTTTATTAATTTTGAACAAGATACTACACTTGGTATTTTACTTATTTTGAACAAGATAATGCACTTGGTATTTTACTGATTTTGAACTTGATACTACATTGGTCTACGAAGGATTTATCCGTCGATCTGGAGGCCCCGTGGTAAGCGAGACGGAATATGTGGGCAAGGAGCAAAGTGAAAAGATTACACGAGAATGCATAGTATCGTTCACCGAGAGGTGAGTCGACCGCAGCCGAAGCGATATTGGCTTATCATGTCTTAGTATCCTTAGCATAACACTAGCTGAGCCCACACTATATAATAAAAAATATCTTCTACATATATATATATCTATATATATATATATACATACATTGTGTTTGTTTGTTAATTTATTTATTATTTACTAACTCTTCTACTAAGTGTCTTTTGCAGGTACCCGGAGGCGCACCCCAAAGTTAAAGCATTCGCATAAAATAAAATAAAAGCGAAATATCGCTAAATTCTATTCATTCCATCTTTTTTATGATTATTTGCTTTCATTACTATCTCTTTAAATATATATCTATTTTAAATATTTGCATGCCTAGTTTAAATGTCTTTTTGTTAGTTTAATAATTAGAATACCTTTAGAATTGTAGATTGCATGTTAGCAAAATAATTTTAAACCTAAGTTTGACCGGATAACCGCAAGTTAGCGGATCTTAAAGGATGCCTAACCCCTTCCCTTTAGGATAATAAAGAACCCTTACCTAGAATCTCACATAGCTTTCGCAGACCTTTAAAAAATGGAGATCATTCGTAGTATTTTATGCTACATTTTTAGTGTCCTAATTCACTATAATAATTAGGTGGCGACTCCTTTTAATACAATTCAGGAATCACCATAAGCAGTAATCCCGTTTCGACTCCGGTTAAAATGGGGTGTTACAAGGACATATGTACTTGAACACATTCATATTATTAATGAGATTAAATATATTGATGACATTTGCAATTACTGAATTATTATTTGATTGTTTGTATCATTCATTAATGTGCATCCCTTGAGCTTACGTTGTCATTGATAGAGTGAGATATTAATGATAGAGCGTAGTTCTTAAAGAAGTCTCGATTGATGATCATTGAGAATAGGATATCAATGATATATTATAAGTCGACATGTGGTCTACATCACATTCTTAGAGAATGTAGTATGTCTCACTTACTACTAGTAATGGTAACTAGTGATGGACACATGGATACTCTTAGAGGTATTGACAAGCCCTGCTGATAAACTGTTTGTTATACATGTCTAGAGTATTATAAGCATGTGGAGATAGATGTCCTTTGACTTGAGGTCAATACGCACCTAATTTGCAGAGTAATGTACTTTGATCCTCTCCTAAGCTTAAATTCCTTATAAGATAAGACATGACTTGTATTTGGTACATTGCGATGCAAACTAAGGTGGTAGTTGAGCCAAGAATAGAATTTTACTAGAGTCTTGTAAACGTTCTTCACATATTGAGTTCGTCATGCGGCGCAGTCTAGGAGTTCCGTGTGAACCTTAATTTGATTAAGTGTCGATGTGTGAAGGCCTAAAGGGTCACACTAAGTCGATTGTATTTTCGATCTAAGGGTATATTGAGAGAATATAAAATATTCGATTTAGAATCGAGATATTTTAAATCAATAAATTATGGGATAATTTCTATTTGATGAAAATTATTTAATAAAGTCAAAATTAGATTTTGGATTTAATTAAAATCAAAACGTGCTGAAACATTAAAATAAAAGGCGTACCGTGACACCTCGTTTGAGTCATGGCTGATGTACTGATGGCGATCCAAATAATGGCCCACTGCAATTCAGATTTGGATCAGGCTTTTAAGCCTAATCCCAGTCTGATTTGTATTTTAATATTTCCCTATATATTCAGCACTTGACCTCATAATTTAGGTTACTGGAATTATAAACTTAATTCTTACTTTCTAAACTCAGAGTTCAGAGATTAAAATCCTCTCAAACCTCTGCCAAGATTTCCTAGCTTTCCTGACAGAGGAATATATCGAAGCAATGCTTGCACCCGAGCAGACAATCGCGTGCGCACCTTTTAGTAGAGACTGCAAAACATAAACTGTAAGTTTTTTTGTGTCTTTGCAGATTTCAATTGTAACATAATCATATCAGACAAATTTGTTGGGGCGAGTAAGTTAACAAAATTTTAAATTTTCGTTGTACCTTATTTTTGTGTTTCAGACCCAACAAAACCCTAGAGACGTGGACTAAAGATATTCTTGATATATTTGTTTATCGGTTTTCTCAAGTTAAATTAAGCTAACTAAACAACACGTTGATTTGAAAACATTAAAAAAAAGTAAACAAGTTGATTTTTCATAGATAAGTTAGTTACCCCCGAAGAAAAAGAATCAAACCTAAATACTTTAATTTTACCCTATCCGATATACTTTTTGACTCATTCATGTCCTTGTTATTTATTACCCGGTCATTTCCACTTTTACCCCTATTTTGTACTAGTCTTTAATATTTGCCCCCAAATGAAACTTATGTCCTCTAGGGTATAAGTTCTTCACGGGATCCGACATAAATTATGTCGAATCCCGTAAAGAATTTATGCCCCATAAGATATAAATTTCATTTTAAGGGGCAAAAATTAAAGACCATTTCATTTGAAAGGAAAACCGTGCAAATTTTTATTTATCGCCTTGTTGTTACTTACGTAGACTTAGAGCCATCGATATGAGTTTGACTCGTTGGACATATACAACCTAGCTTGTGATTCAATAGGGCTGAGCTAACTAATATGTTTGGAGCCCATTTAAAAACAATAACTCGGCCCAAGTTAGCTCGTCGATCCATGAGGCTTGACCGATCCGTGGGCCAAATAAAAAATAATAACTAATTTTAAGAAAATTTACATGGTATAACTAACTATTAGTACATAATTATATTTAGTAGATATAGTTTATATTAGTTACATCCCATAGCTAAATATTATATTTCAATTACACATGATAACTAATACCTCAAATACATCAAATGTATCATCTTTTTCCTCAAACTCCTCTCTCTCTCTGTTCTCCCTCAACTCTCTCTCCTTTTACTCTCTCTCTTTTCCCTCTACCATCGCCGGTCACCACGAATCGCCGCCGGAGCTCCGACGAAACTCATACCACCACTCTCTTCACTGTCCATCTTCTTCGTCCAATTTACGACGCCGGAGAAACAAACACTGCACCTTTGCCACCGTTGTCCCTCACTTCCTCTCTCTTCGTCTTCATTGCTCCGGCGAGGAGCTTTTAGCTCTGATGAACCGGAGCAGCCGCAAAACCACCGATAAACCGCCATTAACGGCAAACAACCGTCACACACCGACCAAAAAAAGAGTAGCTCGGTAAAGCCCAGATCTGACCAGAAAATACACTTTATTGTCCAGATCTGACCGAAAAATATACTTTATCCATATCTGACCGAAAAATACACTTTATGATGTATTTCAAAGGAGATCTTTTTGTATACAAATGAATACAGTGATTTTGAAGTGTATTTTTAGATTGTATTCGTTTTTTCTTGTGTAAAATCTAATTTTCCGTTATGTATTTTATTTTTTGTATTCAATTTTTGAGTGTATAAAAATAAATACATTAAATTTGAAGTGTTTTTTTAGAGTGTATTCGTTTTTTTCTAGTGTAAAATCTAATTTTTCGTTATGTATTTTGTTTCTTGTATTCAGTTTTTGAGTGTATTCGTAATTTTTTGTGTGTAAAATCCAATGTATTGTGGTGTATTTTATTTCTTATATTCAGTTTTTGGTTGCATTTTTTATTTTGAATGAGATTTTTTTGTTTTGAATACACTTTATTGAGCATATTTTACTCAATGTATTCATGAATGCAGTGAAACCGTTTTATGAATACAGTGAGACTGTAGCAACTAAAAAATAGCTACGCCAAGTAAATATTAAAACTATAGCTATAAAAAATTTAAAACCCCTAAACTATAGTCATTTGTATGTTTCACTAATTTTTATATAAAAATTAAAACGAAGTAGGAACTAAATTAACAAGAGAGGAGGTGAAACTCAAAGTCTACTTAGCCCGTCATATTACGAAGCCCAAAGATAAAAGTTTTAAACACAGTCATATTAAATAAAAACAAGTATATAACAAAATTCTTATTTCTTAACCATAACAAGGCTCTTTCCTCTCTCGTTTCTGTTTATTTGTTGGGATAATTTAACTTGAGACTTGTTAACTAATATCATCTTTCTAAATATTTATGTGTTTGCATTTTTTAGGTCAGAATTAAAAAATTAAAAAATATTATAAAAAATACAACCGTTGAGTCGAGGATCTCTCGGAAACAGTCGCTCTACCTACCAAGGTAGAGATAAGGTCTGCGTACACTCTACCCTCTCCAGACCCACATTGTGGAATTTCACTGGATATGTTATTCACATTGTGGGATTTCACTGGGTATGTTATTGTATTATAAATATGTTGTATTGTAAAACACCTACTTAAATCATCACAAATATTGAACTTATAATTGTAGGGCTTTACCCAAAGGTAAGCCCTTCCAAAAATTCTCGATGGCCAAGGCAAAACCTAGGCCAAGGAGGGGGTTTGGAAATAGTTTTCAACCAGCAATAGACGCGCCTCGGTTATAACCTCACTAGCTACGTCATTGCCCCAAGCGCAAAGATGCTTTGTATTGGCTATTGGCATTGGCTTATATAGCTCTTGCTTCATTCACTTTCTTATACAATGCCGATATGGGACAAAAATTAGTAACATACTGATATTAGTATTTAGCAGTTTGTAAATCCAAATCACTTGCTAAATGGAGATCTAGTTGCAAAGGAAATTAGTATAAGACAGATATATTGTTATCCTTTTCTAGTTTCTTAAGTAATTGCCAGCACTTCTATTCTTTGCCTTCCAAGTTTTGGATTAGCATCATTGTTCTTGAACAACCAAAAGAACATCTTTTGCTGGATACCAATTAGCAGCTCACTTTCCCAAGCAAGATGTTTACCCAAAAAGGTACCGTTAAATTGGTAAGTGACTTTAAGGATATGTGGTTTGATTTGTAATATGAAATGATAAGTTATTAGCAATAAATAAGCATATGAAAGAAAAAGAGCCTGCAACGTCGTAACCAAGGTGAATTCCTTCAGCAAAATTGGTCTAAACATTAGCTTAATTGCTTCGGTTCCTCGCCAACAACGAGAACTTTTACAATCAAGAGTGTAATGAAAAAAGTGTACAAGTGTAAGATAAGAATGGGATGTCCTTCCAACATGAAGGTTGGACTCCTTTTATAGCTATCATTACAAGGTATTAATACCCGAGAATCACTCCCAATTTAAATACAATTAAATGAGATTAATGGTCACTTAATTAGCAAGGAGTAACGACTGACACTATATCCGGAATAGGTACACACTGAGCTATTCCGATTCTTCGTGCGGTGTCACCTGGTTTGGTCACTATCCGGTCTTGCTTTGATACCCGGACTCACCCCGGTGCAACTCACATCCGGTGCATAATTTTGCCACTCCCTTCGATGTCCATATCTAAAACCATGCCATATATCGTGCAGATTTCCACCATATACAGATAGTCCCCTCACTTTCCGAATAAAAGCTTACCGAAGTGATGAAAAGCGTAAATGATTTCCTCATTATCTTCTCTTACAAGCTTCTTTTCAAATTACTCCAAAATAAGCGGAAAAACGAAACGCTTCCAATTCTCCAAGAACTGACTCACATCTTATTACTCTACAACTTTGGACATATGTCACTCTCTGATTGAACCATCATTCGGTCCGTGAACCGAAACGTTTCACAATGATGACAACCTCTCTTATAAATGCTCCCCCATTTGCTTCCATTTTCTACTTCTGCAAATTTCCTCCTCAAACCTACGCATCTGTTATTCCTTTTCACAGTTTCAACCTTTAAATCACCAAATCTTAAAACCTTCAAACATTCGTACCTTCACCACATTGGCCATACCTGATCTTCTTCAAGGCAGTATTTTCCAGCAACTTCACCATCGTCGGCTAGTGAAGAAGCCACTGGCGCTGATGAGACCTTTAATACTAAGACTGTCGTCAAACCTTGGGCATACAAAATACTCCCCTCGAGTTTCAAATTCGACTCTGAGTTTGCCGTCCGCGTCGTCACCTCAAAGGTGATCGAGGTAAAGAGGCGAAAAACTACCTAACTTTCATCAATTCCGATTAGCTTGGCAAAGTTTGGATTAAGTGCGGTTGGGAGAAGATCTTTTGTTTTATCCTCCTCGTACCTGACGACGATGTCACCAACCACAAACCTGGGTACTCATATGTTTACACCTACCCATTCACTTTTAAACTTGACCCTCTGATTGATGATGTGATACTCAAAATGTGCAAAACCTATAATTTATGCCTTGGTCAAATTGGTCTGTCCGTCTAGAGGGCACTCACTTCCCTCCGGTTCCTAGCCAAATAGGTCAAGGAAGATTTCACTTTGGATCATTTGATCCGTTTAAACGTCCTAAAGTTCTTTCGTGGCAGGGTCGTTCAGATCTCAAAATGAGGGAAGTTCCCTATTCTCTCTAGCCTTGATGCAGACCAAAATTGAGGCTGATGAAGCATTTCGTAGAAGTCCTTACTACCGAGATTGTTCCAGAGAAGTTCTTGCATTTTTCATAATGATGAATTTAAACCGTAAGTGAAAGCTATTTTCTTTGTTTCCTCCGTATTGCTTTTACCGAGCTTAGTTTTCCCAAAATTCTTTTTTGCTACTTTTTTAGCCACCCGGTAGACTCCGACCCATGTCGAGAAGCTCCATGAATGGGTTGAAAAGATTATTAACTTGCATCCGCATAAAGAGCGAACATGAAAGAAAATTTCCAATGACCGTTGGAAAGTGTATAACCATGGTTCGTACCTTTCGAACTTTTTTTCCTTCTTCATTTGTTTTCCTTGTCATGCACAAGTTTTCATCATCTTTTTATTTGTTCAGGTCTGCCATGGGTTCTATACTCCTGAGGACAGTTTCATCGACTTTAACTTTCCCAATCTGATACTCGATCCGACCGCATCAGCTCGCCGTATTGCCGATGTCCGAAGAAAACGAAAATCTCGAAATCCAAATCCTCAAAGTCACATTCTATCACCCCAAAGAGAAAAAGAGCTTCGGAAGCAGGCGATAATGTTGGCCGAGCTACCTGGATCAATTACAATATACTTAATATGAAATTTACTAATAAATACAACGATTACCAATATGTCATTGTGAGGTTGAATAATGCACTATGCGTCTTCATCATTGAAAGATATTATTTCCTTCGATATGTAATCTTTGGATATATTCTCCCTAGTTATTGAGACTTTTGTCTTATTTGCAGTCATGACGGATCCCTTCGGAACATCCATCCCACTGATAATCATGTTGATGATATAATGGGGTTCAACCGAATCTGCTTGCTTGCCTATTTCTGTATTTTCCTTTTATTCGATCACTTAGAAATTTGCGTAGGTGACCATTTTTCAATAATTGGGCCACCTAATCCCTCAATTAACAATAATACTACGTTTGGTGACCATGAGTACCGTGGTAATCACAAATTAAATTTGGATCTCTCTGAGCCGGATCTGTCCGGAGTGGCCTCAGCCATCTTGTCTCCTAATATGCCCAATAGCCAAAACAAGTCCGGCCGCATCAATGTTGAAGTTATATTCGGATAGTCTCGGGTTCTCGACATTAGTAGAAGAAGATCCACCAATATCACTCATAAATTGCAAACCTCTATTAGTAGACCCTCGATCATTACACCTATCTCTTCTATCTGACGAGAAGTTGTGATTGTTACGACCCCTATTTGATATGAAGTTCGGTCTTTCAAGTTGCCCATAGGGTTGATACCTATATTTTGAAGACTTTAATTCCAACTCAGTTTCTCTCTTTGGTTTATAAAAATTATTTTTTGTCCTGCTGACCCCGGAGGAAGTTTGAGCTGATCATCCTCCACTCGAATTTTAGACTCATATTTATTGTGAATGTCCCATGTCACCATTGAGAACTCCAATAAGTTCTCCTTAATTTTAAAGAGGCACTGAAACTCCTAAGATTCAATTCATTGGTGAAGGCTTTCGCTGTCCATTCATCCAACTTATGAGAAAGAAGCATCCGTTCCTTTTAGAACCTTGTCACGAACTCCCGCAATAACTCTGTATCCTGCTGAGCAATTTTGATTATATCCGCTTTCCTTGCTTGAACCTTCCATGCTGCGACATGTGCCTTTAATTAAATATGTTACATTATTTTAAGTTCAATAGTAATTCCTGGCCGAAATTTATTTGTCGTCACAAAGTTCCATCTTAATGGTAGTTTTAGTGCAAGAGGCATATCTAGTATTATTGATAGGTAGGAGTATAAATTAATGTGTGAAAAATTACTAAAATTTTAATAAATAATAGATGTGAATTCATAACTTTGAATATATAATGGGTTCAATAACAAAAAAAAAAAATTGAACCCCGGACTTTAAATCTTGAATCTGTATCTATGTTAGTGCATTTACTTCTTGGAACATGTGAATTTCTAAATAAAAAACATGTATAGAGTTGTCATTAGATCTCCTTGATGACGATGAAAAAGTTAATTTTCGTGGCTTCATAATCTGTGGTTGTTTTTAGACTTTTGTGTCACAGTAAATCTGACACGTAAATTGTGATGGGATACCCAATGAGCCACAACTCATTAGGTGAACCCTCTAAATTAAATCAAATCATGTGTATAATAAGTGTTGACAGTCAATTTTGACCCATTTTTGGTATATTTATTGTAATTTTATGTGTTTTAAGACACCGTATTTTAATCATCATTTTTTTCATTTTTTACATAATATTCTATGTTTATTTCGTCACAAAATGACATTGCATCTTTTTATTTTAATTTAAGCATTATGTTTTTGTTAATATTATATTTCTATTATTATTACACCGTCGTTTATTTTAATAATATTTGCATCTCTTTAAATAATTAATTGACACCCCGTTGTAATTTTTAATCAGGCATTAAACATTTGCTAAAATATTGTATTTTATTATTATTGCGTTGGCATTTGCATTTTTATAATTTTGCAGCTTTTTAAATAATTTTCTTTTAAATAATTAACCCGTCTTGCATTTTGTCAAACCAGTCCAGTCCAAGACACACTTTGAATCAGTCCAATCCAACACCATTTTTTTTAATTTCATCCAAACAATACCACACTTTTATTTTCCCCCCTAAAATCAAAACTCACTTTTTGTTCCCCCCCCCCCCCCAAATACCAAACCCTAATCCTACCCTATATAATAAATACTACCCCCTCTTTCTTAAAAAGAGAGGGGTCAGTCGCACTTGACATTCTTCATACCCCTTTTCAACTCATCTTCTTCATAATCCCACACCTCTCCCTCACCCTCTCACCTCTGCCCTCTCCCGTCGCCCTCTCCTCATCACCACCGTGAACCCTCACCTTGCCACTGCTCGTCGAACCCCCACTGTCCCGTCACCGTCGACCACCACTGTACTGTTCGAACACCCACTGTCCCGTCACCGTCGACCACCATTGTTCGAACACCCACTGTTCGCCATCATCGCCGGAGTTCAGAGCTCCGGCGAACCTCACCGTTGTTCCCATCGAACCCACTGTCACCACCACACCACAACCCCCATAACCCCATTTGTTATGCAGCATCGTCTCTGCCTCGATGGAGCTGACCACCGGCGACTGGCGGAGGCGTTGTTGGTTTCTTCTTTTTGTTTCTATTATACATATTGTGGTTTGGTTGGACTGATTTGGAAATTTTGTATCTCGCCGGAGTTTGCAAAACTCCGGCGATGTTCGTCGGTTTGCTTCTGTTTTGTGGACTGATTTAATTTGATTTTCTGATTTTTTTGGCTGGAGTTTTCTTAAAATTCTGGCAACGTTCGACTGTTGGTTACTGCTTTACTGTTGTTTGTCGGACGGAGTTTCTAAAAATTTCGGCGACCTCCGTTGGCTTTATTTCTTCGATCTGTTTGTGCGCTATGATTACTTGATGAATTTTTTTTATTTTTAACCACTGTTCGCGGGCCATTTCGTGTTCGCTGGGTTGCTGTGTTTGTTTCTACTATCTCAGACAGTCCTTTGGCAATTTTAACCCTATGATTTATGTATTTACTGATTTTGAACATATTCTTTGGTTCTTTGACTTGAATATTTGGTATTTTTCTGATTTGAACAAGGATACTGCACTTATGGCCAATGAAAAAGTTATCCGTCGATTTTTGAGGCCTCCACAGTTGCAAAGACGGAAAATAAAATAAATGAAGCTTTCTGGGCGTTGATGATTTCTTCTA
Source organism: Przewalskia tangutica (assembly GCA_029844215.1). Classification (NCBI taxonomy): domain Eukaryota; kingdom Viridiplantae; phylum Streptophyta; class Magnoliopsida; order Solanales; family Solanaceae; genus Przewalskia; species Przewalskia tangutica. Next base: position 105,906,143 of record CM056730.1, read on the forward strand.
CTTACACAGGATAACCAACATGAGCTAGCAGGGCGAATTCTCGCAGCCGCACTTGTTTAGGATATCCCACTTTATCTTTATATATATCTGAGTCCTCCGTGTTTAAAACTATTACTGTTTTGGCGTGGATCTGAAGGTTTTATTTATTTTATTGTTTTTAACAATATTGGCCGATGAAGGAATCTCCGTCTGATTTCCAAGGATTCCTCTGTGCAAAAGACGGATTTATTTATTTTGCTTTACTTATTAATTTTTGTCATTGCTTTAAAGTTATTTATTCTACTATTACTAAGTGTTTATGCAGGTACCCGGAGATCATCTTGCGCAGAAGGCCTAAAAAGGGCTAAAAGATGTCCCGGAGTTTTATTTTATGTCGCATTTAATTTTAGTTTTATTATTCTGTATTGCACTTTATTTTAATTATAAATTATGAAAAAAATGCTTAGAATAGGTAGAATAAAAAGGGCAATAAATAATTAACCTAGGTTTGAACGAATAACCGCAAGTTAGCGGATCTTAAAGGATGCCTAACCCCTTCCCTTTAGGATAATAAAGAACCATGAATCAGAATCTCATTAATTTCGCAGACCATTAAATGGAGATTAATTGCAGTATTTTATTGCAATAAATCAAGTGTCCTAATTCACTTAACTAATTAGGTGGCGACTCCTAAAAAATCAGCATTATTGCTCCATCCAGGGAACCGCGCCAAAGAGCAACGTTGCGGATACCGTTCAGACTCCGAGGTAAAAAACGGGCGCGACAATAAGGATGAATAAAAAAGCAAATAAAGTTGTCTTTATAGATGAAAAATGCAGAAACGTATTACGTAGCAAATGAAATTTGCCCAAACAACTCAAAATGAGACTAAGTCATGAAACTACGAAATTTGATTATGAAATATGAGATGCAACTCAAAATATTAAAAAAAAAGGTTTAAAGTTTGCTAAATAGAGGACAATACATTCATGATCTGATGGTGGCTCACGTCTACTGCATAGGATCGATATGAAGATGGAATTACTACCCTGCAATCGGATCACCTTCAAGATAACATGTGTACACACATTAATTGTGAATTTAAAAAACCCAATAAAATTGTCGCTCGCTCTCTCAAATTACTGCTAAGGCAAGTTATCAGAAATTGTTGGTAGTATGTCACGACCCAAACCGGAGGGCCGTGACGGGCACCCGAATCTCACCCGCCGGATACCGCCATTCATACATTTAACATCTCATCATAACTAATTACGGACTAAGCCGAAAGAAATCTATGTGAACTCTTTATTCAAAAAAACTATCTTATATATATACATACACATGTCAAGGTCGACAAGAATATACAAGACCACTATTCACAAGACACCTGTCTACAAGCTTCTAAAGAGTATACAACATCAAGATATAGTACCAAAATTAGACTGCAACTCTGGAACAAATAGAGTGCTCCAACATCAGCTGAACCAACAACCTACCAGCGTAAACTGTCACTCTCTATAACTGAACCTGCGGGCATGAAACGCAGTGTCCCCCGACAAAAGAGACGTCAGTACGACTGATGTACTGAGTATGTCAGACATAAACAATAGCTAACATGAGTATAACAACAACCGAAACAGAAACAGCCGACCAGCAGTAAAATACCTCTGAGACCCTAATACATAGGCTTACATGTTATGCAATGCACATACAATATAATATTGGCCACACATCCATTTTCATTTTCATAACATCCTCGGTGGGCATCATTTCATTATCGGCCTCTATATGTCATGCATGGAGCAAATGCGGTAATACATATATACTGGCCACACAAAGACATCTTCTTTCCCAATTATATATATATATAATTTGGCCCTTAATCAAGAATCTTCCTTCATTAAGCCACACAGGCTTTATCATTATCATATCCCAGCCGTCAGGTGGTCTGCGTTCCCCATTTTCCATCCCAATATATAGTCTTGGGCAAAATGCAATGCAAATGAAAATGAAAATGCATGAATGATACAATATTCCAATTTCAACGGATAACATATTATATTTGTACCTTTGTCGGCATTGTGAATATCATTATCATCTTTTCATATGTTTCATTAAGTACTTAGAAACAATTTAGACATGCTTTCATCATAGGAATCAATGGCATAATTATTCTTAACTTCTAGGAATAGAATAAATTATGGAACCATATCACGACTATATTGCATACGTAGAATATGTTAAAAGAAAAAAATATTTTTCCTTAACCTACCTTGAAACCGACCCTTCACGATGATTAAACTAAATCAAACACATACTTTAGATGATACTTCTCCAAAAATAAGGGAATTTTGAATCACAAAATAGGTTGAATTCTGGACCATTTAGAAAGCTTCGGATGCTTGTTTTCAGTCAGCTTTTTATCTTCTTTTTCCACTGTGGTTAATCACTTTGGATACTTTGTTTCCCACATCTTCTTCTTTTTCCATTAACTTCAGCTCTTGGCATTTTTTTCCAAAGGAAACATGCAGATTTTTGGGAGCAAAAGGCGAAATTCCTCGCTCACAGGGCCCCCATCCCTCCGACCCGACAGAGATTGGTGGAGGAAGGTAAATCATGGTACTCAGCGACCCACTAGGTGGGAGACACAGTGCCTGATGCTCAGAAGGAGTCATCCCTCACAAAGGATAAATGAACTCCCACACTGCGACTGTCAGGGCTCGAACCTGCCTTTTTGGAAGCAATCTGCCACTCTGGAACCAACTGAGCTACACCCATGCGGGTAAACATGCAGATTCTTAACTTGTCATAAAATGCCTGAACCTGATAATTGTATAGGTGGAATGTTTTTGTACTTCTTCTATTGAAAGATACACAAGCAAGAAATATATTTTATTACTCTACTGCAAAGTGGCGATTAGGGCCAGACCACCGGGATCGGGTTTAGCGGGGTCGGGCGGGTCGGGTGAGAAAAGGCGGGGGTCGGTGGGCGGGCTGGAGGGTGGTCGGGCGGGACCATACCATGTCCGTCCGATCCGATCCGTTAGGTAGGTCGGGACGGTCGGGGCAGTCGGGTCGGACGGGACGGGTTGGGGTTTTTTTTTTTAAATTTTTCACTAAATTAAAAATAATAAATTACTAAGTACTAACAAAGTAACATTAACATATACTTGTCATATTATAGACTTATAGTATTATAATTTATAATATATTTATAAAGTATAAAGTATAAACTATAAACTATAAAGTATAAACTATAAAGTATAAAGTATAAAGTTATAATTTATAAACTAAATAATTAAACAAAGACAAGAATAGTGTAAAAAAAACATCCCAAGGCTGTTTTTGTGCCTTTTATATTATTAATTTCATTGAAATATCAAATATACAAGATTCAAAATTACATTGTAGTGTACTGTTGTTGAAAAAAATTGCAAAAGAGTGAAAGACATAGAAAAATTTAAAAATTGCAATGAAATAAATTACCAATTTGAAAATATTTTTTCTAATTTCTTTATAATTTCTTGTGGTTCTTCGGTTGGAATTGGTATATCTTGATCAAATTGTTCCACGTCGCTACTCATGCCTTCAGATAAAATGTCGTTGTAGTTGTCGTCATCTTCTTCGTTAATCTCTGGTTGACCGCACCTCCTTCGCTCCGCTCGTATCCAATCTCTGAATAGTACCGCCATCTCCAAGCCGCTCCGCTAATGAGTGTACGTGCTCTCTATTTGAAATCACTGCAGAAAAGCGCTTTCGAGCGATGACGCGTGAATGTTCAAAATATCTCGGGCCATCATTGAAAGTGTCGGAAATGTCTTCTCATTCTGGCTCCAATATTTCAGCAAGTCTTCCTTTCCTTCTTCATTGATAACTGCTTGGTAAGGTAAATTACCCTGCAAAACAAAAACATCGAACTCACTAATTTGGTTAGCACGGCTACTACCACACATTTTATTTACGAGGCTTTCAATAGAATTAATATTAGGCCTAGCCACGTAAAGCGCTTGTCGTTTTTAGGTTGTGTTGAAGAAGAAGATGATACAAAAGTCGGTTGGTTACTAGCACTTTCTTCTGGTAATGCCGATATACTTTTTGCATTCATCTTCTACGCTATTCAACACTTCTTCTAGCGTTAGTTGATAGGTGGTTCAACATTTAAATTTTTGGGAGTTGGAGGTGGTAGTGCGTCCATACATGTATATATATTTTCAATAAGACTTTTACAACCCTCTACTTTAATAGTGGGTTTAATACAACACCAATAATATAAATAGGGAATAGGAATAAAATATTTTTAATTTCATAAACATTTTTTAATAGCCGCAGATAAGGTGTTTTTCCATATATTCTTTAAGAAGTAAAAATATTATAGCTATATAAAACAACATAGTTGAAATAGTAGGATAATATAAAGTAGAAAATTCTTTTGTTGCTCGTTGAAAATTTTCTAAAAATACAATAAGTTCTCTAATTTTCTCCCAATCGGTATCCACAATCATATCATTTGGATTTTGATTATGGCGTTAAAAATAAAGTAATAGGTTTTCTATAGTCATAAGCAACAACTAGTTGGTCATATAAAGAATTCCACCTAGTTGGTACTTCTTCGGAATTTTTACGTAAGATAGTCCACAATCGTGGCAAGTTTTTATATTCTTTTCTTTGTTGAATTCTATTATTTTTAAAAATAAAGTGTATAACAAATTGTATTTTTCAAGAATATCTTGAAAAAGTGAAAGACCATCCTTTACAACTAAGTTATAAATATGGCACACATTTGATATGAAAATGTTTTGGAAAAGACGGAGTTAAAACATTTCTTAAAATACTAATAGCGAATTGTTAGAAGATGCATTATCTAATGTAATACTCATAACTTTATCGGTTATTAAGTAATAATCGATTGAATAAATATTTTACGAAATAAACTCACGGTGCCTACTATCTATATATCTATATGCTAAAATACGTTTTTGCATAGACCATTTATAATCTATCCAATGACAGGTTACCGTTAAATAATCATGGCCGTTAGTACTACGACCTATATCAGAAGTTAAAGCAACTTTGCAATTTAAATGATATAATGCATAACGTAAATATTGTTGATATTCATGTGCAAATTTAAATACATCTCTTTTAACAGTTGATCTAGGAAAACCTTTATAAGCAGGATTATACATATCTCTAATATAATGAATAAAACCGGAGATTCAGAAATGAAAAGGCAAACCCTCCACAAAGAACTAATTTTGCTAGTGCTTCCTATCTTTATGTTTATCATATTTAGGGCCTACAACTCCTCACATAGGGTTAATTTGACCTGTATTTCTCCAGACGATAGTATGTGAACCTTGTCCCGATTGAGAGGACGTTTGTTCACGATTTTTCAATCATGTATTGGGCATGCAAGGCTTTGTGTTTTTGCAACAGTGTCTTCCTAAACCCCGTCCCACCATGACCTTGTCCAGCTTTTAAAAGAATAAACATTTTTACAAGTTTTACATACACTACTTGATTAGCTACGTCTCATCAAAATATTTCCATACAACCGATTTTAATGGTCGTTTTGGACCTCGTCTCATAGTAGGGGGGATAGGAGGCATTTCACTAGTGGGTGTATCATCATCTTCATTAATAGGTGTATCATCAACTAGAGTGTCATCTAAATTAAAATCTTCTTCAATTTCAGGATAATCATTTGTGTCAAGATCATATGGTATTTCAGAAACATTTCGGGATCTATAAAATCATCTTGTCTAGGAATAATGGAGCAGAATACTAGAAGAAGTACCTTGCCCTTGTTACCACCCCTACTAGAAGAAGCCCGACTTTACCCTTACCCAACATGCCTCTTAGTCCTTTCATTTTAATTATGCTAATAAATAGTTAAAGATAATGAAATTAAATGTGCTAAATGAAATAAAGACAAAATAATAATTTAATGAGAGAACGAATGTACCAAACGCGACGTAAGTCGACGTGTAATCGAGAGGTTGAAAATTGAAACTTTGCTCGATAGATAATCCTCAAGCTAGTTGCCAACTTCACTCCCAATTCTCAAATTAATAAATAGATTGAATATGTAGACAATGTTGTATAGAGAATTAGAGATTGATTGAAAGATTAGAGAGTAGAAAGATTTGTGAAAATAATAAGAGGAATGAGGTATTTATAGGGTTAAAAATAAATATAAAGGGGTAGGGGTTGGGGAGGAGGCCTAAAATGAGTCGTTGTCAACGGCGAAATGTAAAATGGCCAAGGCTATTTTATTTTGAAGGGTCAGTGGCGGGATTTGGGGCGGTCGGGCGGGTCGGGGCGGGTCGGGGCGGGATCGGGGCAAGTGGTCGAACTGGCGGGACCATACTCGCCCCGATTCGAGCCCCGGCCCCGCTTTTTTTTTTTAATACCGGTGTCGTGTCGGGTGGTCGGGTCGGGCCAGACCGAGACGGTCGGGTCGGCCAGCCATCGCCACCCCTACTTCATCAGTATATTCCAAAGAAATCCATTAGCCTATTACTTTCTTATAACTTCTCGAGTAAGTGGTGTCTATTCGACACCTTTCCCTCTAATGATGCCACCTAATCGATAATATTCCTTGGTCACCTAGGGAATTAATTTGCGGTCTCAATCTCACTTAAACGTGTCCCTTAATTTAATAACAATTGACCTGTCTTTCTATAATTATCAATCACATACGTAATTAATAAATTTCGTGATCTCAATTCACTTAGATCTTGGTGACTTATAAAATCTTTATATCCTTAATGTCATAATTTTTTTATTATGACATTAGTCAATAACCTCTTTATACATACTATAAATTATTCTCAATCACCGTTGTCACACTTGTAGTATTCAAAATTATTTTAAGATCACATCCTTCTATATATTAATTTCCTTATTAGCATACGTGAATACAACATACACTTCTCGGGGTCCGGGTCTACTTGCCTACGTTAAAGTGCTCGAATCATCGTCCAAAATTACGAATTGTTACATCCTTCCCTCCTTAGAAACATTCGTCCTCGAATGTTTGGGTGACATATAACATACCTCGCTACATCGGACCTCTCATAGTCATCAAACATTACTGATATAATTCATACATCAATCTGTAACCAACACGATGCCCTTCAATGCACATGTGAGTTCTTTTTCTCAACAACTCACCAAAGTATAATTGGAAACACAATCTGGGCATAAATCACCTTCTCCCATCTTTTGAAGTACCTCTCTAGATTTATCCATCTTCTCTTCCTTGCAATCCAATTTAATCAATATATTATACATAACTTCATTACATTTGATCCCCTTATTATTCAGCTCTTCTATCAGATCAAATGCCTATGAACTTCTCCTATTATTAATACACCCATTGTTCAGGGTATTACAAGTTTTCTCATCAAGCAACAATTTCAATCCTACAATCTCGTCCCGAATCTTAAACGCCTCATCCATCATTTTTTTCTCTCGTTACATATACCATCAATCAATTTCTCGTTACACAGACCATCAATAAACATATTATAAGTCCAACCATCAAGAAAAGTATTGTTCTGCGTCATCAACTCAACAACCTGCACGACATCATTTAGCCACCCCATCTTACAATATCCATGTACCAATATTATACATATTCCTATTCGGGACCAGACCTTTACCCTTCTTACACAATCCATCCAATATTATATTATAACTCACATTATCCGGCACACATCCAAACTCCGTCGTAATTTGTGAATCCTCGTTATCAATTGTACCGTTCTTTTTCCTGTTTCCAAATTAACACCATCATTTAGAGGAACAATGGACAAACATGGCACCCTAACTTCTTCAGAACAAGAACTAGCTTTTATGTGGACCATCTTCTACAATTAAACGTTCTTACTGACACCACCTGATTATCGTGATATCTCAAAATAAACATTTTGCCTTCCCGATTCGCATTACCTTTTCTGTATTCCATGTATGAATGAGACAACTTCTCATAATCTTGAATTTTAATAATAATAATACTGCCCCTTCTGGTGTACCAATCGTCTTAGTATAAATCACTCATTTACTGACTATGAGTATCAACTAACCGAAGTCATTTTTGGTAACCGTCATTACTAAAACCGCATAAGAAACGAGTTAAACTCGAATTCTTAAAACTCATCTCTACTGCACGATTTACGAGATAAAAGAATGGAAATCATCCCTAAATGTCAGGCAGCCTCCTGCGTATAAGTATGGTGCACAACATACCCATACACAAGACTCTACTAGACACGACTTGTAGACTCCCTAGGACAGACATGCTATGATACCAAGTTTGTCACGACCTAAACCGGAGGGCCGCGACGGCACCCGGATCCCACCCGTCGGGTACCGTCATTTATACATTTAACATCTCATCATAACTAATTATGGACTAAGCCGAAATAAACCTACGTGAACTCTTTATTCAGAAAAAACATCTTATATATATACATACTCATGCCAATGTCGACAAGGACATACAAGACCAATATCCACATGACACCTGTCTACAAGCCTCTAAAGAGTATACGACATCAAGATATCATACCAAAATTAGACTGCAACTTTGAAACAAATAGAGTGCTCCAACATCAGTTGAACTAGCAACCTACCAGCGTAAACCGTCACTCTCTTTAACTGAACCTGCGGGCATGAAACACAGCGTCCCCCGACAAAAGGGACGTCAGTACGACTGATGTACTGAGTATGTCAGACATAAATAATAGTTGAACAAGAGTATAACAACAACTGAAACAGAAACAACTGACCAGCAGTAAAATACATCTAAGACCCTAATACATAGGCTTACATGTTATGCAATGCACATACGGTATAATATTGGCTACACATGCATCTTTCTTTTCATAAGAGCCTCTGTGGGCATCATTTCATTATCGGCCTCAGTGAGCATAAAATGTCTATATGTCATGCATGGAGCAAATGGTAATACATATATACTGGCCACACAAGGACATCTTCCTTCCCAATCATATATATATAATTTGGCTCTTAATCAGGCATCTTCCTTCATTAAGCCACACAGGCTTTATCATTATCATATCTCAGCTGATCAGGTGGTCTGCGTTCCCCATTTTCCATTCTCAATATATAGTCTTGGGTAAAATGCAATGCAAATGAAAATGCATGAATGATAATACAATATTCCAATTTCAACGGATGACATATTATCTTTGTACCTTTGTCGACACTGTGAATATCATTATCATTTTTTCATATGCCTCATTAACGACTTAGAAACAATTTAGACGTGCTTTCATCATAGGAATCAATGACATGATTATTCTTAACTTCTAGGAGTATAATAAATTATGAAATCATATCACGGTTATATTTCATACGTAGAACATGTCAAAAGAACGAAATAATTTTTCTTAACATACCTTGGAACCGACCCTTCACGATGGTTAAACTAAATCAAACACATACTTTAGATGATACTTCTCCAAAAATAAGGGAATTTTGAATCACAAAATAGGTTGAATTCTGGACCATTTAGAAAGCTTCGGATGCTTGTTTTCAGTCAGCTTTTTATCTTCTTTTTCCACTGTGGATAATCACTTTGGATATTTGTTTCCCACATCTTCTTCTTTTTCCATTAACTTCAGCTCTTGGCATTTTTTTCCAAAGGAAACATGCAGATTCTCAACTTGTCATAAAATGCCTGAACCTGATAATTGTATAGGTGGAATGTTTTTGTACTTCTTCTATTGAAAGATACACAAACCAGAAATATCTTTTATTAGTCCATTACTTTCTTATAACTTCTCGAGTAAGTGGTGTCTATTCGACACCTTTCCCTCTAATGATGCCACCTAATCGATAATATCCTTGGTCACCTAGGGAATTAATTTGTACCTTACAGGTCTCAATTTCACTTAAACGTCTACCCTTAATTTAATAATAAGTCACCTGTATCCGTATAATTCTCAATTACACACGTAATTAATATATTTCGTAATCCCAATTCACTTAAATATTGGAATAAAACCTTTATATCCTTACTGTCATAATCTTTTTATTATGACATTAGTCTATAACCTCTTTTTCTGCATACTCCAAATTATTTTCAATCTTCGTTGTCACACTAATAATATTCAAAATTACTTCGAGAATACATCCTCTTGTATACTAATTTCCTTATTAGCATACGTGAATATAATATACACTTTCCGGGATCCGAATCTACTTATCTACATTAAAGTGCTCAAATTATTATCTAAAATTACGAGTCGTTATATAGTACATGTATAAAAGTAGCATACCAATAATGTACTGAACTGATATAATGAATACACATAATGAAAGGAAATATGACATATAACTGCTAATATGAGATGATTCCATGAGACATAACAACTCAATCTGGCTACAACATCATGCATGTGCTCGCTCAAACTCAATCCCCTACGATGTCATGAGTACTCTCACTCAGGCCTAAACTTAATCCACTGCCTACACTTAGCGAATAAAGCGGAGACAGAGCCGTATGACGGCGGAGGATGAATATGAAAAATTGGTGCTTTTGACGAATACAAATCGCGATAATTCGATTGTCGCCAGTACGATGGAGGATGCCATTGCATCATTGGTTATTTCTGATAATTTGCCTGTTGATAAGCATCCCGAGAAGAGACTCAAGGCATCATTTAAAGTATTCTTAAAACTATCATTTTCTTTTGACTTAATGATCAAAAACACACCTGAACTGTCACTTTTTCACGGGTTTTACGTCCTAACTATCAATTGTTGTCTTTTCCTACCTGAATTATCATTATCTATGTATTAAAACAAAACACATCTAACTTATTAGGCCAATTATCTTCCCTTTTTCTACGTGAATTTAGACCTAAATATCAATCAACTGTCCCTGGATTATCACCATCTATGTATTCACCTCGAGCTGAATAGGCCAATCAGTAGTCGTTTCCTTTTCACGATCAACTAGATATATTGTAATACATAAATGGTGATAGTTAAGGTAGTAAAAAGAAACAATTAATAGTTAGAATGTGAAATTTGCGAAAAAATGATAATTCAGGTATATTTTGGACCATTATTTACATATGATGTGCTTGAATATATTGGAATGGTTATAGAGGATTCATATAACTGGCTCTGATTAGTTTAGGATTGAAGCATAATTATTTGTTAATATTGATTGAATGATTGATTTACTAGAGGCTGAATATAGTAGTTTCCAAGTAGGAGTTCAACTCTTCCTTATTGGAAGTTAACTACTTAAAAAGATGTATTGTTTGCACTTTGTACTAGCATATGTTAATAATGTAGCACATTTACGTTTTTGTTAACTGATTGTTGTGGTACCGAAAGAAATAATCTTTTGATTATTCTCATTAATGAAAGAAATATATATACAAGTTACATATAAAAAATTTCTTTTCCTATTCTACATCTAAAATCCTATTCTATTTGAAGATTAACTGTACAATTATGGTAAGAGTACAATACTAATTAATGTAATATTCACATTAAATTAACAACCCAAACCGTGAGCTATTTTTGTACATATGTATATTTAACAGGTACTTCTAGGATTTTGAGGAAGCTGAGCTACGTAGGCTGAAGGAGGAGAAGCCATTTGACACACTCAGCACAAAGAATTGATTTGGAAGCTATGGAAGAAATCTTCGCATAATCCTCTTAACCAGGTGCTTTGTGTTCAATGAAGTCTGACTAAATGGATAAGGTATGTGGTCTTTAATGTTGGAAAGTTTTTCTATTACTTTTATACGTCTAGAATCCTGAATGATATTTAAAGTTTCTAACTTGTTCTGCGAGCATCTTTTTATCACTTTTTGTTGTTTTTTTATTTTGCAGGTTAAATTAAAAAAAAAAACGAAAAAAAAAAATTAAAATTCAGGACACATGGACTACTACTATCAGAGTAGAGTCATCAACAGCAGCTTAACTAGGGATGTCAATGGGGCGGGCGGGCGGGGAAGGTACGTACCCGCACTCCACCACCTAAAACCCACCCCCATCCCCGCCCCACCACCCATCACGGATAGTAATTCCTTCACCCGCCCCCGCCCCACCTACCCCAAGTGTACCACTTACCCGGGTACCCACCTAAATAAGTTGAATGAAACTGCATAGCCGAATTTTGTTTTTTTAGTAGTGAATCTCTAACATCTATGAACCTAGGTAGCTAGTTTAAAGATAATATGTAGTATCTTGAAGATATAGAAGTATCTCGTGATCAAAAGTCGATCCAAAAATGTTGATTTCATTTGCATGAATCGATCATGATAACACCGAAAATCACTTTTAGAATTACTCGTGAAATAGTATAACTATACGGGAAGAAACACAAAAAAGGTTACGATTATTACTAAATCTTGATTGGAGGAAGGAAAAATCGGACCGTGGAGATTAAAGCGATAATACAAAGGGTTAATATACAAAAGTATAATATGGCATGAGCAAGTTGAAATCCCATGGTGTACATATTTCGAACTCGCGAATCTTGTTCTTGAAGGCAATGGAATAGCAAATGGTGACAATAATATGAATAATCCCACCGCTATTATCGATGGCGCCCAACTGCTCCCATTTTTTATGCAACACTCGTCTTGCTATACTTTATATCTCTACTTGTTTGGTACTTTGTAAATAAGTGGTATAGAGGAGATTTTGTAAGGCAAATATAGTGAGTTTTACTTCATCGGAGAAGGAGAAAGGATGCTAAACTTGAGAGTGAAATGCACGTATGGTATTAAAGGAAGAAGAGATGCAGGCGGTGTGGAGTCACGCGTAGCGTATGGGCGGCAGTGCGGGTCTTATATGAAATCCACCTCCGCCCCACTACCCATGGCGGGTAGCACTTTTGATACCCATACCCGCCACACCACCCACCAAACCACCCTCCATACCCGCCCCAACTGGAGCGGATGTGGGGCGGTACCCACATTTACCCGCCCCACTGACATCCCTAAGCTTAACCCACAGGTTCTAGAGGAAGATCTAGATGAGTTGCAGGCAGGCATACTCAGGCTCACCAAGTGCCAGACTCAGTTTATGGCTGAGACAAAAGTGTCCCTCAGAAATTTGGAGACACAAATAGGACAACTAATGGAAAGGATGAGCAATACACCTCAAACAAATTTGCCTAGCGACACCATTGTGGGAAGTGATAAGCAAATTAAGGAGCATGAACCACACCCAGCTGTTGAAGAATCTGGCGAGATAGTTGGTGTAGAGAAGGAAAAGATTACTGAGATCCAATTATTCACCTTTTTGGATTATGTGGAAATTCTTTTTCTTGTACCTATTGCAGAAGAAACACCACCATCTGTCACTGTTGATCCCCAAATAGAAAGTCCATACCTTCAAGGGCACCCCCAAAAGTTGAGAGATGTAGGGAGTTTCACTGATCACTACATTATAGAGAGCCTAGAAGACAAGCATGTCTTGTGTACTTGGGGGATAATCTTATATCTAAAGCCCTTAGTTGAAAAGATTGTTGTAGGAAAAGTGAGACCTGCAACAATAACTTTGCGGATTGCAAGCAGTTCGCAGAAGGATCCAATGGGCACTCGTAAAGGTTAACTGCGTTCGGCTAAAAGACGTTAAAGACAACGCTTGTTGGGAGGCAACCCAATGTTTATTAATTATGTTATTTTAATTTCAATTTTTAGTTTGTTTTATTTTATCTTGAACAGTCTCACGGTCTTGGGTTCTTGTTTTGTGTTGTTGGATGACAGGTGGACTAGGAGCAGACCCCGAACAGAAAAAGGAGCAAAAACGCTGAAAAAAGGAAAAGTCGTCGGCTGTGGCCGTAAAATGTCGTGGCGCCGGAACTTCAGAGAGCCATATTCCGTGCAAATTTCAGAATTTTTCCTCCCAGACCTCCGTTATGACCGCTGTGTTGTGTCAGTAAGTTGTCTCTATTTTTTTGAGTCTTGCACACACTGAGGACAATGTGTGATTTAAGTTTGGGGGAATGTTTTATTATTTTTGAGTCTTTTTGATTTGTTTTGGTAATTTTTGAGTATTTTTTTTAGTCATAATTTTTTTTTTAAGATCATACATGCTGTAGTTACTTGAAACGCCCAGTGAAGTAAAGTAGAATAATGTAATGGAATTAGAAGCAACCATCTGAACACTTAGGTTAGATATGCCAAAAATTCATGAAATCGAACTATTTTGGGTATCTTTCTTGATTTATGCATTGTTAATGATTAAACCTATGTGTCTGCTTGTTTGTTATTTGAGGCGAAATAGTTAGGATATGCATGTTAGGGAGATGATTCGGTCATTTCTTTGTTAGCCCTTTCTTACCATTCTTTGCCTATCCCTGACATTTACAATTGAATCCCTAGTCAGCCCCTTTGAGCCAAAAATAAGATCTTTTCTTTGACACCCTAAAATTCCATATTTGTGCCATAAGTGGAAAAATTGAGTTGTTTGGAATATAAAGTGTTGAAAAAGAGACAAAAAAAAGTGAGCAATTTTGATGCACCCCAATGAAAAAGTAATAATAAATAGGCAAAAGCCTAAGTTTGGGGGTGCTTACTATTCATCAGACACCTCATTCTCTCAAAACAAAAGAGGAGAAAGATATGTATGAGGTTAAAAAGGGAATCAAAAGAAAAGGGAAGAATTTAAAGCAAAAGAGCTTATGGTACGTAAATTGAGCCAAAATGCCTATTTTTACCTACCCTGCCTAAGCCTACATTACAACCCTGAAAAGCCCTGAAGATCTCTAATATGTGTATCCATGATTAGTGGAGAATAGCAAGTAAACATGCCATAGGATTTTGAAATTAACATGCATAGTTAGGTATTCTTACTTTCATGAGTGTTTAGAATGCTAAAAATTCATGCTATATGTTTCTACATATTATCTTACTAACCTTAATGTTTTTCTAAGTGACAATTGTGCAGCAAAATGATCAGTGTCTTTGAGTCATTTTATTTTCTTTCGTGTCTTTGTTTATATTTTTTATTTTTGCTCGAGGGCGAGCAAAGGTTATGTTTGGGGGTGTTTGATCGGTGTATTTTATATACACCTTTTGAGTCATTTTTAGTTAATATTTTACTCATTTCATTTATGTTTAGTATAGTATTGGGGTCGTTTTCCTTTCTTTTGTGTCACAGCGGTCAGAAATAGAGAAATGGCGAAAAGGAGATGAAATGAGCATAAATGAGATGAAATTGCACACTAAAAGGGCCAAGAAATGAAGCCTAAGAAGTTCCGAGAAATATAGAAGAAATCAGACGAAGACCGGACGAACAAAGGACGAAGAAACGAAAAATCCGGAAGAATGTCGTCACCGGCGCCATACGACCATCAAGATGTTCAAACGCCTCGATTTTCAGCGCCGTGGCCGGATTCTGCGCGCGCCGACGCGGGATTTCTGAGTTTTGGGCCGAATTTGACACATTTTCAGAGTCCAAAAGGGATAAGTTTTCCTACCTAAATATTCCTTAAACCCTTTACCTAAAGGATTCCATAACTTTTCCTAAACCCTTTACCTAAAAGGATTCCATAACCTTTCCTACCTACATAATCCCTAACCCTTTACCTAAAGGATTCTTGGGCTATAAATAGTCTCTACATAATTAGAAGAATGAATCCATCACCCAATCCATCACCCATCCCATTCTTCATCCTACATTACATCCCACACTTGACAAATTTCATCCATCTTGTAAATATTCCACAACACAATCCTTGGATGCTAGAAGGCTTGGAGACTTGTTCTTGAGTATTTTTCTTTTGCTTTGTTTATTTCAGTTCATGTTTGGAGATTATATTAGTTCTTAGCATGACTATGGCTAGGAGCTAATTACTTTGTTAGGGATTTCCTTGTGATTCTCTTGAAACTCTTATTCATGAATTAATATATTAGTTTGGTTTCTTCTTCACTTATTTAAGATTTATTCAATAATTACTTTTATTTCTTGATAATTAATTGATCACTAGTTATCATCACTTATATGAGTTCTAATCGAAATTCGAAAGGGGAGATTGTGAATATGCTACAGTTGAATAAACATAGGTTTAAATCGTGGACGAAAGTACCCCGATACTTGTGTAGCTTAATAGGTTATTGCTCTTAATCCTCCTTTGTAGTCAATCTTGTCACCGAAAGGTAGAAGGGTTCTCCATTGGGGTTGAGTGTTTATATTACCTTAACAGGAGTATAAAACGGTCTAGTTAATCTGCTATCTTAACGTAGAAGAAGAAGTTAGTCTAATTGTATTAAGGATTGAATAGATTGGATAGTTGATGATCTTGGAAGCCCTAATTCTCCATCATAACTAATTTAAATCAAAGTATTTTCATAATTAGTTTATTTTCTGCATTATTAGTTTAGAATTCCAACTCAATTAACGTTAACCAAATAGAAACTAAAGCATAGATAATCGGTACTTGAAAACTAGTCCCTGAGGACGATATTCGGTCTTACCTAGACTATATTACTTGTCACGATACGTGCACTTGCGTTTAGCGTGTGTATAAATCCTACATCACTTACTAGACGCAAGGTTCCCGAGTGGACAACTCGAGTGAGAAGGCTACACGGCCACCGGATGGTCCGGGCACTCCACGTATAATACCAACTCTCCTAGATTTGGGTTTTGAAGAAAGAATTTTGCTGATGCACCAAGCGCACCTCGCGTGTAGTGTGTGATTGTGTGAATTTTCCAGAGTGGAAGAAATATGAGCGGAATGTCAGTTTAAGGAAAGCAGTAACAAATAGCAATTACAATAGCGACAAATAAAACAATTTACAATACACAAGAAAATTAAGTGCAAAAGTAATGTCAAATAATAACCCTAGGTCTGTTATGGTCAAGAACCTCAAATCCCCAGCGGAGTCGCCATTTCTGTCACGCCCTTTTTCGGCCGCGACATTTATTCAACTCCTGCTTAGATAAATGTTAGAAAATAAAATAAATGCTAAAAGATGCTAAAGGCGCTAAAAGAGCTAAAGAAGTGCTAAAGGGTGTTAAAAGGTGCTAAGAGGCTGCTAAGGTGCTAAAAATAATGCTAGAGGTGCTAAAAGTAGTGCTAGGGTTCGCGGAGTCGACACCTAATTAGTTTGGGCGAATTAGGACATCTAAATGTCAACTAGGTAAAGTCAACACTAACTCCATTTAATGTTCTGCTAAACTATGTGAGATTATGGGCAATGGTTCTTTATTAATCTAGAGGGAAGGGGTTAGACACCCTCTAAGATCCGATAACTTGCGGTTGTCCGTTCAAACCTAGGTTAATTATCATGTTAAGAAAGATGCATGTTTTGAAGATATAAAGAGGCTGCAAATGTTTTATGAAAGATGCACCGTTAACAAAAGCTTTATAAGACTAGTTCTATAAAAGTACATGTGAAGTTTTTTTTTTAATGTGCATTTGTATTATTTGTAAAATAAATGATGCAAAGTTGATTTATGAACTAAATGCACTTACTTGCTAAATTAATCCTTCTTAACAAGATGTACAAAATGCTTACGATAGTTCTTATTATGCACAATAACTTTCTATATAATATTACATAAGAATTTAGGAGAAAATTAATTCTTTTGTGATGCCATAATTTCATGATTAGATATGCAAGTGAAGTTGTTAGGCAAAAGATTAAATGTGCGTGATAAGCCTAGAAGTGCATTTCTAATTTTAAAAATACCCGTCCAATTTATTTATTCAAAGGCTAATTGTTTCATGTCTCCAATTAATTACAAAGTTAGATTACCAATAATAAAATAAAAGACACTAATGAGACAGAGAGATTAAGAGAGTAAAAGGAGTTGAGATAGATGACGACGTCATCTTGTCTTATTTTGTCTCAGCAGTGCTGAGTCGAGAATGCGAATGCGGATGCACATAGATGCGGGTCTTCATTTGACAAAGTCGCGATGAGTCTCGCAATGAGACTCTTCATTCGGCTCCGATGCATTTCATGTAAACAAAAAAAGAAAAGGATTAGGACATATCCAAATTCACCAAATAATCAGCATGTATTTAACATGAAATTTTTAGTATGCATGCATATAAGAGTCGGCAGATAGCAAAGATAAAAGAAAAGTATACCCAATGAACTCAACCCAAATACGCTTGAGGACTGGGCAGTTAGCATTTCACAAGGATATATTCATTTTTTTTGGAGATTTCTCCTACTAGATGCATCAAAGGCAACATACTTAAATAATATCTTAGCCAACTGATCATGATATAAGAAATGTAAAAATAGACAGATACCACAAGCACGATGGCATTAGACATACTCGATCAATTACAATCTTACAGAGGAAAGCAAGCTACATATTCTTTCAAGCAGTATTTCCCATCAGACTATGCTAAGGCAGTACGACTTCATATCAATTTCAGAATATATGCAGTTAGATGAATGCGACTGAAGTTTAGAACAGACATGTTACGAGGGTCTCCTAATAACCTAACAAACATGTTAACAGGTACCGCCCCTGTCACTGAGAGGAACCATCCAATCAACAAAGTCAAAAATGTGAATTTGAGAGGGACAAAAAAATCTCCAAGCATACATATAATCAGTAATCACATAGGGGGATCACATGGTATGTATATTCAGACCCAAATCTGAACAAGCCAGATCCCTTTCCCCATTGCCTGTCTCAGTGATGCAAACCAGTAGATAAGAAATTTCAGAATTAGACAGTTTTTATAAGCATGTTATTCTTAAGCAGCTTGGACAACTTTATGGAAGATTTATGGTATAAATTGGACTATTAGTGCACTGATAGGAAAGCTGGTAGTATTCAGAGTCTCAACTAGAAAGGGGGAGATCCATATACCACACTACACACTACATACTCAGATCAATATTACACACGCTAACATGCTTTAAATAGTCGGGGCAGATTTCATATAATTTGATCATTCCACACATATGGGAAAGAGTATATGGATCTAACAAGATGGTTTATTGTGGCATCCTGATTTATAACCACCACCCCTATGAATCGAGAGAATCAGAAACATACATAAGTAACTTAAGCAAACAAATGGACCCTCAATATTCCAGCGAACCACATAACAAACACGGTCTTTAATTTATCAACATCACAGTCCTCGCATATTATCTTCGGCATTCAACACATGTTCAACACATTGCATCTAGTCCAATCCAAAACATGGGCTCAGTAGGCATAAAAATATATATAAAAAAGCATGACATATCACAAACACAATATGAACATTACTGTTTTTCTACAAACGCACATGCTCTACCGTACAGAATGAATTCCGGACAAGTCACACATTAGTACTTGAACAGTCAACATGAACGATGTAAAAATGAAATACGAGTAGAATTTGAGTTTACCTTCTCCGGACAGCGAACCGAGACAGCGTATCAAGTCGTCGATCCACTCGGAGTTGCGATTGCGATGCGATTAAGGGTTTTTACTGATTTTTTCTATGCTCTTTTACCTTGCTGGGTTTTTATGCCATTTCGGATAGTAAGAGGCTTTTTTTACCGTTGAAAAAGATTACTTTCTGAGTTTTAATTTCCTGATGCCCTTCCTCCTCGATTATTGCTGATTTTCGATGGATTCCTCACTGTAGTCGTGATATTTTTCTCTGTGGAAATCGGTGCCTATCTGTTCTAAGGGTTTTATCCTATGCTTTTTTTCGATTCCTTTGCATGTAAGGATCCCTTGATTTATATAGTCTTGGTTTTGGTACTTAGTTTGGTAAGGTATGCTGCGATTTTTCTTTGCGAATTGATGTTGATTCCCTTCCTTCTTGGTGCTGATTTCCGTCGATTTTTGGATCGGATTTATGCTTGATTCTTACTGTCATCTCATTATGTTAAATTAATATTTATTTTGAGCGATTTTGGTATGGTGTTAGGTTATGGTAAGCTGTGATTTTAGGATATTTTAGGGACGATTTCGGGGGGTTTATGGTAAGGAAATGACGGGGATGATAAGAGTGTGAAGTAACGCCGATTCTCGGCGAGAATCTCAGTAAGGCGTTAGCGGTGGTGCAAAAGTGTACTGGTTCTTTTTTATTATTATTTAGGTTTACGTTTTTTTGGTTTAGTGGGAGAGGGATGATATAAAAATGGGCTGAAGGGAGTGAAATAAAAGTAGGGAAAGTGAGTCGTGGGTCAGTAATTGATTTGGTAGGTTTTTGTAAAGGGAGAGGGTTTGGTTTTAATTGGGTATTAGTTTTAAGTGTTAGTTAATTAGTGATAAATAAGTGGGGTTTAAATTATTAAATTATCTTACAACCTTAGGTGTTTTATTAGTTTAGCTTGGGGTTTTATTATTACAATAATAAATGTGGGCGTGCTATTTAATTAGTGCTTAATATTTATAAAAATGCCTACTTTGTTGAATTAAAATTAACTTGATGGGTTTAAATTGCAAATAATAATTATGAAATTGTCTTGCGTATTAATAAATGCGAATATGCTATTTAACACGACGTCATTGTTAAATTATTTATTTTATGTATTTATTTATTTATTTATTTATCATTAAGAATTGTTTGAGTTTTAATTAATGGGAAATATAGCTTAAATTATGAATAATATTCATGAAATTGCTTGTTATAAAAATGACGAATGCGGACGTGAGACTCAAGGTGTGCTTAATACTCTACGTAAAATGCGGTGCCATTATTAAATCGCTTATTTGTGCATGTATTAATGTTTTATTGTTGCATTCTATTATTATAAAATTATTAAAAACTATTTTAAAAAATTAGTGTAATTTTATAGTTAATGGTTGGACGAGAGGGTCAAAATTGGGTGTCAACAGTGATCAATTAATTATCAAGCAATCAAAGCAATTATTGAATAAACCTCAACAATAATAAGAAGAAACCAAAACATGCATTAATTCATAAGAACGAGGTTCAAACGATTCGACCTGGAAAGCCCTAAATTAAGTTAGTTCCTAGCCATAGACATGCTAAGAACTAAAATAATATCCAACATATATTAGAAAGAAATAAAGTAAAGAACAAGAAAATTACTCAAAACTGAGTCTCCAATCTTGAAGTAATGCTATGATGAATGATAAGGTGTGCCACCCCTCAAATCTGACCTAAAAAGTCCTTTTACATCCCCAAAAACGTGCAAAACTTTTTCCTCTTTGGCCTTGGCCCAATCCTATTCGGATATGGCAGATTTCCGCCACGGCGTTTGCAACGGCGCATGATGGCGCTAAACTTCGCGATCGCTCTGCTTGGCGTCGTGGCCTCATTGCCGCTGATGGTGCAGCGCCACGCGCTGCATTTCGCGGGTTGCCAACTTTTCAGCTTTTTGAGCTCTGGAACCTCTGTTTCTGCCTTCTTTTCGCTCCTTTTCACCAATGTGTCACTTTAAACCACTGTGACTCAAAAGAAAGAAAATATATCCTAACACGGCACATATTTATACAAAAGAGGCAAAAGACTAACTAAAAATGACTCAAAAGGTGTATATAAAATACATCGATCAATATGAATGCTTAATATGTTAATCGTCACCGTCTTCGGCGTAAAACAAACATTACTAACGATTTTCATTATCGTGTGGAATATTTTAATGCCATTATGGATCAGCAAATTTTAGAGATTAATGATCGGTTCAATGAGGTCAATTCTAAGTTGATTCTTTGTGTTGCTTGTTTGAATCCAAATAATGATTTTGTTTATTTCAATATAGCAAAATTGGTAAGAATGACTCAGTTATCCAGTAACTTCTCTCTAGTTGATTGTATGATGCCTGAAAATCAACTAGAGACATATATTATAGATTTGCGATCAGATGACAGATTCAATCGATTGGAGGGGCTTGTTGATCTATCTACATTGCTTGTGCAAACACAAAAATACTTGTCGTACCCATTAGTGTGTCGGTTTTTGAAGTTCGCATTGATTTTATCGGTAGCAACATCAAGCGTGGAAAGATGCTTCTCTGCAATGAATATTGTCAAGACAGATCTACGAAACCGAATTTGTGATCAATTTTTAAATGATTGTCTTGTATGTTTTATTGAAAAAGATTTGTTTAAGAGTGTTACAAATGATGATGTAATTAAACGTTTTCAAAATATGAAAACGCGTAGGGGACAATTATGATTAGTAAACTTTATTAAATTTGAACACCCGGATGATTTGTAAACTTTATTAAATGTGTACACCCAATTTGAAAATATTCTGGATCCGCCACCGACACCTGGTATTAGGGATGTCAGTGGGGCGGGTAAATCGCTCGCACCCGCGCTCGATTGGGGGTATGGGGATGGTTTGGTGGGTGGTGGCGGGCGTAGGTATCAAAGTGCTACATGCATGGGTAGTGGGCGGGGTGGATTTCATAAGACCCGCCCGCACTCGCCCCCCGCTACTCCGCACTGCACTCCACACCGATCGCGTCGCACGCCATATCCGTATCATCTATTAGTTTAATTAGGTTATTTACGAATTTATTTGACCCTTTCTTGATTTAAAATGTGACTTGAGCTAACATGCAGTGTCCTCGCTTGTTAAACACAAATGCACCACGCTTTCTTTTCTCATTCTCTTTGTTCTTCTTTTTTTTGTTAAATATTTTCATCTTTCCTGTTTTTTAATATTCATAATATTTTGACAAGGTTTTAGACTTGATATTCGATGCACCATAGTGGAAAGGTTCCTTTTTTTCCTTTTTCTTATATAACATTCATTTTGTTGACTAAAATAATTGTTAGACATTATTTGAGCATTTTATTAATGGGTACCCGCCGGGTAAGTGGGTATCCGCGTGAAGTAAGTGGGGCGGGGGCGGGTGGAGGAATTATTAACCGTGATGGGTGGTGGGGCGGGGGTGGGGATGTGTTTTAGGTGGTGGGTACGGGTATGGGATACCCTTCCCCCGCCCCCGCCCCGCCCCATTGACATCCCTACCTGGTATGTTGTCGTCGTCGTCCTTTTACTACTCATTACTCTTTTCACAGTTATTAAAATAAATATAAATTGGCACTAAAAATCATTCTCTCTCTTTGGCGTTATTAGTATCAAGAAGTCTTCTGAAATACAGTCAAACCTGTTATGACGGTGCCGTTTGGAGATCTGAATAACGTTACAAAATATATAATATAATATATAACATAAAAAATAGTTTGTTATAATAAAATGATATAGGTCTGAAATGTATGATGTGTTCCACTTCGTTGCTTTCCCCCCGTAATATGCTCACAATGCATCTGAAAAGTTTTTACTCGGTTTCGTAACACTTTTTTTTTTACTGTCACAAAATATGTCATTTTTCTATATTTAAAAATAATTTAATTTTATAATATGATTTATAATCATAAATATCTAAAATTTATTTTGAATCATAAATTTTAAAAATCTTTCTTTCTTTCTTTCTTTCTTTCTTTCTTTCTTTCTTTCTTTCTTTCTTTCTTTCTTTCTTTCTTTCTTTCTTTCTTTCTTTCTTTCTTTCTTTCTTATTCCGTGTCAAATCATGACACATAAATTGAAACGGATGGAGGAGGGAGTGCTACATATCTGAAGCTTACAAACTACTTTTGAAGCAAGTGTATTTCAAGAAAAGTTAAAAAGTCAGGTCTTGAATCATATTCTATCAAATATTTCTAAGAATAGAACAAAACTTTTAAAGAATTATTGATTAACTCAATTCTACCAACTTAACTAAGGTGCAGTGGCGGAGGTATTCTAAGCAAGGTGGTGCACCTGCACCATCAGTTTTTTGGAAATTTTCAATCAAAACGACGTCGTTTTGAATGAAACGATGCGTTTTAATTTTCTTCGATTAAAATTTTTTTTAGCTGCATAAAAACATCTATGCACCATTAGAATTTGCTTGTTGGCTCCAAGGGGAGGTGTCATGGTGTATGTTATTCGCAGACGACATAGTCCCTGATTGATGAGACTCGCAACAGAGTGAACGCTAAGCTGGAGGTTTGGAGACAAAATGTGGAGTCTAAAGAGTTCTGGCTGAGTACGATCAAGACATAATACTTGGAGTGCGGGAGCGACCTTGAGCAGTCAAAGAGGTGAGGCTTGGTACTCAGGTCATTCCAAAAAAATGAAGCTTCAAGTACCTCGGGTCTATTATCCAAGGGGATTGATGACGATGTCACACATCGTATTGGGGCAGGATGGATGAAATGGTGGTTCGCATCTAGAGTCTTATACGACAAAAAGGTGCAACCAAAACTTAAAGGCAAGTTCTATAGGGCGGTGGTTAGACCGACTATGTTGTATGAGGCGCAGTGTTGGTCAGTCAAGACTTCGCACATTCAAAAGATGAAAGTTGCGGAGATGAGGATGCTGAGATGGATGTGTGGGCATACAAGGAGGGATAAGATTAGAAATGAATATATCCGGGACAGAGTGGGAGTGACCTCAGTGGAGGATAAGATGCGGGAAGCGAGGTTGAGATGGTTTGTGCATGTGCAGAGGAGAGACACAAATGTCTCAGTGCGGAGGTGTGAGAGGTTGGCTATGAACGAGTTCATGAGGGGTAGAGGTAGACCGATAAAATATTTGAGAGAGGCGATTAGACAAGATATGACACATGTGCAACTTACTGAGGACATGACCTTAGATAGGGGTTGTGGATGACATAAATTAGGATAGAAGGGCAGTAGGTACTAGGTAGTCCTACGTAGTCCTACTTACACTTGCAAACTGATAGTTGTAGTGTTATTATTGTTGGCCCGCTTAACCTATCATACTAATAGGCGCAGTATGACTTTATAGTCCCCTATAATTTATTTTCTTCTACTATATGTTCTTTAGTGTACTTTTTAGCTTATTTACCTGCGCTAGTTACTGCTTACTTTTTCAGAATTCGCTATCATGACTTATTCGCTTTTGATATCACCATTTTCATACTGGTTTTTTTTATCGGATCTGGCCGATTTTCTTGCTTTGCTTGTGCTTATGCTCTGTCTTGCGCCGATGGTCTCTCGCAAACAGCTGCTCTACATATCAAGATAGAGATAAAATTTGCTTACACTCTACCATCCGCAGATTCCACATTATGAATTTTCACTGGATATATTATTGTTGTTTTCTCTTTATTTGGTAAGTCTATTACCTATGGTAACATACATAGAACCAAGCTAAAATGATGATTACTTGTAACCGGTAAAGTTTGTCTACTTTTTATATTTAAATATATTTTTTGATTGAGTTAAACTTAATGAGCAATTTTATACCAGTAAATAATTAATATATTTTAATAAAAATATTTAATATATAAAAGAAGTAAATATACTTGGCAGCTTTTTGCTATGTCGTCAGTGACTTGGTTTGTGATTTCTTGTAATAGAGTACGTAAAAAGATGGTTCTTTGTGGACGGAGATAAGACAAACCGTAAATGGGAACTTTTTTCTATATCCATAAATAAAAATTTACCCAAACCGAGAGAACAAAATAAAAATACCAATGTAATGATGCAGAGCCCTTCCCTAGACGATGTACAAAACTTAAAAGGTACGTTAAATCTCACTGATTATGTAATTAATAATTTTATTACATTGTCGGTGAATATAAGTTAGTATTAAATCATTTCAACTAAGGATTAAAGAAATTGGCGTCTAATCTATCAACCACCAAATTCCACAAGGCACCAGCAACTTGCACAACACTGATCAATATGCCTAAACACCCAAGTAGCATGTTGAGACAATACATCAAACTTTTTCTTTTAGGCTTCTTGATTGAAATCCACATGAAGCAAGGGTAAACCAGAGACAAGGGTTGCGCTATGCCACCCACAAACGGGGCGAGGCTTCCCAAAAATGGGAATGCCACGGATATAAAATATGTCAATCCGCCGAAGAAGAGCTTGATACATGATCGGAGCCACCTTGGGCATGCCTTGTGCTGCCTGCTTACGTATATTTTTTCCAGGTTGTCGAATACTGGCATTGCGTAGATTTGAAATGCGCATAAGCATTGGATCACTACCATCATATATATTGTGCCTGTTAACCATTTTGGCGTGCTCTCTTGATGGTACTTTGCAATTGCAGCCATAATTCCATTTGCAGGCATCTGCCAAATCATTTTAGTATTAGGACGTTTCATCATTTATTCAAAGTAGTTCAGTACAACAAGAAGTTGAGGTCAGCTATATAAATTTTTACTGATCATATCTTTTCATTTAACTCACCAAAGTAGTTCACTTATTGAAATAAATTACATACGTCAAGAAATGATGTATTAGACTCGGGATATAATAATAAGAGTGTCACGACTCACGTAAAATGGACCTAAAATTCAGAATACTCCATTATAGAGAAGCAGTAAAAATAACTTACTAGATTTCCATAAGCCCAATATCCACCAATTGCTAGTGGAAATATACACACTGCGACAAAAGAGTACGATGCCATCACTCCTCTCCACATACTAGTCCTTGTAGGAAGTTTTGGATTTGTCGGTAATGTACCCTGCATATTTTCAATAAGGAAACAAGAAAATAAACTTTTAGAATGCAATATTATACGAGTCGGATTCAAAATTTGAATTTGATAAGTTCAACCATTAAAATTGATAGCACTAAACCTACTGTACTATTGAAATTATGGACTCATAATCTAATTTCCATTGAAATTTTCTGATTTTCAAGTATATATCAATATTGGTATAGAAAATACTGAATTTAGTTGAACCCATAACTCAAAAGCAATAGTATAACAATACCTGTATTTCCAAAACTAGATTGTGACCTCTGAAAGCAATGGCAATGATGGCAACACCATTTAGGACAGCACGAAATCGAGCCATTGTTGTTGTTACATTATCAGATGGGCTGTAAGAGACTCCATTAGGCCTGCCTTTGCCGACAGAGAGGCCCCAAACCAAAGTGAAATAAGCCACGCCCATGACTGAACCAACGAAGGAGACCCAAGCTAACGAGTGCAAATTAGGAAAAAATTGGGCAATCAAAATGGCAAGGCATATAAACAACAAGAACCATTGTGCTCCACTCAACGATTTGTGAAGACAATTGTGATCATTTCCACACATTGCATTGTAGAAAAATTGTAATGTGTCTCCCCCCGCTATAATAGACATGACACAAGTGCCCCCTGATAGGTACATTATTGGAAATATGGAAAGACACTTGCCCAATTTTTCTCCTGAAAATGAATGTTAACATTCCATTAGTTAAAAGGAAAACAGTAGGGATCGATTGAGAATGCACTTCAATTATAAGTAGTAATGTCAATTCATTTTTCTTTCTATTTTTGTCCCCTAGTTTCTATTCTACTTACTCAATGGTAATATGGAAAAAAGATTCACGTGTTTCTATTATACTTTTCACTTTTGTCTAATTATTTGAAACATAACACAAAACCTTTTCTTTTAATTAAAGTTAGTTTAACAAACCTTAACAACTCTTTCCATGTTTAAGTGTGTCTAATTTTTTTAATTTAACTTCGACACAAATTTCCTTTTTCACCATGTACATATAGCTTTAAATTTCGTATCCAATCAAACGGTGTTCAAATTAAATAAAAATTAGGGAGTATTAGTTTAAACTCACCGAAAGCTGCAATGGAGAGTTGAAGGTATCTGCTGTAACGAGTTCCATTGACTGTTTCATGAAGATTAATTAAGAGCCACATGGTATAGAGTCGCCATGCAAATATCAACGTGAGAACCACTATTCCCCATGACCTGCACGAATTAAACAATTGGTTATAAAACAATATAATAACCACGCATGCTATTAATCCCCAAGACCAGTTGATAACTATTTTCAACTATACTCTTAACATTCAAATAATCCTTCTTATTATTGCTCAATTTTCGAAAAGAATTTGATTAATAGGGGTAACTTCATAAGTTAAAACTTATATTTTTTTTTTATGGGCGTGAAAAAAGAAGAAGTTAAAACGACATTAGTTTAAAATGGGACGGAAGATGGAAGGGGTATAATAACAACTCAACAGAAGATATTATTCCCAATTTATACGACACTTTCTTTTTTAGTCGGTCTAAAAAATAATTACACATTTTTTTTATTTTACAATAATTTAACTTTAATCTTTACATTTTACGATTAACGAGATAATTTATAATCATACAATTTCTTTTATTTGTTTTAGACTACAAGATTCAAAAATCTTCTTTTATTTCTTAAGTTCTATGCCCAGTCAAATTACATCATATAAATTGGGACGGTGAATAATAAAAATGGAAGTATTTCAAGAAAGAGGGATATTAAAATGATTTAATTACTTACCATCCTAAGGACGTGAAAGCGAAGGGGAGCACAAGTGCTGGAGTTCCAATGCCAGAACACAGTACATGAAACATTGCAGTATAATCATTCCCCTTTCTTGATTCCGTTATGGGCAGCCAGTTGTCTACTTCTTCTGGAACATTCGTATCCTTCTTCTCCTCGCCGCCGTCAACCACCGTCCTCGACGGTGGCGATTGATTGTTATCAAGTTGATCATCATCATAATCATCAAGTGGTATAATTTTTAATGAAGAGAAAGATGTTGACATCCTCTCTATACGTCGTTCGGACACCTCTCTGTCTCCCATTTGCCTATGGTATTTGTTAATAGTTTGTCAACTTAATGTGTTGAAGATAATTGAGGCTATTCAAATGTATGGTGTTGTGTACATATATATATATAGAGTTATCTCGTGAGTTGAGACGTATTTTTTATGACGTCAGTAAGTGACGTAGATTATGCATGATAATGTGACGTCTTTGCATACATTCCCCTTTTTGTAATTGTTTTCTGATTCGGGGACCACAAATACTATGACAATAGTCAATACGACGTCTTATTATATTACTACTTAGTTTAAAAGGAAAAAATAAGTTAGATGAAGGATTGTACGTGCTTGCTTTGAAATGATTATAGAGAATAAAGTAAAATTTATGAATTATTGAATATTAGATTAAGGAAAGTTTATATGGTGTAGCTAACCTGTAAGAGGTATTTACCTATCATAATTATACTTTAAATTAATTAACTATCATGGCTATATTATGTATTTAATTACCTATCACAACTAATTTTATGTAGTCATATATATGGGTGGCTAACGGGGCGTGGCGGGTCGGGGCCCTGGCGGGGCTGGGGTAGGGCGGGGTCAGGGTTTGGCGGAGTCGAGGCCGGCGGGGTCTATCGTTGTCCTGTCTCGATCCCGAGGTGTCGGGGCTGGGGTTGGGGTCGGGGAGGGTCAGGATGGATCATTTTTTTTGCCCTTAAATTAAAAAATAACACACACAACAAGATAGGTTAATAAAAACATCTTAAGGCTATTTTTGTGTCTCTTATATTATTTAATAGAAGTATGATTTTTTTGGTAATACAATTTCAAAAATGCAACTTCGTGATATTGAAAGTTGCAAATAAATAACATAGTAAAATTACAATTAAAAGAATTACATGTTAAGAAACACATTTTCTAGTTTCTTTATAATTTCTTGTGATTCTTCGGTTGAAATTGGTATTTGTTGGTCAAATTGGTCGACGTCGCTTCCACCTCCGTCGGATAAGATTTCTTTGTAGTTGTAGTCTTCTTCTTCATTGATCTCCGGTTTGCCGCACCTCCTACGCTCCGCACAAATCCAGTCTCTGAATAGAACTGTATTCTTCAATGAGTCTCCTGCCAATGAATGTCTATGCTCTCCTATTTGATATATGCCGGCCGAAAAAGCGCTTTCAGACGCTGTTGATGACGCTTGAATGTTCAACACATCTTGGGTCATCTTAGATAGTGTTGGAAATGTCTTCTCATTCTCCCTCCAGTATTTTAGCAAGTCTTCACGTCCCTCTTCATTTTAAATTGCTTCGTACGGTATAACACCCTGTAAAAAAAAACATCAAACTCGCTAATTTGGTTAGAAATGTTACCACTAACATTCTATGTCTGATGCTTTCAATACTAGCCGCAACATGTCGTTTTTGAGGTTGTGTTGAAGAAGAATAAGATGGCATGGAAACATGTTGGTTGCTAGCACTTTCTTGTTGGTAATGCATATATATTTTTTACATTCGTATGCTAGACAACACTTCTTCTCTAGTTTTTTCAATATGTGGTGGGTCATTTGGATTTTTGGGAGATGGAGGTGGAAGTTTATCTATGCAATCATAAATAGTTTCAATAAGTGCTTTACAACCGTCTATTTTAATAGACGGATTTAATACAACACTAATAATATAAATTGGGGGAATAAGAATACAATATTTTTTCATTTTTAGAAATATTTTTTAATAGGTGCCTTATAAGATGGTTTTTCCATATATTCGCTAAGTAATATAAATATTAGAGCTATATAAAATAACATTGATGAAAAAGTAGGATAATAAATATCGAAAAATTCTTTAGTATCTAGATAAAATTTCTCTAAAAATGTAATAAGTTCTAAAATTGTATCAATCGGAATCAATAATCATATCAGTAGGATTTTGATTACAAGCGTTAAAAAATTGGGTTATAGGTCTTCTATACTCATAAGCAACACGTAGTTGGTTGTATAAGAAATTTCATCTAGAGCATACTTCTTCGGAAATTTTTCTGTAAGGTAGTTGACAATCGTGACAAGTTTTTTTATATTTTTTTATTCGTTGTATTCTATTACTTTTAAAAATAAAGTTTATTGAAAATTGTATTTTTCCAAGAATGTCTTCAAAATGTGATAGACCATCATTTACAACTAAGTTATAAATATGACATGCACATTTTATATGAAAATGAACTGGAAAAGATGGAGTTAAAACAATTTTTAATAATCTAACAACAGTAACATTAGAAGAAGCGTTATCTAATGTAATAGTAATGATTTTATCAGTTATGTCATAATAATCGCAAATTGAAAAAATATTTTCTGAAATAAAAATACATGTGTGTCTACTATCTATATATCTATACGCTAAAATACGTTTTTACATACTTCATTTATAATCTATCCAATGACATGTTACCGTTAAATAATCATGGTCGTTAGTACTACGACATATATCAGACGTAATAGATACTTTGTCAGGAAAATGATATAATGAATA
Source organism: Przewalskia tangutica (assembly GCA_029844215.1). Classification (NCBI taxonomy): domain Eukaryota; kingdom Viridiplantae; phylum Streptophyta; class Magnoliopsida; order Solanales; family Solanaceae; genus Przewalskia; species Przewalskia tangutica. Next base: position 105,937,170 of record CM056730.1, read on the forward strand.
ACGTAAATATTGTTGATATTCGTATGCAAATTTAAAAATGTCTCTCCTAACAGTTGATCTAGGAAAATCGTTATAAGTAGGATTATACATATCTCTTATGTAATGAATAAAATCAGGAGAGAAAGAAAATGAAAAAGGAAAACCCTCCACTGCAACTAATTTTGATAATGCTTCTCTATCTCTTTATTTATTGTATTTTGCTACAATTCCCCCCGTCATAGGGTTAATTTGATCCTGTACCTAGTCCGGGACAGTATATGAACCCTGTCCCGACTGAGAGGGTATTGGCGCACCCGCCTTTTTAGCCTTATATTCATCCCCCTAGCTTTGTGAAATCTATTCAAATGCGTAGTTAAACCTCCCGTCCCGCTCTGACCTTTTCTTACTTAAATTTATAAACATTTTTACAAATTGTGCATCTAGCTACTTCATTTTCTGCGTCCCTATCAAAAAAATCCCATACATCTCATGTTAATTTTCGTTGTGGTGAGCCTCATCTCATATTAGGGGGAATAAGAGGCGATTCAGTTTGAGTTGCATTAGTGGGCGTGTCATCTAGATTAGTTGGTGTGTCATCTAGATTATCTTCTAAATTAAAGCTTGTTGAGTTTAAGAAAATAGTTCTTCGTCTAAATCTAATGGTACTTCAGGAAATAATTCAGTATCAACAAAATCGTCATGTCTAGGAGGAATAGGATGACTAGAAGAAATACTCTTACCCTTATTACCCTTACTAGTAGAAACACCCTTACCCTTACCTGTTATCATACGTTTAAGTTCTTCCATTATAATTATGCAAATAAATAATTAAATAGTGAAATAAGTGCGCTAAATAAAATGAAGAAATAATAATAATTTAATGAAGGAACGAATGTACCAAACGTCGACGTAACGTCGATGTGTAATCGAGAGGTTGAAAATTGAAACTTTGTTCGATGGATGATCCTCAAGCTAGTTTCCAACTTCACTCCCAAATGAATAAATAAAATTGAATATTTAATGGACAATGTAGAGAGAATGAGAGATAGATTAAGAGATTATTAGAGAGATTGTAGGAAGATTTGTGAGAAAGAATGAAGAGAAAATGAGGTATTTATAGTTGAAAAAATTGGATTAAAGTATAAATATAATAACTTAGGGGTTAAAAATAAATATTAAGGGGTAGGGGGTTGGTGTTAAGTCCATTTTAGGACTGTATTAGAGTTTGTTATAGGGAGTCTTTTATGTGTCTTTAAGTTGTTTGAACCATGTTATGCGTTGTGTTTAGTGTTTTCAGGTCTTAAGTGACTCAGATGAGATATGGCGAATTCAAGTGGAATTTGACTAATTTGGAGGACAAAAATGCATAACCAAGCACCAAGCAATCAATCAGAGAAGCCCTGGGAAGAAGAGAAGAAAACAGACGAAATCCGGCAAGAAAATGATAACGGGTCGCGGCGCTGCTGAGCCACGGCGGAAGATGAAGGAGTTGTGGCGCGGAGCAACAAAAAAACTAGGAAATTAATCACCGTCGAAGGCGCCGCGACGCCTGTTGTCCAGTGAATTTATGTTCAATTAGCGTCGCGGCGCCGACACGGAATGTTGCGAGAAATCCCGAATTTTAGCAAGGGTACAAAGGTCCAAAACGGGATTTAATTGATTAATAAGCCATAGGGATTATTCTACTGAGGAGGATACTTTTGGAGGCTAGGAACGGAGACAGAGAACAAGATTAGAGACTTATATTCAAGTTATTTTCTTTCCTTTACTTTATTTTCAGTTTATGTTGGATATTTGTAAATTGGTTCTTAGTATGAAAATGTTTAGGAGCTAATTTCTTTATTAGGGTTTTCCATCAAATCAACTTGAAACTCTTATCATAAGTTAATGCATTGTTAGTGAATTCTTCCTCATCTATTTAAGATATATTCAATTTGTTATGATTGTATGATAATTAACTGATCACTAATTGTCATAACTTATATGATTTCGAATCGAGATCTGAAAAGGGCGATTTGAATATGCTATAGTTGAATAGACATAGGTTAAAATCGCGGACAAAAGTACCCCGATACTTGTGTAGTGTTTAAGATTATTGTTCTTAAGCCTCCTGTGTGGTAAAATATATCATAGAAATATAGAAGATTTCTACATAAGGTTGAGTTTTTATATGTCCTAACCGGAATATAGAACATCTTAGTTAACCTGCTATCTTAATAAGAAGAAGGATCATTAGTCTTGCATTAACAAGTGAAAGAGTTGATAGTTGAGGAGATTGGAAACCCTAATTTCCTTCATAACTGTCAAAAAACCCAAAGTATCATCGTTAGTTATTTCCTGCACTTTGTTTAGTTTAAATTCTTAGTTAAAACCCAAATAAATTAACATTAACCAAATAGAAATCAAAGCTTAGATAAACGATAATTGATAAACCAGTCTCTGAGGACGATACTCGGTCTGACCGAAATTATTACTACATTGCGATACGTACACTTGCGTAAGCACAAAAATATCACGAACAGTTGGGGTGGGGGGGGATTGGATTTGACCATTGCACAATGGCCAAATCGTGTATAGTCATTGTGCAACGGTTGGGGAAGGGTCGGGGTCATGGTCGGGGAGGCGGTCGGGGTCGGAATTTTTCCGACCGCATCTGAACGATACCGAATATCGGTATTCGATCCCGATACATGGTCAGGCTGGGTCGGGGTCGGGGTGGGGTCGGATAGCCTCGCCCCGTTGGACAGCCCTAGTCATATACAAGGACAAAAAATACTACAAATTATTTCATTCCCAAACTTTGTGGCTTTAGTTTAGGTAATATTTTAATTTAATTTGGATTACCATTTAGTTGTTACTTCAAAATTGAAAGCTGACTTAGCTATAATACGTCCTTCCCATATTTATAGTGTTTACCCCAAAAGGTACAGTTGAATTTGTACGTGGTTTTAAGAATACGTTGATTGATTTGTAATATAATATGATAATTAGTCAAAAATAAGTAAGCAAATTAGCCGGAAATGTAGTAAACTTGGATGAATCTTATCTCAGCCAGGTAGGGTCGCGAGCAACTTGAGGCCTTTAATATCTAAGTGCGATAAGGACAAAATGAAAGAGCTCTCATGGAAATGTCTTATCAATGAAGGGATTCATGCATCCAACTAAGTAACCTTTCTGATTTCCTTTAGCTAAATTTGTATCTTTCCCTTTTCATTTCTCTATATTCTAACTCGAACACAAAATTATTTTCTTTTGCATGCACCCATTTTGACCGAAGAAGGCTTCTTCCATTGTCTTGAAGAAAATGAATATCTAAGGGGCCAGTTGGATGACCAAGAGAGAGAAATCTAGCACCTCAAAGAAATCCTCAGGAAAAAGGATGAGCAAATGTCCGGTGACTTGCCTACCATCAAGGCTGAACTGGTTCGGATAAAGAGGGATTACATTCAGGCGTTGAATGACCTCGAACTTGCCAATAGGGAAAGAAAGACTTTATAAAGAGAAGTCGATCAACCTTATAATGATCTTCAGACCGCCTGCCAAGAGCTCGAAAAGTAGGAGGAAGTTTTGCACTATCAAGTGCAAAATGAAGTCTTATTTACTATCGAAATTGATCTCCTAACCACCAAACTATATGTGATTGATGCAGAGCGAATTACTAAGCAGGCTGTTACCAAGCAGAATTTCAAACGAGACCTAGAGTTGTTTTGAGACCAAGCCCGTCGGTAAGCTCAAAGCATTGAACAACTGAGAGATGAGCTCGAGGCCACTACCCAAAGGAATGCTGAGATTTTTTCTCAACTGGAGAATCCTTAGCCGAACGAGACCAAGCTCATTTTGATATGAAAGCTGAAACTGTCTAAATGGTGGTGAAGACCAAACACATAACTTGGAATGTCCGGAGGTACACTTTGGAGCAAGTTCGTGGGGGGATCCCGAATTTGGACGTGAAGATTGCTGAAGCCAAGGCTCTAGAGGTCGAGGCCTTCCGAATGATGAGAGCTCCAATAAAGACTTAGAAGGACTCTGAATCTGAGTCCGAGTGACTTGTAAGCTGTAAAGCTTTTTATATTTTGTGTCCTGGCCATTTTTCGGCCTTACTTTTATATATATATATATATATCAGACTTCCTTTTGTCTTAATTGAAATTTCCCTTACTTTTGCATATGTTATTGCCTTATTATTTTTAACAACTTAACAAGATAAATGTAAATTAAATCCGGGCTAATTGCTTCCGACTTCAAATTTAAAATAAACCATCACCTAGTTTTCTTTGAACTGGGTAAAAGTTCTTCCGGTCTCAGAAAATAACTTAATCAATTTTTCAACAAACCTTTACTTTAGTTTGCTTCAAACCGGGCAAGAATTTTTCTGATTTTAGGTCATTTGATGATTAAATATAAGGACCTTATTTTATGCTTATGAAGGCGTGAGTGTTGGAATTTTATTTATTCTCAACTTTTTAAACAATTCAAGTGTCTTTAAAATAGGCTAGATTCATTTGATTCGGTACCTCAGAACATTATTATTTTGTCCGACTTTCTCTATTGACGATAGTCCCCAGTTAAAGACAAAATAATTTTTAGCCCGTAAGTTAAACGATTCTAACGATTGTACGGATTAACACCGGCAAAAAGAAACATGAAGGTAAACTTTCTAGGCAAACTTTAAATAAAATGTAATTTTATTTATGCTCTGCTTCTGACAAATAACTGGGCAAGATTCAATCGATCTTTTTGTCTTTACATGACTTCTTCATAAATACTAACGTTATTTGTGCAAGACTCATTCAATCTTTTACCCTTACAAAATGTCGAACTAAAAAACATAAAAAGCTTCAAAAATTCTTTCACTTCTCATCCGAGCATCCGAGTGGTATGGCATTTCCCTAGTGTTTGTGTTTAAAGTATAATAACTCAAATAATATTTTAGTCTTCTATTGTCGGGAAGTCCCTAGTCCATACTTCCGAAGCTATTTCATCACGTCTCTTTAGTAACACGCTTTACATTGTTGCCTCACTAAAAACCTTGTCGGAAAAATAAATTTCGGGATAAAAACTAGGCTAAGGGATAAAGAGTGCAACACGTATTTTCAGACTTAATTCTATCTTTCTAAATATTGCCTTTATAATTCCAATTTCCTCCCTGCAAAAGTTATTAACCTCGAAACAAATACAACTTAAATAATCAACAAATACGTGCCTTAGCAATAGTACTACTTCAAATGGCTTATGTTCAATTGTTCGGCAGCCTCTGTACATCTTTCGCTTCTAATTGGTACGAGCATTTACCGGTTATTCCTGATACTTTACAGGATCCGTCCCAATTTGGACCTAACTTTCCTTCGTTAGGGTTTTAGTGTTGAGGGTCACTTTTCGTAAAACCAAGTCCCCTATTTAAAAGTGCTTAAGATTAGTCCACCAGTTGTAATATCTTCCTATTTGTTTCTTCAGAGCTACCAGTCGTACCAATGCAAGCTCCTAATGTTCCTCAATTAAGTCGAGCTTGCCGTCATAACCTCATTATTTGACTACTCATTTGCGAGGCTGAATCTTAATCTCGATTCCCCAACTTCCATAGAAATTAGAGAATCTGTACCGTAGACCAAAGAAAATGATGTTTTCCCAGTGCTAGCTTTCAGTGTCGTCATATATGTCCATAATACTCCGGTAGGATTTCTCTTCACTTTCCTTTTGAAGTCTTCAGTCTCTTCCTCAAGTTCTGAATGGTTGTATTATTTGTTGACTCCACTTATCTATTCGCACTTAGGTGGTACGAAATCGACACTATTCTATTGATTTTTAATCCCTCAAGAAAGTATGTCACCATTTTTCCAACGAACTGATGGCCATTGTTGCAAGTAATTTCCTTCGGTATCCCTAACTGGCATATGTTATGGTCCCATATGAAATCGATAACTTCCTTTTCTCTAAACTTTTGAAGGCTTTTGCTTCGACCCACTTAGAAAAATAGTCAGTCATAAATAAAATAAAGTGTACCTTTCCGGATGCCTATAGGAGCGGTCCTACAATGTCCATTCCACACTTCAGGAACGACCATTGTGACAAGACCGGGTGCATTAATTCAATCAGTTGGTGAGTCATAGGTGTGTTCCTTTGACATTCATCATATTTCTGAACAAAGTTCTTGGTGCCTTCCTCCATTTGAGACCAATAATTATCGACCCTGACCAGCTTCCGAACGAGTAACTCATCTCCTGTGTGATTGCCACAAGTCCCTTCATGAATCTCGCGCATCACATAATTTGTTTCTCCAGGACCTAAACACCTTGCTAAAGGACCTTCAGTACAACTGGCCATCAACGATGTAATAAGTAGTTTCCTTCATACGAAGGGCCTTTGATTCCTTCGGATCAGAAGACAGCTTCCCATCTCGAAGGTAATCCATGTATTTATTTCGCTAGTCCCAAGTCAAACTCATGCTATTCACCTTGGCATGGCCACCATCAATTGTGGAGTTCAGGAGCTGCACCACTGTACCGGAGTTAAATTCCTTAGCTTCCAAGGAAGATCCCAACTTTGCCAAAGCATCTGCTTAATGTTCTTCTTACGTGACACATGCTACATGGTCCATTCTTTGAACCGATACGACAATACTTGAATTTTCTCTAAGTATTTTTGTATTCTCTCGTATTTCACCTCGAACACGTCGTTCACTTAGTTTACAACCAGAAGAGAGTCATATTTCACCTCGATAACTTCTTCTCCCAAACTCTTTGCCAATTCTAAACCTACAATCATAGCCTCATACTCGGCTTCATTGTTAGTCAACTTCACAGTTTTTATTGATTTCCTAATAACATCCCCCGCAGATGTCTTAAGTAACACCCCTAATCTAGACCCTTTTATGTTCAAAGCTCCATCTGTTTACAAGGTCCAGACCCCCGAAGTTGTTCTCAAAGTTATTATAAATTCCCTTTCCACTTTGGGAATCATTTCAGGAGTGAAATCGGCTACGAATTCTACTAAAACCTGAGACTTTATATCCGTTCTAGGCTTATATTCTACGTTGTATTTGCTAATTTGAAAAACCCATTTAGCTAGCCTACCCGACAGTTTCGATTTAAGCATTATGTTATACATTGTTACTACACAAATTGTATGACACCGAAAATATGGCCTTAATTTTCTAGAAGTCGTTATCAAAACTAATGCCAAGTTCTCTAAATGGGGATATCTAGTTTTTGGACAGGCTAATATTATACTTATTTAATAAATGGGAAATTGTGTACCATTCTCTTCTCTAACTAAAATAACACTTACAACTACTTCGGATACTGCTGTAACACCCCATTTTAACCGATATCGAAAACGGGATACTACTTATGGTTGATTCCTAAATTTATTCAAGGAGTCGCCACCTAATTATTATAGTGAATTAGGACACTAAAAATGTAGCATAAAATACTACGAATGATCTCCATTTTTAAAGGTCTGTGAAACTATGTGAAATTCTAGGTAAAGGTTCTTTATTATCCTAAAGGGAATGGGTCAGGCATCCTATAGGATCCGATAACTTGCGGTTGTCCGGTCAAACTTAGGCTTAATATTATTGTGCTAACATGCAATTTACAATTCTAAAGGTGTTCTAATTATTAAACCAACCAAGAAATATTTAAACTAGGCATGCAAATATTTAAAAATAGATATATATTTAACAAGATAGTAATGAAAGCAAATAATCATATAAAGATGGAGTGAAGAGAATTTAGCGGTATTTTCGCTTTTATTTTATTTTATTTTATTTTTCTGCACAGGTTTTAACTTTGGGATGTGACTCCAGGTACCTGCAAAAGACACTTAGTAAAAGAATTAGTAAATAATAAAATAAATTATCAAATAAACACAACGTATGTGTATATATATATATATATATATATATATATATATAGATAGATATATGTATATAAAAGATATATTTTTATATGGTGTGGGCTCAGCTAGTGTTATGCCAAGGATACAAAGACATGAGAAGCCAATATCGCTTCGGCTGCGGTCGACTCACCTCCCGGTGAACGATACTATGCATTCTCGTCTAATCTTTTCACTTTCCTCCTCGCCCACATATTCCGTCTCGCTTACCATGGAGGCCTTCAGATCGACGGATAAATCCTTCTTCGGCCAGTGTAGTATCTCGTTCAAAATCAGTAAAATACCAAGTGTAGCATTTGTTCCAAATCAGTAAATGCACAAATCAAAGGACATAATTATCCAAAATCAGTATGGACAACAACAACAGTAGAATTTCACCGAAACTGTCAAAACGTCGACGGAGTTTTTAAACACTCCGGCTAGATATCAAAAGTCAGAAAATTCAGTCTTTTAACAAAGCAGCCAACAAACCAAAAACGGTAAGCCCAAACAAGGTTCGTCGGAATTTTAAACTCCAGCCGGACCAAAAACAAAAAATCAGTCTTTTAACCAAACAACAGCCAACAAATATCGAAAATCGGAATATCATTCGGTTCAAATATCGTCGGAGTTGTATTTTCCGAGCACAAAACCATATTATTAGTAAAAAAAAATGTGAAGCAGTCCAATAGTGTAAATAGACCAAGAATATCACAAACATGAAAACAATAGTTAACAAAAGTCTGTCGGAACAGTGTTCACTGCCGCCGGTGGTCAAATCTGGCGGAACAACAACAAAACAGGTGGGGGAAGCACGACGTTTCTTCGACGGTTTTCACCGGAGCAACGTCGAAGTCTCTTTCCGACAAGATCTCAAAACATAGAGCACAATCAAACCGAGTGCAGTGGTAGTGGTCAGAGATTAAAGGGGGGAGTGGGGTCGCCGACGTTATGGGGTGTGTTGTGGTTCGCCAGAGTTCGGGCGGCGGCGACGAGAGAGGGGAATGGGAATGGGTTTTTTTTCAAAATGAAATAAGGGGAGTATTATATGCGGTTGCTGTGTTGTTGTTGTTTTGTATAGTTGGAGGAGATGTAAGGATTGGGAGTTAAAGAAAAATGAAAGGTGAAAATGTTGTGTTCAGGAAGATAAAGTGAGAGAGGGTGAGTTTTGTAGGGAGAATTGGAATGTTGCAGCTGAAAAGTTGTGTGGCTGCCTTTTTTTTTTTTTTTTTTTTAATGTGGGTAGTGTTTATTATATAGGGGTAGGATTAGGGTTTAGTTTTTTAGGTTTGGTTTTGGGGGGAAAATAAATGGGTGTTTGAAATTTAAAAATAGGCGGTTGGGCTTATGGAATGGTGGAGTGGACTGATCCGGATTGTGCCTCGGACTGGACTGGTTTGACAAAATGCAAAACAGATTAATTATTTTAAAAAAAAATTATTTAAAAAGATGCAAGATTATTAAAATGTCGATGCAATAATAATAAAATACAATATTTAACAAATGTTTAATGTCTAATTAAAAATTAAAACGGGATGTCAATTAATTATTTAAAGAGATGCAAATATTATTAAAATAAACGATGGTGTAACAATAATAGAAACATAATATTAACAAAGACATAATGCTTAATTTAAAATAAAAAGATAAAAATGCAAAAAAATGATGATTAAAATGCGGTGTCCTAAAACACATAAAATTACAACAAATATACGAAAAACGGGTCAAAATTAACTGTCAACAACTGCCAAGTACAAGAACAGTTGTTCATCCACCTTCGGTTTATGCAACAATTACGGACTGTATAGGTACTTCTTCAAATTCCTTAACGCTTGTTGACATTTTGGAGTCCACTGGAAGTTATTTTTCTTTTGCAACAATAAATAGAACATATGACTTTTCTCTGAATATTGAGAGATGAATCTACTCAGGGAGGCGAGCCTTCTGGTGAGTCTTTGAATCGCCTTCACATCTTCAAGCACCTCTAAAATTTCTTCGATAGCCTTGATTTTATCCGAATTGATCTCTATTCTCCGGTTTGAAATCAAGAAGCCCAAAAACTTGCCCGAGCCAACTTTAAAAGTCCACTTCTCTGGATCAACTTCATATTGTACTTTCGAAGTATGTTGAATGTTTTCTGCAAATGTTTTAAATAGTCCTCTGTCTCTAGAGACTTAACTAATATGTCATCAATATAAACTTCCATTATATTACTTATTTTTCTTTCAAACATGCGATTAACTATGCGTTAATATGTTGCTCCGATATTTTTAAACCAAATGGCATCACATTATAGTAGTAAGTCCCATATCTAGTTATAAAAGAAGTTTTCTCTTGATCCTCCATGTTTAATCCTAATTTGATTGTATCCAGAGTAAGCGTCAAGAAAATTTAGCATCTCATATATTGTTGTAACATCGATTATTCTATCAATCTTCCATAAGGGAAAAGAATCTTTTGGACAAGCTTTATTCAAATCTTTAAAATCTATGCACATTCTTAGTTTGTTACCTTTTTAGGCACGACAACTATGTTTGCTATCTAATTCAGATATTCTACTTCACAGATCGAACCTATATTCAATAACTTTATTACCTCTTTCTTGACAAACCTATGCTTGTAGTCAGTCATAGACGTTTTTTCTGCTTTACCGGAGGGCAATCTAGATCCAAAATCAACTTGTGAGTTGTGATCTCCGGTGGAATACATGCCATGTCTAAATGAAATTAGGCAAAATAATCGACGTTAACTTAAAGAAATTCAATCAATTTAAGCATGAGCTCCATGGGTAACCTGGTGCCCAGGTAAATCTTTCTGTCCTGCAGATGCACAAACAAGATGACTTGCACCAGTTCTTCTATAGTTGACTTTGTATCGTCTGAATCGTCCGACAACACAAACGACCTCATGACGCGATAGTAATCCTTTTCCTCCTTATAGTTTTCTTTTTCACCTTCCTCTTTCTTTGGATTCGACGTGCCCGAATCCTGTAATTGTCATTTGACTTCCTTGTCTTTCTATTCATCCTTCACTTCTTTTTGAGTTTCCATCGACTCTTCTACCGCAAACATTTTCCTTGTTGCCAGTTGCTCTCCTATAATTATCTTAATTCCATTAGGAGTCAGGAATTTTATCATCATGTGTAATGTCAAAGACACGACTTTCAAATTATGTATTCATAGACTTTCGAACAACGCATCGTACCTAATTTCTCTTTCGATGACATAAAACTTTATTTGTCGGATTGTTCTGGTTGCATTAACTGGAAGAATAATTTCCCCCCTTTTTAGTCGCACTAGCCATGTTGAACCCGTTAAGAACTCGGGTCGCCGGGACAATTTGATCCAACAACCCCATATGCTCTACCACCTTCCACCGGATGATGTTGGCCGAGCTACTTGGATAAATTAAAATTCGCTTAATTTGAAAATGATAAATAGAAACAGAGATTTCCAACTCTTCATTGTAGGGTTGAATGGTGCCCTCTGCGTCTTCGTTGCTAAAAAATTACTTCTCTGACAAGAAATCCGTGACCTTTTTTCTCACATTATTAACACTTTCATCTTCTTTGCAGTCATGACGGATCCTTTCAGAATATCCATCCCTCCGATAATCATATTTATGATATGTTGGGGTTCAATCAGATCCATTTATTTATTTGCTTATTTATTTCTGAAGTTACCCTTTGCTCGATCACTAAAAAATTCACGTAGATGGCCATTATTTAGCAACCAGGCCACTTCATCCCTCAACTGTCGATAATCCTCCATCCGGTGACCATGTGTTCCGTGATAATCACATAACAAATTTGGATCTCTCTGAGTTGGATCCGACGGATTGGCATTGTCCATCTTGCCTCATTGATGTGTCCAATAGTTGACACAAATATGGCTACGTTGATGTTGAAATGTATTTAGAGAGGCTTGGCCTTTCGATACTCTTAGAAGATGCACCATCGATGTCAATTTTAAATTGCAATCCCTACTAGTAGTCCCTCGATCATTGCACATATCTCCACATCCTCTGTCCAACGAGAAGTTACAATGGTTGTGGCCTCAATTTGATTTGAAGTTTGATCTCTCTGGTTGTCTGTGGGGTTAATATCTATCCTTGAGAGACCTTAGTTTTGAATTAGCAACTAAGTAAAATCAATGATAAGTAAAAATAGGTTGCTAATTCAAAACTAAGATGATCCGGGTAGTCAAAGATCCGGTAATATAAGAACTTCCACCGGGTCTCTCAAGGATCCGGGTAGTCGAAGATGATCAGTTAGAACTTCCACCGGGTCTCTCAAGGATCCGGGTAGTCAAAGATCCGGGTAGAAGATGATTAGTTCTGAAGTTACAATGGATTGATTTGTAATATAAGTTGATAATCAATCATAAATAAGTAAGCAAATGAAAGAAACAAGTAAGAAATTAGCCTGAAAAATTATAAACCTGGATGAATCTTCTAGCAAGATTGGTCCGGACCTTAGTTAAATGCTTCGATTACGAGCCGAAAATGAGAGCTAATGAGTATATTTCTTATACGATTGAACGTACAAGTGCTGATAATGAGAATTGAATGCCCCTCCAAGATGAAGGGTGTGCTCCTTTTATAGCTATGAAATAAAACGTCCATGACCGAGATTTCCTCTCAAATTAAATGCAATTAAAGCTAATAAAGCCTTTTTAATGACAAAGGAGTAACAGTTGTCGCCATATCCGGATCATATATACGTTGGATGTCTTCGGATCCTCACATGTCAACTAATTCTGTTGTAACCGGACCCATCTCAACTCCTATCTCACCTCCATGTCAGATCGTACCTGGCTAAGAGCTTTAGCCATCGACCTCAAACTTCACATTCCAACCTTATCACGTGTTACACAGGATTTCACCGTATACATGTAGACCTTAGTTTAGGTTATACTTCAATTTCATTCGTAATTCCATTATACCAAAATTCTTTCATGCGAAATAGCTATAACATAGCTACGGAATATAATTAAGAAAAAAATAGTTATGGTTGGTTAGAATCCTAAAAATTATAGCTATTTATGTAAGTTACCCAATATCAAATGCAGCTGAAATTTCCAAAACTACCATCCTATGCAAAAATAGTATTCCCTTCTGTCAAAATTTGTGTGAAGGTGTCCAACTGAGGACAACATTTAAGGAAAGAAAAAGACTTTTGAAACTAATAGTCTCAAACAAGTTTAAATTATTTATGTGGTTATAAATAATTTCATTAAGGGTAAAATGTAAAGTTCAAAATGAGATAATTACTAAATATAAAAAAGATCTTATTCTGTTCGAAAATTAATTCTCATCGGGTCCACTTTACTTGTCATCATTACTAAAGATAGATGGTCCAAAATAGTTGTCATTTTAAAATTTTAAAATATAATTAAATATTAGTTTCCACCTTTACGTTACTCAATAAGTATGGAGAGAGACTAATGTAATGAAAAAGAGTGTAGTAATAAATTGAGATCGAAAAATAAATAAGAATAATTTAATTAAATTATTCTTTAAAATTAATATTTTGTAGGGGCATATAAAATAAAAATATGACAAATAAAATAGATAGGAGGAAGTAAAAATGAGAGAGAACCATATAAAGTGGAGTATATACGAACCAATGTGTTATGCGACTAAAGAATTCATTTCCTACCAAATTTTTCGTCTTCTGGTACAAAACCAAATGACCTTAAATTATATTTGATGGCCTTGGATTGGGGATTGATCAAGGGCCAACAAAATTTATTTTGGAATATTTACTTCTTTCCTAAAATTTCATAAACTAATCAATAATTTGTTCATTTTACATGAATGAATATAGCAATCCCACAATATCGTTTACAGCTGGTGCTAACAAAGAGTACTTTTAATGAAAACAGTATTTTTAAATATTTCTGTTAATGTTGGGTTTGGTGTTGTGACATTTTGTCTAATATATCGTTTTTAGTATTAAGTTGAAATTAAGAAATGTTTGAACAAATGTCACAACATTCGGACCAACATTTTATGTCAAACAGTTTTGCCTTACTTCACGGACTAAAGCAAGTTTCGTGGGATTTTATCACGATGAAAATGTGATTTGGCAAGGTAATTAGGAGCTGATAAAATGTGTGGAAGAACAAGCTAAAGTCGTTGCTATGCTTGGGGAACAAGTCCAAGAAGTTAGAGGATTTTGCTCCATAATCTTCTTCAACAAACACAATCAGCTATCCACCTTTATCTCAACCATCACAACGATTCAATGAGCTTTTTAAGGAAGACTCTCTAATATAAATAGAGAGACTGTTGCAGTGAATCAATATCCATAAATTTTTTGCAAAACCATCGAGAGAGCTCCCAGATATATTCGTCAGAAAACTGGATCACAAGTGTTGCTAGAGCGTGTCGACAATATTCTGTCAAACATTATAATTGCTGCCTAGATTCTAGATTTGTTCTTTATTGAAGCAATTGTAATGAGATGTTGTCTATGTTTATTTAGTTAGATTTTTCAGGCAGAAGTCGTCTGCGGCTTCACCATTTTTTAATTCCTTTTTGTTGTACTTTGTAATATTGTAACGAAAGGAATTTATTCAATTGTATATAATATATACAATATTGACCGTCATAGGTTATATAATATATTTAACATATGTAAATTTAAAACCTTTGTGTCATTTAATTTCTGTTAGCTTTTTACTTTTCACAGGTTTCTGTTTTTACTATTGTGTTGTTACCGTTGTCAGACAATATTATTCCTGACATTCGGAAACAGAATTGGCGTTCCAGTTAGATTTAGTTTAGTTGCATTTTATTTACTGTTTCATAGCTTCTGGAACCCAACAAGTGGTATCAGAGCCGACACTTAACACAATAAATGTTTGGTCCTGTTATTTACAACTATGGATCCGGCTAATCCAACAATTGGTAGACTTCATATTTTAGATGGTTCAAACTATGCCTATTGGAAGATTCACCTACGTTCTCACATCAAATCAATTGATGTTAGAGCATGAAGATCTATAATCTGTCACACCTCATTTTAACCGAAGTCGAAATGATGTACGACATATAAGTGATTCTTAGATTTATTTAAGGAGTCTCCACCTAATTAGTCTAGTGAATTAGGACACTTCTAAATATAGCATAAAATGCTACAAATGATCTCCATTTTTTAAAGGTCTGCGAAAATTATGAGATTCCGGGAAGAGTTCTTTATTATCCTAAAGGGAAGGGATTAGACATCCTCTAAGATCCGCTAACTTGCGGTTATCCGGTCAAACTTAGGTAGGTATTATTGTGCTAACATGTATTCTACAATTCTAACGGTGTTCTACAATTATTAAACTAACTAAGAAATATTTAAACTAGGCAGGCAAATATTTTTTAAAAAAAGATATATATTTAACAGGATTGTAACGAAAGCAAAAATCAAATAAGAGGGAGTGAAGAGAACTTAGCAGTATTTCGATTTTATTTTCCTTTTCTGCGTAGGCTTTAACTTTGGGATGCGTCTCCGGATACATGCAAAAAACACTTAGTAAATAATAAATAAGCTATCAAATAAACACAATGTATATATATATATATATATATATATATGTAAAAGATATATATATATATATGTAAAAGATATATATATATATATATATAAAAGATATTTTATATTTTTTTATATAGTGTGGTCTCAGCTAGTGTTATGCCATGGGTACTGAGACATGAGAATCCAATATCGCCTACATTGCGATCGACTACTTGCTTATGAGCGACACTATGCATTCTCGTATTTATATTGTTCTTTTACTTTCATCCTTGCCCACATATTCCGTCTCACTTACCATGGAGGCCTCCAAATCGATGGATAAATCCTTCATCGGCCAAGTGTAGTATCATGTTCAAATCAGTGTACCAACAGTGTAGTATTTATTCCAAATCAGTTTAATAAAGTAATAAAAGGGCCAAATTGCCCAAAATCAGGAAAAAAATCAATTCGACAGGGATTAAACAATAGCATCTTGCCGGAAGACCAGAAACATCGCCAGAGTTTTCAAACTCCGGCAGGTAGCCAAAAACCAAAGAAATCAGTCCGAAAAAACAGTAAACAGTAGCATCAACACAGCGAACACGTCGGGAATTTTAGATTATCACCGGAAAGTTCAGAACATCGCATGAGTTTTCAAACTTCGGCAGGTAGCCAAAAAAACAAAAAAATCAGTCAAAAATAGTAAACAGTAGCAGTAACACAGCGAATACGTCGAAAATTTTAAAATATCACCGGAAAGTTCAGAACATCGCCTGAGTTTGAAAAACTCCGACCAGATGCTACAAATCGTGCAAAATCAACCCATTAACCGAAAGCAGCCCATAGACCGAAATAATGTCAGACCAAGGTCGCCAGAGTTTCAAAAGAAACTCCAGCAGGGAACAAAACGTAGGAAAATCAATCCAACAAAGCACAAGGTAAAACCAACAACACACCAAAAAGGGGAACGGGTCGGCGTCGCCTCATCGACGAAAGGCCGGAGCGACGCCGCCAGGTGGCTTAGAGCAGTGGCGAGGAGATGATTCACCGGAGCTAGGGGTGTCGGGACAAGGGATTCATGAGGCTCGCCGGAGCTCGGGGTTAGTGATCGGTGTATTTTATATACACTTTTTGAGTCATTTTCAGTTAGTCTTTTGTCCCTTTTTGTACAAATAAGTGTCGTATTAGGATAGATTTTCTTTCTTTTGAGTCAAGTTGGTTAAAATGGCCCAATGGCGGAAAAGGAGCTAAAAGAGGGCAAAAGTGGAGGTTCCAGAGCTTAAACGACGAGAAAGTGGCGAATGAGGCAGAAGCACGGACCAGCGCCGCGGCGCCTACTGCAGACAGGTGCAGGGCCGCGACGTCTAATATCCAGAAGGCCGCAGAAGTTGCAGCACCGCGACGCCCACAGACAACAGAGAGCAGGGCCGTGGCGCCAAATCATCTGAAGGATCGTAGAACTTCCGGCGCCGCGGCGCCGATAGCAGGGTCGCGGCGCCGACGCGGGAAAATCAGGTTTAATGACGATTTTCTGGGCCAGGCCTGAAGGGAAAAGTTAGAGGCGGTTTTGAGCCTATAAAAGGAGAACCCTAGGAAGTTCTAAAGGGTTCCCTTTCTTGCACAACACAAGGATTCTTGGATTGAAGATTGGAGACCTTAACTTAGTAATTTTCTTTTCTTTTCTTTCCTTTATTTCAGTTTTTATGATGAACCTTGAATTAGTTCTTGTCATGTCAATGGCTAGGAACTAATTCCTTTATAGGACTTTCCATGTTAAATCACTAGAAACTTATGTTATGAATTGATGCATGTTATGGTTATTCTTCTTCTTGTTGAGATTTATCCAATAATTGCTTTGAATGCTTGGTAATTAATTGATCACTAATTATCATTACTTATATGATTTCTAATCAAACTTCGAAAGGAGGAGGTTGTGAATATGCTGTAAGTTGGGTAGACATATTTTGGATTGGGGATGAAAATACCTCAATTACTTATGTAGCGTTAATGAGAGGCTTAACAACCCTAATTTTACGCATGGCGCGTGACGGTTAACTATGTTTTTGGTCTTAATCCTCCTATAGAGTCATCCTTATCACCGAAACGTAGAAAGGAGCAATACTGGGGTTGAGTGTTTATATAGCCTTAACGGGAGTATAAAACGATTTCGTAAACCTGCTAGCTCCAAGAGAAGAAAACCATAATTCATTGCATTAATTAGTAACATAAGCGGATAGTTGAGGAAACGTGGAAGCCTTATTCTCATCACAACTGAAGTAAACCTATAGTTAATTAGCTTTTATAATTGTTAGTTATAAACAACAAAATCAATATCGGTTACCAAATAGATACCAAAAGATAGATAGTTGGTACTTGAACACTAATCCTTGTGGACGATATTCGGTCTTACCAAAACTATATTACTTGAGTCGACAACGTGCACTTGCGTTAAAGTGTGTGCATATTTTCGCGCATCAAGTTTTTGGCGCCGTTGCCGGGGATTAGGCATAGTTCAATATCAAGTTATCTAATTTTAATTTCTAATTTGGTTTTTAATTTTTTTCTATTTTTACGTTTTTTTTTTGTTATTTTCGGTAAAAATCAAGGTGTCGTGATCTGTTTGTCTGTTTTTGATCTGTTTCAGGAAATCAGTTTATGCGAAGGAGAAGAGGGGCAGACAGTCTTGCTCCCTTCAATCTAGAGATTGAGAAGACCTGTAAACTGAACAGAAAGAACCAGCGGATTGCGGCCTTAGTTGAGATGGACGGTGTCCAGAACAATAATATGATGAGAGAAGGGTTAGGTGAAAATCAACCTAACCCAGGAATGCCTCGGCGAGTACCTGTGGATGTCGAGGAAAGAGTTCAAGTCCAGGCAGAAAGAAGCTTGGGAGACTACGTGCTACCGAGGGTGAATGGAGCACAGACATGTATTAGGCTCCCTGCAATAGGAGCAAACAACTTTGAGATAAAACCGGCGATTCTGAGCATGGTGCAGAACACAGTGCAATTTGGAGGACTGCCATCAGAGGATCCACATATGCACATAGCTAATTTCTTGGAGCTATGTGCAACTTTCAGATATAACGGCGCATCGATGATGCCGTCAGATTGAGGCTCTTTCCTTCTCACCGTGGGATAGAGCAAAAGTATGGTTAAATTCCCTGCCAGCTGATTCGATTTTTACATGGCAAGAGCTGACACAAAAATTTCTAGCCAAATTCTTTCCCCCATGCAAAGCAGCAAAATTGAGAGGGGAGTTGAATAACTTCTACCAAGCAGATGGAGAGTCCTTGTACGAAGCGTGGGAAAGGTTCAAAGATTTGCAGAGAAAATGCCCACACCATTGCATTGAGTTATGGAACTTGGTCCACATCTTCTATAACGGGCTCAGCGGAACAACCAGAACCATTATAGATGCAGCAGCAGGTGGGACATTCATGAGGAAAACAGCCCACGACGCTCACGAATTATTAGAAGATATGGCCACCAACAACCATGTCTCAGAAGAGAGATCAACGAGTGGGAGGAGAACAGTGGGAGTCCACAAAATAGATGCCATTGCTGCCTTGAATGCCCAAGTGGCCTTGTTGACGAAACAGTTGCAGCAACATACAGTGTCAGTGAATGCGGTGCAGATGCCTAAAAGTTGTGAAATATGTGGTGGCCCACATACATTCGATAGATGTCCTTCAGCTGATCTTAATAATATGCCAATGGAGCAGGCATAGTGTCAGGCCGTGGGTAATTATCAGAGGCCACAGAACAATCCATACTCCAACACATATAATCCAGGGTGGAGGAATCACCCAAATTTCTCATGGAGAGGAGACCAGGGGCAGCAGAATCAATATAGGGGCCAGTACCAAAACCAGCAGAACCAAAATCAGCAGCCCTTTACTCAGGCCTCACCTTCCCAACAGTTTAATACACCTGCCCAACCAGAAAAGCCAGACGAGCTGAGAGCAGCTTTGTTGGCACTCACCAACGCCTGCACTCCGCCAGGATGAAGCTAGATCCTCGTTCAGGAACTTGGAAACACAAGTGGGTCAGCTAGCAAAGCAAGCAAACAGCAGGCCACAGGGTGCACTGCCAAGCAACACAGAGGTGAATCCGAGGGAGCAATGCCAGGCAGTACAATTGAGAAGCGGCAAACAGTTGGAGCATCAGTCACCTCAGCCAGTAGTTGAGCAAAGGACAGGGGTAGAAAAAGAGAAGGTAGTTGAATCTCACCCAGTAGTAGGGAAAACTCCAGAGAAGGAGTACACAGAGAAGATCCCATTCCCACAGAGATTGCAGCGGAAGGCAGTTGATAAACAATTCTCTAAATTTTTGGAGACATTCAAAAAGCTGCATATCAACATACCTTTTATAGAAGCGTTGGAGCAGATGCCCTCCTATTTCAAATTTATGAAGGAGATCTTGGGGAAGAAGAAGAAACTGGCAGAGTACGAGATAGTAGCACTAACGGAGGAGTGCAGTGCTATCTTACAGAAGAAGTTTCCCCCTAAACTAAAAGACCCAGAGAGCTTTACACTACCTTGCACAGTTAGCAGGGTGACATGCAACAGAGCTCTGTGCGATTTAGGGGCAAGTATAAATCTGATGCCTTTATCAGTATTTAAACGGTTGGAGTTGGGTGAGGCCAAACCAACCACGGTGAGCCTGCAGCTGGCTGATAGGACAGTAGTTCATCCAAGAGGGAAGATTGAAGACGTGATTGTTAAAGTAGGAAAAAAAAAATTCCTGCGGACTTCCTCATTCTTGACATGGAAGAGGATGCAGAAATCCCTATCATATTGGGGAGACCATTCCTGGCGACAGGGAGAGCACTGATCGATGTAGAAAGAGGAGAGCTGACATTGAGGGTGGAGAAGGAAGAAATGGTGTTTAAAGTATTTAAACACATCATTGAGCCACCAACCCTGAGCAGGTGCTTTGAAATCAGCACCATCAAACCCCCATGTGAGCCAGTACAAGTCAAACCAAGGGAGATGAGCCCACGAAAGCAGGTATGGATGGCCGAACCTCCACAAAAGCAGGTATGTGTTCCTGAACTTTCCCTTGACGATAATGCTAAGAGGAGAAGAAGAAAAAGAAAACGAAAAATGTGGAGAAAATGGATTAGCTGTGGGGTTAATCCACCCCACACTTATTGAGATAAGAAACTTGCGTCCGGCTAAAAGACGTTAAAGACAGCGCTACTTGGGAGGCAACCCAAGGTATTTTGATTTATTTTCACTTTAAATATAGTAGTTTTTATTAAGAACAGTCTCACAGAGGTAGTGTCTGTGTTGTGATTGACAGGTATCGGCCAATAAATTGAAGGGCGAAAATCGAAGAATCGTGATTTCGAAAAACGGTAAACGCCGGCGCCAGAGCAGGCGCGCGCCAAAAGAGCAGAAAGGCGTTGAAGTTTAAGCGCGCGCCAGAGCAGGCGCGGCGCTAAAAATCGTAAAAATTGCCAAGTTTAGCGTCGCGCGCCAGAATGGCCGCGTGCGTAAATTCCCAAAGCAAGGTAACATTGGCGCCGCGCGCCAAACGCAGGTCACGCGGCGGCGAAATTCAGAAAGTGATAAAACGCCCAGAAATCAGATTTTCCCAATTTCAAAACCAAAACCTAAACCCCCTTCTCCACAAAACCCACGAAAATCCACCATTTATCCACAAATCCTCCACAAATCAAACCCAACCACAACCAAAACTGTTAAATACCTAAAACCCTTAGCCATCTCAACCACCAAAACTCCATCCTATTGCCTCAAATCACCATTAGAAGCAAGAACACCTTGAAGAACACCATAAAAAGGTAATCTTCATCTTTTCTTGAAAGCTGTCAGTAGTCAAAGGAGGTAGTAGTTGGAAGAAAGTTGTATTGTTCAAGTAGTTGGGGTGTCGAAAAATTGGTTGTGAAAAAGTGAGGAAGAGTATACAAAAAGGGTTGGGTATTGTGTAGTACGGGAGTTGGAGTTTGGAGGTGTGGGAGTTGTGCAGAAATTGAAGTTTTTGAGGGTGATAGTGTTGGGTAGTGTTGTGGATACGAAGGATAAGCTGCAAAAAGTTATCTAACATGTCTGCCAGAAAAAGAAGAGCCTCCGCATCTACATCAGCCCCGCAATACGACGATACTAGGTTCGTGAGCTACCAAACTTATGAAAGATACAAAAAGCTTGGTACCAGACCCTTAATCCCTGAAAGGGGAATGGACTATCAGAGGGAGTCGCTTGGGGAGGAGGATGCCTATGAGCCCATTCGGGCAATGATTGAGATGATGGGGTGGAGCAGATTTGTAAACCTGGACAAGATAGCGCCTATGAACACATCAATGGTGCATAAATTCTATGCTAACTTTCCGGAGAGGGTGGACAACAAATGTTTTGTCAGGGGAAGATATATGCCTGTGACGGCAGAAGTGATAAATATATCTCTAAAAACAACAGATGTTGAAGAAAGGGGTGACGACCGAAGCTATTTCAGACCATGGTCGAGAAGCACCACCAAAGATCAATCAGACGCCGGGCGCATACGATGAGCTACCCTGGGGCTGCATTTGATATTGCAAGAAATTGGTCAAGAGGACTGAGCAGGTGCCAGTTCAACAAAACAGCCAAGGGTTGGCTATATTTCATCAGTGCCCGTCTGATCCCATCAACGCACTTCACCAGAGTGCCAGAAGATAGGATTAAATTGATATATAGAATCATGACGGGGAAAACGATTGATGTGGGGAAAGAGATAGTGCAGAGCATTGAAGAAATCAGCAGGTTGGTAACAACAGGTGGATTGGGACATGGCTCACTTATCACTGATTTATGCCACATGAATGGGGTCCCAATCCTACCCACTGACACTAAAGAGAGAAACCAACTGCCTGTGTCCTATGGGATAGTGCACTCTTTCCCAGACCCAAGCCCCCCAGCAGCAAGAAGAAGAGCACAACCACCACCAGCAGCAGCAGCAGAAGCCGCCATGAACGAAGATGAGCCTGAAATAGAGGCTCAATATGCGGCAGGGCCTAGCCAGCAGCCAACCACAGAATCAGAACCTCCAGTGCCTATGATGAAGCAGTTACTCCAAAATCAGATGAGGATGATGCAGAGTTTGGACACGGTGATACAAGGACAACAAGAAACGAGACAGCAAATCAATGAGATGAGTTCCTTGTTCAACCAGTGGTCCATGCACTATCTCATGCCACCGCCACCACCACCATTTTAGCCAAGTCTGTAAGTGTCTTGTTTTCTTTTATTGTCTTTGAGTCTACACACATTGGGGACAATGTGTGATTTAAGTTTGGGGGTGTGTTTTATTTGTGTCTTATTGTTATAGTATGATTAAGTCTTTTTGTTGTTTTTGTGTATTTTTGAGTCACAATTTTTTTTTTCTTTTGAGTCATAATTGTCTGTCAAAAGATCATGTATGCTGTAGTTACTAGAAATACCTAGTGAAGTAAGGTGGAATAATGTAACAGAATTAGAGCAACTATCTAAACACTTAGGTTTGATATGCCAAAAACTCACAAAATTTGTCTATTTGGAGTTCTTGCTTGAATTGTGCATGCTAAATGATTTAAACCTATGTGTCTGCTTGCTTGCTATTTGAGGCGAAATAGTTAGGATATGCATGTTTAGGGAGATGACTCAGGCGTTTCTTTGTTAGCCAATTCTTACCACACTTTTCTATCTCTAACATTAAAAGTATCCCTAGTCAGCCCCATTGAGCCTTAAAATTGAACTTTTTCTTTGACACTCTATATTCCCATACTTGTGCCATAAGCAAACATGTGAAATAGTTGGAATAAAAGTGTGTTAAAAAAGAGACAAAAAGAGCAAGAAAAATTGATGTACCCCAATTAAAAAGTAATGAGAAATAGGCAAAAGCCTAAGTTTGGGGGTGCTTGATATTATGATACACTTCACGCTCTCAAAACAAAAGAGGGGAAACATAGATTTGAAGTGAAAGAAAAGAATCAAAAGAAAAAGGGGAAAATTGAAAAGCTAAAGAGCTTATGGTACACAGAATGAGCCTAAATGCCTATTTTTACCTACCCGTGCCTAAGCCTACATTACAACCCTTAAAAGTCCTGAAGATATCTTAGATGCATAGCCATGATTAGTGGAGAATAACAAGTAAACATGCCATAGGAATTTTGAAATTAACATGCATGATTCAGTATTTGACTTCCATTAAGCATGATAAAAATGAGTTTGCGTAATATCTAGCTTAATGTATTTGGAATGCTGAAATTTCAGGCTATATGTTCTTGCATATTATTCTGCTAACCTTCATGTTTTTCTAAGTAACATCAATGCAGCAAAAGTGATCAATGTCATTGAGTCTGTCTATTTTCATTTTTCTGGAGTCTTTACTTCTTTCTTTTTTTATCTTTGCTCGAGGGCGAGCAAAGGTTAAGTTTGGGGGTATTTGATCGGTGTATTTTATATACATTTTTTGAGTCATTTTCAGTTAGTCTTTTGTCCCTTTTTGTACAAATAAGTGTCGTATTAGGATATATTTTCTTTCTTTTGAGTCAAGTTGGTTAAAATGGCCCAATGGCGGAAAAGGAGCTAAAAGAGGGCAAAAGTGGAGGTTCCAGAGCTTAAACGATGAGAAAGTGGCGAATAAGGCAGAAGCACGGACCAGCGCCGCGACGCCATCGCAGACAGTGCGAGGTCGCGCGCTAATATCGAAGGCCACGAAGTTGCGCAGTACGCGCCTACGCATGCCAGAGAGCGTGGCCGCGCGCCAAATCATCCGAAGGATCGCAGACTTTCCGGCGCCGGGGCGCCGATAGTCGGGCCGCGGCGCCGACGCGGGAAAATCAGGTTTAATGACGATTTTACGCCAGCTGAAGGAAAAGTTAGAGGCGGTTTTGAGCCTATAAAAGGAGAACCCTAGGCGATTCTAAAGGGTTCCCTTTCGCACAACACAAGGATTCTTGGATTGAAGATTGAGACCTTAACTTAGTAATTTTCTTTTCTTTTCTTTCCTTTATTTCGCTTTTATGATGAACCTTGAATTAGTTCTTGTCATGTCAATGGCTAGGAACTAATTCCTTTATAGGCTTTCCATGTTAAATCACTAGAAACTTATGTTATGAATTGACGTGTTATGGTTATTCTTCTTCTTGTTGAGATTTATCCAATAATTGCTTTGAATGCTTGGTAATTAATTGATCACTAATTATCATTACTTATATGATTTCTAATCAAACTTCGAAAGGAGGAGGTTGTGAATATGCTGTAAGTTGGGTAGACATATTTTGGATTGGGGATGAAAATACCTCAATTACTTATGTAGCGTTAATGAGAGGCTTAACAACCCTAATTTTACGCATGGCGCGTGACGGTTAACTAGGTTTTTGGTCTTAATCCTCCTATGGAGTCATCCTTATCACCGAAAGGTAGAAAGGAGTAATACTGGGGTTGAGTGTTTATATAGCCTTAACGGGAGTATAAAACGATTTCGTAAACCTGCTAGCTCCAAGAGAAGAAAACCATAATTCATTGCATTAATTAGTAACATAAGCGGATAGTTGAGGAAACGTGGAAGCCCTATTCTCATCACAACTGAAGTAAACCTATAGTTAATTAGCTTTTATAATTGTTAGTTATAAACAACAAAATCAATATCGGTTACCAAATAGATACCAAAAGATAGATAGTTGGTACTTGAACACTAATCCTTGTGGACGATATTCGGTCTTACCAAGACTATATTACTTGAGTCGACAACGTGCACTTGCGTTAAAGTGTGTGCATCTTTTCGTTTAGGTTTTGGGGTTTATGGGCTTGGGCTTTTAAATCTGAAAATGGGCAGTTGGGCTCATGGGATGGGTCAATAAAATATAATTGGACTTGGAGAAGATGGACTTAATTTTGGAAGAGTTTTTTGGGTTAAAAATTAAAATAAAATTGGGTTTAAATTGAAATAAAACTAAAAAATAAAAACATAGATTGGGCGCCCTTTTATTGCAAAAATTGGAAAATCCGGGTCAAAATTGGGTGTCAACATCTTGTCCCTCTTTGACTGAAGACGATGAAAGAGTTTTCGGACAAAGACGTTGACTTGTAGCCAATTTTGTCCCGTATTTTCAAAGATTAGAAAATGCATGGGTAAACGAAGTTTCAAGAAGAAGTCGGGATTTCTAATGCCAGAAAATTGAAAGCACAGCTGAAGCCAATTCAAAATTTATCTCAGTGTCGGATTATGATGACACTGGAAAATTAAAGGCACGACTAACGCTGATTCAAAATTTTATCCCGGTGTCGAATTATGGTAACACTGAATTTTCATGGTGCTAGAATATTAAAGGCGGGGCTGACGAGGATTCAAAATTTTATCCCTGTGTCAAATTATGATGACACTGGGTTACGGTGATGCTAGGAAATTAAAGGTTGGGCTGACGCAGATTCAAAATTTGTACCAGTGTCGAATTATGATGATACTGCGTTACAAGTGGTACTAGGAAAAGATACGGCTGACGCTGATTCAAAATTTTATCTCAGTGTCGAATTATGATGACACTAGATTATTGTGATGCTAGAGGATTAAAGGCAAAGCAGACGCGGATTCAAGATTTGTCCCAGTGTCAAATTATATAGAAACTGGGTCGTTTGATGCTAGAAAATCTGAAGGCATGACGGATGCAGATTCAAGATTTTGTCCAGTGTCGAATTGATGACACTGGATTGCAGCGATGTTAGAAAATTAAATACGGGCTGATGCGGATTTAAATTTTTTCTCAGTATCGAATTATGATGACATTGGGTTGCTGCGATGCTAGGAAATTAAAGACGGACTGACGCAGATTCAAAAATTGTCATAGTGTCGAATTATGATGATACTGAGTTGCTGCGATGCTAGAAAATCTGAAGGCATGGCGGATGCAGATTCAAAATTTTGTCACAGTGTCGAATTATGATAACACTGGGCCATTGGTGATGTGGGATGCTAGAAGAGAGCGGATCGACGTTCGAGGTACAAATTACCTCGGTTCGCCGTAAGAGATAGTTTCGCGTTGTGATCCTGCTCCTGTAATTTAGGGTTCCTGCGGGCTAAAGCTTAAGAAAAAGTTAGTGCATAACTGTTGAGACAAAAATGATAGAGCATGTATATGTAAGAAATGTAATTCTGCGGGTAGGGATGTCATCCTTATGTGATATGTTGGACGCTGCAAATGTCAAGATGTCATCCTCGTACAGACGTGCTGAATGCCGAGATGTTGTCATTGCACAGACGTGCTGCAACTGCTTCTGTAAATTGAGGAACCTGTAGGCTTGCTTAAGAAAAGTTAGTGCATAATTGTTAAGACGATAAAAGATGATAAAGCATGAATATAAGAAATGTGATCTTGTGAGTAGGAATATTATCTTGCGTAGACATCATGTGCTGAAGCTGTTGCATTGACGTAATGAAATAACGTCGTTTCTGGACGTAATGCAGATAACGTATTTCCGGACGTAATGCATATGACGTCGTTTCCGGACGTTATGCATATATTCATTATATCGATGTGCTGTGTTTGTGAACCACTTGACTACTAATGTCCTTCCGGTTGCTGCTAATATGAAAACCTCTCTTAACAAGGCGAACAGATGAGTGTATTTCATTACATGCAAAAATAAGGAGCATAGTTTCTCAATGGTGTTGAGGACAAATGTGTTTAAATGTCTCTAAGGGTATTTCCTCCTTAAGGTCGAAGATGCAGATGACGTCATTGTGTTGACGTGATAATGGTGTCATTGTGTTAACGCGATGCAGATGACGTCATTGTGTTGACGTGATGATGGTGTCATTGTGTTGACCCGATGCAGATGACGTCATTTTGTTGACGTTATGATGGTGTCATTGTGTTGATCTGATGCAGATGACGTCATTGTGTTGACGTAATGATAGATACATTGTGTTGACCCGATGTAGATGACGTCATTGTATTAACGTAATGATGATGTCATTGTGTAAACCTGATGCAGATGATGTCAGTGTGTTGACGTGATGCAGATGATGTCATTGTGTTGACACTTTTGAGGGTGTCATTGTGTTAACAGTTTTGATGGTGTCATTGTATTGATGATTTTGAGGGTGTCGTTGTGTTGACGATTTTGAGGGTGTCATTGTGTTGACAATTTTAGAAGGTTTCATTGTGTTGACAATTTTGATGGTGTCGTTGTGTTGACAATATAGGGGTCGTCGTTGCACAGACGAAATATAGATGAGGCCGTTGCACAGGCATAATAGAATGACATCGTTGAGTAGACGCGATGTAGAGGTCATCGTTGCGTAGACGAAATATGGACAGTAGTAATAACCGTAATAAGATAAACGTCGTTGTACGGACGTAATAAGATTAACGTCGTTGAATAAAAGTAATAATAGAAGCGTCTCTGATAGACATAATTGAGTTAACATCGTTGTGCGGACGTAATAAGAAGACGTCGCTGATAGACGTAATAAGACGATTTTGACCCGGTGGGCCAAGCTACTATGCTGAAATTACTTGCAGAATATAAACCAAAAATAGTTAGAGTCGTAAAGTGATTGAGAAATGAGAATCAGAGTGTGGCCCTGTGAGCCAAATGACGTCTTGATAGACGCATGCGATTGTGGCCTTGCGGGTTGAGCTGCTATACGAAGCTTTCTACAAAACCAAAGATAGATGAAATAGTTAGTGCATGGATATATAGATATGCAAAATGAATGATAAGAATGTGGCCCTGTGAGCCGAGCTGCTATGCGAAAATCCCCTTCAATGTTGCCAACTTTCCAGCCCCTATTATCTGTACTCAAAAGAAAATTTGTGAGATTTGAAATGACGGCTGATTTGTGATGACTTTGTAGCTTTAACTCTGACCACTCGCATGCCCGATCTGTTTGGACTTGTAACCGTTGTCTGGTTTCCTGCCTTTAATGAATTATTATTTTTTGTGGAAAATAAAGTGCTATGAAATTTTTTTTGTCGGATTTCTAAGATCAACGTTTCTGTGTTTATTGACGTCTTTTTGGGGGGAACCATAAAATTGTCCCAGTTTCAAATATGCGAGGGTGCTTGGCCAAAATCAAGTCTTGTGGGGGTTGTTTGTCTACCCTATCAAGGTAATCAAAATCCAGTATTTTGTTATATGCAAAGGAGAAATTTTTTAATGGTGTGACCGAAGCCGATATAGGCTGCCTACGTATTGTTGACACCCAATTTTGACCCTCCCGTCCAGTCATTAACTATAAAATTACACTAATTTTAAAGCAATTTTATAATAATAAAATACAACAATAATACATTAATACATGCATAAATAAGTAATTTAATAACGGCACCGCGTCTTACGTAGAAAATTACGCACTTAGAGTCTCGTCATAATCCCTAATAATAAATAATAAATACATAAAATAAATAATTTAGCAACAACGTCGTGTCAGGTAGCATAGCCGCATTTATTAGTACGCAAGAGAATTTCATAATCATTTGTAATTTAAAATCAATTTTAACCTAATACATGCATTTAATAGCGTCACATTTATAAAGCTCTAAACAATTCTTAAATATCATACTTGCATTTGGCATTTAAGTAATTTAATCTAAACGCAATTCAATTTTTTATTTAACTTCGCAATAATGCATGATAATAAGATTTTTAAATAATAGCGCCGCGGTCTAAAGTATTGAGCATTAATTAAATAGCACGCCCGCATTTATTTTTGATAACAATTAGATTAATGGAGCACCTAAATAACTTGAGCACAATTTATTAATTTAACACTAATTAAATAGCACCTAAGACTAACACTAATAACCCACTTAAATTAAACTAGCTAATTAACTCCTAAGACTAATCAACCCATCAGCCCTTCCCTTAGGCAACCCGCAGGCCCAATACCGCGGGCCCAACCACTCTTTCCCTTATCAGCAGCCCAATACCCCTAACATATTTTCCCTCACCTCGTCTTCCCTCTTCAGTAGCCCTTAGGAAAGGAAACGAAACCCAGCAGCCCTTACGCGAAACCCTAGCTCGCCACCTTTCGTCGCCGCCCGGATTTCTCGCCGGAGAATCCGGGACTTGCCTTTATCGCCGCACCCGACCAACGTGTACTTACCATAACCACAACCAGATATTCCAGAAATCGCAACTTACCATAACTGCTCAAATCCTTAACAAATCAAGAACACCTGCATTCGCCCAAAAATAAAACAGTAAGAATCAATTTCGTATCAAGCACAATCAAGACCAGAATCAGCCTTTATAGCTCACCTAATAGGGAACCCAAACGGGGCTATAAAAAAAGCACATGCAATAGGCACTAAGGGGGCAGAGACAATACGACATCAGTCGAGCACAGTGAAGAATCCAGACTGCAGAACATCGAGAGGAGGAGAGCAAAGGGTGGCCAGCAATCCAAACCTCCTTTCCTTTTCAAATTAACAAAAGCCGATCGACATACAGGCATTTAGCAGCCTTCAACCTCAGCGTTGGGTATTCAGCATTCAGAAATTAGCAGCCCAAGAGCAAGAACAGAGTTTCGAAGCCTTTTAAATACCAGTTTAGAAATCGCACAAAAACCTGCCCTTTTTATTCGCATCGCAAAAACCAAACCCCGAGCGAATCGACGACTTGATACGCTGCCTCGGTTCGCTGTCCGGAGAAGGTAAATTCATTCCTCTTAACATTTTGCTGTTCAATTCATGTTGCGTGTTCCGTATATGTGTTTGTGTTTTCTTGGTAAATGGTGCTTAGCTTAATCTAGTCGTCGCTCGAAATCTATAGTGATGTATTGTGTGTCGTATGGAGTAATTATGTGTTGTTATGAACTGTTTGAACTCGTGTGAATGCTGAAGAACATGTTTATTTGCCTAAGGATTATGTTTAGTTGATTGAATGTCCTGTATTGTTTGTTATATCACCTAGTAATAGATTAGGCCCAGAAATAACTTAAATGTGTTGGTATTGTCTCATATTTGTTGAGGTGCTAAATTATTTCAAGGATGTTTCCTTACCTTGCTGGTTACGTGCAAAAGAAATTTGAAATTGTTGAAACCTCTCATTGCTTTACCCATATCAATGAATGACCACATTTGTCCTCTTCTTGCCTGCTGAATGTCATCGCTAGATTACCCAGTCTCGGGTCTGTATGTTTTAAACTTAGTTACGCGTGTACTTTATTTGAATACATTATTTGCATTTAGTTTCTTCTTAAGTGTCTTATGAGCTAACTTCGTGTCATGAGTTCCTAGTAAACGACTATTTGCACTACCCATGTATCCCAGGCAGCCACTGCCTATTTGTGAGTCTTGTTTATCAGATATGAAATACACGAATGCTTAACTCATAATTGTATTACTCTAAAAGGAAATTACTAAGAGAGTATGCAGTCAAGGTCCATGACCCCTTTATCCCTTGGATATGTGAAACTTTTTTTAAAAAAGAACTTGCCCAAAGGTCAACAAATACCGCAATTCTAGTCATAATTGGTCTAAACTAGTTTGCCCTGATGGTGTGATTTCTTCCTCTTCTGTTTTGGTTGTCTCACTTACTACTAGTCTTAACAAGGGAAGATAAAGTCTAACTGAGTTAGGAATAGGTCAAGCCTGAAGAAGGGCTAAAGGTAGGATAAATCATGAAATCGCCTCTAGATTTCATACACCACTTGATCTCAAATCGATGAAAACTATATCGTTGTCCTATTTCTATGCCTTCAGAATCCCATCTATGTTGCCTATCGAATCTGAGCTTTAAAGGGTCTATCATATACTGATTTGCTCTACATTTAAATCTGAAAGCTTCATGTTGAGGGTCTGTTTTACGTTCTGTCTGCTATTAGTATATAAGAGGCCATGTTGGGTTTTGTTACGTGGATTTGTCCAGTTGTGTTAGCATTGATATAGTTAAATAATAATCATACAGTTTTAATTTTGCATAAGTATTCCGGCTATTTGTATTGTGATAAGTTTTGGACATATACTAATTCTTATCTTTTCGTTGTTTTACATGAAATGCATCGGAGCAAAAATGAAGAGTCACCCGGCGAGACTCATCGCGACTTTCGTCAAATGGAGACCCCCACTTATGTGCATCTATATCCGCATATGCAATTAATTCCAAACCGCAGGCAGAATGACATTGCCACTCCTTCGAGATCTTATTAATTATTTTGCCTCATTTATTTGTTGTAAATTATATGTCTAACGCTACATTAATTAGTAGAATACTCATAATAGTTAAACCTTGAACCAATAGACTATAAAGTAGCTTGACATTAGAAATTTGCCTTCCCCCTTTAAAGTTAATTATTTTAGCTTGCTTAAGTTATAATCAAACTATTTAGTAGTCTTCCATTCACATGAGTATTTAGATAGTCAAAACATTATTTGTCACTAAATTCTAACATAAGAAACTCATTTTCTATAAATCCTTATTTAAATTGTAGGATTCTTGACCTTTGCGTGATATATATTTTCACATCCTATGTTTAAGAATATATTTTGGTCATTTTTTATTATGTTAAGCAATATATATACCTTATAGAATAGTTTCATGTGCTTTCAAATTACTTTTAAATGCATTTTTTTTAACTAGAACTAACTCTATATGTTTTAAACAAACCCTATATTTCACGTTGGTCAATAATACATTTTTACAAACATCTTTTGCTTAAATACTTTTTTCAAAACATGTATTGCATCTTAGAATAATAATTAACCCTAGGTTTGAACGGACAACCGCAAGTTAGCGGATCTTTTAGGGTGCCTAACCCCTTCCCTTTAGGATAATAAAGAACCCTTACCCAGAATCTCATTAAGTTTAGCAGACCATTAAATGGAGTTAATGTTGACTTAAACATAGTTAACATTTAGGTGTCCTAATTCACCCAAATTAATTAGGTGGCGACTCCCTAGCAATCCTTTTAAATTTTAGTATTCTTTTAACATTTAACACTTTTATTTATTTTCTAACACTTCTTTTATTCAAGCAGGGTTCGCTAGTAATCCCGTTTTCGACTCCGGTTTAAAATGGGGTGTTACACGTATTCCGCCGAGGGAATCAGGTCATAACGTAGTTCGTTCTAAAAAGATGGGAGAATGAGATGTTCAGAAGGTAGGACCGAGGCCGATATGACCGCCTACGTATTCCGCCGAGAGAATCAGGCCACACGTAGTTCCGACATGTGATGAAATTTTGAGAAAATTATTGTTTGGGATATGGGCTTTCCGTGTATCGCGCCGATAACACAAGGAATAACGCAGCCCCAGAAAACCAAGATAGTATAGCTCTAAATTAATGCTAAGCGAATGCACAAAGTTGAAGTAGCAAAATATTGTACTAAAGTGCACATATCTGAAAGCAACAAACATCACAATAGCAAGCAGACTATATCGATATCGAATGCGCGCCCTAGCATGTTTGGGGCCTCTTTTATGCTAGAGGTGGGCCTAAACGCCAAATATGCGAGATTATGATAAATAGGTCAAAGTCGTTAAATTGTAATGTTTTGTTGGAAATGGAGACCAAATGATGGTGCATTTTCCAATTTCGGCATGTCCAGATTAGGCTTGGATATGTCTATCATTATCACGCTACACATAATATGTTGATTGGTCATTGGGTTGTGAAATCCGTCGATCAGTTGGATTTCTTAATTGTACAGACGATACCAAGGACCGACCCACCTAAGGTTAATGCATGTATGCCTTAAGATGAAGGGTGGTATAGCTCTATCTTAAGTTTGCTAAGATTTGACTTACTAGACGAAAGGTTCCCGAGCGGACTACTCGAGCGAGAAGGCTACGCGGCCACCAGATGGTCCGAATTCTCCGCGCAAAATGCCAACTCTCTTAAATTTGGGTATTTGAAAGAAATTTGCGGGTGCGTAAATCACACCTCACGTGTAGTGTGTGATAGTGTGATTTTTTCGTAAGGGATGAAATATGAGCGGAATGACAATTTAGGAAAAACATTTTCATATAGCAATTAAGACATGCAAATATTCATATGTAAAGAAGAACAATTTAGGCAAAGATAAAAATAAAAGCAAATAAGTGTAAAAACACAAAAAGAAGCAATTTAAGAAAATAAAGAAAAATAAAGCACAATAATTAACCTAATTCTGTTATGGTTAAGAACCTAGTCATTCCCAGCGGAGTCGCCATGCTGTCACACCCCATTTTAACCGAAGTCGAAATGATGTACGACATATAGGTGATTTCTAGATTTATTTAAGGAGTCGACACCTAATTAGTCTAGTGAATTAGGACACTTCTAAATATAACATAAAATGCTACAAATGATCTCCATTTTTAAAGGTCTGCAAAAATTATGAGATTCCGGGTAAGAGTTCTTTATTATCCTAAAGGGAAGGGATTAGACATCCTCTAAGATCCGTTAACTTGCGGTTATCCGGTCAAACTTAGGTTGGTATTATTGTGCTAACATATATTCTACAATTCTAAAGGTGTTCTACAATTATTAAACTAACTAAGAGATATTTAAACTAGGCATGCATATATTTTTAAAAAAAGATATATATTTAACAGGATTGTAACGAAAGCAAAAATCATATAAGAGGGAGCGAAGAGAACTTAGCGGTATTTCGCTTTTATTTTCCTTTTCTGCGCAGGCTTTAACTTTGAGATGTGTCTCCGGATACCTGCAAAAAACACTTAGTAAAAGAGTTAGTAAATAATAAATAA
The DNA here is from genome assembly GCA_029844215.1 of Przewalskia tangutica. Classification (NCBI taxonomy): domain Eukaryota; kingdom Viridiplantae; phylum Streptophyta; class Magnoliopsida; order Solanales; family Solanaceae; genus Przewalskia; species Przewalskia tangutica. The sequence continues at coordinate 105,971,206 of CM056730.1, forward strand.
GTTATCAAATAAACACAATGTGTATATATATAAAAGATATTTTTTATTTTTTTATATAGTGTGAGCTCAGCTAGTGTTATGCCATGGGTACTGAGACATGAGAATCCAATATCTCCTCGGCTGCGGTCGACTCGCCTTGCCGGTGAACGACACTATGCATTCTCGTCTTTATATTATTCTTTTACTTTCATCCTTGCCCACATAGTCCGTCTCACTTACCATGGAGGCCTCCAAATCGACGGATAAATCCTTCATAGTCCAAGTGTAGTATCATGTTCAAATAAGTGTACCAACAGTGTAGTATTTATTCCAAATCAGTTTAATAAAATAATAAAAGGTCTAAATTGCCCAAAATCAGAAAAAATCAATCCGACAGGGAGTAAACAATAGCATCTCGCCGAAAACCAGAAACATCGCCATAGTTTTCAAACTCCTGCAGGTAGCCAAAAACCAAAGAAATCAGTCCGAACAAAAAGTAAACAGTAGCATTAACACAGCAAACACGTCGAGAATTTTAGAATATCGCCGGAAAGTTCAGAACATCGCAAGAGTTTTCAAACTTCGACAGGTAGCCAAAAAAACTGAAAAATCAGTCAAAAATAGTAAACAGTAGCAGCAACACAGCGAATACGTCGGAGATTTTAGAATATCACCGAAAAGATCAGAACATCGCCGGAGTTTGAAAAACTCCGACCAGATGCTACAAATCATGCAAAATCAACCTATTAACCGAAAGCAGCCCATAGACAGAAATAATGCCAGACCAAGGTCGCCAGAGTTTTAAATGAAACTCCAACAGGGTACAAAAAGTAGGAAAATCATTCCAACAAAACACAAGGTAAAGCAACACGCCAAAAAGGGTAACGGGTCGGTGTCGCCTCGTCGACGAAAGGCCGGAGCGATGCCGCCAGATGGTTTAGAGTAGTGGCGAGGGGACGGTTCGCCGGAGCTATGGGTGTCGGGACCAGGGATTCGTAAGGCTCGCCGGAGCTCGGGGTCGGCAACAGTGTGTGTGTGTGTGCGCGTGTGAGTAGTGGGGTTGCAGTGGTGGCTGAAGAGTATATTGAAAGGGATGATAAATGAGAGAGACGAAGTATGCGGCTCTCTTGGTTAATGGTTGCTGGGGGAAATAAGAAAGTTTTTTTGAAAAATGAAAGAGTGGAGTCCATGTTGCGGCTGCTCGGCCTTTTTTTTAAATAATGGGGGAGTGTTTTTAATTTATAGAACATTTAGGTTTAGGTTTTGGGGTTTGTGGGCTTGGGCTTTGAAATCTGAAAATGGGCAGTTGGGCTCATGGGATGAGTCAATAGTATAATTGGGCTTGGAGAAGATGAGTTTAATTTTGAGAGTGTTTTTTGGGTTAAAAATTAAAATAAAATTGGGTTTAAATTGAAATAAAACTAAAAAATAAAAACATAGATTGGGCTCCCTTTTATTGCAAAAATTGGAAAATTCGGGTCAAAATTGGGTATCAACATAACCAATGGATATGTTGTTCCTATGTTACCACCGGATGAGGAAGGTTATATTCTTGTTAAACCTGAATCCGTATGGACTACGGAAGAAACCAATAATGCAAGCTTCAACGAGAAATCCTTAAATGCAATTTTTGGATGGGTTGATCTTTACATGTTCAAACTCATACAAAACTTCTTGACGGCTAAAGATGCATGAGATACTTTACAAACTTATTGTGAAGGCAACTCTAGTGTTCGTCGGACGAAGCTTCGTATGATCATGAGTAAATATGAACGTTTAAGGATAGAAGAAACAGAGGACATTAAAACCTATTTTGAAAAGTTGATTGACATCTCTAATAAATGTCAAGTGATTGGTGTTCCTTTAACCAACACTCAACTTGTGGAAAAGCCACTCTGTTATCTTCCTGAAAAGTTCAATATAAAGATTTTTGTGATTGAAGAAGCTCACAATCTTGCTCCAATGGACTTTCATACCATAATGAGTATTCTCAAAACCTATGATATGAACATTGAGAATCAAAGGAAATTGTACAAGAACAATAATGTAGCACTTCAAGTCAAATCCTTGGAAAATCAAATCGAAGATGAGGATGAGAACCTTGAAGAAGTTGGTGATAGTGCAAATGTTGCCCTCCTTACTCGAAAATTCAATTCGATGGTGAGGAAGTTCAACAATGATAGAAATAATTTCAAATCCAAAGAGCATCAAAACCAAGACTTCAATCAAAAGTCCACTAAATCTCTTCCAATAATACAAAGAGGAAATCAGCTAAAGAGAACCAACTCAGATCGCACCAAATTTAATCCCAAACAACTTGAGTCCGTGCAATGACATGTATGCTCCGGCTGGGATCATTATGCTAATGAATGCGCAAATATCTTGAGAAAATTTAGTTAAAATCTATGGGTTTCTCTTAGTGACAACGAAGGAGAAGAGGAAGGATATAAAGAGATAGAGTCACAAGCAATGTTGGCTAAAGTTCGTTAACATTCTTTATCAGATGATGAAAATGTCATCGATAGTGTCGTCCCAAATGTCATAACACTTGCGTCAACATCACCGACAATATCTACAGTTTCAGCAACATCCGAGAGGTACGGATTCTTTAACTATTCTGATGTAAATTGCTTTAATGATTTTATTTCTATTAATGAGACTGATTGTGTGGATCAAGTTGACACCAAAGATGATATGATTAAGGAATTACAAAAATATTATAAAGACTTAATCATAGAATCCAAGCAACTTGACACAAATGTAAAATCTTTAACTCTTAAGAATGCAGATTTAAAATGCACGATAACATGTTTAGTGGTTGCACTTACCAAAAAGGATATTGAATTTCGTAAGATCAGTGCAAAATTAGATCTAGCCGAAACAAACTTCCGTAAGCTCAACACGGGGACTTCAAAATTGAATGAGATACTCAACCTTAGTAAACCTTCACATGCAGGTATTGAATATGAATACTCTCTCAAAATAATAAGCTCAAACATCTTTGATAAAAATGAGAAAATAATCTTTGTAAAAGTAAAAGACGTAAATAATAGGTTCTCATATATGTCAAAGAAAATGAAGTTTGTGTGTCATTACTGTAACTCCCTTGTACATTTAAGACCTTACTGTTTCAAACTTCAAAATTCAGTGAGCAAAATATTATCCAAAAAGTTGTCTAACATACCTGATAACACTAAAGACAACATTCCTGAACCAAAAAGTAGTAAACTTTTTAAGAGAGTCTGAATTCCTAAAAAGGATATTGTTTGCAATGTTGCCATAACTGCATTAAGAACTAGCATTTCAGGTTCTTGGTACTTTGATAGTGAATGTTCCCACTACATGACAGGTACAAATGAGCTTCTAAGGGACTATGAGTCATTCAATGGAGGTAACGTGACTTATGGAGGTGGAAGTAAAGTAAAATAATTGGAAAATGGATCTTGAATGTTCCTGGATTTCCAACCCTAAGAAATGTCTTACATGTTGAAGGTTTAATGGCGAATCTGATCAGTATAAGTTAACTATGTGATGACAATCTTGAGGTAAAGATTAACAAAAATGCTTGTGAATTTACGAATGAAGCTAACATGTGTGTCATGACATGTACAAGAACATATGACAATTGCTATCTTGTTGGAAGCAAGAAATATGCAATAATATTAGGATAGATGACACAACATTGTGACATCAAAATTTAGGACACGTCAACTATCGTAACTTAGAAAGATTGATCTAATATGAGGCGGTAAGGGGCATTCCTAAACTGAGTCCTAAAGGTAAAACAATGGTCTGTGAAGATTGTATGAAAGGTAAGAAAACCAGTGTTTCTCATAATGTTGTTCATAATGACGGGAAACATTCAGGTATGTCTCACTTTTTTCAATTATTGCACATGGATCTTATTAGTCCAATTGAGTTAGACAGTTTAGGAGGTATGCGGTATTTCCTATGTGATTGTAGATGATTTTTCTAGATAATCATGGATATATTTTTTAAAAGAAAAATCACAAACTTTTGACATGTTTAAAATATTGCACTCTAGGATAAGAAATTTGTTCCATTCTCCTGTTTTTCGGATTAGATCCGATCACGGGAAAAAAATTGAAAATAGCTCATTCACAAAATTTTATGAGAAAAAAGATATTTTTCATGAATTTTATGCTCCTAAAACTCCTCAACATAATGGTATAGCAGAAAAGAAGAATAGAACACTACAAGAAATGACTAGATTTATACTTAGTTCCAAGAAATTGTCAAAATGTTTTTGGGCTGAAGCCTTGAACATTGCATGTCACATCACTAATAGAGTCTACTTAAGTCCATGTACAAAGACAACACCCTATGAATTAATAAATGGAAATAAATCTAACTTGTGTTACTTCCATGTTTTTGAGTGTATTTGTTACATTTTAAATGATAGAGATCATTTGGAAAATTTTGACCCTAAGAGTGATAAAGGAATTTTTGTTGGCTATTCTCAAAATAGACATGATTACCGAGTATACAATCTGAGATCTAAAACTGTACAAGAGTTTGTTGATGTTATTTTTGATGATTTTATTGATCTTTCAGGAGATGCAACTGAAAATAACATTATAATTTCAGTGGAAAATAAGCAGACTACAGAAGAATCATATGTTGCCCCAAATGTTGTCACACCTGAAGCAATATCTTAACCAGAAATAGAGAACACAGAGGTCGTTGATGATGAATAAAATACTGAATTGATTGATCAAGTGCGAAGGGATCCCTCGTCAACGATTAGGAAGCATAATCCAACGGGCCAAGTGATAGAGGGAATTTTTTAGGGATTAGAAAAAGAGGGAAAACCCACTCAATTATAGAGACATGGTAAAGTATGTGTGTAAGTCTACCATATACCAGGAGGTTAGTTTTTCTTATTCTATATCTACTTTAGAACCTAAGAATGTTTCAGAAGTACTTAATGATAATTGTTGGATTCAAGCAATGCAAGAAGAGCTTGAACAATTTTCTCGAAATGAAGTCTGGGATTTAGTTCCTCGCCCATATAATACTAATGTAATTGGAACTAAATGGATTTTTAAAAATAAATCAGATGAATCGGGAACTGTTGTTAGAACCATAACTCGTCTAGTTTTTCAAGGCTATACTCAGGTCGAAGGTATTGATTATGACGAAACATTCGCACCCGTAGCAAGAATTGAGTCAATTAGACTTTTACTTGTCATTGTTTGCTGTCTAAAAATTACCCTACATCAGATGGATGTAAAAGGTATTTTCTTGAATGGTTATCCTGATAAGGAAGTCTAAGTTGAACAACCAAAAGGATTTGAAGATCCTCATCATCCACACTATGTGTACAAGCTCAAAAAGGCATAGCAACCCCCTTGAGCATGGTATGGTCGTCTAACTAACTTCCTTCTTGATTATGGTTTTAACCGTGGTGAAGCTGATCGTACTTTATTCATTAAATGTCACGGTGTAGATATTATTATTGCTCAAATCTATGTAGATGACATAGTTTTTGGTTCGACCTCACAGTCTTACCTAAGACATTTTTTTAAGCAATGTCATCGACATTTGAGATGAGCATGATTGAGGTACTAACTTATTTCTTAGGCTTGCAGATTAAGCAAAGTGAAGATGGAATTTTCATCTCCCAAAGTAAATATGCCAAGAATCTAGTTAAGAGGTTTGAGTTGGAAAATGCTTAGAAGATGAAGAATCCAATGGGATCGTCACAGAAGATATGTAAGGATAATATTGGTGAAAATATCGACCCAACTTTGTATCGATCTATGATAGGTACCCTTCTATATCGTACTGCTAGTCGTCCTGATATAATGTTTAGTGTTTGTGTTTGTGCTCGTTTCCAAGCCTGTCCCAAAATCTTCCGCTTAAATGTCGTAAAACGTATCATTAGATATGTTGCTGGCACATGTGAGTTGAGAATTTGGTATTTCATAGACACTAATCCTAATTTAATAGGGTATAGTGACTCAGATTGGGCTGGTGATGTGGATGATAGAAATAGTACAAATGGAGGATATTTTTATCTTGGCAATAATCTTGTTTCATGGTATAGTCGTAAATAAAACTGTGTCTCACTTTCAACTGTTGAATCTGAATATGTAGCAGCTAGAATTTGTTGCTCTCAATTAATGTGGCTACGACACATGTTAGACGACTATGGTTTTTCTAATAACATCTTAGTTTTGTATTGTGATAATCTGAGTGCTATAAATATTTCCAAAAATCCAGTTCAACACTCACGTACAAAACATATTGATATTATGTATCACTTTTTAAGAGATTTAGTTGAAAAATAGCTAGTCAAAATTGAACATGTTGATACTACTCATCAACTAGCTGATATTTTTACAAAAGCGTTAGACCATGAGAGATTTTCAAGTTTAAAGAAATCTCTTGGTCTGTAATCTCTAAAAGGCATTTTTTGTGAATGTCGGCTGAAACGTTCTCTAATATTTCAGGTGATATTTACCTATAAGATATCACTGACTGATTATTGTTACTGTATGGTGCATAACTTTGGGGTACACAAGCTTGATCCTCCGAAAATAAATTGTTTACAAAGTAATATCGTTATCTGCGATAATAGTCAATATCATAAAAAGGAGTATCAAAATAAGGCAAAGCCTTTACAAATTAATGACAACTGTAAAAAATGGGCAAAGCCCAAGAAATGATACCGTTTCGATTCTATAGGAGTATCAATTGCTTTAAAAGAAATTTGAGAATACCATAAACGTATTCTTATGACACAAAAATTTCTGTTACATATGCTTTGTCATTAGACCAAGAACACGATGGAAAAATATTACATTGGTCCAGTGATCAAACTCATAGAGTGTGTGTAAAACGTGTCTTGATTTGTTGTCAAAACGAAGAATTTTTATGGGATCAAAATAATTGTGTCATCCAAAACGTTGCCAACATTACTATTGACATTTTCATAACGTGATGTGTTGGGATATTGATCTTAACTGATTTCAGAAAATTCAGATTTTTTCTTCCCTATTTTATACCATATTTTAATTGGAATTCGAATTTTAAGGATACGATTAAATTTCAAATAAAATATTTATTATTTTATCCCAAAATTTTAGGTGTAAGTATTTGTATAGATATCAAACACCTAAAATTAAGGAATTTATAGTGTTTTTATAGACTTGTCAAGAGTATAAATATCTACTTCATTTGTTTTTCTTTTTACCATTCTTGTTTTTTCCTTAAATTTAATAAAACAAAAGATAGGGAAAATCAAATCACACCTCCAGTTTAGCCTTACCTAGCCGATTGAACAATCATCATTCCAAACTCCATTCTAAAACTCAAACCCTAATTTCCTGCAACATTCTCCTCAAACCTCACTGATGGATACCTCCCTATGTTAACACCAATGTCAGCCAACACACCGACCAACACTCTCATGAGTACTAGACCTCCATTATACATTGAATCATCCAAGCCAAATAAACTGCAACAATATTTCCAGTCATCTTCTTCACAGTCCACAGAGGACTTATCGAAGACCATAGTATTTAAAGGTTTAGAAAAATCTTTAGATATAAGATACCTAGACGATGACAACATTGATGAAACATCTGATATTTTAGCCTTGGAAAAATATCAAGCTCCTCCACCTTCCCTACTCGTCGGTCTAGTAGAGTATTTGAGTGAACATTTCATACAGAATCGAGCAACAAAAGGTCCAGATTTGTTACATCTACATCTGCTTGTTCAAGCAGTGACAGTGAGGAAATGACCTTTGAACTCTCAACAGAAGAAAATGAAGAAGAACAAACTGCTTCTGTACCATAAAATGTGCCTCTGGAAAAAAAGGAAATTATAGATGAAACCCCCTTGAAACAATTCTTTCTAAAGGGAGTTCCCAGTACTACAAGGCCAAGTGCTACTCAAAATGTTGCCACAACGTCTCAGGCAACATTCTAGCCAACACCAAAAGAGGCACACACCCCAACGTCCTCCAGCAGTTCAGCCAGGTCTGATTCAGATCTTGAGGTATCTATCTACTCAGACAAATTCTATTCAAAAACTAATTCTGATAAATGGGACTGGTACAAAAATAGAATTATTAGGTCTGAAAAATTGTTAGATATTGCCTCATGCTCAGAATATGGTTTGATAGCATTCTTAAAAGAATGATAGCTTTTAGGATCTGTTACTGAAAAGGGACCATATGTTGATAAAATAGTTAGGTTATTTTATGCTAATTTAAGTACTACTATAGGGGATACCTCCTCAAAGAAGCTTGGGAAGGTATATATCTATAACGGACTATATTCTTTCACACCTACTATTATAAACCAATGTGTGAGAGTAAATGTTGAAGGGGATGTTAGAGAAGCAGACTCTGTAGTGGACAATAGAGATAAAATAATTGATTACCTCACATGAGGTATAATGCATAAGTGGATCTCTAGGTGTCCTGCCTCTAAATTAACAGCCCTGTTTACAACCCTTCACAAAATTGCTATATACAATTGGCTTCCTTCGATGAATGAGTCAATTGTAACAACAAAACAAGTCACCCCACTGTATAAAATAGGGAAAGGGTTGAGACTTGATCTTGGCACAATAATCTTCCATCAAGTTTCCAACTTGGCATATAGAATCAACCTCAATCCCCCCTTATCCCTCTTTGATATTCATAGTTTGAACTACCCAAGGTCTTAAGCCTAAGAGAGAGGACACATTAGGGAAATATCCTGAACTGTACACAGTAAACAAAGCAGTTTTGAAGAGTAGATATAGAGTCATTGATCTACCCTAGAAAAAGGAAGGAACCAGTGCAGATGTTGACAGGAATGTCACAACCATTCTTGGCAACACTGGTCTCAAACCGTCTCCACTGTCTACTGAATGGCTTGTTAATCAAATTGCAAAGATCAACCAACAAATCTCTGAGGTTGATGTATGCGGAATGCTCTGATTGAAGCCAGATACCACTTAATGTTACTGCTTTCTTCACAAAAAGGGGAGAAAATGATGAAGTTGCTGAAGCAAGAGGAAGTGTTGGTACAGGGGGAGAAGAGGAAGTTGAAGTTCACGCAGGGAAGCGGATGAAGGCTATATCGTTGTTCGCGCAGATGTCATTATGCAGTAGTAAAGTCGTTATAAGTCTTCACGCATAATGAGCAAAGGAGTTGTTGCTGTTGATGATTTTTTTTTGTGTTATGGATTGTGTTTTCTTAATTGATTGATGTGGATGATTACATTGATAATGGGTTAAAGTTGACATGTGGATATTTTTTTCCTTTTGTATATTGGGTGATTTGTGTATATCTATGTTTGTGCTAATATTGTGTTTAATCTTATATAGTAGTATACACTAGTATACATATATTTTGTTTGGATGCCATCACAGGTTAAGGGCGAGCATAATTGTAATCATAGATGTGTGACATTGTTTTAAGTCACTTGCACATAATATAATTGGTTTTGTGAAGAAAGGCAAAAAGGGGGAGAATGTTAATGTTGGGTTTGGTGTTGTGACATTTTGCCCAACATATCATTTTTAGTACTAAGTTGAAATTAATAAATGTTGGAACAAATGTCACAACATTCGGACCAATATTTTATGTCAAACAGTTTTGCCTTACTTCACATACTAAAACACTTCTCGTGAATTTTTTATCACGATGGAGAAGTGACTTGACAAGGTAATTAGGAGTTGATAAAACGCGTGGAAGAACAAGTCAAAGACGTTTCTATGCTTGAGGAATAAGTCCAAGAAATTAGAGGATTTTGCTCCATAATCTTCTCTAACAACCCCAACCAAGTGAAACTAAGGGTCTGAAAGAGTTCACGATCTGATCTATGGGGTGTTAACCCTCGGAGGACGGCTAAGAATGTCCATTAAAAGGAGCGGACCGATGGGGTCTAGCGCCGTACCTTGAGTCGAATTGATCGTGTCATGTGCAACGTCCATCAATGATGGTTCATTAATGTCCATTGATTTAGACTCCTTCCCCCTTCTCAACTACGAAAAAGATCGAGAGGGGCTTTAACTGCTCGAACAAACACAATCAGTTGCTCACCCTTCTCTCAACCATCACAACGATTCAAGGAAGTATCTCTACTATAAATATAGAGGCTGATGCAGTGAATCGATATCCAGAAATTTTTTGCAAAAACATCGAGAGAGCTCTCAGATATATTCATCAGAAAACTGGATCACGAGTGTTGTCTGAGCGTGTCGACAACATTTTGTCCAACATTATAATTACTGCTTAGATTCTAGATTTGTTCTTTATTGAAGCGATTGTAATGGGATGTTGTCTATGTTTATTTAGGTAGATTTTTCAGGCAGAAGTCATATGCGACTTCACCATTTTTAATTCCTCTTTATTGTATTTTGTAATATTATAAAGAAATGAATTTATTCAATTGTATATAATATATACAATACATTCTGTCATTGACCGTCATAGGTTATATAATATATATAATCTATGTAAATTTAAAATCTTAGTGTCATTTAATTCCCGATGCTCTTTACTCTTTAAAGGTTTCTGTTTTTATTACTGTGTTATTACCGTTGTTAGACGACATTATTTCTGACATTCGAAAACAAAATTGACATTTCAGTTTGATTTAGTTTATTTACATTTTATTTATTGTTCCATATGCCCGAGACCGAACAACTTTGCAACAAATAGCAATACCAGGCACTTCTCTTTTAAGCCAAGCAACTCATCCTCACATGCGTCAGCGACCATTAATTACCTCCTCACCCACCCCCAAACAACCAGATTGGAGAAATATTTCATACTTTCACTATATAATAATGAATAATTACGCTTTTTCCCTTTGTTTTAAAATTTCTTTGCGGTTACATTTTTACGAACTGCGTGTGATATAGTAAGAGATCATCTAATGTTTTTGCCTCTATTAACAAGGACCGCGGATTCACAGTACACTGGGTTCTCGAGAACCCAATATTTATTGAGAAATCTACTACTCCTTCCATCACATATTAGTCGTCAAAGTTACTAATAATATTTATCCCAATTTACTTAGCATTTTACAAAATCAAGATGAGATTAATTATTTTTGTCTCATTTATCTTTAGTATTAAATGTTCTTGAACTAAAATTAGCCTCGTCTTGTTCTTAAATAGTGTACTTTATTGTTGGAAGATGAAGGTAAAATAGTAAAAAAATCCTTTTTAATTATGATTTTCTTAGGGGACGTGCATAAAGGAAATGTGACAACTAATATGGGGCAGAGGAATTAAATATTTATAAATAGTTAAATATAAATTTCAATTATTAATGTATATTAGTTCGAGGCCGTTGTAGGAACCTATAAACTCCAATTCTAGATTTGACTCTATTTATGAAATTTGAATTTAAACCTCATGATTCTTAACCCATTTTATTAACCACTATGCCACACGTTTGGGATTGAAAATACATTTGTCAAGTTAAAATTTTATAATTTTCAAATTTAGTATTTGAAAGTTAATATATGTGTACATTTTCTCCTTTTTGGTTGTTAATTTCAGAAGCCAATGCTACCTTCCAGTGATGCAGGTTGGTCATTGGTGAGGGTTGAAAAAAGGCAATATATATATATATAATTGTATTAATCTCCCTTGAGGAGTCATTCTCATTAATACAAATATATATAGTGTATAATGTGGAATCCTAATATAATAAGATCTTATATGTACCATAATTATACATCACTAAATTATATTACACAATATATGAGATATATTCTAATTATGGTACAATGTAGACTGTTAAGAGTCCAATATCGGTTATGGAATGGGAACATGGACTTGGACAATATTCACCATACAAGCTAGCTTTTGGAGTTGAGTTAGGCCCAAGATCCATTCTATAAATGGTATCAGAGTCGAGCTCATTCCAATTATTTGTTCACCACGCCGCCTCAAATTATATTGCTCACGCCCGATTAACGGCGCCCGCGTGGGAGTGTTAGGAGTCTCACGTCGAATATTGACTCATTATAGACTTGAACAATTATCACTCTACAAACTAACTTTTGGAGTTGAGTTAAGTCCAAGATTCATTTTTTACCTCGACATACTGTTGCATCCGCCGCGAATGACATAAGAAAAATGTAAACTTGGAAATCTATTATTGACAAATACTCACTATTTATTGGAAAGTGATTCTTAAACTTGCTGGTATGCCGGGCCGACAATATTATAATAATATTTCTCGTATTTTTAAAAGATTAAAAAACGATGTGATGTATAAATGATTCCCAAAAGGGTGTGCTTATGCGTCAAACAGTTATTTAAATGCAAAACAATTCTAACAGATCGAGGCTCTAAGACAGATTGGATCATGAATGAGTTTCGCTTAGTTGTGGCTTTGGTTGTGTATGTTTTAAAAAATCACTAATCTAAATGATAGAATTTCGAACTCAGAAAATTGAATGGGATATAGTAGAATTTCGAGTCCTTACCCTAAAAATTCAAATTTTGAATCTACCTTTACTAATATTTCGCTTAAAACTTGTATTTAATATAAAATAATATTATTATGGTTATGATACACATTTGGCCGCTCGACCAAAAATAATTACAGCCGATAGCTAATGTATAAAAATTAATGTGTAAATCATGTATATTTTTTGAACAATTAAATATACAAAAAAAAAAATACAGGCTATTAATTTAGTGAACGGTTATATAGTGTAGAAATTAATGATAAAATAGAAATTTTAAAGGCAAAGGATTTTTAAATATAGAAACATACTGTTTTGAATACACTAAATTGTCTAATATGGAACATAGAGTTAACTACTATTCCACTCACAAATTGTCTAAGTTACCATTTTGAAGATACTGAATTCAAAATTGTAAATGCAGGACATAGTGTTGTGCAAAATATACAGGAAAGCGATCTCCCTGAAGGTGTTAGAACAGAGTGCTGCAATTGAAGAGGAAATGAAGACCACAAAACATGTACATGGTTCTCCTTGTTCAGTAACTCATCCCATGTCATTTTTCAGCGAACATAATGAACTGATAACGGCGTCAATAATTGATCAGAGCCCCAGGTTCCTTATGTCAATCGCTAAGGATGAAGTACAAGACGATATATTGTCTGTTATCGAGAACAACCCGTATGAAGTCTCAGTAGAAATCAAAGGCAAGAGTAATTGCTTTAGGCCAAATTTACTGAATGGGAAAGATAACTTGGCTGAGTTGCAAGTCCCCAAATTCAGCATGGACTTTAGTCAAGATCCTGTTTGGATGCAATTGCGTAGTCCTTGGCTTGAAAATTTTATAAGTTTGACACCTTCGGCCTTTGTGCATAACTTTTAGGTAAATAGATTTTAATGGTTAATTAGTCAGTAATCAGTTATTAAGCTTGTCTTAGTAATTCTTAAACCATCTGTTAGAATACACAATCTATACTTGCATGTTCACCCTTGACTGGATCCAGGTATGATTAAATGGAAGAATTGAAGAAATGCTGCAAGTCGTTTGTGGGAGCTTTACTTGTTTTATTATGAACCCTAACTGAACTACAACAACTTTCTATTTATACTAAAGTAAGAAAACAATGAAAAGACGATAATACCCTTGCCTGCTAGAAAGACGAATCTACCCTTACTACATAAGTCTTATATCCAGTATATCATATGTATATCCCTGTATATCCTGTATATTCCAACATCCCCCCGCAAGCTAGGTGCTAAAACAAGTTCTTGACACCTAGCTTGGATAACAAATAAGAATGTTGATTATGGACCAAGCTTTTCGTCAAAATGTCTGTTGGCTGCTCTGTAGTGCTTACATAAAAGGGAGACACCAAACCATGTCGAACTTTCTCCCTTATAAAGTGACAATCAATGTCGATGTGCTTTGTGCGCTCGTGAAACACCGGATTTGCAGCAATTTGAATTGCTGACTTGCTGTCACAGCCAACAGATACAGGTAAGGACAAGCTCACATTCAATTCCTCAAATAATCCTGAAATCCAGACTACTTCACCACCATACGATGCGACTGACATATCGCCTCTGCCGATCTCCGGGAGATTGTCTTCTGTTTCTTGGCCTTCCATGAGATGAGGGAAGAGCCAAAAAAACACAAAATAACTCAGAATCGATCGTTTGTATTGGGGCAGATGCCCAATCAAGATCACAAGAAGCGCATACCTTTTCTGCTCTTCCAAAGCCATGAAAATACCTGCACTGTGAGCCTTTTTGATGTATCGAACGATCCTCTCTGCTGCAAACATATGTGATTTCTTTGGCTTCTGCATAAACTGACTCAGAACCTGCACATCAAATGCTATGTCTGGTCTGGTGTTGGTAAGATACAGTAGTCTGTCTATGAGCCTTTGATAGCCAACAACATCTGGGAGCAACGGATCATCAGTAAGAGCATCACCTCCAGTCACTTCCAAATGTTTGTCATACACATGAGAAGTGAGCTTCATGTTCACTTCCATTGGAGAATTAGCAGATTTAGCTCATGTTAGTCCCATAGCTGCAACTAATTCCAGCGCATATTTCCTTTGGTGCATCACTATCTCATCCTTGTTTCTAGCAAACTCGAACCCCAAGAAGTATCTCAATTCTCCTAGGTCCTTGATTTTGAAGTGTTTCTGCAATGTGCTCTTGGTTTCTTCTATTAATCTCATATCATTTCCAGTCACAAGCAAATCATCTACATAAATCAACACTACCACAATGCATGTGTTGACCCTTTTTGTGAACAAAGAGTAGTCTAAGTGACTCTGAATGAAGCATGAAGACACTAAAACAAAGATCGAACTTGATATTCCATCGCCAAGCCTGCTTTCACCCATATAACGACTTGAGCAACTTTACAAACCTTCCCCTTCCTGTGTGTAAATCCTCTGGAGTGTCATATACACATCCTCATCAAGATCTCCTTGTAGAAAAGCATTAAACACATCCATCTGATATACAATCCATCCCTGTGAAGCAGCAATTGAGATAACAGACCTCACTGTCACCATTTTTACCACAGGTGCAAATGTATCTTGATAATCTATCCCTTCTTTCTGATTATATCCTTTTGCCACCGTGCGCTCAGATCTCTCCACCTCTCATGTAGCCTTGTACTTGATCTTATAGACCCATTTGCAGCCAATAGCTGTCTTGTTCTTTGGCAGGTCTACCACCTTCCATGTGCTGTTATCTTCCAAGGCACCGACGCTTTCACGGCCTCAATCCATCTAGATCCTCGCCGCTCTGCATATGATTGTGGTTCACTTTCTTCTGAAATCTTTGCTATGTAACTCTGATAGGATGCAGATAATCCAACAAAGCTGACATTGTCTGATAGTAGATATTTTACACCCCTTGTCTCTGCAACAGGTTGGACAAAATCAGTCATCCAGGAGGGTGGTTTTCTGTTTCTGCTTGACCTTCTGACCTCTGTATCACTGACATTAACAGCTTCTGTATCATTGACATTAACAGCTTCCCTACTGATCCTTTCTGATTGAGTAGCAATGGTTGCTCCACCAGGATCAATATCTGCAGCTCCTCCAGGATCAGAATTATTAGACATAGAATAACTGTTTGTAAAATCAGGAGATATGGATACTGGAGAATCAAGATGTGATTCCCCAATATTAGCTCCAGTGGCTTCTCCCTGAATATGCAGAAAAGGAAATTGATCTTCATGAAATACCATATCTCTACTTACAAAGATAGTTTTGTTAGTTAAGTCAAGTAATCTATATCCTTTTTGTTTACTTGCATAACCCAACAACATAGCTTTAGTAGCCCTAACATCAAACTTATCCCTCTTAATTAGATTAGTGGCATAACAAAGACATCCAACAATTCTCATGTGAGATAGGGATGGGGCTTTCCTAAAGAGTTTCTCATAGGGAGAGATGTTGCCTACAACAACAGAAGGGATTCTATTGATCACATACACTGCTGCTTCTACACACTCTCCCCAGAATTCTGATGGCAGGTGTCCCTGAAATTTGATGGCCCTAGCAATCTCCAAAATGTGCCTATGCCTCCTTTCCACTACTCCATTTTGTTGTGGAGTATATGGACATGAGCTCTGGTGTATAATCCCATACTGTCTAAATAGATCATGACACACATTATTAAAGAACTCAGTCCCATTGTCTGTTCTAATCTTCTTCACCCCCATATCAAACTGGTTTCTTATTTCAATAAGGAAGGTTTTAAGGATAGTGGACACATCAGACTTCATATGTAACAGAAAAACCCAAGTCCATCTACTATAATCATCCACAATAGTGAGGAAGTACCTCATCCCATTATAAGTAGGTACCCTATAAGGTCCCAAAACATCAATGTGCAACAATTGAAAGGCAAATAATGTTCTACTAGTACTAGTAGGAAATGGTTTCCTGGTTTGTCTAGCTATAGGGCAGATCTCACAATGCTTTAATGTGAACTTGGATTTGTCTTCAAAACTGGTTATCTTCCTCAACATGCTCATAGGAACATGCCCCAGCCTTTTATGCCATAACTCTCCTTCTCCCTGCCTATCATTCTTTGCAATATCAGCTGCCAAGGAAGCCTTCAGCTGCCTCCTGTCATGTGTGTATACCCCATCAACTATCTGACCAGAGTTGCCTCTTATTCTTGTTCTCAGCATGTAAAGTCCATCAACCATTTTACCAATCTCCTTCACCCTCCCAGTGAAGAGATCCTGCAGAACAAAGAAGTCAGGGAAAAAGGATGCACTACAATTCAGTTCCTTAGTCAATTTTGAGACTGGGAGAAGATTAAACGGGAAGTTTGGCACGCATAACACATTCTTAATAAGGTCACCTCCTCCTAGTCTACAACTCCCAGCCTGTGTGATTGTTGCTGTTTCTCCAGTTGGTAATTGCACACGACCTGCACTGTCTGTGAAACCATGTTCTTTAATCAAACTCTTGTCATTCACCATATGGTTGTTGCTCCTGAATCAACTATCCAATTAGGATCAGTTTCCTTATTAAGTACAGGTTTACCTGCCATATGTACTTGAGGCATCTGTGTATTGTTTGTGTCATTCATTTGTTGCTGGATTGCTGCAATCATCTTCCCATATTTATCAGGTGGACAAGTTCTCATCAGCTGCTGAAATTGATCACTCATCATCTGTTGGAATTGTCCCTGTTGTTCCTGATTCAGGTGCCTCATTCCTCCTTTATACCTCTGGGTGTCTTGTCCATAGTCATATTCATTACCTTCTCCTGTCATAGCAGCATTTACTTGTTTCTTCCCTTTCGAATCAAGAACCTTAGTATCGCAGAAGCAGTTCAGAACACTTATCCCTCACATGGCCTTGTTTGTTACAATAGTCACAATACATCAATTTGTAACATATTTCCCTACAGTGTCCTTTCATTCTGCAGTGATCACAGTACATGTTCTTCTTCTGTTGTCTGTTCTGGTTACTGCTGGGCCTTCCAAATAAGGCTATAGGTTCAGTCGACTCAGATGCTGTCAGTTGATGTTACATATCTTCCAGTCATTGATTTCTGGCTCTCATCCTGCGCGATCATGGCATAAGCTTGGTTTACACTAGGCGAAGATGTCATTAGAAGAATGTGACTCCTAGCTTGATTGTAGCCATCATTCAGTCCCATCAGGAACTTCAGCAGTCGTTGGTTTGCTAAGTGCTCTATATATTCCCTTGGACTTGCACATTCACAAGTCGGAGGTGGAATGATTGAGTCGATTTCATCCCATAAATCCTTTATCCTTGAATAATAGCTAGCTACTGGTGCTACACCTTGATGAAGCATTGTCAGCTCCTTCTTCAACTGATACACACGAGACAAGTTTATCTTGTCGAACCTCTCTTTCAGATCCTTCCAAATCGATACGCATGCCTTATACGTAATACCACTAAGCAAATGCTTACTAACATTCTTCATAATCCAAGAGATTATCATCGCGTTACATCGATCCTATTGTTGTACGTATTCAACCCCGTAAGTGTCTCGTTTTACAGATCCGTCGATAAATCCAATCTTATTTTTCGTAAGCAGATTCAATCGCATAACTCGACTCCACAGCGTGCAGTTCTCCATCCCTACCAGTTGAATCTCCACTTGTATAGAGTTAGGAGCATCTGAACTGCTTAAAAACAACGGATGATTATGATCAGCGATGTTTAACCTGGAAGTTAAACCTTCATTCTCCATGGTTCTCGCAATTTATATCAAATTTAAACTAAAAATTGAATCGAACTCTCAGAAAATGTA
The DNA here is from genome assembly GCA_029844215.1 of Przewalskia tangutica. Lineage (NCBI taxonomy): Eukaryota > Viridiplantae > Streptophyta > Magnoliopsida > Solanales > Solanaceae > Przewalskia > Przewalskia tangutica. The sequence goes on from CM056730.1 coordinate 105,989,427, forward strand.
TCGAACAAACACAGTTCAGTGTCGAATCTGAATCAGTTGTGACTGAAAAAATAAAATCATGCGAAATCAACACAGTTCAGTGTTGCAACACGGTTCAGTGTTGGATCTAAACAAAACAGAATAGTTGTTAACCCAGTTAGTGAAGCAAGATCTACATAATCTTGCAATGATTCGTCGACCTTCCAAACAGTGAGGATAGCATCGATCCGCACTCCTAGGGCTCTGATACCATGTTAGAATACACAATCTATACTTGCATGTTCACCCTGGACTGGATCCAGGTATGATTAAATGGAAGAATTGAAGAAATGCTGCAAGTCGTTTGTGGGAGCTTTACTTGTTTTATTATGAACCCTAACTGAACAACTACAACTCCATCCTTCCCACTTTCCTGAGATTTTTTAAAGAATAATAGTGATATTCTCACTGCTAACACCTAACAAGCTGATCACCTAAGAGGTGTTCATAGTGTAGCAACTGCCTTGCTGCCTTTTATTTTTCTTTTTTCCCCAAGAAGTGGTTTATGTCTTGGCTGATAAGTTCTGTGTATTGACATATGCGTTTATGTTCGTGTTGGACAAAGTGTCGAATTTGTAACAGAAACTCGAGCATTAATGTAAATTTTCAAATGGTAAGTTCTAATTTATTGGTCTGCTTTATTATTGCTTTTTCTGATCCGAGGGTCTATCAGAAATAATCTCTTTACCTCTCAAGGTAGGATAAGATCTGCGTAAACTCTACGCTTCTCAGACCCTATTTATGAAATTACACTGGGTATGTTGTTATTTGTCAATTCTAATTTGTAAACTGGTGACTATTGCTCAGTACTGTAGTATTCAAGTCTAATTTGCAAAGAAGTGGGAAGAAGAAAAAGTATACTTATTTATCAATGAGAAGTGAGAACAGCCTTCATATGGACTGGGCCATATAGTCCTCCTGGTTCCCAGCGATATACTTGTGATGGGCTTAGTTTGGGTAGTATGTGGGGATCGACTCATGGGCTGATTTGCACAAACTGAATCATTCAATGCCACCATTTAAATTTTAACCTCATTAAGAAAAGTTTTGCAAGAGTAATCCCAGGGCCAGTATTACATAACAAAATTCTGACAAATTGTTAGAATTTCAAATTGACGGTCAAACATTTGGCTAGGATTTCTAGCCAAATTGCTAGGATTTCTAGCTAAATGTTAACAAATCGCCATCATTTGGCCCCAAATTCTGCTGATTTTTAAAATTGATGGCAAAATTTATCTTGTTATAGATTCAGACATATCATTAGGATTTGTGGTCAATCTTTGATGGATTTGCTAGAATTATGACTATAAATTCTAACAAATTACGAGAATTGCCATCAAATCTTGACGGGTTGTCGTAACATGCTGTTTAAAAATTTCTTCAACACTTTTTTACTTCAAAATTGGGCTAAATCAACTTAAAATTCAATTTAGAACCTTCTAATACTAGTCTCAATATTTTTTAATGGTTATATTCAACCTAAAACTTCAAAAATCAATAAACACACTTTGCATTATCAAAAAAAAAAAATCAAGCTAAACAAAATCACACAATAGTGTTCTCTAATCAGACTAGTCCAAATCATAAGGATAGTGTTTAGCCTAAAATTTATTTATTAGGTCAATCAATTAAATTCGTTTGAATGAGGCCACAAGCTATGTATAATTCTATTAGTGTTAGTTCTTTGAAATTGTGAATAAGGCAATAACGAGATAACTAAAATACCTATGCGAATAATTAAAAGTAAATATTTAGTAAGAGAGAGAATATTATATTGATTTTCATGGATCAGGTGATGAACAGTCGTGTTTCCGGAGAATGATTGTAAAGTTATGAGTATCACTCAAATAGGTTGAAAGTCAGATAGTACAATTACGGAAAAGTGGAGAACTTTATAGGAGAGCTAATACTTTTATGATTTATCGCAAAAATTGGAAATATGACGCAAAATTTTTATAAATTTTCGCACCATATTTTGCAATTTTCACGTGAAACAAAGTTTGCAATTTCGTCTTTTAAGAATTTGCGCGAATTTTGAAATTTTAGCGTGAAAATTGGAGAATGTCATCATAAAAAATTGTGCGAAAATCATAAAATTAGCACATTTTTTTTAAATTTTAGCATGATTTTTAAAAAATTACGCAAAATCATGAGATTTCACGCAAAAAATTCAAAATATCACGCAAATTTTACCCTTACATAAAATAATTCTAAAGTTATGAGTAATCAGTTGAAAAATCATGTGGACGTGGGAAACTTTGCAGGGGAGCTAATATTTTATGATTTATCGCAAAAATTATAAAGTTTTCGCCCAATACTTAGAAATTGGAAACTTTTCTAAAATTTGCGTGATTTTTCTGAATTTCGCGCAAAAAATTAGAAAATATCATCATAAAATTTTGCGCGTTATATTCACATTTAATACCTTCTACTAAATAAAGTATAAAATATATGTCAAATTTAATTCTAAGATATTTCACCTTATATCGCACATCAAATGACTCCTAATAGCATCGGAGACCGAATATAAGGAAAAAAAGGACAAGAACAAAACAATTTCTGAAAAGCAATCAAATTCACTGGGTTCAACCTCATTGTAAGTGGTTGATTTCTTTTTGATATAATATATGTATATATGTGTCGTGTATATTGGTACCGTATACACATATATTCTCTTACCATATTATTAAAATTCTTGCACATGTGTAATTATGGTATCAGAAGTCTATGAAAAACTTTTCCTTCTCCACAACAAACTTCAGCCACCCTACTCAGAATATTCCTCTCGGTCGTCGGCCGACACCTCCCTCTCGCTTCGAATTTTCCAAAATCCCTAATTCTCCTCCCATTCTTCAATCATGTCTACCACAAAGAACACATTTCATCATGCCTTGCATTCTCCAATATCAAAAATAACATTCATGTTGTTCGTGAGATGGGCAACGTCCAATACACGATGTGGGCAGAACTGTTTAAAATTCACGCACGGTCTAATAGAGTTCTCCATCACATCGTCCCACCGGCAAAAGGCAATGAGAATGTGCCTTCAACAGATGATGAAATTGAGTTGTGGTCAACTCTTGATGCTACGGTCATTCAGTGGATCTATTTCACATTCTCTATGGACCTGTTATAGACAATTATCGAACCCGACACCACGACAATAAAAGCTTGGAATAGATTGCGTGATATATTCCAATATAACAAGAATTCTCGTGTCGTGACCCTCTGAATGTACCCGCCTATTGTCGACGACTGAAAGATTTGTCGGATCAACTCAAAAAAATTGGTGTGCCCGTCACGAATGATCGTCTCGTTCTTCAGATGGTTGCAGTCTCCGAGGCATATAATAGGGTTGGCACTCTTATTCGCCAAAGCAATCCTCTCCCACCGTTCTACCAGACACGTTCCATGCTCATATTAGAAGAATCGGAATTGGCTAAAAAGGCGGCTACCGGAATCAATTCATCCATGATGGTGGCCATGTCCCGCGAAACTGATGACTCTCAACCGTTCTCCGAAAATTATGGTCAAAACTGTAAAAACATGTGGAAAAAGGGTTAAAATTGTGGGAAAAATCGTGGTGGCGGAGGCAAAAGTGGCGGCCGCAATGATGTGCGCTAGCGGGTGACGAGCAACGTGGCGCCAAGCAGGTGGCGGGCCATCAACCTGCGGTAACAGTTCGCCGGGCAAGGCCCACGACGCCCTACCCTTCCTTTAGCATTCGCTGCTTGGCCATCGCCAGAATACGTGCGAAGGGATATTTGTCTGACAAAGGCCGCTGTTTGGGCCTCGGCCTTAGTAGGCCTTCGCTGTTGCGGGCCCAGCGACAACTCTAAGTCTCACGGATATCGAGGTAGCGATGCATACACTTGGATTAAATTCTCCGGATACAAATTGGTACATGGACACCGGTGCTACTTCTCACATGACGTCCGCACCAAGTAATCTCGCGTCTTATTTCAATTTGAGCAAAAATCGTAGTATAATTGTTGATAATGGTAATTCAATTCCAATTTCAGCTATAGAGGTTCGCTTATGTCAAAATGTGTCGTAATCCATTTTTCTTTCAATCCAAATTTGGACTTAGTTGGGCATGTTACAGTTTTAGAGGTAAAAAACCTATAGGTATACTTGAGGGCCTTGTTTGGTAGTCACACAATACCAAATTGCCAGATTTGTATTATTTGTATTAAAAACCGAGTGGGGGTAGGTGAACTAGCACCAGCAAAGTAAAAGTTTCTAAGATAATCTTGGCTCCTAAACTTATTAGAAATGTTAAACTCTTAAAAATTGATACTATATGGGAAAAAATAAGGAAAATTAGCACAGACGACAATTTTACACCCGATTGCACATGCTTAGCCAAGAAATATATTTTGCCACTGGAGCCAAAAAACCATAGCAACTGCTATTCAGAAGCTCTCAAACAAACTCCTCTCTTTTCCTTTGATAGTTTTACGTTTCACACATAACTCTCATGGGCTCCTCAACTTCTTCTCTTCATTTCTTTTCCCTCTGCATAGGCTTTGATAGAGATAATATGAAGTGAGTGTTCTCTTCTTCTAGAAATGTCTTTAAATAATGAACCTCTAATGTCAATAACCTGTGATTTTTGAAGAACCACGTTAAAGATTCATTTGAAATTTCAATTCAAAATCATATTTTTGGTACTTTTTTTAGATGTGGTTGGAATTTATTGGAAACACCTAGATGAGGTTACATACAAAATTTGTGAAAGATTGAAGTTGATTTGTACTGGTTTGGAGGCAAATTTAAGAGCTAGAATGAGTTGAAAAACGATACTGCTACACACCGTATATCACGTATAGATAACTTGATAATTAAAAGACATACAATGATATATACAAGCTAAGTACAACAGAATATACACACAAAAACACCTCCTTCCTCGGATCGCATCTAAATCCATCCAATACACCTTCATCAATTTCAATCCAAAAGTTCTTTACTCTCATAAACAGCATAAAAACAAACAAAGAAGAAGAGGAGAAAGAGGAGGACGAGGAGAAGGTGTGCACTAGCGTTATAAAAAACATTTACACAATCGGGTTATTTATAATTGTAGGCAATTCTTTTTAGGAGCATTGGTTGATAATTTTCATAAATGATTACTGACCTATTATAACTAGGTTAAATTATACTAATAGTGTTAAAAGTTCATTATACCATCAATACATATAACTTGAATCCTCTTCTAAATAATGAAATGGCTGGATTGGCTACTTAGTACTTGATACTTACGTATCTGCTGGTTCCGAATTAAACCAACCACCATAATGTTCATTAACACTAGTCACAACTATAGAAGAAGAGCTGTCCACTATCGTGGACAAAGTCTCTGTTTATTAAAATGAAAAACGATTACAAGCCGTGGTCCCATCATAATCAGTTACAATCACAATTTATTTATAGCTGGACCCTCATTGCGAGACAATACAACAAAGTTGATGAAATTACATGGAATCAACTAAGAGTCCGTTGCCAAAAGACCTCTGGTTGCCACAATCAAGATTGTTACCTGGGCTAACTCCAAGAATTCCACAATACCTATTGTAAAATCCAATGCGGTCCTGGACCCTGGTGTCACTGCCATGACCACATTCTAAGCCACCGTTGATGATGTTCGTGATGACACCCAATCCAGGGAGGCGATTGGCTGCTCGGTCAGCACCGGATGGGTTCCATCTTCCGGTGATGACATCGTGGCAAGAAGGCTTTGGTGATTGAGGGGTCATCCAGAACCAGATAGCTGACTTGAATGAGATGACTGGGTCTGTGGCTACTAAATCAGGATTGTTCAACAGGTCCACTCCAATGGCTCTTCCACATGGCCCATAGTTGTAGTTGCTGTGTTTATTAATGTCAAAAAATACTCGTAATTAGTTCCTAACTCCCTACTAATTCATAACAAATAATATTCGTTCTTTTCGTTTTCTTTAACTTATTAGCCAAAACTTGGTTACCGCATTGTGGTCGAGTCTCTTGTTCGAACTATATACATAAAACTTCTAAAAGCACTACTCCCTCTGTGACAGTTTATTTAAATTCCTTCATTTTTGGTCTACTACAAAAGACACATTATAAAAAAAATTAACTTTAAACATCTCATTGTTTGCACTATAACGTCATGACTCTGCCAAATTACGGTAACTTACTGTGAAATTTGGATGGGGCCTCGTCCGAAATATTTCTTTCCAGGAGCACAAGGCCACTGGCCACTTGGTGTGCAGTAGGCACCCGGGCTACCTCGTTCTCTAAGGAAGCAGTAACCCCATGCGTGTGGTCCATCAGGTGCTGTAGGCCATCCACCTATCAAGGGGTACATAATCAATTATTATTATGTTAAATTTCAACAAAAAATTCATAATTATGAATCCATCAAATTCAAATGGAAGTACCAGTAGTTTCATGGGAGGTTTGGGCAAAGAAAGCAGCAATTTCCCTTTTACGGGCAGTGGTATCACCAGTGGTGCCGAAGCCACGAAAAGACCTCGCAGCATTAATGAAGGCATTGTAACTATAGAAATTATTCTTTCCTTGGCACGCATTTTCATTGCGATGCTTAAGCATCTGATCAAACATGGAATTTGAGATGACGCTGCTAATGTCCCCACCGGAAGGACCGGGGCGAGGGGTAGGTGGTTTGGGGGAGGGCCCAGAACGACATTGGCTCTGGCAATTTGGAGGACTACAATAGGCATCAGTGTTACCACACCAGCCGAATTTGCTGCAACAGAATCCAGAGGCGCAACGTGCGCCTCCGGCCTGTGAACCACATTGAGCTGCCGAGGCAGTTAGCAATAGGAGAGAAAATAGTAACGAAAGAGGTGTGAATTCAATAAGTCTCATTTTGATGATGGGAAGCAAGTAGCGAATTACAAGGTACTTATAGTTGAGGGTGATGGAGACGTTGTGTAGTTGTGTAGTAGTTGTGGAGTGACTTTCTGACAAAAATAAAATGTTGAATAAACAAAGGCGCCAATCTCATAGTCCTTTGTCTTATCCAAACCCAAAAAAAATAAAGGGTGGCGGCTATTAGCTTCTTATTTTATTTTACTTTTATTAATAAGTCGGCAGCTATATATATTATCCCGACCTAGCGATGTTAGTGGGCGGGTAAATACGCGTATCGTCCCGCATTCGTTCCAGCTGAGACGGGGATGGGGATGGTTTGGTGGGTGGTGAAGCGGGTATGAGTATCAAAAGTGTTATCCACCATGAGTAGTGGGGCGGGGGTGAATTTCATATAAGACCCGCACCGAATCCGCCCCGTCCCGCTACCCGCATAGTACGGCCATCGCCCGTACCCGCATCACCAATACCTGCACTGTCTATTAATTTAATTAGGCTATTTACTAATTTATTTGTCCATTTCTTAATTTAAAATATGACTTCACTGACCGGGGTCATTTTCCTTTTTTAATAAATCAGCTGAGCGAGCCCAGGCCTCAGGTCCAACTCAACTCAACAAAAAGGAAAAGTAACCCTACATCTCATTACTCATATTCTCATTATCATCTTCGTCGCAGTAGCCAGTAGGGTGCCTCAAGCTAAAAAAAAAAGCTCCAAACCAGCTGGGTTCTCTAAAACAAATCGGCGAATCTTCGTCTTTGAGTTGAGGGTGGGATGGATCGGGGGTTTAAATCTACGATCACATGAATTATTTTGAGTGGTTTGTAAGTGAAGAGATGGCAGCGTACCATGGTGGCTTCGCCGTCGATGGAAGAAAGTTTTTCGAATTGATTATTTAGTCATATTATGTTTATATCATTTCAGGGAGAGGAATATACAATGCAATGATAATGGAATAAATTTATGGTGTAGTAATTCTTAATTTCCATTTCTAATTCATTTTGAGACAACATTCCCATGTTTTGTCACTGGGTTTTAGTCCATGTTGAAGTTGCTGCTGGAATTTTGTGTAACTAAGAATTTGAAAAAAAAAGAAGATATCTCATTCAAATTTCACACTACAGCAAACAGGCTGCTGAAGTTACTTTTTTTTGTTGATGTTTCTTTTCTAACTTTGATAAAGTAACGTTGTAATCTGTGGGAGCTATTTAGATGGGTACCCGCCTGGGGTAAGTGGGCGGGGACAGGTGGAGGAATTACTACCCGTGATGGGTGGTGGGGCGGAGATGGGGTGGGTTTTAGGTGGCAAATACGGGTTTAGGATACCCTTCCCCCTCCCCCGCCCCGCCCCGTTGACATCTCTATCAGACCCAAAAATATAAAGGGTGGCGGCTATTAGCTTCTTATTTTATTTTACTTTTATTAATAATTCTCTCGATCTCAATTAATATGACATAATTTTGATTGAGATTCAATTTTTTTTATTTTGACAATACATTCAGACATAAAATGTCTAAGGTTTTTGAAAAATAATTAATATATTTAGAAAATTACATAAAAGGTCAACAGACTTAACAATTTAAAATACTTAAAAAGACAAAAAAGACATATGAATAGATCATGATCAAAGATATTTTTATTTGACTCTCAAAATTCGAACGGTATCATATCAATAGAGACGGAGAAAGTATTCATAATATATTTATGTAATATACTTTTTTTAGTCGGTCTAATAATAAATGATATTTTTTTATATTTAATAATAATTTAATGTAATTTTTTTTCTACTTTTAATGAGATATTTCAAAAAATATTATTCTTAAATTTCGTATTGATCAAATACATTCACATAAATAAAAAGGGAGAAAAGGGAGGTAGTATAGTATTTTTATGAGGGAAGTCGGTGCAGAGGAAGGGAAATTAAAAAAGAAGTGGTGGCTCTAAACATTATTCCAAACTTTTCTCGACATGTATTGAGACTGATGTCAGCACCGACCACGGATTAATTCGATTTATTTTCTAGTTTAACTCTAATAGTTTATGGTAAATTCTAGTCTAAGTATTTTGGTAAATTATAATGATAGTAATTTACAAGAATAAAGTTTTCTTGTTAGACTAGGAAAATGAGGACTTTTGTCTTTATATAAAGAGACCATTATAATGAATGAAAGCAAGAAAGAATTTTCCTAATATTTTTTTCTCTAAATTTTTATCGTCTCACAAATTTAACATGATATAATAGTCATGTTGAAAGAACACAAAACCCTAAATAATGATAGGTGACAGAGAAATCGGTGTTAAAAATAAAGATATCGCCATTGAAGAAACCAAAATTCAAAGAAAAACAAATTTTCCGTATGACATTACGTCAAATGATAATTTCGGAATTGTGGTGATACAAGTTCAATTAAAGGGAGAAAATTACGAAGAATGGGCTCGATTCATGAGGACGACTCTAAGAGCTAGAAAAAAATTCAGTTTCGTTGATGGTACGATTAAGAAGCCGAATGAAGAATCACTGGTCTTAGAAGACTGATGGACTATAAACTATTTGTTGGTATCATGGATCCGTATCACTATCGAACCAACACTTCACTCAACGATCTCGCATAAAGAGGAAGCATAATAATTATGGCGCCTAACATCCATGAGTGGTTCGTTGTTATCAACTGATCCCTGATGCAACAACTAAAAGAAGAACTTGCGGAGTGCAAGCATAAGGGAAGGACCATAGTGGATTACTATGAAAAACTAACCAAATTATGGGAAGAATTGACAAACTACGAACATATTCCGACTCGCAAGTGCGAAAAGTGATCGTGTAATCTGGGGATGATCTTGAAAACCAAAAGGGAGGAAGAAAAAGTGCATATTTTCTTCATGGGATTAGATGAGGCAATGTATGAAACTGTGAAATCGAACATACTGGCCGAGAAACTGTTGTCATCATTAAAAAAAGTCTATTCTAAGCTAGTGCATGAAGAGCGTGTGAGAGAGCTCACACGAAAAACGAAAGAACAGAGTAAAACGATGGCATTTGCCGTATAAGGAAGAAATTCATATTGTGATCAAGGTGAAGGGAAGAATGATGGTGAGTTTTGTATACATTTCAAGAGTTCCGGACACGTTGTGAAAGAATATTTTCAACTTATTGGGTATCCTGAATGGTGGCTGGGAAATAAAAAAGGAGACGAAAAATTCAAAGGAAGAAGGCGAGGACAACAACAACAGAGAGGAGGCCCAAAATTTTGTCGTGGAGAAGGCAACTACCAAGATAACGTTGTTGCTGTAAAGGATACACAAACGGAGACAGATCGAAAGAACAAAGGCAAAATAGGACCTCACAATCTGAGCGAGGATCCGCAAAATGGTGATTCATATGTTGAATTCACAAGGAATAATTTTAAACGACAAGACGGATGGTAAGACCGAAAATTCATCCTGAATTATTTACTTTGGAGCTACCAAGCATGTGACAGGTGATCTGGAAAAACTGAGCGATCAGCGGAACATTCCTGAGTGTCCGATTGGACTTTTGAATGGAAGTAGCTCGGTGGCCACGAAATAAGGAAAGACTAGGCTAAATAATAGGATTTGGTTGAAGGAAGTACTTTATGTTCCGGACTTAAATTGCAATTTAATTTATGTGTCACAACTTGTTGATCATTTAGATTGTGATGTAAATTTTAACAAGTTATGTGTGCTATACAGGACCCCACCATGAGGAAGCTGCTTGGAACGAGTGAGCGACGAGGTAGACTTTACTTTTTCCGAAATATGCCACGGATACGAGCTATGAAGGTAAAGGCAGTTGTTGGTTCGATCTTTGGCACAAAAGGTTCGGTCATCCTTCTGCACAAGTGACAAAGTCTATTACGGTGTTAGGTTTAAAAGAAATTTGTTTTAGTTTAGATAAAGAAAGTGATGTAGGCCAAAGGGCAAAAAAACAAGAAGTATTTTTCCTTTAAGTGATAATATAGCTTCCGATATTTTTGATATGATTCATTATGATTTATGGGGGCCGTATAGAACACTTTCTTCTTGTGGTGCTTCGTATTCTTGACTATTGTGGATGATCGGTCGCTAGCCGTATGAATTTTTCTTTTTGTTGATAAAAAAGAAGTATCTCAAACATTGAAAAGTTTCTTCACACTGGTAGATAGGCAGTTTGGTATGAAGGAGAAAATTGTTAGAAGTGATAACGAAAATGAGTTCCTATGTATGAAGAATTACTTCTTCGAACATGAATTTTTTTCCCAAACTTCTTGCACATGAATGCCGCAACAGAATGGAAGAGTTGAAAGAACATACTGTCACATTCTTAGTGTGGCATACACATTAAGATTTCAGGTCATCTTCCAATCAGATTTTGGGGAGAATATGTTTTGACTACAGGATACTTGATCAATAGAATACTATCTTCAATTTTGAATAGGAAAACTCCCTATGAAATTTATACGGAGAGACACCTCATTATGATCACTTAAGGGTACTGGAGTTGTTGACACCCAATTTTGACCCTCCCGTCCAGTCATTAGCTATAAAATTAGACTAATAATACAACAATAATTTTTATGATTTTTATAATAAAATGCAGCGATAAAACATTAATACAGGCATAAATAAACAATTTAATAATGGCATCGCGTCTTACGTAGAGTTTTAAGCACTTAGAGTCCCGCGCCCGCATTAATTGATTTCAAGCCCCGTCATGATTCTTAATTAATAATAAATACATAAAATAAATAATTTAGCAAAGACGAATAGCATAGCCGCATTTATTAATATGCAAAGCAATTTCATAATCATTGTAGCACCTGAAGTCATATTAGGATAATTTAATTTTAGCTTAAAGAATAATAAATAATGCAATAAATAAGATTTTAAGTCATAGTACCGCATTCTAAAGTATTAAGCATTAATTTAATAGCACGCCCGTCTTTATTTTTTGTAATAATTGTAAAACTCAAACTTAGGCTAATAGAACACCTAAATAATTTAAGCACAATTTATTAAATTGGTTTATCACTAATTAACTAAGCCTAAAACTAACTAATACCTAGAATTAATACCCAATACCTAATTAAATACTAACTACCCAAATTAATTTTGACCCCATCTATTACGACCCGATACCGCGACCAGTAGGCCCAAGACCAAAACCCACATTCAACACCCCTATTTTCCCTTACATTACCCGCAGCCCATTCCCCTTTCCTCCCCTCAGCCCTTTACCTTACCCCACGCCCATCGTCTCTCCCACAAAATATAACCTAACGAACCTAAACCTAGAAACTAGAACCCCTTCAATCGTCGCCCATCCAACCTCGAGATATTCTCGGATTTTCTGAAAATCCGGCGACACTTTCCTTACCCACACACACGTCTCCAACGATTTCTTACCATAAACCAGCACCCAAATATCACACGAATCAGCACAGAATCTCGTCGAATCAGTACAAGAATCAGCCTTTGTCTGCTTACCAACATTAGAACCCAACGAGGGCTATATAAGGCACATGCAAAGGCAAACGAGGAGGATAGCAATTGAGGGCAGAAAGAGAGACGGTAGCATAGTAGACAGTAGAGCAGGGTCAAAGTCAGGAGACCCATAGCATCGATTCAGGGTAGACATCGAACACAGAGCTCAGTTGGGGGAAGTCGGGTAGCAATCGACGGGACCCCCTAGCAGCAGTCAACAACCAGAGCTTAGCAGAATCAGGAAAGAAGCAAGGGGCTCAGCACCCGGACCACTAGCATAGCATGAATAGGTAGTTCGAACCCTTCTCTTAATTCTAGCCAAAAATCAGCAAGCATCTTTACCCCTTTATTCGCATCGCAAAGCAACTCTCCGAGTGGCCCCGACGACTTGATACGCTGCCCCGGGTCGCTGTCCGGAGAAGGTAAACACATCCCCTTTTATCTTATTCCTTTGTTTAATTTAGAGTATGAAACTTATATTTGTATGTTCATGTAATTATTGATCGTGTTTCAGTTAGAATTAGTTATGGTTTAAGCTTATTAGGTTAATCGCTAAGCATGTTAAATTGAATTATATATTGTTGATGTTCATCGGGTTAATGGTTAGTCTGTTCGAATCACTGTTTAGTGGCTGATTTTTGTATGATTAGTTGGATAAATGACTATATGTTTGCCTTTATATATATCGAACTATCGAAGTGTTAAAATGTATCCACGACAGTTTATAATACCTGTCGAGCTATGTGTCGTGTCATATCATTCTGTTGCGCAACCCAAAAGATGCCTGTTTCGATATCCTGCATTTATTTGAAATCTACCCTCTGTTTGGTTGTCTGCTGGTCTGCTGGGAAGTAAAATAAGTAAGTTAAAATCGTGTATATTTCAACACTGAATCATGGTGCAGCCCCTGTTGGATGTTCGTATATCTGTTTACTGAGAGTATAATACGACCGGTATCCTACGAACATTTTTCTTCTATCAGTGATGCTAAAATTGCTTCATGTTTGGTTATAGAGGAACCTACCTTTTAGCTCTGTCTGAAATGTCTATTGTCTATTACTTAGTGTTTCTTATTTATGACTTGAGCTTAGATCTTTGCTTAACAAGTTATGGCCCTATCTAGATTGCTTATTAGGAATGTTTGTCTCACTGGGATTTCTAAACTAGTACATCAAGAAAATCTCCTAAGCCATAGAAATCGCTGCCATTCAGTTGCATTAGTACACCCGTGGTGCCGTTGTATTTCTTGCACTTTGTTGTTTGGATAGGGATGTCATGGCTGCTGCTTTGTGTCTATATTACTGCTACCATTACATTCCTGCTGATTAATTGGAATATGCATGATAGTATCTTGGCATCGCTACTATAATGGAACATCGTAAAGAAGAAGAAAAACCTGAAAGCTTTAAAATTATGGTGTCTGCATAACTTCCTCTCATCTTGTACACTGAAGTTCTTTTCCAACTGCTGTATGGGCATGCTATTATCCAGGAACAATGATTTTCCCGATATTTGTTTATTACGTGACATATTTTCAGGGCATATACTAATCCTTTTCTTTCTTTTATTTACATGACTTGCATCGGAGCAACAAAGAGTCTCAATATGAGACTCATCCTCATGAGTTACAACAAACGAGGACCTACATCTATGTGCATTTATCTCTGCCTCAGAAATTCCAAGCCGCAGGCGAAAGACATCGCCATTCCTCGAGTCCTTTTAATTATTTTCTACCCCGCCCCCATTCATTATTTAATTGTATAATTAACTGTCTAACACTCGTACATTAGCAGTAAGTTGCCTAGAATAACTAAGCTTTGGGTCACCATTAGAATGTTAAAAAGGGTTTTTTCACCATTGGAGTGCCTTTCGGAATTAGTTTGACGTTAGAAATCTACTTCCTTTTAAGTTAATCATTCTAGCTTGACACACATTTCCTAAACTATAATTAAACCGCTTAGTCGCATAATTATTTAGGTAGCCCAGACATTAGTTACTAAATCCTAACTTAAGAAAAATCATTTTCTTTTATAAACTCCCATTAGCACCCACATAAAATACATATGATCATTAATCTTTGCATGATATATTTTCCATCATATTTTCCGTCATCATAGGCTTTGCATTATTACTTCTATATTATACTAAGCAACATATATACCCTATAGATAATTTCATACGTCTTCTAACTACTTTCTAAATGCATGTCTTCAATTAAGATCTGCTTTATATATTTTAAACAAATCTTATATTTTATGCAGGCTAAATTACACTTATGCCTATAAATATCCTTTGCTTAAATACTTTAAAAACATGTATTCTTCTATAGCATAATAATCAACCCTAGGTTTGGCAGGACAACCGCAAGTTAGCGGATCTTAGAGGGTACCTAACTCCTTCCCTCTAGATTAATAAAGAACCCTTACCCAGAATCTCATGAAGTTTAGCAGACCATTAAAATGGAGTTAATGTTTTACTTTAAACTAGTTAAACATTTAGGTGTCCTAATTCACCCAAACTAATTAGGTGGCGACTCCGCGAACCCTAGCACTACTTTTAGCATTCTTTTACCCTTTAATATTTAGCACTTTAGCGTTTTTAGCACTTTTAGCACTTTTAAGCACTTTAGCACTCCCTTAGCACCCTCTTTACCTTTTAGCACCCTTTTTTTAATATTTTAAGCATTAACTTTCTTTTAGCATTTTATTATTTATTTCCTAACATCTTTATTGAGCGGAGATTCGCTTTTAGAAAGTCGCGGTCGAAAAAGGGCGTGACAGAAATGGCGACTCCACTGGGGATTTTAGGTTCTTGACCATAACAAACCTAGGTTTATTATTGCTTAGCTTTATTTGTTTGTTTTAGATGCCTTAAAATTGCTCGCTTAATTTTGTATGTTTAACTGTTTTAATTGCTATTTGTTTTACTGCTTTCCTTAAACTGGCATTCCGCTCATATTTCTTCCGCTCTGGAAAATTCACACAATCACACACTCACACGCGGGTGTGCTTTGCGCACCTGCAAATTTTCTTTCAAACACCCACATTTAAGAGAGTTGGTATTTTGCGCGGAGAATCCGGTCCAACCGGTGGTCGCGTAGCCTTCTCACTCGAGTTGTCCGCTCGGGAACCTTGCGTCCAGAAAAGCCAAATCTTAGAAACTTAAGATAGAGCTATACCACCCTTTATTTTAGGGCATGCATGCATTTACCTTAGGTGGGTCGGCCGCGCATCGACACCACAATTAGGAAGACACCAAACTTGTCGACGGGTTTCTCAACCCAACGACCAACCAGCATATTATGTGTAGCGTGGCAGTGATAGACAAATCCAAACCTAATCATGTCATGCTGAAATTGGAAAAAGTGCACCGTCATTTGGTCGTCATTTCCAACCAAAGCATTACAGTTGGACGGCTAGGACAAATCCATCATGACCTCGCATATGTGACGTTTAGGCTTACCTCTGGCATAAAGAGGTCCCCTTGCATGTTAGAAAACGTTTGAATGTAATATGTGCAATATATTTGCTACATACCTGCAAATTTCGTGCTTTATGCTAACACCGTTTGTTGCATTTTTTTTAGAAAGATTTATCATCTTCCCCAAAGGTCGGTTCGTATTTGACTAAGCAATGGCAGAGCATCAATATTTCACAAGATCAAAGGCACGATCCAGCGACATGACCGGTTCAAGGGCATTTGAGCAGAACGAGTCAGCACCTGTCTTGGTTCCTATAGGCAAAGCAGGGGTCTCAGAAGAGAAAGGCAGCATAGATCCAGTCGAGCAGCTCGCACAATTACCACAGCAAATGGCGACCCTGCAGGCCGAAATCAAAAGGCTCAAGAACCTCACCAGAGCACTCGTCACTGCAAATAACCAAAACAGTAAAAAACCTCCAAATTATTACCAGTACCCGTTTACCACATACCCCATTCAGCCAATATACAATGCACCCATATATCCCACACAAAACCGAATGCCTAACGTACTCCAGCTAAACACAAACCAAAGGCCACCACAAACCTATTTTCGCAATACATATGACAATCCCTTGCGATACCCACACGTGTATACGCCACAGCCAAAAGCCCGTCCACCAAACATCTTCGCACCCCGCCTAAATACCACAGAAAGGCCAGCCAAAATATACACCCATTTAGCCGAGCCTTTGTCGCAGTTGTACGAGAGGTTGAGGTTTGCAGGGATACTCCAGCCAATTCCAAAGAATGTGCCCAATCCCAAGTCCAAAGCTCATGATGGGAACAAAAGCTGTGCATACCATTCTGGAGCCATCGGACACATACGGGAAGGTGTTATACACTCGAGAGACAAAGTAAGGGAGTGATCGGAAGGAGTCATTCGGTGGAGGATGCTTATGAACGAGTACAATGAACCCCAAAGGAAGAGAGTGTTCCACGGCGAGCCCGCTCGCTCGAATCGATCATTTATCAGCGGGCACCACGCGAAGCCAAAAGAAGAAGATATTGATAGCGGCGTGAAGACCGGCCCAGCCATGACACAGAACAAGAAGGCGTATTGGTTGGATTTGCACCCTTGTTCTGGTCCGCCTGGAGCCCGGATAAGAAAGAACAATTTAATTTAGCAGAATAATTCAAGACTCGTATTTAAGCTTTAATAATGCTCTCATTTGTTTTGGCTTGTGTTTGGAACTACTGTCGCGCCCTTTTTCGGCCACGACTTTTTCTAAAGCGAGCCCTGCTTAGAAAAAGTGTTAGAAAATAAACAAAAGTGCTAAATATTAAAAGGGTGCTAAAAAGAAGGGTTTTAAAAATGCTAAAAGGTGCTAAAGTTTAAAAAGGTGCTTAAAGGTGCTAAAAGATTAATTTTAAAGCTAAAGGGTGCTAAAAGTGCAAAAAATGCTAAAGGGTTCGCGAGAGTCGCCACCTAATTAGTTTGGGTGAATTAGGACACCTAAATGTTTAACTGGTTTAAAGTAAAACATTAACTCCATTCTTTATGGTCTGCTAAACTTAATGAGATTCTGGGCAAGGGTTCTTTATTAATCTAGAGGGAAGGGGTTAGGCACCCTCTAAGATCCGCTAACTTGCGGTTATCCTGCCAAACCTAGGGTAATTATTATATTTAAAGAATGCATGTCTTAAAAATATAAAGGATGCTTTCAAAAAAAAAAAATTTTCCAGCAAGGCTTATATGTAAAAGTCAAGGTCAGTTTTGAAAAAAATGTGCAATTAGGATGCCATATTAGATGTAGGTAAAACAATAGTAAGATATATGCAAGTATTCGTCTACCCTGAGAGTATATATCACTTAGCATGATAACGTAATATTATTGTGATAGGGAAGACGTGGCCTGCTGTATTTTCTTACTCTGTATGAATTTCAACACGATTTTAAGAATGTTTTTGGCAAATAATATCGATTTATTATGCAAGTGTAGGGTATTAAGTGATCTATTGTAACTATTTAAACAAGGCAAGACGAACCTAAAGTAATTAATTTAAGGCAAGCAGGTCAAACTTATTTCTAGCTATTGATTCAAGGCTAAACTATTCTAAATGCTAATTAATTAGTGTAGCGTTTAGACAATTAATTTACAACAAATAAATGAGGCAAAATAAATAATAAGTAAAGATGACTCGAAGGAAAGGCGGTGTCGTTTCGCCGGCGGCTTGGATTTTCAGAGCGGAGATGAGGATACACACAGACGCAGGTTTTCACGTTTACTACAATGAGTCTCGCCATGAGACTCTTTGTTGCTCCGATGCGTTTTCATGCAAAAATAAGAGAAGATAAAGAAAAGGATTAGTACGAGCCCCAAATAATAACAAACAAGTACTAAGTATAAGAATTCGCACATATGATTTAAAACATGTATGCCTGGTTGAATTGCGGGATAGAGGAATAGGCGAGAAGCAAATGAAGAGAAGCCGAACCCAAATATATATACGCGTAAGACAGGGGTTAGGCAATATGCAGGGAGGGAGCAATTAATTCCAGGAAAAAAGGGGCAAATCCGAATGCAGGACAGACTATAGGGATAGCATAGAAAAATGTGAAAATGGGCAGAGACCCAATAAGCGATATAGCACAATGGCATACTTAAATATACATTCAATTACTACCCAAAAGCTAAAGCAAGCATATCAATGTGTTTTAAGAACAACTAAATAACACCAAAATTATGTTTGAACTCAGAAACCTCCATACATAGCAAACAATACACAGATTTAAACCGCAGATTCAACCTTCCATATCTGCATTAGTATGTTTGCCTCATGGGATCAACAGATGAATATCTTCTTATTAGCTAATATGAAACATGTAATAGTCTTATTTCCTTACTCCAAATAGCCTGCTATACTTGGTTTCGTTTTATTACTACAACTGAATTAATGCATGGATCGTGGATACATAATTGAATTCCTCTTACATTTTGCCTAACCACATTATTGAGTAAATTCCACAGATGTAGACCAAACAAATAGCTTCAATACACCGGTAGAAACACGTGTTATACCAGATCCATCATAGCAACAATTCAAACATGTATGACAACGATGAAAACGACACTGACATTAAGCTTCTTGATCTATCTAGACAAGACATAATAAGCATCTGACGAATCAAACCATGCTAATCGACTACTAATACCACCAGGAAGAAAGGGAATTCAGGGACACCTGATATGACTCGACTGGAACAAACATACTGGAGCAATCACAAATGGACTGATTATTAAAGCATAATATTGGACTCAACAACCATTCTGCAATTGTCATTTTTTCCCTATTTTTCTGAATTTGCAAATAGCAAGTTTATCACCTCGCCAACAGAGGAAACTCAGATGCACGACTGGCTATGGCACATAAACAGGACACAACATTATATAAGTCATAGAGGGATTTGATGCGTATGCGCTTAACACCTGAACAACAAATAAGCTATGACAATTAAGCGATGGCGATATTATATTTGTGCATCACTGAAGCTTATACTAATCTCAGATTATGCAAACAAACTACTACACGTTTAATACAGACAATGCACAGAAATGCCAAATGAACTGGAAAGGATTGGGATTTACCTTCTCCGGACAGCGAGCCGGGGCAGCGTATCAAGTCGTCGGTCCGCTCGACGGGCTTTGGGTTTGCGATGCGAATGAGAAGGGGTAAAACTGCTTGCTGATTTTTGGCTAGAACTGAGAGAAGGATTAGGCGATCCTGTTCGCCTCTATTCCCTCTGACTGAGCTCTCTCGTATATGCCTACTGCGCTCTGCTCTGCCTTTCTGCCCTAAATTGCTATGTGGTTCCTAACTATTGCTAAGGGAGAAACGATTGCTATCTCACTGAGCCCTTAATCGATGCCCTTCTCTTACTGTCTTCGCATGTGCTTATATAGCCCCCGTTTGGGTTCCCTATTAGGTAAGGTTTAAGACCATTTAATGCTGAGTTAATTGGACGAAATCTTGGTATTAATCTCAGTAGTTAAGGGACGATTTTGAGTACTGATTTAGGACGCGATTTGGTGTGATTTCGGTACTATTCTTAAGGCTGATTTGATGTTATTATGGTAAGAAATCGTTGGAAGAGGGTGCATGGGTAAGGAAAGGCATCCCGAGTGCGTGGGTGAAGAAAGTCCGGATTCTCGTGAGAAATCCGGCGATTGAAGCTCAGGGTTGTTTTTTTCGTGAAGTGATGGGACGATGGGCAAGTAAAAATGAAAGTGGGTTACGGACTTGTGGTGATAAGGAAAGGCTGGGTGCGGGTGTTGGGCACTGGAGCGTGGCGCGGGTCGCGGATGGGCAAGGGGTGATTGGGCTGGTAGTGGTAGATTGATTAGGTATTTTAATTTTAGGAGTTAATTAATTAGTTTTAGGCTTTTAATTAGTGATAAATTAATTAATAAATTGTGCTTAAATTATTTGAATGCTTTTATTAAAATTATTACGAGAATAAAGTGGGCGTGCTATTTAATTAGTGCTTAATATTATAAAATGCGGCGCTATTATTTAAAAACTTATTATTATGCATTATTGCGAAGTTAAATTAAAATTGAATTGAGTTTAGATTAAATTATTTAAATGCTAAATGCAAGTATGGTATTTAAGAATTGTTTAAAGCTTTTACTCAAAATGCGGTGCTATTATTTAAAACCTTATTTATTGCATTATTTATTATTCTTTAAGCTAAAATTAAATTATCCTCATATGACTTCAGGTGCTACAATGATTATGAAATTGTTTTGCATATTAATAAATGCGGCTATGCTATTCGTCTTTGCTAAATTATTTATTTTATGTATTTATTATTAATTTAAGAATTACGACAGAGCTTACAATTAATAAATGCGGGCGCGGGACTCTAAGTGCTTAATACTCTACGTAAGACGCGGTGCCATTATTAAATTGTTTTATTTATGCCGGTATTTATGTTTTATCGCTGCATTTTATTATAAAAAATCATAAAAATTATTTTACAAAATTAGTCTAATTTCATAGTTAATGACTGGACGGGAGGGTCAAAATTGGGTGTCAACAGCTGTCCCTCTTTGTATGGAGATGATGGAAGAATCTTCGGACAAAGACGTTGACTCATAGCCAATTTTGTCTCGATCCTCAGAATCGCAGAAATGTTGGGCAGATAGACAAAGCTGACGAAAAATCAAAATCTGTCCCAGTGTCGAGTTATGACGACACTGGGATACCATGGTCAAAACACCAAGGCGGGCTAACGCGGACTCAAAGCTGTCCCAGTGTCGAGTTATGACGACACTGGGCTACCATGGTCAAAACACCAAGGCGGGCTAACGCGGACTCAAAGCGTCGATGTCGAGTTATGGCGACCTTTGAGCTACCATGGTCAAAACACCAAGGCGGGCTAACGCGGACTTAAAGCTGTCCCAGTGTCGAGTTATGATGACACTGGGCTAGGGTGCAAAAAGTAAAAATAAAAATAAGCGGCTGAACTCAGGGTGTCTGCTATGGCTTATGGTCTTTGGGTTACATGGTGATGTGGAGCGAGTGGACTGACGCTGAGGCCGCTTACGCCATTCATTGGGAAGGTTGGCCCCCAACAAATTGCCGGTTATTGTAAGAGAAAATCCACGTTGTGCTCCTGCTCCTGCATGCTAAGACTTAAACAAACGGTTAATGCATAACTGCTAAGGCGAAATGATGATGCATCATTTTAAAAGTAATGCAACTGTGAGTAGAAAAGGTTATCCTGCAAAATGTGATGCCTGTTGTGTTGATACGATGCTTCAAATACTGTGATTTCGTCCTTGCACGGACGTGTTGCGATAGCAAATGCGGATATGTCGTCCTTGCTGCAACTGCCCTTGTAGACTAGAGCTCAAGAAAGAGTTAGTGCATAACTGCTAAGACAGAATAATAAAGCATGAGTAAGAAATGCAATTTCGAAAGTATAGAAATCGTCCCTGCGTGGATGTGATATGCTGATGATGGCGTCGTTTTCGGACTTGTTGTGCTGATAGCGTCGCTGCTTGGACGTGTTGCTGCTGGCGTCGTTGCGTAGACTTGCTGTGCTGATAACGTCATTGCCTGGACGTATTGTTGTTGGCGTCGTTGCGTGGACTTCTTTGTGGCCGATAACGTCATTACTGGGCGTATTGTTCTTTGGCGTCGTCGTTGCGTGGACTTGCTGATCACGTCGTTATGCGGGCGTGTTCTTCTTGGCGTCGTGCGTGGACTTGTTGCGGCCGATAACGTCATTGCACGGGCGTATTCTTCCGGGCGTCGTTGCGTGGACTTCTTTGTCGGCCGATAACGTCATTGCACGGACGTATTCTTCCTGGCGTCGTTGTGGACTTGCGATCACGCGTCGTTATGCGGGCGTGTTGTTGTTGGCGTCGTTGCGTGGACTTGCTTTGGCCGATAACGCGTCGTTATGCGACGTGTTCCGGCGTCGTTGCGTGGACTTGCGGTGCTGATAACGTCATTGCCTGGACGTATTGCTGCTGGCGTCGTTGCGTGGACTTGCTGTTCACGCGTCGTTGTCCGGGCGATGTTCTTCTTGGCGTCGTTGCGTGGACTTGTTGTGCTGATAACGCTCGTTATGCGGGCGTGTTCTTCTTGGCGTCGTTGCGTGGACTTCTTTGTCGCCGATAACGTCATTATGCGGGCGTATTCCGCTTTGGCGTCGTTGCGTGGACTTGCTGTTCACGTCGTTGTCTGGACGTGTTGCTGCTGGCGTCGTTGCATGGACTTGCTGATCACGTCGTTGTCTGGACGTATTGCTGCTGCTCCTGTAGAATAAATGCTCCTGCAAGCTAAGCTTGAGAAAAACGTTAGTGTATACCTGTTTAAAAATGATAAATACATATGAGAAGTGCAATTTTATGCGAGATAGTGCGAGGTGTTGTCCTTGCACGGACGTGCTAGACGCTGCAAATGATGAATTGCCATGATGCCTTTGTGGTGTGCGATGCGTGGGTTGCCAATTTGACTTGATGCCCGAGTTGATGCGCTAGGTTTTGTTGCGGAACTCTGAACTTTGACTGCTGATTGTTGATGCCCCTTTCTGCTGTTGCTGCTCTTGCTGCGGACTTTGGATTGTTGTCATCCTCTGCCTTTGCTGCTTTTACGCTATCTGAAGAAACCTTTCGCGTATTTTACGCTTGGTTATCGCGCTTTCGCTTACATTAATATGAAAAGACCTGCGCTCAAAGAAAAATTTGTGAGTTTTGGGGGGGGTCGATTCGTATCTGACTTCGCCGCCTTGTTCCTTGACATCTGCGTGCCTGGCCTGTTTGGACTTGCAACCCCAGTCTGGTTTCCTACATGATCCCAGTTTTGAAAAGGGTGTCTGGCCTAAAATGGGTCTCAATGGGGTTGCTTGTATTCTTGTTATTTTCAGAGCGAAGGGAAGGTTTCCTAATGGTGTGACCGAAGCCGATTTAGGCCGCCTACGTATCCCCATGAGGGAATCAGGTCGAACGTAGTTCATTACAAGCGAAATTTTGGGTAAAAAATTAAAATTTCTAGATGTGGGACCGAAGCCGAGACGGCCGCCTACGTATCCACCAAGGGAATCAGGTCAAACGTAGTTCATTACAAGCAAAACGAAAGAAAACATTATTAAAGCTTAAATATGAGTTTATAAATTATTCTGCTAAAATAAATCGCTTTTCTTATCCAGGCTCTAGGCGGACCAAGACAAGGGTGCAAATCCAATCAATACGCCTTCATGCTCTGCCTCGTGGATGGCTGGGTCTTCATGCTCTGCTATCTCCCTCTTTTGGCCTCTGCGTGCGACGCCGATAAATGATCGATTCGAGGCGGAATGGGCATAAGCGAGTGTATTCTCATCTAAGGTTATCAGTGCACATTGGCGTGGTGGTCCGCAAGGGTTATCATGCACATTGGGGCGTGATCTTTTAGCCGAATTACCCTTCTCCGATCGCCGATTACGTCACGAGGAGTGGCAACCTTCAGTGTCATGTCCTGGGCTATCGGAGTGATACGCGCAGCGCTTGTTCTCATCATACCATCTTGGGATAAGGTCAGGAATCCTTCCTGGAACCGGTTGGATTAGGCCAGCAGCTCGCAACCTTTCATATATTTGAGGTATGGGTTCGTAGTAGTAGGTGCGAACTTTGGGTGGTTTTCCTTCAAAATTCTTATTTGCTCAGTGCATTGTGCTCTGCTTTGTTGGCGGGCTTGATGGGTGGATCTATGCGTGGATAAACGGTGCTTGTGAAGTGTTATATATAGGCCGTGTGGTAGTTGTGGTAGTATGATGGATTTTGGTAGGTTATGAATGCTTGGTTTTGCTTCTTGTACAAACATAGAAGGGAAATCGCTCTTTCTTCCTCTGTGAAGTACTCAGAGTGTCCCCGATCAATCGCCTTATTAGTTGCTCGTACGCCGCGATTTGTAATCCCGCCGCTTTAATACCTTCTTCACGGTCGCCCATTCTAACAACTTCCGCAAAACTCCGTCCGATGACGCTTATCATTCGCTCATAATAGGTTGCGTCCTTCAAAGATTGTACGAATAGTGTGGTCATCTCGCTTTCCACCATGGGTGGTTGTACTTTCGCTGCCTCTGAACGCCACCTCATGGCGTATTCTCTGAACGTTTCTGTAGACTTTTTCTCCAACTTCATTAAATAGAATCTATCCACAACGGTTTACGTTGAAGCAGATCGCTTCCACAAAATCTCGCCAATGCATTCCAGCTGTGCCATTTTCGCGGATCTTGGCTGGTATACCAATCTAGTGCCTCGCCGGTCAAGCTCCGAATGAACAATTTCATAATGATTGCTGGGTTCTTCCCTACCCCGATTAGCTTGTCGCAATATGACCTCAGGTGTGCACGGGGGTTCCCTTTCCCATCAAATAGTTCAAACTTCGGCACCTTGTACCCCATAGGCAGTTCCACGTCTGGATGCATGCAAAGGTCCTCGTAGTCTAGTCCTTCGTGACCCTTGTCCGATCGCATGCCCCGAACCGCTTCTTTCAAACTATGAATTTCCTTGGCCACGTCCTCGTCCATTTTGGCTCGGACTTCCCTCTCCATTTCTTCGTAATGATCCCCTTCAGCGGCACGGACGGTGAAAGGCCGGGTTTCGTTGCATAAGTCAACCGCAGGTTGTTTGTTGGGTGGTAATGGGTGTGCGCGTGGCATTGTTGGCCCGCGATTAGGGTGATTATGGTGAAGTAAGGGGCCGAGTGAGTGCGTGGGTAGTAGGAGGATCATTTGAAGGTGGGGTTGAGGGTTGGGCGGCGGGCGGTTTGTTCGGTGATGGTGGCCTTTGTGAGAGTTACGGGAGATATGTGGTGGTGGAGGTCGATCTGGGATGGTTTGTGAAGTAGTGGCCCTTTGATCTGGCATAGGGGTATTCAAACTAATGGATAGGTTGGTCATATTCCGTAGCCTCTCCATCTCAACCTGCATATCAGCAATTTGTTGCAGCAGCTGTGCAATACATTCTTCCTGACTGGTGATATTCCTCCCTTCTGAAGGTTCTGTTACCGATGTAAATAATTCCCAAACCATTTGGCTCACGCCCCGAGCCGTCATATCATCGTTTAGTGCCTCGACACGTAAAGTGTGAATGCTCCGACATTGTTGAGTCAAATACGAACCGACCTTTTGGGGAGGATGATAAATCTTTCTAAAAAAAACGCAACAAACGGTGTTAGCATAAAGCACATAATTTGCAGGTATGTAACAGATATGTTTCCTAACATGCAGGGGGACCTCTTTATGCCAGAGGTAGGCCTAAACGTCACATATACGAGGCCATGATAGATTTGTCCAAGTCGTCCAACTATAATGCCTTTGTTGGAAATGGCGACCAAATGACGGTGCACTTTTCCCAATTTCAGCATGTCATGATTAGGCTTGGATTTGTCTGTCATCACCATGCTACACATAATATGCTGGTTGGCCGTTGGGTTGAGAAACCCGTCGACAAGTTTGGTGTCTTCCTAATTGTGGTGTCGATGCCAAGGACAGACCCACCTAAGGTAAATGCATGCATGCCCTAAAATAAGGGTGGTATAGCTCTATCCTGAGTTGCTAAGATTTGGCTTTACTAGACGCAAGGTTCCCGAGCGGACAACTCGAGTGAGAAGGCTACGCGGCTGATCAGACGAACCGATCTAACTCCGCGCAGGCGCCAACTCTCTTAAAATTTGGATATTTTTTGAAAGAAATTTGCGGGTGCACGAAGCACACCAGCGCGTGAGTGTGTGATAGTGTGAATTTTCCAGAATGGAAGAAATATGAGAGGAATGCCAGTTTAAGGAAAGCAGTAAAACAGGTAGCAATTAAAATAAATAAAACAAAATACAGCACACAAAATTTTAATGCAAAAAAGTAATTCCAAATAATAACCCTAGGTCTGTTGTGGTTAAGAACCTAAAATCCCCAGCGGAGTCGCCATTTCTGTCGCGCCCTTTTTCGGCCACGACTTTTTCTAAAGCGAGCCCTGCTTAGAAAAAGTGTTAGAAAATAAACAAAAGTGCTAAATATTAAAAGGGTGCTAAAAAAAAGGGTTTTAAAAATGCTAAAAGGTGCTAAAGTTTAAAAAGGTGCTTAAAGGTGCTAAAAGATTAATTTTAAAGCTAAAGGGTGCTAAAAGTGCAAAAAATGCTAAAGGGTTCGCGAGAGTCGCCACCTAATTAGTTTGGGTGAATTAGGACACCTAAATGTTTAACTGGTTTAAAGTAAAACATTAACTCCATTCTTTATGGTCTGTTAAACTTAATGAGATTCTGGGCAAGAGTTCTTTATTAATCTAGAGGGAAGGGGTTAGGCACCCTCTAAGATCCGCTAACTTGCGGTTATCCTGCCAAACCTAGGGTAATTATTATATTTAAAGAATGCATGTCTTAAAAATATAAAGGATGCTTTCAAAAAAAAAAAAAAAAATCCAGCAAGGCTTATATGTAAAAGTCAAGGTCAGTTTTGAAAAAAATGTGCAATTAGGATGCCATATTAGATGTAGGTAAAACAATAGTAAGATATATGCAAGTATTCGTCTACCCTGAGAGTATATATCACTTGGCATGATAACGTAATATTATTGTGATAGGGAAGACGTGGCCTGCTGTATTTTCTTACTCTGTATTAATTTCAACACGATTTTAAGAATGTTTTTGGCAAATAATATCCCAGTTTATTATGCAAGTGTAGGGTATTAAGTGATCTATTGTAACTATTTAAACAAGGCAAGGCGAACCTAAAGTAATTAATTTAAGGCAAGCAGGTCAAACTTATTTCTAGCTATTGATTCAAGGCTAAACTATTCTAAATGCTAATTAATTAGTGTAGCGTTTAGACAATTAATTTACAACAAATAAATGAGGCAAAATAAATAATAAGTAAAGATGACTCGAAGGAAAGGCGGTGTCGTTTCGCCGGCGGCTTGGATTTTCAGAGCGGAGATGAGGATACACACAGACGCAGGTTTTCACGTTTACTACAATGAGTCTCGCCATGAGACTCTTTGTTGCTCCGATGCGTTTTCATGCAAAAATAAGAGAAGATAAAGAAAAGGATTAGTACGAGCCCCAAATAATAACAAACAAGTACTAAGTATAAGAATTCACACATATGATTTAAAACGTGTATGCCTGGTTGAATTGCGGGATAGAGGAATATGCGAGAAGCAAATGAAGAGAAGCCGAACCCAAATATATATACGCGTAAGACAGGGGTTAGGCAATATGCAGGGAGGGAGCAATTAATTCCAGGAAAAAAGGGGCAAATCCGAATGCAGGACAGACTATAGGGATAGCATAGAAAAATGTGAAAATGGGCAGAGACCCAATAAGCAGTATATAGCACAATGGCATACTTAAATATACATTCAATTACTACCCAAAAGCTAAATCAAGCATATCAATGTGTTTTAAGAACAACTAAATAACACCAAAATTATGTTTGAACTCAGAAACCTCCATACATAGCAAACAATACACAGATTTAAACCCCCTGTATTCTGAACCTTCCATACTGCATTAGTATGTTTGCCTTGCGGGGATCAACAGATGAATATCTTCTTATTAGCTAATATGAAACATGTAATAGTCTTATTTCCTTACTCCAAATAGCCTGCTATACTTGGTTTCGTTTTATTACTACAACTGAATTAATGCATGGATCGTGGATACATAATTGAATTCCTCTTACATTTTGCCTAACCACATTATTGAGTAAATTCCACAGATGTAGACCAAACAAATAGCTTCAATACACCGGTAGAAACACGTGTTATACGGATCCATCATAGCAACAATTCAAACATGTATGACAACGATGAAAACGACACACAACATTAAGCTTCTTGATCTATCTAGACAAGACATAATAAGCATACCGACGAATCAAACCATGCTAATCGACTACTAATACCACCAGGAAGAAAGGGAATTCAGGGACACCTGATATGACTCGACTGGAACAAACATACTGGAGCAATCACAAATGGACTGATTATTAAAGCATAATATTGGACTCAACAACCATTCTGCAATTGTCATTTTTTCCCTATTTTTCTGAATTTGCAAATAGCAAGTTTATCACCTCGCCAACAGAGGAAACTCAGATGCACGACTGGCTATGGCACATAAACAGGACACAACATTATATAAGTCATAGAGGATTTGACCGGTATGCGCTAACACCGAACAACAAATAAGCTAATTAAATAAAGAGTCGATATTATATTTGTGCATCACTGAAGCTTATACTAATCTCAGATTATGCAAACAAACTACTACACGTTTAATACAGACAATGCACAGAAATGCCAAATGAACTGGAAAGGATTGGGATTTACCTTCTCCGGACAGCGGCGTATCAGTCGTCGATCAAGTCGCCGTCCGACGGGCTTGGGTTTGCGATGCGAATGAGAAGAGGTAAAATCGCTGCTGATTTTTGGCTAATCGAGAAGGATTCGATGATCCTGTTTACGCCTATTCTCCGATCGAGCTCTCTCGTATATGCCTACTGCGCTCTGCTCTGCCTTTCTGCCCTAAATTGCTATGTGGTTCCTAACTATTGCTAAGGGTGAAACGATTGCTATCTCACTGAGCCCTTAATCGATGCCTCTCTCTTACTGTCTTCGCATGTGCTTATATAGCCCCCGTTTGGGTTCCCTATTAGGTAAGGTTTAAGACCATTTAATGCTGAGTTAATTGGACGAAATCTTGGTATTAATCTCAGTAGTTAAGGGACGATTTTGAGTACTGATTTAGGACGCGATTTGGTGTGATTTCGGTACTATTCTTAAGGCTGATTTGATGTTATTATGGTAAGAAATCGTTGGAAGAGGGTGCATGGGTAAGGAAAGCTGTCCAGGGTGCGTGGGTGAAGGAAAGTCCGATTCTCGTGAGAAATCCGGCGCGATTGAAGAAGCTCAGGGTTGTTTTTTTCGTGAAGGTGATGGGACGATGGGAAAGTAAAGGAAATGAAGGTGGGTTACGACTTGTGCCGATAAGGGAAAGTGGTCGCGTGTTGGGCTGCGAGCGTGCGCGGTCGCGGATGGGCAAGGGGTGATTGGGCTGGTAGTGGTAGATTGATTAGGTATTTTAATTTTAGGAGTTAATTAATTAGTTTTCGGCTTTTAATTAGTGATAAATTAATTAATAAATTGTGCTTAAATTATTTGAATGCTTTTATTAAAATTATTACGAGAATAAAGTGGGCGTGCTATTTAATTAGTGCTTAATATTATAAAATGCGGCGCTATTATTTAAAAACTTATTATTATGCATTATTGCGAAGTTAAATTAAAATTGAATTGAGTTTAGATTAAATTATTTAAATGCTAAATGCAAGTATGGTATTTAAGAATTGTTTAAAGCTTTTACTCAAAATGCGGTGCTATTATTTAAAACCTTATTTATTGCATTATTTATTATTCTTTAAGCTAAAATTAAATTATCCTCATATGACTTCAGGTGCTACAATGATTATGAAATTGTTTTGCATATTAATAAATGCGGCTATGCTATTCGTCTTTGCTAAATTATTTATTTTATGTATTTATTATTAATTTAAGAATTACGGCAGAGCTTACAATTAATAAATGCGGGCGCGGGACTCTAAGTGCTTAATACTCTACGTAAGACGCGGTGCCATTATTAAATTGTTTTATTTATGCCGGTATTTATGTTTTATCGCTGCATTTTATTATAAAAAATCATAAAAATTATTTTACAAAATTAGTCTAATTTCATAGTTAATGACTGGACGGGAGGGTCAAAATTGGGTGTCAACAACTACGTTCGACCTGATTCCCTTGGCGGATACGTAGGCGGCCACATCGGCTTCGGTCCCACCTTTTAGAAAATCCCAATTGTTCTTTCGCTTGTTTGGAACTACGTGTGACCTGATTCCCTTGGCGGATACGTAGGCGGCCACATTGGCTTCGGTCCCACCTTTTAGAAAAAAATCCAATTTTTCTTTTAATTGTAATTGGAACTACGTTAGACCTGATTGCCTTGGCGGATACGTAGGCGGCCACATCGGCTTCGGTCCCACCTTTTAGAAAATCCCGATTTCTCTTTTGCTTGTAATTGGAACTACGTTCGACCTGATTCCCTTGGCGGATACGTAGGCGGCCACATCGGCCTCGGTCCCACCTTTAGAATTTTACCCAATATTCGCTTGTAATGAACTACGTCATGACTGATTCTCGCGTGGGGATACGTAGCGCCTAAATCGGCTTTGGCCACCATTAGGAAACTTTCCCTTCGTTCTGAAAATAACAAGAATACACATAACATACAAGCAACTCCATTGAGACCCCCTTAGGCCAAACACCCTTTTCAAAACTGGGACAATGTAGGAAACCAGACAGGGTTTCAAGTACAAACAAGCCAGGCACACAGATGTCAAGGAACAAGGCGGCGAAGTCAAATACGAATCGACCACCCCCCAAAACTTACAAAGTTTTCTTTGAGCGCAGGTCCTTCATATTAGCAGAAGATACAACAAAAGTTCTTCATATTGGCAAAAGCAGAGAGAGGCACCGACAATCAACAGTCAGAATTCAAAAGTCCGCAACAAAGTCTAGCGCATCACCCTGCATTAAAGCACACAACGAAGGCATCATCTCAGGGACGACATCTCTACCCACATAATTGCCTTTTTCAAATATTTATCATTCTGTTTTAACAGTTATACACTAACTTTTTCTCAAGCTTAGCTTGCAGGAGCATTTATTCTACAGGAGCAGCAGCAACACGTCCAGGCAACGACGTTATCAGCATTATGTCCAGGCGACGACATATATCCGACTCTGGGCCATTACCAAAATCGGGACAATTTTTAAGGACTTCGCCACGAAAGGACACCGACAAATATGATTCCATATGCTCGAAAGATCGACATAAATTGGGACAATTTTTAAAAGAGAGCCTGACGGCAGCGGAGCACCGAGAGTATGGGAGAATATACCGCCGATTTCGAATAAGGATGTTCGTTCTGTTTCACAACATGTCACTATCAACATAATTTCCTACTAGTATATTTTCTCAAGATAGAATATTTTCAACAAATGTTTTCGACCGAGACTCGAAATCAGACAGGGGTTACATGGTCCAGACAAGACAACGCGTGCAAATATCAAGAGCCAACACAAATCGGCCGACCCCCCTCCCCGAACTCAAAATTTTTCTTTGAGTGAATTTTGCAGGTCAACAGGAACAAGGAGGACAATAACATTCCAATACAACATCTACATTTCGTCCATACAACGACGAACGTCTACATATCGTCCATACAACGACGAACATCCGCATATCGTCCATACAACGACGAACATCTGCATCTCGTCCATACAACGACGAACATCTACATTTCGTCCATACAACGACGAACATCTGCATCTCGTCCATACAACGACGAACATCTACATTTCGTCCATACAACGCATTTAACATCTACATTTCATTTAACATCGCAGATTTCGTCCATACACCCATGAACATCTGCATGTCATCCATACAACGCATTTAACATCCGCATTTCGCCCATACAACGACGAACATCTACATTTCGCCCATACAACGCATTTAACATCTCGCATCTCGCCCATACAACGATTTAACATCTACATCTCGCCCATACAACGATTTAACATCTCGCATCTCGCCCATACAACGACGAACATCTACATCTCGCCCATACAACGACGAACATCTACATCTCGCCCATACAACGATTTAACATCTACATTTCGTCCATACAACGCATTTAACATCTCGCATTTCGTCCATACAACGCATTTAACATCTCGATTTCGCCCATACAACGATTTAACATCCGTGATTTCGTCCATACAACGCATTTAACATCCGCATTTCGCCCATACAACGATTTAACATCGCATCTCGCCCATACAACGATTTAACATCGCATCTCGCCCATACAACGATTTAACATCTACATTTCGTCCATACAACGCATTTAACATTTACATATCGCCCATACAACGCATTTAACATCTCGCATATCGCCCATACAACGCATTTAACATCCGATATCGCCCATACAACGATTTAACATCTGCATATCGCTCATACAACGATTTAACATCTGCATATCGCCCATACAATGACGTAACATCCGCATATCGCCCATACAACGATTTAACATCCGTGATATCGCCCACACAACGATTTAACATCCGCATTTCGTCCCACACAACGCATTTAACACGCATCTCGCCCACACAACGATTTAACATCCGCATCTCGCCCATACAACGATTTAACATCTCGTCCATACAACGATTTAACATCTCGCATCTCGCCCATACAACGCATTTAACATCTGCATTCGCCCATACAACGCATTTAACATCTACATTTCGTCCATACAACGCATTTAACATCTACATTTCGCCCATACAACGCATTTAACATCCGCATTTCGTCCATACAACGATTTAACATCGCATTTCGGCCCATACAACGATTTAACATCTCGATTTCGTCCCATACAACGACATAACATCTCGCATCTCGCCCATACAACGCATTTAACATCTGCATCTCGCCCATACAACGCATTTAACATCTCGATCTCGCCCATACAACGATTTAACATCCGTGATCTCGCCCATACAACGATTTAACATCTCGTGATTTCGCCCATACAACGATTTAACATCCGTGATCTCGTCCATACAACGACGTCATCTGCATCTCGTCTATACAAGACAGCGTATCATCACACCATTTCATTATATAGCACATACGATTTGACTACAACCACAACACAAAATTTACATTCTTACATTATTTTGTTTTGACAGTTATGCACTAACCGTTTGCTTAAGTCTTAGCATGCAGGAGCAGGAGCACAACGTGGATTTTCTCTTACAGCGAACCGGGGCAATTTGTTGGGGGGCCAACCTTCCCAATGAATGGCAGAAGCGGCCTCAAGCGTCGGTCCACTCGTTCTACATCACCATAAAAACCAGCACCATAAGCCATAGCGGTACACCCCAGGTTCAAGCCAGTTATTTTTATTTCTTTACCTTTTGCACGTGTCATCATAACTCGACACTGGGACAATTTTTGAGTCCGCATTAGCCCGCCTTGGTGTTTTGACCATGGTAGCTCAAAGGTCGCCAGAATCGACATCGATAATTTTTGAGTCCGCTACTTTCGCCAATTGCCTAACATTTTAATTCTGAGGGTCGAGACAAAATTGGCTATGAGTCAACGTCTTTGTCCGAAGATTCTTCCATCATCTCCATACAAAGAGGGACAACTGTTGACACCCAATTTTGACCCTCCCGTCCAATCATTAGCTATAAAATTAGACTAATAATACAACAATAATTTTTATGATTTTTATAATAAAATGCAGCGATAAAACATTAATACATGCATAAATAAACAATTTAATAATGACATCGCGTCTTACGTAGAGTTTTAAGCACTTAGAGTCCCGCGCCCGCATTAATTGATTTCAAGCCCCGTCATGATTCTTAATTAATAATAAATACATAAATAAATAATTTAGCAAAGACGAATAGCATAGCCGCATTTATTAATAGGCAAAACAATTTCATAATCATTGTAGCACCTGAAGTCATATTAGGATAATTTAATTTTAGCTTAAAGAATAATAAATAATGCAATAAATAAGATTTTAAGTCATAGTACCGCATTCTAAAGTATTAAGCAATAATTTAATAGCACGTCCGTCTTTATTTTTTGTAATAATTGTAAAACTCAAACTTAGGCTAATAGAACACCTAAATAATTTAAGCATAATTTATTAAATTGGTTTATCACTAATTAACTAAGCCTAAAACTAACTAATACCTAGAATTAATACCCAATACCTAATTAAATACTAACTACCCAAATTTATAATTCGCCCAACCATCTATTACACATTTCAATACCCACGACTCCAACAGAGGCCCAAAGACCCGCAAACCCACACCAACACCCCTATTTTCCCTTACATTACCCGTAGCTCATTCCCCTTTCCTCCCCTCAGCCCTTTACCTTACCCCACGCCCATCGTCTCTCCCACAAAATATAACCTAACGAATCTAAACCTAGAAACTAGAACCCCTTCAATCGCCGCCTTCATCCAACCCCGATATTCTCGCCGGATTTTCGGCTGAAAATCCGGCGACACTTTCCTTACCCACACACACGTCTCCAACAATTTCTTACCATAAACCAGCACCCAAATATCACACGAATCAGCACAGAATCTCGTCGAATCAGTACAAGAATCAGCCTTTGTCTGCTTACCAACATTAGAACCCAACGAGGGCTATATAAGGCACATGCAAAGGCAAACGAGGAGGATAGCAATTGAGGCGTAAAGAGAGACGGTACAAGATGATGAGAGCAGTGGTCAAAGTCAGGAGACCCATAGCATCGATTCAGGGCAGACATCGAACACAGAGCTCAGTTGGGGGAAGTCGGGTAGCAATCGACGGGACCCCTAGCAGCAGTCAACAACCAGAGCTTAGCAGAATCAGGGAAGAAGCAAGGGGCTCAGCACCCGGACCACTAGCATAGCATGAATAGGTAGTTCGAACCCTTCTCTTAATTCTAGCCAAAAATCAGCAAGCAACTTTACCCCTTTATTCGCATCGCAAAACAACTCTCCGAGTGGCCCCGACGACTTGATACGCTGCCCCGGGTCGCTGTCCGGAGAAGGTAAACACATCCCCTTTTATCTTATTCCTTTGTTTAATTTAGAGAAACTTATATTTGTATGTTCATGTAATTACTGATCGTGTTTCAGTTAGAATTAGTTATGGTTTAAGCTTATTAGGTTAATCGCTAAGCATGTTAAATTGAATTATATATTGTTGATGTTCATCGAGTTAATGGTTAGTCTGTTCGAATCACTGTTTAGTGGCTGATTTTTGTATGATTAGTTGGATAAATGACTATATGTTTGCCTTTATATATATCGAACTATCGAAGTGTTAAAATGTATCCACGACAGTTTATAATACCTGTCGAGCTATGTGTCGTGTCATATCATTCTGTTGCGCAACCCAAAAATGCCTGTTTCGATATCCTGCATTTATTTGAAATCTACCCTCTGTTTGGTTGTCTGCTGGTCTGCTGGGAAGTAAAATAAGTAAGTTAAAATCGTGTATATTTCAACACTGAATCATGGTACACCGCTGGATGTTCGTGATATCCGCATCGAGAGTATAATACGACCGGTATCCTACGAACATTTTTCTTCTATCAGTGATGCTAAAATTGCTTCATGTTTGGTTATAGAGGAACCTACCTTTTAGCTCTGTCTGAAATGTCTATTGTCTATTACTTAGTGTTTCTTATTTATGACTTGAGCTTAGATCTTTGCTTAACAAGTTATGGCCCTATCTAGATTGCTTATTAGGAATGTTTGTCTCACTGGGATTTCTAAACTAGTACATCAAGAAAATCTCCTAAGCCATAGAAACCGCTGTCGCTACTGGTTCTGTTAGCACAGTCCTGGTGGTGCCGTTGTATTTGCTGCCTGCTGTTGTTTGGATAGGGATGTCATGGCTGCTGCTTTGTGTCTATATTACTGCTACCATTACATTCCTGCTGATTAATTGGAATATGCATGATAGTATCTTGGCATCGCTATTATAATGGAACATCGTAAAGAAGAAGAAAAACCTGAAAGCTTTAAAATTATGGTGTCTGCATAACTTCCTCTCATCCTGTACACTGAAGTTCTTTTCCAACTGCTGTATGGGCATGCTATTATCCAGGAACAATGATTTTCCCGATATTTGTTTATTACGTGACATATTTTCAGGGCATATACTAATCCTTTTCTTTCTTTTATTTACATGACTTGCATCGGAGCAACAAAGAGTCTCAATATGAGACTCATCCTCATGAGTTACAACAAACGAGGACCTACATCTATGTGCATTTATCTCTGCCTCAGAAATTCCAAGCCGCAGGCGAAAGACATCGCCATTCCTCGAGTCCTTTTAATTATTTTCTACCCCGCCCCCATTCATTATTTAATTGTATAATTAACTGTCTAACACTCGTACATTAGCAGTAAGTTGCCTAGAATAACTAAGCTTTGGGTCACCATTAGAATGTTAAAAAGGGTCTTTTCACCATCGAGTGCCTTTCTAATTAGTTTGACGTTAGAAATCTACTTCCTTTTAAGTTAATCATTCTAGCTTGACACACATTTCCTAAACTATAATTAAACCGCTTAGTCGCATAATTATTTAGGTAGCCCAGACATTAGTTACTAAATTCTAACTTAAGAAAAATCATTTTCTTTTATAAACTCCCATTAGCACCCACATAAAATACATATGATCATTAATCTTTGCATGATATATTTTCCATCATATTTTCCGTCATCATAGGCTTTGCATTATTACTTCTATATTATACTAAGCAACATATATACCCTATAGATAATTTCATACGTCTTCTAACTACTTTCTAAATGCATGTCTTCAATTAAGATCTGCTTTATATATTTTAAACAAATCTTATATTTTATGCAGGCTAAATTACACTTATTCCTATAAATATCCTTTGCTTAAATACTTTAAAAACATGTATTCTTCTATAGCATAATAATCAACCCTAGGTTTGGCAGGACAACCGCAAGTTAGCGGATCTTAGAGGGTGCCTAACCCCTTCCCTCTAGATTAATAAAGAACTCTTACCCAGAATCTCATGAAGTTTAGCAGACCATTAAAATGGAGTTAATGTTTTACTTTAAACTAGTTAAACATTTAGGTGTCCTAATTCACCCAAACTAATTAGGTGGCGACTCCGCGAACCCTAGCACTACTTTTAGCATTCTTTTACCCTTTAATATTTAGCACTTTAGCGTTTTTAGCACTTTTAGCACTTTTAAGCACTTTAGCACTCCCTTAGCACCCTCTTTACCTTTTAGCACCCTTTTTTTAATATTTTAAGCATTAACTTTCTTTTAGCATTTTATTATTTATTTCCTAACATCTTTATTGAGCGGAGATTCGCTTTTAGAAAGTCGCGGTCGAAAAAGGGCGTGACAGGAGTCATTGTGTTATGCACACACGAAGGAAAAATTAAGTGACAAGTTTGAGAGTCATAGGTGTATCTTCTTGGGATACCCCTACATACAGAAAGGTTGGAGATTATATGTGTTGACACTCAATTTTGACCATCTCGTCCAATCATTAATCATAAAATTACACTAATTTGTAGAATAATCTTAATAATTTTAACAATAATAATACATGCATAAACACATAAATACATAAATAAGTAATTCAATAATGACATCTCAAACATTAAGCACTCCATAAATATTATGTCCACATTTAGCATTTTAATAATAGTAAATACATGAATAAATAAATAATTTAATAATGGCGTCGCATCAAGCATTCCTTAAAATTATATCTACATTTATTAATACCCAATTAATAATAGCGTCGTATTTATAAAAGCATTAAGCAATCTTTAAATATCATATCCGCATTGGGCATTTTAATAATATTTAATAAGTATTATTTATAATTTACTAACACTTAAAACTCTACCCAAAATTAATACACCTAATACTAAGCCCAATTATCGCTTCAAACCCGAGCAAATTTCAACCCAACTGCCCTCTACTTCATCACCTCAGCATATACACCAAATAAAAAAAATCTAGACCTAATAAAAAGAAGCCACCCGCCGCCCCCTTTTCCCTTCTTCTTTTCCTACCATAAATCTCTTATAATACTAACCAAATCTTACCAAAATTAAGCACAGAATCTCTCAAGAATCGGAAATCCACATTTACCATAATCAGCTTTAAACTAGCCCAAAATATTAACTTACCACAACAAACTTACCTTAACAAATTAACCAAAATCAGTAAAAGAAATTCGCACAAAATCAGTAATAAATTGTCCACAAATAAGTCCGAAATCCTTACCAAAAAGACATTCAAAATCAGTACCAAAATCGCACAAACTACCTAAGGAATCATACCAAAATTAAGACCTACAATGAGAACTATAAATACCAAGCGACATACACATACAAGGCAGGGGTTGATCATCCAAATATCACTTTTTACACAGAGGAACTCCCTTAAAATCAAAAAGAAAAAATTAACAGCGAAGGAGAAGCAATCGGGAAAAGATCCAAGAAATAACATTCAAGCAGCCATATCCACAAGTTAAAACCCTTTCCATTCAATTCGCATAGCAATACACCCCGAGTGGATCGATGACTTGATATGTTGTCTCGGTTCGCTGCCCGAAGAAGGTAAATTCATCACTCTTTTAGTTTTAAGTTTCGTTTGATATTGATGCGCAATGTGAGTTGTGTGACTGCTTGAATGTATTGGGTTGGTTGCTGAATCTGTTTAGTTAGTATTGGTTATATTGTTTCTTCTGCGACTGCAATAGTCATTTTGTTTCACTAGCGTCTGTTACTGAATGATATAGTTGTCATTTGAATCCATAGAACTCTAGATTTGCTCATGTGAATCAGGTTGCTTACTTGGAAGTATATGCTAGTATTTATTAGTTCATAATCATAACCTACCCATGTCCCGTCGATATGAAGGTATGCTAAAAAATTATATGGTTTAAGTTAAAAAGAAATCTAATAAACTAAAGCACAAAGCAGTAGCATGAATCTGCCTTTAAGTTCCCAGGTTGTTTGGAACTCTTAACTTTCTATTTTGGCCTACGTCTAATGCATGTCAAAGTTTCTATGTCTTGGGCCTGCTTTCTTGCTTTTCTGTTCTATAAACTTGGAAAGAAATCGCATGTTTGGGCCCATTTGTGGTGTTGCTGTGTACCGTTTGTGACAGAATTGTGGTGGATTTACTTGTTTGGGCCGATTTATTCTTTGTTTTTTGCTGTAGTTAAACAAGACAGGTTTAAGCTTCTTTTATTAGTGATTCGAGCACATACTAATCCTTTTCTTTTCTTATTTTTTACATGAAATGCAATGCATCAGAGCCAACGAAGAGTCTCATCATATGAAGACCCACATCTACGTGTATCTCACATCCGCATCAGAAATTTCAAGCTACTAGATGGAATGACGCCGTCACTCCTCGAGTCATTTTTATTAATTTATGCCCCGCCCCATTCATTATTTGTAAATTACTTGTCTAACGCTACATTAATTAGTAGACCACTTAGAACATCTAAATCTTGAACCTTTAGATTAGAAAACAATTTTCTTTAAGCTAATTACTTTAGGCCCACCACATATTGCTTAAGTTATACTAAACTACTCAATAATTTTCATTCTCCTAATTGTTCATGTAGCTACCATTTTATTACTAGATTTCTAATCCATTTTATTTTAAACTCTCATTAACATTCATATAGAAATCTTATTTCTTTTACTAAAAATCATCCTAAGCACTTGGCGTATTATGTTATACTAATTAAGATTCATTTAGTAAATAAATGCTTTTAGCCGATAAGTCATCTTTGCATATATAATAAATGCATATTTTATCTAGAACTAGCTTACATGTATTTTTTTTATGAAAATAGTCTTATAAATCCTTTATTGAAATGCATCCCTTTTTATAAAGCCCTTATAATATTTTTACTTCCAAAACAGACATTTTCTATAGCATAATAATCAATCTAGGTTTGGCAGGACAACCGCAATTAGCGGATCTTAGAGGGTGTCTAATCTCTTCCCTCTAGATTAATAAAGAATTCTTACCCAACATCTCACACTAATTTTGCAGACCATTAAGATGGAGTTAATGTTGACTTTAACTTAATTGACATTTAGGTGTCCTAATTCACCCAAACTAATTAGGTGGCGACTCCGCGAACACTTTAGCACCCTTTTAGCGTTTAGCATTTTTTAGCACCTTTTTGCACTTTTTATTTTATTTTTAGCATTGTAGCAGGATTCGCTGAGTGGAATGTCGCGATCGAAAAAGGGCGTGACAATATGAATTAGAAAATAATGAATATTTAGTCTTGAGAGATGTGGACTTCTACGAGAGTAAAATTCTTTTTCATGTAGAAAAATATGAATTGATTAACAACATAAAAGTGATCCCGGATGAAATAAAGGAAGAAAGGAATCAACACGATTTTGAAGAAATACAGACAAATAATGTAGGTACGGACAAAGCTCGCATAAAAAATCCGGATATCGAATACCAAACCTACGGATCAGCCAGAATTAGATCTAATATATGCTAATCAAATTAATAAAAGCGTGAAAGAAATACAAACGGAAGATACCCGGGGCAATGAAAAGCCACCGAAGGAACAATTGGGTCGGAGTAAGCGACAGAAGTATGACTCAGTTCAATTGCGTGACTG
This sequence comes from Przewalskia tangutica, assembly GCA_029844215.1. NCBI lineage: Eukaryota > Viridiplantae > Streptophyta > Magnoliopsida > Solanales > Solanaceae > Przewalskia > Przewalskia tangutica. Next base: position 106,030,087 of record CM056730.1, read on the forward strand.
AAACATTCCAGAAAGAAAGTTCATCGACGAGTTCGCCCGATCCTCAACAACCCTCAGGTGCGCCTTATCCCTTAACTCGTTATATATTTTGTGATAATATTTTCTTGAAACACCAAAACTTCCTTCTAGTATTTATGACAGAAGTTGAACCAAAATTCTTCTCGGAGGCCATGAAGAAGAAATGTTGGATGAAAGCCATGCAACAAAAAATCCAAGCTTTGGAGGACAATGTCATATGAACATTGGAAACATTACCGCCGGATAAGAAAGCACTCGGATGTAGATGGATGTACAAGATCAAATATAATTCGGACGACACAATTTTGCGATATAAAGCTCAGTTGATCACCTTCGATAATAAGTATGAGGGATGTATTGACTACAATGAAACGTTTGCTCCAGTGGCGAAGATAGTGATTGTTCAGACCTTCTTGACAGTAGCAGTTGCTCAAAATTGAGAGTTTCATCATATGTATGTTCATAACACCTTCTTGCACGGAGAACTGGCGGAAGAAAATTTTATGAAATTACCACTAAAATTCCGTGTGTCCGATCCGAGAAGTGTGTCGACTCTGAAAATCTTTGTATGAGTTGAATCAAGCCCCGCGATGCTGGTTTACCAAATTATCAAGTATCTTGATGAAATATGGATTCAAACAGTCATACTCTGATTATTCTCTCTTCACGATGTACTAGAGAAAAGTACAACTTAACATCCTAGTTTATGTGAATGACTTAATTTACTCCGACAATGACCAAAGTGCAATTGCACGATTCCATGACTATCTTCGAGCATGTTTTCACATAAAGGATTTAAGTCTCCTGAAGTATTTTCTGGGAATTGAAGTTGCACGTGGATCAATCGAATTATTTCTATGTTAATAGAAATATGTCTTGGATATTATCTCTGAGTACGAGGTACTGGGAGCAAAAATAATCAATAGTCTTACGTAGTGGTCGACTGGTCGCCCACCGATCGGACCGGCGGGATCGGACGGCTTCGGAGAGTGAGGCTGGCCTGGCCGGGCAGGCGACGGGACCGGAGTAGCGGACGATATTGTCCCGCCCTGCACGGCCCCACGGGCGGTCGGGACGGACTGCCGGTTTTTTTTTTTTTAAATTTTTCCACTAAATAAAAAATACTAAATTACTAACAAAGTAACATTAACATATAGTCATATAGTGATAGTCATAGACTCATATACTCATATTATACTATTATAGTATTATAGTATTATATTCATATATATAATATATTTATAAAGTATAAACTAAATAATTAAACAAAGATAAGAAAAGTGTAAAAAAAACATCCCAAGGTTGTTTTTGTGCCTCTTATATTATTATTTATTTTATTGAAATATACAAGATTCAGAATTACAATATTGTAGTGTACTGTTGTTGAAAAAAATTGCAAAAGACATAGAAAAATTAAAAAATTGCAATGAAATAAATTATCAATTTGAAAATACTTTTTCTAGTTTCTTTATAATTTCGTGTGGTTCTTCGGTTGGAATTGGTATATCTTGGTCAAATTGTTCCACGTCGCTACTCATGCCTTCAGATAAAAATGTATGAAGATTTGTGAGAAATAAGAAGAGAAAATGAGGTATTTATAGCTGGAAAATTGGGTAAAAGTATAAATATAATAACTTAGGGGTTAAAAATAAATATAAAGGGGGTAGGGGGTTGGGGGAGTGGGGGAAGCAAAAAATGGCCGTTGTCTAACGGCCAAAATGTAAAATGGCCGTTAGATAACGACTATTTTTGGCACTTGGCGGGACTCATGGATCGCCGATCGGACGGACGTCCTGGCGGGACCGGGTCGGGTGGGACCATACCATGTCCCGCCCCGCCGAGCCCCGCCCGCTTTTTTTTACATGGTGTCGGACGGCCTGGTCGGTCGCCCACCGCCACTTCTAAACTCTCATGGAACAAAATCATAATTTGGGGTTGACCAAAGGGGATAATTTGGAAGATCTGAAACCATACCGATGTTTGGTTGGTAGATTGATATACCTCTGGTTTACGCATTCAGAGTTATCCTATTGTGTGCATGTTCTGTCTCAATTCATGCACCAATCAAAGAAACACACTCGAGAGACGCCCTTCGGGTGGTGAGATACTTGAAGAAAAATCCTGGGCAAGAAATTGTGTTAAGAAAGGATTGTGATCTCCGGTTGTGTGGGTGGTGTGATGTGGACTATGTTGGGTTTCCATTGACTCGAAAATCATTCACCGGATGGTTTATCTCCCTAAAAAATTCACCGATATCATGAAAAGCAAAGAAGCAACACATGGTCTCTCGCTCGTCAGCAGAGGTCGAATACCGTTCAATGGTCATGACGATTTGTGAATTGAAATGGTTGAAGAAAATCCTTCATAGCTAGGGTGTCGAACATACATCTCCGATTAAAATCTATTATGATAATCAAGCGGCATTATATATTTCATGAATGGACTAAACATATTGAAGTTGACTGTCATTATGTTCGGGACGCACTCGAAATTGATATAATACTTCTGAGTTATGTGTCAACCGTCGGACAATTGATTGACGTATTTACAAAGGTTTTGGGAAAATCACAACATCAATATCTGCTTGGCAAGTTGGGCATTCGAGACCCCCATACTCCAACTTGAGGGGGGTATTGAGACCGACATCAGCATCGACCACAGACGAACCCAATTTGTTTTTTTAGTTTAACTCTAATAATTTATGATAAAATCATAATCTAAATATATTTGATAAATTGTAATTATAATAATTTACCCTAATAGAATTTCCTTGTTAGACTAGAAAAATGAGGAACGTTATATTTCTTTTGTCATATTAATGTCAAGACACGCCAGATGTAAGAATTAGCGTCATTAGATTGTTCAGATAATTTGACATGCTAAAGACTTTCCGATGTGACATAATATTCCCTCCGATACAACATTTCCTATGTCCTTAAAAGATGGGGCGGATAATGATGAAATTTGGACTTTGATTTTTCAAATAAAATTTACCTATTAAATAAAAAACTACTACAAATTATCATTTTCATAATTAAAAATGATTGAAATTTAGTAACTCACAGTAGAAAATTATCTAAGTACATGTTTGACCAAGCCCCTGAAAGTCAGAAACACTTTTTAGGTCAATCATGTACTTTTCAAAAGTAGAAACAATTTTTAAAAAAACCAAAAAATATTTCTATATAGGAAGAGAAGCAGAAACATCAATTTTGGTGCCTCTCGAAAAGTCCTTTTTGCCCATTAAATTAATTTTTTTGGATCCATTTACCCTTTTCTTTTCACAAAATTCATTTTAATCTCATATAATATTCCCATATAAAATAAGAATTTGGGAATGGGGTAAGGCGGGGGTAAAAAAATCATATTTTTTATAAATTGTTTATAAAAGTAAAAATAATAATAGAAATTTGAGAATGTGGTAGGTGGACGGGAGGGGGAGGGGGTAGAGGAGGTAAGAAAAAAATTCATATTTTCAATCATTTTTTATAAAAGTAACAAAAAATATGAAATAGAAATTTGAGAATGGGGTAGGGCAATGGGGGTGGGGGTAGGGTAGGGCGGGTAAGAAAAAAAATCATATTTTTTATAAATTATTTATAAAAGTAAAAAAAATATAAAATAAATTTTTTAGAATGTGGTAGGTGGACGGGGGAGGGGTGGCGAAGGGGGAGGTAATAATTTTTTTTCATATTTTCAATCATTTTTAATAAAAGTAACAAAAAATATGAAATATAAATTTGAGAATGGGGTAGGGCAATGTGGTAGGGGTAGAGCAGGGGGTAAGAAAAAAAATCATATTTTTTATAAATTATTTATAAAAGTAAAAAAAAAAAATATAAAATAGAAATTTGAGAATGTGGTCGGTGGCGGGGGTAAGAAAAAAAATTATATTTTAAATGATTTTTTTATAAAAGTAACAAAAAATATGAAATAGAAATTGGAGGATGTGGTAGGGCAATAGGGGGTGGGGTTTGGGTGTATGGCGAGGGAGGGGGGGTGAAGTGGGAAGAAAAAAATTCATATTTCTTATAAAAGTAAAAAAAATATGACATAGAAATTTGAGGATGAGGTGGGGGTAGGTGTGGGTAGGGCGGGGGTAGGTTGGACATATTTGAGTATAATATTATTTTTTTATTAAATGTTGTAATTAAATAAATTTTTTAAAATGATTAAATTGTAAAGATATATTAATTTTTAGAAACATAGGATAGAAAATAATATTTTAAATAGTTTTAAATCTATTAAAAAGAATATTTTAGTAAATTTGCATAAATATGGGTCAAACAAGAAACTGTTTCTGTTTCTCAGAAGTACTTCTATAATTATAGGTCAAACACCCTAACAGATTCTCTAAAAATAGTTTCTGCAAACTATTTCTAAAAAACAGAAACAATTTTCTAGAAGCTTGGTCAAACAAACCCTAACTCCTGGAGTAGCAATATAAAAGAAGGTGAAAACAGATTCTTCTTAATATTTTATAAGTATATTTGAACCAAAACATTTAAAATATCTCTAAATATAGCTCGGTATATGTACATTTCTTGTTAGTAGGTTTTTAAGTATCACCAAGATAAATAAATTTAGTAGCAAACGTAGAACTACTTACAAGCCTGGGTGGTTTATCACCCATACCTCGAAAAGTAGGTTCGTTTTCAAATATCATTGATGCATATATAAAAAAAAATAGTCAAACTCAATGGGTGGTTTATCACCCATACCTCGAAAAGTAGGTCCGTTTTCAAACATCATTGATGCATATATAAAAAAAATAGCCAAACTCAATGGGTGGTTTATCACCCATACCTCGAAAAGTAGGTTCATTTTTAAACATCATTGATGCATATATAAAAAAAATAGCCAAACTCAATGGGTGGTTTATCACCCATACCTCGAAAAGTAGGTCCGTTTTCAAACATCATTGATGCATATATAAAAAAAAATAGCCAAACTGTTAAAGACGACAAGAATTACATATTGGATGCGCAGTCGGTAGCCATGGGAGGTTTATCTGTGAGAGTGAAGAACGAAGTAATGTGAACTGAATAGAGAAAATGGGGAAGACGAAGAGGAGAGAGAAATTGTGTCGGTTGAATTAACTTTTGGAAAAACTGAATAATGTTTTCCTCTGTATCACCTTTTACTATATACACCATACACTTTCAATATCACAACTATACACTTTGACCTCCTCAACTTCCATTAATACAACTAACCACCCATAACTAATTTAATGAATTAAACTAGACTAGTGCAAGTTAATCTTCTACTATGCACCTCATGGCACTTTGGTGCACATGTCTAATACTTCTACACCCCCCCTCAAGCTAGGAGTGATGAAGATATTCTTCATTCCGAGCTTGGACATCAAGAACTGATGTTGTCCTCGGCTGACTGCCTTGGTAAACAAATCTGCTGGTTGCTCAGCCGAAGGTATGTACTTCGTCTGAATGAGGCCAAGCATGATCTTTTCCCGAATGAAGTGACAGTCGATGTCGATGTGTTTAGTTCTCTCGTGAAAAACTGGATTAGCTGCAATAAGGATCGCTGAATGGCTATCAGTATGAACTGGGACAGGTAAGTCGATGGACACCCCAAGTTCTTTGTACAGACCCTCAAGCCAAACCACCTCTGCGACAGATGCTGCCAATGCCCGATACTCAGCTTCGGCAGAACTTCTGGATACAGTAACTTGCTTCTTAGATTTCCAGACAATAGGAGAAGTCCCAAATAGGACGGATATCAAGATCAGATTTCGCTGGGGCATGATCCCAATCGTCGCCAGAACACTGCGGACTTGAAGAATCGTATCGCCAATAGATTCTGAACCGGGGCATTTTTGATGATTTGACAATCCTCGCCCCGCCAAGATGAGACTGCTTGGGAGCCTGCATGAACTGACTAAGGCACTGCACCGGATAAGCAATATCTGGTCTGGTATTTGTGAGATAAAACAACCTGCCAATAAGTCGTCGGTAGATACCAGGATCCAGGAGTAGAGGATCCTTCTTAAGTTGATCAGCTTCTTCTGAATTGGTGGATGCAGCAGTGTGTTGATCAAACTCTGCAGTCGTCAGTTTCTGATGCATCTCCATAGGAGAAGGAGATGGCTTGGCTCCTGCTAAGCCCATATCAGAAATCAATTCAAGTGCATATTTCCTCTGATGCATAGCAATCCCCTGTTCACTTCTAGCAAATTCAATGCCAAGAAAATATCGGAGCTCACCAAGATCCTTTATTTTGAAGGCTGATTGTAGAACCTCCTTTGTTGACAGAAGTAATGCTCTATCTGTCACGACCCGAACCCGGGCCCGTGACTGGTGCCTTACCCCGGGCACCCTAGTGATACAACATCAGAGAACATCAGCGGAAATAAAAACATGAACATGAATTAAGAGACAAGATAAATAAACAAAGCAACCAAAATAGCTTGCCTTTCATCATATATACATAAATACCCGAACAGCTTATCCTTTTTAAAACCCCGCCACAACAAAGGCTGCACTCTAAGATTTTTACAACAGCTATGACGGACAGGCCCCGCCATACCTCGAATGTATAAGAATCTGCTGCACTGTGGTAACATACCAAAAGATAAGCCTCAAGAAATGGGGCTTCCGACACACTGAATCGTGATCCATGAGCGAGGATCCACAACCGATGTACTTCCACTGCGGCATGAACGCACTTCAAGGAGGTCAAGATAACAGTACCAAATATGTGAAATCAGAAAAGATCAGAATGAAATCATAATAGTCATATAAAGCGAGACATGTATGATAACGGATGAAATACGTGTCCTCGCCATCTCGTGGGACTCGGTGTAGAATCGGATGAAATACGTGTCCCGCCATCTCGTGGGACTCGGTGTATAATCGGATGGAATACGTGTCCTCGCCATCTCGTGGGACCTTGTATAATCAAATGGAATACGTGTCCCCGCCATCTCGCGACTTTGTATAGTCAAATGAAATACGTGTCCTCGCCATCTCGGGACTCGGTGTAGAATCGTTCACAACAAATCAACCGCCCTCCATCGAGAGACGCGGTACGTAAATACAACAAAGGCTATCACAACAAGCATAGGCAAGTTTTCACAACAACAAGTATAGGCAAGCTTCACGACAACAAGCATAGTAAGCTTCACGACAACAAGCATAGGCAAGTTATACACAACTCAAAGTACTTTCATTTTATGCCAAAGTCCGGTTTTAACCTAAGGTACTACGACGTTAAATTACTTTTAAAGATCCATTTCTTTTACAAAGGTCACCCGATACGTAGTAAAAAATAGAGTGACTAACATCGTTAAGTAAACCAAAATGCTTTTCCTTTGTAAAATCAAGTAACAACCTTATTTTCCAAACGTTCAAGTTTGCCTAATTTCAAATGCTCAAGTTTCTCATTTTTGAAAAGGTTTCGTAGTTCATAGTTTTAATCCTTTAAACATAATTCTCCTTTAAACGTTTTGAGAAACATATGCCTTATAGGTGAGTAGGTTATTCTTGTTTATAAACGATCTTATTAAGCAGTCATGATCTAGGAAATGTAATATCATTTTGTCTCATCTTAGCTTCTATGCAGATGGAGGTTTCTACTGGTTTTAATAATACTTCATTAGTCTTTACATTTCCCTTTATTAACGCTGCAGTGGTTTGTCGATACTTATTCTGATTTCCGAAATCAGTAAAACATTATTCCTTTTCAAACCAAGTACTCATTACTCACGAATAAGGTTTCACACTTTTTACAAAATTCATATTAATACCATTAAGTCAAGTCTCTTATCTTCTAAAAATCAGTAAACCATTCTTTTTATCACTCTTAAGATGTTATACCTAACTTCCCATAAAGCTAGTACAACTCTTATGTTTTCAAAGCCAAGTATTACTCTTCTTTAAAAAAAAGGGTCTTTTTGGAACACTTCAAGTTCTTTGTTACTACACATCAAATCCGTTATAAGTCAAATCAGTTATCCTTTGAAACCACAAAGCGCTTACCTACATAAAGCTGTTATAACCAACTTCCCATAAAGCCGTTATAACACTTTATGTTTCAAACCAATCAAATACATTAAACACATGTACGTCTACCGTACTACATAGTTATACACATATCATGCTAGAACAGATAGGAAGAGGTTCACATACCTCGCGACGATTACCGACTAATAGCAAAGTGCTCCAAGTACCTCAAACCGTCGGCTACACCTTAAGCCAAGTAGACCACGCCACACGTAGTATTTCAACCTATAGAGGCCACAAGGCGCCTATTAACATCTTAGATCTCAATGTAGAATATCTTACAGAAAATTCGCAAAGACTCTCCCGCAACAACAGAAATCTCCTCTCTATCGAGGCCGCTACCAAGCCAACCAGTGGGGTTTGCACGCCTAACCGGACGCTGCATAATTCTACTCACAAGAATACTACAAGCTTCATGTAATACACCCATGTAATTACGATTCCACTTCTTAAAATTCAGGCTTAAGTCGCAAGACATTGCCGTAAGTATTATTCAGGCTTAAGTCAAAAGACATTGCCGCACAACTATGTTCAGTTCTAAATATAGTATACTCAACTATATACTCCTACAACATGTAATTTACAATTACAACAGAAGGTCAAGAATGTTTACCTCGATAAGCCCAAAATTATCCGAGTTTATATGTCGATCCTGAGCAAGGTTTAGCTCCTACTCCGTGCGCTCCAACCCGCTCCAACCAACCCTTAGAAGTTCTAACCAACTTCTACTTAACACTTCAACCGACTATGAAGGTTTTTCCTTAGGGTTTCGTTTTTGTGACTGAGGGAAGTATAATAGTATTTTTTGGGCTTTTGTATAAAAAAGGTACTTTGGAAAGTACTACAAGGTATATGGGCTAAAGTATTTGGGCATTATAACAATACTAGGAGAGTATTTCTATACCACAAAAATGGGTATTATACGAAAACAACTAGGCTAGTGGTACCCTCGCCAGTGGCACCACAAAGGCAAGTGGGGGTTCGCCGAGGGCCTTCAAGAGGGGGGGAGAGGGGTGGTGTTTGGACGAGAACAAGGTTGAGGGAGAGGGATTTTTGAGACTTAGATAGATTGCTCAAGTTTGGATGAAATAACTCTTCAACTTAGAGGGGTATTTATAGGTCAAGGAATGGCCAACCAATGGCCAAGATCCATCCAAGTGTTAGGCAAGTGTAAGGCCAAGATTAAGCCATGTGCTACCTTATCCATCTACACAAAATATACTACCTAACCCTTGACCAAAATTTCAACAGAAAAAAACGTGCAAGACTAGCCCATTTGCCGTCCAACCTCTTCCAATGTGAGGGTGACGCTTGTCACCCTCCCGTTGGTCCAAAATGTTACGTCTCTCGGAAAAATCCGCAAAAATTAAAAATGCCATAGCCGGAATTTTCCCTACGAAAGTTGTGGAAACGTTTAGCCGAAAACGACTCTAACGGTGTTGTGTACAAATTTCAAACTTGCCTAACTTAAGGCTCAAATTATTATACGACGCCTCACGCACATACTGGAAATACTGGGTATAACATTCTTCCTTAGAAACATTCGTCCGAATGTTCCTTCTCGCCTCAAAACAACACGCGTCTTGGTATAGCCTTCACTATTATACTTACGAAACCAAACATGCCACACCGCCACAAAAATAACATGCGGCGAAAACCCAAATCCAAGCCAACAAGGAATCACCTCTGCCTCACAAAAGTTCCCACCAAGGTCTAAAAATATAATCCCTTCGCACCTTCATTTCTCAAAAGAAACGATCACACACGCTCACTTCTCCCTATCTCTGCACTTCTCGAACACTCGAACTCTTTCTAGTATCCGTACCATACTTCCGCCAACGCTTCGTTTTTCCAACCTCGAGTTACTACTCCAAACTTGGTCATCTTACTAACCTCGATTTCCTAAGGCCATTCTCGGCCTTCACGAATCGATTCGGTCGAACGTATCCACGAACTCATACGATGGTCATCTAAACTGGGCCTAGCACCTCGTGACTTCGCCACTGGCCGACCACCCAGAGCTGACTCCACCGAAGCAGTCGCGGGTTGGCCCGCAACATGGCCCCAACCCGACCCATCGTCGCGCCAACTCTTGCTCTCGACACGGAACAATCTTGCTAAATCACATCATGAAAGATACCACTTTCATTTACCCAACCTGGACTTATCACACAATACATTCTAGGCATAAAATGCACTCGACAAGGATCACTCGCAAAATCTTGTACTCAAGACTACTTACATCTAAGGTCTCAATCGTAATATTCTAAGGTTCATCATTTTCTCACCCCCAAGCTTACCCTTTTCACCAACCAGGTTCCTAAATCACATCTTAGCACAAAGCTATCCGAACATAACACTTAACACATTAACATAACATCAAAACATACAAGCCTCTGTAGGTTAAGGATATACCGTAGCTACCGCTCCACTCTAATCATAAGCTCACTGCAGGCGATACCGTAGGCGATGAACCCGCCATCGATCCTAGAGGTGAGTCATTCTGCTTGCATCCTTCCTACTAGGACAATTTCTCATACGGCTCGACGGCCGCAGAAAACAAGCACCAGAAAAAGACGACATTCTCGATGACGCTCGCCACATCGTACACCGAGGAAAACTCGAACCCGATCGCTAGAACCCATGTATATCCGGAACTAAGCTCGAGCTCGACTCAGCCCCGAATACCTCGAACGCCCCGACGATCGTGGGGACCATTCTGCATCGCGAGGTACATAACTAGATCGGCCACGAGGCGGTCCGCCTCGAAAGTTACCAAAGGACCTCGCATTGCTCGCCTCTTCGCCGATCTCGCCATTCCGCCGACCTCTCCGTGCCTCACATCCTAGTGCATGAGCCAGACGCGGCAATGTCCGCCCATGCGGTGAAGGGCTACACCCGCATAAGCCTCGCTAAGTAATCATCCACCCGACGTAGCGGTACTGGCCCTCCATATCGCTACTACATGGAACATACCGAGCTAATGAGTCGAACTCCACATTGTACTTCTAACCGCCCGCCTGCCCCGCTCAACGTCAAAAATCGCCGCCCGAGCCTCCTCATTTGGGGCAAGAAATGTGCAAGAAAAGCCTCGAGAACTCGTCCCATACGGCCGGAAGTGCATACTCTTCCCGACAACTCCCACGAATCAAACTACCAATCGCAGATCACGCAATCGATGCGAACCCAATACCACCGACTCGCCTCAAACTCGATCACTCATGATCCGTCAGAGTCGCTTGGATAAACTCCCGAGGGTCATCTCGCCTCTCGATCCATGTAACATCGCGGCTACAACTCGTAAAGTCCCGTAGCCTCAAATCGCTCGCTCGGGGTGAACTACGGTGCTAATTGGGCCGGAATCGCCGATTCAAATTTATCTCATATCTCGCCACGACTCGACAAGAATCGCCATCTCTCAGTACCCCATCTCATCCGCTTCAGCCGCGACCAGAGGCTCAGTATCAGAGTCTCAGCAGCCCATCGCCGCGCTCTAAATCGCTGGCCGGGCGGCGTCGCGAAACTCGCCGTTGTAAGCACTGCTCAGCATCGACCGCTCGCGCTCGCATCTCTCTCAGATTCACTAACAGCCTCCTCGATCGCTTGCCCATTCGGGCTCAGGTTTTACGCGAGGCATAATCGTAAAGGAAAGGAATACGCCGAGGGTCCAACTTATCACACACTCAGGGCACGATCTCGTAATGAGAAGAATGGAAACCAATCTTAAATGTCCTATAGCCTCTCGATTATAGATGGTGCACAACACACCGATAATCAAGACTTACTAGACACGGTCGTAGACACTTTCCGAGGACTAATCGCTCGATACCACTTTTGTCACGACCAACCAGGTTCGTGGATCGTGCCTTACCGGGCACCCTAGTGATACAACATCGAGAACATCTGGAAATAAAAACATGAACATGAATTAAGAGACAAGATAAATAAACAGCAACCAAAACAGCTTGCTTTCATCATATATACATAAATACCCGAACAGCTTATCCTTTTTAAAACTCCCGCCACAACAAAGGCATGCACTTAAGATTTTTACAAGCTATGACGGACAGGCCCCGCCATACCCTCGAATGTATAAGAATCTGCACTCGTGGTAACATACCAAAAGATAAGCCTCCAAGAAATGGGGCTTCCGACACGCTGAATCGTGATCCTATGGCGAGGATCCACAACCGATGTACTTCCACTGCGCAGATGAACGCAGCCTCAAGCGAGGTCGATAACAGTACCAAGTATGTGAAATCGAAAAGATCAGAATGAAATCATAATAGTCTATATAAAGCGAGACATGTATGATAACCGGATGAAATACGTGTCCTCGCCATCTCGCGACTCGGTGTAGAATCGATGAAATACGTGTCCTCGCCATCTCGTGACTCGGTGTATAATCGATGGAATACGTGTCCCCGCCATCTCGTGGGACTCGTGTATAATCAAATGGAATACGTGTCCCCGCCATCTCGGGACTCGGTGTATAATCAAATGAATACGTGTCCTCGCCATCTCGTGGGACCTTGTAGAATCGCTCACAACAAATCAACCGCCTCCATCGAGACGCGGGGTACAGAAATACAACAAAGGCTATCACAACAAGCATAGGCAAGTTTTCACAACAACAAGTATAGGCAAGCTTCACGACAACAAGCATAGGCAAGCTTCACGACAACAAGCATAGGCAAGTTATACACAACTCAAAGTACTTTCATTTTATGCCAAAGTCCGGGTTTTAACCCTAAGGTACTACGTACGTTAAATTACTTTTAAAGATCCATTTCTTTTACAAAGGTCACCCGATACCCGTAGTAAAAAAATAGAGTGACTAACATCGTTAAGTAAACCAAAATGCTTTTCCTTTGTAAAATCAAGTAACAACCTTATTTTCCAAACGTTCAAGTTTGCCTAATTTCAAATGCTCAAGTTTCTCATTTTTGAAAAGGTTTCGTAGTTCATAGTTTTAATCCTTTAAACATAATTCTCCTTTAAACGCTTTTGAGAAACATATGTCTTATAAAGTAGGTTATTCTTGTTTATAAACAATCTTATTAAGCGATCATGATCTAGGAAATGTAATATCATTTTGTCTCATCTTAGCTTCTATGAAGATGGAGGTTTCTACCGGTTTTAATAATACTTCATTAGTCTTTACATTTCCCTTTATTAACGCTGATGGTTTGTCGATACTTATTCGATTTCAAATCAAGAAACATTATTCCTTTTAAAACCAAGTACTCATTACTCACGAATGAGGTTTCACACTTTTTACAAAATTCATATTAATACCATTAAGTCAAGTCTCTTATCTTCTAAAAATCAGTAAACCATTCTTTTTATCACTCTTAAGACGTTATACCTAACTTCCCATAAAGCTAGTACAACTCTTATGTTTTCAAAGCCAAGTATTACTCTTCTTTAAAAAGGGTCTTTTGGAACACTTCAAGTTCTTTGTTACTACACATCAAATCCGTTATAAGTCAAATCGCTTATCCTTTGAAACCACAAAGCGCTTTCTTACCTACATAAAGTCGTTATAACCAACTTCCCATAAAGTCGTTATAACACTTTATGTTTCAAACCAATCAAATACATTAAACACACGACGCTCACCGTACTACATAGTTATACACATATCATGCTAGAACAGATAGGAAGAGGTTCACATACCTCGCGACGACATCGACTAATAGCAAAGCGCCCAAGTACCTCAAACCGTCGGCTACACCTTAAGCCAAGTAGACCACGCCACACGTAGTATTTCAACCTATAGAGGCCACGCGCGCCTATTAACATCTTAGATCTCAATGTAGAATATCTTACGTAAAATTCGCAAAGACTCTCCCGCAACAGCGTAAATCTCCTCCTCTATCGAGGCCGGCTACCAAGCCAACCAGGGGGGGTTTGCACGTCTAACCGGACGCGTACAATTCTACTCACAGAATACTACATGCTTCACTGTAATACACCCTATGTAATTACGATTCGCCACTTCTTAAAATTCAGGCTTAAGTCGCAAGACATTGCCGTAAGTATTATTCAGGCTTAAGTCAAAAGACATTGCCGCACAACTATGTTCAGTTCTAAATATAGTATACTCAACTATATACTCCTACAACATGTAATTTACAATTACAACAGAAGGTCAAGAATGTTTACCTCGATAAGCCCAAAATTATCCGAGTTTATATGTCGATCCTGAGCAAGGTTTAGCTCCTACTCCGTGCGCTCCAACCCGCTCCAACCAACCCTTAGAAGTTCTAACCAACTTCTACTTAACACTTCAACCGACTATGGAGGTTTTTCCTTAGGGTTTCGTTTTTGTGACTGAGGGAAGTATAATAGTATTTTCTGGGCTTTTGTATAAAAAAGGTACTTTGGAAAGTACTACAAGGTATATGGGCTAAAGTATTTGGGCATTATAACAATACTAGGAGAGTATTTCTATACCACAAAAATGGGTATAATACGAAAACAACTAGGCTAGGGGGGGTACCCTGGCCAGGGCACCACAAAGGCAGGGGGTTCGCCGAGGGCCTTCAAGAGGGGGAGAGGGTGGTGTTTGGACGAGAACAAGGTTGAGGAGAGGGATTTTGAGACTTAGATAGATTGCTCAAGTTTGGATGAAATAACTCTTCAACTTAGAGGGGTATTTATAGGTCAAGGAATGGCCAACCAATGGCCAAGATCCATCCAAGTGTTAGGCAAGTGTAAGGCCAAGATTAAGCCATGTGCTACCTTATCCATCTACACAAAATATCCTACCTAACCCTTGACCAAAATTTCAACACAAAAAACGTGCAAGACTAGCCCATTTGCCGTCCAACCTCTTCCAATGTGAGGGTGACACATGTCACCCTCCCGTTGGTCCAAAATGTTACGTCTCTCGGAAAAATCCGCAAAAATTAAAAATGCCATAGCCGAAATTTTCCCTACGAAAGCTGTGGAAACGTTTCGTCGAAAAACGACTCCTAACGGGTGTTGTGTACAAATTTCGAAACTTGCCTAACTTAAGGCTCAAATTATTATACGTACGCCCTCACGTACATACTCTAGAAATACGGGGTATAACACTATCGTTCCCTGTTAGTAGAAGATCATCGACATAGACCAAGACAATGACAATCTTCCCATTCTGCTGCTTGGTAAAGAGAGAGTAATTCCTGCGACTCTGTGTAAAACCAGAATCGACTAATGCTGAAGATAACTTGATATTCCACTGTCTCGATGCCTGCTTCAATCCATACAATGATTTCAGTAGTTTACAGACTTTACCAGCTGCAGTGGTTGATTGAAAACCTTCAGGAAGTTGCATATAAACTTCTTCAAATAAGTCACCTTGGAGGAAGGCATTGTAAACATCCATCTGATGTATGATCCACTGCTTAGCTGCTGCAATGGATATGACAGCTCTCACTGTTGCCATTTTCACAACAGGTGAGAATGTTTCTTGATAATCAAGACCTTCTTTTTGGTTGTATCCTTTCGCAACTAGCCTTGCTTTAAATCTTTCAATCTCACCAGTTGCTTTGTATTTGATTTTGTATACCCACTTACATCCAATGGCTTTCTTCCCCTTAGGTAATGACACTAGCTCCCAGGTTTTATTCTCCTCTAGTGCCTGAACTTCAGCTTTCATGGCCTCAACCCATTTCACATCCTTGGCAGCCTCATTATAATTGCAAGGTTCTATGGCAATGGAGGACTTGGCTATGAATGCCTGATAACTGGAAGAAAGCCCTGAGTAGGTTAAACCTGCAGAGATAGAATATAAGCAATTAGATGACCCCTCTTTTATGATGTAATCCTTATGCCAGATAGGAGGCCTGCTGGCCCTTGCTGATCTTCTTAGATCAGGACTATCACCCTGCATGACTGACTCAGGATTCTGCAGGCTGGAATTAGGAACATCTGCATTGGTGGTAGCTGCCTGCTGTAGAACTGGAACTGGAATGACTTCATTTTCATGAGTATTGTCATTGACTGGAGGATGTCCAATGGTCATATCTCCTGGATGTACTAGAGCATCATAAGAAAATGAATCATGAGTATGTATAGATCATGTTTCAGTCTCATTACTACCATTTTTGAAAGGAAAAATGTCCTCCATGAAGACTACATCTCTACTCATGAAGATAATTCTATTATCAAAATCATATAACTGGTAACCTTTTTGCATTGAACCATATCCCAGGTGTACAGATTTCACTGCTCTGGGGCTGAATTTATCATGATGAACAAGATTAGTCGCAAAACATAGACTCCCAATGACTCTTAAATGAGATAGAGAAGGGACTGATTTGTATAACCTCTCATAAGCAAACACATGGTTCAGTACAGATAAGGGAACCCTATTCAAGACATAAATCGCCTGCTCAATGCGAAGCCCTGAACCGCTCTTGATGGCCTCATTGCCTCCAAATGTGCATGCTTCCTTTCAACAACTCCATTCTGTTGAGGAGTATAGGGACATGAGCTCTCATGGACCACTCCATGCTCCTGAAACAGTGCCCTGCAGTTACTATTAAAAAATTCAGTCCATTGTCCGACCTTACTTTCTTAATTTTGGCTTCAAATTGTGTATCCACTGTTAAGAAAAAGTTCTTAAGCAGAGTAAACACATCAGATTTCAGCCTCATCAGAAAGACCCATGTCCATCTAGAGTAATCGTCTACAATTGTAAGAAAGTATTTCATTCCATTATAGGTATCAACTCTATAAGGTCCCCATACATCCAAATGCAACAATTCAAAAGGAGTAGATGTTCTAGTAGAGCTAACAGGGAATGGAACTCTAGTCTGTCTTGCTAAGGGACACACTTCACAATTATGGAATGTAAATGAATTATCCTGCTGGAAACAGGGTATCCTTCTCAGCACACTCAATGGCACATGACATAGCCTCTGATGCCACACTGCTGCATCAGTCTTCTGTGCTGCTGTCAAGCTTTTGTGTGGTTCCTGTCTTTTATTCTGTTTGTCCATAGACAGGATGTATAATTCATCCTTCTCAGTACCAATCGCTCTCACCTTCCCAGATGAGAGATCCTGAAATATGCAACATGTGGGAAAGAAATTGACACTACAATTCAGTTCCCTTGTTACTTTGAAAACTGACATCAAGTTGAACTGAAAGGTAGGAACACAGAGAACATTTTTTAAGACATCACCTCCTCCAATGTGATAGTCTCCTATGTGTGATATCTTGGTCGACTCTCCGCAGTAGTCGTGCATTTTACCTGCACCTTCTGTTAGTCGTTTGTTATGTAAATCTCGTTGATTGCCAACCATGTGATTGGTGGCTCCTGAGTCTATTATCCATTTTATTATAGGCTGTGTGTCAAAGTTGTTACAGATACCTGCCATGTTGGCCACGAAGCTGTTTGCTCTTCCAGTTTCTGCTTGGTCCTTCAGTAAGTTGAGTAGTTGCTGATGTTGTTGATGTGTAAACTGGTATGTTCCTTTTTGTAACATTTGTCTTTCTGCATCATTCTGATTCTGTCCCATAACTCCATAGCCTGTCTCAGTGTTCTCGCATATAGGATCATTCTCAGTCACCATATTTGCCTTCTTCACATTACCCTGTGTCGAATCATCTGGATAACCATTCAATCAGAATAATTCTTCCAGACATGACCTGTCTTTCCACAATATGTGCATTTCTTCAGCCTATTGCAATCTATCTTCTTATGCCCCTTGATATGACAAAAATCACATGTTATATTCGAGCTATATGATTTTTTCTGTTTGTATGTATCAACGCATGTGCTGTCATAGTGAATACGCATGAAGAGTTTCCACCTTCATCACGTATATTACCCTGAATAGTCCCAGCCAAACACCTCTGACTCTCCTCTTGATTTATCATAGCATAAACTTGATTTAGATTGGGCAAATGGCTCATTAACAACACTTGACTCCTCACATGACTATAGCTATCGTTAAGTCCCATTAAGAATTGTAGCATCCTTTGATATTGAAGATGATCTACGAATTCTTTGGACTTAGCACAGCAATTTGGTACAGGTATGATGGAATCATACTCATCCCATAAATCCTTAAGTCTCGAGTAATATACAGACACAGGTGTAGTTCCTTGTCGCAGTGTAAATATGTCCTTGTGTAACTGAAATGCTCTAGAACTATTTACCTTATCAAACCTATCTCGCAGTTCCTCCCATATCATGTATGAATCTGAGTTGAAGAGCATTCCAGTCAACAAGCTCTTACTCATGTTCCCCATTAACCACGACACCACAATAGCGTTGCACCTTTCCCACAAACTCTCAAGATTTCCAGAGAAGTTTTCCTTCTTCACAGTTCCATCGACGAATCCAATCTTGTTATTTCCCAGCAGTGCAAGCCTCATCGCTCTGCTCCATATTGTGTAGTTATCCATCCCTGTGAGCACAATCCCAACTGACAACGATCCAGGGGCGTCGGATGGGTATAGATACAGTGGATGGTTGTGGTCTATGGTCACAACCGTATCTGTTCTACCAGTTGATGTTCCTTCAATACTTCCCATTTTTCCTCAAGTATAAACTCGAAAAACGTAGTGAGTAATGAATACAGACGATTAGGTCAACAAACAATACCAGAAAGTTGGATCAACAAGCGTGACCAACGAAGTCGAGAGATACTAGAAAGTTGGATCAACAAGTGTGACCAACAAAATCGAGATTTAGGGCATGCAACCAAATCAACAAGCGTACATCAAAATAATCCTCGATCTCTACAATAGAATCATTGATATCTATTTCGATCGACCGATAATCCCTTAAATCTAGGGTTCAACCGATAATCCCTAAAATCTAGGGTTCATCTCGATCCAACTGTTTTTCTCTCCAGATCGTTCCATTCAATACATTGTGCTCTGATACCATGTTAAAGACGACAAGCATTACATATTGGATGCGCGAGGTAGCTACGGAGGTTTATCTGAGAGTGAAGAGCAAGTAATGTGAATGAATAGAGAAATGGCGAAGACGAAGAAGAGAGAGAAATTGTGTCGGTTGAATTAACTTTTGGAAAAACTGAATAATGTTTTCCTCTGTATCACCTTTTACTATATACACCATACACTTTCAATATCACAACTATACACTTTGACCTCCTCAACTTCCATTAATACAACTAACCACCCGTAACTAATTTAATGAATTAAACTAGACTAGTGCAAGTTAATCTTCTACTATGCACCTCATGGCACTTTGGTGCACATGTCTAATACTTCTACACAAACTCAATGGGTGGTTTATCACCCATACCTCGAAAAGTAGGTCCATTTTCAAACATCATTGATGCATATATAAAAAAAAATAGCCAAACTCAATGGGTGGTTTATCACCCATACCTCGAAAAGTAGATCCGTTTTCAAACATCATTGATGCATATATAAAAAACAAAATTAGCCAAACTCAATGGGTGGTTTATCACCCATACCTCGAAAAGTAGATCCCTTTTCAAACATCATTGATGCATATATAAAAAACAAAATTAGTCAAACTCAATGGGTGGTTTATCGCGCATACCTCGAAAAGTAGGTCCGTTTTTTAATATACTTATTGTATCCTTAGTCAGATATTTTATATTCAAATTTTAAAAATAGGAAAACAAATCTGGTAAAAGTGTTTTTATAATTTTTTATGGCTCAAGCCAAACTAATAGGGTCAAAAGCGGATACCAATAGCGGATAGTAAAATAATACTTCTTGTGTGCCATGTTAGTTGTCATTTTTCGCTTTACTAAACTCAATAAGTAATTTTTAAACTAAATAAATAATCAACTCAATATAAAATTAAAGTTTAGATATGTAAAAACTATATGAAAGTACTATAAGTAATTTCTCTCATGTCAATTTGCTGAAAATATATATTTAAAAATATTAATCAAAATTTATATAGTTCAACTCCTGAAAAATGAAATGAATAATTTGAAACGGAGGGAACAAAACAAAAGTTTCCAAGCAGCTGAGCGCTGACTTAGTCCAATAATGAAAGAGGCATTTCAATCGCAACAAATTAAAGATAAGGATCATTATCGGAAATAATCTCTCTACCTTCTAAGGTAGATGCAGACCCTCACTTTATGAGATTTTACTAAATATGTTGTTGTTGTATCATTACGCGAAACTTCTACTTCTATCTAACTTTTATTATTATATAGAGTTTGGACTTCCCGAAGATGCTTAAATTATTTTATCCTATTTTATGGAAAGGTGGTATTGTATGAGAAGTTAATTTTTTTTATTTGATTATGATTTTCTCAAAATTTTAAAAACTATGAATCATTAGTTAAATTAACTCGCACTACTTTTTGTGTAATTTTAGAATATATAAATTTAATTTTAAAATATCTGGAGAATTTATACACCAATTTATAATCAAAATTAAGTTGTTGATCCTCGTATTTAAAACTCTTTCACATAAATTGAGACAGTTTGATGTATATACGGTTTAGTTTGATTAATTCTAGAGCAGCCCCGAAAAGAAAGTCGTTCACGTTTCTGTATCTCAAAACTCAAGTCAATCGTAGAATAAGTTTCCTTAATTGCTTAGTTTGTCTATGATTATCATAATAATTTTTCATTAAAGTATATCACAAACAACTTAGGTGTCCATGCTGGACCGGAATCCTATTTTGCTTATTAGTCTTCTATGAGTAATAAACAATTACGAGTGATGAATAGTGGCGGATTTATACAAAGGCGCAGTTGCACCACCAAAATTTAATAAAATAACGTCGTTTTGTATATTGACTCGCAATTTTTTTTTTGCTATGCAAAATATTATTACTTCGTATGTTTGTACTATCAGATTTTATTGTCTGGATTCGTCACTGATGGTGATGCATCCAGATATTCATTTGAGCCTCAGCTAGCTTTATGAATACAATATTTAACTCTTCCTCCTTTTGTTGTCATTTGAACCGATAACGTAGCTTCCAAATGAAGAGTCCACTCATAGATTAAAGAAGTTACACATTAATTAACTCGACTTCTGACCTCAAAACTCTTTCAACGAAGCATTTTCATTTTTCCTTAACTGCATAGAGGGAATAATTTCCTCTTTGTAACGTAATATCAAGTATTCAGGAATTTAGGGTTATGAGTGTCTAAAATATTTTAAAATTAATTAATAATATTAATTGGATTCACAATCAAATATTTATAAATATTAGTTGACATAAAGCATAAAAGAATTCCTGAATGAAAAGTGAATTTTTGAATACATATATGAAATATGAGCAAAAGTTACTAAATTTCTATAAACCCGTAAATACAGCACCCTTGAATGCTTATACTTTAACTTCAGTTAATTGTAGTTTATGTATTTGAAGTTGTTGTCAAATTTAATAAAATCATCCTTTGACCTCCTTCACATTTGAATTACATATGGTATCATAGTATCGCTAAGATCCACCTAGTTAGATCTACTTTATTCCCTTAGGATATATATGGATAATTATAAAGGTGTTTCTACTCCTATGTGTTCCAGTGTACCACTTTGGGTAGGCGATGGTTCCCTACTTACTGATGCGATGCGCTACTGGTGCACGCTTGACAAATTGCAGTATTTGTCCTTCACTCAGCCTGAGTGCCTGACATCTCTTATGTAGTCAATAAATTACCACAATTTATGCATGCTCCTACTGATGAACACTAGAAAGCAGTTAAAAAGAGTACTCCAATGTCTCAAAGAAACAACAAGTTCCGGACTTCGCATCCTTCACATGTTGTGGCTCGCTCATCCACCGAGGCAGAGTACAAATTAGTTGCCAATACACTTTCGGAGCTTACTTGGGTGCGGAACTTACTCCATGAGTTACATGTCACCATTTTGAAGACACCAACAATCTATTGTGACAATGTTGGAGTTACTTATTTATCTCAAAACTCAGTGTTTACCCGTATAAACTATGTTGTTGTAGATTTTGCATATGTTCTTATCAAGTTCATGTTATGCATACTCATGCTTGTGATCAACTTTGTTAAACAACACAATACACGTCCAAATTGTATTGTGGGGCCCTTGCCCTTTCCTTGTAAATTTGGTAAATATTAGACTTAAAATTATACCTTAATTAGTAGTATAATATTACCATAATTGTAAAGTTAGTATTCTTATAGAATAGGGATTCCTAGGTAGAATAGGAAGAGGATCTTCCTTGTAACTTGTATATATATGTCTTTCATTAATAAGAATAATCAAGGGGATTAATTCTTTCATGGTATCAAGAGGCCTATAGCCGTGTTGCTTCAGTTATTCGTCAGAGTAACCCCCTGTCAGGATTTTATCAAGCTCGTTCTATGCTCACTTTGGAAGAAGTCGGTTTGGCTAAGAAAGTAGCAATTGGAGCCAGTCCTGTCGGCATGATGACTGCTTCCAATTTTTCTCCTTTCAATCCAGTCAATATTATCCAAAATCACAACAACGGGGGTGGTAAGAAAGGCCAAAATCGGAAGAACAATGGCAAGAATCGTGGCGGCAACAACGGGGGCAACCGTCAGCAGCAGCAGCAATCCTGGAACCCACAAGGTCCACCTGGTCAGTGGCAGTGGGTCCCAGCAACTCACAGTGCCGCGGCTCAGCCTTACAGCGCCGCGGCGCCACCTTACAGCGCCGCGACGCCTCAATATCAGCATGTAGACGCCGGCGACCCATTTTCTCCCCTGCGTAATCCGTGGTTCGCATCAAAGATACCGCACCCCAGATCCAAAGATACTTGGGCCTCGCCCCCATCAGGCCCATCACGCAGTGGGGCACACTCAGATCGATATTGAAGCAGCGATGCACACGCTTGGCTTGACGCAACCGGACCCTAATTGGTACATGGACACCGACGCCACTACCCACATGACATCCGATCAAGGTACTCTCTCGTCTTATTTCAATTTGAGCACTAATCGTGGTATAAATGTTGGTAATGGCAATTCTATTCTAATTAAGGGTTATGATAATAAAACTTTGTCCCCTCCTCATCCATCACTTGTCCTAAAAAATACCCTTCATGCCCCAAAACTAATTAAAAATTTGGTATCTGTCCGAAAATTCACAACTGATAACTGAGTTTCTATTAATTTTGATCCATTTGGATTTTCTGTGAATGATTTCAAGACGGGGAGTCATCTCATGAGGTGTAACAGTGGGGGGGGGGGGATCTTTATCCAATCACACCAAGTCCCATCATCTCGCGTCAAGTTATGCCATCCACCTTTGCAGCTCTTGCTCCTTCCTTGTGGCATGCTCGTCTAGGTCATCCGGGGTCGTCTATTTCATCTTCTTTAGATAGACATAAGTTTATTTCTTGTAAGGGTACACGTAGTACTCCACTTTGTCAATCCTGTGCTTTGGGAAAGATTATTAAATTACCATTTGTAGCTTCAAATTCTAATACTTCTATGCTATTTGAAATTATTCATAGTAATTTATGGACATCTCCGGTTCTCAGTTCTATGGGTCATCGTTATTATGTTATATTCTTAGATGACTATACTATATATTTATGGACGTTTCCAATTGCGAAAAAATCTCAAGTTTTTTCCATCTTCATAAAATTTAGAGCCTTCATAAGAACACAATTCGAACGGAAATAAAAAACATTCAATGTGATAATGGAGAATTTAGGGAGTTTTTTGCTCAAAATGAGATAAATTTTCGTTTTTCTTGTCCTCATATGTCTTAACAAAATGAGAAAGCTGAGCGAAAAATTCGTACCATTAATAATATTGTCCGCACTTTATTAGTTCATTCTTCCGTTCCTCCATTATTTTGGCATCATGCACTACAAATGGCTACCGATCTCCTAAATATTCTTCCCTCTAAATGTTTGACATATTCCTTCCATCTCAAAGTGTTATACAATAAGACTCCGTCCTACACTCATCTTAGGGTTTTCGGATGCTTATATTATCCACTGTTTCCATCCACTACAATCAACAAACTTCAGGCACGTTCTACTCCTTGTGTATTCTTGAGTTTTTTGTCATATCACCGTGGTTATAAATGTTTTAATTTGTCCTCTAAACGAATCATCATTAGTTGTCATGTTCTCTTTGATGAAACTCAATTTTCCTTTTCTAAAGTAGAAAAATCCGTACCTACTTCTTATGATTTTTTGGATGATGATATCTCCCCCTATGTTCTCCGTCATTTTTCAGGTTTGCCAGAAAATACGTTAAACCCGTCCTCAGCGCCGCGGCCCTGCACAGAGGCTCCACGACGCCAAATGTCCAGAGAGCCCTGCAGTGGTTCTGGCGCCGCAGCGCCAGTTCCCAGCGTCGCGGCGCCGTCGACGGGAATTTTCGACATTTCACAAACTTTCCAAAATTCACTCAATCCAGCCCAGAGTCTTGGTTCAGTCACTCATAGTCAACGGGGTATTTTTAAGCCAAAACACATTTCAATTTGAATTCTAATGTTCTTAAATCCCTTACCCCGTAATTCTGTGTCTGCCTTAAATGACCCTAATTGGAAAATTGTCATGACCGAGAAATATAATGCTCTTATTGATAATAAGACATGAGAGTTGGTACCCCGTCTATCTGGTGTGTTAATATTATTCGGTCTCTGTGGATTTTTGTTCATAAGGAAAATTCTGATGGTTCATTTGCAAGGCATAAGGCTAGACTTGTAGGTGATGGTAAGACTGAACAGGTTGGTGTGGATTGTGGTGAGATATTTAGCCCGGTGGTCAAGCCGGTTACCATTCGCACTATGCTCAGCTTGGCTCTTTCGAAATCTTGGCACATTCATCAGCTAGATGTGAAGAATGCTTTCCTACGCGATCTTCGAGACGATATATGCATCAACCTTTGGGGTTTAGGGATACTAGATATCCTAATCATGTATGTCTATTGAAGAAGTCCTTGTATAGGCTTAAGGAGTCTCCACAGGCTTGGTAGAAGAGGTTTGCTGACTTTGTTTTGACTATGGGTTTTTCGCACAGCAGATCCGATAATTCATTATTCATATATCATCAGGGTTCTTCCATGGCTTATATATTGTTATATGTTGATGATATTATCTTGACTGCCTCTTCTGATGCTTTGCGAAGGTCTATTATGACAATGCTCAGTTCTGAGTTTGTCATGAAAGACTTGGGCCCATTGAGTTATTTTTTAGGAATTGCAGTCACTCGTCATGCAGGCGGATTATTCTTATCACAGAGGAAGTATGCAGCAGACATCATTGAGAGGACTGGGATGTCATCCTGTAAGTCCACTTCTACTCCAGTTGATACTAAACCCAAGTTGGGTGCTGCAGCTGGCTCTCCGTATGAGGATCCGACCAGCTATCGTAGTCTTGCAGGTGCCCTTCAGTATCTGAAGTTTACGCGACCTAACATTACATATATCGTACAACAGGTGTGTTTGTTTATGCATGATCCCAGAGTTGAACATATGAATGCACTCAAACGCATTCTTAGGTACATTCAAGGAACACTTGAGTATGGTTTGCATTTGTATCCTTCGTCGACGTCTACATTGGTCTCCTATACAGATGCTGATTGGGGTGGTTGTCCTGACACCACGTCCTACGCTACGAATATTGTATGTTTTTGGGTAACAACTTGGTCTCATGGTCTGCCAAGCGTCAATCTACGCTTTCACGTTCAAGTGCAGAGGCTGAGTATTGAGGGGTAGCTAATGTGGTCTCCGAATCATGTTGGTTACAAAATCTTCTTTTAGAGCTTCATTGTCCTATTGAGAAAGCTACCTTGGTATATTGTGATAATTTAAGTGTCATCTACCTTTCTGGTAATCATGTTCAGCACCAGCGGACAAAACACATAGAGATGGATATATTCACTTCGTTCGAGAGAATGTAGCAAAAGGACAAGTACGCGTATGTCACGTCCCTTTCAGATATCATATTGCAGACATCTTTACTAAGGGTGTTCCCTCAGTCCTTTTTGAAGATTTTAGAGATACCTCAACAGATTTAATACCACCCGCTATGATCATGGAGTGTTAAACAAAGACAATACACGTCCAAAGTGTATTGTGGGGCCTTTGCCCTTTCCTTGTATATTTGATAAATATTAGACTTAGAATTGTACCTTAATTAGTAGTGTAATATTACCATAATTGTAAATTTAGTATTCTTATAGAATAGGGATTCCTAGGTAGAATAGGAAGAGGATCTTCCTTGTAACTTGTATATATATAGAATAATCAAGGGAATTAATTCTTTCAAACTTGCTGATAGATTCACCAAGCCACTTCTTAAATCAAGATGTCAGTCCAAGTTAGGTATTGTTGCACCATGCCTAGCTTGAGGGAGTACCGTATTAATTATCTTATCTCATGGTTATTTTGAGTCATAGGATGTTATCTTGTTTATCTCTTGTTACTAGTATATTACAGTTATTAGTTCCTATTGTGTGGAGGCTAGCTGCCTGTACTTTAGCTTCAGTCAATTGTAGTTTATGTATTTAAAGCTTGCTATCTGATTTAATATCATCCTTTGATCTCCTTCTCATAAGAACTTCATAGTATGTTGCTACATCTGTAGATTAAGTGACTCAAAAGCAAAAGGGAAAATAAAAGGAGTGCATTTAGTCAATGAAAATTAATATATGGACTAGCCCTATCATATAAGTTCACTTAATTTTGGCATATTCTTTGGATATCTTTTACTCAACTAATATTCATTAAGATGTCAAATTCACACAATATTGACATGATGAAATTAATTAACCCCTTCAATCGTTAATACTTAAAGTTGACACATCTAAATTCACCTAATACATCGTCATCTCTCCTTTCAAATACCATTATAGCACCAACACATCATTAATGTACAATTAAAAAGCTCTTTTCTCACAAAAATCATTAGAAAACAAACAAAGGAGGAGGTAGTGGTGTGAATTAAATATGTAGAAAATATTTGTATAATCAAACCACTAGTAAAAGATAATTACAGGGTAATTCTAATCAATAATATTGATCGATAATCTTTAAAAACGTTAACTAACCTATTATTTAAGGTTAAACTACAACTTAAATGATTTCTCTAAATAAATAAGACATAATTGTTTAACAGGTAACTATAATGCTCATTAACACCCCTCACAAGTATAGTAGAAGAACCATCAACTATCGTGGACAAAAGTCTTTAATTTGTGTATTAGTATTAAAAACGATTATAAGACGTGGTCGCGTCAAATTACAATCACATATTAAGACTTTATTTTATAGCCGGGCCCTGCATTGCAAGAGAATACATACAATAAAACAAATTATGAAGTTGTTACATAGTATCGACTAAGAGCCCGTTGCAAAACACCTGTGATTGCTACAATCAAGATTGTCACCAGGGCTAACTCCAAGAACTCTGCAATACCTCCTGTAAAATCCAATGCGGTCCTGGACCCTGGTGTCACTGCCACGACCACATTCTAGGCCACCGTTAATGATGTTCGTGAAAGTATATATGTCCTAGAAACAATCATTTTAGGAGCACATGTACTTGAACACATTCATATTATTAATAAGATTAATATATATTTGGCATTTGCAATTATTATTTGATTGTTTATATTATTCATTAATATGCATCCCTTGAACTTACATTGTCATTAATAGTGTGAGATATTAATGATAGAGTGTAGTTCTTAAAATAGTCTAGATTAATGATCATTGAAAATGGGATATCAATGATATGTTATAAGTCGACATGTGGTCTGCATCACATTCTTAGAGAATGTAGTATATCTCATTTACTGCTAGCAATAGTTGCTAGTGATGGACACATGGATACTCTTAGAGGAGTATTGACATTCCCTGCTGATAAACTATTTGTTATACATGTCTAGAGTATTATCAGCATGTGGGAGATAGAGGTGTAAGTTTTTTCTTTTATGTCTTTGCAGATTTGAATTATCGCATAATCATACCAGAAAAATTTGTTGGAGCAAGTAAGTTTACTCAAAATTTTAAACTTCCGCTGTGCCTTACTTGTGTGTTTTACACCCAACAAATCCCTACAGTGGTATCAGAGTCCAGGCTGGTTTAATGATTATACGGTAATCTTTAATAACGATATGTGGGATAATTAATTGTTTTGATTTCAAAGCGATTTTGAATTTAAAAAAAAAAAATTGGCGATGAAAAGAATCCAGATCGCTCACGGCGAACAAAGGATTCATCGCTCACGGCGTGAATGATGGCGTTCCGATTTAAAAATTTCTGCGATTCGACGTGTACTAACACCGTCTCCACTATTATCGAGAAATCCACTTCTTAAGATGGTCGATAAAGGTGTTGAGAGGTGGCGGAACGCGTTGAAGACGCCAGAAAAAGTCTCCGGAAACCGCCGACGGCGGATCGCTTTCCGCCACCACAGCATTTAAATCAGAAAGTAATAATACCATCGTGTTCGTCTCGACGAGAAGAATCTAATGGTGGTAGTGTTACACGACAACGATGACCGGAAAAGGAGCACCACCGACGGTTTTAGAACCCGCCGGCGACGTCTCAGATTCCGGCCACCGTGGGCCACCAAATCGGTGGTGAAAACCACCGGTGAGTTCGTCCCGACGTGTGTCATCGCTTGGTGTGTTTTAATTCCGTCAATTTCGCCTCGAAATTCGAATCCCAAATTTGATTTGGAGTTGGAATTGGTTTTGAAAATTTGAAATAGTGTAAGGACCTTTTTGCAATTAAAATTAGGGTTTTTAAATTGTAGATTGGTCCTTTAACAAATCTGAAAATATTTTAAGTTCTGAAAATTACAAATTAGTCCTCGAGATATTTTCAAATTTTAAAAGTTTTTAAAATCGCAGATTCAAATGGTCAATCAGAAATTTGGAAAAACAGATTTGGTCCCTGGGTAAATCTGTAAATATTTTAAGGTTCTGAAAATTGCAGAAATACCCCTGAAAATTAAATTTTAATTTATGAATTGTTAAGGGACTGTTTGGATGAGCAGAAAATTCCGAAAATTGAAAATTGAGTATAATTTTGAATTTAAATATTTTCTAAATTGAAACAAAATTAATTAACCCACAATTATTGTTATTTAGCATATTTTTGATAATGTGTGCACAAATTAATTGTTTCTCCTAATTGTTTAATTGATTGTCATTTAAATAATTAGAATAGAGTCCGCTATAATTATGCAGGTACGGCAGCAAGATATGATTAAAACTATCTTATATCATGCATATTGGGTTTGATGGTTTCCCATCTAAATGTGTTTAGAAATTGCATGATAGAATGTCATATGATGTATGATATAATAGTTGATCTTGGTCATAACCCTGAATTAAAATGATCCCCAAATTTAATACAAGTCTCATTTAAAATGAACGCGTCGTCCGTTATAATTGATTGTGGTGCAAAATCCTTTTCGGCGAGATGAGTATTTATGCCCCAAAGATTTGCTCTAAGTCTACGAGGACTCGCACTTTCATAGATGCATATAAATGTTGTAGTAGAGGTGATAAACCTTCGTGAGTATTTACACCCCAGGTGTTTGCTTGATGAAGGCTAAGCCCACTTAAATACATAATTGCGCAGATAACTGGGTTGACTTGCTAGAGTGTCTTGCGCCCCAAGTCGGACGGTAGGACGTAGATCGAATTGTTTAGAACATTCGGTCAACCAAGAGTTGCAAATTGTTTGCAATTGGTTTAGACCTACCAGATCGTGTTGTTGAAGTTATCACCAAGAAACGCGAGACAACATGAGTTTGGATCTTGGCCCATTATGACCGTATTTGATATGAGTCCGTATTCTTTATGGGGTAAAAGAGTATGTTAAAATAGTGAGCTAATTAAACTAAAGACCATGTTAGTTAGTTAGTTAGTGAATGTGTTCAATAGCTATTATATTAAAATATTGATTTCAAGTCGATCTTTTCTTCAGCTACTATGTCGAATCTATCACTTAAAATGTTGGTTGAAACGAACAAGTTGAATGGAGCCAATTTTCTGATCGGTTAAAAATCTGCGTTTATGCTGCGATTAGAAAAGATTGAGTATGTATTGGATACATCACTCCCTACGATCCTGTGAAGATTCTCAAGAGTATGCTCTGTTTGACAAAGCGACTCATCGAAATATCTTGATGATGTTGTTGCAAAGACAATGTGTTATGCTATCTTCTATGACTCGAGTTACAAAGACAACATGAAAATATGGACCCCAACGACGCTAGAACACTTGAAGAGTCTCTATGACTCACGATCTCGCATAAATGGAGTATGAACCGTTGAGAGATCTTTTAAGTGTAAGCTAAGCGGGGGTCGTGTGTCACAACATGTTTTGAAGATGATTGGATTAATTGAGAGGTTGGCTTGATTGGAACGGTTCGCTGCGTGATTGTTTCATTAATCTAATCTTGAACTCGCTTCGGTTTCTTTGAGAACTTCATTGTGAATTACAACATGAATGGAACGAAGCAAGTCTCCCGAACTTCATAATATGTTGAAGACCTTAGAGTCGCCCACCTCCAAAGGTAAAGTCGTGCTCGTGGTGGGCTCATCTAGCAAGTTCAAACCTAAGGGTAAGAATATGCGAAGAAGGGTAAGGCGGTTGCCGCCAAACCCACTATGAAACCTAAAGGAGTTGTTCGAAAGAAGGCCAAGATAGTGTTGATGTCGCCTCAATTGTAAGAGAAAGCGACATTGGAAGAAGGATCGCATGCCCTGGGGAGACAAGGCACAAGTGCGCCGCATTGGACAAGGTATGTTTGTTATTGAAATAAATATGTCTATAACTAATTCTCACTGTTGGGTATTGGATACCGCTTGTGGCTCACACATTTGTAATAGTGCGCGGGGCTAATGTGCAGAAAGGTTGGACTCGGGAAGTAGATCTACGCGTTGGCAATGGAGCTAGAGTTGATGCAGAACGCGTGGGAACTTATAGACTAGATTTACCTTCAGGCTTTTGTTTAGAACTTAATAATTGTTATTTTGTCCCGTCTTTGACGAGAAATATTATTTCTATCCCTATGTTAGACATTGAGGGGTTTTCCTCACATATTACCAATGGAAACTATGTTTTATCTTATAAAGGTTTTATTTGTGGAAATGTTCCGCTTGTGGATGGATTGTATGTTCTAAACTGTAGCCATGAAATTTTCAATATACAAAATAAAAGAGCTAAAATAAGTAATCAAAGAAATCCCACCTACTTATGGCATTGCAGACTTGGTCACATCAATGAATCAAGAATAGCAAGATTGAGGAAATTAGATTACTTAGAACCATTTGACTTAGAGTCATATGGTGATTGCGAATCTTGCTTAAGAGGAAAGATGACAACCAAATCACTTTCCAGGAAAGGAGTACGTGCCAAAGAGGTGCTTGAGTTAGTCCATACCGATGTATGTGGGCCTTTTCCAACTCAAGCTAAGGGAGGCTTTCTTTATTTCATCACTTTTACGCATTGATTTCAACGTTTGGGCATGTGTATCTTATGAAACATAAGTCCAAGCTTTTGAGAAATTCATGAGTACAAGTCGTAGAGAAGCAACTTGAAACAAGTATTAAAACTCTTCGATCGGATCGGCGAGGTGAGTACTTAAGTAAAAATTTATAGATTACTTGAAGCTTCACGTGAGTCCATTCAGAATGGACACCTTAACGCCACAAATGAATGGTGTTGCTGAGAGGAGAAATCGTACCTTATTAGATATGGTTAGATCCATGATGAGCTTCTCAGCTCTACCAACATACCTATGGGGATATGCATTGCAAAGCTCAATCTACATTTTGAATATAGTTCCATCAAAGTCAGTTGAGAAAACTCCATATGAGATATGGAATGGCAAGAAGTCAGCACTTAAATATATGCGACCCTGGGGGTGCCCTGCATATGTAAAGAAGTTGCTCACTGACAAATTGGAATCTAAAAGTGAGAAGTATTATTTTGTAAGGTATCCTAAGGAAACAAGAGGGTACTACTTCTATCTTCCTGATGAACATAAAGTAATTGTTTCCAGAAATGCAATTTTCCTTGAAGAAGACTGTGTCTACAAGGAATAGAGTTGCAACAAGATAGAACTTGAAGAAATTCAAGAAGTACAAAATAATGTAGAGAATGATCCTTTGTCAAATAACCTAGACAAGGATTCAGTGGGAGTATTTGATGATGATTGGGTACTTAGAGTACGCCCTTCAGCCAGTGGGAGTGTTGTGAGGGATACTGCAGAAATGCAAGACCCTCATGCACAACCAATGATAGATGACACAATAGTTGTGCATCATCCTATTCAAAATGATATTCCTGAAAGTTTTCAAGGTGGTGGATTGTCCAACACACAAACATCTTCTCAAAATCAAAATACAAAGCAAACATCAAACGCAGAATGTTCAACTCAGAGACTACTCAGACTCATCGCACTGAAAGACTTAATCTCCTTGTTGAAACACATAATGAGATAGATATTCACGATGATGATGAGCCTACTACCTACAACGAAGCAATGTTAGACATTGATTCACGAGATGGCAAGAAGCCGAAATCCGAGTCTATGTACATAAACCAAGTATGGAACTTGGTTGACTTGCCAATGAGGTTAGACCCGTATGATGCAAATGGGTCTTCAAGCAGAAGATTGATGATATGGCAAAATACAGACTTATAAAGCAAGATTGGTGGCTAAAGGTTATAATCAACTACCGGGTCGATTATGATGAAACCTTTTCTCCTGTTGCAAAGATTAAGTCCATTCGGATTTTGCTTGCTATAGCTGCATACTATGATTATCATATTTGTCAAATGAATGTTAAAACTGTCTTCCTCAATGGTAATCTAATTGAGGAGGTGTATATGATACAACCAGATAGTTTTACATCTAAGACTCAACCCAAAGCAGTATGCAAACTACAAAAGTCCATTTATGGACTGAAGCAAGCCTCAAGGAGTTGGAACATTTGTTTTGACAAAGCAATCAAATCGTTTGACTTTGTTAGAAGCAGGAAGATTCGATGCGTTTATAGTAACGCACAAATGAGAGCATTGTCTTCATTGTTATATATGTAGATGACATATTGATAATGGGAGACAATAAAGCTCTCATCAATCGATCAAAGAATGGTTATCGAACCTTCGTGATGAAGGACTTGGGTGAAGCTCGCTACATTCTTGGAATTAGAATCTCTGAGATAGACCTAATAGATTGGGTCAATCACATACCGTATACATAGACAAAGTGCTAAAACATTTCTATGGAAAATTCCAAGAAAGGGAATCTTCCCATGGGTCAAGGCATCAGTTGTCGAGGAAGGATTGTCCTTCCACAGTAACTCAACGCACGTAAGAGAATCTCATATGCTTCACTATAGGATCAATCATGTATGCCATGACTGCATAAGGCCGATGTGGCCTATGACTTAGCATGACTTGCAAATTCCAGAATCACGGGAGGAACATCGAAAGCCAAGAGTATTCTTAAGTATCTTAGACGAACTAAAGAATACTTCTAGTCTATGGCGATGCTAAGAAAGGTAGCTACCGGGTACATCGATGCTAGCTTCCGCAGATCTTGATGACTTCAAATCTCACCGTTATGCCTTCATTTTAAATGGTGGAGTAGTTAGTTGGAAGAGTTCCAAGCAAGCTACAACTGCCGATTCGACAACGTGAAGTACATTCTTTGGATCGAAATGGTAAAGAAAGTTCGTCGCGATATCCGAATTCTTAAAGGAATTGGGGTTGTTCAATACCATTGTCGAATAACGATTTATTGTGACAACATCGTGCGATTGCTCGCTAAGGAACCAAGATCAACGAATAGAAACAAGCATGTACCAAGGAAATACCACATACTCAGGGAGATGGTGGAGACAGAAGAAATAAAGATAAACTATATTCCCACCGAAAATAATCTAGCAGACCCATTTACTAAACCATTAAGTTTGGTCAAGCATAATGGTCATTTCGAAAACATGGGCATTAGATACATTGGTGATTGGCTCTAGGCCAAGTGGGAGATTGAAAGTATATATGTCCTAGAAACAATCATTTTAGGAGCACATGTACTTGAACACATTCATATTATTAATAAGATTAATATATACTTGGCATTTGCAATTATTGAATTATTATTTGATTGTTTATATTATTCATTAATATGCATCCCTTGAACTTACATTGTCATTAATAGTGTGAGATATTAATGATAGAGTGTAGTTCTTAAAATAGCCTAGACTAATGATCATTGAAAATGGGATATCAATGATATGTTATAAGTCGACATGTGGTTTGCATCACATTCTTAGAGAATGTAGTATATCTCACTTACTGCTAGCAATAGTTGCTAGTGATGGACACATGGATACTCTTATGAGTATTGGCATACCTGGCGATAAACTATTTGTTATACATGTCTAGAGTATTATCGGACGTGAGATAGAGTCCTTAGACTTGAGGTCAATATCACCTTGTTTATGGAGCAATGCACTTTGATCCCGCCCTAAGCTCAAATGCCTTATAGGTTGAGACGCGGCTTGTATTGGGTGCATTCGAAGTAGATTGAAGGTGGTAGTTGAGCAAAAAATAGGATTCATTCCTCGATTGGAGTTTCGAGAAACACTCACTTCCGGAGATGTTAGGTCGACCAAGTCATTGGCGACGCAAGAGACATATCTAGGATATGGTGCAGTTGTCGACTAATATAGATGAGATAAAATGATCAAGCCATTTGGATAGACACTTGGCAAATCTTAAGCTTGATCGGTGTGTCGCGAATGAAAGGAATTTATCATCTCACATGAGGTTTGTTTACTTGAGTCTTGTAAACGCATTTCACATATCCCGCCACCGCCGCCAGTGAGTTTCGTGTGAACCTTGATTTGATCAGTCTTGATGTGTGCGCCAAAGGGTCACACTAAGTCGATTGTCTTTCTGGTCTAAGGGTATATTGAGAGAATGTAAAATATCGGATTTTGAATCAAGATATTTTATTTTATAATAAATTATGGGATAATTTTCATTTGATGAAAATTAATTAATAAAGTTAAAATTAAATCTTGGATTTAATTAGAACTAAAACGTGCAGAAAATAAATAAAGGAACATCATAACTTGATGGGGCGAGTGACCATCGCAATTTGAATTTGGGTCAAGTCTTGGCTCGATCCAAATCGATTTACAGGTTTCTCCACTATATATTTGACACTTAACCCATAATTTCAGTTGAACTCATTTTTCACTTTCTGAACTTAGAGTTCAGGAAATAAATTCTCTCAAACCTCTGCCAAGATTTCCTAGCTTTCTTGGGCAAAGGAATATACCGAAGCAAGACTTGCACCCGGATTGAAAATCGCGTCCGCACCTTTTAGTAAAGACTGTATTAAAAGCATAAACTGTAAGTTTTTTCTTTTATGTCTTTGCAGATTTGAATTATCGCATAATCATACCAGAAAAGTTTGTTGGAACAAGTAAGTTTACTCAAAATTTTAAACTTCCGTTGTGCCTTACTTGTATGTTTTACCCCCAACAAATTCCTACAGTTCGTGATGACACTGAATCCAGGGAGGCGATTGGCTGCTCGATCAGATGGTTGCCATCTTCCGGTGATGACATCGTGGCAAGACGGCTTTGGTGATTGAGGGGTCATCCAGAACCAGAGAGCTGACTTGAATGAGATGACTGGGTCTGTGGCAACTAAATCAGGATTGTTTAACATGTCTACTCCGATGGCTCTTCCACATGGCCCATAGTTGTAGTTGCTGTAGTTATGCCAAAAGTGTACATTTAATTAGACAACTACAAGTTCGTCACATTAAATGTGAAACAATAATATATTTGTCTCTTTCATTTAATCAGTCAAAACTTAGGATACCACATTATGGTCAAAGTTATCCCCAGCTGATAGGGTAATTTTTTTATGCTATTAATGTATTTTGACAAAGTGTAGCACGTAATTGATTTTATTTTTTAGGTTACTAATTTCATTCTTTTTGTGAACGATCGTGTATAATTATATTTTAAGTGACCTGACATGACATGTGTATGATAATTAAATCCATCTCTAATGCTACAAATTTTAAAAATTACTATAATATGTACACCTTTTGTCATAAAAGATGTGTGGTTTTAATCATACTTGGATGGGGCCTCGTCCGAAATATTTCCTGCCAGGAGCACAAGACCATTGACCACTTGGTGTACAGTAGTCGCCCGGGCTACCTTGTTCTCTAAGGAAGCAGTAACCCATTGCGTATGGTCTATCAGGTGCCGTAGGCCATCCTCCTATCAAGTGGTACATAATAAATTATGATTACTAAAATTTCAACAAATATTATCTTTTAGATTTATAATTATGAAATTTTAATTATTCAATCTAAAAGTTGAATCCATCAATTTTAAATCGACGTACCAGTAGTTTCATGGGAAGTTTGCGCAAAGAAAGCAGCAATTTCCCTTTTACGGGCAGTGGTATCACCCGTGGTGCCGAAGCCAGGAAAAGACCTAGCAGCATTGATGAAGGCATTGTAACTGTAGAAATTATTCTTTCATTGGCATGAATTTAAATTGCGATGTTTAAGCATCTGATCAAACATGAAATTTGAGATGACACTGCCGATGTCGGGCCATGGGTAGGTGGTTTTGGTGAGGGGCCCCACGACACTGGCTCTGGCAATTGCCAGGACTACAATAGGCATCGGTGTCACCACACCAGCCAAATTTGCTGCAGCAGAGTCCTGAGGCGCAAAGTGCGCCTCCCGCCTGTGAACCACATTGTTCTGCAGAGGCAGTTAGCAGCAGGAGAGAAAATAGTGAAGAAAGAGTAGTGAATTCACAAAGCCTCATTTTGTTGTAGGTGATGGGAAACAAGTTGCAAAGTGCAAGGTATTTATAGGTAAGGAGTAGGGCTGGCGGTGGGCGGGCCGACCGATCCGTCCCTGCCGACCGATCCTGGTGCCGACCCGACCCGACACGACCCGCTTATAAAAATAAAAAAATAAAAACGGACGGGGCTCGAACTGTAGGCGGGTATGGTCCCACTGACACGACCATTTTACATTTTCAGTTGGACAACTACCATTTTAAACCTCCTCCCCAACCCCTACCCCTTTATATTTATTTTTAACCCCTAAGTTATTATATTTACACTTTAACTCAATTTTTCAACTATAAATATCTCATTCCTCTTCTTATTATTTTCACAAATCTTTCTACTCTCTAATCTCTCAATCAATTATCAATCAATCTCTATACAACATTGTCTACATATTCAATCTATTTATTAATTTGAGAATTGGGAGTGAAGTTGGCAACTAGCTTGAGGATTATCTATCGAGCAAAGTTTCAATTTTCAACCTCTCGATTACACGTCGACTCTACGTCGGCGTTTGGTACATTCGTTCTCTCATTAAATTATTATTTTGTCTTTATTTCATTTAGCACATTTAATTTCATTATCTTTAACTATTTATTAGCATAATTAAAATGAAAGGACTAAGAGGCATATTGGGTAAGGGTAAGGGTCAGGCTTCTTCTAGTAGGGGTGGTAACAAAGGCAAGGGTACTTCTTCTAGTATTCCTGTTCCAGATATTCCTAGACAAGATGATTTTATAGATCCTGAAATGTTTCCTGAAATACCATATGATCTTGACACAAATGATTATCCTGAAATTGAAGAAGATTTTAATTTAGATGACACTCTAGTTGATGATTGTCACGACCCGATTCCGGGCCCGTGACTGGTGCCTTACCCCGGGCACCCTAGTGATACAACATCAGAGTAATCAGCGGAACATAAAACGATACAAGACATATTATAAAATATGAAACAATAATCTGAGAAAAACTTGCCTTTCGGCATATATATAAACAACAACTTTTTCAACGTACGAAAGCTTTTAATCCTTTTTACAAACCCCGCCTACAACAAGATTCTGCACTTAAGAAATGATACGACAACAACGGGGCGGGGCCGCCATACCACGAATGTAAACACCTACAACAACAGGGACTATACCATCGATAAGCCTCGGAGAAACGGAGCTTTCCCACACGCCGAATCGTGACCCTAAGAGCGAGGATCGATGATCGTGTACTTTACTGCGCATGAACGCACCTCAAGGCGAGGTCGAGACAATGCAGAGTATATGAAACAAACAAAAATAAATATCAGAATGAAATCATAGTAGTCTATACAAAGCGGGAGACATGTATGATAACCAAACTACGATTCACCATAAATAAGCGAATATGTCAAGTCGTGACTCACGCCTCAAGTCATCACTAATTTAACAATGGGTCTCACGCCACCACATCAATCGTGCGTGGAATACCTTCCTCACCGCCAGCTTTATGATATACAGCACTGGAATGAACACTGTGTCCCACTGTGTCCTAATAAACAAGACAGGTAATGCGAAGGCATAGCCGACTACTAACACCTACGCATCAACAAGGTCATGAATCGTATCATAAGATTTGTCTGACCGTCACATGATCAAAGCCGACCACTTGCCCGCAGATCTAATGTGCGCGTCTAGCCACGAACTTTCCGCGACTCCGCGTAAAGCCAATCGACGCCCGCGTGAGGTATAACCCCGCATCGAGGTAGCTACTCCGGCAGCCGCACGGACTCGCCGTCGTACGCCACAAGTGACCGCGTGACCACGCGGCCGCGATCTAACACGGAACTCCCAGCTCCGATAGCCCTGGACCCGCATGAGGTAGTCTCGAATTATAGGTCCATCGACCCGCCTGAGTCTACCCCGCATCGGAGGGCAGCTTAACCCCCGGAATCATCTCAAGAGATGAGTGATGTATAATACTATCATAACAGCTTATCGTTAAACAACATAAGCACAACAAAGGAAAACCCCTTTACACAAACATCACAAGATACTAACACACGTAGATCCTAGCATGTTTACTTATCAAATCAACAAGAAAGTATTACAAGGCTATCACAAACCAACACAATCAAGTTATACACACAAGGTACTTTCTACTATATGCTAAACAAGTTCGGGGTTTTATCCCCAAAGTACTTCATACATTAACTCTTTAAAAGATACGTTACTCACAAAAGTCACACAATACGTAGTATATGAAAATAGAGTGATTATCTTTTGAAGTAAATCAAAACACTTCTCTTTGTAAAACTCAAGTAACAACATTATTTTCCAAACGTCCAAGTTTGCCTAATTTCAAATGTTCATGTTTCTTATTTAGAAAGGTTTCGTAGTTCATAGTCTTATTCATTTAAGAATATAATTCTCTTTTAAACTATCTGAGAAACATAAGTCTTATATGTGAGTAGGATATTCTTGTTTACAACAATCTTATTACAGCAGCCATGATCTAGGAAATATCATTTTGTCTCATCTTAGCTTCTATGCGGATGGAAGTTTCTCTTGGTTTTAATAATACTTAATCACAAAACATTTCCTTATTAACGCCTGCAGTGGTTTGTCGATACACATTCGATTTTCAAAATCAAGAAACATTCTTAAGACGTTATACCTAACTTTCCATAAAGCTAGTATAACTCTTAAGTTTTCAAAACAAATCAAGTATTACCTCTTCTTTCAAAATGAATCAAAACCTTTTGAAATACTTCAAGTTCTTTTATTAACACATAACCACCGCTTATAGTTCAAATCGCCACCCTTTAAAACCACAAGTATTTTCTTACTAACATAAAGTCGTTATAACCAACTTCCCATAAAGCCGTTATAACACTTTATGTTTTAAACCAATCAAATACATTTAGCACGTACGCGTCACCGTACTACATAGTTCACACATATCATCTTTGGAAGAGATAGGAAGAGGTTCACATACCTCGCGACGAGTATCGACTAATAGCAAAACGCTCCAAGTACTTCCAACCGCGGCTACTCCTTAAGCCAAGTAACGCGCCACACGTAGGTAATTCAACCTATAAGGCAACAAGCGCGCTTTATTAACATCAAGATCTTATCGTAGAAACATTCTACGAAAATTAGTGGCACACTCCCATGGCGTAAATCTCCTCCTCTAATCTGGCGGCTACCAAGCCAACCGCGGGTTACACATCTAACCCGAACGGTACAATTCTACTCCACGTAAAAGCTACACAAG
This sequence comes from Przewalskia tangutica, assembly GCA_029844215.1. Classification (NCBI taxonomy): domain Eukaryota; kingdom Viridiplantae; phylum Streptophyta; class Magnoliopsida; order Solanales; family Solanaceae; genus Przewalskia; species Przewalskia tangutica. The sequence goes on from CM056730.1 coordinate 106,070,183, forward strand.
CCTATGTAATACACCCTATGTAAAAACAGATTCGATTCTTGAGCTTAAGTCCAAGGACATTGCCACAACATTAAGTTCAGTACTATATATAGTATACTTCAACTATATATTCTAACATTATGTAATTTCCAATTACAATAGAGGGACAAGATAATTACCTCGATAAGTCCATAATTATCCGAGTTTAATGCGATCCTTAGCAAGGTTTAGCTCCAACCCCGAGCGCTCCAACCCGCTCTAAACCACCCTTAGAAGTTCTAACCAACTTCTACACAATACTCCAACGGACTATGGAGATTTTCCTAGGGTTTCGGTTTTGCCAGGATCGGAAAGTATAATAGTATTTACGGGCTTTTCAGATAGGTATAACCTTAGAATACAACAAGGTATACGGCTAAGGTAATTTGGGCATTATAACAATACTTTGAGAGTATTTCTACACCACAAAGGGGGGTATTATACGAAAGCAACTCACAGTGGTACCCACGGCCACACTACTAGGAGGGTGTACCCTCGGCCAAGGCCTCTAGGAGAGGGAGGCCTCTTGGCGAACTCAACACTAAGGGGAGGAGAAGATTTAACACTTAGAAACATTTAGGAAAGGATGAAGAATTCATCAAAGGAGAGGGTATTTATAGACAAGCCAAGGCCAACCGATGGCCAAGATTGAGCCAAGTGCTACACAAGTGTAGGGCCAAGATATGCCCAAGTGCCCCTAGTCCCTACTCCTTAAAACCTCACAAATATCTACCAAAATATCTACCACTGACCTCCCATTGGTCCCACGTGTGCGCACCTTGCCCACCAATGAGAGGTGCCAAGTGCCGCCTCTCGTTGGTCCAAAATGTTCCGTCTCTCGGAAAAATCCGCAAAAATAAGAAAAGACATAGCCGGAATTTTCCTTCGCAGTTATGTAAAACGTTTAGTCGAAAACGACTCTAACAGGGTGTTGTGCACAAATGCCATTCGGCCAGCCACTGGCGGGGTGACACGTGTCACCTCCCATCGCCCAAAATAAAACATCTTCCAAAATATCCACAATGGCCAAAATCTCAAAACAAAGTGGGCCCCACAAAACCGTAAATTTCTCAGTGGGCCCCACGTGACCATTTCCAAAATAAAATTCCATAATTCTCTAATATTCCAGAAGTCCGAATACCAAACTGGGAATCCATTCCCATTAACGAACCTTTTTCCTTCACAAAAACCGGAAACTTTTCCGTGGAAAAATCGCCTCTTTCTTCCTTTCCAATCTTTCTGTCGTATTCTCGTACGTACGTCCTCGCATACATACCCTGGAACTACGGGGTATAACAATGATACACCTACTAATGAAGATGATGATACACCCACTAGTGAAATGCCTCCTATCCCCCCTACTATGAGACGAGGTCCGGCAAAACGACCATTAAAATCAGTTGTATGGAAATATTTTGTGAGGACGTGCGAATCAAGTAGCTGTATGTAAAACTTGTAAAAATGTTTATTCTTTTAAAACTGGACAAGGTCATGGTGGGACGGGGGTTTAGGAATACACCTATTGCAAAAACACAAAGTCTTGCATGCCCAATACATGATTGAAAAAAATGGTGAGCAAGCGTCCTCTCAATCGGGACAAGGTTCACATACTGTCCCGGACAAAGTCTGAGGTCAAATTAACCCTATGACGGGGAGTTGTAGGCCCTAAATACGATAAACATAAAGATAGGGAAGCACTAGCAAAATTAGTTCTTTGTGGAGGGTTTGCCTTTTTCATTTCTGAATCTCTGGTTTTATTCATTATATTAGAGATATGTATAATCCTCGCTATAAAAGTTTTCCTAGATCAACTGTTAAAAGAGATGTATTTAAATTTGCACATGAATATCAAGAATTACGTTATGCATTATATCATTTAAATTGCAAAGTCGCTCTAACTTCGATATAGTCGTAGTACTATGGCCATGATTATTTAACGGAACTTTGTCATTGGATAGATTATAAATGGTCTATGCAAAACGTATTTTAGCATATAGATATATAGATAGTAGGCATAATGGTGAGTTTATTTCAGAAAATATTTATTGATGCATGATTATTACGGAATAACCGATAAAGTTATGAGTATTACATTAGATAATGCATCTTCTAACAATTCTGCTATTAGTATTTTAAGAGATGTTTTAACTCCGTCTTTTCCAAAACATTTTCATATCAAATGTGCGTGCCATATTTATAACTTAGTTGTAAAGGATGGTCTTTCACTTTTTCAAGATATTCTTGAAAAAATACAATTTGCTATACACTTTATTTTTAAAAATAATAGAATTCAACAGAGAAAAGAATATAAAAAAACTTGCCACGATTGTGGACTATCTTACAGCAAAATTCCCGAAGAAGTACCAACTAGGTGAAATTCTTTATATGACCAACTAGTTGTTGCTTATGACTATAGAAAATCTATTACTTTATTTTTTAACGCCCATAATCAAAATTCAAATGATATGATTGTGGATACTGATTGGGAGAAAATTAGAGAACTTATTGTATTTTTAGAAAATTTTCAACGAGCAACAAAAAAAATTTCTACTTTATATTATCCTACTATTTCAACTATGTTGTTTTATATAACTATAATATTTTTACTTCTTAAAGAATATATGGAAAATCTACTTATACTGCAGCTATTAAAAAATGTTTATGAAATTAAAGAAATATTTTATTCCTATTCCCCCTATTTATATTATTGGTGATGTATTAAACCCGACTATTAAAGTAGAGGGTTGTAAAAGTCTTATTCAAAATATTTATACCTGTATGGACGTACTACCACCTCCAACTCCCAAAAATTTAAATGTTGAGCCACCTATTGAACTAACGCTAGAAGAAGTGTTGAATAGCGTAGAAGATGAATGCAAAAAAGTATATCGGCATTACCAGCAAGAAAGTGCTAGTAACCAACCGACTTTTGTACCATCTTCTTCTTCAACACAACAAAAAAGACAAGCGGTTTACGTGGCTAGGCCTAGTATTAATTCTATTGAAAGCCTCGTAAATAGAATGCGGTGGTAGCATGCTAACCAAATTAGTGAGTTCGATGTTTTTGTTTTGGGGTAATTTACCTTACCAAGCGATTATCAATGAAGAAGGAAAGGAAGACTTGCGAAATATTGGAGCGAATGAGAAGACATTTCTGACACTTTCAATGATGGCCCGAGATATTTTGAACATTCAAGCGTCATCAATCGCTTCTGAAAGCGCTTTTTCTGCAGGCAGATTTCAAATAGGAGAGCACAGACACTCATTAGCCGGAGACAACTTGGAGATGGCGGTACTATTCAGAGATTGGATACGAGCGGAGCGAAGGAGGTGCGGTCAACCAGAGATTAACGAAGAAGATGACGACAACTACAACGACATTTTATCTGAAGGCATGAGTAGCGACGTGGAACAATTTGATCAAGATATACCAATTCCAACCGAAGAACCACAAGAAATTATAAAGAAATTAGAAAAAATATTTTCAAATTGGTAATTTATTTCATTGCAATTTTTAAATTTTTCTATGTCTTTCACTCTTTTGCAATTTTTTTCAACAACAGTACACTACAATGTAATTTTGAATTTTGTATATTTGATATTTCAATGAAATTAATAATATAAGAGGCACAAAAACAGCCTTGGGATATTTTTTACATTATTCTTGTCTTTGTTTAATTATTTAGTTTATAACTTTATACTTTATAGTTTATACTTTATACTTTATAAATATATTATATATATGAGTATAATACTATAATACTATAATTATAAATTATAATACTATAAGTCTATAATATTATAGTATATGTATATGACATTATGACTATATGACAAGTATATGTTAATTTACTTTGTTAGTACTTAGTAATTTAGTATTTTTAATTTAGTGAAAAAATTTAAAAAAAAAAAGAAGCACACACACACAAAACCCGCCAATCCGTCCGCCCCGACTCGACCACCTGCCTCGACCCTACCCAGGCGGACCGGACGGACACAGGTATGGTCCCGCCCGACCCACTCTCCAGCTCGCCTCAGCCGACTTCGCCATTTTCCCCGCCCCGACCCCGTCCCGCTCCCGCCAAACCCAACCCCGGTGGGCCCGGCCCGGCCCACTGGCCAGCCCTAACTGGAGTAGGATGGAGACATCATTTAATTGTCTATTACTAGTTGTGACAAAAATAAAATGTTGAATAAACGAAAGCGCATATCTCATAGTCCTCTGTCTTATCCATCAGTATATTAGGCTGACATCCGAAGTCCTAGACCAGTTGGTCATGAAGGTAGAAAGTATCTTCATTGGGTGGTGTGGAGATCTTGATTACAAGTTCGAAACTCCAGGGTAACATCTGGCCTGCCTTCGCCTCTTGGGGGAGCCTGTCACACCTGACTTGTCAAGTGTGATTTAACTGGCTGACGGGATTTGCAGGCTATTACGTCAGTCCGTGGTTTACCCAGTGCGCACCTTCGGATAGCGTCTGCGGATTTCACGTTAAACAAAGTATATTACGCTGACAAGTAACGTCTATTAAGTGGCGGCTATTAACTTGTTTTATTTTAGTTTTTTTTCTTTCAATTTATGTAATACTCTTCCATTTTAAATTATAAATTTTAATAATTTTAGATTGGAGACTCTAGTATACTATATTTAGCGGGCGCTGCAGCGCAGAGGAAGAGAAACTAATTTATAAAAAAGATGTGGCGGCTCTTAACTTCATTCTAGACTTTTCTCGACATGTATTTTAATATTTTAGATTGGAGACTTTAGTTGCAAAATTACCTGCCATAGTAGTGTTAAAGTCAAGCCAGGTGTTTCTATCGTTATATCTATCTCCATGTAAAGGTGTCAATTACAGTAAAGTCATTACAATGTTCAGATAATTTTTACATAAGGTATGCTTAATAGAATATTTTTTAATATTCTTTTATTAATTGTATTAATGGTATATCTCCTATTTTAGATAGAATTATAATCCTTTTGTAATTAGGTTAATTAGTTATCTAATTTGTATCAAAGTAAATATTTTTGTAACCTTATATATATTATAAATCATTCATCAATAAAATCAAGAAACATATTCATTTATGGTATCAGTAGCCTAAAACTACAAACTCTACCCTAGCCACCGATACACCTTCTCGGCCGCCACATTTTTTTTTCACGTCGGCACCTAGCCCACGTCGAAACCTAGCCGACGACTTCTCTCGGCCCCCCTCTTTTCCCCACGACGGAATCCTAGTTTTTCTGACAATTCTTCCTCCTAAATTTCCTCTTCCATGGCTGACAAAGCCAAATTCCATCTGACACTTGCCGTAAACAACATTAAAAACTTCATTCTTGTGACTCTTGAGATGGAAAAGGGTCAATACTCCTCGTGGGTGGAGCTTTTTAAGATCCATTGTCGTGTTTACGAAGTTATCGACCACATCATCCCTCCCACGCCAAAGTCCACAGACGTACCATCGGCTTCGAGTCCTGATGATGCACTCAGGTCTCGTTTGGACGTAGCCGTCCTCCAGTGGATATATGGCATGATATCTAATGATTTGTTGCACAACATCATTGAGAATGATGTCACTGCCCGCCAAATGTGGGATCGTTTGGACAGTATTTTCCACGACAACAAAACTCAACGAGCGTTATACCTAGAAAATCAGTTCAAGGGCGTTCATCAGGACGATTTCCCAAATGAGTCTGCCTATTGTCAATAACTCAAGATGTTTTCCGACTAACTCTCCAACGTCGGCGCATCAGTCACTAATCAACGATTGGTCATGCAACTTATTTCAGGTTTGAACGAATGTTATGACGGCGTTGCCACCATCCTTCAGCAATGCACGCTGTTATCTCCGTTTTATGAGGCCCCGCCGGCCAAAAATAGCCAGCAGCAACCGCGGTAGTGGTAGAAGCCTCAGTCGTGGGCTGCCTATCTGCCGTGGGCCGTGTGGGCCCCACCATCATAGACCTTCACTCATTATCCGTATACGACATCCTCATGGACTCCACCTCAAAACTGACAGGCCCAACCTGACATACTTGGTCCACATTGATCGGTGTATTTTATATACACATTTTGAGTCATTTTTAGTTAGTATTTTACTCATTTCATTTATGTTTAGTATAGTATTAGGGTCGTTTTCCTTTCTTTTGTGTCACAGCGGTCAGAAATGGAGAAATGGCTAAAAGGAGATGAAATGAGCATAAATGAGATGGAATTACATACACAAAAAGGGCCAAGAAATGAAGTCTAAGAAGTTCCGAGAATTATAGAGGAGATCAGACGAAGTCCGGACGAAAAAAGGACGACGAAACGAAAATTCGCCAGAAAAACGCATCAGGCGCCGCGGCGCCCAATGTTCTGAATGTTCCGAAAGTTGCTGATTTTCAGGCGCCACGGCGCCAGTCTGCAGGGCCGCAACGCCGACGCGGGATTTATGAAGTTCTGGGCCGAATTTGACATGTTTTCAGAGTCCTAAAGGGATAACTTTTCCTACCTTAAAACCCTTATCTAAACCCTTCACCAAAAGGATTCTTGGTCTATAAATAGTCTCTACATCATTAGAAGAATTCATTCTCAATTCTCCATTCCACAATTCACCATTCTACATCCATCCATCCATCAATCCATCTTGTAAATATTTCACAACACAACTCTTGGATGCTAGAAGGCTTGGAGACTCGTTCTTGAGTATTTTTTTTTCTTTCTTTTTGTTTTATTTATTTTAGTTCATGCATGAAGATTGTATTAGTTCTTAGTGTGACTATGGCTAGGAGTTAATTACTTTATGAGGGATTTCCTTGTGATTCACTTGAAACTCTATTCATGAATTAATATATTAGTTGATTTCTTCTTCACTTATTTAAGATTTATTCAATAGTTGTTTTGATTGCTTGATAATTAATTGATCACTAATTATCATAATTCTTATGATTTCTAACCGAAATCTGAAAGGGGAGGTTGTGAATATGCTATAGTTGGATAGACATAAGTTGAATCGTGGATGAAAATACCCCGATTACTTGTGTAGCATTAATAAGGTTTTTGTTCTTAATCCTCCTCTAGAGTCAACCTTATCACCGAAAGGTAGAAAGGTGTTGTACTGGGGTTGAGTGTTTATATAACCTTAACAGGAGTATAAAACGGCTTAGTTAACCTGCTATCTTAACGTAGAAGAAGAAGTCAGTCTAATTGTATTAAGGATTGAATAAGAGTGGATAATTGATGATCTTGGAAGCCCTAATTATCTATCATAACTGATTTAAATCAAAGTATTTTTATAACTAGTTTATTTCCTGCATTATTAGTTAGAATTCCAATCCAATTTACGTTAACCAAATAGATACCATAGGATAGATAATCGGTACTTGAAAACCAATCCTTGAGGACGATATTCGGTCTTACCTAGACTATATTACTTGTCACGATACGTGCACTTGCGTAAGTGTGTGCATAAATCGCGCATCACACATCCACAACAGGCCTACACAACACAGATCCTCCCGCCATCGACTTATGCACCGACTGACATTGAGGCAGCTATGAGCACAATGTCACTCAACACTCTAGACAAAAATTGGTATATGAACACAGGCGCCACATCTCACATGACGCATGTTGACACCCAAATTTTGACTCATCTTTTGGTTATTTATTGTAATTTTAAGTATTTTAGGACACCGCATTTTAATCGCCATTTTTGACATTTTTTATATATTTTTTACATAATATTCTACGTTGTTTTATTTTTGCAAATTGGCATCACGTTTTTACTTTTAATTAGGCATTAAACATTTATTAAATATTACGTTTTATTATTATTACATCGTCATTTTTCATTTTTGATAATTTTACATCTCTTTAAATAATTTTTCTTTTAAATAATTAACCCGTTTTGTATTTTAGTCAAACCAGTCCAATACGAGACACAATCCGGATCAGTCCAATCCAACACCTTTTTATTTTCATCCCAACACTCTTCTTTATTTTATCTTAATCATACACCTTTTATTTCCCCCCCCCCCCCCAAAACAATACCCACTTTTATTTCCCCCCCAAAACTCAAACCCTAACCTAAAGCCCTCTATAAAACAAACACCCTCTCCATTTTCATAACATCAGTCGCAATACTCATCATCTTCATCTTCACCCTTTACATTTTGTTAAGTCTCTTCCTCTCAAAACTCACCACCACACACACACACACACCATCCCTGCGAATCATCATCCCGTCGAACCCCACTTTCACGCCCGTCGACCAGCAGCCATCTCATTGTCACACCCGAACCTCCATTTCCCCATTCCCGTCGCTGAACCACCAGTGAAACCCGCGACCCACTGCTTCACCACTCTCTTGTCACTGCCACCGCTCCTCCTTTTTGCACTGTTGTTACTGTCGAAAAACATGGTTAAAATTTCGGCGACCTCTTGTCGACTATTTTATGTTCTGAATCGATTGTTGGTTGTTCTGATGATATTCTGGACTCGGGCGGTCGATTGGTTATTGTTTCTGTCGTTTCACTGATTCACGGACCATTTTGTTTGATGTAGTGCTATTGCATTGCTACTGTTTTGTTGTCCCGGACTGATTTTGGACAACTCTGCCCTTTATTTTATTAAACTGGTGGAACAGATAATACACTGTTGGTATTGACTGATTTGAACAAGATATTGTATTTGACTGACCAATGAAAAAGTTATCCGTGGATTTTTTAGGCCTCCACAGTTGCAAAGACGAAAAATATAATAAAACGAAGCTTTCTGGGCAATGATGATTTCTTCCACTTACACCGGATAACCAACATGCGCTGGCAGGGCGAATATTCGCAGCCAGACTTGTTTAGGATGTCCACTTTATTTTATATATCTGAGCCCTCCGTGTTTAAAACTAATATTGTTTTGGCGCGGGTCTGAAGATTTTATTTATTTTATTGCTTCTAACAATATTGGTCGATGAAGGAAACTCCCGTCTGATTTCCAAGCCCTCACATGTACAAAAGACGGGTTTTACTTTTTAATTCTTATCATTATTTGAAAATTTATTTACTCTTTTATTAACACTTTTACTAAGTGTTTATACAGGTACCCGGAGATGCATTTCAAAAGATGTCCCGAAGTCCTATTTTATGTCGTATTGCATTTTATTTTTATTATTCTGTATTGCATTTTATTTTAATTGTAAGTTATGAAAAATGCTTAGAATAGATAGAATAAAAGTCAATATATAATTAACCTATGTTTGAATGGATAACCACAAGTTAGCGGATCTTAAAGGATGTCTAACCTCTTTCCTTTATGATAATAAAGAACCCTGATTCAGAATTTCACTAATTTCGCAGACCCTTAAATAGAGATTAATTGCGGTATTTTTATTGCAATAAATCAAATGTCCTAATTCACTTAACTAATTAGGTGACGACTCCTCAAAAATAGCATTATTGCTCCATCCAGGGAACCGCGTCAAAGAGCAACGTTGCAGATACAGTTCAGATCCCGAGGTCAAAAACGGATGCGACAACGACATCACAAGGTACTCTCTCATCTTATTCTCATTTGAGTAATTTAAATTGGAATATTGTGTTGGTAGTGGATAGGACATTCCCATCCGTGGTTATGTTCATTCCTCCCTATCCCCACCACATCCACCAGTAATCTTAAAAAATATCCTCCATGCCCCTAAACTTATTAAGAGTTTAATCTTCGTGCGACGTTTCACAATTGACTATCGGGTTTCCCTTGACTTTGACCCTTTTAGTTTTACTGTAAAGGATTTTACGACATGGAGATGAATAATGAGATGTGATAACACCGGAGATTTCTACCCTATTTCAAACACCGTCAACAATCCAACCTCAGTTTCTTCAACCTTTGCTGCTCTTTCGTCTTCCTTATGACATTCTAGATTATGACATCCGGGAGACTTTGTTTTCCTCTCCCTTAGGAAAAACAATTTTATTAATTGTAACCGTATTCTAGGAGTCCTATATGTGAATCTTGCATTTGTGGGAAACATGTCAAATTACCATTTTCTGTATCCACAAATAATATTTTAATGTCTTTCGATATCATACATAGTGATTTATGGACATCTCATATTTTGGGTACGACTGGCTGATAATCGATATTATGTGTTGTTTTTGGATGATTATTCCAACTTTCTATGGACTTTTCCAATTGAAAATAAATCTCATGTCTATCCCATTTTTTTTTTCATTTAGTGCTTTCGTAAAAACATAATTTGAAAAGAGCATTAAATGTTTTCAATGTGACAATGACAAAAAATTTGATAATAACCAAATCAAACAGTTTTGCTCCAAAAACAGTCTTACCTTTCATTTTCCTGCCCTCACACATCCTCCCACAATGGTAAAGTCGAACAAAAAATTCAAACCATAAACAACATCATTCGTGCCCTACTTGGGCAAGAAGCAAGGACGCAGCAGCTGCGCGAAAGCCGGTTGAAGATCACGAGACGTTTCGAATAAAAGAACGGCTTTCGCGCTAGTAAGCCGTTGCTTGCTGCGCTCACGCCTCAATTCCTCCATAAATTCTGGCATTATGCACTCAATATGATCATAACTTTGCGCTCGGACGTCCGTTTTACCTTTTTTTTTATTTCGCGTATTTTTTAGATACGGGGGTGGGCAAACTGCTGAAGCGGTTTGGTTCAGCCGATTTCTCTAAAAACGTTCATCTTGCCCCTCAATTTCACTTTTCCCCGAAATCATTACGTTTTTCCCCTTTTCAAATCTAAATATCTCGCGATATATAGATTTCAACGTACAAATTTCGTGATAATGTGTCCGAGAATGTCAATTTCATTATTGAAATTCAATTTAAAAAAAATGGGTCCCGAAACCCGACCCGAAATTATATATATTATATATTAGGAATTTAGAAAATTAAAAATTATATATATTATATATATTATAAAAAAATATTTAAAATCGGTTCAGAGAAAAACCAAAACTTCAGTTACATTAGGGCAAGCCGGGACCGAATTTCTCGGTCCGGTCCGAACAGGTTCTGTCCGGTCCAATTTTTCGATCCAGACCGACTTTTGTGCAACCCTACTTATCGAGCCGTAAAATTATTTCACATCATGTCCTATTTAATGAGTCTCAACTACTATTTGTCTATCTACACTCGCCACTTTGACATTCCTACGACTTCCTAGATGATGGCCTCAACCCTCTTCTAATTCACTATTTAGATAATCCGTCGTCTCAGACCCTATCACTCTCCACCACCTCGGCAAATCCGGGACTAGATGTCCACCCAGTTCTACCGACGAATACCCGGAACAGCCCGCCTCAGGGTGATTCCGCAGCCACCTCTCGGCAAACCGAGGTTCGGCCAGCCAATACCGTCACCCCTGACCTTCCTCCTCTTCCCGGCAATCCCGCAGCAAACCCCCCTCCCATTTCGCGTCCCGATTAGACGTGTTTGATATAATGTAGTAAGGGTGCTGTTTATATATGGGTAAGAAAAAGTGTAATGTAAAGGGATGGGTTACTGTGTGATATTTGTGTGGGATTGGTCATTTGCTGATTTGGTTAAGAGATGGCTAAGATGGAAAACACTTTGGCCGAGGAAGGAATCTCCGTCTGATTTTCAAGGTCTCCCATGTACAAAAGACGGATTTTATCTTAACATATAAGGATACAGAAGGAACCAAAATTATCAGGGAATATCGAGTTTACTTTTGGACCCGAAATGAAACTGTCCCGACCCGGATTGAACAGTGCACAAACCGAACCGACCCGAGATCAGGGCCAAAACAGTTCCAAGAAATAATATTCTCCAATCCAAGTATTAAAATAACAACAAATCATAATTATAGAATCTGATCCGGATTTAACCCAACCCAAAAATCAACCAATACAATACAGTACCAACAACAGTATTGATTCTCTTATTCAAAATAAGCAAATAAACAACAACCACCATTCTAGAAAATTAATCGGCCCGGATCAACCCGAGAAAACAATGGCAACACAGTGCACCAAATGTTGATTCTTAGTCAAAATAAACAAAAATTCATAATTTTATCCGACCCGGTTCATACCCGACCCGAATCTGTTTCAGTTCAAACGTTGACGACACATGCATTTTGTATATATATATATATATATATATATATATATATATATATATTTGCAAATTAGGAACCCAAAAACAAGCAATTACTACTCAAAATCAAAAGAAAACCAACCTTATTTTCTATGAACAGAATATATATTTATTGTTGTTCCTGTCTCGGACTGATTTGTGGAAATTTCGGATCGACAACAATGGAGAATAATAATTAAAATCGACTTTAATAGTGTATGATAAGAGTCTCCAAATCTTTTCTTCCCTTTTTTTTCGGGGTCCCAAAGATGAAGAAATGAAGATATAATGCAAAAATTCAAAACATAATGAAAACGGAACCCCCGCAAAAACAAAGAACAACAGGGGTATTTATAGGTGGATTCCCCCTCTAAGACCGAACTTGAATTTCAAAATAAAGTGGCAAAAGTAGTTATTTTAGAACGGATTTTGGGCGAAGTGACGGGTTCAGGGTATGGGGGTTGCGGGTTTTGTAGGCAGAGGGTGTCAGGGATGGTGGTTGAGGTGATGGGGGTTGTTGTGGCAGAGGTATGGGCGAGATGGGGGCAGGATATGGGGTGTGGTGCAAGGTGTCGGCGGGTGATGAGAGAGGAGAGGGTGGGGGTTTATTATTTTTTAGGTTTGTGTTTAGGTTAAGGGTGAAATGGGTTTTGGATAGAATAAAGGGTTGGGAATTGGGCTTGGGGTGTGGGTCGGCCGAATTGGACCTGGGTAGGATGGGCCCATCCGAAAAATAAAGAGAGGGTTTGGTTTTTGGCTTTATTTTATTGTGTTGGATAGAAGGTTTGGGTTGTGATTTTAAAATGTAAAAAGGGGGTTTATTAATAAAATAAAGTGCTTTAAAATTATAATTATTTAAATAAAATGACAATATAAATATAATATTTGCGGAATGCTTAATTAAATAAAATATGTGATGTCACTTTGATAAAATATTTAGCAAAATTATGATTATGATATTAAAAATAATGTGAATAATGACAAAATAAAATAATGACAATTTAATAAATAAAAAATATAATATTTATGAAATGTTTAATGGTTAATTAAATTAAAAATATGATGTCTATTTTTTGCAAAAAATAAAACATAGAAGATTAGGTAAATTTTTTGATTACTATAAGAATAATGCAAAAAATGATGACAAAAATGCGGTGTTCAAAAATACTTAAAATTGCAATAAATAACCAAAAGATGAGTTAAAATTGGGTGTCAACACCCGAGACACACTCTTGGACTATGAAAACCCGTGCAATGCACGGAATTCATAAAATTGAATGGTTGTTTAATCTTTCCATTTCAATTGTCCATTTCCCATGTCCCCCGTAACCTGAAGGATGTCTTGTCTGATCCTAACTGAAAAGCAGCAATGATTGACGAATATAATGCTCTTATTGATAATAAGACGTGAGACGTAGTACCTCATCCACCTGATGCTAACATTATTCGTTCTATGTGGATTTTTAGACATAAAAAGAAATATGATGGTTCTTTTGAGAGGTACAAGACTCGTCTTATAGTTGATGACAGGTCTCAACAGGTAGGAATGGACTGTGATAAAACATTCAGCCTGATCGTAAAGCCTGCAACCATCCAAACCGTCTTCAACATTGTCATATTCATCAGCTTGATGTCAAGAATGTCTTACATGGAGATCTTCATGAAACGGTATATATGCATCAGCCTATCGGTTTCAGGAATCCTATTTATCCAGATTATGTGTGGCTGTTGCGGAAATCGCTCAGTCCTCGGCTGCAGGCTGGGTTTTTCACTCTTCGTTAGTGCCTTAATCTATGGACTAAAATAGGCTCCTCGAGCATGGTACCAGCAGTATGTCGATTATGTTTCCTCTATCGGTTTTTCACACAACAGATCCGATCATTCCCTATTCATCTACCACAAGGATATAGACATGGCTTACCTATTATTATATGTTGATGAATCATCCTCACCACATCATCTGATGTTCTCCGCTGGTCCATTATGTCTCTCATTTCCTCTGAGTTTGCTATGAAAGATCTGTGCCCTCTAAATTATTTATTGGGCATCTCCGTCACTCGACATTCTAGCGGCCTATTCTATGACAGAAGAAGTATACCGAAGAAATCCTTGACAGTGCAAGCATGACATATTGCAAATCATCCCACACGTATATAGACACCAATTCTAAGCTCCACGCTGATTCCAACCCTTCATATTCAGACACGACTCACTATTGTAGCCTGGATGGGGCCTTGTAGTACCTCACATTCACGAGACCAGACATAGCATATGTTTTTCAACAAATCTTCTTGCTCATGCACAATACGACGGAAGCACACATATATTCCCTCAAACGTATTTTACGATACATCTAAGGTACAATTTACTTTGGATTACATCTATACAGGTCTTCGCTTATTGGTCTCACTGTTTATTTTGATGTTGACTGGGGAGGATCTCCTGACACCCAACACTCCACATCTGGTTATTGTGTTTTCCTCGGAGATAACGTAACGTCTTGGTCTTCCAAAATCCAATCTACACTATCCCGATCCAGTGCATAAGCATAATACAGAGGTGTTGTCAACGTCATCTCTGAGTCTTGTTGGATCCATAACCTTCTACTTGAGCTTCACTGCCCGATTCAAAAGGAAACACTGGTCTACTACGATAATATTAGTGCGATATTTCTTTCCGGCAATCCCGTCCAACATCAGCACACTAAACACATTGAGATGGACATTCATTTCATTTGCGAAAAAGTGGCCCGTGGTCAAGTTCGTGTCCTTCATTTTCCTTCCAGATATCATATTGTCGACATCTTCACCAAAGGACTTCCGCACACACTATTTGATGATTTTCGAGTCAGTATCAGTGTTCGAGAACCTCCCGCTTCGACTGCGAGGGTGTAATAGAATATTTTCCAATATTCTTTCATTAATTGTATTAATGGTATATCTCATATTTTAGGTAGAATTATAATCCTTTTGTAATTAGGTTAATTAGTTATCTAGTTTGTATCAAAGTAAATATTCTTGTAACATTATATATATTATAAATCATTCATCAATAAATCAAGGAACATATTCATGTATTGCTAAAGACTTATGGATATGATATAATATTCCCTCCGATATAACATTTCCTATGTTCTGAAAAGATTGTCGAATTTGAGTATGATCAGAGGTGAATTCAGAATTTCAAGAGGATGAGTGCATCATAATTTTTAAAATGAGATATAAAAAATTACTCCTATAATGTGATAAGTTGGGTTCAATCCATCTATCTCCAGGAATTAAACTCAGCACCTTAACTAGTGAACTACTTAGTCTCTTATAACTATGGATTTCTTCAGATAATATTAGATATATTTTAAGAATTATACACATAATATATCGAATTTAGTCGGATGATCATGGATTTACATGGATAATTTTTGCACCTAGATTCTTCCCCGGGTATGATGACGATAAAAATTTGAACTTTGATATTTTAACTTTTTTCCAAATAACCTATTCAATAACACTACTACAAACTATATTTTTATAATTAAAATAAAACAAAAAACAATTAAGGCCCATCTGGGCATACACATTTGTTGCTTTTTTCAACCTTCCTTTTCAACAAATATTTGGTTATACATTACACTAAATTTCAACTAACTTGATTTATGAATTTTTCAAGTTCAGAAAACTGATTCTAACTACTTTTCGAAGTAATCCCTCATAATATTTGGGTATTTTTTAAAAATAAAATGCATGTCTAAATTTATTCCAATTTTAAACACATTTTTTTAATTAACTTCAAATATTCTTTTTTTTAAACATCACCAAATTCACATCCAAATGCCTGTTACCAGTCAGTATAAAAGAACGCGAATACCAAATTCTGTGTTATGTAAGCATATTTGAACCCAAAAGTATAAAGTATTTTTAAATATAGTTGGATATATGTGCATTTTATTGTTACTAAGTTATCAAATACCATTAAGAGTTGTGATGCGATAGATACATAGGCATATTTATACGTTGGGGCACGTGAACACATATTTTTTTTGTAAAATTAGATATTTTATGTATATACTTTCTAAAGTTGGTATAATATGATGAGAAAAGGACATAAATGGTTATCCGGCCCAAACTATTAACAAATGAATGACCCAAGAAGCGTAAACGTCATTTTAACCTTTTTAAAATGATTTCATTTTTAGCCTTTTTTCAACTATTTTCAGCATATATATAGAAATTGTGTCATTGTTGTATAGAAAATACTATATCACTGTTGTATAAAATATATATCCCTACAATATGTATTTAGAAAATATATCATTATTGTATAAATTATGTTTAATACGTCCTCCTTCCCAATTTATGTAGCATCGTTTCCTTTTTAGACCGTCACAAAATGAATGTCATTGTGGATAAGGAAATTTTATTAAATTTAAGTTCACAAAAAATTTGAATTGTATCCAAGATATATTAGTCTTATCCAGGAGGCCCACTTTGGTGTCACGTATCAAATGACGTCATGCTAAGTCAAGCAAAAAAGCCAATATGATCATGCCATATGTCAAAATGACACAATATGACTATTCAAATCAAAAGCCAATGGAAATGCGTCATCTGTACAAGTGACGTGTTACGACCAATCAAATATCGTCTTGTCAACTTAAATCTGATATGTCGAAAAGAGTTTGTCCTTATCACAACTCCTCCATTTTACAACTATAAATATGAGTCTCATAATTCAGAAAAAGGACCAAGAATTCTAACAAGAAGCCAGAGAGATCTCGTGGATCAAACGTCACAGATTTCTCTACAAACCACAGACATTCAAGCACTCAAATATTTCTCTACAAGTTCTAGAGATCAAGACGAAGATTCAAGAGCAAGCTTCAAGCCCTTAAATTCAAGTACAAGTTCAAGATCAAGACCATTAGATTCAAGATCAAGTTTCAAGCCCTCGAATTCAAGTACAAGTCAAAATAAAGTTCAAGATCAAGCTCAAAAGCCCTTTAATTTATTATTGAAATAAAGAATCAGAGGATTCATAGAGATTGTAATACTCATATTTGAAATCAAATACTATGACTGTTTCAATATTTTTCTGTCTTGATTATTATTTTCTCGACGTGAATTTTATTGTTTAAAAATTATAGCACACCCAGTGGGACAATCTCTACATCTCATCTCAATTTTCGATCATCAAAGTTCTAGAACGTCGAAATGGCCTCAAAGAAGATCAACTCCGAGTCAACTTCCTCTAAGACTGTTGACTCCAAGCTCTTTGATGATATGAAAAGCATTTTCGGTGTTACCTTTGAAAGCTTTGGACCAATTACGAGGAGCAAACAAGCATGCTGGGACAACAAGCACTCCAAGGATCGTCTGCATCAACTCCTGCTTTTGGATCTTCATCCTCAAAATGAACAAGATGCCCTACAAATGAATCAGGAGGAAGCATCATTTCTAAAAGTATTAATAAAAAACTAGCTCTACTTAATCTATCTGGATCCAAGAACTTCACCACGAAGAAAGATGATGATACTTCAAGCGACGGATCCTCTCTACTATGCCACATGAAGTAAGCCAGTTGAATATCAACCTATTTGACAATTCATGTTATTCTCCAACATCCCCAATAATCATGCAAGCGATGGTGACTAAC
This sequence comes from Przewalskia tangutica, assembly GCA_029844215.1. NCBI lineage: Eukaryota > Viridiplantae > Streptophyta > Magnoliopsida > Solanales > Solanaceae > Przewalskia > Przewalskia tangutica. The sequence continues at coordinate 106,087,960 of CM056730.1, forward strand.
GCTCCATCTATGGAGGAGACACTAGCAAACTTGACAAAAGTAATCGACGGCTTGGCCAAATATGTACAAATCAAAATGCTCGAATTGACAAGTTGATGGACATGATAGATGACTTGGCGGAAGGAGAATCCATCCAAGCACCAGGGAAAGGTACATAAGTACAAGGGACTCAACCTCGCGCAGAACAAGCGTCGCCCACCAAAGAAATTATATTTTCTTTTGAAGGGATGATTCCAATTGACCAACTGAAGGAGTTCATCGAAGGGACTATCAAAAATAAGTATGAAGTTGCCGCTAAGTTTTCTCTTATGTACGTAAATTCATATACAACAAGGATCGACAACTTCAAGATGTCTGCCGATTAATAACCTTCCGAATTTCAGTAGTTTGATGGCAAGGGAAATCGAAAGCCACATGTTGCGCATTTTGTTAAAATATATAACAATGCTAGAACTTATGGAGATTATCTTGTCAAGCAGTTTGTCCGCTCCCTTAAAGGGAATGATATCGTTTGGTACACAGACCTCGAGCCTAATTTTATTGATAGTTTGGAGCAACTAGAGTAGGAATTCCTCAACCGCTTTTATAGCACAAGGAGGAATATAAGAATGCTGGAACTTAACAACACCCGCCATAGGAAGGATGAACCAGTTATCGACTTCATCAATTGATGGAGAAATGCAAGCCTAAACTGCAAAGATAGGCTCATCAAAGCTTCTGACATAGAGATGTGCTTCCAAGGGATGCATGGGGGACTTCTCTATATCTTGCAAGGTATTAAGCCAATGTATTTTGAAGAACTAGCTACTCGTGTTCATAACATAGAGTTGAGTATGTCCTCTATTGGAGGCGAAGTGATGTCTGTCTATGACCTGCGCAAAGGAAAGAACAAGTAAGAAACCAAGAGATGGAGCAAGTTTGTACCCAAGAATGACAACAAAGAATTCATGAACATTATGCCTCAACTGTAAAGTTTACTATGAAGGTGAGCAAGAAGCAAAATATGAAAGAAATTCCTACCAAGGCAACACAAGCCAAAAACAACCTTGAAGGAGATGCAAGAAAGAAAATACCCTTTCTTGGATTCTGATGTCCCTAAATATTTTTATGAACTACTCGAGCTGAAACTCATTGAGTTATCAGAGATAAACCGACCCGATAAATCTGGAAAAACAAACGACCCAAACTATTGCAAGTATCATCGAGTCGTGGGTCACCCTCTTGAGAAGTGCTTTATCTTCAATGATATGGTTTTGCAGTTGGTTAATGAAAAGAAGATTTTGCTCAACGATGAGAAGGCAAGTTCCAATGAAGTCTCTATCACATTTGGCTCTCTCAATCCGGTCTAGATATGCAGCTTTGAAGAACATAAAGGAAAAAATGTTGGAGGAAGATAAAACCCCAATTGATGAAGGTGATGATGAAGGTTGAATTTTAGTGACTCGGCGGAGGCGCTACAAGACAAGTCCATGAAAAGAATCTCATAAATAACCAACTAGAAAATGATGGTAAGAATACCAAGAAAGCAAAACTAGTTGAGCATCTAAAGAAGACAAAAGCGGAGGTAGACTACTACCGAAAACTATGATGTCCCATAACTTTGGAGGAATTTTTACCAAGTTGGTTCTGCACCAGGACTGTCTGAGATAATGTCAAGGCGTCATGATTTAATAACGATGATGTAGAACTAAAGAATGAAAGTCCATCAATGTTGTCTCTATTATCATCTGAAAAGCTTGTTGAGTCCTCTTTTCAAAACGTACATGCATGTGATACAAAAATCACTTTCACTAATGGTAAGGAAAAGATTCTTAATAGAGTTCCACACAAGGGTAAAGGAAAGACTTAGAGTTATGAAAGGAAAAGAAACCCACCTACAAATACTTGAAGGTGTGAGGTTGTTTGACAAAGGTTGAAGTACCTAAGCCAAAACAGGTCAAGATTGGGCCTAAGATTGTAGATTGCATTTTCATCAGATATGCAAATAATAGTAGTGCTTATGAACAAAGCTCAATTTCTTTAGAGATACGTTTCCTAGAAAAGAAAGAGACATAACCTCTCGCAAACGAAGTTATGAACAAAGCTCTTAGGATCTAGGAGTCGTTGACTTCCCGGATCTAGGTGGTTTAGATATAGTGGACTCTGAAGTGGCTGATTATCCAGAATATAATGTTCCAGATTCTCAAGACTTGGAGGCTCCAGAGATGGAACCAAGATGAAGTAAAATAGCCATGAAGGATAAGTCATTCGGTCCGGACTTTGTAGCTTATATGGTTCATGACGAACCACGAAAAATTGCTGAAGCATTGTCAACTCCATAAGCACCGCTCTAGAAAGAAGCTATTGAGAGTGAAATAGACTACATCATGTACAACCATACTTGAGAGTTGGTTGATCTTCCTCCCCGAAACAAACCGTTGGGTTGTAAATGGATACTCAAACGAAAATATAAACCAGATGGGTCTATATATAAGTACAATGCCATATTGGTAGCCAAGGGATATCGACATAAGAAAGGTCTTGACTATTTTGACACGTACTCCCCAGTGTCTAGAATGACGTCCATACGAGTATTCATTGCGATCGCCGCGTTGCGAGACCTTGAGATACATCAAATGGATGTCAAGACAGCCTTCCTAAATGGTGATTTGGAATAAGATATGGACCAGCCCGAGGGGTATGTGGTTCCAGGACAAGAGAAGAAAGTCTGTCAGCTTGTCAAATCTTTGTACGGGCTGAAATAGGCCCCGAGGCAATGGCACGAAAAAATTGATAGCACTCTACTATCGAATGGTTTCACCATTAATGAGTGTGACAAATGTGTCTACATGAAAGGTAATGCTGACTCGTTCGTCATGATATGTCTTTACGTAGAAGACATGTTGATCACATCACAAAAAGCAGTCCTAGTTAGATCCTAGAGACTAAGAACGTGTTGAAATAATTTTTCAACATGAAGGATATGGGTATTGCAAATGATATCTTAGGGATCAATATCTCTAAGACGTTTGACAGACTGGTCTTATCTCAGTCTCACTACATCGAGGATATGTTGAGAAAGTTTGAGATGTTCGACAGTTCGCCGATAACGTCACCACTGGATATGAATCAAAAGATTGATAAAAAATGTGGTGCGCCCGTATGCTAGAAGCGATATACGCAGGTGATTGGTAGTTTGATGTACATAACAAACTACACTCGACCTGATATCACTTATGCAGTCAACAAGTTGGCTAGGTTTATCCGTAATCTACGTGATGGTCATTGGAAAGCATTGGAAATGGTACTACGACACCTAAAATACACACTAAATTATGAGTTGCATTACTCGAGATATTCAGATGTACTAGATGGGTACAGTGATGCAAACTGGATATCTGATATATAAAACACCAAGTCCACCAGTGGTGTTACACCTCATAAGTTAAGACAAAGATTTAGAACGTCATTAAGAATTAAGATTCAAATTTTGGAATTTAAGTATATTTCTACATGCTAATACGGAATAATTTCGGTTACAACGAGCGTGACAAGGGGAATTTAAAATGATAGTTGTATATTCCCGTTATGGATTAATACCGTATTATATATGTTACGACAAAGAGAATACGAGGTGGTATGAGACTTTCAAGATTTGACAGAAATGGGGCATAAGATTAATTAAGGGTAAGAAGGGGACTAAATTGCAATAAAAGAAGTACAATTTTCAGATTTTAAAAATCAACTTAAAACTAAGAAAAATCCTCCCTCTTCACACTTCAACACCATTTCTTCTCTTCTTTCTCTTCACCATAGCCAAATATCTCCTCTTCCTCTTATCCAAATTGAAGACAACAATTTTCTCTTCCTAGATTACAATCATTCTACAAATTAAAAGCCAAATATTGCACCAAAACAGTGGGGAAAACGTCCCACCGCTGGCCGATTTTAGGCTGTGGATTTCAAGTTTTTTTTAGACAAATTCTTGGAGGAAAAACATAAGGAATGATGGAGTTACCTTGTGGGATTCATGCATGTCAATTTGGAGTTGGAAAAGGTGGAAAATTGGGGTCCAATTCGATGGAACACTGCTGAAAATTAGGGGACTGTTTTGGAAATTTTTGAGGTAAAAAAATTCTTCCTTTCAGTTGAATAATTGGAGTGCATGTTGTTATAATTAAGGAAATTGAATTTGTGTTAAGGGGAAATGTCACGACCCGACCACGGACCCGTGACTGGTGCCTTACCCCGGGCACCTTTGTGATACAACATCAGAGAAAACCAGCGAAAATAAACTTACAACAAGAACCCATATAGAAAATAAACAGGCTAACCCAAAATGGCTACCTCTAGTATAACAAGGCTGAACAGTTACATCCTTAACAACCCAAACTATAACAGGACTACAGACCTCTAAGAATGCGTAAACATTATGACGGGACAGGGCCCCGTCATACCCATGAATGTACAAAGTATCTACAACACCAGGGAGAACCGTACCAAAAGTCGAGCCTCCGGAGAAATGGAGCTCCTGACACCTGAGTAAAGATCCTAAGAATGAGGATCCACCACCTGCTTTCCCTTACCTGCGGCATGAACGCAACTCCCGAGGAAGGGGGTCAGTACACAATATGTACCAAGTATGTAAAACTGAAAAATACTGTAAAAATATCATAAGTTTAAAATAAACTGGAGTCATGGAAGATAGTCAAAAATACGATAATCGTGCCTTACTAACAATGAGAGTAACAAGTATAAACTTTACTGCATAAAATAGGAGGCTCATGATCAAAACAGGATCTCCCGCCCGTAGTATCATTAAGCAATCCTACTCCTGGGACTATTTCACCCGCATGGGTCCTGTGGACCCGCATAAGGTCATCACCTCGCATGGGACTATTTCACCCGCATGGGACTATTTCACCCGCATGAGGTCATCCTCCTCGCATGAGACTATTTCACCCGCATGAGACTATTTCACCCGCATGGACCCAGTGGGCCCGCATGAGTACAAGCTCCACACTCGCATCATGGGTAGCAAATCCATGACATAAATAGTAATAATAATAATAATAATACATAAATCAGCACAACCGGCTATCATACATAACATAAGCGCTACCGGCTTATCATAACGTAAGCAAGTTAAGAATATCTCCTAACTTCTTAATAACATTTCTAGCACATCCTCTCATTTTAGTTACTTAAGGCACTACATGTCATTTAAATAGAAAATCCGGGAATTTAACCCAAGTACCACGTTCCTTAAACCTTTTAAGAAAATGACTCATTTTTATGTAAAACTCTCAAGATACTAATAACCGTAGTATCAAGTCACGACAACTTTTCAAAACAAGTTACGTTTACCTTTTAAAAATACAATAGGCTTCTAAAATCAAGTGACTTCATCTCTTTTAAAACCTTAGGCAATTAATGCCTTAAAAACAATTTGCCTTCCACAATTTCAAATCCTTTATCCGTACTTATTTTACTTGGAGTAAACCTCTCCTTATTATCCTTTCATAAAGCCAATACACCCAACTTCCCATAAAGTTGTTATACTATCATTATACACTAGTCAAACACATCTCCCTATATCCAAGGGACTTACACTTTTAAATGAAACAAGTATCATATACTTAAACAAGTGAAGAATGTCAAATCTTGTACGTCTACCGTACTACATAGGTACAACTACTCATGCTCAAGAGATAAGAAAGCTCCACATACCTCTTCGGTCAATCCACTTGCTAAGTCCAAAATACCGCACGTAATATGTCAACCTATAATGACCATAATACGTTTATTAACCTAAACTTCAATGTAGAATATTCCAAGTTCAAAATTACTAATTTCTATGGAAAATTGGGCAGCATTTCCTTTGTTTCTACATACTTTGCCACTTTTTTCAAGGCCGAATTCAACATCCAAACGCCACATTTAAGGCCCAACAATCCAAACATTTCAAAGGGGATTACACACCTAAACTTGGGTGTGTAAAATTCTGCCCCATAAGGTACAACAATTAACTTAACAAGTTTAAGGTAGTTTTTAGGCTACAACATACTCACATAACCTTTTTAACCAATCCTTTCATATCCAACCCATATTTCTTACATGCAATGAATCTAAGAGCATTATTTACTACCACAAATTCCTTCTTCTTCACATGCAACACAAGTAACTAGCTACAAGAGACGAATTGTTACCTTAGAACTTTAGCCAAAATTATTCCAACAACATTGCTAGCCTCCTTTCCAAGAATACCACCACAATAACTCCTACAAGCTAGCCACAAACTTCCTTCTTGCCACACTTTTTCAGATTTTCCTCAAGCTTTGAATTTCTCTTGGAATTCTAGAGAGAAGTGAGAGCTTTAGCTTTAGAGAGAGATGAGAGTTTTAAGAATGACCAAGTCTTCAAGACTTGGTCAATAAGTAGTGCATGCAAAATCAGATGGGGGGACACTTGTCACCCACCCAAGACCTCTTTTAAAACAAAACAGTGCAGAATTTCCCACTTAACTTCGCAGAACCCGCCTCGGCGCCGCGGCGCTGAAACTTCTGCCGACTCCCAGAACATTCCGGCGCCGCGACCCTGCTTCCCGGCGCCGCAGCGCTGCAACTTCAGCGAACCCTCAGATCTTTTCGGCACCGCGGCCCTGCAGCCGGCGCCGCGGCCCTGTGGCTCCTGACCGAAACACCTTCCTGACCATCTCCGCACTGAACTTGTAACTCCCATAACTTTCTACTTCGATGTCCTATCGACGAATGGTTGGTTGCGTTGGAAACTAGACTCAACGAACTACGCACTAGGCCTTTGAATCACCTAGGAACTCTCAACGTAACGGGTCATAACCCGCCTCAAGGTTGACTAGAAACCCGTCCGAAACAATCCGGCAACCTATTTTTCGAAAATTTTAAGTCTTACTCCTTTCGTACGCTCTCACACATATGACCAGAACTACGGGGTATAACATTCTCCCCCTTTAGAAACATTTGTCCCGAATGTTCCTTCTAGGCTTACTCAAATCACGATATCGACATAGACCCTTTTAACTATTACTCTTTGCAAATAAAACACTCCACATAGCCACAACATTACTCAAGCATAACTGCCAAATTTAAAACTAACAAGCAGGAAAGTTGGTTACCTGGAGGTATAGGAAATAAGTGAGGATACTTCTTCATCATGTCATCCTCTGCTTCCCACGTCATCTCTTCCCTGTTCTCGTTCCGCCATAAGACATTGACGGAAGCCACGTCCTTCGTCCAAAGTCGCCTAACCTGACGATCGAGTATCGCTATGGGACTCTCCTCATACGATAACCCCTCTGTCACCTGGACATCATGAATCGGGTGCACTATAGATGGATCTCCAATACATTTCCGCAACATAGACACATGGAAAACTGGATGTACTGCCTCCAGATCGGACGACAGATCCAACTCATAGGCAACCTTGTCTATCCTACTGACAATCTGATAAGGCCCAATATACCTTGGGCTAAGTTTCCCCTTCTTTCCAAATCTCATCACGCCCTTCATGGGTGACACCTTCAGGAAGACCCAATCATCTACCTCAAACTCTAAGTGTCGTCGCCGATGATCTGCGCATCGACTGGCGACTCGGAAATGACAATAACCACTCCTGGATAAGCTTCACCTGATCCACTGCCTGCTGAACCACGTCTGGCCCGACTAACTGCACTTCTCCCACCTCAAACCGGCCATCGGTGACTGCACTTCCTCATATAAGGCCTCATAAGCGCGCCATCCGAATACTATAGTGATAGGCATTTGTTATAAGCAAACTCCACAAGAGGTAAATGATCCTCCCGGCTACCACGAAATCAATAACACAAGCCCGCAACATATCCTCGTGTATGCGGATAGTGCGCTCGGCTGTCCGTCGATGCGAGGATGAACGCCGTCCGAGACTCACTGCGTCCTAATCCCTTATGGAAAGACCTCCGTAAATTAGCCCTGTGAATGGGGCTCCTCTGTATGAAATAATCGATATAGGGACTCCGTGCAGTCTCACAATCTCTCTGATATACAGTCTAGCATAATCCTCGGCCGAAAAAGTCGTCCTGACTGGAAGAAAATGGGCTGATTTCGTCAGCCTGTCGACAATAACCCAAATGGAATCATGCTTCCTCTGAGTGTGAGGTAACCCTGTAATAAAATCCATATTTACCACCTCCCACTTCCAAGTCGGAATATCAATAGCATGCGGCCACCGGCTTCGTGCTCAACCTTGACTGGCGACAATTCGGCGCTGGCAACAAAACTCGCAACGTCCTCTTCGTGCCATCCCACCAATACACACATCTGAGGTCATGGTACATCTTAGTCGACCGGATGAATAGAATAACGAGCACCTTTGTGTGCCTCACACGAATCTGGCGAGAAGTCCTGTCACATCGGGAACACACAACCGGTCCTCAAATCTTAGCACCCCCATCAGGTGCTACCTCAAATAGACTCTTCTCTTCCCGAAGAGCCGTATCTCGACACCGTACCATAATCGGATCCTCATATTGTCGCCTCTTCACCTCCTCGACGATGGAAGACTCGACAACCTCTCGAACCCGAACTCCATTACTAACAGAATCAACCAAACGAACTCCAAGGCTCGCTAGTTGATGTAACTCGCGGACCATATCCCTTTTCTCTGGCTGTACATCAGACAGACTACCCATCGATCTGCGACTAAGGGCATCTGCAACTACATTGGCCTTCCCTGGGTGGTATAGAATATCAACATCGTAATCCTTAGCGGCTCAACCACCGTCTGCCGCAAGTTCGGCTCCTGGTGAAGATATCGAGACTCTTGTGGTCTGTGTAAATATCCACGTGAACTCCATATAAATAATGTCTCCAGATCTTCAAGGCATGAATCACTGCTGCCAACTCCAAGTCATGTGTGGGATAGTTCTTCTCATGATTCCTAAGCTGTCGAGATGCGTAAGCTATAACTTTGCCGTGCTGCATCAGCACGCACCCAAGCCCGACACCCGACGCATCACAATAAACCACATATCCGTCTAAGCCCTCTAGAAGAGTAAGAACTGGGGCGGTCGTCAACTTCTCCTTGAGTAACTGGAAACTCTCCTCAAAAGCATCCGTCCACCGGAACATAGCCGTTTTCTGAGTCAGCTTAGTCAAAGGTGCTGAAATGGAAGCAAATTCTCCACAAATCTCCGATAATAACCTGCAAGGCCCAAAAAGCCGCTAAAGTCGGTGTAGTGGAGTCCGCCAAGTCTTGATCGCCTCAATCTTATTGTATCAACCCGAATACCATCGGCCCCGATAACATGCCCTAAGAAAGCCACTGAAGCCAACCAAAACTCGCATTTTGAGAACTTGGCATACAACTGCCGGTCCCGGAGAACTCCCAATACCGTCCTCAAATGATCCGCATGTTCCTGCTCTGTGCGCGAATAAACCAGGATATCATCAATGAATACTATAACGAACATATCCAAGAATGGCGAACACCGCTCATCAAATCCATGAATCTTCTTTGGGCGTTGGTCAACCCGAAAGACATCACCCTGAACTCATAGTTCCCATACCGGGTCCTGAATGCAGTCTTCGGGATATCTTCCTCTCTAACTCGCACTTGATGATAACCAGATCGCAGGTCTATCTTGGAGAAACATCTCGCACCCTGCAACTGGTCAAACAAATCATCAATCACGGGAGGATATCTGTTCTTGATAGTTACCTTATTCACCGCTAATGTCAACACACATACGCAACGTCCCATCCTTCTTCTTTACAAATAACACTGGCGCTCCCCAGGGAGAAACACTTGGCCTGATAAAGCCTTTCTCCAGCAAGTCCTTCAGCTGGTCCTTCAATTCCTTCAACTCGGCAGGTGCCATCCTTTATGGCGGAATAGATATCGGTCGAGTGTCTGGCGCCAAATCAATGCAAAACTCAATTTCTCTCTCAGGAGGGATACCCGGAAGCTCATCTGGGGACACGTCTGGAAACTCTCTAACGACCGGAATCGATCAAGGTCGGTATCTCATTCTCGATTTCGAATACTCGAACCATATGGTAGATATACCCCTTCCGCACCATCTTTCTAGCCTTGAGGTAAGAAATAAACTTACCCCTCGGCGACGCAGTATTTCCCTTCCACTCGATAACCGGCTCACCAGGAAACTGGAACCGTACCAGTCTCTCTCTACAGTCCACATTGACATAGCAAGACGCTAGCCAATTCATACCCATAATTACATCAAAGTCCGTCATATCCAACTCTATCAAGTCGGCTAGAGTCTGACGACTGTCTATAGTCACTGGGCAAGCCTTATATACCCGCTCAGCTACCACCGAATCACCTACTGGCGTAGCCACCTCAAAAGATTTTATGGACTCGGGCTCTATCCCTATTCTACCAGAAATATGAGGAGATATATAGGACAAGGTAGAACCTGGATCTATCAAAGCATATACATCACAACATGCAATCAATAATGTACTGTGACGACATCTGGTGACGCCTCCTGGTCTGGACGGTGGACATAGCATAGATGCGGTTACGAGGACGGCCGGCGGGACCCTACCACGACCCCTGCCGCGGCCTGCTGGTCCGTGAACACCCTGCCCTCCGGGGCGCATCGCCACTGAAGACGAAGATCCAGCCACTGACCCTGTCGGCTGAGCCATAACATTCCCGCCGCCTCTAGTCGGACAATCTCTCCTCAAATGGCCCTGCTGGCCACAAGAGTAACAAGCTCCTGGAGTACCACGACACCCTCCATAATGGCAATCGCCACATCGACCACACCGAGGTATAGGTGGCCTCATCTGACTGGAGCTCTGGTCCTGCGGGAACCCGGCCACGGAACCATGTCACGCCTCGAATGCCCTGTACGTCCGGAAGATGGTGGAGGAGCGCTCTAAACCGGCTGAGGTGCAAATCTGGTCTGCTGCTGAGGTTGTCTACCTCGGAAACTACCAGAGGACCCTGCTGTCCTGGCCCTCTTCTGCTGATACCTGTCAATCCGTCGGCCCCTGCGTTCCTCACACCCAAGTGCATATGCCTGCATGCGGGCAATGTCCATGCCTGGCTGAAGAGCTACCCCCGTGCAACTCTCGGCCAAGTAATCATCGAGCCCTGTGACATAGCGGTGCACCCTGTCCTCCATGTCTGCTACCAAAGCGGGTACATACCGAGCCAACGAGTCAAACTCTACATTGTACTCCCGAACCGTCCGCCCACTCTGCCTCAGTGTCAAAAATCTATCGGCTCGAGCCCTCTTCATCTGCGGAGGCAAGAAATGGCCAAGGAACGCCTCTGAGAACTCGTTCCAAGCGGTGAGCGCATGCTCCCAGGGATAGTTCCTATGAATCATACCGATCAATCTGCGGTATCCTGCAGCCGATGTGAGCCCAATAATACCGACTCTGTCTCTGAAGCCCTGATCACTCTCATGATCCGCTGTAACTGTCGGATAAACTCCTGAGGGTCATCCTCAGGTCTCGACCCGTAGAACTCTGGTGGGCTGCAACTCAAAAAGTCCCGAAGTCTCAAGCTATCAGCTCTGTGGCACTACGTACAACCGGGCTGCGCCTCCGCTTATCCTCCCGCCTAGCCACGATCTCGGCTAATCGGGCCATCTCTTGTAGCCCATATCCTCGCTTCCAGTGTAATCGGAGGCTCGTGTATCGCGGTCTCGATGGCGCGATGCCGCCCGAACTCTCTTTGGGGTTGGCGACGTCGTGGAACTCGCGATCAAACATCTCCTCGGTAAAGGCGGGCTGTGACACAGTAACCCTCGGTGTCCTACTAGTAGTTCCCTCTGTTGCCTTGCCCTTCTAGGCCGCGGTTGCCTTGCGTGGAGGCATAACTGATACAGGAAAATATGTCAGAGGGAGTTCAACCTATAACACAACTCTATTGCACGATCTCAGAGTGAAAGAATGGAAACCAATCCTAAATATCCTGTAGCCTCCTGATTATAGATGTGGTGCACGACACACCGATAATCAAGACTCTACTAGATACGGCCTGTAGACCCTTTCCGAGGATTAATTGCTCTGATACCACTTTTGTCACGACCCGACCACGGACCCGTGACTGGTGCCTTACCCCGGGCACCTTTGTGATACAACATCAGAGAAAACCAGCGAAAAATAAACTTACAACAAGAACCCATATAGAAAATAAACAGGCTAACCCAAAATGGCTACCTCTAGTATAACAAGGCTGAACAGTTACATCCTTAACAACCCAAACTATAACAGGACTACAGACCTCTAAGAATGCGTAAACACTATGACGGGACAGGGCCCCGTCATACCCCTGAATGTACAAAGTATCTACAACACCAGGGAGAACCGTACCAAAAGTCGAGCCTCCGGAGAAATGGAGCTCACGACACTGAGTAAAGATCCTAAGAATGAGGATCCACCACCGCTTTCCCGCCTGCGGCGTGAACGCAGCCCAGAAGGTCGGTCATGATATGTAACAAGTATGTAAAACTGGAAAATACTGTAAAAATATCATAAGTTTAAAATAAACTGGAGTCATGGAAGAGAGTCAAAAATACAGTACACTGTGCCTTACTAACAATGAGAGTAACAAGTATAAACTTTACTGCATAAAATAGGAGGCTCATGATCAAAACAGGATCTCCCGCCCGTAGTATCATTAAGCAATCCTACTCCTGGGACTATTTCACCCGCATGGATCCTGTGGACCCGCATAAGGTCATCACCACGCATGAGACTATTTCACCCGCATGGGACTATTTCACCCGCATGAGGTCATCCTCCTCGCATGGGACTATTTCACCCGCATGGGACTATTTTACCCGCATGGACCCAGTGGGCCCGCATGAGTACAAGCGCCGCACTCGCATCATGGGTAGCAAATCCATGACATAAATAGTAATAATAATAATAATAATACATAAATCAGCACAACCGGCTATCATACATAACATAAGCGCTTATCATAACGTAGCAAGTTAAGAATATCTCCTAACTTCTTAATAACATTTCTAGCACATCCTCTCATTTTAGTTACTTAAGGCACTACATGTCATTTAAATAGAAAATCCGGGAATTTAACTCAAGTACCACGTTCCTTAAACCTTTTAAGAAAATGACTCATTTTTATGTAAAACTCCCAAGATACTAATAGCCGTAGTATCAAGTCACGACAACTTTTCAAAACAAGTTACGTTTACCTTTTAAAAATACAATAGGCTTCTAAAATCAAGTGACTTCATCTCTTTTAAAACCTTAGGCAATTAATGCCTTAAAAACAATTTGCCTTCCACAATTTCAAATCCTTTATCCGTACTTATTTTACTTGGAGTAAACCTCTCCTTATTATCCTTTCATAAAGCCAATACACCCAACTTCCCATAAAGTTGTTATACTATCATTATACACTAGTCAAACACATCTCCCTATATCCAAGGGACTTACACTTTTAAATGAAACAAGTATCATATACTTAAACAAGTGAAGAATGTCAAATCTTGTACGTCTACCGTACTACATAGGTACAACTACTCATGCTCAAGAGATAAGAAAACTCCACATACCTCTTCGGTCAATCCACTTGCTAAGTCCAAAATACCGCACGTAATATGTCAACCAATAATGACCATAATACATTTATTAACCTCTAACTTCAATGTAGAATATTCCAAGTTCAAAGTTACTAATTTCTATGGAAAATTGGGCAGCATTTCCTTTGTTTCTATATACTTTGCCACCTTTTTCAAGGCCGAATTCAACATCCAAACGCCACATTTAAGGCCCAACAATCCAAACATTTCAAAGGGGATTACACACCTAAACTTGGGTGTGTAAAATTCTGCCCCATAAGGTACAACAATTAACTTAACAAGTTTAAGGTAGTTTTTAGGCTACAACATGCTCACATAACCTTTTTAACCAATCTTTTCATATCCAACCCATATTTCTTACATGCAATGAATCTAAGAGCATTATTTACTACCACAAATTCCTTCTTCTTCACATGCAACACAAGTAACTAGCTACAAGAGACGAATTGTTACCTTAGAACTTTAGCCAAAATTATTCCAACAACTTTGCTAGCCTCCTTTCCAAGAATACCACCACAATAACTCCTACAAGCTAGCCACAAGCTTCCTTCTTGCCACACTTTTTCAGATTTTCCTCAAGCTTTGAATTTCTCTTGAAATTCTAGAGAGAAGTGAGAGCTTTAGCTTTAGAGAGAGATGAGAGTTTTAAGAATGACCAAGTCTTCAAGACTTGGTCAATAAGTAGTGCATGCAAAATCAGATGGGGGGGGGGGGGGGGAAATTTGTCACCCACTCAAGACCTCTTTTAAAACAAAACAGTGCAGAATTTCCCACTTAACTTCGCAGAACCCGCCTCAGCGCCGCGACCCTGCAGCCGGCGCCGCGGCGCTGAAACTTCTGCCGACTCCCAGAACATTCCGGCGCCGTGGCCCTGCTTCCCGGCGCCGCGGTGCTGCAACTTCAGCGAACCCTCAGATCTTTCCGGCGCCGCGGCCCTGTGGCTCCTGACCGAAACACCTTCCTGACCGTCTGCGCACTGAACTTGTAACTCCCATAACTTTCTACTCCGATGTCCTATCGATGACCGGTTGGTTGCGTTGGAAACTAGACTCAACGAACTACGCACTAGGCCTTTGAATCACCTAGGAACTCTCAACGTAACGGGTCATAACCCGCCTCAAGTTTGACTAGAAACCCGTCCGAAACAATCCGGCAACCTATCTTTCGAAAATTTTAAGTCTTACTCCTTTCGTACGCTCTCACACGTATGGCCAGAACTACGGGGTATAACAGTAAATTTTAAATAAGACAATGCATGTGTTGTTGGAGTGGTGATTACCGATTTTGAGATGTATTTTGTATACATTGGCTTCAATTGTTGTGTTGCTATCTTGTTACTAATTACATGTTGAGAATTAAAGGAAACCTTGATACTTAAAAGTTGTAGATTGACTATATGGAAGTATTGAAAGGTAAATTATATTCTAGGGAATTAAGAGAAGAGTTTTTGGAATTAAAGTGTTGTTTCACATTCTTGAACTCGCAATGTTGCCTAAAGATTGGATTGCGTCCATTAACTATTTTAACGTAACTAAATGATTGAATAAACATGATAAATAGGTGTATTAATCACCTTGATTGTTGAAGTTGGAGTCTTTCATGAATATAAAGAGAAAGGAGGTCGTATGTTAACGTATATAAAGTATATTGGGCCTAATTTGATTATAGCTTGGAATGATGTTGGTTTGAATTGGATTGTTGGTTTGATTGGATTGTAGTTGGAGTCGAATTGTTGGTTGATTTGGATTATTGGAAAATTGTGGATACGCACATAAACAAAGAAAATGCTGCCCAAATTTTTGTAGAAATAAGGGAGCCTTTAAGCATATAACTTACATTAGGAATCATAGAATTGACGAGCATGTTGTTCTTTATCATAGGTTGAAGTACTAGACGAGGAATACCTTAATACCAAGCTGATTAGTTCGCCTAAGAGGTATGTGAGACCTTCCCTTCTTTCTTTTGGCATGATTTTTAGGAAAGTACGACGGACGTACTTAACTCCTACCAGTTCAGTTTTAAAAATAATTATTTACTAATGATTATGATTCAGTAACAGAGTTTATGGTAGTAATTTTATTGAGAGTCACATAATGATTTTAGCTGCATACAGTTGCTCATGATATCTACTCGTGCTAAGTGTTACTATTTCACTCCACTGAGTCCCGGGCCAGATCATGTTCGTGCACAGCCATGCATCATTCATCGAGTCCCTCACTAGAGGGCCGAGACACGTTATATATATACAAATTACATCGAGTCCCTCCTTAGAGGGCCGAGACATGTTATCTTGTATGCAGATACAAATTCCATCGAGTCCTCCAGTAGAGGCGAGACATGTTATACAATTTTATATCTGACGAGCACGATGTTTTATGATTCGATACCATGATATGATTTTTAGACATGATTCTCGATTTTATGAAAGTTTGATGACTCTGCTTTACTTGGTACAATTGTTATTGATTTCTGAGATTTTATGTTTTACATACTCGAGACATTATCTAAATCGACCCCTTCCTGGGGCTGCGTTCATCTTGTGCAGTTCAGTGTTCAGATAGGTGACCCTCCAGTCTAGGATTTCTGTACATCAGTTGGAGAGCTCCCTTGTTCCGGAGCCAGCTATTTTTGGTACAGACCTTTATTTTTCAGACTTATGCATATTTTGGGCACGACGGGGTCCTGTTGATCGGTGTATTTTATATACACCTTTTGAGTCTGTTTTAGTTAGTCTTTTGTCCCATTTTGCACATATAAGTGTCGTGTTAGGATAGTTTTTCTTTCTTTTGAATCAAAGTGGTTAAAATGGCCAAATGGCGGGAAAGGAGCAAAAAGAGGGCAAAAGAGGAGATGCCAGAGCTGAAAACAGAGAAAGTGGCGAACGAGGCAAAAATCCAGACCAGCGCTGGCCTCCTGCCGATCAGCGGTGGCGCGCCACCATTCAGAGAGGCTGCAGAAGACTCTGCGCCGCGGCGCCTCGAGCGGCAAATGCAGGCCGCGGCCTAAACATCCGAGCCGCGAAGACTGTACGCGCGCCGAGCAGCGAATATCGAGCGGCGCCAAAACATCCGGACGGATTGCAGAACTTCCGTGACTGCGCTGCTGCGCGCGCCGGCGCGGAAAAAATTAGGTCTTTTGTGAAAAATCGGGCGAGCTGAAGGAAAAGAAGGAGGCGTTTTTAAACTTATAAAAGGAGAACCCTAGGCAATTTTCAAGGGTTCCCCTTCTTGCACAACTCAAGATTTTGGCTTGGAGATTGGATACCATTAACTTAGTACTTTCTTTTCCTTTTCTTTACTTTATTTTCAGTTTTGTATGATGAACATGGAATTAGTTCTTGTCATGTCAATGGCTAGGAACTAACTCTCTTATAGGGCTTTCTATGTTGAATTTCTTGAAACTTATGCTATAAATTAATGCATGCTTATGGTTGTTTTTCTTATTGAGAGATCTATCCAATAATTGAGTTAAATTCTTGGTAACTAATTGACAACTAGTTATCACTATATGATTTCTAATCAGATTCTGAAAAGGGGGGATTGTGAATATGTTGTAAGTTGGGTAGACAGGCTTGAATTGGGGATGAAAATACCTCAATTAGTTTTGTAGCGTTGATGAGAGGCTTAACAACCCTAATTTTGCGCATTGTGCGTGTGGTCAACTAGGTTTTTGTTCTTAATCCTCCTATAAAGTTACCCTTATCAGAAGGTAGGTAAGGAACGATCATTGAGGTTGAGTGTTTATATAACCCTAACGGGAGTATAAAACGATTTCGTAAACCTGCTTTCTCCAAAAGAAGAATACCATAAGTAATGCATTAGTAAGTAGCATAAGCGGATAGTGAGGATACATAGAAGCCCTATTCTCATCACATCTGAAGTAATTCTTTATATTTAAATATCTTTCATAATTCTTAGTCATAAACCAAACAATCAACTATTAATTCACCAAATAGATACTAGAAAATAAATAGTTGGTACTTGAACCCTAATCCTAGAGGACGATATTCGGTCTTATCTAAGACTATACTACTTGATACGATAACGTGCACTTGCGTTTAAAGTGTGTGCATCTTACCGCGCATCAAGTTTTTGGCGTCGTTGCCGGGGATTAGGCATTAGTTCAATATCAAAATTATCTATTTTTAATTTCTAATTTGGTTTCTAATTTGTTATTTTTATTTTTACGTTTTTTGTTATTTTTCGAAAAAAAATCAGGGTGCCGTGATTCTTTGTTTGTTTTTGATCTTTCTCAGGAAATCAGTTTATGCGAAGGAGAAGAGGAGCTGACACTCTTGTTCCCTTCAATCCAGAAATTGAGAAAGCTTGCAAACAGAACAGAAAGAATCAGCGAATTGCAACGTTGATAGAAATGGACGGTGCTCACAACAATAACATAATGGGAGAAGGGTTAGGTGAAAATCAACATAACCCAGGAATACCCAGGCAAGCACCAATAGATGTGGAAGAGAGAGTCCAAGTCCAGCCAGAACGAAGTTTGGGAGACTATGTGCTGCCAAGAGTGAATGGAGCACAGACATGCATTAGGCTCCCCGCAATAGGAGCCAACAACTTCGAAATAAAACCGGCGATTCTGAGCATGGTACAGCACACAGTGCAATTCGGAGGACTGCCATCGGAGGATCCACATATGCACATAGCTAATTTCTTGGAGCTATGTGCCACTTTCAGATATAACGGCGTTACTGATGATGCCGTCAGGTTGAGGCTCTTTCCTTCTCACTCGGGGATAGAGCAAACGTATGGTTGAATTCCTGCGGCCGATTCGATATTCACATGGCACGGTGCACGAAATTTCTAGCCAAGTTCTTTCCCCAGTAAAGCGTGGCGAGAGGAGTTGAACAACTTTTACAAGGTGATGGAGAGTCCTTATGAAGCTTGGGAAAGGTTCAAGGATCTACAAAGAAAATGCCCACACCATTGCATTGAGTTGTGGAACTTGGTCCACATCTTCTACAACGGTGGCGGTCTGACCCGGGACCATCATAGATGCAGTGGCGGTAGAGCATTCATGAGGAAAAGCAAGACACGATGCTCATGAGTTATTAGAAGATATGGCCACTAACAACCATGTCAAGAGAGAGGCGACAAGTGGGAGAGAAGAAGCGTGAGTCCACGAGATAGATCTTATTCGCCTTGAATGCCCAGTGGCCGCTTCTAGCGAAACGATTGCAGCAACATACGATGTCGGTGAATGCGATACAGATGCCTAAAAGTGAGATATGTGGTGGCCACATACATTTGATAGGTGTCCTTGTGGATCCTAACAATATACCAATGGAGCAGGCGAGTGTCAGCGGTAGGTAATTACGAGAGCAGAACAACCCTACTCAAACACTTATAATCCGGGGTGGAGGAATCACCCAATTTCTCATGGAAAGGAGATCGGGGCAGCAGAATCAATATCGAGCGTGAGAACCGATGCGAGCGCGAGAATCGATATCGAGAACGCGAACCAATACCGAGGCGCAAAACTAATACGAGGCGATGCGAACCAGTGAGCAGAATCAGCCGCTTTATTCAAGCCCCACAACCTCAGCGATTGATGCACGGTCGCAAGAAAAGCGGATAGTGGCAGTATGTGATAACACTTACCCAACGCCGACGCGATTCGCATGTGAAGCTAGATCCTCATTGAAACTTGGAAACACAAGTAGGGCGGTAGCAAAGCAGACAAACATCGAGCCACGAGGACATTGCAAGCAATACAGAGGTAAATCAGGGAGCAATGTAAGGCGATGCGATTGAAAGTGGAAGACAATTGAGCGGCCCACACCGGCCCGATGGTTGAGAAGAGCGAGTTAGAAAAGATAAGGTGATTGAGCCCAGCCCTGTAGTAGAGAAAACTCTGGAGAAGGAGTATACAGAGAAGATCCCTTTCCCCCAGAGACTACAGCGAAAGGCGGTTGATAAACAATTCTCCAAATTTTTGGAGACATTGAGAAAAGTGCATATCAACATACCTTTCATAAGCATTAGAGCAGATGCCTCCTATTTCAAGTTTATGAAGGAGATTTTGGGAAGAAGAAAAAAGGCGGCGATGCGAAATAGTAGCACTATGAGAAGAGTGTAGTGCTATCTTACGAGAAGAAGTTGCCACCTAAGCTAAAAGATCGGGGAGCTTCACACTTGCACAAGTGGGCGGGGTAACTTGCAACAGCTATGTGATTTAGGGGCAAGTATAAATATAATGCCTATCGGTATTCAAGAGATTGGAGTTGGGTGAGGCGAACCAACGCGATAAACTGCAGCTGGCCAGCGGGGCGATGGTTCATCCAAGAGGCAAGATCGAGGGCGTAATTGTGAAAGTAGGAAATTCTTCTTTCTGCAGATTTCCTCATCCTCGACATGGAAGAAGGCGAAATCCCTATCATATTGGGGAGGCCATTCCTAGCAACGGGGAGAGCTTTGATTGATGTGGAAAGAGGGGAACTAACACTAAGGGTGGAGAATGAAGAAATGGTGTTTAAAGTGTTTAAACATGTTATCGAACCACCACCCATGAGTAGGTGCTTTGCAATCAGCACCATCAAACCCCCATGCGAGCCATTACAAGTCAACCAAAGAGCGATGAGCCCAAGAAAGCGAGCATGGTTTCTTTGAAATGCCACTAAAGGAGGTAAGTGTTCTGAACTCCTATTGCGATAATGCTAAAAGAAAAGAAAGAAAAAAAGCGCCAAATGTGAAGGAAATGGATAGGTTGGGGGCTTAATCCACCCCAAGGTTATTAAGGCTAAGGAACTTGCGTCCGGCTAAAAGACGTTAAAGACAGCGCTAGTTGGGAGGCAACCCAACGTTTTTCAATTATGTCATTTTAATTTCTGTTTTTAGTTTAGTTCAGTTTGTCTAAGAACAAGCTCACGGTCATGGGGTCTTGTGTTTGAGTGTGATTGATGTGAGGAATAAAGCGAAAGAAAAGCAAGGATTTCGAAAAAGCGGGTAGCCGCGCCTGATGTGGCGCGGCGCGAAAAAGCGAGCAGCCGAAGTTTAAAGCGGCGCCAGAGGGCGAGCGGCGCCAAAATATCGAAGAGTCTTTGAAGTTTAAGCGCGTGCAGAAATCCAGAAAAATGTGCCAAGTTTAGCGTATTTCCAATATGAACATGGCGCCAGCGAGCGCGGCGGCGAGAATCGAAACTTAAAACGCCCAAAAATCAGATTTTCCCCAATTCCAACTTCCAAAACCTAACATTCCCTCTCCAAAAACCCACGAAATTCCAGAAATTTGCCCACAAAACCTCCACAAATCCAACCCAACCACTACCTAAACTCTTAAATTCCTAAAACCTCCCAACTATCACAAACAACGAAGCTCCATTCCACAGCCTCAACCCAATAATTGAAACAAGAAAAGCTTGAATCTTCTCATAAAAGGTAATCCCTTTATTTTGGTGTTCTTGAGTTCTCTATTAAAGTTACAGGAGGTAGTAGTGTGAAGGAGTAATGTAGTTGAAGGAGTTGAGTACTGAAAAGTTGAGTGTTAAGTTGGAGAAAAGAGTAGAAAAAGAGGTTGTGGCATTGTTGAAGTTTGGGGGTGTCGTCGCTGCTAGTTGTTGAGTGTGTAGGAGACATTGTGCCACAAAAATTAGAAGCTGCAGATTTTGTTTAAAAATGGCCACCAGAAAGAGAAGAGGATCCACATCCACCCCAACCCCACAATTCGATGAAAATAGATTTGTGAGTTACCAGGCCTTCCAAAGATACAAAAGGCTTGATACCAGGCCCGTAATTCCAGAAAGGGGGATGGATTACCAAAGGGAATCATATGGGGAGGAAGACGTTTATGAGCCCATCCGGGCTATGATAGAGCTAAGGGGGTGGAAGAGATTTGTCAATCCGGAGAAGATAACACCAGTAAATACAACAATGGTGCGGGAATTTTATGCAAACTTTCCGGAGAGGGCCAGAAGGGTGCTTTGTAAGGGAAATTATATGCTCAGAATGGCGAAGCAATAAATCGACTCTAAAAAGCAGTTGATGTTGAAGAAAGGAGTGATTGGAACCATTTTAGAACATGGTCAGGAAGCGGAACAACATCGGAGCAACATTGCGAACGATGAGCTACCACGGGCTGTTTTTGATGTTGGACGAAATGGAGCTAGAAATTTGGCGGTGCCAATTAACAAAGTAGCGAGGCTTGGCTATATTTTCGATGCGCATGATTCCATCCACGCACTTCACCAGAGTGCCAGAAGACAGAATTAAGCTAATATATGGAATCATGACGGGAAAAACGATTGATGTGGGGAAAGAGATAGTGCAGAGCATGGAAGAAATCAGCAGGTTGGTAACGACAGGTGGATTGGGACATGGTTCACTTATTACCAGTCTAGGCCACATGAGTGCGGTCCCGGCTACGCGGATACTCATGAAAGAAACCAACTGCCGGTGTCCTATGGGATAGTGCACTCTTTCCCAGACCCTAGTCCCCCAGCAGCCAGACGGAGAGCACCACCAGCAGCAGCAGCAGCAGCAGCAGAGGCCGCCATGGATGAAGATGAGCCTGAAATAGGGGCTCAATATGAGGCAGGACCCAGCCACCGGCCAACCACAAGAGCAGAACCTTCAGAGCCCACAATGGGGCAATTGTACCAACATCAGAGGGAGATGATGCAGACCTTGCAAACAGTAGTACAAGGACAGCAAGAAACAAGGCAACAAATCGACGAGCTGAGTGACTTGTTCAACCAATGGTCGATGCATTATCCACCGCCACCACCACCATTCTAGCCAAAGTCTGTAAGTGTCTTTTTTCTTTTATCTTCTTTGAAGTCTTGCACACATTGGGGACAATGTGTGATTTAAGTTTGGGGGTGTTTTATTTGTATGTCATGTTATGTTTTATTTAAGTCTTTTTATTTGTTTTATGTTTATTTTGAGTCACCAAAAAAATTTTCTTTTTTGAGTCATAATTGCCTGTCAAAAATCATGTATGCTGTAGTGCTAGAAACACCTAGTGAAGTAAGGTGGAATAATGTAAAGGAATTGAAGCAACTATCTAAACACTTAGGTTAGATATGCCAAAAACTCACAGAATCTGTCTATTTGGAGTTTCTTGCTTGAGTTATGCATGCTAAATGATAAATGCTTATGTGTTATGATTGCTTGCTATTTGAGGCGAAATAGTTAGGATATGCATGTTAGGGAGATGACTCAGGCATTTCTTTGATAGCCAATTCTTACCATTCTTTTCTATCCCGTACTTTAAAAATATCCCTAGTCAGCCCCATTGAGCCTAAATTTGAAACTTCTTCTTTGACACCCTATATTCCCACAAATTGTGCCATAAGTGAAAATATGAAATAGTGGAGTACATTGTGTTAAAAATAAGAAACAAAAAGAGTGAACAAGTTTGATGCACCCCAATGGAAAAATAATAAGAAAGAGGCAAAAGCCTAAGTTTGGGGGTGCCTATTAGTATAATACACTTCACTCTCCCAAAACAAAAGAGGGGAAGGATAGAATTGAAGTGAAGGAAAGAATCAAAAGAAAAAGGGAAAAATTAAAAAGTCAAAGAGCTTATGGTACAGAAAAATGAGCCTAAATGCCTATCTTTACCAACCCCTACCTAAGCCTACATTACAACCCTCAAAGTCCTGAAGATCTCTTTTATGCATATCCAGAATTAGTGGAGAATAGCAAGTAAGCATGCCATAGGAATTCTTGAATTTATATGCATGATTTAGTATATTGACTTCCATTAAGCATGATGAATATGAGTTTGCGAAATATTTAGCTTCATGTGTTTAGTGTGCTGAAAATTTCATGTTATATGTTCTGCGTATTATTACGCTAACCTTCATGTTTTTCTAGTTAACATTTATGCGACAAAAAGTGATTAATGACAGGGAGTCTTTTATTTTTCGTTCTTTGAGTCTTTTAGTTTATTTATTTCTATCTTTGCTCGAGGGCGAGCAAAGGTTAAGTTTGGGGGTATTTGATCGGTGTATTTATATACACCTTTTGAGTCTGTTTTAGTTAGTCTTTTGTCCCATTTTGCACATATAAGTGTTGTGTTAGGATAGTTTTTCTTTCTTTTGAGTCAAAGTGGTTAAAATGGACAAATGGCGGGAAAGGAGCAAAAAGAGGGCAAAAGAGGAGATGCCAGAGCTGAAAACAGAGAAAGTGGCGAACGAGGCAAAAATCCAGACAGTAGCCGCGGCCTCCTGCGATCAGCGAGCGCGGCGCCACCATTCGTAGAGGCTGCAGAAGACTGGCGCGCGGCTACTCGAATAGCAAATGCGGGGCGCGGCGCTAAACATCCGAAGCCGCGAAGACTTCGGTAGCGGCGCTCGCATGCCAGATATCGAGCGCGGCGCCAAAACATCCGACGTACAGAACTTTGGCGCGGCACATGTCGGCGCGGCGCGCGGAAAAATTAGGTCTTTTAAAAAGCGGGCGAACTGAAGGAAAAGAAGGAGGCGTTTTTAAACTTACAAAAGGAGAACCCTAGGCAGTTTTCAAGGGTTCCCCTTCTTGCACAACTCAAGATTTTGGCTTGGAGATTGGATACCATTAACTTAGTACTTTCTTTTCCTTTTCTTTACTTTATTTTCAGTTTTGTATGATGAACATGGAATTAGTTCTTGTCATGTCAATGGTTAGGAACTAATTCTCTTATAGGGCTTTCTATGTTGAATTTCTTGAAACTTATGCTATAAATTAATGCATGCTTATGGTTGTTTTTCTTATTGAGAGATCTATCCAATAATTGAGTTAAATTCTTGGTAACTAATTGACAACTAGTTATCACTATATGATTTCTAATCAGATTCTGAAAATGGGGGATTGTGAATATGCTGTAAGTTGGGTAGACAGGCTTGAATTGGGGATGAAAATACCTCAATTAGCTTTGTAGCGTTGATGAGAGGCTTAACAACCCTAATTTTGCGCATTGTGCGTGACGGTCAACTAGGTTTTTGTTCTTAATCCTCCTATAAAGTTACCCTTATCACCGAAAGGTAGGTAAGGAACGATACTGGGGTTGAGTGTTTATATAACCCTAACGGGAGTATAAAATGATTTCGTAAACCTGCTTTCTCCAAAAGAAGAATACCATAAGTAATGCATTAGTAAGTAGCATAAGCGGATAGTGAGGATACATAGAAGCTCTATTCTCATCACATCTGAAGTAATTCTTTATATTTAAATATCTTTCATAATTCTTAGTCATAAACCAAACAATCAACTATTAATTCACCAAATAGATACTAGAAAATAGATAGTTGGTACTTGAACCCTAATCCTAGAGGACGATATTCGGTCTTATCTAAGACTATACTACTTGATACGATAACGTGCACTTGCGTTTAAAGTGTGTGCATCTTACCGCGCATCACCTGTCCCGTCATATGTCAGTATTACTCTCTTAGAGGTCTGTAGACAGTTGTGGGTTGGATGTTCGTACCTTGTTTTGGGTTTTTGATGTCGTTATCTAGTAGCAGCCTTGTCGGCTTGCGTATTTTGATTTATGCCTTTGTGCGCGTGATGTGGTTGGTGGCGGCTAGTGGCCAGCCTATTATGGTATTGCTTTGTTATTGTTTTGGCGACGCCCGCCGTTTTAGGGATATGTTGTGAAAGCAGTGTTGTGCTGCCGGAATTTATGTAGACATCTGTATTAAATGGATTAAGAGTGACAAGTCAGTAATGACGTCCAATTAGGACGTTAATCGCGGCCCGTCGGGTCGGGTCGTGACAAGTGGGTATATATTTACAATTGTTGGTGGGGCTGTGTCTTGGAAATTCTCTAAGCAAACTTGCATTACCCGATCCACGATGGAATCATAGTTTATTGCTTTAGACAAAGCAGGAGAAGAAGCTGAGTGGCTTCATGACTTCTTAGAGGATGTCCCGTGTTGGGATAAACCCGTACCTTCTGTAATGATCCACTGCGACAACCAGTCGGCTCTGTAAAGGGCATGGAGTTCTATGTATAACGACAAATCTCGTCATATTTGACGGAGACATAAGATCGTTAGTTAGCTGATCACCTCGGGTATTATTTTCATTGATTATATAAAATCAAAAGAGAACATAGTAGACCCTTTGACTAAGGGCATACCCGGAGATCAGATGTTCTGTCTGTCTAGGGGAATAGACTTAAAACTCAATCAATAAGGACTGATACGGTGGAAACCCAACCTTATCGACTGGAGATCCCAGGAATTAAGTTAAATGGGAAAACTAAGTCGTAAAGGTCCAGTTGAGCGCTTCGATGGTAGCAAGAGCACTTCGGGTTATGATTTTCATAAGGAACGTAAACCCAAAGCCTTTCCCGCGATAGACATCAAGTGCTATCTGCAGTGTGGGTAGAGGATAAGTTTCCAAAACCTTTAATGATCCTCAACGATTGAGGTTAGGTTTGGGGAAACATTTAATGGTTCATAACACTGGTGAAGTGGGGTATAGCAGGATACCTTGTAGGAGACAACCTATTTAAGTGCGAGGACAGACCGCCTCGAATGAACGCACTCAAGAATCCAAGAAGTGCCCACGACCACAACGGACAAAACATTAAAGAAGAACAGAGTAAGGAAAGTTGTTGTGTTGGTACCATTGCACTAAAAACTGACGGTTCAAGACATCACGTTCACCGCGCAGTAAGTAAGTCCGATGGTATACAACTATGGAAGATTCAAAGCTAAGACTATCTATCCAGATGCAACATCGGTCCGCCGAAATATTGCTAGAAAAGCACCTTGTGAGTGCGCCAAAATCTCTTTCAATAGAGGATTGTTGGAAATTTACTAACATGTGGAATTAAGTTTATCCCGTTATTTATCACTCGGACAATTGGGACCCCGCACGTCGGAAACGTCATTTACACACACGTGCATTCGTAGTGCCAAGTATCGTAAATTTCATTTGTGAAAGAGATATTGGTGCATAATTAGAATGTTTGAGACATAAAATGATTGACGATTATTGACCAAATGACAAAGATTTCACGTTGGTAAATGAAGGAATCTCCATTACTTGGCACATGAATTCAACCATTATTTGATTGATTGTAACCTCTCAATAAGTGTCATTACATGGCTATTGAAGACCATTATTTGGCTAGTTGAGAAGTCATCTTCCTAGCACTATAAATTGAGGACTTGGCTCAATTGGAAGAACACACTCAGATTTTCTGAACTTCTTTTTCTTTAAGCATTCTTTCACACACTCAAGGTTCTTCTTCTAGTAAACTTGAGTTTCCTTTGCTCATTTGTTAGTTGCTGTTTTATCTTGGGAGAAAGTTGCCCATTACCGTAAAAGGATATATACGTGACAATATTATACAGAGTGAATATCACTCGACTCAGCAAATCATTGTATTTGTTCTTGTTTTCAGTTTGCAATCCTTTGTAATATTTACTTACTTTCCGTTTCTAGCAATTGTTGTAATCATGCCTATGTCACAACTGACGACCTACATCCATCTGATTATAGAGCGTTGCTTGATATAGGGGCTATGACATGGAAGGCGATGAGGAGGATATTATTGTAGAAAATTTGATGGAAACAAGAGCTCATTCTACTAAGGTTGAAGTTAATTCAGACAGAAGAAATATGTGTCATATGCCTATGTGAATATGTGAATGATGAGACAATTGGTACACTTGAATGTGGACATGAATATCACGCAAGGTTCATATATAGAACAATGGTTGCTCTTCAGTTTTGTCATCACAGCAACACACCGAATCTTAAACTGTCTTTTAAGTTGCTAACTAGAGATTGGTCTTACTCTTATTGGTCATTGATTGACCCCTTTGAGCTTGTTTGGTACGTTGTATTACGTTGGACTGCACTGGATAAAAAAAAAATATAGTGGACGTTTTCAGTCGGACTGAACTGTACTATTTTTAAAATAGTACACCCTGGACTGTACTAAAAACAAATAAAAAATAAAAAAATACAGTCCATTATATATTAATACGATCAGGTCAATTACTGATACAATCTGATCATGCAAAATTATACTGATCAGGTCTGACGACCAAACGAGCGCTTGTACAATTCTTTTATTCACTGGACATTTTTAGTTATGTATATGTTGAAAACTGATTGCCTCATTTAGATTACTACAGGCCTTTGCGTTGATTTACTAATTTTCATAGACTTTTAACAAGTCATACAACAAACAGAACCGTGCTGTGTGAAAAATGGAATCATAGATAAGAGGAACAACTTTCATGTTGAACCCCACCATCAAATATTCTGAAGATGACACATCTCATTCCCCTATAACCTAAAATAGTTCAGAATAGGGAAGAGCTGACATTAAAAAAATGGTGAAGAGATACAAGGGTGCATAATCCTCCCTCCTGGACCAAACTAGCCATAAATAAATATCCAATGGAATTCATTACTCGTCAAAACACTAACTGTTCAATTATTTCCTTGTCTACATATCTAAAGTTAGACACATATTATCGATTGAATCTTAAAGAACATGGCCCTGTTGGACAAACTTAAATACAACTAACGTAATATCTCTATCCTCATATCATGCCTAATGCAGGCAACTGCAGTTTCATGACTTGA
Organism: Przewalskia tangutica; assembly: GCA_029844215.1. Lineage (NCBI taxonomy): Eukaryota > Viridiplantae > Streptophyta > Magnoliopsida > Solanales > Solanaceae > Przewalskia > Przewalskia tangutica. The sequence goes on from CM056730.1 coordinate 106,116,091, forward strand.
GTCACCAAACAGCCTATTTGTCTCACTTATGCAGACGCGGAACACCTCTTACAAAAATGAAGTGTCATTGGCCTCAAAAGAACAATTCCTATACCTATATTCCCTGGCATTCCAGCTTGGCGTCCCAGCACACCGCAACCCCCACCCCACCCACCCTCCTGACACCCCAGCTTGGTGATCCTAGACTTCAGGACCACCCGATTATCTCCAACAATCAGTTCGCAGATGTTCATCAACAATAGTTCCAAGATGACAGCACACTTCCTGCCTGGTATATTTATTGTTGAACAAATCACAGGGAGACTGCTAAATTTGAAGCAAATATCTGATCTGAGCATTGCAAAAAGTTCCCCTTGAAATGACTCGAAAGGCATATTGCTGTCAGCTTAGTTTATATCTCTTTTCTGCGAAGGACGATGAAACTGATCAAGCTGTAACAACACAACCGCAATGGTAGCAAGTCCGACGAGGCAATAAAGGAATCTTCAACTCCATTTCCCTTTGTTCCCCAACCTGGAATCTCTATAACTTCTAATTAGAGAATAAGCATAACCGGGCCCTGGAAAGGGCAAGCAATGCTACACCACTGCCTCAGGCTCTCGAGCAAGTCTATCCTCCTCAATACGTTGCAAAAGCTCCTCATATACCTTCAAGGAGTTAGAAGTAAATCTTTCCAATGCCTCAAATATACGTTGTAGACCAACCTGAAAGCTACTATTTTTGCTAGTCTCACCCTGGTAAACAACATGCCTATTTAACGAAAGACTATTTTCCTCCCCGGAGACCAGAACTATTCTTTTGTCTAGTGCATGAATCCCCCTTTGTATCTTCTGGTCTTCCCTCTCCAGGTTCTTCACTTGTCGCTCCATATCCTTGTTCACCATCATCTTTTGGCGCAATTCCAGCTTATCTCGCTCCCAGAGCTGAAGAACATTTGTAGCAAAATCTCGCATACAATCAACCACCTCTTTCTCAGAAACCCTTTCAAACGCTTGTGACCAATGACTACAAATAACAAAAATAGGGGGAGCACCAACCCTACCAGGAGAAAAGGGAGCTATTCCATCATCTGTTTCTTCCGGAACATATAGAAGACATTTCATAAGCCAATTGTTTAATGCTCTCACATAGCCCTTCTGTGCACTCACCCAACAAGAGAAACTCAAAGTCCAGTTCAAAAGCTCGTGCTCAAGTTGCAGAGTGGCTTCAAGATGAGAATCACTGAAGTGTTTGTCAGAGGCAATGGCATCTAACTGTTTTGCTGCTCCAATGGCTAGGCATTGGTAGCGATGGCACTCAAGCATGGATTTCCACATTCTACTTAACCTACACACAAGAACCACACAAGAGACACATAAGACTTGAAAATAATAGATAAATGTATTATCTTGAAGAAACAATAAATCAGCGAGAAAACTTGGAAGTGATTAGACTACTAGAACAAGCTGACTGGGTTGTAAAAATTATATTATGAAGTTCCATGACATGTTCACTGACCCAAGATGGAAATCAAGTAGTATTTCCATTAAGCCTAAAGTTGCAGCTTAATATAATGGTCTTACATCCTAATAAACAAGAAAAATTACTTGGAAGATTCAACTATTTTAGCAGTAACTAAGGCTAACTTAATAGAGAAAGTATTATCTGCAGAAATTCTTCATATGATTTGTTCCTTTAGTGCCCCAAGGATAAAGAAAACAGAACAATATTTTTGACAATTTTTTTTTAATAATTCAGGCAAGTAGATTATTTTAGCTGGTGCATTAAACAGATGCATATGAAGAAGCTGTGTTAGATATAAGCTCGAAGAGAAAAATAAAAACTCAAAATCAAAATGTAACAAAGTCGACCCTCTTTTCTCTTCCATGTAGTAAAAAAATCTAATAACAGCAAAACCATGTAGAAAATTCTTCACAATCTCATGCACGAATTTTTATATGCCAAAAGCTATTTGTTGTCCATCCAATAAGGTCCAAAAAATGCACATACCCCTGAATGAGTTCATTCAGTTGTGGCCACAACTCTTCATCCCTCAGTTTGTTTATCTTCTCAGAAACCTTATCAACTACCTGAATTGCAATCCTAATCTTTGAAGAGAGACTTAAAACCAATTTTCTGGTCATGTCAACCTTCTGAGACTCAGCACCCTTTTCATCTAGTTGCTTCAGCTTTCGACTTTTCCTTTCATGAAGCACCCTTATCTTCTCCTCCGCCTGCAAACCACAATCACATCAAGGGGAATAAATTGAGTATCATGCACATGTATGATTCATAAAACTGCAATCACATAATAACCAAGCAAAGGAAATACATTATTATCATACAAATTGCATAGCTGATGCTAATTGCTAGTTAACAGAATACAAGTCAGACGAATAATTGCAGCTAATGACAATGGGAGAAGAAAGGAGGACGAAAAGTCAACATTGTAATCAGATTGAACATCTAAAAACCTAGTCCAAAATGCACGTAAACTGATATGAATGCATTCAAGCTAAGAAAATTATCAACTCGGCATTTTATCAAAGAAAATTATCTACTCGACATTAGAGAAGTAACATTACAAGAATAAAATGTACACATTGTGCAGCATTATAATTTCTATAAAAGTTCTATAATGTGTCAAGCACCAAACTAGCCCCTTTTGATTACGACTTACTAGACACATGAATATGGCAGGATTGAGAAACAAACCAAGTCTACGAAGAAACAATCTTAATTGCTCTGATCAGTTAACGTACATATTGAGCAGGCAAACAAGACCAGTAACTGCCATCCACCAAATGTCAGACTCGTTCAAAATTTGTAAATCGTGGACAATTGGGAAAAAATAAGAAGAGTGAATCAGTAGATCAAAAAATACCTTGACTTCCTCAAACAGTTTCTTCTCCCAGAGATACAGCTTCTGTAATGTAGAAGAAATGTTTCTAGGCCTTGAACTAATATCTCCGTCTACATCTAAAATGGCGTGATCAGCAATCTCAATCGTAGAAGGTAGCGAGAGTACAGACGAGGAAGGGGCAATGGCGTGCAACATCTTCGAAGAAACTGTCCCCATGAACGAAAATGGAAAGTTATAGATCAATTACGCACAACCTCAAAGATTAACAAAATCAATTGTACTACTCACACTAATCAACAAAACATCAATGGACTCGACCAGTGGTGTAGCTACATAAACTGAACACCCTTCGTTGGAAGAGTATACTATCTACATCGAATATATATTGCGTGCATAGGTCAATATAAGTCAAAAAAGTACTTTTATAGATATATATTAAATTTTGAACACTCTTAGCGAAATTACTGAGTCACTCGACTCACGCTAGCTCATTGTCAGAGCTCATAAACATAAAGACACAATCTTTGCAAGGAAAAAGAAATCAAAATTCGAGCTTGGTCACAACCAAATACCTTGATATGTGGCATGCTTACGGTTGTGGGGAAGTTTTCCAACCTCGAGCATCTTAGCAAGTTCATTCCCGGATTCAGAAGCTCTCTCAAATTGAACCTGAATCTCCTTCACAACATCCGAATCACTCTTAAAACTAGCTACATTTCCCCGGCTCTCCTCCTCATTAACCACTTTCTTATCCACCACGTGCACCTCATACTCAACCGGATCATCCTCCGTGGATGAACTTGGCCTTGACCGGTGTAACGACTCCGAATCAACTGCCTTCTCATTCTCATTCCCCTCAACTGACTTTGAACCCTCGTCCACAAACCTTTGATCCTCATGAACTTCCTTAACAACCTCATGTTCGAAATCCTCATCATTTTCCAAATCAGGTATACCTTCTTCTTCCCTCACCTCTGTCGAGTCTCTACTGCTTGGTGTGTATACTGGATAGCTCTCAAATGTCTCAAAAGGATTCAAGAATTCCCAAGGTGAACTCCTCGGTGGAGACGGTGGAGGCGGCGGTTGTTTCAAACTCGAAGCCGCCAATGCCGACCCCACCCCCACCCTCACAGCTTCCGCCATCATCGCCGGCGGCATGGATGAGGAAAAAACCCCGACTCCATAATACGGATAATCCGGAGAGTTGGGGTTATTAACATAAGGATAAGGGTAGTAGGAAGAAGACGAAGAGGGTTCAGGTTCACTCATACGAACAGTTTCGGTACTCACCGGCCGTTGCTCATATGTAACGGACGGCGTCGTTTGTTTCCTCATGTAATTCATATGCATAAACCCACCACCACCATTACCCCCAACTGGATAAGGATGTCCTAAACCAAGCAGTTCATGATCCCCATAAGTAAATTCACCGTACTGATGAAATGGAATGTTAGTACTATCTATGTGATGATGTAAAGATTCCGAACCAGACACATCATCCTCATCTGAATCAGAATGAAAGTGTAAATGTGAGCCGGAACTCGACTGAGAATCAATGGCAGCAGCAGTAACAGGAGGAGGAAGATGTTTTTTTTCTTCAGTTTTGACGTGAACGGGTGCGTCAGAAAGATCAACATTTTGTTGGAAAAATTTACGGAGAGAAAGGCCAACTGTTTTGAGAGAGTGAAGATAAGCTAAATGGGCTTCAGCAACAGCGTAACGGTAATGAATAGCTTCGTCCAAGAATGAACAACGCTCACGGCAGAGAGTGACCGCCGGCAAATCATCAATCTTGGAGCTGCTGCACCCCATTAATTTAATTTCAACCACAAATATTCTAATCTACAAATAAAGAAAGAGGCTGGTTGGAGAATGATTATTGGTTTATAATTAAATTAAATAAAAGGGGGTGGGGTTGTGACTTGTGAGAATGAAATAAAGAAAGGGATGGGGAAAATGATAGAATTTATAGGTTTGTGGGGAATGAGAATGTGATAGAATTATTGCTCAACAGGTGTAATTTCCCAACGAGTCCATACCCCAATTCGACATGTGTGTGAAGAAAATAAATCCATGATGACTCTAATTTTAAAAATTAGATCAGTATCACACACCACATAAAAAATCTCCTTTATTTCTAGAAAAAACCGAGTGTGATAGAATTATAAGACTAGATGAGGAAGAACAAGAAGCATACACCACCCTAGGAGGTGTTTGGGGGTGGGGTGGAGGAACAAGTAAAGATGGAATCTTTGCCAGCTCGGAGATTTGTCATCTGTTTGTAGTTTAGCAGAGAGGGAGAGAGAAAAAGGTGCATCTGCTAAGATCATCTCCAACAGACACGATATAATTTCGTGTTGAGATGAATAATTTGATACATCATCAATTATCTTCATTTATCACATATATTTTATAACAGAAGATATTTTAAAAAATAATTCATTTTCTTCTTTCTCCACGTCAATACATATACTCCACTATATATATTCATTCTATCTTATTTTCTATTTTGTATATGATATTATTCTTCTAATGTATATTATTATACATATAATAATAAAAATTATAAATTACTTATATTCATTTAATTTTGACACTTATCAAATATTATTATAATATTAAAACACAACAATACATGATTTTATTAATGAAGATAAAATAATCGTACAATTTATCAAAAACACACTAAAACATTGATAATATTAAAAATCACAATTTGAAAATTAATTTTCGGTTGCTCCATCTCTAAAAAATATGCACGTTTTTGCAACATTAAATCTTGATGGTAACAATATTTCTGGTACTATACCACCTAGTTTGATGAATTCTCGCATCAACATTTTGAATTTGGCGAAACATTTATTGAAAGTACATTATATATGACATTTGAAAATTGGATGACATATTTTGAAAATTTTGTGGACGTGAATATTGGGATTTTGTAGTTGGTTAGGAAATATAAAATTTGGAGGAAGATTAAAATTTTGATTAGCAAATACTTTGGAAGAAGATAGAAATTTGGAGAAAATAGCCAAAATATTTTGGTGTCCAAATGAAGTAAACCTAATCTCTTTTTATAGATCTTGAAATTTTTTTTTTTTTTTTTTTTTAAATTCGGTTAAATTATTCGTCAAAAATAGCAATTAAAATACTGGTGAAAAATGAATTTTTGGCAGTCAATCACAGGCTGCCACATGGCACTGCATGAGACAAATGTCTCGTGCACCTTCCAAAGCAGGAGACATTGTCTCCACGTAACAAGATTATCTCCTATATATTCAATAATTTCCAATTATTTCCACGTCAACATGTCATTCAAATCATTTCCCATCAGATGTAATTATCGGAATGATATCCTCTTGGAGATGAGATGGTCTAACCAAGGGGTACTATATTGCCAAAGAGAAATGTGTAGTGAAGCACATTGGGTAGGGGAGAGAAAGGAAAAGTGAAGAGTTACATGGGTAATGAATATATATGGCAGCCAAATTTCCAAACAGTGTCGCATCAGAAATATCAAATATATGGCAAGACGGTATACAATGAGTTCTTGTGGTCCGATCTTTTCTCGGTGAAAGTTTAGTATATCGAAGTGTTTTTTTTTAGTGTAATTGTACTACTATTCGACTAGTCCAATTAAAAAGCACATTTGAGCCCTTAATTAAAGATATTAAGTTTGAATTTAAAAAAAATTATTCTATGTAAATTCAAATTAGTCCGATTAATAATTACTCCTCTAGTCCTAATTTATTAATGATATGATTTATAGTCGGAGAAATTTCTAAATTTTATTTTAATCGCAACTTTAAAAAATCTTTCTTTTTTAGAAAGAAAGTAATGGTATGTCAATGTGAGAAGGGTAATATTGCATTTCTGGGATTAGATGAAAGGACTACTCTATTTAGTTTAGTTTGGTCACAAGTCATAACACACTCACCAACAGAATTGCTTTCAAGATGCACTTTCTTTTCTTTTCTTATCACCTTTTTGTGCCTGAAATTGAAATAAATAACTCGTTCGTCTCAATTTATGTGATATAATTTAACTAAACACGAAATTTTAAAAAAATAAATTAAAATTTATGATCTAAAACAAGTCATATATATTTGTATGGTTGTAAATAATTTTATTAAGAGTAAAAGAGAAAGTTTTAAATTAAATTATTTTTAAATATAAAATCATATTTTTTAACAGACTAAAAAAAATGTATCATATAAATTGGGACACAGAGAATGCTATTGTTAAGAAAAGGAAAAATGGTCAAATATACCTATCTACTTTATTTTATTAGCTAATTTTATCATCTGTTAGCGATCGTGAACAAAAATACCCTTCAATCTTCAAACTTCATATTTATACCCCTATTTTTGGATGAAACCCCAAATCCTCTTAAATTACCCGATTTTAAAAAAAAATTACCACCCTCTTTGTTGACCCGACCAGATTATCATGATCATCATCAATCTTTTCATTGAGTAATTGTCTGTAGTTATAAGCTTGTATTTAATATTCATATATGACATGTCGCAATGCTTTGAGGGCTTCAATACTGTTGACACTAAGGGAAACGACTGCATAAAGCTTAACTGAACTGGTTACTATTGTAAAGCGTAAACCATATTTTAGGTTACTATTGTAAAGTCGATGCTCCGCTGAGCTTTTGCTTTTAAGCGCCATTTAGTGTGTCAAACGTGGACTTAACTGATCTAACTTTTTAAAATACCGTATCTATACTTTTGTTGTCAATAGCTGCGTTTTGAGTTTACACAATATCTTTATGAAACTGCATATTTGAAGTGGTATTGTAACTTAATTTACTTCAATCAAAATGAGTAATTTGTGCTCGATGACCTGAAATTAAACACATCGGCCGGTCGGGTTAAGCTGGGCCGATCGACGATAAGAACACGATCTGGTCGAACCGGTAGCTTTAACGGTTGGGGTTGGTTTGGCTGACCCCAATCCGCGGATTATAGCAAAATCCGTGGGGCCGGACCGGTTGGGCCGTGCGGAAATCGGTAATTTCTGGGTTAGCAGGTCCGATAACGTTAAAAAATAAAATTAAAAATTAAAAAGGGTTGTTGGCCCAATGGTAACATTCTAGTTGGGGTCGAGAGGATGGGGTGGGGGTGGAAACGGTCGTTTGGCCAGTTTTGGCCACTTTTATTTTATTTTTTGTTTTATTATTTCTTTATTAATTACATTTTTATCCTTTAAAAAATCTATAAATACTCTATATTCTTCTCATTTTTATCACACAATTATTTCTACAATTCTCTCAATTCGCATACCTTCTTAATTCTCTATATTATCAATTCTCAAGTTATTATTATTATTATTAATTTTCAAAGTAGCAAGACGCAAGACTTCGAGCTTCGACTTTCAATCAATTGAATTATGAATCTCAAAGTTTGGTACACTCGTTTCATTCTCTAATTATTTTATTAGATTGTTGATGCGCGATTTAATGCACACACTTTAACGCAAGTGCACGTTGTCGACTCAAGTAATATAGTCTTGAAGACCGAGTTATCGTCCTCAGGGATTAGTGTTCAAGTACCAATTATCTATCATTTGTTATCTATTTGGTAACCGATATTTGAGTTGTTGATTATGACTAATGATTATAACGACTAATTAGCTATGTGATTACTTCAGTGATGATGGAAATAGGGCTTCCAAATCTCCTCAACTATCCGCGTATGTTACTTATTAATGCAATAAATTATGGTTCTTCTTCTTTTGGAGATAGTATGTTTACTAATCCGTTTTATACTCCCGTTAAGGCTATATAAACACTCAACCCCAGTAGCGATCCTTTCTACCTTTCGGTGATAAGGATGACTCTATAGGAGGATTAAGAACAAAAACCCTGTTAACGTTTACGCAAGTAATTTGGGTATTTAAACCCCCGTTAACGCTACATAAGTAATTGAGGTATTTTCATCCCCAATCCGACCTATGATTACCCAACTACAACACAGTCACAACCTCCTCCTTTCGAAGTTTGATTAGAAATCATATAAATAATGATAATTAATGATCAAGTAATTACCAAGCATTCAAAACATTATTGGAATAAATCTCAACAATAAGAAGAACAACCATAAACATGCATTAACTCATAAAATAAGGTTCAAGTGAATTGACATGGAAAACCCTATAATAGAATTAGTTCCTAGCCATAGACATGACAAGAACTAATTCAATATCCAACATAAAAACTGAAATAAAGTAAAAGAAAGAAAGAAAATTACAATAGAATGGTCTCCAATCTTGAACTCCAAGATGTGTTGTGTTTTTTGCAAGAAAGGGAACTCTTAAAAGCGCCTAGGGTTCTCTTTTTATAGCCTCAAACCGCCCTTAAGGTTTTCCTTGGGCACGCCCGTAAAATCATCAAAAACTGATTTTCAGCGTCGGTGCTTGGCCAAAGTTTTGTAGTTTTCTGATGATTAGGCGCCGTGGCTGCTCTCATTGTCTGGAGCGCCCTTGTGCTGGAACTCTGAGACCTACGGATATTGGGCGTAGGCGCTGGCCTGATAGGCTGGAGCGCGTGCTGACATTATCTCTGTCTGGTTCGCCACTTTCTCGCATTTTAAGCTCTGGAACCTCCACTTTTGCCCTCTTTTCGCTCCTTTTCCGCCAAAGAGTCATTTTAACCAATTTGACTCAAAAGAAAGAAAATCTATCCTAAGACGACACGTATTTGTACAAAAAGGGACAAAAGACTCACTAAAAACGACTCAAAAAGTGTATATAAAATACACCGATCAAATACCCCCAAACTTAACTTTTGCTCGCCCTCGAGCAAAGATCAAAAAGAAAGAAATAAAGACTCAAAGGAGAAGAAAAATAAAAGACTCAATGACATTGATCACTTTGCTGCATTGGTGTTACTTAGAAAAACATGAAGGTTAGCAGAATAATATGCAGGAACATATAGCATGAAATATTAGCACTCTAAACACATTAAGCTAGATATTTCGCAAACTCATTTTTATCATACTTAATGGAAGTCAAAATACTGAATCATGCATGTTAATTTCAAAAATCTTATGGCATTGTTACTTGCTATTCTCCACTAATCATGGATATGCATATAAGAGATCTTCAGGACTTTTCAGGGTTGTAATGTAGGCTTAGGCATGGGTAGGTAAAAATAGGCATTTAGGCTCATTTTGTGTACCATAAGCTCTTTAGCTTTTCAATGTTTCCCTTTTCTTTTGATTCTTTCCTTCACTTCAAATCTATCTTTCCCCTCTTTTATTTTGAGAGCGTGAAGTGTATTATAATATGGCACTGAACTTAGGCTTTTGCCTATTTCTTATTACTTTTTTTATTGGGGTGCATCAATCTTGTTTGCTCTTTTTGTCTCTTTTTTAACACATTCTATTCCAACTATTTCACATTTTTACTTATGGCACAAGTATGGAAATATAGGGTGTCAAAAAAAAAGTTCAATATTTAGGCTCAACGGGGCTGACTAGGGATATTTTTAACGTCAGGGATAGAAAAGAGTGGTAAGAATTGGCTAACAAAGAAACGCCTGAGTCATCTCCCTAACATGCATATCCTAACTATTTCGCCTCAAATAGCAAACAATCATAACACATAGGTTTTAATCATTTATCATGCACAATTCAAGCAAGAAACCCCAATTAGACAGATTTTATGAGTGTTTGGCATTTCTAACCTAAGTGTTTAGATAGTTGCTTCTAATTTCATCACATTATTCCACCTTACTTCACTAGGTGTTTCTAGTAACTACAGCATGCATGATCTTTGACAGACAATTATGACTCAAAAAGAAAAATTTTATGACTCAAAAATTACACAAAAACAATCAAAAAGACTCAAACATACTATAACAATAAGACCTGAATAAAGGCCTTTGACTTAAATCACACATTGTCCCGATGTGTGCGAGACTCAAAGACAATAAAAGAAACAAGACAACTACAGACTTGGTTTAAAATGGTGGCGGTGGCGGTGGATAATCATTGAATCCGTAAGAGGAGGGCTCGGGATTTTTGATTTGGAGAAAGGCGTCGAATAGGCGTTGTCAAAAATTTAGATTTTTAGTTGTGGCGCGCATGGCCTCAAACTTCTGGACTTCTTCTGATCTTTTGGCGCCGCGACCCTGCTCCTGGGCGCCGCGGCGCTCTGCCGATTTTCTGGAAATCCGTGGCTTATCTTCAGTTTTCACCCTCTAAGTTCTTGGCCTTGCACACTAAATCACAACACATACTTACCTCAGTAGATCGTTCTAAGTAAAGATTAATTGCATTAAAGTAAATAAATTGAAATACTTTGGGTTGCCTCCCAAGTAGCGTTGTCTTTAACGTCTTTTAACAGGATATGAAGTTCTTATCATTCTAGGGTGAGAGAGGTTACTAAGTTCATATATTCCATTTCATTGATCAAATATGGTTTTAACCTCTGTCCGTTTACCTTGAATTAGGCTCCCTCTCTCCTTTTTATTTCAAGCGCACCGTATGGGAATACTCTTTTACCAGTGTATGGTCTGTCAGCGTGATTTCAACTTGCACGAAACAATTTTAACCGTTAGTTGAATAAAAGCACTTGTTGTCCTTCTTTGAAGTCTTTTGGTATCAACCTCTTATCGTGCCATACTTTCCTTCGTTCCTTGTAGATCTTTGCATTCTCATAGGCGTCGTGCCTGAATTCATCCAACTCGCTCAGCTGTAGTAGCCTCTTCTGCCCTGCTGCTTTGGCATCCATGTTTAGCTTCCTCATTGCCCAATACGCTCTATGCTCCAACTCTACTGGCAAATGACATGCCTTACCAAAAACTAACTTATATGGTGACATTCCTATTGGTGTTTTGAATGCCATTCTATACGCCCACAATGCGTCATCCAGTTTGATAGACCAATATTTCCTCGAGTTATTCACTGTCTTTTCCAATATGTTCTTCACTTCCCTATTTGACATTACGCGCCCGTTCGCGAGGTGGTAGGCGGTTGTGGTGCGATGGTAGACTCCATATCGGAAAGTAATGAATTAATTTGTTGCAAAAGTGACTTCGCCGTCATTGATGATGGCCCTGAGTACGAAAGCTTGTGAAAATATTCTTTTGAAGGAATCTTTGCGATCTTCTGTCGTTTTCTTTTGTAGCTCTTCTTACCCATTTGGACACATAGTCCACTTCGAGAAGGATATATTGATTTCAGGGCGGCGGGAATGGTCCCATGAAATCGATTCCCACACGTCAAATAGTTCCTTGATATCCTTGCGAAGGCATTTCATTTAAATCTTGAAATGTTCCTGTTCTTTGACCACTATCACATCTCTTCACAAAGGCATGGCCATCCTTAAAAGTGTTGGCGATAAAACCCGCTTTGCGGTACCTTTGCCATTGTTCTTGATGCCAAGTGTCCGCGCATGATAGGGTGTAGTGATGAGTGAGGACACAGTGCATCTCTCCTCTGGTATACATCGCTGATGACTTGATCGGCCAGTGTTTGTATAACATAGGCTCCTCCGATAGTAGTGCTTTACTTGGAGTAAAACCTCTTCACTTCTTTGTCTTGTCAGTGCAGGGTATTACTTTGCTAAGAAAATTAACAAAATCGTGCGAGGTAAATTAAAATTCGCACTTACTTGAAAGCGATTGCTCAAATGCAGGAAGTGATCATTTATTTGCACATCCTTGGTGTTACGGCTCTGTGTTCTCGGTCTTGACAAGTGGTGCGCCCGAATTCTGTCCACTTTCTTGTCACAAATTTCCACGTCGAATTCTTGTAGTAGCAAGACCCATCGAATGAGGCGGGGTTTTCGTCCTTCTTTGTCATCAAGTACTTTATGGCAGAATGGTCAATGTATACTATCACCTTATTTCCAATCAAGTATGGCCTGAATTTCTCAAATGCATACACTATTGCTAGTAATTCCTTTTCTGTAGTCGCATAATTTAACTGTGCGTCATTTAGAGTTTTACTAGCATAGTAAATGGATCTAAATACCTTGTCGATTCTCTGTCAAACCTTTGCTCCCGCTGCATGTCGTTTGCATCATACATTAGTTCAAATGGGAGCTCGGTTTGGTCACGATGACTATGGGTCTTTGAAATAAGCTTCTCGCGAGTGTCGAAAAGCGGACAAGCATTCCTTATTGAAGTCAAAGGCAACCCCGTCATTAGCGATGTGGAAAAAGGGTTTTGAAACCTTTGAAAAATCCTTGGTGAATCTTATAGAAACGCGTACCCGAGAAACTTCTGACTCCTTTTGTTGATACTGGAGGTGGGAGATTTTTGATTACTGAAATCTTTGCTTTGTCTACCTCAATACCTTGGTTTGATATTTTGTGTCCCAGGACAATCCCTTCTGTTACCATGAAATGACACTTCTCCCAGTTTAGCCTGAGTTAGATTCTTCACATCGGCTTAACACCGCTGCTTAAGTGCCTCGAACATTCATCGAGCGATGCTCGAAGACCGAAAAATCATCCATAAATATCTCTATAGTCCTCTCCACCATGTCTAAGAAAATTGCCATCATACACCTACGAAGGTTGCGGTGCATTGCAAAGTCCGAACGGCGTCCTACGAATGCAAATGTACGAAAAGGACAAGTGAATGTCGTCCTTTCACGATCTTAGCGCTATTGCAATCTGGTGATACCACGAGTACCCGTCAAAAACAGTAGTAGTTGTGCCTGCAAGTCTATCCAACATCGATCTAGAAATGGCGGCGGGAAGTGGTCTTTTACGGTTTGCCTTGTTCAACTGCGATAGTCGATGCAGATTCTCCGTCCGATGCGTTCTAGAAGGAATGAGTCAGTTCTTTTCGTTGGTCACCTGTTATTCCACCCTTTTTGGGCACCACTTATCTTGGACTCACCCGTGCTATCGGATATAGGGTAAATTACTCTGCGTCGAGCCGTTTCGATTTCCTTTCGACTACCTCTTTCGTGTTTGGGTTTAGTCGCCTTTGTGCCTCGATGGATGAGTGCGCTCTCGCCGTCTAGGCGGATCTTATGCATTCTGTTGATGGACTTATCCGCTTTATGCGCTAATGTCCATCGATGGCCCTTGTGATCCTCGGCCTCTCGGCGATTTATCGGTCTCTGTTGTGGATAGGTGGCGTGAAATGATCATCGGTAAGGTTTTATCTTCACCTGAATATTGGTATTGTAAATGATTGGGTAGGATTTTTAACTCTAACTCTGGAGCCTTCTCGGTGGATGGTATTGATCTTTCGGCATGCGCGACTCTTCATACCTCCTCTTATCCCATTTCGTAAACATTCATCCAATTTGCATACTCCATCACTCGGTCGTTTCCACTATTATCATCCCATTTGGTCGATTACTTCAAGCGTATCATCGTATACGAACCGCTTTGGTGACCTTGCGTCTTCGATAATATCAATGGTGGCGATTATCATTGGCGTCTGGAAAAGTTCTTTGCGAAAAACATTAAAATCACCTCTTCATCTGCAGAAGCTTGACTCACCTTTGTGAACATCGATGAGATCTGTCACGTGGCTAAGAAAGGTGCGCCAGTATGATGGGGATTATGTCGTTATCTTTTATGTCTAAGATAACGAAATCGTGAGAAAGATGAACTTGTCCACGCACCAATACATCTTGATGACTCATAGGATGAACTATGGGCGGTCGATTAGCTGCGAGTGATGTTTGTAGGTTTGACTTCTCCCATTCCAAGTTTGCGAGAAAACTAGATAAGGCGTCAGTTTATCGTGCCCCGAGATCGTGATGCTTTACGACATTCAAACTTTCCAATGGTGCATGGGATGGTGAAGTTCCCTGGATCTTATAATTTCTGAGGTAGTTTTCTCTGTAGGATGGTACTACATTCTTCGGTCAACACCACTATTTCGTAGTCCTCTATCCTCCTCTTTTTGCTAAGAATATCCTTCATGAACTTTACATAGCTCGGCATCTGCTCTAATGCTTCAGCAAATAGGATATTGAGTTGCAATTGTTTGAGAATTTCCACAAATTTAGAGAATTGCTTGTCAAGAGCACATGTTTTTAGCCTCGGGGATATGGTATCTTCACAGGCTGCATTCACTCTGACTTCTACTAACTTTTAAACCACGGGTTCTTGGCGCGCGGCCATTTCATCGGCGCGGCTGCTTCTGCTGCTTGAACTTTCCATCTCCACTGATTCATTCTTGAGTCAATTATGCGACATTGTGCTTCCATATTTCCTCTACGTATGCGATTGCTTTTCTTGCATTTATTTGTTCAGCGTGACCGCGAGTTGTCTATTGCGTTTCCAACTTCTTCATGGCCATTCTCGTTTCGTCCATAGGCGAGTTTGATACCTAGTAAAGCGAGTATGGTGCTTCGTAACTCCTCCCTCTCTTCCTGTGGGGTTGGAGCTTTATCATATTGACAGTAGTAATCCATGTCTTCAGGATCCCTGAGATGAATCAAAACAAACAACGGATCACGGCACACTTGTTTTCACAAAAAAAATAAAATTAAACACAAATAAAAACAGAAATAAAATCAAATTAGAAATTAAGAATAGATAAAATTGATATTGAACTATGCCTAATTCCCGGCAACGGCGCCAAAAACTTGATGCGCGATTTAATGCACACACTTTAACGCAAGTGCACGTTGTCGACTCAAGTAATATAGTCTTGAAGACCGAGTTATCGTCCTCAGGGATTAGTGCTCAAGTACCAATTATCTATCCTTTGTTATCTATTTGGTAACCGATATTTGAGTTGTTGATTATGACTAATGATTATAACGACTAATTAGCTATGTGATTACTTCAGTGATGATGGAAATAGGGCTTCCAAGTCTCCTCAACTATACGCTTATGTTACTTATTAATGCAATAAATTATGGTTCTTCTTCTTTTGGAGATAGCAGATTTACTAATCCGTTTTATACTCCCGTTAAGGCTATATAAACACTCAACCCCAGTAACGCTCCTTTCTACCTTTCGGTGATAAGGATGACTCTATAGGAGGATTAAGAACAAAAACCCTGTTAACGTTTACGCAAGTAATTTGGGTATTTAAACCCCCGTTAACGCTACACAAGTAATTGAGGTATTTTCATCCCCAATCCGACCTATGATTACCCAACTACATCATAGTCGCAACCTCCTCCTTTCGAAGTTTGATTAGAAATCATATAAATAATGATAATTAATGATCAAGTAATTACCAAGCATTCAAAACACTATTGGAATAAATCTCAACAATAAGAAGAGCAACCATAAACATGCATTAACTCATAAAATAAGGTTCAAGTGAATTGACATGGAAAACCCTATAATATAATTAGTTTCTAGCCATAGACATGACAAGAACTAATTCAATATTCAACATAAAAACTGAAATAAAGTAAAAGAAAGAAAGAAAATTACAATAGAATGGTCTCCAATCTTGAACTCCAAGATGTGTTGTGTTTTTTGCAAGAAAGGGAACTCTTAAAAACTGCCTAGGGTTCTCTTTTTATAGCCTCAAAACCGCCCTTAAGGTTTTCCTTCAGGCCTGGCCCATAAAATCGTCAAAAACCTTATTTTTCCCGCGTGGCGCCAGCCACGCTAGCGGCGCGTGGCCAGAAAGTTCTGTAGTTTACGATGATTAGCGCGTATGGCTGGAACTCTGAGACCTGCGGATATTGGGTGCCGGCGCTGGCCTGATGGTGGCCATGGCGCTGCAACATTATCTCTGCCTGGTTCGCCACTTTCTCGCATTTTAAGCTCTGGAACCTTCACTTTTGCCCTCTTTTCGCTCCTTTTCCGCCAAAGAGCCATTTTAACCAATTTGACTCAAAAGAAAGAAAATCTATCCTAAGACGACACGTATTTGTACAAAAAGGGACAAAAGACTCTCTAAAAACGACTCAAAAAGTGTATATAAAATACACCGATCAATTGTCATATTTATTTGTTGATTATTTAAATTAAATATTTTATAATGAATTTGCTAAGGGGAATGCGTAAATCTAGTTCTAGTTCAAGGGGTAAAAAATCTAAAGGTTCATCATCTAATCAAAATATAGATTATGATCAAATAAAAGATAATGAATATGATAATGTTCATGTAGATAATATTGTTAAAACTGAAACTCCTACACCTACTAGTGTGTCTTCTGTCAATGTTAGTACTACTAGTAGTAGACCTCCTTTACCAGAAGTACCGATTAGGAGAAAAAGGTGTAAAGTGTGAAACTTTTATGATAGAATTGAAGACTGTCACGACCCAATTTACGAATCGTGATGGCACCTATACCATTCCCCGAATAGGCGAACCATATTCTTAATAATAAGTTAAATGAGCGTAAAAAAATAAAGAAGAAGAAGTTATCAAGTCTTAAACACTTATCATCACTAGATTTGTCACGACATTCCCAAAAATTTGGTCAAAAGAATACAAGAGCGCTAAACATGGTCTGAAACAGAAATCTGAAAATGCCCGAAGGCTACATAATATCTGTCAAATACAAAAGGAAATGGAAATAACTAGGAAGCCCTTCAGGGGCCACAGAAGACCAAGTAGCTCACCCTGAATGACTGAAAGATGTCACCCTCGCGAATCAGCCACGGGGCGTAGAACTGGAACCTGGATCGTACTCTGCACTCGACAAAAGTGCAACAAGAGTAGTATCAGTACAACACTTGTACCGGTAAGCATCATAGGCCGACAATGATTAGATAACACATGAAGAAGTTAAAACCAACAAGTAGCACATAGAGCAAACATGTATGGTCGCATATCATATACAAGTAAGGTGTAAAGAAATCATAAAATCAACCAAGACAGATATAATTCACCAAATGGTCAGTCAAAATACAAGTGGATGAACACAATGCAATACAATAGTCACCTCTCTCTCACTCCACTCTCGTACACACTATCTAAGGGCAGTGCCTCAAAGTCCTGACCCACGGGGGACCCGCGAAGTCCATGTACCACTCGTGCTCTCCGGCATAAACCTCGGAGGATATCAATCACTCTCAATATCCGGTAAAGACCTCGGAGTCACTCAATCACTCTCAATCTCTGGCAAAGACCTCAGAGTCCCTCAATCACTCCCCTCACCATCATCCCAAAATATAATATGGAAAGTATGTCAGGCATGATATCAGTCAACACATATCACCAATATACATTAGACAAGTGCAAGTAATATCACTGTCCTATGTTCAATTATCAATAATACAATTCCTTTATTTTCACATGACAAGTGAGCTAGTATGCGACGAAGATACAATCAGGTGATAATTACAGAAAACAACTCATATAACGACAAATCCCTTCGGCACCGCGGTCCTGCAGACTAGCACTGCGGTGCCGACCCTTCATGTTCGACGTTCTATCATGCTATCCCTGTCAATTCCTACATCTACATACGATTTTCTAATCAAAGTCTAACTAAAGTAAACCATAACCTACCTCAATGCCGAGCGGGTGCCACAAACAATCAAACTAATGTGTTTTCTTTGCGTAGAACCTCTGAATTTGACTCTAAATTTTATGTAGTGTGGTGATGTTCAGAGCTGCTTTTCAATGGTGAATTACACGACGAAGAACAGGTACTACGCAACCATGAAGATATTTTCTTTTCTTCTAACCTAGTTGCTAGGGTCTTTTTTTTATTTCTTTCTTTCTTTATCCTCTCTTTCCTCTCTCCCTGTTGCTGCGCTCGTCTCCCCCTTTCTTTTTCTTTCTTTTTCTCTGGCTACTCGTCTCCCCCTCCCCCTTCTTTCTTTTGCTACGTTCCCCCCCTCCCCCATTTTTTTCCCTTTTGTTTCAGCGTGCCCTACCAAAGGGTAGTGGGCTTGACCCACTTTCTTACTTAACTAAAATTTATGCACATTTTATATATTAAAATCATATATATATAAATACCCTATATTACCATACCCTTTTCGTAGTTTTAAAGTGTTAAACGATTAAACGGATCGTTACAAAGACACTGATAGAATTAGATGTAATATTTGTGGAAAAACTTATAAACATAAGAGAAGAGGTGGTGACGGTGGGACGGGCACTATAGGTATGCATTTAATGAAAGATCATCCGATACAGTGGGGTTCTGTCCCTGATTTAGAACCCGGTCAACAACAAATTAATCCATTAACGGGGGCTTGTTAACTACGATCCAAAGAAGGATCACATTGAATTAGCAAAAATGGTTGTCGGAGATTGTTTAGCTTTTTCTTTTGCTTCTTCTTCATATTTAATTATATATATTCAAAGAGTATATAATCATTTATTTAAAGGTGTTCCTCGTACTACTTGTAGAGCCGATATTTTTAGAATTTATACAGAGTATGTTATTTATTTGCAACATTTGTTTGCTAACCTTCCATGCCTAGTTAGTTTTACTTCAGACATTGGGCATGCTGTAAACGGTAGAGATTATTTAACACTTACTTGTCATTGGATTGATGAAAATTTTAGAATGAAAAAACGTATTATTTCTTTTCCGTATGACGAGGATCAAAGTCATACTGAAAAATATATAAGCAAAACTATTTGTGTTGTTGCAATAAGTATGAATCTATATAAAAAAGTACTATGTATATCATTCGATAATGCATCTAATAATACAGCTGTAGATCTTTTAAAAGTGGAATTAGAACCGCCACTTTCTGATATATTTCATGTTCGTTGTACTTGTCATATTTATAATTTAATTATTCAAAGTGGTCTTAATTTATTTGAAACTGAATTATCTCTTGTCCGAAGAGCTGTTGGAGTTATTCAGGGTAATAATAGAAAAAATAGAAAAATAGAATTTAAAGAAAAATGTAAACAATTTAATTTGAGACCAAAATACATGCCAGGTGAGGTTGTTACTCGGTGGAATTATACTTATTTATTTTTAAAAGAATGTTACAAGTATAAAGACCCCATAACACATGTTTCAAATGATCATTGTAAGAACGTGATTCATATGTTAACCGACGAACATTGAAAATCAATTTCTGAACTTTTGAAATTTTTACGTAAATTTTACACTGCTACTATTGAATTTTCAGGATCTTATTACCAAACAGTTTGTAATGGTTTAGCTCATATAGCTGAAATTTCATATTTACTTTGGGGTTTAAAATCAAATATAAAATATAAAGTTGCAGTTACAGTTATGTTTGAAAAGTTTAAAAAATATTTTTTTCCTATTCCTGATATTTATTGTATTGGTGCAGTCTTAAATCCTTCTATTAAAAAAGTAGATTGTCATAATTTAATATTTAGTTTATATAATTATATGGAAGTAGATGCAACAGAAACTTCATCTTCAATTGATTGCATAAGTAAACTTGATAGTAATTTAATTAAATTATATGAATATTATGCTACATTATTTGATAACAACTCTACTACTAATATTTCTTCTAGTTTTGTTTATGTGTCTACATCTGCAGGATTCAATGAAGACGATGATAATGAATCTTTAAATATATGGAGCACTTTTACAACAGCACAAGCAACCACAAGTCGAAATTGTGATGAGATGCAATTTTATTTACAAAAGTCAACGGAGTCGAAGAAAAACTTTCAACTTTTACAATGGTGGCAGAATAACAAAAGGCAATTTTCGATACTTGCAGCTATGTTACGGGATGTTCTTAATGTGTCTATCTCAACATTGGCTTCTGAAAGTGCATTCAGCCAAGCACGAGACCAAATAGGAGACACGTGTTACTCATTGAGCGGAACCACATTAGAAGTCTTAATCTGCTTAAGGGATTGGATTAGATCAGAGAGAAGAAATCAAGGATACGTAGACGTTGACGATTCAGAAGATGAAGAAATCGGTAATATTTTGTAAAGCGGGAGCACTAATTGTGGCGGAAGCGGGACTAAATAAATACTCCATATTTAGAGGCTATGAGACAACAACAATTCAATCAACCTATAAATTACGAAGAACTTGTTAGAATGATGCATAATATATAAATAAAAAAATTATTATTACTTCATTATGTACTCTTTTTAGCATTATGAATAATGAAAGTTCGAAAGTTTACATCTTATCATTATTTTTTATTTTATTATTTTTTTAGTTGTTAACTTATGTCTTCTAATTTAATAAATTAATAAAAGTATAACTACAATATAAAGTATAAAGTTATAAACTATAAAATACAAAGTTAACTTTAAATTTTAAAATATAAAATATAACACTATATTATATTATATATTTAATTTGAATTTAGTTTACATTTTCGGAATAAAAAAAAACCCGGACCCGCACGGCCCTACCGGAAATCCGGTAAGGGACCGTCCGATGAAACTGAGAATCGGACGTGCAGGTTCAACGATCTTGGTCAGCCGGTCGATCGGATCGACGGTAGATAGGTATACCTGAAATTCTCTTACCCTGAAATTGCCTATTCGATGACTTAAAATACTGTAACACATTGTCTTTATGAAAAGTGTCGTAGTTGAGACATCTGCTGCCTATTATTTGCATGAATTTCTTTATATATTATTTTAATACAACTAGTCTGTTTGTTTGCTTAGTCTCTTGATAACATTCGTAATTTTATTTTTTTTGCTTCGTACATTGTCTCGCAAATTATCTTTTTGCTACGCAAAAAATTATTAATTCGTATGTGTCGTGCCCGTTTTTGACCTCGGGGTCTGAACGGTATCCGCAATGTTGCTCTTTGGCGCGGTTCCCTGGATGGAGCAATAATGCTGATTTTGAGGAGTCGCCACCAAATTAGTTAAGTGAATTAGGACACTTGATTTATTGCAATAAAAATACTGTAATTAATCTCCATTTAATGGTCTGCGAAATTAATGAGATTCTGGATCAGGGTTCTTTATTATCCTAAAGGGAAGGGGTTAGACATCCTTTAAGATTCGCTAACTTGCGGTTATTCGTCCAAACCTAGGTTAATTATTTATTGCTTTTTTATTCTACATATTCTAAGCAGTTTTCATAATTTACAATTACAATGAAATGCAATACAGAATAATAAAGCTAAAATCGAATAAAACTTCGGGACGTCTTTTAGCTCTTTTTAGACCTTCTACACAAGATGATCTCCGGGTACATGCATAAACACTTAGTAAAAGTGTTAGTAATATAATAAATAATTTTAAAGCAATGACAAGAGTTAATAAGTAAAGCCAAAAATAAATTCGTCTTTTGTACAGGGGAGACCTTGGAAATCAGACGGAGATTCCTTCATCGGCCAATAAGTGTAGTATCTTGTTCAAAATCAGTTTAATACTTTCACCAAGTGTAATAAATTGTTCAAATCAATTCCAACAAAAGAAAAATAAAGAAATCAGTCCATTAACTTGCCAAAAACAAACCAGTAAACCAGCGACCACAACCCAAATGAACAAGGTGATAAAAATAGTCCAGAACAGTAATCGAGCCGGGAAAGGTCGCCGGAAATTTCAGAACATACCCAAAATCGAAAAATCAGTAACAACAAAACAGTAGGTAAAATCAGTCAAGAAATCCGAATGGTAAGCCCAAACAAAGGTCGTCGGAGTTTTCAAAACTCCGGCCAGACGCTAAAGCCACAAAAATCAGTCCGTACGAACAAAAGAACAACAGTAACCACAAATTAATACCAACATAAAAATGAAACAGTGAGTTCAACAAAAATCTAGCCGAAGCAGTTTTCAAAGCCGTTGGTGGTCAAATCCGGCGGAACCACGACAAAAAAGATGGGGGGAAAACATGACGTTGCTTTGACGGTTTTCACCGGAGCAACGCCAAAGTCTTTCCGACCGGATCTTTAAAAAATAGAGAGCAAAATCGTGTGTAATGATGGTTCAGGGTGGCGTTGCTGGTGAAGAAGATGACGGGCAGAGTGACGACGAGACAGTGGGTTTGGCGGTGGTTTAGTGGGTAGTGGTGTGTCGGGATCTGGCTGAGAGGCGAGATAGAGAGGTTGGCGGGGTGTGTGGGGGTGAGGTCGACGGGTGACGTTGGTGGTGAGCCTAAAAGGAGAAGGGATGTCACCGGAGCAGAGCTCCGGCGGGATTGGGGCAGCGGCGGCGGATGAGAAAAGGAGAGGGGAGGGTCCTTTCCAAATGAAATGAGGAGTGTGCGGCTGGGGTTTTTGTTTATGAACGGGTGGAGTGTTTATTTTATAGGGAATTTTAGGTTAGAGTTTGAGTTTTGGGGGGGAAATAAGATGAAAGTGTATTGGGCCTTATATTTTGGGCCTCGGTTTGGGCCTCGATTTTGGCGGACTAGACTGATCCGGATTGTGTCTCGTACCGGACTGGTTTGACAAAATGCAAATCGGGTTAATTATTTAAAAGAAAAATTATTTAAAAAGATGCAAAATTATTAAAATGCAAATGCCGATGCAATAATAATAAAATACAATATTTAACAAATGTTTAATGTCTAATTAAAAATTAAAACGGGATGTCAATTAATTATTTAAAGAGATGCAAATATTATTAAAATAAACGACGGTGTAATAATAATAGAAACATAATATTAACAAAGACATAATGCTTAATTTAAAAATAAAAAGATAAAAATGCAAAAATGATGATTAAAACGCGGTGTCGTAAAACACATAAAATTGCAATAAATATACGAAAAACGGGTCAAAATTGGTATCAGCGACATGTCCTCTTTTATGCGGAGATGATGGAAGAGTCTTCGGATAAAGATGTTGACTTGTAGCCAATTTTGTCCTTTTTTATAAATTAGAACTCAAAAGTGGGTTGATGCAGACTCAAAATTGTCCCAGTGTCGAATTATGATGACACTGGGTCGGTGTGATGCGAAAATAAAAAGCAAAGCTAACGCAGATTTAAAAATGTCACAGTGTCGAATTATGAGGACCGAGTTCTTTCTTGATGCTAAAATTATGGACGGACGGATCTGGATTCAAAAATATGTCGATGTCGAATCTTGATGACCTTTGGGTTACAATGCGATGGGATCTTTGGAAAAGGCGAGTGTTTGTTCTCTGAAATGCCTCTAGGGTGTTTGTTCCCGAGGTCAAAATGCAAAGGAAACGAAGATGACGTCGTTGCATACACGCGATGCAGATGTTTGTCATTGCATAGATGAAACATAGATGAAGCTGTTGCATAGACTTAAATGAAATGACTTCATTGCATAGACGCGATGCAGATGTTCGTCGTTGCATAGACGAAACGTAGATGAAGCCGCTGCATAGGCTTAAATGAAATGGCGTCGTTGCATAGACGCGATGCAGATTCTCGTCGTTGCATAGATGAAACATAGATGAAGCCGTTGCATAGGCTTAAATGAAATGACGTCGTTGCATAGACGAAACATAGATGAAGCCGTTGCATAGGCTCACATGAAATGCGACGTTGCATAGACGCGATGCAGATGCTCGTCGTTGCATATACGAAACATGGATGAAGCCATTGCATATGCTTAAATGAAATGACGGCGTTGCATAGACGCAATGCAGATGCTCGTCGTTGCATAGACGAAACATAGATGAAGCCGTTGCATAGACTTAGATGAAACGGCGTCATTGCATAGACGCGATGCAAATGCTCGTCGTTGCATAAATGAAACATATATGAAGTCGTTGCATAGGATCACATGAAATGCGTCGTTGCATAGACGCGATGCAGATGCTCGTCGTTGCATAGACGAAACATGGATGAAGGCGTTGCATAAGCTTAGATGAAATGACGTCGTTGCACAGACGCGATGCAGATGTTCGTCGTTGCATAGACAAAACGTAGATGAAGCCGTTGCATAGGCTTAAATGAAATGACATCGTTGCACAGATGCGATGCAGATGCCCGTCGTTGCATAGACGAAACATGGATGAAGTTATTGCATAGGCTTTTATGAAATGTGTCGTTGCATAGACGCGATGCAGACGTTCGTCGTTGTATAGACGAAACGTGGATGAAGTCGTTACATAGACTTTGATGAAATGACGTCGTTGCATAGACGTGATGCAGATGTTCATCGTTGCATAGACGAAACATGGATGAAGTCGTTGCATAGGCTTTTATGAAATGACGTCGTTGCATAGACGCGATGCAAATGTTCATCATTGCATTGACGAAATATGGATGAAGCCGTTGCATAGGCTTTGATGAAATGACGTCGTTGCATAGACGCGATGCAGATGCTCGTCGTTGCATAGACGAAATATGGATGAAGCCGTTGCATAGACTTTCATGAAATGCGTCGGTTTATGGGCGTAGCTGCTTTGTGACCCATCTGGGTTGAGATAACGTCATTGCATAGACGTTGTGTGTTTGTAACCTGCATGGGCATATTGTTGTGCTTCTGCCTTTGCTGATATGAAGATCCTGCACTCAAAGAAAACGTAGTGAGTTTCAGGAAAGGAGTGGTTGATTAGCGTCTACTCTGTAGATTTATCTCTTGACGCTTGCATTCTTGGTTTGGACTGAAGACCTAGTTGGCCTATTTTTTTCCTGTCTATTGCCATTTTCTTGCAGTGAATCCTTAAAATGTCCAGTTTATGGTAAATGAAGATGTTGAACTTTCAACTGGGTAAGGTTGAATCTTGACTCTATCAAGGCGATCAGGTAAGCAATTTTTTTTATCATGAATGAAAAGCTAATGCGAGAATATGGACAATGTACAATAGAGTAGATGAGAATGAAACCCTCAAAATATGCCCCAGTCATGTGTAGGTAGTCATGGATGCAAAATATATGAGGATGCTAAACTCTCCAATGGACAAAATCGAGTCCTGTGCAAAACAAGAAAGAAATATTTCTAATGGTGTGATCGAAGCCGATATGGCTGCCTACATATCCCACCGAGAGAATCAGGTCAGAGCGTAGTTCGTGATGCAAAAATAAGGATTTTTAAGATTTTAAAATGATGTGAGTGTTACACCCCGTAACTCAGGTCATGCTTATGAGAACGTACGAAAGGAATTAATATTCAAATTTTAGAAAGATAGGTTGACAGAATGATTTGGACGGACTTTAGTCAATCTTGGGGCGGTTTATGTCCAGTTACATTAGGAGTTCCTAGGTGTTTCAAAATCCTAGTATGTAGTTCGTTGAGTCTAGTTCTCAACGCAACAAACCGCTCGTCGATAGGATATCGGAGTAGAAAGTTATGAAAGTTGCAAGTTCAGTGCACAGACAAGGAGGGGAGTATTTTCAGTCTGAATACCCCAGCGCCGCGGCGCTGGATGCAGGCCCGCGGCGCCGGATATACTGAAGTTCTCTGAAGTTGCAGCGTCACGGCGTCGGAATGCAGGGCTGTGGCGCCGTATGTACTGAAAGTTTTCAGAGGTTTCAGCGCCGCGGCGCCGGCTGCAGGGCAGCGGCGCCGAGGCGGGATTTTTGCGAAAATTTGGGAAAAAATCAGAAGATATTTTTTTGTAAAGGCCCTGGGAGGGTGACAAGTGTCCGTCCCATCTTTTTATGAGGAAGTCCTATTTTTTGACCAAGTCTTCATTCTTCAAGAACTCCCTTCTCTCTAAAATCCCTCTCCCTTCTCTCTAAAAATCCCTCTCCTTTCTCTCTAAAAATTCAAGGAAAAATCAAGGCCTAGAAAATTTCAGAAAGACGGCAAGAAGGAAATATGTTGACAAGCTTGTAGGAGGCTTGTAGAGGTGATGTTAACGAAGAGGAAATTGTGGAAAGAGGGCAAGTGAGATTTGTTGGACTGTTTTGGGTGAACTCCAAGGTAACAATCCATTCTCCTTTTTAAGTAAATTGTGTTGCATGTTGAGTAAGAAAGAACTTGTAGTTGTCAATATTGCTTTTAGGTATATAACATGTAGGAATAACGATTTGGATTTGAAAGGATTGGATAAAGATGATATGTGAGCATGTTATAGCCAATATACTACCTTAAACTTATTGAATTATTTAATATGTACTGTGGGGCATAATTTTACACGTCCGGTTAGGCGTGTAATCCCCTTGTATTACTGAATTGTTAGGCCTTGATTATGGCATGTTGGCTATTGATATCGGACCTTGAAAAGGTGGAAAAGTATGTAGAAACAAAGGAAGTGCTGTCCAATTTTCCGTAGAATTAGGAACTTTGTACTTAGAATATGCTACGAAGAAGTCTAGACGCTGATAGACGTAATTGATTATTATAGGTTGATACTCTACGCGCGGCATATCCGACTTGGCAAGTGGATTTAGCCGAGGAGGTATGTAATCCTTCCTACCCTCTTGAGCATGATGGTTGTAAAATATATAGTAAGGTAGACGTACGTGTGTCAAATAAATTTTAGTTTTATTTTGATGTCTTTGACTTGAGTCCTAAATGTTAAGTATCTTGAAGTATTTCAAAAAGGAGTTATGAATCATTATTTAGAAGGAAATTAACACTTGGTTTTAAAAGGAATAAGTCCTCTTGGTTTTTTTTCAAACAAATGTGATTGTTTTGAATTATAAAAGAAATATAAGTGTTATACTAGCTTTATGGGAAGTTAGTTATAGCGACTTAAGGAAGATAAAAAGAATGGTTTACTTACTTGCTTGTAGAAGCCTTGTAACGATTTCTGAATGTGTGGTAAGTTGGTTTGAGAAGTAAACATGTTATGATACTATAGGTGTTAGTGCCTTGAGATTTGTTGTGGTAAGGGGGTTCTCTCGTTGTGCTTACGTCGTTTACGATAAGCCGGTTGTGCTTGTGTTATATCACCTACCCCCCCTGACTTGTTATGTTGTCGCGGGTTAGCTACCCCCGATGCGAGGAGTACCTCATGCGGGTCCATGTGACCTATGCGGGCTACGGTAGTCCAGGAATCACTCCGGGTGTGTTACGCCGATGCGAGGAATACCTCATGCGGTCCAAGTGGCCATGCGGACTCGTAGTCCAGAAATGCCGCGTTAGCTACCGTCGCGAAGAGTACATCATGCGGGTCCACGGGACCTATGCGGACTACGGGAGTCCAGGATTAGACTCACACAATGATATTAGGGGAGAATGGCCCTACTTCGATCATTGGCGGTCTAGAAAAGACCGGTTGGGTTACACCTATTTGCTCTTATATATTCTGTGGCACTATGTGATGTTAATTGGTTTGTTTCGTACATGTTTGTGAATTGGTTTTAAAATGTTATGATTTGATTCGATTTCGTTTCACATACTTGGTACATGTTATCTTGACCTCCTAGGCTGCGTTTATGCCGCAGGTAGAGGTACATCGGTTGTTGATCCTCGCTCATAGGATCACCGTTCTGCTTTTGGGAAGCCCCGTTCCTCTGGAGGCTTATCTTTTGGTATGATTCCATGTCATTGTAGATTCATGTACATCCAGGGGTATGACGGAGCCCTGTCCCGTCATAGTTGTTACAAACTCTTAGAGGTCTGTAGTTCTGTTGTAAATTGGGTTTGGTAAAGGATGTAACTGTTCATTTGTTGTCATGTGTATACAGAAAGGATGACCGTTTTGGTTAGCATGTTTCTTATTTTATATTGTTTCATGTTTATGAGTTTACTTCCGCTGGTTTTTCTCTGATGTTGTATCACTAGGGTGCCCTGGGTAAGGCACCAGTCACGGGCCCGAGGTCGGATCGTGACAGTGAGGACGAAGCTAATGTGGCCGCCTACGTATCCCGCAGAGAGAATTAGGTCAAGACGTAGTTCGTGATGCAAAAAATGATTGTATAATTTTCGAAAATGAGACCGAAGCCAATGTGGCCGCCTACGTATCCCGCTGAGGGAATCAGGTCAAGACGTAGTTCGTCATGCAAAAATGATTTTTATTATTTTCAAATGATGCGGGACCGAAGCCGTGGCTACCTACATATCCCGCTGAGGGAATCAGGTCAAGACGTAGTTCGTGATGCAAAAAAAAAAAGAATTTTATGTAATATGCATTTTGTTGTTTTTTTCTGGAAAAATGGAAGACAACATTACATTCTGACTTCAGTTGATACCAACAATTAGTATTGTGCATAAGGATTTTCGTTTATTGCTTTCAGTCTAACCGAGATTGGCTCCGGTGTAATTCACAACTTCAGATAGTACCTCAGACATACCTGAGTGTCGACACACCTGCTTGCATCCAAGGTTTCGAACTACACGTAATCTCATGTTTAAAATGCGCTCACTGAAAGAAAGTCACATTCTCACATATATTCCAATATTTTGAATTTTGGGACGTTTAGAGAAAAACACTCACACTCAGAAAGATGTTTAATGCATGCAATTGCGATACCATAGGCTTGGTCGTCATGTAAGTATCCACTAATGTGAGAACCCTCAGTATAAGATCATGTAGGGTTTGTCACGGGCTTGTAATGTAGGCTTGGGGAAAGGAATGGATATCATTTAGGTAAAAGTGACTTATCATTCCTCGAGAATTGAACTACGTCCGTGCTTTATATTTGTGCGTTTTAATGCTGACTTGCTTTCTTTTTGTCCCAGTTTTTCTGTACTGACTTCTTTTGAATCTTTCATTTGGAGCCCCTTTTTTTCGGGGTTATATATTCCCCTTTTATTCATTTTTTTTTATAATGTCGGGACCTTTGATTTTTTTTTTGTGAAGTCGTCGACGCAGAATTTTATCAGCCACTTGCACATTTTTAAAGTGCTCAAGGAGGTCGAGTCAAAAGAGGGATAATGCGTACGCACTCAGAAAGGGTATATGTGTAATATGCGGTTGTAAAAAAATAGGTTTAGGCTCAAAGGGGTGTACTACGCATAATGTTATTTGGTAGGCTGAAAAGGCTCAAACGGGTCAAAGAAAGCCTACGATCATTTCCTACACCGAGTGTTGCTCAAGATTTCACCTCAACAAACATTCAGACCAAGTTCTAGGTCACAATGCAATGCAATTGAACTTATTCAAACACTCACCACACAATGCTTATTTAACGATGAGGTTGGTTTCATTCTTATCTTGGAAACATGCAAGGCAATGTCATCTACGGGTATAAATAAGAGGTACCAAAAGAATCTATAGTTTACCACAAAGTCAACCCATACTGATTATCACTTGTTTTTGTTTTTATTTTTTTATTTTATGCACAATCCTAATTGTGTTGGTATTAACCAAGTCAAACAATGATACTTAAAAATGTTTTGTATTTTTGAATAACACATTTTTTTTGTATTTTTTTTTTGAAAAAAATATTTCTTTTTTGTATTTTTCGAATAATTGTTTTTTTTGTATTTTTTGAATAAATGGTACCGAACCCGAATAAGACTGCCTACGTATCCCGCCGAGGGAATCAGGTGCGCGTAGTTCATTCAAATATGTTATAAAATGTATGCTTGAAATTTTTTTTATCAATGAAAGGATATCAATATAAAGCTATGCAAAAACAAATGATTGTCCACTGTGGACCAATGCAAAGTAAAATGTAACGGAAAAATGAATGCCCGAAAACATGATGAATGGGATGCATGAGTGAGAAAAATATGTTTTTTTTTTGTTTTTTTTTGTGGTGTCGAACCCAAAATGGGTTGCCTACGTATCACACCGTGTGTGAGAATCAGACACACGTTCAGAATGATTATGCTGTAAAATGCATGATAAAAAATTATGTAACCGACACTAGACATATCAATTGAATTTGCAAATATGTATAAAAATACAAAAAATATAGAAGGACTCGGAGCGATGCTTCGTTGAATCTGGTATAAGCTGACTTCTTTCAGTCAACATAACTCCCGCTCCTTGTGATGATTTTTTTTCTTTTTCGAAAGTCCTCGACTATTTGCGAGGACTGTTTTCCTGCAAAAATGTAAGAAATAGGTGAGAGTAGGAAAGTGACAAAATAATAAAATGCAGGGGTGTGACAATATAGTCAGAGACTCCCCTGATTGGTTCTACCGGACCGGTGGTTGATGCTTCACAAAGTCCAAGTCGCGCTATTCAAAAGTGATTTATGCAGTAGAAATCCTGATTGCAATGTGATAGCCAAAAGTGCAAAAATGCAAATGCTCGAGCCCTAAATCACAAAAGAGTAATTATTGCATTAAATAATATGTATAAAATTGCTAGCGACAACAATAGTAAACAAAAGCATGCAAATCAAGCGCGCGCCCTAATATGCATGAGACCTCTCTTATGCCAGAGGTCGACCTAAACGCCAAATATGCGAGATTATGATAAATAAGTCCAAGCCGTTAAACTGCAATGTTTTGTTGGAAATGGCGACCAAATGACGGTGCACGTTTTCCAATTTCGACGTGTCATGACCAGACTTGGATCCGTCTATCATTATCACGCTACACACATATGCTTATTGGTCGTCGGGTTGTGAAACTCAACGACAATTTGGTGGATTTCCTAATCGTGGAGACGATACCAAGGATCGACCCACCTAGGGTGTATGCATGCATGACTTAAAATAAAGAGGGCGGTATAACTCTATCTTAAAGTTTCTAAAATTTGGCTTACTAGACACAATGGTTCCCGAGCGGACTACTCGAGTGAGAAGGCTACGCGGCCACCGATTGGACCGGATTCTCCGCGTAAAACGCTAACTCTCCTAAATTTGGGTATTTTAAAGAAATTTGCGGGTGTGCAAAGCACACCTCGCGTGTAGTGTGTGATAGTGTTAATTTTCCAGAAAGGAGGAAATATGAGCGGAATGACAATTTAAGGAAAGCGGTAAAAGAATGTAGCAATTAAAGTAGTTAATTACAAAATAAAAGCAAACAATATAAAACATTTACAACAAATATAAAAGCAAAATAAAGCACAATATTTAATTAACCTGAGTTTGCTATGATCAAGAACCTGATATCTCCAGCAGAGTCGACATGCTGTCGCGCCCGTTTTTGACCTCGGGGTCTGAACGGTATCCACAATGTTGCTCTTTGGCGCGGTTCCCTGGATGGAGCAATAATGCTGATTTTGAGGAGTCGACACCTAATTAGTTAAGTGAATTAGGACACTTGATTTATTGCAATAAAAATACTGCAATTAATCTCCATTTAATGGTCTGCGAAATTAATGAGATTATGGATCAGGGTTCTTTATATCCTAAAGGGAAGGGGTTAGACATCCTTTAAGATCCGCTAACTTTCGGTTATTCGTCCAAACCTAGGTTAATTATTTATTGCTTTTTTATTCTACATATTCTAAGCAGTTTTCATAATTTACAACTACAATGAAATGCAATACAGAATAATAAAGCTAAAATCGAATAAAACTTCGGGACGTCTTTTAGTCCTTTTTAGGCCTTCTGCACAAGATGATCTCCGGGTACCTGCATAAACACTTAGTAAAAGTGTTAGTAATATAATAAATAAATTTAAAGCAATGACAAGAGTTAATAAGTAAAGCCATAAATAAATTCGTCTTTTGTACAGGGGAGGTCTTGGAAATCAGACGGAGATTCCTTCATCGGCCAATAAGTGTAGTATCTTGTTCAAAATCAGTATAATACTTTCACCAAGTGTAATAAATTGTTCAAATAAATTCCAGCAAAAGAAAAATAAAGAAATCAGTCCATTAACTTGCCAAAAACAAACCAGTAAACCAGCGACCACAACCCAAATGAACAAGGTGATAAAAATAGTCCGAGCGATGTCGAGCTCGGGAAAGGTCGCCGGAAATTTCAGAACATACCCAAAATCGAAAAATCAGTAACAACAAAACAGTGGGTAAAATCAGCCAAGAAATCCGAATGGTAAGCCCAAACAAAGGTCGTCGGAGTTTTCAAAACTCCGGCCAGACGCTAAAGCCACAAAAATCAGTCCGTACGAACAAAAGAACAACAGTAACCACAAATTAATACCAACAAAAAAATGAAACAGTGAGTTCAACAAAAAGCTAGCTGAAGCTGTTTTCAACGCCGTCGGTGGTCAAATCCGGCGGAACCACGACAAACAAAATGGGGGGAAAGAATGACGTTGCTTCGACGGTTTTCACCGGAGCAACGCCAAAGTCTTTCTGACCGGATCTTTAAAAAATAGAGAGCAAAACCGTGTGTAATGATGGTTCAGGGTGGCGTTGCTGGTGAAGAAGATGACGGGCAGAGTGGCGACGAGGCAGTGGGTTCGGCGGTGGTTCAGTGGGTAGTGGTGTGTCGGGATCTGGCTGAGAGGCGAGATAGAGAGGTTGGCGGGGTGTGTGGGGGTGAGGTCGACGGATGACGTTGGTGGTGAGCCTAAGAGGAGAAGGGATGTCACCGGAGCAGAGCTCCGGCGGGATTGGGGCGGCAGCAACGAACGAGAAAATGAGAGGGGAGGGTCCTTTCCAAATGAAATGAGAAGTGTACGGCTGGGGTTTTTGTTTATGAAGGGGTGGAGTGTTTATTTTATAGGGAATTTTAGGTTAGGGTTTGAGTTTTGGGGCGAAATAAGATGAAAGTGTATTGAACCTTATTTTTGGGGCCTCGGTTTGGGCCTCGATTTTGGCGAACTAGACTGATCCGGATTGTGCCTCGTACTGGACTGGTTTGACAAAATGCAAAGCGAGTTAATTATTTAAAAGAAAAATTATTTAAAAAGATGCAAAATTATTAAAATGCAAATGCCGATGCAATAATAATAAAATACAATATTTAGCAAATGTTTAATGCCTAATTAAAAATTAAAACGGAATGTCAATTGATTATTTCAAGAGATGCAAATATTATTAAAATAAGCGACGGTGTAATAATAATAGAAACATAATATTAACAAAGACATAATGCTTAATTTAAAAATAAAAAGATAAAATACAAAAATGATGATTAAAATGTGGTGTTCTAAAATACATAAAATTGCAATAAATATACGAAAAACGGGTCAAAATTGACTGTCAACAGTATGTTTGCACCACCAGATTTTGTTTTCTGAATCTGCCACTGTAGTCAATGATCAAGTTCAAGTGCGTCACAATAATCTATTTTTGTGAAATTAAATATAAAGCATTAATTATAGCAATCATAGTATATATTTGTTTTTTAAGCAATGATATTATTAGAATTCATGTGTGTTGACTAACAGTCTAACTCACACTTGATAGTCGAAAGTGTAACGTTTACTTAATTACCTTGTTTCGATATTAATTTGAGATCTGGTAGTATTAATTTTTAGATTTTATATGCACTGATAGTTAAAATATTTTGTTAAGTATATTATTAGTGAATTTTAACATGTGATAGCATGTTAGTTACTATCAATTTTATCATATTATTAATTAAATTGTTATCAAGAAGTTTACATTTAATTACCTAATAAGTAACCTGATTGAGTAAATATTTTAACATCCTCAATGCATAAAACTTAAAACTCTTTTACTTTGTATGCATACTTATTTCGTATAAAGTGTCATTTTCAATAATAAGTTTAAGGAGACTTTTATGTAAATACTTTTTTGTCTGGATGATCTGATAGTGTTAAAAAAAATTCCGCTTATGATATGTATAAGTTGGAACTCTTTCAATAATTATATAAGTGAGTTTCTTCTATACGTTTTTGATATGCTTTGTGGAAACAAAATGTAATCATTTTCTCTAAACACGAAAAGCAAAGCACACATAAATATACATGTATATGGTAGAAATTAACACGAAACGT
Organism: Przewalskia tangutica; assembly: GCA_029844215.1. Classification (NCBI taxonomy): domain Eukaryota; kingdom Viridiplantae; phylum Streptophyta; class Magnoliopsida; order Solanales; family Solanaceae; genus Przewalskia; species Przewalskia tangutica. The sequence goes on from CM056730.1 coordinate 106,150,363, forward strand.
GATATGGTATAAGTTTGAGATCGAAGGGAGTAGAAATGTTGTGCGCCCGGCGTGAGATACTTCGGAGTGAGTCCGGATTGAAGAGTAGGATCGGGAAAGGGCCGAAGCAAGTGACACCGAGTAGGAGACCGAAGGAGTTTAATACAGACCCGTTCCGAATTCGGTGTAACCGTTACTCTTTCGTTATAATGTGGCCATTATTAGTATTCAATTGTATTTAATTTAAAGAATGATTCTCGGACAAAAATGTCATGTATCCATAGTTATAAAAGGAGTCTAACCTTCATGTTGGAGGGACATCTCATTCTATTTTTCACTTACTTGCATGATTTAACTGTAAACTTAGACTGAGCAAGCTCTAAACATTGTCTCGGGCTCGAAGTAATTTAGCTAAAGACTAATCCAAGCTCTTTAACAAGTTTAATTGCCCTGTATTCATAGCTATAAAAGGAGTCAAACCTTCATGTTGGATGGACATCTCATTCTATTTTTCACTTACTTGCATGATTTAACTGTAAACATAGACTGAGAAAGCTCCCAATATTGGCTCGGGATCGAAGAAATTTAGCTAAAGATCAATCCAAACATTTTAATAAGTTTCAATCAAGATACCATCAATTCAGGCTATTTCTTTTATTTACTATCCTCATTAATTTATTTATTACTAATTGTTTATTATACTTATTTGCAAATTGATCCACACGTCCTTAAAACCATTTATAAATTTAACTGTATCTTTTTAGGATAAACAATTTGGCGCTCACCATGTGGCTAAGGATAATAGTGATGATTTGTTCAAACCCAAATTTCACTTGTTTCTTTCGAGATTTTGTGATTTCAGGTTAATTCTAAATGGCCAGTAACAGTCAAGTTAGCCATCATGATGAAAGCAACAATGGCACCCCACCTGTTGATCCATTGAACGACGTTCCAATGAATGGTGTTTCGCTCATTGATCCATCAAATGGCGTTCCGCCCTTTGATCCAATAAACGACAATAACCTCGTGATTTTACCTTTGACGTTTAGAAGGTCGCGTTAGAAAACACCAGACGACACGGAGGAAGAAATAAATTTGGCTCGAATCTATTATATGTTGAAGGAGCAACATAAGGCTATAACTTAGTTGCAAAAGAAGAGCAGTGGAGCAAGTGCGGCGGATGAACCGCGACATACCGTGATGATGATCCAAGCCGGTAAGAATATCAAGTCGATGAGAATGTCAATGGTTCGGGGACTAATGAGTCCTTGGATGTCTTGAAAATGCTTGAGGCCTTGACTAAGTGAATGGATACCAACTAAAAGAAGGTTGAAACCTACAATTTACGGATGTATCAGATTTTGGGGGCTCCTCCAATCTTGAAGGTGTCGGACTCGAAGTGGTACATTCAGTTGTCGTTCCCACCAAGTGAAGCACCAAAGTTAATTCCAAAGAGGTTTAAAATGTCTGACCTCCCGAAGTACGATGGGACGATGGATCTGCATTGTCGCACCTGATTTTGAACTCTCAGGCTTGAATGCGCGACGAAATGGTTATCCTCCCAAAATGTAAAATGTTAAGTGTTAAGAGAGTCGCCACCTAATTAATTGGATGAATTAGGACACCTAAATGTCAACTAATTAAAGTTAACATTAAATTCATTTTAATGTCTACTAAACTTAATAAGATTCTGGATAAGGGTTCTTTATTATCCTAAAGGGAAGGGGTGAGACATCCGGTCCGCTAACTTGCGGTTATCCGTTCAAACCTAAGTCAATTATTTATGTTAAAGAATGCATGCTAAAAAAATAATTTTTTTGAACAAATATGTGGTAAGTGCTTAAAAAATGTGTTTTTGGTAAAAAAAAAATCTTTGTTTTTGTAGAATATATATATGAGCTAATTTTGGATAAAAATATGTATTTAGAAGGCATTGTATAGAAATACTTTATAAATAAAGCATATGTTAGGATGAGATGCAAATTTGGTCTTTGATGAAACGTATATTTAAACAACGTAAGATAGTATAAAAATTGATAAGGTTAATGTAGAGCTTATGAGAAAATTTATTTCTTAAGAATTAGATATGGAATGATAAATTGACTATATGACTAAAGCATAGCTAGAGTTAGTTGAATTGTTTTAGATTTAGATCTATATGATGAACCTGGGATAAATAAGGAATGGATTCATCTTTTAAACTACCCTTTCAATGTATTCAAGGACTAGTAGAGTTAATTATCCTATTAATTACAAGGTTAACAAATATATTTATCACAACAATAAATAAATAAATAGGCAATGAAGGAATGAGATTGGAGTGGATGTAATGTCTAGGACGGATGACGACGTCATTCCATCCCATCGTTGTTTGGAAGCCCTGCGGCGAAAGTGTGGATGGCGATATGGAAATCATAATGAGTCTCATACTGAGATTCTTGATTATTCTCCCGATGCATATCATGTAAAATAAGAAAGAAAAAGATTAGTATATGCCCAAAATTTATCAAAATAATAAACAAGTATTCGGCACAAGAGTTAGTACATATGATTTACACTCAAGCATGTAAGCCATGATTTAATTGCAAAATCAGCAAGTAATAAAGACGAAATGCAGCGTAATGGGTTGAGCTCAGATATGGACAGTGCATGCAGCAAGAGGGAAATATGGCCCTGAGGTGTAAACAATACGCAGAAACCAATCAAGGACCCAGAAAGCTAGAAATTTCAGATTTTAAGGAAGAAAGTCAGTTGGTACTATATCTGTAAAGAGCCCAATTAGCAGATAATCTCATTCATGCCTATATGAGTCTATATTTACTCACACAGCCATGTGAAGAGTTGATCTACATGATAAAAATACACATGATACATCTGGACGTATACACGACTTGTTTCTATTAATAAAGCCAATTTTACTCACCAAATTCGCTTGGACAGACAGGACATTCTCAACCCAATAATAAAAGTGCATATTCCCAATGACTAAAGGATAGCCTCAATATTTCAGAATTTTTAGCATAAAAATCGAAGACCTCGATCAACTATAGCATTTTAATGAAGACTGGACAGTGGTATGTCAATGACCATCCATTACCAGATTATCAAGTACGGTATCAGCAAACAAACATAGTTAATCAATGATTCATTTCAAAGTATACGAGGCTAAACTAGTCAGGATGCATCAAACGAAGGACTTATCAACCAAACAAGTCTCGTACTATTATATTGGAATCACTTTAGCATAGACAACCTTCAACTTAATGTTCTTATATCAAACAAACTGAATTGATTCATATACCAAGTATATCCAAGTAAAGCAGTATACGACCAATATTTTAGCATGATCTTGATATACAATATACCTGGAAATCAAAAATAAGATAACAACTTTTATACTTCTACCAAATTTCAGGTGCAATAGTATGTGTCGGGGCTGTAAAATCCAGAGGCAATGTACTTCATGTATTGGATTTTGGATTATACTAAATACAGGGGTATGTAGAAATCTAAGATTGAATCATACGACAATAGTCATCTAGGTACTGGGCAGTCTTCATGAATTCAACAAATAGCAAGACAAGTATTACCCATCTTCCGGGCCTGAGTTGATCCTAACAAACATATGGTGGAATCATAATTTCTCGACTATCAACACAAAAATGGATCTGAGACCCTTATACAAATGTTATACACTTAGCCATACTCATAGAGAAGCCACGATCGAATACACACATGCTCAAAACAGAATCGACACCACAAATACTGAAGGCCACAACTAACATATTTATCTGGAATCATAGATTCAAACGATGACTAAATTAAGTCAAATAGATTCGACAAAAAAATAATATATGGATCCTATCATACAGAGCACACAGTACAAACTAAATAACTAAATAATAGAAAGAAAGCGAGTTTCCGGACCTTTTGTGGGTAGCGAACTGAGGCGGCGTTGCGACCGTCGATTCACTCGAAAGGCTTATGCCTATGCGATGAAGAAGAACGAGATCTTTCACTCTGAATATGAAGCTTGGATTAATAACAGAGGGTTTAGAGCGTGGAAGCTTTGTAGATTCTGTCTTTGTGCTGCACTGGTTCGCCCTGGAAGGTTGATTTTTTTCGATGCCTTTGAAGTTAGTAAACACTCGTATATATAGTTCTTTTGTGGGTTCTGATTTTGGTCATAATATCATGATTTCAGACTGATTTTATTGCGATCTTGGTTGCCATTTCGTACTGATTCGAGGATTATTTGGTTCTTAAGAAGGGTAGCTTTGATTTGGGGCTGATTTTGGTGCGCGATTTGAGGAGAAGATTTTGGGATGCATGCGCGATTTGAGGAGAAGATTTTGGGATGCATGCGCGATTTGGAAGGAGACAGAATGGAAATATTGTTGACTCGCCGGAAAATCCGGCGAGGGTCTTGCTGTTTACAAGCGTGGATGGGGAGTTAGGTTTAGGTTTCATTTTTGTAGAGGATGAAGTCTTATGTGGAAGGTGGCCGGACGGGCGGGAGTAAAAGTGGGAAGGTATTGGGCCGCGGGTAGTGGGCTGCTGGTGTGAAAAATGGGCCTGGGTATTAGTTTTAGGATAGTTATTATTTAATTAATGGGTTATAGGTAAAGTTTTAGGTGTATTATTTAATTAGTTGGTAAATTAAATTATTTTCATACGCCCTTAGTTTTAGCTTGGATTTAAATTATTGACCATAAATGCGGGCGTGTTAATTAATTAGTGCTTAACATTTATAATGCGAGACCGTTATTAAAACTTACTTATTATGTGTATTTTGCGATGTTAAATTAAAATTGAATGGAGTTTAGATTAAATTATTTAAACGCTAAATGCAGATATGATATTTGAGGATTGCTTAATGCTTTTACGTAAAATGCGGTGCTTTTATTTAAAATCTTATTTATTGTGCCTTATTTATTATTATTTGAGCTAAAATTAAATTATCTTGATATGTCTTTAGGTGCTTTATTAATTTTAACCTGGGTTTAAATTATTACAATAATTACGACATTGCTTTGCGTATTAATAAATGCGACTATGCTATTTGACACGACTTTATTGCTAAATTATTTATTTATTTACGTATTTATTATTATTAAAATTATTAAGAATTAATGGAAATAAAATAGGGCTTAAAATTGATAAATGTGAGTGCGAGACCCGAAGTGCTTAATATTCTACGTAAGGTGCGGTGCCATTATCAAACTCCTTATTTACGCATGTATATGTTTATTATACATATATTATTGGTGTAGAGATTATTTTTGCGATGTAAAAATTACAGTTCTAAAAAAGAAAATTGTTTAATTTATTGGTTATTGATTGAAGGGGATGGACAAAATTGACTGTCAACAGTTGTCCCTCTTTGTATGGAGAGGATGAAAGAATCTTCAGACAAAGACGTTGACTTATAGCCAATTTTGTCTCGGTCATCGGAATTAAAACGAAGGTTAAGGAAAGTGAGGTCAAATGTCTATTAAAAAATTGTCCCAGTGTCGAGTTATGGTGACAATGAGTTGTTGGTGTTGTGGGGATGCTGGAGAAGAGTGGATCGACGTTCGAGGCCACCTTTGCCTTTTGTTGGGTAGCTTGACTTCCCCAACAAGATTTGCCTCAGTTCGCCGTGTAAGAGGTAGGTCCACGTTGTGATCCGCTCCTGAATTAAGGTACCTGCGGGCTAAATCTCAAGAAAACAGTTCGTGCATGACTGTTAAGACCAAATGCTATAAAGATAATTATGTAAGAATGTGAATAATGTATCACGGTTGTGGTCAATCGTGTATGTGATGTAATGAAGTGACGTGATGATACGCCGTTTTGTGTAGGCGAGGTGCAAACAACGTCTTGCGCGGGCGTGGTCATCTCGTATGGACGAAATGCAAATGACGCCCTGTGTGGGCGTTGTCGTCTTGTATAGACGAAAAATGCAAATGACGCCTTGTGTGGACGTTATGCAAGTGACGCCTTGCGTGGGCGTTACGCAAGTGTCGCCTTGGGTGGGCGTTATCGAAATGCAAATGACGCCTTGTATGGACGTTATCGTCTTGTATGGAAGAAATGCAAATGACGCCTTGTATGGGCGTTATCGTCTTGTATGGACGAAATGCAAATGACGCCTTGTATGAGCGTTATCGTCTTGTATGGACGAAATGCAAATGACGCCTTGTATGGGCGTTATCGTCTTGTATGGACGAAGTGCAAATGACGCCTTGTATGGACGTTATCGTCTTGTATGGACGAAGTACAAATGGCGCCTTGTATGGACGTTATCGTCTTGTATGAACGAAGTGCAAATGACGCCTTGTATGGGCGTTATCGTCTTGTATGGACGAAATGCAAATGACGCCTTGTATGGGCGTTGTCGTCTTGTATGGACGAAATGCAAATGGCGCCTTGTATGGGCGGAATGCAAACGACGCCTTGTATGGGCGTTATCGTCTTGTATGGACGAAATGCAAATGACATCTTGTATGAGCGTTATCGTCTTGTATGGACGAAATGCAAATAACGCCTTGTATGGGCGTTATCGTCTTGTATGGACGAAATTCAAATGACGCCTTGTATGAGCGTTATCGTCTTGTATGGACGAAATGCAAATGACGCCTTGTATGAGCGGAATGTAAATGACGCCTTGTATGGGCGTTACGCAAGTGACACCTTGTGTGGGCGTTATCGTTTTGTGTGGACGAAATGCAAATGACGCCTTGTATGAGCGTTATCGTCTTGTATGGACGAAATGCAAATGACGCCTTGTATGGACGTTATCGTTTTGTATGGACGAAGTGCAAATGACGCCTTCTAAGGTGTGGATGAAATTGTTCTATATGTGAAGTTGTGTCGTAATTCATGCATAATCAAAACTAGATGCAATAATTAAAGTGTAGATGATGTAGCCTGAGTAAAAAGGATGTTGTTGTATTTGATGTAGACTTGTTGCAGTTTGACTTTGTGAGCGAATTTGTTGTATTGGAATGTTGTTGTCCTCCTTGTTCATGTTGTCCTGCAAAACCCACTCAAAGAAAATTGTGAGTTCGGGGAGGGGTCGGCCGATTTGTGTTGGCTCTTGATACTTGCACGCGTTGTCTTGTCTGGACATGTAACCCCTGTCTGATTTCGAGTCTCGGTCAAAACATTCGCTAAAAATATTCTATCTTGAGAAAATATACTCATATATACTAGTAGGAAATTATGTCGATCTTTGAATAGTGACATGTTGTGGAACAATGCGAACACCCTTATCCGAAATTGGCGGTATATTCTCCCATATTCTTGGTGCTCCGTTGCCGTGAAGCTCTTTTAACATTTGTCCCAGTTTTGGGACATGGAACCCTTTGCGTAAATTAACCATGTCCATTGATGTCGTTTGTAGTAAAAACCTTAAAATTTTCCCAGTTTATGTCGATCTTTCAAGCATATGGAATTATATTTGTCGGTGTCTTTCGTGGCGAAGTCCCTAAAATTTGTCCTGGTTTTTTGACTGACGAAACTGAGTCAGATATCTGTCGTGCATTTGTCTTGTCTGTATGACGAGACTGAGTACAACTCCCAAAAAAAAAATGCAAAATGATAAAACGAAGATTTACTAATGGTATGACCTAGGCCGATGTAGGCCGCCTACGTATCCGCTAAGGGAATCAGGTCGGACGTAGTTCGTTACAGACAAGATTTTTTTTTAAAGACGGGACCGAGGCCGTTGTGGCCGCCTACGTATCCGCCAAGGGAATCAGGTCACACGTAATTCCGATTACAAGCAAAGTAATTGGGCTTTCCTAGAAATGGGACCGAAGCCGATATGACCGCCTACGTATCCCGCCAAGGGAATCAGGTCAAATGTAGTTCAGATTACAAGCAAAGTAATTACATGGAAAATAAAGCACTCTAAATGTAGTATCTCTTCACTGCATCTGCGTTGATGGCTCTCGGCCACACTTCGCCATCCATTTCAGCTAAGATGAGGGCCCCTCCTGTAAGCACTCGGTGAACCATGTAAGGCCCTTGCCAATTGGGCACGAATTTCCCTTTCGCCTGACTTTGGTTAGGGAATATACGTTCGACCACCGCCCCGTTGGAAGTTTCTTGGTCGTACTCTTTTATTAAAAGCTCTGGCCATTCTGTTCTGGTAAAGTTGTCCGTGACAGACTGCATTCATTCGTTTCTCATCAATAAGCATCAATTGTTCGTACATGCTCTGTATCCATTTGGCTTCGTTTAGTTTGACTTCCTGGATGATTCTTAAGGATGGTATTTCTACCTCCGCTGGAAGCACATCTTCTGTTCCATAAACCAAGAGATACGGAGTTGCTCCTGTGGAGGTCCGGATTGTAGTACGGTAACCTAAGAGGGCGAAAGCCAAATTTTCATGCCAATGTTTGTAGTTATCTATCATTTTCCTCAGTATCCTCTTGATGTTCTTGTTGGCCGCTTCGACCGCTCCATTCATTTGTGCTCGATATGGAGTAGAGTTGCGATGAGAGATCCTGAACTTCTCACACGTTTCCTTCATCAGACCACTATTGAGATTGGATCCGTTATCGGTTATGATTGACTCTGGAATTCCAAACCGACAGATGATGTTGTGGTGAACAAAATCCACTACTACCTTCTTGGTCACAGACTTGTACGATGATGCTTCTACCCATTTTGTAAAGTAATCGAACGCCACTAGGATAAACCTGTGTCCATTTGACGCTGCCGACTCAATAGGACCGATGACGTCCATGCCCCAAGCTGCGAATGGCCATGGGGAACTAGTGACATTGAGCTCATTTGGCGGCACGTGAATCAAGTCGCCATGGATCTGGCATTGATGGCACTTTCGCACGAAACAGATGCAATCTGTTTCCATTGTCATCCAGAAGTAACCTCCTCGTAGTATCTTTTTTGCTAGCGTGAAACCGTTCATGTGGGGTCCGCACATACCTCCGTGTGTCTCTTCTAATAATTTGTTTGCTTCTTGGGTGTCAACACATCTTAACAAACCCAAATCCGGAGTTCTCCGATAAAAGGACCTCGCCGCTCAGAAAGAAATGGTTTGCTAACCTCCGAAGAGTCTTCTTTTGTATGTTGGTCGTGTCTTCCGGGTACTCACCTGCCTTGAGATACCTCTTGATTTCATCATACCAAGGTTTGCCCTCTGATTCTTCATCTATTTGAGAACAATAGGCTGGCTGCTCTAACACATCTACTTTGATTGGGTCGATGTAGTTCTTGTCTGGATGTTGAATCATGGAGGACAAAGTTGCTAAAGCGTCTGCAAACTCATTTTGAGCCCTCGGAGTATGCCTGAACTCTATCTTAACGAACCTTTTGCGCAACTCTTTCACGCAGTGTAGGTAAGGAAGTATCTTCCTATTCTTGGTGGCCCATTCGCCTTGCACTTGGTGAATCAACAGGTCTGAATCCCCTATGACCAGTAACTCTTGTATGTTCATGTCGATAGTCATTCGGAGTCCTAGTATGCAAGCCTCATATTCTGACATATTATTGGTGCACGGGAATCTGAGCTTTGCTGATATTGGGTAGTGTTGTCCTGTTTCTGATACCAAAACCGCTCCGATACCTACTCCTTTGAAATTCGCGGTGCCATCGAAGAACATTCTCCAACCCGGGTACTCTTCTAAGATGTCTTCTCCTACAAACATCACTTTTTCGTCTGGAAAGTAGGTCTGCAAGGGAATATATTCCTCGTCTACCGGATTCTCCGCGAGATGATCTGCTAACGCCTGCCCCTTGACTGCCTTTTGGGTGACATATACGATGTCTAATTCACTTAAGAGGATCTGCCATTTTGCAAGTTTTCCAGTAGGCATAGGCTTCTGAAAGATATATTTGAGCGGGTCCATCCTCGAAATGAGGTAGGTGGTGTATGCGAATAAATAATGTCTGAATTTTTGTGCGACCCAGGTCAAGGCACAGCATGCGTATGCTTCAAAGATTGTGTAACGAGCTTCGTACGGCGTGAACTTTTTACTCAAGTAGTATATTGCTTGTTCCTTCCTTCCCATCTCATCATGTTGTCCCAACACACATCCGAACGCATCTTCCAATACGGATAAGTATAACAGCAAAGGCCTCCCGGGTTCTGGAGGCACCAAGACCGGCGGATTTGACAGATACTCTTTGATTTTATCAAGGGCTTGTTGGCACTCCAATGTCCACTTAGTGGCAGCGTCCTTCTTTAGTAACTTGAATATTGGTTCGCATATCACTGTTGATTGTGCTATGAACCTGCTGATATAATTCAAACGACCGAGAAAACTCATCACTTCCTTGCGACTTTTCGGAGGAGGTAGTCCCTGAATGGCCTTTATCTTCGAAGGATCCAACTCTATTCCCCTTCTGCTCACGATAAAACCCAATAATTTTCCCGCTGGGACTCCGAAGGCACACTTTGCCGGATTCAACTTCAGGCTGTATTGCCTCAATCGCTCAAAAAACTTCTTCAGATGGACCAAATGGTCCGTAGCCCTCCGTGATTTGATGACGACGTCATCCACGTAGACTTTAATTTCCTTATGGATCATTGATCGGTGTATTTTATATACACCTTTTGAGTCATTTTTAGTTAGTATTTTACTCATTTCATTTATGTTTAGTACAATATTAGGGTCGTTTTCCTTTCTTTTGTGTCACAGCGGTCAAAAATGGAGAAATGGCGAAAAGGAGATGAAATGAGCATAAATGAGATGGAATTGCACACAAAAAGGGCCAAGAAATGAAGTCTAAGAAGTTCCGGGAATTATAGAGGAGATCAGACAAAGTCCGGACGAAAAGGACGATTTAAACGAAAATCCGCTGTAAAAACGCCAGCGCCATGCTGGCAGTAGCGGCGCCCAATGTGCTGAAAGTTCCGAGAGTTGCTGATTTTCAAGCGCCGCGGCGCCCAGTTGCAGGGCCGCGGCGCCGACGCGGGATTTATGAAGTTCTGGGCTGAAATTGACATGTTTTCAGAATCCTAAAGGGATAACTTTTCCTACCTAAAGGGATAACTTTTCCTACCTTAAAACCCTTACCTAAAAGGATTCTAATAACTTTTCCTACCTACATAATCCTTAACCCTTTACCTAAAGGATTCTTGGTATATAAATAGTCTCTACATCATTAGAAGAATTCATTCTCCATTCCACCATTCACCATTCTACATCCATCCTTCCACCAATCCATCTTGTAAATATTCCACAACACAACCCTTGGATGCTAGAAGGCTTGGAGACTCATTCTTAAGTATTTTCTTTTCTTTCTTTTACTTTATTTCAGTTTTTATGTTGGATATTGAATTAGTTCTTGTCATGTTTATGGCTAGGAACTAATTCTAATATAGGGCTTTCCATGTCAATTCACTTGAACCTTATTTTATGCGTTAATGCATGTTTATGGTTGTTCTTCTTATTGTTGAGATTTATCCAATAATTGTTTTGAATGCTTGGTAATTAATTGATCACTAATTATCATTATTTATATGATTTCTAATCAAACTTCGAAAGGAGGAGGTTGTGACTATGCTGTAAGTTGGGTAGACATAGGTTGGATTGGGGATGAAAATATCTCAATTACTTGTGTAGCGTTAATAAGAGGTTTAAACACCTAATTTCACGCATGGTGCGTGACGATTAACAAGGTTTTTGTTCTTAATCCTTCTATAGAGTCATCCTTATCACCGAAAGGTAGAAAGGAGCGCTACTGGGGTTGAGTGTGTATATAGCCTTAACGTGAGTATAAAACGAATTAGTAAACCTGCTAGCTCCAAAAGAAGAAGAACCATAATTCATTGCATTAATAAGTAATATAAACGGATAGTTGAGGAGACTTGGAAGCCCTATTTCCATCATCACTGAAGTAAACACATAGTTAGTGAGTCTTTATAATTGTTAGTTTTAATCAACAAATTCAATTTACGTTAACCAAATAGATACCATAGGATAGATAATCGGTACTTGAAAACCAATCCTTGAGGACGATATTCGGTCTTACCTAGACTATATTACTTGACTCGACAACATGCACTTGCGTTAAAGTGTGTGCATTAAATCGCGCATCAAGTTTTTGGCGCCGTTGCCGGGGATTGTCTTACTTTCAATATCGATTTATCTATTCTTATTTCTAGTTTGGTTGCTCCAAGAACAAGTTTCTAACTTGTTCTGCGAGCATCTTTTTATCACCTTTTGTTGTTTTTCTTATTTTGCAGGTTAAATTCGAAAAAAAATATATAATAAAATCAGGACACATGGACTACTACTATCAGAGACAGTGGAGTCATCAACATCAGCTTAACCCACAGATTTCAGAGGAAGATCGAAATGAGTTGCAGGCAGACATACTTATGTTCGCCAAGTGTCAGGCTCAGTTTATGGCTGAGACAAGGGAGTCCCTCAGAAAGTTGAAGACACAAATAGGGCAATTGATGGATGAGATGAGCAATACAACTCAAGCAAATCTTCCTAGCGACATCATTATGGGAGGTGGTAAGCAAATAGAAGAGCCTGAACCACACCCAGCTGTTGAGGAATCTGGCGGGATAATTGGTGTAGAGAAGGAAAAGGTTACTGAGATCCAATCATTCATCTTTTTGGATTCCTTGAAAAATCTTTTTCATGTACCTATTGCAGAAGAAACACCACCAGCTGTCAATGATGATCCCCAAAAAGAAAGTCCATACCATCAAGGGCACCCCCTAAAGTTGAGAGATGTAGGGAATTTCACTGATCCCTACATTATAGAGAGCCTAAAAGACAAGCCTGTCTTGTGTACTTGGGGGATAATTTTATATTTGAGGCCCTTGTTTGAACAGATGATTGTAGGAAAAGTGAGACCTGCAACAATAACTCTGCGGATTACAAGCAGTTCGCAGAAGGATCCAATGGACACTCGTAAAGGTTAATTGCGTCCGGCTAAAAGACGTTAAAGACAACGCTTGTTGGGAGGCAACCCAATGTTTTTAATTATGTTATTTTAATTTCTGTCTTTATTTTATTTTATTTTATTTTATTTTGTCTTGAACAGTCTCACGGTCTTGGGTTCTTGTTTTGTGTTGTTGGATGACAGGTGGACTGAAAGCTAAAACCGAAAGAAAAAAAGGAGCAAAACGCTTGAAAAAGGAAAAGCGCTGGCCATGCTCCGTAAACTTCAGAGAGCCACGAACATGGGCACCGCGCGCGAATCTCGTGGTCGCGGCGCGAACTCGAGAGGCCATACCCGTGCAAATTCGAATTTTTCCTCCTGCACTGCATATGACCGTGTTGTGTCAGTAAGTTGTCCATATATTTTTTTGAGTCGTGCACACATTGGGGACAATGTGTGATTTAAGTTTGGGGGGATGTTTTATTGTTTTTGAGTCTTTTTGAATTGTTTTGTGTATTTTTGAGTAATTTTTGAGTCATAATTTGTTTTTTAGATCATGCATATTGTAGTTACTTGAAACGCCTAATGAAGTAAAGTGGAATAATGTAATGGAATTAGAAGCAACCATCTGAACACTTAGGATAGATATGCCAAAATAATTCATGAAATCGAACTATTTGGAGTATCTTGCTTGATTTATGCATTGTTAGTGATTAAACCTATGTGTCTGCTTGCTTGTTATTTGAGGCGAAATAGTTAGGATATGCATGTTATGGAGATGACTCAGACATTTCTTTGTTAGCCCTTTCTTACCATTCTTTGTTAGCCCTTTCTTACCATTCTTTGCCTATCTCTGACAGTCAAATTATATCCCTAGTCAGCCCCTTTTGAGCCTAAAAATAAAACCTTTCTTTGACACCCTATAATTCCATACTTATGCCATAAGTGAAAAATTGAGATGTTTGAAATATAAAGTGTTGAAAAAGAGACAAAAAGAGAGTAAACAATTTTTATGCACCCCAATGAAAAAGTAATAATAAATAGGCAAAAACCTAAGTTTGGGGGTGCCTGCTATTCATCATACACCTCATTCTCTCAAAACAAAAGAGGGGAAAGATAGGTATGAAGTGAAAAAGAGAATCAAAAGAAAAGGGAAGAGTTGAAAGAAAAAGAGCTTATGGTACGTAAATTGAGCCTAAATGCCTATTTTTACCTACCCCTGCCTAAGCCTACATTACAACCCTGAAAAGCCCTGAAGATCTCTAATATGTGTATCCATGATTAGTGGAGAATGACAAGTAAACATGCCATAGGATTTTGAAATTAACATGCATAGTTAGGTATTCTTACTTCCATTGAGTATGATTAAATTGAATTTGCGAAATATCTGACTTGAGTGTTTAGAATGCTAAAAATCCATGCTATATGTTCCTACATATTATCCTACTAACCTTCATACTTTTCTAAGTGACAATTATACAGCAATTTGATCAATATCTTTGAGTCATTTTATTTTCTTTTCTTTCACGTCTTTGTTTATATTTTTTATCTTTGCTCGAGGGCGAGCAAATGTTAAGTTTGGGGGTATTTGATCGGTGTATTTTATATACACCTTTTGAGTCATTTTTAGTTAGTATTGTACTCATTTCATTTATGTTTAGTACAGTATTAGGGTCGTTTTCCTTTCTTTTGTATCACAGCGGTCAAAAATGGAGAAATGGCGAAAATGAGATGAAATGAGCATAAATGAGATGGAATTGCACACAAAAAGGGCCAAGAAATGAAGTCTAAGAAGTTCCGGGAATTATAGAGGAGATCAGACGAAGTCCGGACGAAAAAAGGACGACGAAACGAAAATCCGCCAGAAAAACGCCTCAGGCGCCGCGGCTCTTGGCAGCAGCGCCGCGGCGCCCAATGTGCTGAAAGTTCCGAAAGTTGCTGATTTTCAGGCGCCGCGGCGCCCAGTTGCAGGGCCGCGGCGCCGACGCGGGATTTATGAAGTTCTGGGCCGAATTTGACATGTTTTCAGAATCCTAAAGGGATAACTTTTCCTACCTAAAGGGATAACTTTTTCTACCTAAAGGGATAAGTTTTCCTACCTTAAAACCCTTACCTAAAAGGATTCTAATAACTTTTCCTATCTACATAATCCTTAACCCTTCACCTAAAGGATTCTTAGTCTATAAATAGTCTCTACATCATTAGAAGAATTCATTCTCCATTCCACCATTCACCATTCTACATTCATCCTTCCACCAATCCATCTTGTAAATATTCCACAACACAACCCTTGGATGCTAGAAGGCTTGAAGACTCATTCTTAAGTATTTTCTTTTCTTTCTTTTACTTTATTTCAGTTTTTATGTTGGATATTGAATTAGTTCTTGTCATGTCTATGGCTAGGAACTAATTCTAATATAGGGCTTTCCATGTCAATTCACTTGAACCTTATTTTATGAGTTAATGCATGTCTATGGTTGTTCTTCTTATTGTTGAGATTTATCCAATAATTGTTTTGAATGCTTGGTAATTAATTGATCACTAATTATCATTATTTATATGATTTCTAATCAAACTTCGAAAGGAGGAGGTTGTGACTATGCTGTAAGTTGGGTAGACATAGGTTGGATTGGGGATGGAAATACCTCAATTACTTGTGTAGCTTTAATAAGAGGCTTAAACACCTAATTTCACGCATGGTGCGTGACGATTAATAAGGTTTTTGTTCTTAATCCTCTTATAGAGTCATCCTTATCACCGAAAGGTAGAAAGGAGCGCTACTGGGGTTGAGTGTTTATATAGCCTTAACGGGAGTATAAAACGAATTAGTAAACCTGCTAGCTCCAAAAGAAGAAGAACCATAATTCATTGCATTAATAAGTAATATAAACGGATAGTTGAGGAGACTTGGAAGCCCTATTTCCATCATCACTGAAGTAAACACATAGTTAGTGAGTCTTTATAATTGTTAGTTATAATCAACAAATTCAATTTACGTTAACCAAATAGATACCATAGGATAGATAATCGGTACTTGAAAACCAATCCTTGAGGACGATATTCGGTCTTACCTAGACTATATTACTTGACTCGACAACGTGCACTTGCGTTAAAGTGTGTGCATTAAATCGCGCATCAATCATATCATGAAAAATGGTAGTCATGGCTCTCTTGTAAGTGGCACCTGCGTTTTTAAGTCCAAACGGCATGACTCGATAATAATATACCCCCCACAGAGTGGTGAACGCGGTCTTCTCTGCATCTTCTTCGTTCATTAAGATTTGATGGTACCCAGTGAAACAATCGACAAATGACTGCAACTCATGTTTCGCACAATTGTCGATGAGTATATGAATGTTCGGAAGGGGAAAATCATCTTTAGGGCTTGCCTTGTTGAGATCCCTGTAATCGACACAAACTCGTATCTTACCATCCTTCTTTGTTACTGACACAATATTGGCTAACCAAGTAGGGTATCTTGCTACCCGAATGACCTTTGCGTCCAATTGTTTGGAGATCTCCTCCTTGACTTTCAAACTCTGATCCGGCTTGATTTTCCTTGGTTTTTGCTTCACTGGACAGCATGATGGTTCAATGGACAACTTATGAGAAACGATGTCCGTGCTTAGACCTGGCATATCATCATAAGACCAAGCGAATATGTCAACATACAGCTTCAATAAGGCCACCAAATCTTCTTTCTGTGCGGTATTCAAGTGAACGTTGATCCTCGTCTCCTTGACGACTTTATCATCTCCTAGGTTCACTGTTTTTGTTTCATCCAGATTTGGTTTCGGCTTATCCTCGAACTTTCCTAACTCTTCAGTTAATTCCTCTAATGGAAAACTTCCTTCGGGTTTTGTTGGATTGTTTTCGCGGTTCTGACTTTGTTCGCTTGTTTCATGACATGTCACATTTTCATTATCGATAAGTATATTATTTTGTATGCTGAAAGAAAGGGAATAAAGAATGTTGATTAAAACATTACTTGTTATTAAAACTTCAAAAGGGAAATAAACTCATAAAAATGTGTCCCACAATTCAGATTAAAACCATAAATTGAATTGTTTGAGAGTGACTAATTATTAATTCTACCCAGACTCGTGAAAAAACAGCGTTGGGGTACAGGTCCAGTTGCTCAGGACATCTCCTGACTCTGCACTCCAAATGGTCTGGTCATCTGCGTAGTCTTCCAAAATCGCATGACACTCTGCTTCTTCCTCAGAAATGAAAAGGCCTTGAAGTCCCTCCGCGAGAATGTCTGCATCCTCATCTTCTGGTAGCTGAGCAGTGTATGCTTTGACAAATGAATGATTCAGGGGCGGAATAGGTCTTGGTAGATGAGACTCATCCTTCCTTCTGTGATCAAATAATAGCATCTCCTCGGTAGTGGGCTGATATCCTAGGCCAAAAGTGTCCTTCTTCTCCGGCAGGTGAATCGGCTCTGTGATCCCTCCTAATTTTGGTCCAAGCCCTCGACCTAGCTCGAAACCATTTCTTAGCATTTCTCGGGCCACCATTTTGGGAGTGCGGGGTAGTCGCATTCCTTTAGTCTTGCTAACATCTACGATCTTGTTCATATGGTAAACAGACCCATCTAGCCTCTCCATACTCTCGATGACTGGAATTGCCCCTTTGGTGTTAGCAGTGTTGTCCTTGTCTCCCTCAACCACAACTTCATGATGATTCCAGATTAATTTCAAGACTTGATGCAAAGTGGAAGGGATGGCTCCGACCACGTGGATCCAAGGCCTCCCAAGTAATAAATTATAGCATGTGGATATGTCCAATACCTGGAATTCTATCACGAACTCTGCGGGCCCAATATGCAGTGTCGTCAATATCGCCTGCGACGCTCCTCAGGGTCCCATCGAAACCTTTTACTCTCATGTAGCTCTCACGGAGTTTCCCAATGTCGACTCCTAAAGCTCGAAGAGTATCCAAAGGGCATATATTAACAGCTGACCCTCCATCGATAAAAACTCGAGAGATAAACTTATTAGCACACTTGACTGTTATGTTTAATGCCTTATTATGTCCACGACCCTCAGGAGGTAACTCACTCTCATGGAAGATTATCTTTTGCACCTCTTTAATTTGCCCGATCAGTGCTGAGAAGTTTTCATCAGCAGTCTCGGCTGGCACATGAGCCTCTTTCAAAACCTCTATCAAGGAGATCCGGTGGTTCACAGAATTCATCAACAGTGACAATAGAGAAATTTGTGCTGGTGTTTTACTCAACTGTTCTACAATGGAATAGTCTCCTGTAGGCATTCTTCTCCAAAATTCTTCTACTTCTGGTTCGGTCACAGTCTTTTTCTGGGGCATCTTCCGTGATACTTCCACATATGCGTAATGTTGTCTGGACCTTGTTACCCCTGCCGCAGCAACTTCTACCACCTGTTTCTGTTTACCCTCATTCTGTTGTTTGATCGAGTGGCTCCAACCTGGCACTAAGGCTGGCATTAGAGGCTTATGACGGCTCA
Source organism: Przewalskia tangutica (assembly GCA_029844215.1). Classification (NCBI taxonomy): domain Eukaryota; kingdom Viridiplantae; phylum Streptophyta; class Magnoliopsida; order Solanales; family Solanaceae; genus Przewalskia; species Przewalskia tangutica. The sequence goes on from CM056730.1 coordinate 106,168,683, forward strand.
ACTCTACTTCCAACGACGCCCTAACCTTGGTGGTAATCACATGAGCAATGTGGGCTTAAGATCTCCCTGTCTCTTTCTCTTTGATTGGCACGATGGTCCCTTCCAAATCGTACCCATCATCAAGGGTGATCATGTGCACGCCAGCATTGTCGTGATTTGGCAAGGGATTGTTGTTGACATTAGGGGAAGGCTCTTTCAACCGAATAGCTCCTTCTTTGATTAGCTCCTCAATTATGTTTTTCAAAGCATAACAACTATATGTATCGTGTCCGGATGCTCCAGAGTGGTATGCACAATGCTTATTATCATCATGCCATGGTGGGAGTGAATTGGGAGTTCGCCCTGGGATCGGCTGTATAAAACCAGCGGCTCTCAGTCTTTCATATATGTTATACCCCGTAGTTCTGACCCTACGTATGAGAGCGTACGAAAGCATGTAAGACTTAAAATTTTTAAAGGATAGGTTGACGGATGGTTCCGGATGAGTTTTTACTCAACTTGGAAGCGGGTTATGACCCGGTACATTGAGAGTTCCTAAGTGTTTCAAAGGCCCAGGGTGTAGTTCGTTGAGTCTAGATTCCAACGCAACCAACCGTTCGCCGATAGGACGTCGGAGTAGAAAGTTATGGGAGTTACAAGTCGCTATGACAGATGCATAAATGCGTTTGAGCAAAGGCAGCGTGCCGCGCCGATGCAGTGGTCGCGCGCGGAAATACCGAGGGTCGCTGAAGTTGTAGCGCGCCAGCCAGATGTGGCCGCAGCGCCGTGGTTCGCAGAGGCTGCGAGGTTTCATTGCGCGCCGGCGGCGGGATCACGGCGCCGAGGCGGGATTTTTGGGCGGAAAAACTTAGGAAAGTCTGATTTCTCTTTTAAAAAGGCCATGGGAGGATGACAAGTGTCCCCCCCTATCTGATTTTTCTTGCATGCCTTATATTGACCAAGTCTTGAAGACTTGGTCATCTTTCAAACCTCTCCCTCTCTCTAAATTAGCTCCTCCTTCTCTCTACATTTCCAAGAGAAATTCTAGCCTTAGGAAAAATCTGAAAAGTTAAGAACAAGAAGGAAGCTTGTGGCTAGCTTGTTGATGTTGTTGTGGTGGTGTTCTTGGCAAGGAAGCTAGCAAAATATTTGGTACATGTTGTACTGACCTCCTTCGGGGGGCTGCGTTCATGCCGCAGGTTGAGGTTCATAGCTTGCTGATCCGCACTCTTAGGATCACTGTTCGGTTCTCGGAAGGCTCCATTTCTCCAGAGGCTTCGTCTTTGGGTACGGTTCCCTGAGGTTGTAGACTTTTGTACATTCAGGGGTATGGCGGGGCCCTATCCCGTCATAGCGTTTATACCTTCTTAGAGGCTTGTAGTCCTGTCATGAATTGGGATGTAAGGATGTAACCGTTCGTTTTATTATATTTAGAGGTAGCCACTTTGGGTTAGCCTGATTTATATTCTTATATGGTTCTTGTTTGTGAGTTTATTTCCGCTGGTTTTCTCTGATGTTGTATCACGCGGTGCCCGGTAGGCACCTGGCCACGGATCCGGGGTCGGGTCGTGACAAAAGTGGTATCAGAGCAGTTAATCCTCGGAAGGGGTCTACAGGCCGTATCTAGTAGAGTCTTGATTATCGGTGTGTTGTGCACCACATCTATAATCAGGAGGCTACATGATATTTAGGATTGGTTTCCATTCTTCTCACTCTAAGATCGTGCGATAGAGCTGTGTGGTTAGGGTCGTCTCTCCCTAACAGGTTATGGTGTTTGCAGCCACGAGAAAGCAAAGATGACTCCAGAAAGATTATGTGGATTGCGTATCCAGGTTGGTAATATTTGTAGTATAGTTGGTATTGTGACATACAGCTATACGGATTTCTGTATGAGGGTCACATATGTGTTGCCTAAAATGATTTTAGATTATCAGGATTTGGTAAGGACTAAATAGATACCGGGAAGGTATGGACAGTTAAGGAACTCTCATCGAGGTTTTACGTGCTAGTTTGAGATAATTAGGAGATGAGGAGTTGTCGGAAAAGGTACTGGAACCTTAAGAAGTTTTATTAAGGGACCCAATGGGAGACTATGTTTGTAAATTAAGCTACGTGGTATGCTTAAGAGGATAGTACGGATGAGATCCGTGTGGAGTAAGTAATGGTTGTTGTGATCAAGACGACACGGTCATGGTATGATGAGAAGTTAGGGTACCCGTTTATGGGGTGGGATCAGTTGATAGTAGTCCCGCTACGTGACAGGGTCACGAGGGTACAAACCCGAGTCTAGTTAATCGTTTTACGGGTTCGTGGACGCATTCCACCGAACCAGTGTGAGCCGGAATGGCCTTATATTGTTTAACTTAGTAACTCCAAGATCGAGTCCACTTTATTATGGAAGTTATGTACGTAAGCTAGAATAAGTTTGGAAGTACGGAAAAGAGTACGACCGGTAAGGAAGTGAGCAACCAGGTGTGAAAGAAATAGAGCCCGAATCCATGAGAACCTTTAGAGGTAACTACACCCGTGAGTGATGGGTGGTAGCTGAGCGGGTGTATAATAATTGCCGAGGCGTCATATCGTTGACCACTAGCGCACCTAGCAGAGTCATGACAGACGTTGAGGTCATTATGAGTACGGACTAGTTGGCCTCTTGTTATGCCAACGTGGACTACAGAAGAGAGATTGAATCGGTACCAGTTTCCCGGTAAGCCGGTGATCGAGTGGAGAGGAAGGGAAGTAGTAGTAACCAGTGAATTATCCTTCCTTCTTTGGCATTATTGTTTTAATAAGTCTGTGAGACTTGTTCATTGAGGAAAATTGACGCAGAAAGTAAGTAATACTTGGATTTGAAGGAATTTATGTTAAGTGCCCTCGAGGTACTTGGAGTTGGTTTGGTGTGTCGGTAATGGCCAAGACCTTCCTGATAATTTATTTGAAATGTGCAAGGCAAGAATAAAATAAGCACGAAGCCACGCAGAAAAGCTGAGGGCATCCTTGGTAGGTTTTGAAAATCTACACGATTTTAAGGCAGTGCGTAATGATTAGATATTTACAGGACCACGAGAGGACCTGGTGATTAGGGTTGTGACTCCAAGGAAAGTTTATTGAAGGGAGATAAGTTCTCTCCCCTACATAAAAGGATAGTCTTACGTATTATGGGGTTATGTGTACCCATGTAGTTAGACGAAGGATGGGAGACTGGTAGGTCTTGAGATCGCTATGCCATAAGTTACGCTTTAGATAACCGTGGAAAAAGTATTGTGTTGGGGTAATTAAGAACGACGTTATTTAAATGGTCGGGAAGTGTCGTAAGAAAAAATGCAGTAGTACGCATATTTGAAATGCGATTATGGATCAAATTAGAAACACTTTACTATTAATAAGCATAAGGTAGGTTATGACGGAAGGATAAAAGAGAATACAACTATGGTTATGTTAGTTGCAGACGAGATCTGATTACCGGACTAGTGTAAGACCATTAGTAAGTAATGGGCGTAGGAACACCAGGAAAGGTAGTAGCATCCAGATCGACGAGAAAGATAGTAAGAGAATACGAGAGGTAAGGACCCCGTGACAACTTGAAATAACTTATAAAGGAAAGGCAGTAGACACTCGAACGATAAGAAATCTTGACAAGTCATTGGATTATGTAATACCGTGAATTGAGGTTGAACATCGACTATAAGCTCTACGAAGTGAGAGAATAATAGGATTACTACTTGACGAGCAAGGAAGTCTCCCCCTAAATTGTGATTGGCAGGAAGTCTTAGCCATGCGGCAAGAAAAGGAATCAGATCTAAGTGTAGTAACCAAGTTTGGTTGCAACAGAGAAAGGGAAACAGGAACCATAATTGAGATAATGAATACCCGAATATTTCGCAGGTATGAGAAAGGCTTCGATTATTGGAAGAGAAGTTGACCACGACTACTGATTCTAACCCTCTTGAGAGACTAGAGGTTAGGGTATTATTGTAACACGTTAGGTGTTGGGCTAGGTTGTGTCTTGTGCAAAGACGATAAGGTTAGAGCTTATGTTTCCCGGTTAGGGAAGCATGAAAGGAATTACGCTACTCACGATTTAGAGTCGTGGCGATTAATCTTACCTTGAAGATTTGGAGGCAATTCCTTATATAGATTTCATGTGGATATTTGTGCGAGAACACAAGAGCCTCGGTATATCTTCACGGAGGAGTGAACTTCTGGCGAGAGCGGTGGTTGGAGTTACTCAAGGATTATGATGTTGATATCCTATACCACCGGGAAGGCCATGTAGTGCAGATGCCGCCAGTCGCGGTCGATGGGTAGTCCGTCGAAGTGCAGCGGGGAAGAAGGGCGAGTCCATGAGTTACGTCAGCTAGCGAGCCTTGGGGTTCGTTTGGTTGATTCTGATAGTGATGGAGTTCGGGTTCGAGGGGTTGCCGAGTCTTCCATCGTCGAGGAGGTAAAGAGGCGACGGTATGAGGATCCGATTATGGTACGGTATCGAGATGCCACTTTTCAGAAAGAGAAGAGTCTATTAGAGGTAGCGCCGGATGGGGTGCTCAGATTTGAGGGCCGATTGTGTGTTCTCGATGTAGCGGGACCGTCGGCCAGATTCTGAGGGACACGGCGTGCATTATTCTATTCATCCGGGGTCGACTAAGATGTACCATGACCTCAGATGTGTGTATTGGTAGGACGGCCTGAAGAGGGACGTGGCAGGTTTTGTTGCTGATGTCCCAATTGTCGTGAGTTAAGGTTGGGCACGATGGCGGTGACATTCTGGCTATTGATATTCCGATGTGGAAATGGGAGGTGATAAATATGGATTTTATTATGGGATTACCTCACACTCATAGGAAACATGATTCCATTTGGGTTAACGTCGACAGGCTGACGGAATCAACCCACTTTATTCCAGTCAGGACGACTTTTTCGGCCGAGGACTATGCTAGATTGTATATCAGGGAGATTGTGAGGCTGCACATAGTTCCTATATAGATTATTTCAGACAGAGGAGCCCAGTTCACGGCTAATTTCTGGAGGTCTTTCCAGAAGGGATTAGGGGCCGAGTAAGTCTCGATCTGACGTTTCATCCTCGGGCCAAGCGGGACGGTAGCGCACTATCCGGACAACGAGGATATGCCGCGGGCTTGTGTTATTGATTTCAGGGGTAGCTGGGAGGATCATTTACCTCTTGTGGAAGTATGCTTATAACAACAGCTACCATTCTAGTATCCAGATGGCGCCTTATGAGGCCTTATATGGGAGGAAGTATAGGTCACCGATAGGTTGGTTTGAGGTGGGAGAAGTTCAGTTAGTCGGGCCAGACTTGGTACAGCAGGTAGTGGATAAGGTGAAGCTTATCCAAGAGCGGTTATTGTCAGCTCAGAATCGACAGAAGTCGTATGCAGATCATCGGCGTCGACACTTGGAGTTTGAGATGGATGATTGAGTCTTCCTGAAGGTATCACCCATGATGGGTGTGATGAGATTTGGGAAGAAGGGAAACTTAGCCCAAGGTACATTGGGCCTTACCAGATTGTCCGGAGGGTAGGCAATGTTGCCTATGAGTTGGATCTGCCGTCCGATCTAGAGGCAGTACATCCAGTTTTCCATGTGTCAATGTTGCGGAAATGTATTGGAGACCCATCTAGAGTGCACCCGGTTCATGATGTCCAAGTGACAAAGGAGTTATCGTATGAGGAGAGTCCCATAGCGATACTCGATCGACAGGTTAGGCGACTTCGGACAAAGGACGTGGCTTTCGTCAAGGTCTTATGGCGGAACGAGAACAGGAAGGAAATGATGTGGGAAGCAGAGGATGGCATGATGAAGAAGTATCCTCACTTATTCCCTACACCTCCAGGTAACCCACTTTCCTGCTTGTTGGTTTTGATTTAACATTTACGCTTAAGTATGTTGTGGCTCGTGGAGCTTCTTGGTTTGCAAAAGAATAGTTAATAGGGTCTATGTCGATATTGTGATTTGAGTAAGCCTAGAAGGAACATTCGGGATGAATGTTTCTAAGGGGGGGAGAATGTTATACCCCGTAGTTCTGACCCTACGTATGAGAGCGTACGAAAGAATGTAAGACTTAAAATTTTTAAAGGATAGGTTGACGGATGGTTCCGGACGGGTTTTTAGTCAACTTGGAAGCGGGTTATGACCCGGTACATTGAGAGTTCCTAAGTGTTTCAAAGGCCCAGGGTGTAGTTCGTTGAGTCTAGATTCCAACGCAACCAACCGTTCGTCGATAGGACGTCGGAGTAGAAAGTTATGGGAGTTACAAGTCGGTCTTGTGACGTAAATGCGTTTGAGCAAAACAGCGGGGCAGCGGTGCGGAAATGCGAGTCGCTGAAGTTGCAGCGCCGGCTGAGGCAGCGAGGCACGCGGAAGTTGAGAGGCTGCGCCGAGGCGGGATTTTTGGGCGGAAAAACTTAGGAAAGTCTGATTTCTCTTTTAAAAAGGCCATGGGAGGATGACAAGTGTCCCCCCCCATCTGATTTTTCTTGCATGCCTTATATTGACCAAGTCTTGAAGACTTGGTCATCTTTCAAACCTCTCCCTCTCTCTAAATTAGCTCTTCCTTCTCTCTACATTTCCAAGAGAAATTCTAGCCTTAGAAAAAATCTGAAAAGTTAAGAACAAGAAGAAAGCTTGTGGCTAGCTTGTTGATGTTATTGTGGTGGTGTTCTTGGCAAGGAAGCTAGAAAAATATTTGGTACATGTTGTACTGACCTCCTTCGGGGGGCTGCGTTCATGCCGCAGGTTGAGGTTCATAGCTTGCTGATCCGCACTCTTAGGATCACTGTTCGGTTCTCGGAAGGCTCCATTTCTCCGGAGGCTTCGTCTTTGGGTACGGTTCCCTGAGGTTGTAGACTTTTGTACATTCAGGGGTATGGCGGGGCCCTGTCCCGTCATAGCGTTTATACCTTCTTAGAGGCTTGTAGTCCTGTCATGAATTGGGATGTAAGGATGTAACTGTTTGTTTTATTATATTTAGAGGTAGCCACTTTGGGTTAGCCTGTTTTATATTCTTATATGGTTCTTGTTTGTGAGTTTATTTCCGCTGGTTTTCTCTGATGTTGTATCACAAGGGTGCCCGGGGTAAGGCACCGGTCACGGATCCGGGGTCGGGTCGTGACAATATAGTTGGGAGTATGGTTCGGCCAACGGGGTGTATGGTTTTGTGGGCTTCCTCTCGGTGTTGGTTCGGGGTATGGGTGTGTTTTGTGCGTGGTATTATTGTGGGGGTGGGTATGCTGGTCGGTATTGTGAGGGATTTGTGTGGGCGAACGCCCGTGGCGGGTTGCATATTGGCTGGGTGGTGTAGACAGGGTATGAGACGGGTGAAGGTTGATAGTACGGGGAAGTATTTTGTCTAAAGTGATCATAGTGAGGGTTTTGGAACGTCGGACTTTGGTACGTGGGGGTTTGGTATGTTTGGGGTTGGTATGTTTGGGTTGGTATGTCGGGGTTTGATTTGGTTTGTGTTGTTGTCAGTCGATGAAATTTGCTCCATCCTTTTTCTTCTTATTCATTCCTCCGATTGATTCTGATTGTATTGCTTTGCTTGTTGCTTGCAAAGCAGCCAAATTCGTGATCCTACCTGTCCTAATTCCCTCTTCCACAAAATCTCCCATCTTTACTACTTCAGAAAAATTACGCACAATGACGCTGATCAACCTCTCATAGTACGTAGGGTCCTTTAGAGATTGTACAAATAGTGTTGTCATTTCACTTTCTGCCATAGGCAGCTGGACCTTCGCTGCTTCAGACCTCCACCTCATCGCATATTCCCTAAAAGTCTCTGTCGACTTTTTCTCCAATTTCATGAGGTAGAATCTATCCAGGACGTTGTCAGTATTAAATCTGAATCTGTCCACAAAGTCCTGTGCTATCGCCCCCCAACTACGCCATTTTCTTAGATCCTGGCTAGTGTACCAGTCCAAGGCTTCTCCAGTTAAGCTCCTAATAAACAACTTCATGATGATCGACTGATCCCTTCCCACACCCACTAACTTGTCGCAGTAGGATCTCAAATGTGCACGAGGATTACCTTTGCCATCAAACATGTCAAACTTTGGTACTTTATATCCGACGGGCAGCTCGACGTCGGGATGCATGCACAAGTCCTCGTACTCTAATCCTTCATGGCCCTTGTTCGCCTGAAGGCTCTTAAAGGCTTCCTTCAAATCATGGATTTCTCTAGCCATGTTTTCATCTGTCCCAGTTCTTGTCCTTTTCTCCATCTCTTCATACTGAGCAAATTCCGGGGAAGGTATTGGTATGGGTGTGTTGAGATGTGGGGCATGGGTCACATATATGGGTGGTCCGTATTGTTTGTTGTGGTATGTCATTGGTGCAGGTTGGGCAGGTTGGTTGTCTTGGGTGGGCAAGGCGGTTTGTATAATCTGGGGTTGAGGCATGTACGGGTTAAGGTCATTTGTGGTTTGTGGGTTAGGAGGAGGTGTGTTGTTGTGTTGTGGATTGGGGGGCTGCGGGTTATTTGTTGGGTGTTGGGGAGGGCGTCGAAAAGACGGTGAATTTGGAAGTGTGGGTAGCTGTGCATTGAGGCTTATGGATAACTTAGTGATGTCTCGGAGTCGATCCATTTTCGCTTGCGTGACCGCCATTTGTTGCAGTACTTGAGTGAGGTATTAGTCGGAAGATGTGGCATTCCCCCTTTCTGATGCTTCTGGTTCCTCTCGTTGAATGGTAATGAGTCCCAAACCATCTTGTTCGTTTACCCCTTGAATCATTCATTTTTGTTCCTCGTGCTTTGGATCTTGTGAAATATGGGTGTTCAGCCAGTGCTTGCCAACACAAACCAGCCGAGAAAGGGAGTAGTACAACAAAATCCTTTTATGCGAAACATGTGTTAGCATCAACATAAATAGAAGAACATATGGGGCATACAATGAGGCTTCAAAAATAGAGTAGATTAAAGTGCGTCCTAATATGCAAGGGGCCTCTATTATGCCAGAGGTAGGCCTAAGCGTCATATATGCAAAGTCATGTTAGATGTACCCAAGCCATTGTATTGAAATGCTTTTATTGGAAATAAAGCTAATTGAAATAACACTTATAAGAAAACATTGAAAATGCCTATAACTATGTTGTCGATGTGATGGTGAAGCTTAGATCTTTCTAGGTATGGCCCCTGCCTGTTCCAAATACTGCACTGCATCCTGCATCAGAACCCATATGTCTGGAGTGATGACCTTATCTTTGAGTAGACGATCCTTTATCCTATTACTCGTGCCCACGTCCTCAAAACCTTGCTCTCCTTTTAGGCTGTAGGTTGTGTTGCTGTGATCCTCTTGCAACCATGTCTGATATTCGGGTGTGTGCCCTGCTTGTTCATCTCTGATGTTTACCTTGTTAGTGCCGTCCCATTCTCTCAAAATTTGTCCAGTTCGGGGCACGATAAAGTTTGGTCCAAATGTGACTTCTGAAACTCCGTATGTCGGCCAGGAGTGGGATTATCTGTTCTTGGCGAATTGTCGAATGCAGCGTAGAGGCGTCACGGTTGTAGACCCTTTAGACCAATAAACTCAATATAGTATAATTCTTTACCGCGTATAAAGGCTCCAGTCTTGTGAGGGAGTAAGGGATATTTCCACTGGATCTGATCCTGGGTTCGGGATGTCAAAAACTTACACCAATATTTGGTGCCGACCGGTGACACAAACCGTTTCGTCCTATCATAGAAGCTGTCGATCTTATAAGATGCGCTGAAACAAACATCTGTCATATTTGACCGTTGGTAAAAATGTTCCATGGCCCACATTTGTAAGATAAGATTGCAACCTTCAAAGAAGTTTGTCTGGCCTCTTTTGCATTTCCCAAGAGCTCGGAATATCTCTGCCAAGATCATAGGAACTAAAGTGGGTTGCACGCCGTCAATTCCCTCGAAAAGTGATATGGCCACGGAACATATGCAAGTTTTGCCATACTCAAGTGGGAAAATCAAGGTGCCAAGTAAAGCGACAGTGAATGCAATAAGACACCTATTTTGTCAATGACGTAGAGTGCATGAGAATTCTGTTTTGCATGTCTTGTAAGCGTTATTATGTCCATACCTCTCGTAAAGATAGTCAAGAGACACCCAGTTGTTCTCGAAGCAACACAATTCTTTAGTATTCTTTAGACCCATGTAGCGGAGAAATTTCTTCCCTGATTGGTTGTTGGGAATAATTTGTCTTCTACCTTGGTAAACTAGACTGGTGAAATAATGCACTTCTTCCAATGTAGGAGTTATTTCGAAATCCTTGAATCTGAAAACGACTCGGTCTGGATCCCAAAACTGGATTAAAGCTCGGATCAAATGCGGGTCTGGCGAAATACCAAATAGTGAGATGAGACACCCCAACTTCTTCATAATCATCGTCTGACTGCTGATGTCGAAATCTTCCCACCATACTCTTAGCTTATTAGGAACTCCGCTTACCATTCTTATACGATCCTTGTTATGATACAAATGCTGGAAAAAAAAATAGAAATAATAGACTTACATTTCCAACTTTGGCATGTCTTTTGGCTTGGATATATCTATCATGATTATGCAACACATAATATGCTGATTTGGTCAATTGGGTCATGAGACCCTATTGACGATTTGGAAGGTTCCTAGTCGTGGATACGATTCCAAGGATCGACCAACCTAAAGTGTATGCATGCATGACTTAGTATAAAGGGTGGTATAACTCTATCTTAAGTTTGCTAAGATTTGGCTCACTGGATGCGAGGTTCTCAAGCGGACTACTCGAGTGAGAAGGCTACGCGACCACCGGTTGGACCGGATTCTCCGCGCAAAACGCCAACTCTCTTAAATTTGGGTGTTTGAAAGAAATTTGCAGGTGCGCGAAGCACACCCGCGTGTTGTGTGTGATAGTGTGAATTTTCCATAAGGGAGGAAGTATGAGAGGAATGCCAGTTTAAGGAAAGCGGTAACAAATAGCAGCATGCAAATATTCATGTAAAGAATAACAGTTTAGGTAAAGGATATATAAGAGCAAATAAATGTAAAATCACAAAAATAGCAACTAAGCAAATAAAGAAAAAATAAAGTACGATAATTAACCTAAGTTTGTTATGGTTAAGAACCTAGGTATTTCCCAGTGGAGTTGCCATGCTGTCGCACCTGATTTTGAACTCTCAGGCTTGAATGCGCGACAGAATGGTTATCCTCCCAAAATGTAAAATGTTAAGTGTTAAGGGAGTCGCCACCTAATTAATTGGGTGAATTAGGACACCTAAATGTCAACTAATTAAAGTTAACATTAACTTCATTTTAATGTCTACTAAACTTAATAAGATTCTGGATAAGGGTTCTTTATTATCCTAAAGGGAAGGGGTTAGACATCCTTTAAGATCTGCTAACTTGCGGTTATCCGTTCAAACCTAAGTCAATTATTTATGTTAAAGAATGCATGCTAAAAAAATATTTTTTTTGAACAAATATGTGGTAAGTGCTTAAAAAATGCGTTTTTGGTAAAAAAAAATCTTCGTTTTTGTAGAATATATATATGAGCTAATTTTGGATAAAAATATGTATTTAGAAGGCATTGTATAGAAATACTTTATAAATAAAGCATATGTTAGGATGAGATGCAAATTTGGTCTTTGATGAAACGTATATTTAAACAACGTAAGATAGTATAAAAATTGATAAGGTTAATGTAGAGCTTATGAGAAAATTTATTTCTTAAGAATTAGATATGGAATGATAAATTGACTATATGACTAAAGCATAGCTAGAGTTAGTTGAATTGTTTTAGATTTAGATCTATATGATGAACCTAGGATAAATAAGGAATGGATTCATCTTTTAAACTACCCTTCCAATGTATTCAAGGACTAGTAGAGTTAATTATCCTATTAATTACAAGGTTAACAAATATATTTATCACAACCAAATTAATTAACGGCTAAGCGATTTCATAACCTGAGCTTTCCTTAACAATAAATAGGCAAGGAAGGAATGAGATTGGAGTTGATGTAATGTCTAGGACGGATGACGACGTCATTCCATCCCATCGTTGTTTGGAAGCCCTGCGGCGAAAGTGTGGACAGCGATATGGAAATCATAATGAGTCTCATACCGAGACTCTTGATTATTCTCCCGATGCATATCATGTAATAAGAAAGAAAAGGATTAGTATATGCCCAAAATTTATCAAAATAATAAACAAGTATTCGGCACAAGAGTTAGTACATATGATTTACACTCAAGCATGTAAGCCATGATTTAATTGCAAAATCAACAAGTAATAAAGACGAAATGCAGCGTAATGGGTTGAGCTCAGATATGGACAGTGCATGCAGCAAGAGGGAAATATGGCCCTGGGGTGTAAACAATACGCAGAAACCAATCAAGGACCCAGAAAACTAGAAATTTCAGATTTTAAGGAAGAAAGTCAGTTGGTACTATATCTGTAAAGAGCCCAATTAGCATATAATCTCATTCATGCCTATATGAGTCTATATTTACTCACACAGCCATGTAAAGAGTTGATCTACATGATAAAAATACACATGATACATCTGGACGTATACACGGATACACGACTTGTTTCTATTAATAAAGCCAATTTTACTCACCAATTTCGCTTGGACAGACAGGGCATTCTCAACCCAATAATAAAAGTGCATATTCCTAATGACTAAAGGATAGCCTCAATATTTCAGAATTTTTAGCATAAAAATCGAAGACCTAGATCAACTATAGCATTTTAATGAAGACTGGACAGTGGTATGTCAATGACCATCCATTAACAGATTATCAAGTATGGTATCAGCAAACAAACATAGTTAATCATTGATTCATTTCAAAGTATACGAGGCTAAACTAGTCAGGATGCATCAAACGAAGGACTTATCAACCAAACAAGTCTCGTACTATTATATTGGAATCACTTTAGCATAGACAACCTTCAACTTAATGTTCTTATATCAAACAAACTGAATTGATTCATATACCAATTATATCAAAGTAAAGCAGTATACGACCAATATTTTAGCATGATCTTGATATACAATATACCTGGAAATCAAAAATAAGATAACAACTTCTATACTTCTACCAAATTTCAGGTCCAGCAGTATGTGTCGGGGTTGTAAAATCCAGAGGCAATGTACTTCATGTACTGGATTTTGGATTATACTAAAGACAGGGGTATGTAGAAATCTAAGATTGAATCACACGACAGTAGTCATCTAGGTACTGGGCAGTCTTCATGAATTCAACTAATAGCAAGACAAGTATTACCCATCTTCCGGGCCTGAGTTGATCCTAACAAATATATGGTGGAATCATAATATCTCGACTATCAACACAAAAATGGATCTGGGACCCTTATACAAATGTTATACACTTAGCCATACTCATAGAGAAGCCACGATCGAATACGTGCATACCAAGCGAATCGACACCACAAATACTGAAGGCCACAACTAACATATTTATCTGGAATCATAGATTCAAACGATAACTAAATTAAGTCAAATAGATTCGACAAAAAAAATAATATATGGATCTTATCATACAGAGCACACAGTACAAACTAAATAACTAAATAATAGAAAGGGAGCGAGTTTTCGGACCTTTTGTGGGTAGCGAACTGAGGCGGCGTTGCGACCGTCGATTCACTCGAAAGGCTTATGCCTATGCGACGAAGAAGAACGAGATCTTTCACTCTGAATATGAAGCTTGGATTAATAACAGAGGGTTTAGAGCGTGAAAGCTTTGTAGATTCTGTCTTTGTGCTGCACTGGTTCGCCCTGGAAGGTTGATTTTTTTCGATGCCTTTGAAGTTAGTAAACACTCGTATATATAGTTCTTTTGTGGGTTCTGATTTTGGTCATAATATCATGATTTCAGACTGATTTTATTGCGATCTTGGTTGCCATTTCGTACTGATTCGAGAATTATTTGGTTCTTAAGAAGGGTAGCTTTGATTTGGGGCTGATTTTGGTGCGCGATTTGAGGAGAAGATTTTGGGATGCATGCGTGATTTGAGGAGAAGATTTTGGGATGCATGCGCGATTTGGAAGGAGACAGAATGGAAATATTGTTGACTCGCCGGAAAATCCGGCGAGGGTCTTGCTTGTTGTCGGCGGCGTGGATGAGGGAGTTAGGTTTAGGTTTCATTTTTGTAGAGGATGAAGTCTTATGTAAGGGGAAGGTGGGCTGGACGAAGGGGAGTAAAAGGGCTGGGGAAGGTATTGGGCCGCGGGTAGTGGGCTGCTGGTGTGAAAAATGGGCCTGGGTATTAGTTTTAGGATAGTTATTATTTAATTAATGGGTTATAGGTAAAGTTTTAGGTGTATTATTTAATTAGTTGGTTTATTAAATTATTTTCATACGCCCTTAGTTTTAGCTTGGATTTAAATTATTGACCATAAATGCGGGCGTGTTAATTAATTAGTGCTTAACATTTATAATGCGAGACCGTTATTAAAACTTACTTATTATGTGTATTTTGCGATGTTAAATTAAAATTGAATGGAGTTTAGATTAAATTTTTTAAACGCTAAATGCAGATATGATATTTGAGGATTGCTTAATGCTTTTACGTAAAATGCGGTGCTTTTATTTAAAATCTTATTTATTGTGTCTTATTTATTATTATTTGAGCTAAAATTAAATTATCTTGATATGTCTTTAGGTGCTTTATTAATTTTAACCTGGGTTTAAATTATTACAATAATTACAACATTGCTTTGCGTATTAATAAATGCGACTATGCTATTTGACACGACGTTATTGCTAAATTATTTATTTATTTACGTATTTATTATTATTAAAATTATTAAGAATTAATGGAAATAGAATAGGGCTTAAAATTGATAAATGCGAGTGCGAGACCCGAAGTGCTTAATATTTTACGTAAGGTGCGGTGCCATTATCAAACTCCTTATTTACGCATGTATATGTTTATTATACATATATTATTGGTGTAGAGATTATTTTTGCGATGTAAAAATTGCAGTTCTAAAAAAGAAAATTGTTTAATTTATTGGTTATTGATTGAAGGGGATGGACAAAATTGACTGTCAACACGCATGAGTACGTGACATCGTATAATTGTTCAGTAAAGGCCAATGACATGGAGCTGGATGAGATTGAATTAGTGCTGCTAAAGAAATTTAGTGAAAGACTGTCCAAGGGGGAAATGACATGATATTCTATGTTGCCTAAATATTATATTAATTCATTTGAAATGCTTGCAGATGTTTTTATAAAGGCAATGCTGGAGAACGAAAGGTTTGAGCGTGGAAAGCAGATATATTCAAAATTGTTCAGAAGGATACGAAGCTACTGTGGGAGTTCGTGTCGAGGTTTCCAAATGGAGGATGCTTATTCCCCAGGTACATGATGAATGGACATATGAAGCTTTCACCAAGGGGCTGAATCCTAGGAGCTCCAGTGGCTCGCTCAAATTAAATGAGAACTTGTTAGAATTCCCGGTAGTAACATGGACGAATGTGCACAATAGATACGAGTCTAAAATTTGAGCAAAAATGATCAACTCAAACTTCCACCAGGGTCATCAGGATGGAATAAAAAATTTAATAAGTCGAAGAGGGTAGTTGAGCCTGAGTCGAAGTCTTCAAAATATAGACATCAACCCTACACGTAACTGAAGAGGTGTAATTTCAGATTGGATAGAGGTCGTAATAATCACAACTTCTCATCAGATAGAGGGGATATGTGAAATGACCGAGGGTCTACCTGCAGCGGTTTGTAATTCAAGAATGATACATCTGGATGTTCTTCTAATAATGTTGAAAACCTAAGGTTATCCGAATATAACTTCAACATTGATGTTGTTGGACTTGTTTCGTCTATTAGGCATATCAAGGAGACAAAATGGTCAAGACCACTCCGGACGGACCCGATTCAGAGAGATCCTAGCTTAATTTGCTATTATCATGAGACTTATGGTCACCAAATAAATGATTGTCGTCAATTAAGGGATGAAGTGACCCGATTGTTGAAAAATAGCCACATGTGCAAGTTTTTAAGTGAACGGGCAAAGGAAAACTACAGAAATATAGAGGAACAAAAAAGCAGATCCGATTGAGCCCCATCATGTCATAAATATGATCATCGGATGAATGGAAACCAAAATCCACACAATCTGAAATTTATTAATTAAAATAGAAATTACCAATGCATCATTGTGAGGTTAAATGATGTCCTCCGCATCTTCATCATTGAAAGAAACAGTTTCCTTCGGTCTCTGAACTTTTTTTCCCGAGTAATCGATACCTTCGTCTTCTTCGCGGTCATAATAGATCCTTTCAGAACTCTAGGTAGCTCGACCAACATCATTCAGTGGAAGGTGGTGGAGCAATTAGGTTTGACGGACCATATTGTACCAACAACTCGAGTCATGAACGGATTCAATATGATAAGTGAGACAACAAAGGGGAAAACCACTCTTCTAGTCAATGTGGTTAGGAAAATCAAGCAAATAAAGTTTTACGTTATTAAAGGCGAGATGAGGTACAATGCACTGTTCGGCATACCTTTAATACATGACATAAGGGTTGTACCTTCGATGTTGCACTTGATGTTATAATTCCCAACTCCCGAGAGAATACAGATAATTCGTGGTGAACAACTGGCGGCAAAGGAAATGTTTGCAGTAGAAGAGTCGGTCCAAGCATAAAAAATAACAAAGGATGAAAGTAAAGGAAAAGAAGTCAAATAGAAATCACAGGGATCGCATCCTACAAGTTCGAAAGAAGAGGAGGAATACAAGATAAACTACGAGGAAGAAGAAGATTACCATCACGTCCTGAGGTCATTTAAAAAATACCACAGCAATATATCAATGCCTAGTTAATCTCATGTTCGATGACCAAATAGGTAACACAATGGAGAATTATATTGATGACATGTTAGTTAAGTCCATGGAAGCAGAGGACCATTTAAAGCATTTGCATAAAATATTTGACATACTCCAAAAGTACAACATGAAGATGAATCCAGAAAAAAATGTGCTTTTGGAGTTGGCTCGAGCAAGTTCTTGGGTTTCTTGATTTTAAATCGAGGAATAGAGATCAATTCAAATAAAATCAAAGTTATTGAAGAGATTCCTAAGGTAGTTGAATATGTGAAAGCAGTGTAAAGACTCACCGGGAGGATAGCCGCTCTAAGCAGGTTCATCTCTCGGTTTTCGAAAAACGTCACCGATTCTTTTCTTTGTTGAAAAAAAAGAATGACTTCGAATGGACACTGAAGTGCCAACAAGTTTTGAGGGGTTTGAAAGAATATTTGTCTATCCTGCCGTTGTTGTATAAACCGAAGGCAGACGAGCAGTTGTTCCTTTACCTGGCAATGTGTCACGATACTTCTGTGCGCTAACGCAAGTGTACGTATCGCTAAAGTAATAAAGATCTGTAAGACCGAGTTATCGTCCACAGAGACTGGTTTATCAAGTACTGAATATCTAATTTATGATATCTATTTGGTTAACGTTCTTTTGTTTGAGAATTTTAACTATGAATTAAGACTTATGTAATGTGCAGAAAATAAACTAATGATGATGATACTTAGGGTTTAAAACAGTTATGAAGGAAATTAGGGTTTTCAATCTCCTCAACTATCCACTATTTCACTTGTTAATGCAAGACTAATGATTCTTCTTCTTATTAAGATATCAGGTTAACGAACATGTTCTATATTTCGGTTAGGACATATAAAAACTCAACCTTATACAAAAACCTTCTATATTTCTATGATATATTTTACCACACAGGAGGATTAAGAACAATAACCTTAAATACTACACAAGTATCGGGATACTTTCGTCCACGATTTTAACATATGTCTTGACAACTATAACATATTCAAATCTCCCTTTTCAGATCTCGATTCGAAATCATATAAGCTATGACAATTAATGGTCAGTTAATTATCACACAATCAATACAAATTGAATAGATCTTAATATAACTGAAGAAGAAATCACTAACAATGTATTAACTTATGAAAGAGTTTCAAGCAATTCAACGGAAAACCCTAATAAAGAAATTAGCTCCTAGACATTGTCATGCTAAGAACTAATTTACAAATATCCAACATAAAATGTAAATAAAGTAAAGGAAGGAAAATAACTTGAGCAAAAATCTCCAATTATAGTGTTGCCTCCTTTCTAGCCTTCCCAAAGTATGATCTCAGATATCTGAGGGTTTTAGGGTTTTATATCTGAGCAAAACCGCATTCTAGACCACTTCGCCCTCACTAAAATTCGGCCTTTTTTTTTAAAATTGCGCGTCGGCGGCGCTAAATCAACAGGAAAAACGGGGTAGTCATTGGAAATATTGCGTCGCGTCGCTCACGACGGTGATTTTCTGATTTGTTCTCTGGAAATTTCGCGCCTCGGTCCTAATTCCTTCAGCCACAACTCAGCAAGCGTCGCGGCCCTGGACACTGTTTCATCCAAATTTCTTCCATTCTTCCCGGGACTCCTTTGATTTGATTGCTTAGGCTTTGCTTGTGCAATTTTATCCTCAATTCAGTATTTTCTCCTTTAGGACCGCTGTGACTCAAAAGAAAGAAAACAACCCTAACACTAGACTAAACGCAAAACAAAAGAGTAAAATACTAACTAAAAAGGACTAAAAAATGTATCTAAAATAGACTCAACAAACATCCCCAAACTTAAACTTTACTCGCCATCGAGTAAAGCACTAAACAAAAACAAAAACAAAAACAAAAACAAAAACAAAAACAAAAACAAAAACAAAAACAAAAACAAAAACAAAAACAAAAACAAAAACAAAAACAAAAACAAAACCAAAACCAAATAAAAGACTCTATAAAATGGATCAAGTAGTTATATTAATGTTGCCTCAACAATCATGGATGAAAACTGAGATAATATGTTAGAACATAGCATGAATTTTTAGCAATCTAGAATTTTAAGTTAGATATTTCGCAAATTCAATGATGAGCATGAGTAAATCATGTAGATCATAATCACTGAAAATACAAATACCTAACCTATGCATGTCAATTTCATTCCATATTTCCCAAAATTCTATAGACTTGTCTACTTGCTATTCTCCACTAATCATAGACATACACATTAGGGATCTTGAGGACTTTCAAGAGTTGTAATATAGGCTTAGGCAGGGGTAGATAAAATTTGGCATTTAGGCTCAATTTGGTACCATAAACATTTTTCCATTTAACTCTTTTTTCCTTCTTTGGACTTTCTTTTTAGTCTCATACCTATTTTCGCCCCTCTTTTCTTTTGAGAGAATGAGACACATTATCAAGAACAAGCACACCCAAACTTAGGCTTTTGCATATTTTTCATTGGGGTGCATCAAATTTTCACTCTCTTTTTATTGTTTTTTCAACACTTTTCATCCCAATAATTTTCAATTATACTTATGGCACAACAAAGGAATCATACGGTGTCAAACAAAGATCTTATTTAGGCTCAAAGGGGATGACTAATGATACAATTTATGTCAGGGTAGGTAATGAACAGTGAGAAGGGCTATCAAAGAATGCCTGAATCATTTTCCTAAATATGTATATCTTAACTATTTTGCCTCAAATAACAAGCAAATAGGTTTTCTAGACATTTTCAACCTTTCTTTCCATAATTGAAAACACATAGGCTAAGCAAAAATATCCAAATAATTAGATATCATGAATTTTTGGCATATCTAACTTTTAGCACACAAGTTTTGCTTTTAATTCTATTACATTATCCCACTTAATCCACTCAATTTAACAACTACAACCTACATGATCCATAAATAAAAAATTGACTAACAAAACACATAAAACAAATAAAAAGACAACAAAAAGACTCAAAACAAAAACACACACAAAGTAAGTCCCCCCAAACTTGATCGACACATTGTCCCAAAAGTGTAAAGCCTAAAAATAAAGAGACAACTTACAGACACAACACAACGGTCATAACAGAGGTCTGGGAGGAGGTTCTTGAAATTGCACAAGCATCGGGACTCTGCAACTTAGCGCTGCGACCCTGCGAGGTTGGCGCGCGCTGATCATCGAAACAACCCTCAGCCGCGCCTGCGAGGCGCGCGACGCTTCAAGCGTCGCAGCGCTAATTCACTGAAATATTCTATTTCTCCCAGTTTTCAGCATTTTCACCCTTTTCTCCTCGGAGTTAGTCCCCACTTCACCTGTCATCAAAAACACACCAAACATACAAGAATGTGAGACTGTTCAAGACAAAATAAAATAACTAAAACAAAAATTAAAATAACATAATTAAAAACATTGAGTTGCCTCCCAAATAGTGTTGTCTTTAACGTCATTTAGTCTAACGCAATTCTCTTATTCAATCAAGGGGGTAGATTACCCCCACAACAAATCTACTTCAGGATTGTTCTCTTCCTAATTCTCTTTTTCTTTTTCTTCTTCACAAGGCCATGCTCAGAAGGGTTCACTCTCTTTTCATCATCCACTGGTTCAGTATCCTTACCATCCTGTTCTGCATACTGCTTTAATGTTATCCCAAAGGCATCAGTACCCTTGGGGCTTTCATGAGGAACAGATTTATCAATTATACCAACAGCAAAGCATTTGTCACTTGCTTATGACTCGGTTGGTGGCCTGAAAACAATCAAGATCATTTTCTCGTCCTGGATTCGGAGCTTTAACTCTCCTTTTTCAATATCAATGAGGGCTCTCCCTGTGGCTAGGAATGGTTTCCCAAGGATAATGAGCATATTCTCATCTTCATCCATATCAAGAATGAGAAAGTCAGCAGGAAAAATGAAATTGCCCACTTTCACCAATATATCTTCAATTATGCCTCGGGGGTGTACGATTGAGCGATCTTATAGCTGTAAATTGACTGTTGTCGGATTTGATTCTCCCAACCCAAGTCTGCGAAAAACAGAAAGGGGCATCAGGTTGATACTTGACCCCAAATCACACAAAGCTCGGTTGCACTTAACATTCCCTATAGTGCAGGGTATAGTGAAGCTGTCTGGGTCTCTTAGCTTTTAGAGCAAATTCTTTTGTAAAATTGCACTGCACTCCTCTGTCAGCTCCACTGTCTCATATTCTGTCAGTTTTCTCTTTTTAAAGAGGATCTCTTTCATGAACTTGACATACGCTGACATTTGCTCCAAAGCTTCAATGAAAGGAAGATTGATGTGCAGTTTTTTGAATACCTCTAAGAATTTAGAAAACTGTTTGTCTAGGGACTTCTTCTGAAGTCTTTGAGGGTATGGAATTTTGTCTGTGTATTCCCTCATGACTGCTGGTGGAGCCTTCTCTAAAATTGTACGGTCATCAGTAACCCCCTCTTTCTCTGCATCAACCATCTTCTCCAACTCATTCTCATGTTCAACCAGTGGTTGGGGTGCAACCTGCTCTAACTGTTTACCACTCCTCAAGCTGATCGCCTGACACTGCTCCCTTGGGTTCATCACTGTGTTGCTACGAGGTTCCCCTGCGGTCAGTCATTCAATTTCTCTACTAACTGCCCCATTTGAGTCTCCAAGTTCCTAATAGAGGCTTTTGTCTCTGTCATAAATTGAGTTTGGGTGTTTGTGAGTGTTAACAGTGCTGCTCTCAATTCATCAGGCTTCTCTTGTGGGATTTGTGGCCTGGGCTACTATTGCTGGATCTGTCCCTGGAGAGATGGATTGGTTTGCTGATATTGCTCCTGAAAATGAAGTTGCTGCCCTTGGTCATTCCTCCATGAAAAGTTGGGGTGATTTCTCCATCCCTGATTATATGTGTTGGAGTAGGGTTGTTATGGGGCCTTTGAAAATTCCCAACTGCCTGAACCTGCTCCATAGGTACATTGTTTGGATCCAATGTTGTGCACCTATAAAAAGTATGGGGACCCCCACAAATCTCATAACCCACTGGTGTCTGAACATCATTCACGGACATAGTACTCTGCTGCAACTGCTTTGTCAAAGTGGCAACCTGAGCAGTCAACACAGTGATAGCATCCAACTCATGAACCCCAACCACTTTCCTACTGTTTGTTTCTCTCTCATCTGACCACTGATGGTTGTTGGTGTCCATGTCTTCTAATAAATCATGTGCCTCATTGGCACTTTTGCTCATGAAAGTTCCTCATGCAGCAACATCAATAATGGTACGAGTAGTACCACACAACCCATTATAAAAGATGTGGACCAACATCCACTTTTCAATCCCATGATGCGGGCACTTTCTCTGCAAGTCTTTGAACCGTTCTCATGCATCATACAATGATTCTCTCTCCAGCTGATAAAAATTATTAAGCTCTCATCTAATCTTTGCTGCCTTCGATGGAGGGAAGAATTTGACAAGAAAATTCTGAGTCAAGTCTTGCCATGTGGTAATGGAGTTCGCCTGCAAGGAGTTCAACAACTCTTGGCTCGGTCCCTGAGTGAGAAGGGAAAAAGCCTAATCGAATGGCATCATCAGTAACACCATTGTATTTAAATGTTGCACACAGTTCTAGGAAATTTTCCAAATGCATATGGGGATCTTCAGAAGGTAACCCCCCAAACTGAACTGAACCTTGAACCATGTGCAAGATCACTGGTTTGATTTCGAAATTATTGGCTTCCACAGTGGGTAGCCTGATGCAAGTCTGCACCCCTGTAATTGTCGGCAATACATAGTCCCTTAAGCTTCTCTCTGTAAGATGCGGGACTTGTCCCCTGATAGCCGATAACTCATCATTCACCTCATTGTTGTTTTGCTGATTTTCCATTGCTAATGAATCAGTAATTTTTTTATCTTTCCTGTTCTGTTTGCACAATTTTTCAATTACAGGGTTCAGAGGGACAAGAGTGTCTGCTCCTCTCCTACTTCGCATAAACAAGTTTCCTGAAATCGATAAAAAACAATACAACAGATCAAGGCAAAAATGTGTTCTAAAATAAAAATAAAAAAATAAAAACCAAATTAGAAATAAGATTAGATAATTCGATATTGATAGTACGACAGTCCCCGGCAACGGCGCCAAAACTTGTCGGATATTTCAGTGCGCTAACGCAAGTGTACGTATCGCTAAAGTAATAAAGAACTGTAAGACCGAGCTATCGTCCACAGAGACTGGTTTATCAAGTACCGAATATCTAATCTATGGTATCTATTTGGTTAACGTTCTTTTGTTTGAGAATTTTAACTAAGAATTAAGACTAAAGTAATGTGCAGAAAATAAACTAATGATGATGATACTTAGGGTTTAAAATAGTTATGAAGGGAATTAGGGTTTCCAATCTCCTCAACTATCCACTCTTTCACTTGTTAATGCAAGACTGATGATTCTTCTTCTTATTAAGATAGCAGGTTAACGAACATGTTCTATATTCCGTTTAGGACATATAAAAACTCAACCTTATGTAGAAACCTTCTATATTTCTATGATAGATTTTACAACACATGAGGATTAAGAACAATAACCTTAAATACTACACAAGTATTGGGGTACTTTCGTCCACGGTTTAACCTATGTCTAGACAACTATATCATATTCAAATCTCCCTTTTCAGATCTCGATTCGAAATCATATAAGCTATGACAATTAATGGCCAGTTAATTATCACACAATCAATACAAATTGAATAGATTTTAATATAACTGAAGAAGAAATCACACAATGTATTAACTTATGAAAGAGTTTCAAGCGATTCAATGGAAAACCCTAATAAAGAAATTAGTTCATAGACATTGTCATGCTAAGAACTAATTTACAAATATCCAACATAATCTGTAAATAAAGTAAAGAAAGGAAAATAACTTGAACAAAAGTCTCAAATTGTAGTGTTGCCTCCTTACTAGCCTCCCCAAAGTATGTTCTCGGATATCTGAGGGTTTCAGCGTTTTATATCTGAGCAAAATCTCATTCTGGACCACTTTGACCTCACTAAAATTCGGCCTTTTTTTTAAAATTGCGCGTCGGCGCCGCAGCGCTAAATCAACAGGAAAAACTGGGTAGTCACTGGAAATACTGCGTCGCGGTGCTCATGACGGTGATTTTCTGATTTGTTCTCTGGAAATTTCGCGCCTCAGCCCTAATTCTTTCAGCCACGTCTTAGCAAGCGTCGCGACGCTTCCCTTCATGCGTTGCGGCCCTTGACACTGTTTCATCCAGATTTCACCAAATTTCTTCCATTCTTCCCGGGATTCCTTTGGTTTGATTGCTTAGGCTTTTCTTGTGCAATTTCATCCTCAATTCAGCTCATTTCATCCTCAATTTGGTATTTTCTCCTTTAGTACCGCTGTGATTCAAAAGAAAGAAAAACAACCCTAACACTAGACTAAACGCAAAAGAAAAGAGTAAAATACTAACTAAAAAGGACTCAAAAGTGTATCTAAAATAGACTCAACACAATGTAAACAAGATTCTGTCGCTACAAGCCCACGACAAAGGACGCAGTAAGTGCAGTTTTGGTTCAAGAAGAAAAAGGTACTCAATTTCCTATTTATTATGTGAGTAGAACATTAGCTAGTGCAGAGACTAGGTATCCTCCTTTAGAAAAAAATGGCTTTAGCATTAATAACGACTTTTAGAAAATTAAGGTGGTATTTTCAGTGCCATCGTATATGTGTAGTAACAACTTATCCGCTAAAAAATGTGATGCATAAACCGGAACTAGCCGGAAGGTTAGCAAAATGGGTAGTAGAAATTGGTTGATATGACACAGAGTATAAACCAAGAACAACAACAAAGTCTCAGGTTCTAGCAGATTTCGTAGCAGATTTTACACTCAGGATGATTCCCGAGGTAGAAAAGGAACTCTTACTTCGTGAACAACATCGGGGGTATGAACCTTGTACATAGACGGAGCTTCAAACGTTAAAGTGTCTGGGTTTGGGGTAGTACTTAAGGAACCTGTAGAAGACATTAATAGGTAGTCGACAAGAACTGTAAAATTAACTAAGAATGAAGTCGAGTATGCGGCTATGATTTATTATTTTCCATTGCAAGGAGCTTGGTAGTCGAGGTCATCGAAGCAAAATGTGACTCACATATGGTTGTTAATCACGTAAATAGGGTGTTCGAAGTGAAGGAGAAAAGGATGCAAAGATATTTAGAGAAAATTAAAATGATATTACATCGGTTCAAAAAATGGATCATGGAGCATGTATCTCATGAACAGAACAATGAGGTGGATGCTTTGGATAATTTGGTCTCGTTCATAGAAGCGGAGGAATTGAATTCGAGTACAGTTATGTAGTTGCTAAATCTCGAAATTGATGGTGGCCATGCCAAGGTAAATACAACAAGCTTGAGACTGCTGCAAGAAATATATCAACTGCCTTCGGGATAGGAAATTACTTACAAATCTGAAAAAGTCGAGGGCACTTCGTACTAAGGCGGCTAGGGTTTGTCTGGTTGATGGTCAGTTATACCGGAGATCTTTTTATGGTCCTTTAGCAAGATGTTTAGGTCTTGATGAGATGGATTATTTTATGTGCGAGTTTTATGAGGGGACTTTGTAGTAATCACTCCGGAGAAGAGATCTTGGTCCGAAAGTTGATTAGGCTCATATGGAAGAAGACACGAAGAACTTCATCTGAAAGCGCGATGAATGTCAAAGGCATGCACCAATGATTCATTAACCAGCAGAATTAATGCATCAGAACATATCTCCATGGTCATTCATGAAATAGGGAATGGACATAGTGGGGTCACTCCCTTGGGCACCCGGTAAACGAAAGCCTTCAAAAAGGTTTGAGAGAAGGAAATCATTAATTTCATTTGGGATCACATCGTTTACAAATTCGATGTTCCAACAGAGATTACATGTGACAATGACTATCAATGCATTGGAAAAAATGAATTATTTTCTCGAAGGGTTGAAAATCAAGAAGATAACATTGATTATGTATCACCCGAGTGTAAATAGGCAAGCGGAATAAATGAACAAAACTATCATTCAAAAAATGAGGAAAAGATTAAAAGAGTCGAAAGGCAAATGAAAATAAATTATGTCGGAGGTGTTGTGGCCATACATGACAATACTGAAATCTAGCACCTGGGAGACTCCATTTTCCCTTATTTATGGTACATAGGTTTTAATTCCGGTAGAAGTAGGCAAGCTGAGCATAAAGTTTGCCTTGCAATAGAGGAGTCAAATAATGAAGCTATGTCCGTAAAGCTCAATTTGATGGATGAAAATCGGGAGTTAGCACTACTACAATTAGTGGCTCAAAAGCAAAGGATGTGAAGATACAATAACCAGAGGACTAATCTTCGGTACTTTCAACCATGAGACTTGGTTTTATGAAAAGTGACCATCAACACCAGAAACCCCAACGAAGAGAAATTGGGTCCGAACTGGAAAGGTCCCTACAAAGTGTTAGGAATCACTAGTAAAGACTCCTACCAGTTGGAAACCGAAGAAGGTAAAAAATTGTCGAATAACTAGAACGTTGCACACTTGAAGTGGTATTATTGCTAAGGTATGTGTTCATTAAATGTTTCATTATCATTTGTTACATTATGAATAACCCATACATGAATAACTCGGAGTAGTCACTCAAAGGTCGAACTAAGTTAGAATTAGGTTTGAAAACACATGCTGCACTCTTTTTCTCTTAGCTCAATTTTTAACCCGAAAAGGGTTTTTCTGGCAATGTTTTTAATGAGGCAACAATGTAAAGTGTGTTACTAAATAGTTGAAGACCAGACAAACACTAGGGACTGGCTGGTATTGAAGAGCAAGTAGTACTTGAGTTCCCATACTTCGAATACAAATACTAGGGGACTGCCGTACCCTCAAAGGAATTCAGAGTCATTCAGAGTTCAAAGTTATTTTAAAGTTTTAGGACTATTTTAAGGGTTAAAAGATAGAATAAATTTTGCCCAAAAAGTTTTAATGTTATGACAAAATATGTAAAGGCAAAAATATCGAATGAGTCTTGCCCAATTGTTTGACCGTTGCAAAGTTTAAATGAAAAAATGTTTTGTCTTTAATTTGCTTCGATTTATATTCGCTTGCATACTCTTATTTTCGAGTAATTGAAAAAATCTTTAGGCTTACGAGCTCATGAATTTATTTAAGTCCTTAACTGGGACTATCGTCGTAAAGACATCCAAATAAAAATAAGTAAAGTTTCGAAGGATCCAGGTCATAATGAACCCAGACTATTAGGCACTTGAAGTTGTCTAAAAAATTAAAAATAACTAAAGCTCCAATATTCATGCCCGAAGTGAATAGGAGACGTCTTATTCACAAGCATAAAAGTAAGGTCCTTATATTTAGTCATTGAATGACCTAAATCGGAGGAAATTGCCCGGTGTAGAGCAAACTAAGAGAAACAATTTGTTCGAATTACTTAAATCATTTTTGAATTTACTTAAGTCATTTTTAAGATTGAAAATAACTTTCATTCGGCCTAACACAAAGTAAGTGATAGTTTATTTAACTAAAATGTAAAGACAAAGGTAATTTTCCCGAATTGGTTTGAGTTTTTATTCGGCTAAGTGTTGAAAACAAGATGAAAATGACACATGCAGAATGGTAGAAAAATTGTAAAAAAAAGAGACATTCATACAAGGCCGGTAAACGACCAGAGCAAAACATACATGGAGGAAACAAAAAAAGGTACAAAGGTATGTAAGCCTAGTTCCTAATCGAACTCAGATCGGGATTCCTCTGGTTCATCCATATAGATGTCTGCATTCAGCTGGCGGTAGGCCCTAAGCTTGACTTTTCAACTTCACCAATCTTGGCCTCAATATCCGGGATCCCCTCCCGAGCTTTTTCCAAAGTAAATTTTTAGAAATTCCACTTTATATGCTCAGTTTTCAGCACTGTCCGAGCTGCTTCAGCTTCTGCATCGGCATGAGCTTGGTTTCTTTCAGCCAAGGCTTGGTGAAGTTGGGCCGAAATCTCAACATTCCTCCGGTTCAAGGCCTCAAACTCATTTCTTAGCCCTTTGTTGGTTTGGGCTTGTTGGTTATCTTGGTCCTAAGCCATTTTTAGTACATCATGGTCGGCGGCCCTGTCAGCATCCATTGCAGTAAGTGCTGCACCAAGGTGGTCAGGTTCGACATTCAGAAATTTAACTTACTAAGCCTGATAATGCTGAACCTCTTCTTATTCCCCGAGTTGTTGAGTGAGGACTTTGACATCTTGGAAGAGTTTTTCATTATCTTTCTCAAAAAATTTATTTTCCTTGGTGACAAGCTTGAGGTCATTCATTTCACGGGGGTAGTCACTTTTGACCTGTTCCATCTCAGCCCAGACAGTGAGCAAGTCACCAACTTACTGCAGTTGGGCATCCTTTTGTTGAAGAAGCCCTTTGAGGTGCTATATTTGTTTCTCTTGGGCATCCAGTTTCCCTTTAAGGTGCTTATTTTCATTCAAGCACCGGATGAGCCCCTCACCAACAAGAATAGAGGACTGCAAAAATTAAAAATCGAAGGAAAGTTAGAAAAGAAAATCAATTCAAATGTCAATTTAAGCAATCAAGAAGGATACATATCCGATTGGAGGCATGCATACCCTCGTTAAAGAGGCATTGCCAAGAAATATTATGTATTTTCTCTATATCAGACTCTGATATGAGGGGCCTCGTGTATTTAGAAGCCCCAGCCAGACGGGACAAAAAGTTTGTGTCCTTAGGGAAGGAAATGATGGGCAGATATCATTTTCCTCAGGTTCGCATTGGGTCGGGAAAACATTTACTAGCTTGGATTGGGTTGTCATGGTTTCATGGGGTCCTGAAGGATTTAGTCATTTTATGTGGTATGATCATATGAGAAAACCCAGCGGTGTGAGCCCGTTCGGCTCAGGCTGTGGAGGTACTAGCTTCTTTGAAGAAGCGGTCAAAATCTTCTTGCCCAATGGTAGGGGCCGGTTGTGACAGTGGAGGAGGAGTTGATGTGGAAGTCTTGGTTTTCTTAGCCAATGGCTCCTCATCCATGGATTCATCGTCATCTTCGATGATGATAGATTCTATGACCGATGGAGGCAAAATTGCTTCAGCTGCTTCAGTAGCAACGTTTTCTTCTTACTTCGGCTGGAGTACTTTCCGCCTAAGTGGTAGTGGTGGTGGAGACTTTTCTTAATCAAACATCATTTAAAGAGATGTCAGAGTCTTGAGCTCGGGAGGAGCCTCCTGCCTCAGAGCTTCTTTTCCTCTTCCTAGTGACCGAATGAAACTTCGGGGGCTTTGAGGATTTAGATTTTATGGAATTTTTCTTTGGTTCCTCGGAGATACGGTGAAATTAGACCATCGAGTCGAGCACCAAGTTTGGAATAGCTGAGGAGTTAGACCTCGGGGTCATAAAGCCTTTCGATAAACCTGAGATATAAAAAAAGATGAGAAAGAATGTGCGAGGGTGTTAAAACAGTAAAAAAGTCAGACGTGATCTAACTGTGGTGTCGAGCTACCCAGCTGTCACGCCCCGAACCCCGGGCCCATGACTGGTGCCCTACCTGGGCACCCTACTACCTTAACAACACAAGTAAACTGCGGAATTTAAATAACACCTCATTTTTTTTTAAACCAACATACGTGCAAGGGCAAAGCCGACCAGGCTGCCATATAATATACATAATAAAAGACACTACTGCATACGAGTCCAATCCACATATGAATACGGACCTAAGAGTTTCTTGATCTATGACGGACAAGGCCCGCTGTACCCATAATCGCACAAAAGCACATCTTGAAGGATCTATACCAAAAAGATAAACTCCTGAACAGATGGAGCTATCCAAAAACTCTGAGAAGAGTCCTACACCTGCAGATCACCAAATTGCGTACCTAACACTGCGGGCATTTAACGCGGCCCCGAAGAAATTGATTACAACAGGTACCGAGTATGGAACAGAAACAAGGTACAATAACCAAATCATAACTGTATAAAAGAAATGACAGGGGCAAGTATAAAAATGAAATACCAGATCCTACCGTGCCATTTTAACTCCTGAAATCAATCGTATATTAACCGTTCTTTTCCCTCTTTCAATGAGAATTAACATCATATTCTTACGTACTTACTTAAGGATTTAATCAAGTTTTTCCACATAACTTACATATCTTACATAACATAATCCGGCCCGTTATGGAGGGACTTCTTATTTGGGAGCTTACTTTGATTATCCGTACGTGATAACGTAATCCGGCCCATTTGCGGGACACGGTGTACTGATGAATCATGTGACATAATTCGGCCCTCCTGTGGGGCTCGGTGTACTGTGGAATCATGTAGCATAATCCGGCCCGCCTGTGGAGCTCGGTGTAATGTGGAATCATGTAGCATAATCCGGCCCGCATGTGGAGCTCGGTGTAATGTGGAATCATGTAGCATAATCCGGCCCGCATGTGGAGCTCGGTGTAATGTGGAATCATGTAGCATAATCCGGCCCGCCTGTGGAGCTCGGTGTAATATGGAATCATGTAGCATAATCCGGCCCGCCTGTGGAGCTCGGTGTAAGGTGACGTAACCCGGCCTATGTGTAGGCTCGGGGTAATATGGCGTAATCCGGCCTATGTGTAGGCTCGGTGTATCTCATAACGTAATTCGGCCTATTTGTAGGCTCGGTGTATTTTTTCCTTACATAACATTTTTAAACCATCTTTTCACTTCTTCTTAAGTCGTCATAACAACTTCCCATAAAGCTATTATAACAACCATTCATTTTAGAGAACTTAAGACACTTTTATTCTTACAACATTAGGAAAACTAGACCCAAAAATACTACGTACATACATACTTAAAAAGAATCATAAAACTCCTTTCTTTTTAAAGCTCAAGTCACACACTCTTTTGGAAACCATCTTCTTAACTTTTGAAATAAAATAAGAAGCCATACTTTTTAAAGTTAGTCATTTCCACTCATAAAATCCAGGCTTATAGTATTAACCCCTCGTAGTATACATTCTTTAAAATCATATCGCTTAAAACTTCAAAATCCTTAAAAGACAATCAAAGTTCGTAGTCTTAAAACTTCATAACATACATTCTTTAAAGTCCACTTACTTATACTTATAAAATCATAAAACCTCCACTTTTAAAATCAATCCCCTTTTCACATATAAATTCAAGTCATTTTTTTAAACATAAAATCAACTTGCTTACTTTAAATAAATCAAGACACATAGCTTTAAATCAAATCTCATAACTTCTTAACCATTCTTACCAACATCTCCCATAAGACTTGGTAAGGACTTAGGATAACTTTAGACATATTTTGAACTTAGAATCAACAACTTGGACACTTCTTAACTTCTAAGAGTGGAAGGAATCATGAAATACTATCACATGGCTATTTCATACGTAGGATCATGCCAAAGAAGGAAAATGTTCACATACCTCGCGACGACTAGCGACAAGTTGCAAAATGCTCCCAAGTACTTTATCCTTGCTAGCTTTTCCACCCCTTCAAGTAGAATACGCTACTCGTAGTACTTCAACCTATAATGGCCATAATACGTCCATTAACCTCTAGCTTCAAACGTAGAATAATACTAAGTATACGGTCTCTTATTCTACGGACAATCGGGCAGCACTTCCTTTGTTTCTACATCCTGTGCCCCCTGTTTCAAGGCCGAAGACACTAACCAACACGCCACATTTAAGGCTCAACATACCAACCAATCAAAGGGGATTACACGCCTTACAATACGTGTAAAATTCCGCCCCACAATTCATACCAAGTAAGTTTAATATCCAAGCCATTCTCGGCCAACTTATAACCAATCCTAAGTCCTTTCCAATTCTTTTCCAAATTCCAAGTTCTTAGGTCTAACTTGTTATATAGTCATAGACAACTTCAACAATTACAATTTCCTTCTTTATATAACATGTGACGACTTATACTTATAATCAACTTGAATTGTAATCTTAAGCCTAAACATGCTAGTTTCGGATTAGGGTTCCAATAGCCAATATACATATCAAACTTCATAATATAAACATCTCATGCTTGCTAATATCCATAGTTACAACAATAAGTAATCTTAATTATTAAAACGACAAGAATTATACATTTACAAGCCCTTAATCTTCCCAAGATTCAAAGTCGCTCCTTAGCAATTCTTAGCTCCTTTCCTTATTTTCCAATCCGCTCCAAGCACTCCTTAGAAGCCTATGAAAAACTCATCTTCAAGTCCCAACTTCAAAGTTGAAGAACTCCTTAAGTTTCCGCCTTGCGACTAATACGAAAACGCCACTTTTCCGAAATCTTTCTATTGAGATATCCTTACAATACCCTTAGGGACCTTGGGTTTAAGTCTTGAGAATATTGGACAACAATTGAAAATTTTTCTTCTCTCAAAAAGCTCAAAGCCGTGAGCCCTCTCTTCACAAGACTAGTTTTTGAAAAAAATTTACTAAGTATAGAATGAACAAGTCTTGCACTACTAGTAAGCTATATAACACAATGGAGGGTCAAGATCTCAACAAATGTGTGGCTAGGATGAAGAACACATGGATAATAGCCAAGTGGACAAGTTGACTTGGTCAATAATATCAAGCTTGAAGACTTATCATCCACAATGGTCAAATGACCATCCAACCCTTGCAATTTTCGTCCAACACCAAGTGGGGGAGGTGCCACGTGTCGCCCTCCCATTCATCCATAAAATTTCCGTAACTCTCGTGGGCCCCACAAAACGTAAAATTCCTCGGGTGGGCCCCACATGGCCAAATCCGTAAAAATAAATTTTCATAATGTTAATAAGTTCCATACTCTACAAATAATGCATTTTGAGAATCCAATTCTCAACAACGAACATTTTTCCTTTCCGACGTTCGGAAGATTTTCCGTCGTAAAAACAATTCTTTCTTTCGTACCAATTTTCAAGTCTTGATTCCTTACATACATTCTCTTAGACATGTCCTGGACTTACGGGGTGTAAAATTCTCCACCCCTTAGAAACATTCGTCCCCGAATGTTCTTAGTCGGTTGTCAAGCTATACAAACTCCGGCACAGTCTCTTTACTATGCCTATCAATCAATACTCCACAAGACTAACGATGCCACACATGGCCACCACATAACATACGTAGACATAACAATGGACCTTCCGTATGTGGCCCCTTATCACAATACTCGAAGGTTACAGTCTTCTCAAACACGGGATCCTTGGAGGTTCCTTTATTTTCTTACTTGTCATACTTTCTCGTACCTCCAAACTTATTTAGCATACGTACAAAATTTCAAATATTGCTTCTGTCCTCCAATCCTTGGAGTTACTAACCAAACTTGGCCATATACTACTTGAATTTCCGCTAAGGCTCTTCTCGGTCCTTACGACCTGCTTCTGGTGGAACGCGTCGACAAACTCGTACAACGATCAACTAGACTTGGGCCTTGCATCCTCGTGACCCTATCACATAGCGAAACCATTTCTAACTGACTTCACCCCATTTCGTACTACCGGCTGACCCGAAATGAGTCCATAACCCGACTCATCGTCATACTTAACTTCTCATTCTTAGTCTGAAATAAATCTTTCTCTTATCTCAAGGTACTTCTTACCCTATCCCCCTATTCACTAGAGGTTCGTCACATAAGCCAAAGTATTTCTATCAGACATTCTTCCCTATCGGCCTTACATCACATGGGGCAATTACAACTCGTGAACTCTCCACAACTATAGTCTCAGTTCACTTACCATTCTTGTCAACATTCTTAACTTTTCACTTTACTAATCAAAGTATTCCTACCTCTGGGGGTACTATCACTTACAACTGCTATCTTGGTCAATAACATATCTGCTTTCCTCATGACCCTATAGTCTTCTCCTAACTGAGAAACTGGAGGCTCTGGTGCTGGGGCCTCAAAACGTGGCGCAGAAGAACTCGCCAACTGCGGCACAACATCCGGTATACCCTGGGCATAAGCCCTATCAACTCTCCGAGTCTGACTGGTAGCTCCTGCTACCCCTTTGCCCCTCTGGGCGTTGCCCTCGCGGAGGCATAGTCAGAACACAAAAATACGTCAGAGAGGAATTATCTTACTAACACAGCTCTATGGCATGATCTTAGAGTGAGAAAAATAGAAACCAACTCCTAAATGTCCTGTATCCTCCTGTTTATGGGTGTGGCGCGCAACACACCGATAATCAAGACTCTACTAGACACGGTCAGAAACATTACGAGGATGTTGCTCACGATACCACTCTGTCACGCCCCGAACCCCGGGCCCGTGACTGGTGCCCTACGTGGGCACCCTACTACCTTAACAACACAAGTAAACTGCGGAATTTAAATAACACCTCATTTTTTTTTAAAACCAACATACGTGCAAGGGCAAAGCCGACCAGGCTGCCATATAATATACATAATAAAAGACACTACAATGTACATGAGTCCAATCCCACATATGAATACAGACCTCTAAGAGTTTTACTGATCTATGACGGGACAAGGCCCCGCTGTACCCATAACTGCACAAAAGCCTGTACTGAAGGATCTATACCAAAAAGATAAACTCCTGAACAGATGGAGCTATCCAAAACTACGAGCGGTCCTACACTGCAGATCACCAAATCGCGTACCTAACACTGCGGGCATGACGCAGCCTCCGAAGTGGTCGACAACAGTGCGAGTATGGAGCGTAAACAAGGTACAATAACCAAATCATAACTGTATAAAAGAAATGACAGGGGCAAGTATAAAAATGAAATACCAGATCCTACCGTGCCATTTTAACTCCTGAAATCAATCGTATATTAACCGTTATTTTCCCTCTTTCAATGAGAATTAACATCATATTCTTACTGATCGGTGTATTTTATATACACCTTTTGAGTCAGTTTT
This sequence comes from Przewalskia tangutica, assembly GCA_029844215.1. Lineage (NCBI taxonomy): Eukaryota > Viridiplantae > Streptophyta > Magnoliopsida > Solanales > Solanaceae > Przewalskia > Przewalskia tangutica. Next base: position 106,203,401 of record CM056730.1, read on the forward strand.
AGTTAGTCTTTTGTCCCATTTTGCACATATAAGTGTCGTATTAGGATAGTTTTTCTTTCTTTTGAGTCAAAGTGGTTAAAATGGCCAAATAGCGGAAAAGGAGCAAAAAGAGGGCAAAAGAGGAGATGCCAGAGCTGGAAACAGAGAAAGTGGCGACCGAAGGTAAAATCCAGAACCCGGCCGCGGCTCCTGCGATCAGCGGGGCGCGGCGCCACCATTCGTAGAGGCTGCGAAGACTCGGCGCGCGCGCCTCGAAGACAGATGCAGGCGCGGCGCGCTAAACATCCGAAGCCACGAGTTGAAGCGCGCCGCGCCGAGCAGCGAGATATCGGGCGCGGTGCCAAAACACCCGACGGATTGCGAACTTCCGGCGCGGCACATGCGCAGGCAGCGGCGACGCGAAAAAATAGGTTTTTAGACGGATTTTGGGCCTGGCCTGCAGGGAAAAGTTGAGGCGGTTTTCAGCCTATAAAAGGAGAACCCTAGGCAGTTTTTGAGGGTTCCCCTTCTTGCACAACACAAGACTTTTTGCTTGGAGATTAGACACCATTAGTTTAGTAATTTCTTTTCCCTTTCTTGTTCTTTATTTCAGTTTTGCATGATGAACATGGAATTAGTTCTTGTCATGTCAATGGCTAGGAACTAATTCTCTTATAGGGCTTTCTATGTTGAATTTCTTGAAACTTATGTTATAAATTAATGCATACTTATGGTTATTTTTCTTGTTGAGAGATCTATCCAATAATTGAGTTGAATTCTTGGTAATTAATTGACAACTAATTATCACTATATGATTTCTAATCAGATTCTGAAAAGGGGGGATTGTGAATATGCTGTAAGTTGGGTAGAGATTCTTGGATTGGGGATGAAAATACCTCAATTATTTATGTAGCTTTGATGAGAGAGGCTTAACAACCCTAATTTTGCGCATTGTGCGTGGCCAACTAGGTTTTTGTTCTTAATCCTCCTATAAAGTTATCCTTATCAGAAAGGTAGCTAAGGTGCGATACTGGGGTTGAGTGTTTATATAACCCTAACGGGAGTATAAAACGATTTCGTAAACCTGCTTTCTCCAAAAGAAGAATACCATAAGTTAATGCATTAGTAAGTAGCATAAGCGGATAGTAAGGATACATGGAAGCCCTATTCCCATCACATCTGAAGTAAATCTTTATATTTTACATAGTTTTCATAATTCTTAGTTATAAACAACCAAATCAATTATCAATTCGCCAAATAGATACTAGAAAATAGATAGTTGGTACTTGAACCCTAATCCCAGAGGACGATATTCGGTCTTATCAAAGACTATACTACTTGTCACGATAACGTGCACTTGCGTTTAAAGTGTGTGCATCTTACCGCGCATCAAGTTTTTGGCGCCGTTGCCGGGGATTAGGCATTAGTTCAATATCAACTTGGTCTATTTTTAATTTCTAATTTGGTTTTAATTTTTAAATTTTTACGTTTTAATTTTTTATTTATATCTTCAAAAAGTTCGAGGTGCCGTGATTCTTTGTTGGTTTTGATCTATCTCAGGAAATTCTTAGATATGGATTTTTACTGTCAATATGACAGAGAACCAACCATAGAGGAAGAGAGGGAGGAATTAAGAGAAAATATACTCAGCCTTACGAGGTACCAAAATCAGTTCATAGACGAAACAAGAATGGCCATGCAGAAATTGGAAACGCAAATAGCAGAGCTCGCGATCATATTCAACAGCGAAACATATGAAGAGCAATCTGCACCTGAGGTAGGCAATGAGGAAACACAATGTCAGGCAATTGACCTGAAGGATGCCGAATTAAGGGAGATAGAGAGTTCGCAGCAGCAGAGCCGCGGCGCCGATGAGCAGGGCCGCGGCGCCGAAAGTTCTGAGGCAATACAGGAGACAGTGCAGAAGGTTCTGGCATCCGAGGCAGTGCAGGAAAGTGAGCGCCGCGGCGCCCAGAACCCAGAAATCGAGAAATCAGCACCCGCTGTGGCGACCGCACCCCAGGTGATGATACCATATCCTCAGAAATTAAAAACATGCACCCTTGACAAGCAATTCTCGGATTCGCGAGGTCCTCAAACAATTGCAACTCAATATCCCGTGTCTGAAGCATTAGAACAAATTCCGAGCTACGCGAGTTCATGAAGGATGTGCTTAGCAAAAAGAGGAGGATAGAGGATTACGAAACAGTGATGTTGACTGAGGAATGTAGTGCCATCTTACAGAGACAACTGCCTCAGAAGTTACAAGACCCTGGGAGCTTTACCATCCCATGTACTATTGGGAAGTTTGAATGTCAGAAAGCACTGTGCGACCTAGGAGCAGGCATAAATCTGATGCCCTATCTAGTTTTCTGCAAACTAGAAATGGGAGAAATCAGACCTACAAACATCACCTTGCAGTTAGCTGACCGCTCAATTGTTCATCCGAGAGGAGTCATCGAAGATATTTTAGTGAAGGTGGACAAGTTCATCTTCCCCGCCGACTTCGTTATCTTAGACATACAAGATAACGATGGAATCCCCATCATACTTGGCAGACCCTTCTTAGCCACAGGACAGGCACTCATTGATGTTCACAAAGGGGAATTGAAGCTTCGAGTAGACAAAGAAGAGGTGATTTTCAATGTGTTTCGAGCAGCAACTTTTTCAGAGGCCAAGGATAACTGCTCAGCCATTGACCTTAGCGAAGAAGCAGTGTCAGCCAAAGAGTTCGGATATGATGATACGCTTGAAGAAGTACTGACCACATGGGATGATGATAGTAGAAACGATCCAGATCTGATGGAGTATGCAAATTGGATGAATGCTTATGAAAAATGGGATACAAGGAAGTATGAAGAGCTTGGACAGGTACCAGAAAGATCATTACCATCCACAGAGAAGGCTCGGTGTTAGAGTTAAAACCCTACCCAATCATCTACAATACCAATACCTAGGTGAAGAAAAAACCTTACCAGTGATCATTTCATGCCACCTATCCACCGAAGAGATTGACAAACTGCTAAGAGTACTAAAGAATCACAAGCGGGCCATTGGATGGACATTAACGGACATAAAAGGGATAAGTCCATCAACGATGCATAAGATCCGTCTAGATGAGAAGCGGACCATCCATCAAGCCCAAAGGCGACTAAACCCAAACACGAAAGAGGTAGTGAGAAAGGAAATCTTAAAATGGCTCGACGCAGAGTAATCTACCCCATATCCGACAAAGACACGGGTAAGCCCAGATAAGTGGTGCCGAAAAGGGTGGAATAACAATGGTGACCAACGAAAGAAATGAACTCATACCTCGAACGGTCACCGGATGGAGAATTTGCATTGACTATCGCAAGTAGAATAAAGCAACCAGAAAAGACCACTTCCCGTTGCCATTCCTAGATCAAATGTTGGACAGACTTGCAGGGCATAACTACTCGCTTTTGGATGGATACTCGGTATCACCAGATTGCAATAGCCCCGTAAGATCGTGAAAAATCACATTCACTTGTCTTTTTGGTACATTTGCATTCAGAAGGATGTCATTCGGACTCTGCAATGCACCTGCAACTTTTCAGAGGTGTATGATGACAATTTTCTCAGATATGGTAGAGAGAACTATAGAGATCTTTATGGATGATTTTTCGGTATTTGGAGCATCATTCGATGAGTGTTTAAGGCATTTAGAAGCAGTGTTAAGCCGGTGCGAAGAATCTAACCTTGTGCTAAATTGGGAGAAGTGTCACTTCATGGTAACAGAAGGAATCGTCTTGGGACACAAAATATCAAACCAAGGTATTGAGGTGGACAAAGCAAAGATTTCTGTGATCGAAAATCTACCACCTCCAGTATCAACAAAAGGAGTCAGAAGTTTCCTTGGACATGCAGGTTTCTATAGAAGATTTATCAAGGATTTTTCAAAGATCTCAAAGCCTCTTTCCACATTGCTAATGACGGGGGTTGCCTTCGACTTCAATAAATAATGCTTATCCGCATTTCAAACGCTCAAGGAGAAGCTCATTTCAGCACCCATAGTCATTGCACCAAACTGGGAGCTCCCATTCGAACTAATGTGTGATGCAAGCGACTATGCAGTTGGAGCGGTGCTTGGACAGAGAATCGACAAGGTATTTAGATCTATTTACTATGCTAGTAGAACTCTAAATGACGCACAGTTAAATTATGCAACTACTGAAAAAGAACTACTAGCTATAGTATATGCATTTGAGAAATTCAGGCCATACTTGATCGGGAATAAAGTGATAGTATACACTGACCACTCTGCTATAAAGTACTTGATGACAAAGAAGGATGCGAAGCCTCGCCTCATTCGATGGGTCCTACTTCTACAAGAATTTGACGTAGAGATTCGTGATAAGAAAGGAACAGAGAATTCAGTTGCAGACCACTTGTCAAGACTGGAAAACACAGAGAGCCAGAACACCAAGGATGTGCAAATAAATGATCACTTTCCAGACGAACAACTGTTTCGAGTAAGTATGAATTCTAATTTACCTTGGTACGCTGATTTTGTTAACTTTCTTGCAGCTAAAGTACTACCCCCAGGCTTGTCAAGACAGCAAGTGAAGAGGTTTTATTCAGAAGTAAAGCATTACTATTGGGAGGAACCAATGTTATACAAACACTGTGCCGACCAAGTCATCAGGCGATGTATACCAGAGGAAGAGATGCACCAGGTTCTCACCCATTGCCACACCTTATCATGTGGTGGACACTTTGGGGCATCAAGAACAGCGGCAAAGGTATTGCAATGCGGATTCTACTGGCCAACACTCTTTAAGGATGCCCATACCTTTGTGCAGAGATGTGATAATTGCCAGAGAACAGGGAACATCTCAAGACGAAACGAAATGCCTTCGCAAGGGATATTGGAAGTAGAATTATTCGATGTGTGGGGAATCGATTTCATAGGGACATTCCCGCCATCCTTTGGAAATCAATATATCCTTCTGGCAGTTGACTATGTGTCCAAATGGGTAGAAGCAGTGGCCACCAAAGAAAACGACAGTAAGACTGTTCAAAAATTCCTCCAAAAGAATATTTTCACAAGGTTCGGCACCCCAAGAGCTCTCATCAGTGACGAAGGGAGCCATTTCTGTAATAGACAGCTGAATTCATTGCTTTCCCGATATGGAGTTTACCACCGCACTACAACTGCTTACCACCCTCAAGCTAATGGGCAAGCGGAAGTATCAAATAGAGAAGTAAAGAGCATATTGGAAAAGACGGTGAACGGCTCAAGGAAAGACTGGTCTATCAAATTGGATGACGCATTGTGGGCATACCGGACAGCATTCAAAACACCAATTGGTATGTCACCTTATAAATTAGTCTTTGGTAAAGCATGTCATTTGCCAGTGGAGTTGGAACACAGAGCATACTGGGCAATGAAGAAGTTAAACATGGATACCACGGCAGCAGGACAGAGGAGGCTACTACAGCTAAGCGAATTAGATGAATTCCGACACAATGCCTATGAGAATGCAAAGATCTACAAGGAACGAACGAAAGCATGGCACGATAAGAATTTGATACCAAAAGACTTTCAAGAAGGACAACAGGTGCTGTTATTTAACTCAAGATTGAGATTGTTTCCAGGCAAGTTAAAATCACGTTGGACAGGACCATACACGGTGGTAAGAGTATTCCCATATGGAGCGATTGAAATAAAAGGGAGAGAGGAGCGCTTCAAGGTAAACGGACAGAGGTTAAAACCCTACCGATCAATGAAATGGAATACATGAACTTGGTAACTTCTCATACCTTAAAATAACAGGAACTTGCGTCCGCTAAAAGACGTTAAAGACAAAGCTTGGGAGGCAACCCAATGTTTTTAATTATGATATTTCAATTTCTGTTTTTATTTTATTTCATCTTGATCAGTCTCACGGTCTTGGGTTCTTGTGTCTATGTTGTGTTGACAGGTGAAAGCCAAGGATGTGGAAGGCGAAAAATGAAGAGAAGCCAAGGATACCCAGAAAAATCGCCATAGCGCCGCGACGCCCATTTGCAGGGCCGCGGCGCCAAATGATCAGAAGACGCCCAGAAGTTTTCGCACCGCGGCGCCCAATTGCAGGGCCGCAGCGCCACAACGGAAAATCTGAATTCTGAAAGACACCCTGAGCCGAAGGTCCTATCGCCAAACCAAAACACCAAGAATGCTCCCCCCCTCACGGAATTCAAAGTATTATCCACCGCCACCACCACCATATTAGCCAAAGTCTGTAAGTGTTTTTTTCTTTTATTTTCTTTGAGTCTTGCACACATTGGGGACTATGTGTGATTTAAGTTTGGGGGTGTTTTATTTGTGTGACATGTTATGTTTTATTTAAGTCTTTTTATTTGTTTTATGTTTATTTTGAGTCACCAAAATTTTTCTTTTTTGAGTCATAACTGCCTGTCAAAGATCATGTATGCTGTAGTTGCTAGAAACACCTAGTGAAGTAAGGTGGAATAATGTAAAGGAATTGAAGCAACTATCTAAACACTTAGGTTAGATATGCCAAAAACTCACAGAATCTGTCTATTTGGAGTTTCTTGCTTGAATTATGCATGCTAAATGATAAATGCTTATGTGTTATGATTGCTTGCTATTTGAGGTAAATAGTTAGGATATGCATGTGAGGGAAATGACTCAGGCATTCCTTTGAGAGCCAATTCTTACCATTCTTTTCTATCCTCAGACTTTAAAAATATCCCTAGTCAAATTTGAGCCTAAATTTGAAACTTCTTCTTTGACACCCTATATTCCCACAAATTGTACCATAAGTGAAAATATGAAATAGTGGAGTACATTGTGTTAAAAAGAAGAAACAAAAAGAGTGAACAAGTTTGATGCACCCCAATGGAAAAGTAATAAGAAAGAGGCAAAAGCCTAAGTTTGGGGGTGTCTATTAGTATAATACACTTCACTCTCCCAAAACAAAAGAGGGGAAGGATAGAATTGAAGTGAAGGAAAGAATCAAAAGAAAAAGGAAAAAATTGAAAAGCCAAAAGAGCTTATGGTACAGAAAAATGAGCCTAAATGCCTATCTTTACCAACCCCTACCTAAGCCTACATTACAACCCTTAAAGTCCTGAAGATCTCTTTTATGCATATCTAGAATTAGTGGAGAATAGCAAGTAAGCATGCCATAGGAATTCTTGAATTTATATGCATGATTTAGTATATTGACTTCCATTAAGCATTGTAACACCCCATTTTAACCGGAGTCGAAACGGGATTACTGCTATGGTTGATTCCTAAATGTATTTTAAGGAGTCGCCACCTAATTATTATAGTGAATTAGGACACTTATTTTATTGCAATAAAAATACTGCAATTGACTTCCATTTAATGGTCTGCGAAATTAGTGAGATTCTGGATCAGGGTTCTTTATTATCCTAAAGGGAAGGGGTTAGGCATCCTTTAAGATCCGCTAACTTACGGTTGTTCGTTCAAACCTAGGTTAATTATTTATTGCTCTTTTTATTCTACCTATTCTAAGCATTTATAATTAAAATAAAGTGCACTACACAATAATAAAACTAAATTAAATGCGATATAAAATAACATTCCGGGACATCTTTTAGCCCTTTTTAGGCTTTCTGCACAAGATAATCTCCGGCTACCTACATAAACAATTAGTAAAAGTGTTAGTATCAGAATAAATAATTTTAAAGTAATGACAGGAATTTAATAAGTAAAGCAAAAAATAAATAAATCCGTCTTTTGCACAGAGGAGGCCTTGGAAATCAGACGGAGATTCCTTCATCGGCCAATATTATTAAAAGCAATAAAATAAATAAAACCTTCGTATCCGCGCCAAAACAATAATAGTTTTAAACACGGAGGGCTCAGATATGAAAAATATATAAAGTGGAACAGCCTAAACAAGTGCGGCTGCGAGAATTATACACCGTAGCATGTTGGTTATCCGGTGTAAGTGGAAGAAATCATCCTTGCCCAGAAAGCTTCATTTATTTTATTTTCCGTCTTTGCAACTGTGGAGGCCTCAAAAATCGACGGATAACTTTTTCATCGGCCATTCAAGTGTAGTATCTTGTTTATTATCAATTAACCAGCAAAAAGAGCCTAAAACCATCCAAAGAACGGTGGGCCCGAATATCGGTAGCAAAATGGCCAAAACTACCCAATAATATGGCAAATCACCCAACAGAATGGCTAAAAACAGAGCAATAATTCCAACCGACAAACGCAGCCAGTGACATAATAAGCCAACAATACCAAACAGAAAAATGCGAGCCCGCAACGCGAAGCAACAATACCAATGAAAAATGCAACCAGGCGAATATCAATGTCCGCTTGAGTTAAACTTCACGGAGTTTTACTCCGCGTATTACTAAAACAAGAAATCAAAACGATCCGCCAACAATGATTCCAAGAAATAAAAACAAACAAACATCAAAATCGAGCCAACAGGTCCAACGAACAAACGATTCAGAATCACCCAAAACGAAACATAACATAGTCGCGGAGTTTTAACAAACTCCGCGACATTCAAAATAATAAATCAGCCCAACAAAAGAGATACAAACAGTGATATTGTCCGGAGTTAACAACACGAAAAGCGGCAGCGTGGCGTCGCTTCCACGGCGAGTCGCGAGCAACGCCATAGTGGTTCGACGGTGGTACAGTGGCGACGGGTTTAAAATGGGAAGAAGGCGACGGGATGGTGGTGACGGGAATGAGGGTGTGGGCGACGGGACAGTGGGGGTGGTGGTGAGGTTCGACGGCGATGGGGTGATGTGTGTGTGTGAGAGAGGGTGTTCGCCGGAGCTTGGAGCTCCGGCGAAGGCGGCAGCAACGGGAAAGGGGAAGGGAGAGGGTGTGCGGGAATGGGCTGATGTTAAAATGGGCTAGGGTGTGCGGCTGGGGTAGTTTAAAATGGGGGGGGATGTTTTGTTTTTATAGGGTAGGATTAGGGTTAGGTATTTGGGGGGGAAAAATGAAAAGTGGGGTGTTGTTTTGGGGGGGAAATGAAAAGTGGTATTTGATTTTAGGGGGGGAAAATAAAAGAGGGTGTTTGGATGATATTAAAAATAGTGTTGGCTTGGACTGATTCAAATTGTGTCTTGGACTGGACTGGTTTGACAAAAATGCAAGGCTGGTTAATTATTTGAAAGACAATTATTTAAAAAAGATGCAAGATTATTAAAATTCAAATGCCGATGCAATAATACTAAAATGCAATATTTAAGACATGTTTAATGCCTGATTAAAAGTAAAATAGGATGTCAATTAATTATTTAAAGAGATGCAAATATTATTAAAATAAAACGACGGTGTAACAATAATAAACAAAATATTAACAAAGACATAATGCTTAATTTAAAATAAAAAGATAAAAATGCAAAAAATGCTGATTAAAATGCGGTGTGCTAAAATACTTAAAATTGCAACAAATATACAAAAAACGGGTCAAAATTGACTGTCAACAGCATGTCCCTCTTTGTACGGAGATGATGGAAGAGTCTTCGGACAAAGATGTTGACTTGTAGCCAATTTTGTCCTGTTTTATAAACTGGAACTCCAAAATAGGGATGATGCAGATCCAAAAAATGTCCCAGTGTCAAATAATGATGACACTGGGTCGTTGTGATGCAAAAATTAAAAAGCAAAGCTGACGCTGATTAAAAATGTCCCAGTGTCGAAGTATGATTGACACTGGGTTGCAGGTGATGTGGTGCTGAAAAAGACAAAGTTATTGTAGATGTTGATGGCGTCATTGCATAGACGCGATGCAAATGTTCGTCGTTGCATAGACGAAACATGGATGAAGCCGTTGCATAGGCTTAAAAGAAATGGCGTCGTTGCATAGACGCGATGCAGATGCTCGTCGTTGCATGGACGAAACATAAATGAAGCCGTTGCATAGGCTTAAAAGAAATGACGTCGTTGCATAGACGCGATGCAGATGCTCGTCGTTGCATGGACGAAACATAAATGAAGCCGTTGCATAGGCTTAAAAGAAAATGGCGTCGTTGCATAGACGCCGACGCAGACGCCGTCGTTGCATGGACGAAACATGAACGGCCGTTGCATAGGCTTAAATGAAAATGGCGTCGTTGCAGACGCGAAGCAGATGCTCGTCCTTGCCTGGCCGCAACCGAAATGCAGCCGGTGCATAGGCTTAAATGAAAATGGCGTCGTTGCATAGACGCGATGCAGATGCTCGTCGTTGCATGGACGAAACATAAATGAAGTCGTTGCATAGGCTTAAATGAAAATGGCGTCGTTGCATAGACGCGATGCAGATGCTCGTCGTTGCATGGACGAAACATAAATGAAGTCGTTGCATAGGCTTAAAATGAAAAGGCGTCGTTGCATGGACGCTGACGGATGCTCGTCGTTGCATCGAAACATGAACGGCCGTTGCATAGGCTTAAAATGAAAAGCGTCGTTGCATGGACGCGACGCAGATGCTCGTCGTTGCAGACGAAACATGAACGGCCGTTGCATAGGCTAAAAATGAAAAGGCGTTGTTGCATGGACGCTGATCACGGATGCCGTCGTTGCGTAGACGAAACATGAACGGCCGTTGCATAAGCTTAAAATGAAAAGCGTCGTTGCATGGACGCGATGCAGATGCTCGTCGTTGCATAGACGAAACATGAATGAAGTCGTTGCATAGGCTTAAAATGAAAATACGTCGTTGCATGGACGCGATGCAGATGCTCGTCGTTGCATAGACGAAACATGAATGAAGACGTTGCATAGGCTAAAAATGAAAAGGCGTCGTTTCATTAACGCCACGCAGATGCTCGTCGTTGCATAGACGAAACATGAATGAAGCCGTTGCATAGGCTTAAAATGAAAAGGCGTCGTTGCATGGACGCGATGCAGATGCTCGTCGTTGCATAGACGAAACATGAATGAAGCCGTTGCACAGGCTTAAAATGAAATGGCGTCGTTGCATGGACGCGATGCAGATGCTCGTCGTTGCATAGACGAAACATGAATGAAGTCGTTGCATAGGCTTAAATGAAATGGCGTCGTTGCATGGACGCGATGCAGATGCTCGTCGTTGCATAGACGAAACATGAATGAAGCCGTTGCATAGGCTTAAATGAAATGGCGTCGTTGCATAGACGCGATGCAGATGCTCGTCGCTGCATGGACGAAACATGAATGAAGCCGTTGCATAGGCTTAAATGAAATGCATTGGTTTATGAGCGTACCTGCTTTGTGACTTGCCTGGGTTGAGATAACGTCATTGCATAGACGTTGTGCGTTTGTAACCCGCATGGGCCTATTGTTGTGTTCCTGCCTTTGCTGATATGAAGATCCTGCACTCAAAGAAAACTTGTGAGTTTTTTAGGAAATGAGTGGTTGATTAGCGTCGACTCTGTAGCTTTGGCTCTTGACGCTTGCATTCTTGGTTTGCATCAAGACCTAGTTGGCTCGCTTTTTCTGTCTATTGCCATTTTCTTGCTGAATTCCTTAAAATGTCCCGATTTGAGTAATGAAGATGTTGAACTGGGTAAGGTTGCATCTTGACGCTATCAAGGCGATCAGGTAAGCATTTTTTTTTTATAATGAATGAAAAGCTAATGCGAGAATATGGACAATGTACAATTGAGTAGATGAGAATGCAACCCCCCGAAAATATGTAGGTAGTAATGGATGCAAAATATATGAGGATGCTAAACTCTCCAATAGACAAAATCGAGTCATGTGCAGAAACAAGGAAGAAATATTTCTAACGGTGTGGCCGGCGATGGATCGCCACGATCCCGCCGAAGTCAGGTCAAGACGTAGTTCATGCTGCAAAAATAAGATTTTTTATGATTTTTAAAATGATGCGGGACCGAAGCCGATGTGGCCGCCTACGTATCCCGCTGAGGGAATCAGGTCAAGACGTAGTTCGTGATGCAAAATGATTTTTATGTAATATGCATTTTGTTGTTTTTTTTCTGAAAAAATGGAAGACGACATTACGTTCTGACTCCAGTTGATACCAACAATTAGTATTGTGCATAAGGATGTTCTTTTATTGTTTTCAGTCTAACCGAGTTTGACTCTGGTGTAATTCACACAGTTTCAGATAGTACCTCAAACATACCTGAGTGTCGACACACTTGCTTGCATCCAAGGTTTCGAACTAAACGTAATCTCATGTTTCAAATGCCTCACTGAAAGAAGGTCCCATCTCACACATATATTCCAGTATTTTGAATTTTGGGACGTTGAGAGAATTGCGCTCACACTCAAAAAGATGTTCAATGCATGCAATTGTGATACCATAGGCTTGGCCGTCATGTAAGTATCCACTAATGTGAGAACCCTCAGTATAAGATCATGTAGGGCTTGTCACGGGCTTGTAATGCAGGCTTGGTGAAAGGAATGGATATCATTTGGGTAAAAGTGACTAATCATTCCTCGAGAGTTGGAATACGTCCATGCTTGATATTTGTGTGTTTTAATGCTGACTTGCTTTCTTTTTGTCCCAGTTTTTCTGTATTGACTTCTTTTGAATCCTTCATTTCGAGCCCCCTTTTTTTTTCGGGGTTATGTATTCCCCCTTTTTTTTTATTTTTTATCGGGGCTTTTGATTTCCTCTTTATGTGAAGTCGTCTCTGCTTTCATTCTTTGAGACTTTGACAATTTTTGTCTTTGCAAACTTCAGCTAGAATTTTGTCAGCCACTTGCACATTTCTAAAGCACTCGAGGAGGTCGGGCCAAGAGAGGGATAGTGCGTACGCACTCAGAAAGGTTATAGGTGTAATATGCGGTTGTCAAAAAATAGGTTTTAGGCTCAAAGGGGTGTACTAGGGATAATGTTATTTGGTAGGCTGAAAAGGCTCAAACGGGTCAAAGAAAGCCTACGATCATTTCATACACCGAGTGTTACTCAGGATTTCGCCTCAACAAACATTCAGGCCAAGTTCTAGATCACAATGCAATGCAATTGAACTTATTCAAACACTCACCACACAATGCATATGAAACGATGAGGTCGGTTTCATTCTTATCTTGGAAACATGCAAGACAATGTCATCTGCGGGTATGAATAAGAGGTACCAAAAGAATCTATGTTTACCACAAAAGTCAACCCATACTTATCACTTGTTTTTTTTTTTTTATGCACAACCATAAATGTGTTGGTATCAACAAAGTCAAACAATAATACTAAAAAAAAATGTTTTTTTTTAATAACATTTTTTTTGTATTTTTTTTTTTAATAAAGTATTTCTTCTTTTTGTATTTTTCAAATAATTGTTTTTTTTGTATTTTTTTTTGAATAAATGGTACCGAACCCGAATAGGGCTGCCTACGTATCCCGCCGAGGGAATCAGGTGCGCGTAGTTCATTCAAATATGTTATAAAATGTATGCTTGAAAACATATATTAAAAAAATAGCAATGTAAAGCTGTGCAAAAGAAATGATTGTCCGTTGTGGACAAATGCAAAGTAAAATGAATGCCCGAAAACATGATGAATGGGATGCATGAGTGAGACATGCGCTCTTTATTATTATTATTATTTTTGTGGTTTTTATTTTTGTGGTGTCGAACTCAAAATGAGTTGCCTACGTATCACACCGTGTGGTGAGAATCAGACACGCGTAGTTCGGAATAATTATGATAAAATGAATGATATGCGAAAACTATGTAATTAACGCTAAACATATTAATTTAATTTGCAAATATGAATAAAAATACAAAGTATAAAAGAATTGAGAGCGATGTCTCGTTGAATCTGGTATAAACTGACTTCTATTAGTCAACATAACTCTCGCTCCTTGTGATGACTTTTTTTTGTTTTCTTTTTCGAACGCCCTCGACTATTTGTGAGGACTGTTTTCCTGCAAAAATATGAGAAATAGGTGAGAGTAGGAAAATGACAAAATAACAAAATGAAGGGGTGTGACCATATAGTAAGAGACTCCCCTGATTGGTTCGACCGGACTGGTGGCTGATGCTTCACAAAGTCCAAGTCGCGCTATTCAAGAGTGATTTACACAGTAGAAGTCCCGATTGCAATGTTAGAGCAAAAAGTGCAAAAATGCAAATGCTCGAGCCCGGAATCACAAAAGAGCAATTATTGAATTAAATAATATGTACAGAGTTGCTAGCGACAAACAATAATAAACAAAAAACCTGCAAATCAAGCGCGTACCCTAATATGCTTGGGACCTCCCTTATGCGAGTGAGCCTAACGCCAAATATGCGGGATTATGATAAATAAGTCCAAGCCGTTAAACTGTAATGTTTTGTTGGAAATGGCGACCAAATGACGGTGCACTTTTCCCAATTTCGGCGTGTCATGACCAGGCTTGGATCCGTCTATCATTGTCACGCTACACATAGTATGCTAACGGGTCGTTGGGTTATGAAACCCGTCGACAAATTTTGGTGGATTTCTAATTGTGGAAACGATACCAAGGATCGGCCCACCTAGGGTGTATGCAGGCATGACTTAAAAAAAATGTGGTATAGCTCTATCCTAATTTTGCTAAAATTTGGCTTACTAGACAAAATAGTTCCCGAGCGGACTACTCGAGTGAGAAGGCTACGCGGCCACCGGTTGGACCGGATTCTCCGCGTCTATTACCAACTCTCCTAAATTTGGGTTTTGAAGAAAGAATTTTGCTGATGCACCAAGCGCACCTCGCGTGTAGTGTGTGATAGTGTTAATTTTCCAGAATGGAGGAAATATGAACGGAATGACAATTTAAGGAAAGCAATAAAAGAATGTAGCAATTAAAGTAGTTAATTACAAAATAAAAGCAAACAATATAAAATATTAACAACAAACATATAAGCAAAGTAAAGTGCAATATTTAATTAACCTGAGTATGTTATGATCAAGAACCTGATATCCCCAGCGGAGTCGCCATGCTGTAACACCCCATTTTAACCGGAGTCGAAACGGGATTACTGCTATGGTTGATTCCTAAATGTATTTTAAGGAGTCGCCACCTAATTATTATAGTGAATTAGGACACTTAGTTTATTGCAATAAAAATACTGCAATTGACTTCCATTTAATGGTCTGCGAAATTAGTGAGATTCTGGATCAGGGTTCTTTATTATCCTAAAGGGAAGGGGTTAGACATCCTTTAAGATCCGCTAACTTACGGTTGTTCGTTCAAACCTAGGTTAATTATTTATTGCTCTTTTTATTCTACCTATTCTAAGCATTTATAATTAAAATAAAGTGCACTACACAATAATAAAACTAAATTAAATGCGATATAAAATAATATTCCGGGACATCTTTTAGCCCTTTTTAGGCTTTCTGCACAAGATAATCTCCGGCTACCTGCATAAACACTTAGTAAAAGTGTTAGTATCAGAATAAATAATTTTAAAGTAATGACAGGAATTTAATAAGTAAAGCAAAAAATAAATAAATCCGTCTTTTGCACAGAGGAGGCCTTGGAAATCAGACGGAGATTCCTTCATCGGCCAATATTATTAAAAGCAATAAAATAAATAAAACCTTCGTATCCGCGCCAAAACAATAATAGTTTTAAACACGGAGGGCTCAGATATGAAAAATATATAAAGTGGGACAGCCTAAACAAGTGCGGCTACGAGAATTCGCCCTGCCAGCGCATGTTGGTTATCCGGTGTAAATGGAAGAAATCATCCTTGCCCAGAAAGCTTCATTTATTTTATTTTCCGTCTTTGCAACTGTGGAGGCCTTAAAAATCGACGGATAACTTTTTCATCGGCCATTCAAGTGTAGTATCTTGTTTATTATCAATTAACCAGCAAAAAGAGCCTAAAACCAGTCCAGCAACAGTGGGCCCAGAATATCAGTAGCAAAATGGCCAAAACCAGTCCAATAATATGGCCAAAACAGTAGCAAAAATGGCCGAAAATCAGTCCAACAGAATGGCTAAAAAACAGTAGCAATAATTCCAACCGAAAAACGCAGCCAGTGACATAATAAGCCAACAATACCAAACAGAAAAATGCAGCCCGCGCAGCAGCGATAACAATACCAACGAAAAATGCAACCAAATGAATATCAATGTCCGTTTGAACTCAAACTTCGGAGTTTTACTCCTAGATACAAAACAAGAAATCAAAACAGTCCGCCAACAACAGATTCCAAGAAATAAAAACAAACAAACACTGAAAATCGAGCCAACAGGGTCCAACGAACAAACAGTTCGTAATCAGTCCAAAACGAAACATAACATAGGTCGCCGGAGTTTTAACAAACTCCGGCGACATTCAAAATAATAAATCAGCCCAACAAAAGAGATACAAACAGTGATATTGTCGGAGTTAACAACACGAAAAGGCAGCGGGCAGCGGCGTCGCTTCCACGGCGAGGTCGCCGGAGCAACGCCGCTAGTGGTTCGACGGTGGTACAGTGGCGACGGGTTTAAAATGGGAAGAAGGCGACGGGATGGTGGTGACGGGAATGAGGGTGTGGGCGACGGGACAGTGGGGGTGGTGGTGAGGTTCGACGGCGATGGGGTGATGTGTGTGTGTGAGAGAGGGTGTTCGCCGGAGCTTGGAGCTCCGGCGAAGGCGGCAGCAACGGGAAAGGGGAAGGGAGAGGGTGTGCGGGAATGGGCTGATGTTAAAATGGGCTAGGGTGTGCGGCTGGGGTAGTTTAAAATGGGGGGGGATGTTTTGTTTTTATAGGGTAGGATTAGGGTTAGGTATTTGGGGGGGGAAATGAAAAGTGGGGTGTTGTTTTGGGGGGAAAATGAAAAGTGGTATTTGATTTTAGGGGGGGGGGGGGGAAAAAAAATAGGGTGTTTGGATGATATTAAAAATAGTGTTTGCTTGGACTGATTCAAATTGTGTCTTAATTTGGTGGTTTGACAAAAATGCAAGGCTGGTTAATTATTTGAAAGACAATTATTTAAAAAAGATGCAAGATTATTAAAATTCAAATGCCGATGCAATAATACTAAAATGCAATATTTAAGACATGTTTAATGCCTGATTAAAAGTAAAATAGGATGTCAATTAATTATTTAAAGAGATGCAAATATTATTAAAATAAAACGATTTGTAACAATAATAATAAACATAATATTAACAAAGACATAATGCTTAATTTAAAATAAAAAGATAAAAATGCAAAAAATGCTGATTAAAATGCGGTGTGCTAAAATACTTAAAATTGCAACAAATATACAAAAAACGGGTCAAAATTGACTGTCAACAAGCATGATGAATATGAGTTTGCGAAATATTTAGCTTCATATGGTTAGTGTGCTGAAAATTTCATGCTATATGATTCCTGCATATTACTCTGCTAACCTTCATGTTTTTCTAGTTAACATTTATGCAGCAAAAGTGATCAATGGCAGGGAGTCCTTTTATTTTTCGTTCTTTGAGTCTTTTTATTTTATTTCTTTCTATCTTTACTCGAGGGCGAGCAAAGGTTAAGTTTGGGGGTATTTGATCGGTGTATTTTATATACACCTTTTGAGTCAGTTTTAGTTAGTCTTTTGTCCCATTTTGCACATATAAGTGTCGTATTAGGATAGTTTTTCTTTCTTTTGAGTCAAAGTGGTTAAAATGGCCAAATAGCGGAAAAAGAGCAAAAAGAGGGCAAAAGAGGAGATGCCAGAGCTGGAAACAGAGAAAGTGGCGACCGAAGGTAAAATCCAGACCAGCGCCGCGCCCTCCTGCTGATCAGCGAGGCGCGGCGCCACCATTAGAGGTCGCGAAGACTCAGCGCGGCGCGCCAGAGACCAGATGCACGGGGCGGCGCTAAACATCCGAGAAGCCACAGAGTTGGCGCTGGCGCCTGAACAGCGAATATCAGGCGCGTCGGCAAAACACCCGACGGATTGCAGAACTTCCGGCGCGCGCATGCTGCGCAGGCGCGCGCCGCGAAAAAATAGGTTTTAGACGGATTTTGGGCTGGCCCGCAGGAAAAAGAGCGGTTTTCAGCCTATAAAAGGAGAACCCTAGGCAGTTTTTTAGGGTTCCCCTTCTTGCACAACACAAGACTTTTTGCTTGGAGATTGGACACCATTAGTTTAGTAATTTCTTTTTCCTTTCTTGTTCTTTATTTTAGTTTTGCATGATGAACATGGAATTAGTTCTTGTCATGTCAATGACTAGGAACTAATTCTCTTATAGGGCTTTCTATGTTGAATTTCTTGAAACTTATGTTATAAATTAATGCATGCTTATGGTTATTTTTCTTGTTGAGAGATCTATCCAATAATTGAGTTGAATTCTTGGTAATTAATTGACAACTAATTATCACTATATGATTTCTAATCAGATTCTGAAAAGGGGGGATTGTGAATATGCTGTAAGTTGGGTAGACATTCTTGGATTGGGGATGAAAATACCTCAATTATTTATGTAGCGTTGATGAGAGGCTTAACAACCCTAATTTTGCGCATTGTGCGTGACGGTCAACTAGGTTTTTGTTCTTAATCCTCCTATAAAGTTATCCTTATCACCGAAAGGTAGGTAAGGTGCGACATCTTGAGTGTTTATATAACCCTAACGGAGTATAAAACGATTTCGTAAACCCGCTTTCTCCAAAGAAGAATACCATAAGTTAATGCATTAGTAAGTAGCATAAGCGGATAGTAAGGATACATGGAAGCCCTATTCCCATCACATCTGAAGTAAATCTTTATATTTTACATAGTTTTCATAATTCTTAGTTATAAACAACCAAATCAATTATCAATTCGCCAAATAGATACTAGAAAATAGATAGTTGGTACTTGAACCCTAATCCCAGAGGACGATATTCGGTCTTATCAAAGACTATACTACTTGTCACGATAACGTGCACTTGCGTTTAAAGTGTGTGCATCTTACCGCGCATCACTTACGTACTTACTTAAGGATTTAATCATGTTTTTCCACATAACTTACATATCTTACATAACATAATCCGGCCCATTATGGAGGGATTTCTTATTTGGGAGCTTACTTTGATTATCCGTACGTGATAACGTAATCCGGCCCATTTGCGGGACACGGTGTACTGATGAATCATGTGACATAATCCGGCCCGCCTGTGGGGCTCGGTGTACTGTGGAATCATGTAGCATAATTCGGCCCGCCTGTGGAGCTCGATGTAATGTGGAATCATGTAGCATAATCCGACCCGCCTGTGGAGCTCGGTGTAATGTGGAATCATGTAGCATAATCCGGCCCGCCTGTGGAGCTCGGTGTAAGGTGACGTAACCCGGCCTATGTGTAGGCTCGGGGAAATATGGCGTAATCCGGCCTATGTGTAGGCTCGGTGTATCTCATAACGTAATCCGTCCTATTTGTAGGCTCGGTGTATTTTTTCCTTACATAACATTTTTAAACCATCTTTTCACTTCTTCTTAAGTCGTCATAACAACTTCCCATAAAGCTATTATAACAACCATTCATTTTAGAGAACTTAAGACACTTTTATTCTTACAACATTAGGAAAACTAGACCCAAAAATACTACGTACATACATACTTAAAAAGAATCATAAAACTCCTTTCTTTTTAAAGCTCAAGTCACACACTCTTTTGGAAACCATCTTCTTAACTTTTGAAATAAATTAAGAAGCCATACTTTTTAAAGTTAGTCATTTCCACTCATAAAATCCAGGCTTATAGTATTAACCCCTCGTAGTATACATTCTTTAAAATCATATCGCTTAAAACTTCAAAATCCTTAAAAGACAATCAAAGTTCGTAGTCTTAAAACTTCATAACATACATTCTTTAAAGTCCACTTACTTATACTTATAAAATCATATAACCTCCACTTTTAAAATCAATCCCCTTTTCACATACAAATTCAAGTCAATTTTTTAAACATAAAATCAACTTGCTTACTTTAAATAAATCAAGACACATAGCTTTAAATCAAATCTCATAACTTCCTAACCATTCTTACCAACATCTCCCATAAGACTTGGTAAGGACTTAGGATAACTTTAGACATATTTTGAACTTAGAATCAACAACTTGGACACTTCTTAACTTCTAAGAGTGGAAGGAATCATGAAATACTATCACATGGCTATTTCATACGTAGGATCATGCCAAAGAAGGAAAAGGTTCACATACCTCGCGACGACTAGCGACAAGTTGCAAAATGCTCCCAAGTACTTTATCCTTGCTAGCTTTTCCACCCCTTCAAGTAGAATACGCTACTCGTAGTACTTCAACCTATAATGGCCATAATACGTCCATTAACCTCTAGCTTCAAACGTAGAATAATACTAAGTATACGGTCTCTTATTCTACGGAAAATCGGGCAGCACTTCCTTTGTTTCTACATACTTTGCCACCTTTTTCAAGGCCGAATACAATAACCAAACATGCCACATTTAAGGCTCAACATACCAACCAATCAAAGGGGATTACACGCCTTACAATACGTGTAAAATTCCGCCCCACAATTCATACCAAGTAAGTTTAATATCCAAGCCATTCTCGGCCAACTTATAACCAATCCTAAGTCCTTTCCAATTCTTTTCCAAATTCCAAGTTCTTAGGTCTAACTTGTTATATAGTCATAGACAACTTCAACAATTACAATTTCCTTCTTTATATAACATGTGACGACTTATACTTATAATCAACTTGAATTGTAATCTTAAGCCTAAACATGCTAGTTTCGGATTAGGGTTCCAATAGCCAATATACATATCAAACTTCATAATATAAACATCTCATGCTTGCTAATATCCATAGTTACAACAATAAGTAATCTTAATTACTAAAACGACAAGAATTATACCTTTACAAGCCCTTAATCTTCCCAAGATTCAAAGTCGCTCCTTAGCAATTCTTAGCTCCTTTCCTTATGTTCCAATCCGCTCCAAGCACTCCTTAGAAGCCTATGAAGAACTCATCTTCAAGTCTCAACTTCAAAGTTGAAGAACTCCTTAAGTTTCCGCCTTGCGACTAATACGAAAACGCCACTTTTCCGAAATCTTTCTATTGAGATATCCTTACAATACCCTTAGGGACCTTGGGTTTAAGTCTTGTGAATATTGGACAACAATTGAAAAAATTTCTTCTCTCAAAAAGCTCAAAGCCGTGAGCCCTCTCTTCACAAGACTAGTTCTTGAATTTTTTTTACTAAGTATAGAATGAACAAGTCTTGCACTACTAGTAAGCTATATAACACAATGGAGGGTCAAGATCTCAAAAAATGTGTGGCTAGGATGAAGAACACATGGATAATAGCCAAGTGGACAAGTTGACTTGGTCAATAATATCAAGCTTGAAGACTTATCATCCACAATGGTCAAATGACCATCCAACCCTTGCAATTTTCGTCCAACACCAAGTGGGGGGGAGGTGCCACGTGTCGCCCTCCCATTCGTCCATAAAATTTCCGTAACCCTCGTGGGCCCCACAAAACGTAAAATTCCTCGGGTGGGCCCCACATGGCCAAATCCGTAAAAATAAATTTCCATAATGTTAATAAGTTCCATACTCTACAAATAATGCATTTTGAGAATCCAATTCTCAACAACGAACATTTTTCCTTTCCGACGTTCGGAAGATTTTCCGTCGTAAAAACAATTATTTCTTTCGTACCAATTTTCAAGTCTTGATTCCTTACATACATTCTCTTAGACATGTCCTGGACTTACGGGGTGTAACATCAGCGTTCATAGGAGAGTACCTTTCATGTCACTGCTTATGCGGATAAGTACTAATTATTTTCTTGACCCATTGGTAGAGGTTTTCCATGTGGGACAGAATCCATTGGACGGCTGAAAAGATATAAATTATTTTTAAAGGCAGGACATCTAGATTGAAAAGGAAAGAGAAAAAAACTTCAATAATTACAGTGCATATTCCATTCCTCTAGAAATTGGATGTACCTCGCCTGAATTATCTCAACGATTAGAAGCGCGACAAAACGTTCCATCCACCCCCTATCTCAATTCTCATAGACGATGGAGATGATAGGGAATTTACCTCGCTTGGAGAGTTGAACAATTCTATCACGAAAGAACCGTGGACATACAAATGGATCAAATGATCCAGTGTAAAGCTTTCATTGACTAAGTTGGAAAAATAACGTAGGCAGGTTACGATCCTCCATATTGACGGACAATATATGCAAGACATAAATTGTAAGTCATGAATATCTCGAGGATCACACGGTCGATTGGTGGGTCGAGTTTGAAAGTAAAAAGGTAGGTATATACGTTAGAGTACCCGGACCTGAAGGTGGTGATGTCATTATCCCGACCTAAAATGATGATCCCGGAGAGATCTTTCCAGCCACACTCATCTCAGACTCTCTTGAGGTCGGAGGCTTTGATAGATGATGGCCATTTTCTAGCTTCCTCCCCTCTGTCTGATTTTTTGGAGGTCGTTTAATGCCGAGTTCAGTATCGAAGTGGAAGGTTGATGGGAGCATATGGAAGGATCTGGGTTCAGCAGCAGCTTAAGTACTAGAAGATTCACTAGTGCTTGTGGCATTGTCGGTGGCCGGTGGCGGTGTTTGAGTCAGTGAAGAATTTCTTGAAGAAGATCGAATAATATATGCCATTGATTTGAAGATATAAAGATATGAATGTATGAAGGTATGAAGATATGAAGGTTTGAAGGTTTGGTGATTTGAAGACTTCAAGATATGAAGACTTCAAGATATGAAGACTCGGAGATTAGAAGAAATTCGAAGGATTAGAGGAAATTTATCAAAAGGTAAAAATTAAGAAGTGAAAAAAGAGGGAGGTGAGTTCGTCATTGCAAAGAACATTTCAGTTTCTGAATTGAAACGACGGTTCAATCAGAAGGAGACACGTTTTGGGAGTGGCAGAGTGAAGAGACGTGAGTCATATCACGGAGAAGGTCAAATGGTTAGCTTTCCGCCTATTTTGGAGTAATTTGAAGGGAAGCTTACTAGGGAAGGCATCGAGGAAATTATTTTCACTTCACATCACTTCGATAATTTTTTATCCGGGAAGTGTTGGGACTATATGTATACTGTAGAAACCGACACGACACGTGGCATGGTTTATGTTTGAGGTCGAAGGGAGTATACTTCGGGGTGAGTATGGATTGAAGAGTAGGACCGGGCAAGGGTCGAAGCAAGTGACACCGGATAGGCGACCGAAGGAGTTTAATGCAGACCTGTTCCGAATTTGGTCTCAGTCGTTACTCTTTGGTCATAATGTGGCCATTATTGTCATTTAATTTAAAGAATGATTCTCGAGCATAAATGTCATGTATTCATAGCTATAAAAGGAGTCCAACCTTCATGTTGGAGGGGCATCTCATTCTATTTTTCACTTACTTGCATGACTTAACTGTAAACTTAGACTGACCAAACTCTCAATATTGGCTCGGGCTCGAATCAATTTAGCTAAAGATCGTTCCAAGCTCTTTAACAAGTTTCAATCAAGATATCATCAATTCAGGCTATTTTTTTATTTATTGTTCTCGTTTATTTTTTTATTATTAATTGTTTATTATATTTATTTACAAATCGATCCACGCGTCCTTAAAATTACTTAAAAATTCAACGGTACCTTTTTGGGATAAACAATATACATGTATTTACAGGTTCATCTGAAGATAGTAAATCACAAATGCTGACTTTGAATTGAAGTTTTGTCCGTGATAGTTGAGAATCGACTCGAAGTTATAATTGACTTCAATCATTAAGTGGAGAATTTTACGTAGTTTTCACATGGCAAAAGTATAAGGTTAGAAAATGAACAACAAAGATAGCACATGGACCATAAATCATTAAAATTCAGGGACCATTTTATGTACGTAGTTTTAAACTTGATCTATTCGAATTATGTGCATGTATATATCATCATGGCTTATATGATGATGAAGTGCTTTATATATATAAAAAGTTGTTTGATTATTTCTGCAATCACAAGACGATGAGTGTTACTATATATATTAGAATTGATGTCACCAATATGCCAAATCCGACACCAATCTCAGACTTATGTACCCCTAAATTCCTTGAGCACATTTTGTATTGTCCCACCTCACATGCTACTACTACTGATATTTGTGTTGACCAGAGGAGTAAAAGTGATTTATTTTGTGTGAATTCACCCATCTGCAGATTGAAATATTGCAAAAGCAAACAGGTTAGGTCAGTCCACATGTTAAATTAGTATAAATAAGTAAAGCTGAAAGGCGTCGGTTGGTTGGTGAATAAGTTAGATTGAAATTATAATATCGGATTAAATAATGATATACAAATTATTTAGTGGATATATTTTTATTTCGAATCACCACAAAGGTGCGGGTTAGGTCTGGGTACACTCAGTGTCGGATTCAGGCAACATAATCTGGTAGTGCAAACATCCGAAGTAATATTTTTTTGCGCAGCAAAAAAAAATTCATGTTAAACGCCAAAACGACGTCGTTTTGGTGAAAATTTAAAAATTCTGGTGGTGCAGTCTTAGAGTAAATCCGCCACTGCGTACATTATATTCTCCTTAAATCATACTTGTGAGACTACAATGAATTTGTTATTGTTGTATAGTTTTATTTATAATAGATATTTGGTTTATTGAGTTAAAAATGAATTATTCCTTATCCCGAAAATCAAATGATATGCCACAATACAATTTTTAAATTATTGGTACTTTGTCCTAGGAGGATAACAACACAAAGGTGAAATGTGTATACGTTGAGTTTCTTTTCTTTCATCTTTTTTAAACTAAGTTTTAATCCTCGTTTTCCTCTCTGTTTTTAATTTTTCAAGATAATAGAGAGATTTATGATGATATCACACATCGCATTGGTATGGTGTGGAGTGAATGAAATGAAGGCTTGCATCCGGAGTCTTGTGTGACAAAAATGTATCACCAAAATTTAAAGGCAAGTTCTACAGAGTGATGGCTAGACCAACTATGTTGTATGGGGCGGAGTGTTTCCCAGTCAAGAACTCTCACGTTCAGAAGCTGAAGGTGGCGGAAATGAGGATGTTGCAGTGGATGTGTGCGCACACGAGGAGAGACAAGATTAGGAATAAAGATATTTGAGATAAAGTGCGGGTAGCCTCGGTAGAGGACAAGATGTGGGAAACGAGGCTGCAATGGTTCAGGCATGTACATAGGAGAGATGTGAATGCCCCAATGCGGAGGTGTGAGAGGTTGGCTATGAGTGGTTTCAGGAGAGGTAGAGTTAGGCCAAAGAAGTATTGGGAGAGGTTAGACAGGACATAACGCAATTTCATCTCACCGAGGACATGGCCTTAGATATGAGGGTATGGAGGACACGAATCAAGGTAGAGAGTTAGTAGGTAGTTGGGCATGTCGCGCTTCATATTATTTGTGTAGTATCTTGTCCATTGATTTCTGGTATTATCTGCTATCTGTTGTGTCATGATCTCTCTACTTTGTTTTGCTTTACTTTACTTTATTTTCTTCAAACCTTATCTGACCTTCTTTGTCATGTTTTGTCTTGAGCCGAGGGTCTTTCGGAAACAACCTCTCTACCTTCCAAGGTAAATGTAAGGTATGCATACACTCTACCCCCTCCCCCACCCCCCAATTCCACCATGTGCGATTATATCGAGTATATTATTATTGTTGTTGTTATTTCTTTGAAAAATGGTCGTTTCCGTTATCTGGAAACACGTATAAAAACAACATATGGAATTTCTTTTATTAGTTAAAAATGAAACATAATTAAGCATTTTGAGACTTTGCATCTAATTTAGACATACACTAATTTTTGTTAAAATTATTAAGTAAAAGGGCCCATGTATATGTTGTGTATATTATGTATATTTGTCCCTGGCCTTTAATAGATCGCCCAATAAAGAAAGGCGACCCATTAAAGGCCAGCCCATATGATATCATATCAGTCGAAGTACTTAGGGCAGTCTGTCTATTGTGGTTGGACAGAACATTCGAGACTCACCTTTTTCTTATCTTCCTCAAGAAGCTTTCTCATCTTCCTGAGTACTTCTCCTCTGTAAACATTTTTTCTCTTCCATTAATGGAGATAATGAATATGTTCTGACCCTCTGTTCCGGTAGCCTTCTCATCGTCTGTAAAGAAGTGTCCTCTCTGAAAACAAGAGAACACAGTCTTGAGAAACATCAAAAAAGGAACTTACCGACATCACCTTCTCGCACTAGTGGTTGCGTTAATCGGCGGTGTCGGATTCCAACATGGTATCAGAGCCGACTATCCCGCGATCGGCATGCGTCGCCCGAGGTATCTTGTACTTTGAAATCATCAAGAGTTATGTATGTCTTGATCTGAGGTATCTTGTACTTTGAAACCTTGTTCAGATCTTGTTTGTGCATACTGTTTCTTGTTTACTGGTTTACCGTTTGTGCATGTCTACTGTTCCACTCATCTTGATAAAACTGTTGAAGACTGTGTTCTACTGTAATGATGGTAACAGATCCTCCTATTGAGAGTAGTTCCTCCGAAGATGGAGTAACTGTACCTATTCCTAGGGGTTTGGTGGCTAGTACCTCTAACTCCACTACCCTTGACCACAACCATCCTCTATTTTTACAAGCCTCTGATGTTAGTGGTGCCTCTTTAATATCCTTTCAGTTACTTGGCTCTGAAAATTATACAGTCTGGAGCAAGTCAATAAGGATTGCTCTCCTTGGAAGAAATAAACTAGGGTTTGTGAATGGAAACTGTACTAAAAATCAGTATGGGATGGAATGGTGGGAACAGTGGGACAGAGTCAATGCTGTTGTTCAGGCTTGGCTAATGAATGTTGTCTCTAGTAGCTTATTGAGTGGTGTACTATATGCAGAGACAGCATATGAGATATGGGAAGACCTAAAAGAAAGATTCGATAAAATAGATGAGTCTAGGACCTATGACTTGCATAGGGAAATTGCTACACTTTCACAAGGGAACTCTAGTGTGGCAGAATACTACACTAGACTTAAAAATCTCTGGGTAGAATATCAAGCCATTGTGCCACCACCTAATTGTGGATGCCCTACCTCTAGGGACTTTACTAGCTACCTTCAGACGTAAATCAGATCAATTTCTTATGGGCTTAAATGAAAGTTACATGCAAGCTAGGAGCCAAATTCTCCTCATGTCACCTCTTCCAACTGTCAATAAAGCCTACTCTATGATAGTGAGTGATGAAAATCAAAAGGGGATATCTGCCAAGAATGTAGGAATTCTTGGAGCTGGTCCTACTACTACTGCTATGTACTCTAAGACTGGAAATCAGAGGTCAAAGAGGAATAACCTTGTTTGTGAAGAATGTAAGGTGAGAGGCCACACAAAGGAATCCTGCTATAGATTAGTTGGATATCCCCCTGGGTTCAAGTCCAAAAGGAAAGAATATGCTGCTCATAATGCTCACAATAGAGGATCTGAATCCTCCTCTGAAGCATCTAAAACTAGCTGGGAAGTTGAAGGAGCACCAAAGTTCTCCAAAACACAGTATGAGCAGATTGTACAACTGCTGAACAACAATCATACACAGACAGGTGCATTTCAGAACTCTCAAGGTAGTCAAAATTCTGCAAATATGGCAGGTATTTCTGAACCCAGAGCTCTGCATGTTTTCAACACTAACAAAAATTGGATAATAGATACAGGTGCTACAAACCATATGGTATCTGACCTAAATATGTTAGATAAAATCACTGGTAATGATGAGTCTACCATGTCAAAGAAGGTATTCTTACCCAATGGTCAGTCTGCCCATGTTACACACACTGGTATCAGTACACTCCCAAACAGGAGTACATTGGAAAATGTTTTCTTTTTACCTCAATTCAAGTATAATCTACTATCTGTTTCTCAACTAACAAAAGAGCTGAAATGTACAGCCATCTTCTATCCTGACTTCTGTTTATTTCAGGATCTTTACAGTGGGAAGGTGAAGGAGATTGGTAGACTCCAGGATGGGCTATATGTACTAACTAATCATACACAGGACTCAATAAAGACTGTCCTAAATGTGCAAGCTACTAAGCCAAAGATAATCATGACAAAAGAAGATATTACTCATGGCATAAGTGGGCCACACCTCCAAGGTACTCAGTAAACTGATCAATGCTAGTAATGACAAAGTTGCTGAGGCAACAAAAAACTGTAATGTGTGCCCTTGTGCAAAACAGAATAGATTACCCTTCTCTAATAGCACTACTTATAGTAATAATGCATTTGATATTATCCACATGGACCTATGGGGTCCTTATAAGACTGAAACATACAATGGAAAGAAATTTTTCCTCACCATTGTAGATGACTACACCAGGATGACCTGGATATACCTACTCGCACTCAAATCAAGTTTGTGTTGTTATTAAAGACTTTCTTAAATACATTTCTACTCAGTTTAACCAAATTGTCAAAATCATTAGAATCGATAATGGAGCAGAATTTGTCAATGATACTTGTCAAAGTGCTTTAACTTAGGATCATTCACCAAAGAAGTTGTGTTTATACCCCACAGCAGAATGGTGTTGCAGAAAGAAAACACAGACATATACTAGAAATAACCAGGGCAATAAGGATGCAGGCCAATATTCCTTTAATGTTTTGGGGCCTATGTGTGCAGTCATTTGTTGTCTTACTCAATAGACTACCTTCCTCTGTCACTCATACTACACCCTATGAGGGCCTCTATCACAAAAAACCTTCCCTAAGTCATCTAAGAACTATTGGGTGTCTATGTTTTGCTAATGACTTAACTGTTACTGATAAGTTACAGTCTAAAGTCAAAAGGTGTGCTCTTATGGGTTATTCTGAGACACAGAAGGGGTATATCTTGTATGACATGGATTTCATGTCCTTTGTGGTCAGTAGAGATGTTACCTTTAGAGAAACAGAATATCCTTTTAGAGGAAATATATCTGAGAATCCAGTCTTCCAGAACTTGGTTGATAACAATGAATACCACAATATATCCCAAGAAAACTTTCAGAAGAACACTGACAGTTCAGAAAGGAGGTGTGTTGATATTACTAATATTGAATCTGTTGAGGACATCATTTCTTCTCATAATAATTCTGTAGAGGAGAACACTGATACTACTCTGAAAATTGCTGATCACTCAACTAGAAAGTCCAGCAGACACAAACAACCTTCTATATGGCTCAAAGACTTTGTCACCACCAATGCCAACAATGTAACCTATCCTATTAGCAAATATATTTACTATGATAGCCTAAAACCTGCATATCAAGCTTTCTTAACTTCTGTGTCAGAACTGGTTGAACCAAAAAGTTACTTGGAAGCCTCAAAAGATCCTAGATGGGTAGATGCTATGAAAGATGAAATAGATGTCTTGCAAGAAAACCATACTTGGGAAATTGTTACATTACCAAAAGAAAAAAAAGCCTATAGGCTGTAAGTGGATCTACAAGATAAAATATAAAGACACTGGAGAAATAGAAAGACTGAAAGCTAGACTTGTTGCAAAAGGCTATAGTCAACAAGAAGGCATTGACTATCAAGAAACATTTTCTCCTGTTGTTAAAATGGTTACTATAAGAACTATTCTTTCTATTGCTGCTTCCAGAAGATGGCATATCCATCAAATGGATGTGTATAATGCTTTTCTTCAAGGGGATCTTTTTGATGAAATTTACATGTCTTTGCCCCAAGGCTTCAGTAGCCAGGAAGGCAGTAACCTTGCTTGTAAACTTACTAAATCTCTGTATGGGCTGAAACAAGCTCCAAGACAGTGGAATTTCAAACTTACTGAGGCTCTGGTTCAGATGAATTTTAGACAATCTGAATTTGATCATTCACTATTTCTTAAACAAGGTAAGCAGGATATAATTATCATTCTTATCTATGTGGATGACATGTTAATTACAGGGAACAATATAAGTCTCATAAAGGAAACCAAGCAGTCTCTTCATAATATTTTTAAAATGAAGGATCTGGGGGAACTAAGGTACTTTCTAGGAATAGAATTTGCTAGATCCACCAAAGGAATTGTTATGCATCAAAGGAAGTATGTCTTAGAACTTATTTCTGAACTTGGCCTAGCTGCTGCCAAACCTTGTAATACACCCACTGATGCTAATGTGAAACTCACCACAAAAGAGTATGATGAGTATGTAGAAGCGAGTTCTAATGCAGAAAACCGATCCAGCTGATGATCCATTAAAAGATATCAGTTCCTATCAAAGGATAATTGGTAAGTTGCTATATCTTACTCTTACTAGACCAGATATTGCTTATAGTGTGCAAACACTTAGCCAATTCCTACAAAATCCAAAGAAATCACACTATGATGCTGCACTCAGAATTGTAAAATATGTGAAAGGTAAACCTGGACAAGGACTGCTATTATCTAGTAACAAACAAGAGACTTTAACTAGTTTTTGTGATGCAGATTGGGCCTCGTGTCCACATACTGAAAAGTCTATCACAGGTTATTTAATTAAGTTTGGAGACACTCTTATTTCTTGGAAATCAAAAAAATAGAGCACAATTTCTCGCAGCTCTGCAGAAGCAGAATATAGAAGTCTTGCCAATACTGCTGCTGAAATTACATGGCTTCTGGGTCACGAAAGACATCGTATAACCATCAGCAACCAATCCGTGTGTACAATCGATAAGAAGTCGATTATACAAATGGCAGTCAATCATGTGTTCCATGAAAGGACTAAGCACATCGAAATTGATCTTCACTTTATTAGAGAGAAGATTCGACAAGGGATGATTCAAACGAGTATATTAAGGCAGCGAAGCAGATATTCTTACAAAAGGGTTAACAAGATTACAACATCTACATCTTTGTTCCAAGCTAGGCTTGCTAGATATATTCGAGCACCCAGCTTGAGAGGTTGTTAAAATTATTAAGTAAAAGGGCCCATGTATATGTTGTGTATATTATGTATATTTGTCCCTGGCCTTTAATAGGACTGGCCCAAATAAAGAAGGCCAACCCATATGATATCATATCAGTCGAAGTACTTAGGGCAGTCTGTCTATTGTGATTGGATAGAACATTCGAGACTCACCTTTTTCTTATCTTCCTCAAGAAGCTTTCTCATCTTCCTGAGTACTTCTCCTCTGTAAACATTTTTTCTCTTCCATTAATGGAGATAATGAATATGTTCTGACCCTCTGTTCCGGTAGCCTTCTCATCGTCTGTAAAGAAGTGTCCTCTCTGAAAACAAGAGAACACAGTCTTGAGAAACATCAAAAAAGAAACTTACCGACATCACCTTCTCGCACTAGTGGTTGCGTTAATCGGCTGTGTCGGATTCCAACAATTTTATTAGGGTGTGTTCGGTACGAAGGAACACATTTTTCAGGAAATTTTTTGTAATGACATTTTCATATTTGGTAGGTAATTCTTTTTTTGAAAGTTTCTTAAAAATGCGGAAAATAACTTCTGTAGTAGAAGTAGAAAAACAAGTTCCATAAGCCACATTCCACATTAATTGTATCCTCCCCACCCTCCAACACAACTCATGTTCACCCCATTCCAGATTCTCCACCAACCCACACCCCTACCCTTTCCCCCACATCCCATAGTATTTTTTTAAATTATATATAAATGCTTTTGGAATAATATTTTTTGTTTATATACCAAACATTAAAAAAAATAAGTAAAAGACCCACATATTTTCTTGAAAAATATTTCTTTCATACCAAACACACCCTAAGTGTGTAAGTGTTGAAGAACCAATGAGGATCCCATCTAAAAGGGAGAAATAAGTTTTCATTGAAAATCGAGAAACGTAATGCTAAAAAATCATGTCACTCAAGAATAAAAGCATTTACGAGCAGGTAGTAGGGGCGAGCATGAGTACAGGGTACCTAGATATCCGATCGGAATCGACACTAACGAATATGTTCCAGATAGTAAAATTAGGAACCGATCAATGTCGGGTTCAGTTCCGACAAATAGAGACAGGGTACCCAGACCCGAAACCTATGAAAAATTGAGTTCAAATTGGCTATATCGCCAATGGAATGACTATATTCAGCCGAACCCTAATCCTCTTTTCCAAATTCAAGCCACCATTTCGGAAAACCAAGTTATGGTTCTTGTCTCTTCTCTGTAGGAAAAATGATAACCTCCCCTCTTCTATTTTTTTTTTGTATGAATGAATATTCGGATTAGTTTGATTTGATTAAAGTCGTGAACTAGGTCTTAGGATAATTAATTGAACTTCTTGTTAACTTAGCTTAAGTATTGTTTGATTTAGTTTATTTTCTTCTCCATATTATCCCAAGCTGCAAATTATGTTTGGTTCTCATGTTCTAAGATTTTTCAAATCAGTGAACGACAAATTATGTTATTTGCTGCCTTTCCTTTCCAGCAAGTTTGTTTAAAGTTCATTGTTGAATTTAGTTGTAATGTGATCACTTTGTCTAATTTTAAGAATAGGATGTCAACTTAACCTTTACTAAGTTTATTTGATGGTAACATACTAAGTTTATTTGATTTTCCCAAATGATAACAGTATGCTTTAAGCAACAAAAAAAATTTACAGGATATTCGGGAACCTACCCGGAACCGCAGGGTCCGAGTAGATTCCGGATAATGATTGCTACGGGTAGGTTCCGGATAGCAAATTTAGGAACAAATCTTTTACTGGGTAGGGTTCGGATTTTCAAAAAAGTTAGGATACCCGGACCCGCTCACCCCTAGTAGGTAGGAAGAAAAGATCTCTAGAAAGTTTTATATCATTCTATTTCATACGCTCAACCAATAATCAATGGTGACTGTCCTCCGGGGCATAGTCCAGTGGTAAAGCACAGCGCTTATAAGGCGCTCTGCATGGACAAAGATGAGTTCGATTTCGCAAGCACGAGAAATTTGCATGTGAAATTTGACCTGTCTCATCGACAACAGACGCTCCCGTAAACTACCAGCGAAAGACATCCCGCGATTCTTGGTGATGTTGATGAAGGACCATGTCATCACCTCGGGACGTCTCATACTAGTGAAAGAATCGACGCAGTTCGATTATCAAAATATATATATATATATATATATATATATATATGTCAGCAATGCTTAAAGTTTCTAAAGGGAAAAGGAGAAAAAAGGTATATTAGCTCATACATTTGGTCAGACTGTTATCTTTTTATCCTTTTACCAATAGTAAGTTAATTAGTAACAAAGTCCTTGCAGTGCCACAATGGGGAAGTATTCTACTTTTCTTAGTGCCGAAAGAAAGAAAAAGTGATATGAAGATGCCAAGCAAATTTGAATATGGTCCTATACGAACGTGCAACTTGGATAATATTTGCTTTTTGAGTAAAAGGATATCTATAGTATACAAAAATACAATACTCCCTCCGTCTTAATAAGACTGTTTTAGTTACTATTTAGACACTCAAATAATATGTTTTTTGAATTGTTAATTTATTATGATTTATAATATTTTTTATGTAGTTTTTAAATATATAAATTTTATTTAAAAAAATTAAAAAAATTATATTCAAATTTACAATGAATATTAGTTATTTAACCTTAATAATGCAAATAAAGACAATTTTTTTAACCTTAAAAAATTTATAAAAATCTTCAGGCTGAGATGTGAATATATTGTTCTTTAAGGAGATTCAAACTCCACTACAGTAGAATCTCACTGGTCCAACAGTAATACTCTCACTTGTTCTCTTCAAAATACAACAATATGAAAATGTCGTATAGCTCAAAGAACTACTTATTGAGTTCAAATCTCCACCAATTAGACCATTTCCATTCAACAAAATAATACTACAACTATCTTTTAATTTGTAATGGATAAGTTGGAAATTTAGTAGGCGTCTGGCCATAGAAATCATTTTTTTTTTATTTTATGAAAAAAAAAATTGAAGATGAAGTTGTGTTTGGTATACTTTTTGCAAAGATCATTTGCTTGTTTGTGTATTTTTTCTAGAAAAAGTAAAATATCATTTATACCCTCCAACAAAACCACCCAACTTGATTAATTTACCTGAAACATATAACCAAATCTCTTCTAAAAGAGTAATATCTCATAATGGATAATCACATAATGACATAAATTGAATTTCATATATATTTTTAAGTACAAAAAAATTAGTTCACTAATTCAAATGTTACTCTTTTTTTTAATCTATCTAATAAACTAAAACTCAATTAAATAGACTCGACCTGACCCGACCTAACCCAAAATCCAAATCAGTGGCACACATTAGATGAGATGCATAGAGGTGAAGTTAAAATGAATCAATATTACAAATATAAACCAAATATAGATATCATAGCCCACATAAACAACAACCATACCAAATCAATTGATTTATCACCACCTCCAATGCTCGAAGGCACACCCCGCCAATATTTATATATTATATATGCATCTCCAATTGGGGTCTAAAAGAGTAAAACATAACCTACCTCGGAGACGAGCAAACTCGTCAAGAACCTCAAGATTTCTCATTTCCTTTTCTAAAGCTTCAGAATGCTCCCAATCTATCAAATAAATATTATTCGTAAGAAACGAGTTCGTAGACACTCTATTGTTATGATAATAATTCGGGTCCAAAAAGTCAATCCCGAGCTCCGAAGGTCAAAACTCTAATTTTATCACAAAATCAGATTCAACATAGTTAAAATATTACTCTACGAGGTTAAACGAGTCCAATGATAGCCATATTGCTATATTTTAATTCGAAATTCAAAAATAAACCCAAAAAGGTAATGTAGAGCCCCCAAGGACAAAACTAAAGTTATATTACAAAATTGATTAATCCATAACATATATAGCGTAGACCCAGAAAATCACCACTTTCATTCATGAATCGATCCCTAAATCAAGATTTTACCATTTCACAATTTTTTAGCTCAAACTTCTAATTTCTACAATCCAACCACGGATAAAATGCTAAATAAAAGGTGGGATCATGGAAAAATACATAAGCAATGATTAAAAACTTACCCTCTCTTCAAGACGAGAAGAACATCACAAAAATCAGAGCCCAGAACTCTCAAAATTAATTTTGAATGTATGAAATGAAGTCAGATTTGTTTAATAGTCGCGGGCGCCACATTTGCGGTCATACAAAACTTGCGGTCACACCAACACCAGCAATTTCTCGACAAGGTAAAATGATCATAACTCCCTCATACGACGTCGAACTTCAACGATTCTTTTTGTTATGATTTTGTCATCATGATACGGATCTAATGGCTCAATAGAAAAATATTTAAGAGCTCATTTGCTCAATATGGTATCCTTTATGCCCAAAAAAACGACGCTGAAACAAGCGCAATACATTCCAAATTCATTTGGAACTCATCAAAATCTCAAGAAAACTTGCGGACATTCAAATCATCGTATAGACCTATTGAAACTTCCAAAACATCGACAAGGTGTAATCTTGACTTGATATTTACCGTGGTCAAATCCTTTATATTAATTAGTTTCTCAATCAAAGGTTCAAACCACTCCCGAGTCCCTCGGGATTCGTCTCAACCACTCGACTAAGTCATAAATCACGTTTTGGATCTAATGAAATTGACAAAACTCCGACGCGGACCCATTTACTCCTGATATTGACTTTGGTCAAACTTCCCCATTTTCTTAACTTAAGAACTTTCAACTTTACTGAATTTGATCCGAAACTCACGTGATTGCCTCGTAAACCGTGTCTCCTATCACCGCAAGTCACAAATGATCATACGAAGCTAACGAAATCAACAAATTTCCAACCTGCGTCTTATTTCTTTGTGTGACCATCTTTTCACCATGAATAGACATAGTAATTTGTCAAAATTAACTAAACGAACTTTAAAATTAGTTCCGTAAACTTCTACAAATCATAAATAATATTACAAATCAAATTAAATATTCAAGTCGCCAATCAGAGCACGATTTTTTTTAAAATGAGCAATTAATCAAAATAATTAATTACTGAAATTTCCAAAATGCAATCTTCCCTCAAAGTGAACTAAATGATATCCGTTTCACTTCAAATTTTATAAATAAATCAAAAAATATACGACACCCAAAATAAAATATCAATTCTCAAAAAGGCCGACAGGACCGTTACATGATTGAATGACTAAGACATCAACACAAAATTTTATCAAATTTCTGTCTTAAATCGTACAAGTAGAAATAACATTCCTTTTTTCAAAGATGACCATCCAAGCTTTATTTCCTTTAAAGCTTCGGGACCAGATGAGCTACAATCTTATTTTTACCAAATATTGGCACCTTGTTAAAGACACTGTCCTAAAAGTATATGTATGTCCTACAGACAATTTGTATTAGGACAAAATATATTGTATACACATTCGTACTGATATTGATGATGATTAATATTGTGACATTTGCATTTGTTGAATTATTAGTTGATTGTTTATAATATTCTATAAATGCATCCCTAGAGTTCACGTGTTTATTAATGATGTGAGAATTAATATTATAATGTAACTCTTAAATCACATCGACTAATGATCATCAAAATTGGGATATCGATGATATGCGATACGTCGACATGTGGTGTGCATCATATCCTTAGGGGATGTAATATGTCTCACTTGTTACGAGTTATGACAACTCGTGATGGACACATGATAACTTGTTGAAGTATTGGTATACCTTACTTATTCACTGTTTGTTATATGTCTGCGTAGCTGTTCTAAGAAAACTCTTACTTACAGGATAGTTGAAAGTGTCATCGGTGTGTGGGAGATATTAGTCCTTAGACTTGAGGTCGATACGCACCTTATTCACGGAGTAATGTACTTTGATCCTATCCTACGATCAAATGCATTATCGGTTGAGACGCGACTTGTTTTGGGTACGTTACGAAGTGGATTAAAGGTGGTAGTTGAGCCAAGATTAGAATTCATTCCTTGAATATATATTCGAGAGAACACTCAGATACTCATAAGATGTTAGGTTGACTAAGTCGTTGGCTAACACAATGGACATGTCTGTGATATGGTCCTGTTGTCAACTAATATAGATGGGGTATAATAATCAAGCAATTTGGATATATACTTGACAAATTCTAAGCTTGATTGATGTGTCGTGAATGAAAGGATTCTGCCTTCCCACATATAGGTTCAGTTCACAAGTTTCGTGTAGCTAAACTTTACATATTGAGTTCGTATTTCGGCGTAGTATATGAGTTCCGTGAAGACCCTAATGTAATTAGTGTCGATGTGTAAAGGCCTGAAGGGTAACACTAAGTCAAATGTTCCGTCGATTGAAGGATGTAATTAGAAGGAGATTATATATATATGTTCGGTTGATAACCGGAACATTAAAAATGGGAACAAGGCAGAAAATTGGGACAGGGCCGCGGTGCCAGAAATGCATGTAGGCACCGCGGCGCCACTTACTCAGGGCAGCGGTGTCGAGGCGCGTTCTAGCAGTCCAAATTCGACCCAGTTCGTTTTCTGCTGGGCCTGGCCCATGGGAACCCTAAAGCTTCTATTATCAACTATAAATAGAGGGCTTCCCCCTCCAATTTCACTACACCAAAACCAAGAGAGTATTCTCTTCTAAAGCTCTACTGGAATCCCTAGCATTCTAGACTTAGCAATTACATCAAAGTTTTCCAGAAACTTACAAATCGAGGGACGTTTGTGTGTGCACCCACGGACTACGCAAAGCTTCCAGATTTGAAGAGTGCTATCTACAAAATGTAAGTCTTCGTTCGAAGTATTACATTATTGCTTTGTGTTTATTTTACATCATATATTCACACTATAGTTTGACCGAATGTTGGGTTTGAAACATAAATTTTCAAATTTCACTGCGTGTACGAACCCGATAAAACGTCTTACAGTGGTATCAGAGCCTGAGCTGTTTTGTGTGTTTATATGATGAATATTAATGATAATATGAGTTAAGATTTGTTTAGATCTATTTTTTATGTTGTTAAAGGCTTTAAAATCTTAAATCTTTAGAACACATGGTCCTTGTACCCAGATCTGTTAAAAACAATTATGTATTCGAGAAAGTCATTCCAATATATAACTCCTCTAAGTTGACATGCGTTATCCGGCTCGATTTAGAGCATGGTGCATTGAAACGAAGAACGAGGAGAAAATTGAAAGTGATGGTCGATGAACATATTGTCTTAATGGTGATGGTGATACAAGTGATATATATGAAGATCTGACCCTAAACCAGTTTTAGGGGTTCGGATTTTCAGATTTTGTGTTTCTGGAGGTAAGGCATCGCGGTTCCACCATGGAGCGCTGCGGTGCTGCTAACAGAGGCGTCGCGGTTCTGTTCTAGAGCACCGCGACGCTGTTCATCCATAAGCTTAAAAAATGATTTTTCGAGGATTATAAATGGATTGATTTTTTTGATTTCCATTGGAGATTAGGAATAGATAGACTATTGCCTTTGAGGCACCGCGAAGCCACCTGTTAGGGTCGCGGTGCCTACGACGGTAATTTACGAATCTGCTCTCTGCTTCTGAGGCACCGCGGTGTCAATTGTTAGGGATGTGACGCTAATTGGCATTTTGTAGTTCGGTGCTCGCCTGCGAGGCGTCAGCGGTGCCACTGTTAAGCGCATGGCGAGCGGTGATTTAAATAAAAATTCAGCGAAGCGAAATTTAAAAGTTTCAGATTCTTAATATGAAGTTTGAAAGGTTCCAGTTTCTGAAAATAAGTTTTTAAATTGAACAGATTTGGTCCTTTTCGGGCAAATCTGTAATTTAAAGAAAGTTTCTGAAAATTGGTTTTATGTTCTGAAAATTGCAAACAGGTCCCAGAAACTTGATTTTTTTTTTTTAGAGTTGAAATTATATTTTCTGAATTTATAGAGATTCAGAATTGAACTTTTAAATTCTTAAGGGACTGAACTGTAAATTATTAAAGGTTTACAAAATTCCAGAAAATCAAAATTTTTAAATCAGAAAATGTTTAGGGACTGTTTGACATAGACATAAATTATAGAGTTTAGATAAATTGACCCATGATTATCATTAATGGTATATTATTGTATAATATACAAATGTGTTAATTGTTTGAATGTGATGCATTTAAATTATTAGCATAGCGTCCACAATTATTGTCTGGGTAGGCGGCGCCCAGTAATTGTTTAAATTTCAATGACCGTTATAACTGTCTGGGTAGACGGCGCCCAATATGTGAGTAAAACCATCTTATATCATGCCTATTGTGTTTGATGATTTCTCATCTAAATGTGTTTAGAAATTGCATGATAGGATGTCATATGGTATATGACATAATTGTTAATCTTGATCGAAATCCCCGAAAACTGAAAATGTACCACAAACATTAAATACAAGTCTAATTAAAACGCGTCGTCCATTATAATTGTTAGGGTGTAAAATCCTTTTCGGCGATACGAGTATTTATGCCAAAGCATTTGCTCTAAGTCTATGAGGACTCAGGACCTTTCATAGATGTGTTAAAGTGAAAGTAGATGATAAACTTTTGTGGGTATTTACACCAAAGTGTTTTCTTGCAAAGGCCAAATTTACTTAGGCATTTAAACGCAGCCGCGTAATGGGGTTGGCTTGTTTAGATGAATCTTGGCGCCAAAATATCGGACTAATCTAAAGACGCAAGATTAAAATGAAAGATATTTAATCAAACCAATAGTTGTAGAGATGCTTTACAATTGGTTGAGAACCTACCAAAATGTGCTATTGCATTTATCAGCCAAAGCAAACGCGGATATAGCATATGTTTGGATCTTGGCCCATTATGACTTTAAAATATTTTAGATCCGTATTCTACCTTGGGGTCGTAGAAGTATGAAAATAGTGGGATCTAATTAAACTATAGGTCATGTTAAATTAGCATATAATGAATGTGTATAATTAGGAGAATGAATTTTAATTGCATTTTCCTGTTCTATCTATATCTTCAGATCTTCAGAATGTCGAGTTTTTGATTGAAAATGCTAATGGAGTCCAACAGATTAACTGGACCCAATTTCATAGACTGGCTCAGGAATGTAAGAATTGTCCTGAGACAAGAAAAGATTGAGTATACTTTGGACCGGGTATTCCCTACAGCTCCTGCGGAGGACTTTGCTGAGTATGCCACCTTCGATAAGGTTGCTTACGAGAAACATTTTGAGGATGCCACTTCAGCTCAATGTCTAATGTTGTCTTCTATGTCACCACTATTGCAAAGACAGCATGAGCACATGGGGCCCAACGAAATGTTAGTACATTTGAAGAGTCTCTATGACTCGTAGTCTCAGACAATAGAGTATGAACTGCTCATAGAACTTTTCAATGTAAGCTAAATGAAGGGGGACAAGTGTCTCCACATGTGTTAAAGATGATTGAGTTGATAGAGTGGTTGGCCTCCATCGACATAAAGTTTAATGACAGAGTCTCCATCACCCCCATCCTGCATTCACTTCCAAGGTCGTTTGAGAGTTTCATTGTTAATTATAATATGAATGGAACTAAAGCTACATTGTCGGAGTTGCATAATATGCTGAAAACCTTCGAATCTTATACCTCCAGAAGCAAATCAGTACTTTTGGTTGGCTTCTCTAGTCATCCCAAACTGAAAGGTAAGGGACAACAGAAGAGGAAGGGCAAAGTTGTGGCCACGGCCCCAGCAATGAAGCTCAAGGGAGGGGCGAAGAAGAATAAGAAACTGTCGGCACTAGATGTGTGCATGAATTGCAACAGGAAGGGGCATTGGAGGAAGGATTGTACTGCTCCGGGTGGAGGAATGACACCAGGTCCTCTTATTGAAATGACTTTAGGAAGTGCCTAACCTTACTCCTTCGATCTGACGACTTCTTTCTCAGGAAGTGCAACAAGCGAGGTGCCTCTGCCTCTACTGGACAAGGAATGTTTGTAATTAAAATTAATCTATCTATAAATGATTCTCATTCCTGAGTACATGATACCACTTGTGGCTCACTGATGCGCGATTTATGCACACACTTACGCAAGTGCACGTGTCGAGTCAAGTAATATAGTCTTAGAAGACCGAGTTATCGTCCTCAGGGATTAGTGTTCAAGTACCAAATTCTATTCTATGTTATCTATTTGGTGACCGATAATTGATATGATATTTATGACTAGAATTATGAAAACTAATTAAACTATGTTGTTTTACTTCAGTAATGTGGAAATAGGGCTTCCAAATCTCCTCAACTATCCGCTTAACTTACTTATTAATGCAATTAATAATGGTTCTTCTT
This sequence comes from Przewalskia tangutica, assembly GCA_029844215.1. Classification (NCBI taxonomy): domain Eukaryota; kingdom Viridiplantae; phylum Streptophyta; class Magnoliopsida; order Solanales; family Solanaceae; genus Przewalskia; species Przewalskia tangutica. Next base: position 106,244,411 of record CM056730.1, read on the forward strand.
CTATTTTGAGATAGCAGGTTAACTAAGCCGTTTTATACTCCTGTTAAGGTTATATAAACACTCAACCCCAGTACAACACCTTTCTACCTTTCGGTGATAAGATTGACTCTAGAGGAGGATTAAGACCAAAAACCTTATTAATGCTACACAAGTATCGGGGTACTTTCGTCCATGATTTAACCTATGTTTATCCAACTACAGCATATTCACAACCTCTCCTTTCGGATTTCGGTTAGAAATCATAAGAATTATGATAATTAATGATCAAGTAATTACCAAGCAATCAAAACATATATTGAATAAATCTCAACAATAAGAAGAAGAACCAAGAACATGCATTAATTCATAAAGATAAGGTTCAAGTGAATTGACATGAAAACCCCTAAGTAGATTTAGTTCCTAGCCATAGACATGACAAGAACTAAATCAATATCCAACATAAACTGTAAAGAAAGTAAAACAAGAACAAGAAATTACTAAGAAAAAGTCTCCAATCTTGATCTCCAAAGTGTTGTGATTTGACAAGAAGAGGAACCCTTAAATATGACCTAGGGTTCTCTTTTTATAGTCTCCAAAACGTGATTGCAGGTTTTCCTTCAGGCCTGGCCCATTGACAATTCAATTTACGGTTTTCGAGCGTGCTGCGACCAGCTGGCGCGCGGCCGGAACTCTGCGACCTACGAAGATTAGGCGTCGTGGCGCCCTGGCCCTGCTGGCTGGAGGCGCCGCGGCGCTGGCCTGTTTTGTGTCCGGTTCGCCACTTTCTCGTTTTTCGAGCTCTGGAACCTCCTTTTTTGCCCTCTTTTTGCTCCTTTTTCGCCAATGAGCCACTTTAAACCAATATGACTCAAACGAAAGAAAATCTATCCTAAGACGACACGTATTTGTACAAAAATGGACAAAAGACTCACTAAAAATGACTCAAAAGGTGTATATAAAATACACCGATCAAATACCCCCAAACTTAACCTTTGCTCGCCCTCGAGCAAAGATCAAAAGAAAGAAATAAAGACACAAGGAAAAAGAAAATAGAAAGACTCAATGACATTGATCACTTTGCTGCATTGGTGTTACTTAGAAAAAACATGAAGGTTAGCAGAATAATATGCAAGAGCATATAGCATGAATTTTTAGCATTCTAAACACATTAAGCTAGATATTTCGCAAACTCACTTTAATCATGCTTAATGGAAGTAAGAATACTGAATTATGCATGTCAATTTCAAAATCCTATGGCATGTTTACTTGCTATTCTCCACTAATCATGGGTATGCATGTAAGAGATCTTCAGGACTTTTCTGGGTTGTAATGTAGGCTTATGTATGGATAGGTAAAAATAGGCATTTAGGCTCATTTTATGTACCATAAGCTCTTTTGTTTTTCAATTCTTCCCTTTTCTTATGATTTCCTTTCTTCACTTCATATCTATCTTTTCCCTCTTTTGTTTTGAGAGAGTGAAGTGTATTATGAATCACAGGCACCCCCAAACTTAGGCTTTTGCCTATTTTTTATTACTTTTTTATTGGGGTGCATCAAACTTGTTCACTCTTTTTGTCTCTTTTTTAACACTTTCTATTCCAATCATTTCATATTTTCACTTATGGCACAAGTGTGGAATTATGGGATGTCAAAGAAAAAGTTTATTGTTTAGGCTCAAAAGGGGCTGACTAGGGATATTTTTAATGTCAGGGATAGGAAAAAGTGGTAAGAATTGGCTAACAATGAAATGCCTGAGTCATCTCCCTAACATGCATATCCTAACTATTTCGCTTCAAATAGCAAGCAATCATACAAATAGGTTTTAACATTTAATAATGCACAATTCAAGCAGAAACCCCAAATAGACATATTTCATGAGTTTTTGACATAACTGCCCTAAGTGTTTAGATAGTTGCTTCTAATTCCATTACATTATTCAACTTACTTCACTAGGTGTTTCTAGTAACTACAGCATGCATGATCTTTGACAGAAAATTATGACTCAAAAATACACAAAACAAATCAAAAAGACTCAAAAATACTAAGACAATAAGACACAAATAAAACACCCCCCCCCCCCCAAACTTAAATCACACATTGTCCCCAATGTGTGCCAGACTCAAAGAAAATAAAAGAAACAGGACAACTTACAGACTTGGTTTAAAGTGGTGGCGGTGGATAATGCATTGAATCCTGTGATAGGGGAAGGGCTCTGGATTTTTAATTTGGAGAAGGGACAGTCGGATTAGGGCTTCTTCAAAAAATTCAGATTTTCCGTCGTGGCGCCGCGGCCCTGTAACTGGCGCCGCGGCGCCCAATTTACTGCGCCTTACTGATCTTTTGGCGCCGCGGCGCTAAGCCGATTTTCTGGAAATCTTCTTTTGGCTTCTTTTCAGTTTTCGCCCTCCAAATTCTTGGCTCTGCACCTGTCATCACAACACATAACAATACCTCTGTGAGACTGTTCTAAGTAAAAACTAACTGCATTAAAGTAAATAAATTAAAATACCTTGGGTTGCCTCCCAAGTAGCGCTGTCTTTAACGTCTTTTAGTCGGACGCAAGTTCCTTATCATTTTAGGGTGAGAGAGGTTACTAGGCTCATATATTCCATTTCATTGATCAAATAGGGTTTTAACCTTTGTCCGTTTACCTTGAAGGAGGCTCCCTCTCTCCCTTTTACTTCAACTGCACCATAAGGGAATGCTCTTACCACAGTGTATGGTCCTGACCAACGCGATTTTAACTTGCCTGGAAACAACCTTAACCTTGTGTTGAATAAAAGCACTTGTTGTCCTTCTTGGAAGTCTTTTGGCATCAACATCTTGTCGTGCCATACTTTCGTTCGTTCCTTGTAGATCTTTGCATTCTCATAGGCGTTATGCCTGAATTCATCCAACTCGCCACAGTGAGCCTCTTACGCCTCGCCGCTTTGGCATCCATGTTTAGCTTCCTCATTGCCCAATAAGCTCTATGTTCCAACTCTACTGGCAAATGACATGCTTTACCAAAAACTAACTTATATGGTGACATTCCAATTGGTGTTTTGAATGCTGTTCTGTACGCCCACAGTGCGTCATCCAGTTTGATAGACCAATCCTTCCTTGAGTCATCCACCGTCTTTTCCAATATGCTATTCACTTCCCTATTTGACACTTCTGCTTGCCCATTCGCTTGAGGGTGGTAGGCAAGTGTGGTGCGGTGGTAGACTCCATATCGGGAAAGCAATGAATTCAGCTGCCTGTTGCAAAAGTGACTTCCTTCGTCACTGATGATGGCCCTCGGAGTGCCAAACCTTGTGAAAATATTCTTTTGAAGGAATCTTTGAACAGTCTTACTATCGTTTTCTTTCGTGGCTACTGCTTCTACCCATTTGGACACATAATCCACTGCCAGAAGGATATACTGATTCCCAAAGGATGGCGGGAATGGACCCATGAAGTCGATCCCCCACACATCAAATAGTTCTACTTCCAATATCCCATGCGAAGGCATTTCATTTTGTCTTGAAACGTTCCCTGTTCTTTGACAACTATCACATCTCTTCACAAAGGCATGGGCGTCCTTAAAAAGTGTTGGCCAATAGAACCGAATCTGGTGCATCTCCTCCTCTGGTATACATCGCCTGATGACTTGATCGGCACAGTGTTTGTATAACATCGGCTCCTCCTAATAGTAGTGTTTTACTACTGAGTAAAACCTCTTCACTTGCTGTCTTGTCAATCTTGGGGGTATTACCTTAGCTGCAAGAAAATTAACAAAATCAGCGTACCAAGGTAAATTAAAAACCGCACTTACTTGAAACAATTGCTCATCTGGAAAGTGATCATTTATCTGCACATCCTTGGTGTTCTGGCTCTCTGTGTTCTCAAGCCTTGACAAGTGGTCTGCAACTGAGTTCTCTGTCCCCTTCTTGTCACGAATTTTCACGTCGAATTCTTGTAGTATCAAGACCCATCGAATGAGGCGAGGTTTTGCATCCTTCTTTGTCATCAAGTACTTTATGGAAGAATGGTCAGTGTATACTATCACCTTATTTCCAATCAAGTATGACCTGAATTTCTCAAATGCATACACTATTTCTAGCAATTCTTTTTCTGTAGTCGCATAATTTAATTGTGCGCCATTCAGAGTTTTACTAGCATAGTAAATGGATCTAAATACCTTATCGATTCTCTGTCCAAGCACTGCTCCCACTGCATAATCACTTGCATCGCACATTAGTTCAAATGGGAGCTCCCAGTTTTGTGCAATGACTATGGGTGCTGAAATAAGCTTCTCCTTGAGTGTCTGAAAAGCGGTCATGCATTCCTTATTGAATTCAAAAGCAACCCCCGTCATTAGCAAGGTGGAAAGGGGTTTTGAAACCTTTGAAAAATCCTTGATGAATCTTCTATAAAAACCCGCATGCCCAAGGAAACTTCTGACTCTTTTCGTTGATACTGGAGGTGGTAGATTTTCGATTACTGAAATCTTTGCTTTGTCTACCTCAATACCTTGGTTTGATATTTTGTGTCCCAGGACAATCCCTTCTTTTACCATAAAATGACACTTCTCCCAGTTTAGCACAATGTTAGATTCTTCACATCGGTTAACATCGCAAAGTGCCTCAAACATTCGTCGAACGACGCCCCAAAGATCGAGAAATCATCCATAAAAATCTCTATAGTCCTCTCCACCATATGCGAGAAAATTGTCATCATACACCTCGAAAGGTCGCAGTGCATCAAAGCCCGAATGGCATCCTTCTGAATGCAAATGTACCAAAAGGGCAAGTGAATGTCGTCTTTTCCTGGTCTTCTGGCGCTATCGCAATCTGATGATACCCTGAGTAACCATCCAAAAAATAGTAGTAGTTGTGCCCCGCAAGTCTATCCAACATCTGATCTAGAAATGACAACGGAAAGTGGTCTTTTCTGGTTGCCTTGTTCAACTTGCGATAGTCAATGCAGATTCTCCACCTAGTAACTGTTCTAGAAGGAATGAGCTCATTCATTTCGTTGGTCACTACTGTCATACCACCCTTTTTGGGTACCACTTGTACTGGACTCACCCATGCGCTGTCAGATATAGGATAAATTACTCCAGCATCGAGCCATTTCATGATTTCCTTTCTGACTACCTCTTTCATGTTTGGGTTTAGTCTCCTTTGTGCCTCAATGGATGGTCTGCTCTCCTCATCTAGACGGATCTTATGCATTACTGTTGACGGACTTATCCCCTTTATGTCTGCTAATGTCCACCCAATGGCACGCTTATGGGCCTCGATTTCTCGTGACTTATCAATCTCTACTGTGGATAGATGGCATGAAATGATCACTGGTAAGGATTGATCTTCTCCTAGATATTGATATTTTAAATGATCGGGTAGAGTTTTTAACTCTAACTCTGGAGCTTTTTCTGTGAATGGTACTGATCTCTCTGGCATCTGCCCAAGCTCTTCATATCTCTTCCTATCACATTTCTCATAAGAGTTCATCCAATTTGCATACTCCATCAGCCTTGGGTCGTTTCCACTACCATCATCCCATTTGGTCAGTACTTCTTCAAGCGTATCATCATTTCTGAACCCTTGTATGACACTGCATCTTCGATAATATCAATGGCCGAACAGTTATCACTTGCATCTGGGAAAGTTGCTGCCCGAAAAACATTGAAAATCACCTCTTCTTCTTCCACCCGAAGTTTCAACTCCCCTTTGTGAACGTCGATGAGAGCCCGTCCTGTTGCTAAGAAGGGTCTGCCAAGTATGATGGGTATTATGTCGTTATCTTTTATGTCTAAGATAACGAAATCAGCGGGAAAGACGAACTTGTCCACCTTTACCAACACATCCTCGATGATTCCTCTAGGGTGGACTATGGAGCGGTCAGCTAACTGCAAAGTGATGTTTGTAGGTTTGACTTCTCCCATTCCAAGTTTACAAAAAACTAGATAGGGCATCAAATTTATGCCTGCCCCCAGATCGCACAACGCCTTCTGACATTCAAACTTTCCAATAGTGCATGGGATGGTGAAGCTCCCAGGATCTTGTAATTTCTGAGGTAGTGTTCTCTGTAGGATGGCACTTCATTCTTCAGTCAACACCACTGTTTCGTAGTCCTCTATCCTCTTCTTTTTGCTAAGAATGTCCTTCATGAACTTTACATAGCTCGGCATCTGCTCTAGTGCTTCAGCAAACGGGATATTGAGTTGCAATTGTTTGAGAATTTCCACAAATTTAGAAAATTGCTTGTCAAGAGCACATGTTTTTAGCCTCTGGGGGTATGGTATCTTCACCTGGGGTGCGTTCACAACAGCTTCCACCATTATTTACCACGGGCTCGGCGCGCGCGCAACTTCGGCGTTGTGGCGCCTAAAGTTCTGCACTGTCCCAGAATCTTGGTACAGTACTGCATTCTTGCGAATTTTCTGTTTCCACTGATTCGGCATTCTTCAGGTCAATCGCCTGACATTGCGCTTTCATATTTCCTCCCATATGTGCAGAGTGTTTTTCTTGCATTCCGCTGCTCAGCATGCCCGCGAGTTGTCCTATTTGCGTTTTCAAATTCTTCAAGGACACTCTCGTTTCGTCCATGAACTGAGTTTGGTGCCTAGTCAACCTGAGTATGGCTGCTCGTAGCCCATCCTGTTCTTCTTGTGGGGCTGGAGGTTTACCTTGTTAATAGTAGTAATCCATGTCTGCAGGATCCCTGAGATGAATCAAAACCAACAACGGATCACGGCGCACTGTTTTTCACAAATAAAAGATAAGTAATAAATAAAAGCAAAAATAAAAACCAAATTAGAAATTAAGAATAGATAAAATTGATATTGAACTATGCCAATCCCCGGCAACGGCGCCAAAAACTTGATGCGCGATTTATGCACACACTTACGCAAGTGCACGTGTCGAGTCAAGTAATATAATCTTAGAAGACCGAGTTATCGTCCTCAGGGATTAGTGTTCAAGTACCAAATTCTATTCTATGTTATCTATTTGGTGACCGATAATTGATATGATATTTATGACTAGAATTATGAAAACTAATTAAACTATGTTGTTTTACTTCAGTAATGTGGAAGTAGGGCTTCCAAATCTCCTCAACTATCCGCTTAACTTACTTATTAATGCAATTAATAATGGTTCTTCTTCTATTTTGAGATAGCAGGTTAACTAAGCCGTTTTATACTTCTGTTAAGGTTATATAAACACTCAACCCCAGTACAGCACCTTTCTACCTTTCGGTGATAAGATTGACTCTAGAGGAGGATTAAGACCAAAAACCTTATTAATGCTACACAAGTATCGGGGTACTTTCGTCCACGATTTAACCTATGTTTATCCAACTACAACATATTCACAACCTCCCCTTTCGGATTTCGGTTAGAAATCATAAGAATTATGATAATTAATGATCAAGTAATTACCAAGCAATCAAAACATATATTGAATAAATCTCAACAATAAGAAGAAGAACCAAGAACATGCATTAATTCATAAAGATAAGGTTCAAGTGAATTGACATGAAAAGCCCTAAGTAGATTTAGTTCCTAGCCATAGACATGACAATAACTAAATCAATATCCAACATAAACTGTAAAGAAAGTAAAACAAGAACAAGAAATTACTAAGAAAAGGTCTCCAATCTTGATCTCCAAAGTGTTGTGATTTGGCAAGAAGAGGAACCTTTAAATCTGACCTAGGGTTCTCTTTTTATAGTCTCCAAAACGTGATTGCAGGTTTTCCTTCAGGCCTGGCCCATTGACAATTCGAATTTCTGATTTTTCCCGCTCGCCCGCTGCCTCGCAATCGCGCCGCCTCGAACTCCGCGACCTCGAAGATTAGGCGTCGTGGCGCCCTGGCCCTGCTGGCTGGAGGCGCTGCGGCGCTGGCCTGTTTTGTGCCCGGTTCGCCACTTTTTCGCTTTTCGAGCTCTGGAACCTCCGTTTTTGCCCTCTTTTTGCTCATTTTTCGCCAATGAGCCACTTTAAACCAATATGACTCAAACGAAAGAAAATATATCCTAAGACGACACGTATTTGTACAAAAATGGACAAAAGACTCACTAAAAATGACTCAAAAGGTGTATATAAAATACACCTATCACTCACACATTTGTACAAATGTGCATGGGCTAACAAATAGCGGGAAGGTCGGGCCTCGAGAGGTGGACCTGCGCGTAGGAAACAGAGAACGAGTTGATGCTGAGTGCGTGGAAGATTATAGATTAGATTTACCTTCTGGCAAAATTTTAATGTTGAACAATTGTTATTATGTTCCTTCTTTGACGAGGAACATTATTTCCATTCATGTTCTTGACACTGATGGCTTTTCCTCAAGCATTAATAATAGCAATATGATTTTGGCTTTTGATAATATTGTGTATGGAATTGCGCCTCTTGTGAATGGATTATATACATTAAACTATCGCAGGGAAATTTTCAATGTACAAAATAAAAAAGCTAAGTTAAATGAAAGAAATTCTACCTACTTGTGGCATTGCAGACTTGATCATATCAATCAAACGAGGATAAAACGGTTGATGAAATTAAATTACCTTGAACCATTTGACTTACAATCTTATGGTAACTGTGAATCTTGTTTGAAAGGTAAGATGACCATTAAACCTCTTTCTGGAAAGGAGATCCATGCCAAAGAGGTGCTTAAGTTGGTGCATACTGACGTATGCAGACAATTTTCGACTCAAGCTAGAGAAGTTTTCTCATACTTCATTGCTTTCACAGACGACTTGACAAAGTATGGATATGTGTATCTTATGAGACACAAATTCGAGGCCTTTCAAAAGTTTAAGGAGTTTAAGTGTGAAGTGGAGAAACAACTCTCAAAGAGTATCAAGACTCTCCGATCTGATCGAGGGGGTGAATACTTGAGTAAAGAATTTCTTGAATACTTAGAGCTTCATAGAGTTCATTCAGAATGGACACCCCTTGGGATACCACAGATGAATGTTGTTGCCGAGAGGAAAACCGAACCTTGCTTGACATGGTTCGTTTCATGATGAGATTTTCAGCTGTTCCTACATACCTTTGGGGATACACTGTTTTAACCTCGATATATGTTCTGAAAAAAGTTCCTTCTAAATCAGTTGAAAAGACGTCATATGAGGTATGGTGTGGGAAGAAGCCATCACTTAGACACATGAGACCCTGGGGTGTCCTGCATATGTCAAGAAGTTGATCACTGATAAGTTGGAGTCTAAGATTAAGAAATGTTACTTTGTTGGGTATCCAAAGGAAACTAAGGGATACAATTTATATCTTCCTGGAGAACATAAGATTTTTGTTTCTAGGAATGCAACTTTTCTTGAAGATGAATATGTCTACAAGGAAGAGAGTTGCACAGAGATAGAACTTGAAGAAATTCAAGAACAAGGTAACATAGAGGTTGAATCCTTGTCGGATGATAAAGGCAAGAATTCAGTGGGAGCTTTTGGCGAAGATTGGGTACTCAGGGTACACCCTTCGGCCACTGGGAGTGCTACGAGGAGTAATGCAAAAATGCAAGATCCTCCGACATAGACCTTGGAAGAAAGGGCACTAGTTGCATTTCCTCTCATTCAGGAAAGACATAAAAATGATATTCCTGAAAGCTCCAATGTTGGTGGATCAACCAACGCACAAGAACCTTCTCACAATCAGAACATACCTGTAACTGAACTGCAAGATACTCAACTCCGTAGGTCCACTAGAACTCATCATCCTCTGAAAAGACTAAATCTGCTTGTGGAAACACAAAATGAGATAGATATTCCCGATGATGACGAGCGTAGAACCTACAATGAAGCAATGCTAGACATTGATTCGAAAAGATGGCAAGAAGCCATGAAATCCGAAATGAAGTCTATGTATATCAATCAAGTATGGAACTTGGCTGATGTGCCAAATAGAGTTAAACCCATAGGATGCAAATGGGTCTTCAAGAAGAAAATTGATGCATCTGGCAAGATTCAGACTTATAAAGCTAGACTAGTGGCTAAAGGTTTTACTCAGCGTCCTGGTGTGGATTATGATGAAACCTTTTCACCGGTGGCTAAGATAAAGTCTATTCGGATTTTGCTTGCAATAGCTGCACATTATGATTATGACATTTGGCAGATGGACGTCAAAACTGCATTCCTCAATTGTGATCTAATTGAGGAAGTATATATGAAACAACCCAAGGGTTTTTCGTGTGAGTCCAGACCAAATGTTGTGTGCAGGCTTCAAAAGTCCATTTGTGGGCTTAAGCAAGCCTCTAGGAGTTGGAACATTTACTTTGACAAGGCTATAAAATCTTTTGATTTCGTTAGAAGCAAAAAAGATCCTTGTATTTATATCAAATGCAAGGATGAAGGTATTGTCTTCATTATTATATATGTTTATGACATATTGATAACGGGAGATAATGTTACACCTCGTAAGTTTAAGACGATAATTAGGAACGTCATTAAGAAAGTAAAATTCGAGTATTGGAAATAAAGTATATTTACATCTGCTAATAAGGAAATTAGTATACAAAAGGGTGTGGTTCCGGAAAATTTATGGGTTACAACGAGTGTGACGTTGGAAACTTATGATGATAGTTGTATATTTTCGTAATGAACTAGTGTCGTATTATAAGAATTATGACATTGAGAATACGAGGTCTTATGAAGTGTTCGGGGTTTAGAAGAAGTGGGACCTAAGTTAATTTTTAATAAGACATGAGACAATGTGCAAGACCTTATTTTATTTTAACCCACTTAAAACCTTGTAGTCTTTTATTATTAACTCTTAATTCAAAACATTTCCCCACTCCTCTCCTCTTCCCCCCTCCCAGCCGAACCACCCCCACTCTTTAGCAAGATTAAAGATTTTCTTATTCCTTCTTTATAGATTAAGTTTTTTACAAAATTAAGCCAAAAATTAGCCCCAAAACAATGAGGAAATCGGCCACTGCTGGCCGAAATTAAGCCCAGAATTTTCAGATTTTGGAAGATTATTTTGGAAGATAAATATGTAAGAATGATGGATTAAACTTGTAGAATACATGCATGTCATTTTGGAGTTGAAGAAATGATAAAAATGATGAAGAAAGGATGAAACAGTGACCGAAACTGGAGGGGCTGTTTTGGCACAATTTAAGGTTGAAGTACTAGAAGAGACGTATTCTAATTTTGAGTTTGCTAGTTTGACTAAAAGGTATGTGAAACTATCCTTTCTTTCTTTTGGCATGACTTATATAAAATGAGTGTACGGCGGATGTACGTATTTCCATTGAATCCAAATTCTTAACGATACATGATATAATCAGTGCCTTGATTTTTCCAAGTGATGATTTAAAATGATACATGATATGATAGTGTCTTTTATTTATTCCATGGGGAGTCAAATGAGGATTTTAATTGCATATGGTTTCTCATGATACTCTATTCTTGCTTGATGTGACATTATCATTTCACCGAGTCCCTCACTAGTGAGCCGGGACATGTTATATGAATATATATGCTGATGATAAGTTCATCGAGTCCCAGAATGGGCCGGGACACGTTATACTGATGATTCCACCGAGTCCTAAAATGGACCGGGACATGTTATACTGATGATTCCACCGAGTCCCTCACTAGAGGGCCGGGACACGTTATATGTATATAGACATGATGATTTTATGGACAGACATCTATGATTTTGACATGACTCTCATTTTTATAAGGTACATTTGACTCTCATTTTCATATGGCACAGTTGTATTGGTATTTTGATTTTTATACTTGTCTCCTGACATCTTTTGGCCAGTTATGATCTTCTTACAGTACTTCATATTTTATATACTCAGTACATTATTTCGTACTGACCCCATTTTCCTTGGGGGGCTGCGTTCATGCCCGCAGGTACAAATATTCAGTTCGGCGATCCTCCGATCTAGGATTTCTGTTCAGTTGTTTGGAGAGATCATTTGATTCAGATCTTGGTCATTTTAGTACAGAACCCTATTTTTCTTTGACTTATGTATATTTAGGGGCACGACGGGGCCCTGTCCCGCCATATGTCGTTATCCTTCTCATAGAGGTCTGTAGACAGTTGTGGGTTGTATATGTATGGATTGGTTATATGAGGATTGTAGATATGTTTTGCTCAGCAGTACTTTTGTATTTTGTTTTGGGATGTTCCCGTATATAGTGGTAGTCTTGTCGGCTTGCGTCATTTGTTATATTTGCTTAGATGTGACTCCTCAGGAGACATGGTTGTTTGTGTGTATAGGCAGCCTTGCCGGCTTACCTATTCAGACATGTGTTATGATTGTGGTGTTATGCTGCCGACTCCTCCCCGGGTAGTTCCCAATGTTTGGCACTTAGTTAAGTAAAAACAATGAAATTGAACTACATATGGTAGAAAACTGTGCTAAAGAATTCAATCAATCGTCAAAATACTCAAGTATTCCAAATTGAATGGCAAAATGACAGATACCACTACTTCGCCTCTTTGTTGGACTGCCGGCACGAAAAAGAGAAGGTGAAGAAGCGGGGTATAATCAGTCCACTGCGGTGCCCAATTGAACAGAAGCAAAAGCCTCAGTAACGGTCGGACGATAGAGCTTGTATGGATAGCTACTGAAAGGGTGTATGGCACGACGAAGCTTTTCGCCTTTATTGAAGTGATGAGCTTTGAAGATATGATTTTCTCGTTTTTCCTTAGTGTCAGTATGATTACGTGATAGGTTAGTATAATGGCGTTATTAGAGTGCTTAGTCGTGGCCCGTCGGGTCGGGACGTGACAAAAGTGGTATCAAAGGATAGTGGCGGAGGATGGTGTCATAGGAGACGCGATTCAGTTGCTGACTAGGATAGTGGTAGAGGCACTGCTCGCAGGAGTTTACGCGGCGAATCTGAGCATAGGTGCAGGGTAGAGGACCGACACAGAGACCAGCGTAAGAGGGCTAGACCGATTGGTTATTCCGGTGAGTTTCGGGGCGAGCAGCCTCATCAGCAGGTTAGATATTCGTCCCAACCTACACAGAATACATCCCCACAGTTTACAGATGGGAGATTGGACCGCATAAGGTATTCGGGAGCCGGTTAGAGCTCCAGGTCTTCAGGTTTTCAGAGGAACAGGGGTTCTACTCAGTCGGGGCCACTTTGGCCTCAGTGTTCTCAGTGTGGTAGGCATCATTCTGGGAAATGCCATTTTGGTACAGATGTTTGTTTTTATTGCGGCCGTCCGGGCCATGTGATGAGAGAATGTTTACTAGTGATGTGGCTCGGTCTGCTGGATCGGTGGCTGGTTCATCTTCTTCTATGGTCATGCTCCCCATCAGGCAGGGTATTCAGATGCCAGTCGGCCATTGTAGAGGTCGTGGCAGAGTTTCTAGTTCTAGCGGTCCCTCGAACCGCATATATGTTATGGCTAGCAGGCAGGATCAGGAAGTATCATCGAATGTGGTTACATGTATATTTTTTATCTTTCTGAGACGTATATGCATTGATAGATCCAGATTCCCCACTATCGTATATATTCCCCCTTGTTGCTAGTAGAATTGAAATAGAATCCGAGTTGATAGAACCATTTGAGGTAGGAAACTGTAAAAGAATATTGTTCCCATGAAAGAATAAGAAGGGCCTATTACTTCTTGAATAATAAGATTGATGTAAATGAATGAAAGTGCCTTTTTATCTTTGGACCGAGTTTTGGGAAGTATTGGACATAGGGACTATTTTGAGTTCTTTCGCAAATGACTTAGAACTTGGGAATGATGAGCATCCTATTAGTGTATAGTGGTGTCAAGCATTTAAATATAGTAAAGAGTAGTGTTCAGCGCAAGGACGTGCAGCGAACCTCTGGAGTTCATATTGTCAGTTAAGAAGTTAATTGAAGGATTGGTAACGGAGGTATGTATTCATGCACAGTTTCAATGCATTGGTTTACGCAGAATGCTAAGATGGGGTTATTAGGTCTCTTGGAACCAAAGTTAAGAGAAAATAAATGTCTCTCTTAACTTGTGTAGTGGGTGATCTTTTAGTACTAATCTTACTGAGCATCCAAATGGAGAAATATGGTTATTGTGGAAGCCTCATCTCTATGAGGTAGATATTAAAAAAAACTGTACAGAATAATTGATACACCGCGGGGTAACATATAGAGATACAAAGAAAAGTTTCCATATGACCTTGGTGTGTGTGCATTCAATGATATGGCTCTTATAAGGGAAATGTGGATAGATAAAAGAAGGTTACGTGGTCAGCTACAAGGTCCATAGACAATAATGAGTGATTTCAACTGGTATTAAGGTGAAATGGAAGAGTGAAGTGTCATGTCACTATGACTGAGATAAGGGATTTTAAGCAGTATGTAGCAGATTATGGTGAAATGAGTAGTATGCAGGGTGTATAACAGTACTTATTAATCAATAATGAGTTGATAATCTACATGCTTCTAAAGTGCTTTTCATGAAACCAGGCCTATATGATCCTCTTGAGATAATTAGGTGAGAAGGAGGCATAGAGATTTAATACATGTTCAAATACTTTGATATGTAAATGTTGGATCCTGAATTTCTATAGACAGTAATAGAAGGGGGGAAACAGATAAGAGAGGTACAGAGATATATGAACTAACGGGAAAGATGAACAAGCTCAAAGAGGTTACTACACCGGTGGGAGATCATGTTATAGCTAAACGAGTATATAGAAATTATTCGGTGGTTATACATAGCCGGCAGACCATTGAGGACAATACTTAGAGTCCTCCAGCACCAGAAAATTTATGCCAAACTTTCTAAGTGTGAATTCTGGTTGATTTCAGTAGCATTTTTGGGGCATATTATTGGAGTTGATGGTATTCGGGTAAATACACAGAAGATTGAGGCAGTGAAGACTTGACCAGGCCTATGACACCTACTGAGGTACGCAGTTTTCTGGGGCTAGCAGGGTTATAGCTTATGCCTCCCGACAGCTCAGAAAACATGAAAAGAATTATCTCACTCATGATTTGGAGCTAGCGGCGGTGATTCATGCCTTGAAGATCTGGAGACATTATTTATATGGGGTTCATGTTGACATTTATACGGGTCATAAGAGTCTCTTATATATTTTTTTAGGCAGAAGGAGTTGAACCTACGACAGAGACGGTGGCTAGAGTTGCTAAAGGACTATGATGTTGATATTCTGTACCACCCAGGGAAAGCAAATGTTGTTGCAGATTCTCTTAGCCGTAGATCTATGGGTAGCTTGACGGATGTGCAGCCAGGCAGAAAGGAGATGGTTCGTGAGATACACAGGCTAGCTAGTCTTGGAGTCCGGTTGGCGGATTCGGGAGATAGTAGGGTTCTTGTTCGAGAAGTTGCTGAGTCCTCTATCATAGAAGAGGTAAAGAGGCGTCAGTATGAGGATCCTGTTCTAGCACGGTATAGGGATGCAACTCTCCTAAAAGAGAAGACTCTATTTTAGGTTGCACCTGATGGTGTGCTAAGGTATGAAGGTAGGCTATGTGTACCGAATATTGCAGGACTACTTCTTCAGCTGATGACTATGCTAGGCTATATATCAGGGAGATAGTGAGACTATATGAGGTTCCCACATCTATCATATCTGACCGAGGAGCTCAGTTCACAACCAACTTTTAGAGGTCGTTCCAGAAGGGATTGAGGACACAGGTGAGTCTCAGCACAACTTTTTTCATCCTCAGGCTGATAGGCAGGCAGAGCGTACTATTCAGACACTTGAGGATATGCTAAGAGCCTATATTATTGACTTCAGAGGTAGCTGGGATGATCATTTACCACTCATTGAGTTTTCCTATAACAACAGCTACCATTCTAGTATCCAGATGGCCCCGTATGAGGCCTTATATGAGAGGATGTGTAGGTCACCTATTGGTTGGTTTGATGTAGGTGAGACTAAGTTGATCGGCCCAGACTTATTTCAGCAAGCTGTTGACAAGGTGAAGCTCATTCAGGAGAGATTATTAGCAGCCCAGAGTCGACAGAAGTCATATGCTGATAATCGACGTCGACACTTGGGTTTCAGGTTAATGTTTGGGTGTTCTTGAATGTGTCGCCCATGATGGGTGTGATGAGGTTTGGTAGGAAAGGGAAGCTTAGCTCGAGATACATTGGGCCTTACCAGATCATTCGTAGGATATGCAAGGTTGCCTATGAGTTGGATCTACCATCTGATTTGGAAGTGGTACATCCAGTCTTTCATGTGCCAATGCTGCGTAAGTATATTGGTGATCCTTCCAGAGTATTCCATATTGATGATGTCCAGGTTACAGAGGAGTTATCTTATGAGGAGAGCCCTATAGCCATACTTGATCGTCAAGTTAGAAGATTACAGACTAAGGATATGGTTTCCGTCAAGATATTGTGGCGAAACAACAATAGGGAGGAAATGACTTGGGAGGCAGAAGAGGAAATGAAGACGAAGTATCCTCACTTGTTCCCTGTGCCTCCAGGTAATTCAATCTCTTATTTGATTATAGTAATTGATGAATTGCACGTGTGTTATATTGTGGCCCCGTGAGATATGTTGGTTTGCTGAATATAGGTGGATAGGTATAGTTATAAAGGAGACTCTGCCGAAATTTTTCTAGCATGAGACCTATGATGAACATTCGAGGAAGAATGTTTCTAAGGGGGGAAGGATGTTACACCTCATAAGTTTAAGACGATAATTAGGAACGTCATTAAGAAAGTAAGATTCGAGTATTGAAAATAAAGTATATTTACATATGCTAATAAGGAAATTAGTATACAAAAGGATGTGGTTTCGGAAAATTTATGGGTTACAACGAGTGTGACGTTGGAAACTTATTATGATAGTTGTATATTTTTGTAATGAACTAGTGTCATATTATAAGAATTATGACATTGAGAATACAAGGTCTTATGAAGTGTTCGGGGTTTAGAAGAAGTGGGACCTAAGTTAATTTTTAATAAGACATGAGACAATATGCAAGACCTTATTTTATTTTAGCCCACTTAAAACCTTTTAGTCTTTTATTATTAACCCTTAATTCAAAACACTTCCCCACTACTCTCCTCTTCGCCCCTCCCAGCCGAACCACCCCCACTCTTTAGCAAGATTGAAGATTTTCTTATTCCTTCTTCATAGATTAAGTTTTCTACAAAATTAAGTCAAAAATTAGCCCAAAAACAATGAGGAAATCGGCCACTGCTGGTCGAAATTAAGCCCATAATTTTCAGATTTTGGAAGATTATTTTGGAAGAAAAATATGTAAGAATGATGGATTAAACTTGTAGAATACATGCATGTCATTTTGGAGTTGAAGAAATGATAAAAATGATGAAGAAAGGATGAAACAGTGACCGAAACTGGAGGGGCTGTTTTGGCACAATTTAAGGTTGAAGTACTAGACGAGACGTATTCTAATTTTGAGTTGGCTAGTTCGACTAAAAGGTATGTGAAACTATCCTTTCTTTCTTTTGACATGACTTATATAAATTGAGTGTACGACGGACGTATGTATTTCCATTGAATCCAAATTCTTATACATGATATGATCAGTGCCTTGATTTTTCCAAGTGATGATTTAAAATGATACATGATATGATAGTGACTTTTATTTATTCCATGGAGAGACAAATGAGGATTTTAATTGCATATGATTTCTCATGATACTCTATTCGTGCTTGATGTGACATTATCATTTCACCGAGTCCCTCACTAGAGGGCCGGAACACGTTATATGAATATATATGCTGATGATAAGCTCACCGAGTCCCAGAATGGACCGAGACATGTTATACTGATGATTCCACTGAGTCCCAGAATAGGCCGTATACTGATGATTCCACCGAGTCCCAGAATAGGCCGGGACACGTTATACTGATGATTCCACCGAGTCCCTCACTAGAGGGACGACACACGTTATATGTATATAGACATGATGATTCTATGGACAAACATCTATGATTTTGATATGACTCTCATTTTTATAAGGTACAGTTGACTCTCATTTTCATATGGCACAGTTGTATTGGTATTTTAATTATTATACTTGTCTCCTGACATCTTTTGGCGATGATCTTCTTACGATTTCATTTTTATATACTCGACATTATTTCGCATCGACTCCCTTTTCTCGAGGATCGCGTCATGCCCGCAGTACATATATTGATTCGCGATCCTCGGTCTAGGATTTGATTGACTTTTGGAGAGCTCCTTTGATTCAGAGCTTGGTCATTTTGGTACAGAACTATATTTTTCTTTGACTTATGTATATTTAGGGGCACGACGGGGCCATATTCTGTCATATGTTGTTATCCTTCTCATAGAGGTCTGTAGACAGATGTGGGTTGTATATGTATGAGTTGGTTATATGAGGATTGTAGATATGTTTTGCTCAGCTGTACTTTGTATTTCATTTTGGGATGTTCCCGTATATAGTGACAGCCTTGTCGGCTTGCGTCCTTTGTTATATTTGCTTAGATGTGACTCCTCAGGAGACATGGTTATTTGTATGTAAAGGTAGTCTTGCCGGCTTGCCTATTCGGACATGTGTTATGATTGCGGCGTTATACTGCTGAATTTCATATTGTCCTTAGTGTCAGTATGATTACGTGACAAGTTAGTATAATGGCGTCATTAGAGCGCTTAGTCGCGGCCCGTCGGGTCGGGACGTGATAGATAATAAGACTCTCATGCAGTCAGTTAAGGAATGGTTGTCCAAGACCTTCACGATGAAGGATTTAGGTGAAGCCTGCTACATTCTGGGAATTAAGATCTATAGAGATAGACCTAATAGATTGTTGGGGCTATCACAGTCAATCTACATAGTTAAAGTGCTTAGACGCTTTTCAATGGAGAATTCAAAGAAATGCGATCTTTCAATGGGTCAAGGTATCAAGTTATCTAAGAAGAGTTGTCATTCTAGTGCTGTAGAACTTGAGCGCATAAAGAGGATCACATATGCTTCGGCTATAGGATCGATCATGTATGCCATGACCTGTACTAGGCCAGATGTGGTCTTTGCACTTAGTATGACTTGCAAGTTCCAGCAGAATCCTGGTGAGGAACACTGGAAGAGAGTCAAGAGTATTCTTAAGTATCTCAGATGCACTAAAGATTACTTCTTAGTCTATGGTGGAAATAATGAGTTGGTTGCCACTGGGTATACCGACGCTAGTTTCCAGACAGATGTTGATGATTTCAAATCTCAGTCTGGTTACACTTTTGTTTTCAACGGAAACAGCTCACGACTCGACTCTGAGCGGAATACATTCTTTGGATCGAAGGCGCTAAGAAGCGTCGCGATTTCTGAGTTCCTGAAGGAACTAGGGGTTGTTCCGAGTGCTAGTTGTCCAATAACTATTTATTGTGACGACACTGGTGCGATTGCACAAGCAAAGGAACCAAGATCAACAAACAAAAATAAGATGTACCGAGAAAGTACCACATTCTCCGAGAGATGGTGGAAGCTGAAGATATTAAAATAAATTATGTTCCCACAGACAATAATCTAGCAGACCCGTTTACAAAATCATTAAGCTTGATAAAACACAATGGTCATTTTGAGAATATGAGTATTGGATATGTTGGTGATTGGCTCTAGGTCAAGTGGGAGATTGAAAGTATATGTATGTCCTAGAGACAATCTATATTAGGACAAAATGTACTTTATACACATTCATATTTATATTGATGATGATTAATATTATGGCATTTGCATTTGTTAAATTATTAGTTGATTGTTTATAATATTTTATAAATGCATCCCTAGAGTTCACGTGTTTATTAATGATATGAGAATTAATATTATAACATAACTCTTAAATCACCTCGACTAATGATCATCGAAATTGGGATATCAATGATATGCGATACGTCGACATGTGGTCTGCATCATATCCTTAGGGGATGTAGTATGTCTCACTTGCTGCGAGTTATGGCAACTCGTGATGGACGCATGAATACTTGTTGAAGTATTGATATACCCTACTGATGCACGGTTTGTTATATGTCTAAAATGACATCGATGTGTGGGAGATAGTAGTCCTTAGACTTGAGGTCGATACGCATCTTATTCGCGGAGTAATGTACTTTGATCCTGTCCTAAGCTCAAATGCATTATAGGTTGAGACACGGCTTGTTTACAGAGTAATGTACTTTGATTATGTCCTAAGCTCAAATGCCTTATAGGTTGAGACACGACTTGTATTGGGTATATTGCGACGTAGATTAAAGGTGGTAGTTGAGCCAAGATTATGATTCATTCCTCGAATGTATCTTCGAAAGAACACTCAGATTCTCATATGGTATTAGGTTGCCTAAGTCATTGACCAATGCAGAAGACATATCTATGATATGGTCTTGTTGTACTCTAGGGAGAACACTCATAAGTCATTTAACACCTTTAATCTACTTCGTAACGTACCCAAAACAAGTCGTGTCTCAACCTATAAGGCATTTGAGCTTAGGACAGGATCAAAGTACATTACTCCGTAAATAAGGTGGTATCGACCTCAAGTCTAAGTACTTCTATCTCCCACACGTTGATGACACTTTAGACATATATAACAAACAGTACATCAACAGGGTATACCAATATTTCTAAAAGTATTCATGTGTCCATCACAAGTTGTCATAACTCGTAGCATGTGAGACATACTACATCCCCTAACAGACCACATGTCGACGTATCACATATCATCGATATCCCATTTTCGATGATCATTAGTCGAGACAATTTTAAGAGTTACGTTATAATTAATCTCTCATGTTATTAATAACCACGTAACCTCTAAGGATGCATTTATAGAATATTATAAACAATCAACTAATAATTCAATAAATAAATTCCGTAATATTAATCTCTATTAATATAAATATATAAATGTGTATAAAATACATTTGTCCTAATATAAATTGTCTCTAGAACATAAATATACTTTCATATTTTATTCTTAAATTTGAGTTAGAAAAAGTCTTTGATCGATTGGAACGGTCTTTTGTTTATCATACTTTAACTCTCTGTAAATTTCCTTCTAAAATTACTAAATTTGTCTTATCAATTGTATTAAGACAAATTTCTTCTCCCGTTCAAGGGTTATCCGCCAATTAGGAGACCCTATGTCCATTAATGACCAATTTATTTTGTGTATTTTGTTTTATTAAAAAATTGAAGTTGAAAAAGGGTAATTAGACATAAATTTAATTTACCTTAATAAATAGAATTACCGATGCATGGACTGGTAGGTACCTATTTGAATATTAAAGCTATATGAAAACTGACCCGTAAATCGCCGTCATAATTATATTAGAAAACCAAAAACAAATAGAAGTATATTTTCCTTTTAAGTGACATAAATTTTAAAAGAGAATAATCACATAGTTTTACAGTGAGTTCAATCTTGAAGCTTGAACACGTTTAACTAAGTGCACATGCTCTATATTTTGTTGGGAATAGACCAATTAGTAGTTTCACGACAATAGTAGTTTTATAGAAAACACAACATTCTACTAATGATCAGTTCAAATGCACTGCGCAATGAATGCACAGTGATTTGATGTATTGTAGCACTAATATTCAGTTTTCAAGGGAGACGAGCATATACGACTACGAGAGCACGTGGTGGAGGTATTTTATATGGTGGTCGGTGGAAAGTGGAATCCCTCATATATATGACCACTAATCCAAATATGGAATCTCCATTTCTTTTTAGTGTTATTATTAAGAGTTTCACGTCCAATATAGAATGAGAATATAGACTTTTTATATAGACTTGGACAATTCTCACCCTATAAGCTAGCTTTTGAGATTGTGTTAGGCCCAAAATTCATTTTTACATGGTATCAGAAACACATGTTCATTTCAATTCTTTGTTTGTCGATGTTAGACCCCCCAAATTATATTATACACACTTCAAGGTCTGAACGTTTGAGCCAATAAACAAAAGAAACTCTTTCCCGGCACTATTTTCAAGAAATAACAGTCAAGACTAGGAAACAAATAACCTATATGCTCTGATAATCAAACGCATAGTAATTTATAGTATCATCTTATATGTCTCACTAGTCAATTAATGTAATTATATGTATACAAACACGAATTACACTGAAGAATCACAATTTATGAATGGTATCTTGTTAGTTGTTACAGAAATTGTTCCAACGCTTTTTGGAGAAGAAAGCTTCACAAGAAACCAATGACTATAATGAAACTCCCGAATTGCTGTCATCAATCGATGACTAAAATGACTTTCAAAGAAAGATTGTCTAATGCTAGCTTCACGAGAATTTTAGAGGAATTAGAGATGAAAGGAGACTTCTATTGGAGAGAAAAAATGCAGGAGTTCTCCAAAGAGACTCCTCTGATTTAACAGATGCAAGACAATAATTCAGGAGAAGTCCTACCCGTTGTGTCCTTTCCTCCTTTAATTTAAATTAAATATATAATAAAATATATTTATTTATTATTTATTTTTATTTTTTATAGATCCGGGTTGATTTAGATGGGTGACCAGAATCTAATTCCTTCCATTAATATATTCTGGAGTAATTCAAAAGCTCGTCTCAGAGAATAACAACATCATCTGAAATTCCGAATGAATATTGACTATTATTTTGTAAGTACTCCTTTTCTGCATCAATGGCGAATTGTTTATTGGTCAAAGTAACTGGTTAACAAACTTTCCACACATTCACCAAAAAGGCAGAGATACACTTTTCTGCATCAATGGCTAAACGCAGGATGGTCAAAGGCCAATGTTGATTCCAATGTAACTTTAAGGAGCAGACAATGTGGTACAGGTACAACATAAGTACTGTTAAATTAATATGGACCACATGCATCAAACTTCTTGAACTTGCTTGCTGACACTGTTACAAATCAATTTATTTTTTCAAAAGATGTCACGTACCTTAAAACTTATTTTGTAATCTTAGGGTCGACTAAATTATCTCAAGATTATTGTAAGATATTGAAATAATTTTTCTTAGGAATTTCTTTCATTAATTACAATATATATATAGTTATATAAAAGTGATTTTTAATACAGTAAGAATCCTAACTTATCTTAAATACATGATACTAATAAATACAATATATAATATGAATATTTGAAGAATATTCGCTAATACTCCCCCTCAGACGGAGCGGGAGGAGGCCGAACGCTCAGGCTGGATCTGAAGTCTGTGAACAGATGTCTGGGTAGTCCCTTAGTGAAGATGTCTGCATACTGATAGGAGGAGGGCACGTATAGTATTTTAACTAGACCAAGTGCAACCTTCTCACGACAAAATGAATATCCATCTCAATATGTTTGGCCCGCTGATGCTGGACCGGATTATGAGACATATTAATGGCAGATATGTTATCACAATAGACTATAGACGTTTTACGAAACGGACAACTGAGCTCCAAGAGAAGATTTCGGAGCCAACAGATCTCAGCAACTACAATAGCAACACCCCTATACTCTGTTTCAGCACTAGAGCGGGATAGCGTGGCTTGTCTCTTGGCAGACCAAGAAATAAGATTATCCTCTAAAAACACACAATAGCCGGAAGTAGAGCATCGCGTGTCCGGGAATCCTGCCCAATCAACATTTGTGTAAGAAAGCAACATGGTCAGAGCGGAGGGATAGTCATGCAACCCATATTACCCTTAATTTATCTAATAATACGCTTAAGAGCAGCAAAATGGGATTCCCTCGGGGCATGCATGAACAGACACACCTGTTGAAAGACATATGCAATGTCGGGCCTGGTAAAAGTGAGGTACTGAAGAGCACCTGCAATACTCCGATAGAGAGTAGGATCAGACACTGGATCACCTAAGAAGCACTGAGCTTGGATTTCGAATCAACCGGAGTAGGCATAGTCTTGCAATTCGACATCTTAGCTCTGAACACAAATTCTTCTGCATACTTATGCTGACTCATGACCACAGTATCTGCATATCTAGTAACTGATATACCCAAGAAGTAACTCAGCTTACCCAAATCAGTCATAGTAAATCCAGCTTTGAGAAGAGCAATAATGTCATTTTTTAACTTTTCAGAGGAGGCAGTGAGAACAATGTCATCCACATATAATAATAAGTAAGCAATGTCACTACCATGATGAAAAATGAACAGAGATGTGTCACACCTGTTGCAAATAAACCCAATTTGCATAATATAACTGGCAAAGTGGCCATACCATGCACGAGGTGCCTGTTTTAGGCCATAGAGTGACTTCCTGAAACGACAAACATACTGAGGGACTGCAGGATGAACAAAACCAGGTGGCTGATGCATATACACCGTTTCTTTCAAATCCCCATGAAGAAATGCATTCTTGACATCCAACTGATGAATCAGGCACTTTTTTCCCATAGCAATACTAAGAACATTACGAATCGTAGTCGGTTTAAAAACCGGGCTAAAAGTGTCACCACAGTTAATGTCCTCCTGCTGATTAGTGTCATTTGCCACAAGTCTTGCCTTGTAGCGCTCCAAAACACCACTGTCTCTGAATTTGTGACGAAAAAGTCACAAGCATCGGATCACATTCACCCCCTCTGGTCTAGGTACTAGATCCCAAGTATGCTGCTTAGTTAAAGCATTATATTCCTCAGACATGACCGCATTTTAATTAGGGTCAAGTTTAGCCAATTTGGGTTCTTTGAAAGTGGAGAAATGGTTTAGGCCGACAAGTTAAATTGGATTTTGAGTTTGAAAATCTCGTGTTTGGCACGAGTTTTCATTTGGTGACTGGGAACAGTGGGTGGCTGCATTTGCTGAGTAGAAGGATCCGAGACATAAAGTGTGCTCGAAGATGGGGAAGCTGGAAGAATTTCCGTCAGAGGCGTCGCGACATTAAGTTTGGGATTATAGTTCTGGAACTAATTTATTTCCTCTAAGAGATGGGATGAAATAATTCTAAGCTTAATGGGATTAGATGGATATCCCAGCATTAAGTTTGAACTTCATTTTATACTTTATTTGATAGAATATATAAATTTATATCTTCTACCAAATAGAGTAATGGAACCCAAACTTAGTGATGACTTGCTGGAATATCCCATCTTATCCGGTAAACCTTCATAGATATGTGGTGTGTGTGTCAAATTCTATCAAAACTATTCAAATATTTTCTTTAATGGCAGAATTCCTAATGACTACTCTAAATTTGATCACTTTTATTTAGATTCCTCCTAATTTATCATTAATCTAAATTATCCCCTTGAACTTGGCTATTTGATAACCTTTACCCCCCTAAATGTTCACATGGCAAAGAACTCCCAAGCAGGCTATTTCTCCACGTTAATCACCATATAGTCATATACGACGATTTTTTTTTTTGTTGACGAAGGAACCCGTAGCCGCTGTTCTTTCTAGTGTGCACAGGGTAAACCCCGGACTGACGCAATAGCCTGCAAACCACGTCAGCCAGTTAAACCACACTTGGCAAGTCAGGTGTGACAGGCTCCCCCAAGAGGCGAAGGCAGGCCAGACGTTATCCTGGGGTTTCGAACTTGTGACCAAGCTCTCCCACACCACCCAATGAGGATACCCTCTGCCTTCAAGACCAACTGGTCTAGGGCTTCGGATATTTATTTTATTTTAACTTATATTTCGTATTGCTTTAGCCTGAGATATAATGAAAATTCTACCCCAACTTACATTATTCAAATTTGTTATATAAATGGAATGCCTACTTGTTTCCAGTGGCGGATCTACGTTGTTTGAAATGATTGTTCGAAAAAAAATCACAGCGTTGTATAAGGGAATGAGGATGTTGTGTTTGTTCAAAAGTGAAAAATAGCACTGCAAAAAAAAAAACACGCTTGTTCACGTGAACAAGTGTGCACACTGTGGGTCCGCCCCTGCTTGTTCCAACTATTTATTTCAATTGTATATTTTTTTTCCAGGTCAATTTGAAAGATAAAAAAAACTTGGTTCTATCTCCATCTTTTTAGACTTATAAAATAAATTTTGTAAAAAATAATGAAGTACCAATTATGTATTTTTTTTTAGATGTAACGACTACTTATTTCAATTGTGTATTTTCTTATCAGGCCAAAATCAATTTAAAACATTTAGAGTCTCATTAATTATAGTCAAATAAATTGTTTTAAACAAGAATAATGGAGTTGTAATTGTATACTCCTTTTTTATTTCTTGTTTAGATGCAATAAATATTTAGGATAATTTGTGAGAGACAACTTTTTATATATGGCTTTTTGCGAGAGGCGATCTTTTAAAAAATTCTGGGCAATGTCAGACCTTAATAGTTTTTTGTTGCGAGAAACAACCTTTTAACAGAAATGTCTATTTTTCGTTCATTAATTAACTCCCCTTATTTAAAAGGTCATGTGCTAGTCACATGGGTATTTCCCCCCAAAAATACCCCCGTCTTCATCTGAATATATTTCCCTTTTCGATTGGGGCTTTGTCAAGAGCAATCTTCCTCAAACTAATCACTCGCAATTCGACTCCATTCATTAACATTAGGTTGTATCATGGGGGTCGAATATGTTAATGGGTTTACTCGTTCGACTCATGATTGCAGCAACAACAAACCTGAATGCAGTCGATTTAGAAAATTAGAAAAAAAAACATAGTTTTTAAAAGTGTGAGTTGTTAAAATAAAGAATAAAATCAACTGAAAACTTACTTGAATATAGATGAATGGAGTCGAATATAGATGAATGGAGTCGAATTGCAAGTGATTAGTTTGAGGAAGATTGCTCTTTGACAAAGCCCCAATCAAAAAGGGAAATATATTCAGATGAAGACGGGGGTATTTTTGGGGGGGAAATATTCATGTGACTAACACATGACCTTTTAAATAAGAGGAGTTAATTAATGAACAGAAAATAGACATTTCTGTTAAAAAATTGTTTGTCACAACAAAAAAATTTATTAAGGTCTGACAATTCTCAGAATTTTTCAAAAGGTTGTCTCTCTTAAAAAATCATATATAAAAGATTGTCTCTGACAAATTATCCAAATATTTATTACTTTCTTAGCAGAATATTGGAAGTCTCAACTGAATAATTCTTATTATATCATATTTAGATGTGATTATTTGTTTCAATAGTGTTTTTCTTCTTTTTGGGAAAAAATTATTAAAAAGGATACTGACTAATTTCATTATTATCCAAATAGTTTTTTCATTTGTCTAAATAATGGAGTTCTAGCAAAGTCTTTTAATACTTTGACTAGAAAAATAAAATCTAAAAAATTAATGAATTTTAAATAGTACAGGGGCAGACTATATCCCTGTATTATCGGAAAATGGTTTTGTATACCCATGTTCAAATATATTATACTTTGACACATATATACGTCTCATTTTAAAGGAGGGATACGTGGCTATTTTAAACTAATCTCCTAATTAATTAAAATCCAACTTGGGAACTCCTTGCCATATTAACATCTGGGGTAACGAGTGTCAAATAGCCAAATTTAAAGGGTAATTGATTACTGATAAATTAAAGAAATCCGAATAAAATGCGTTATATTTAAAGGGGTAGTTAAGTATTCTTGCCTTCTTTAATCTGACGCACACATTGATCAATCTCTAAGCTTTACATTGATACTATGGTCATAATGAGAAATTTGGTTTTGAAGTTTAGTACAAATGTTATTTTAGTTACTGTGATAGGTTTCAATGTAAATCATTAAAAATAACATAGGAAATTTATAAATAAAATAGAAAAACTTCTATAAAATCATTTTCTTCAATTTAAATTGTAGCACAGAAAATTATTTTATTGGTCGTATAATCCACTAAAAACTAATCCTAGATATGAGGCTTCTTTTTGTAGCGACCCGTTAGGTTATTTTGACCAATTTGCTTATTTTCCTATAATTACTCTTTTTCTAGCTTTGTTATGGTATTTTTGATGTGCGAGGATGAATGACGCGATCCTCGTGGCAATCGAATGAGAATAACGGATAGAAAACAACTACTTTCCGGTGACCGAAGCTCTTGGAGGCATTACCCCCATCACATTGGAGTTGACGGTCCCAGTCTTTTCTGTTTGCGTAGGAGTTCTTCCTCTTACTCCATCGGCTGGGAAAAAGGAGTATATTATGACTCGCCTGAAATCTAGTTTTTTGTACTTACCTTCTTACTAATAATAGATATGGTCGGTGATGTGATCCCCTTTTAATTTTGGAAGTTTCAAGTTAGAAGAGTTTGACTGGGAGTTGACGTGTTCGAAATCGAATTCTGATGATTTCATTAGCTTCAGAACATGATTTTTTACTTAGGTTGGTTGTTCGAACATGTCCCGAGTGTTTTGAGTGTGTTTTAGGTAGATTTGTGGAAATTAAAAAGTCTTAAGTTTAGAAATGAGCTTTAGTTGACTAAAGTCAACATCGGGGAAGTTTGTATCTTTTTCAAAATTTCATTAATTTCATCAGATCCAGAATGTCGAATATGGTCTAGTCCAATCGTTAGTTCGATTTTTGAGACACTCGAGAACATTTCGGGCATTGGGTTGAAATTATAAGTCTTAAGTCTTAATGTGGGCTTTGGTCAAATATTTGGTCAATATGACCTCGTATGATAATTTTGAGTGCGCAAACAAATTCGTAGCATGTTTTAGGAGTGGTTCGCATATTTAGTTTGTATCGGAGGGGTCCCAGATGAGTCTCGAGGGTCCATTCCAAGTTCGGAGGACACCAAATATGGTGTCCAGTTCTGATGTTCTTCTTCGCGACTGCGAGGACACGTGTCATGATCACGACGTGTCTCGCAGCAGCATCGCGATCGCAAAGACTAGTGAGTGGGTTGGGTCATAGTAGAGCTCCGCGATCGCGAGGCTGGGGCCCGCAATTATGGATGGTGTGGGTCGGATTTGGAGTGGGTTTTGGGATTTTCATACCCTACCCACCCTCACAAATGTGCTACTCATACCCTACCCATTATCTACTGGGTATATAATTTTCATACCCTAATTTGCCCCTTTCGGATATTGGGTACCTGCGGGTACCCACGGATTATACACTTCCTCAAATAAAAGATAACAATTCTACAAATTGCATAAAATATATTACCAAATAAGTTTCATAATTACCAAATACAATTAAAATTTCATGAAAAAAATTATCCAAACACTAATGTCATCTCAAAAATAAAATGCAACTACACCAAACATGTCTTTAAGGTCTTCAAACTTTTAGTGTACTTCTCCATAAATCTATGAAAAAACAAAAGAAGAAAATTTAAGGTCCTCAATTTATTATCTTTATAATAATAATAATTTATAACCTTATATATATATATATATATATATATAATTACAATTAATGGGTGGGTAGGGTACGGATAGGGTACATTCATATCCTTACCCGCCCCTAACCCACCCTCAGACAGTCGGGTTAATACCCTACCCGACCCATGGATCGGTCAAAGCGGGTAATTACCCGCATTGTACGGGTAGGATAGGGTGGGTCGGGTCAATTTTGTCATCCCTACCCACAATCATGAAGAGCATGTTGGCTTCAGCGATTTAAAACCCCAAAAATATTATTTTGAGTTCCGTTTTCATATTTTGAGCTTGGGATCTTGTGTTGGAAGGGATTTTGGAAAGATTTTTGGGGCTCTTCGAGGGGTAAGCTTCTAATCACTTTTCTATGATTATTTTATATACCATGTTGAAATGCAATGCTAGATATCATGAATTAAGTTGGGGAATTTGGGGAAGAATAAATCCTAGGCTTGAATAAAAGGAATTTCTTCAATTGATCACGAAATCGATGTTTAATTTGAATGATTTTTTATATTTAGGATCTTTAGATAATGGGTACTGATTTTGGAAGAAATTTTTCATTTTTTCCCTTCGAGGCTTGGGATTCTATTTTTGGTGACGTTTTGGATCCGAAAATTTACTATAGCGATATAGGTATCAATAGACTCGTGTGTTAATGTATAGTCGATATTTGAATAGATTGTCACATTTTGGAGTCGTTGCAAAAAGGCAAAACTCTATTGTGATTCACACGCTTCTAATTCCAGGCAAGTTGAGATCTTGTACCTTATATTAAGCGTTATGGTTGGTCTAATGAACCTAATTAAGAAGGGATAACAGGGATAAGCAGGGAATCCTATTACTTGTGAGGTGACGAACACTTGTGTAAGGTACCAGTAGCATGTTATGAGTACTTGTGCTTTAAATTGAATAGTGAATGTCATACTTTTGGCACTAGTTAATAGTACGATGATCATATGGATATGTGATTGAGGTATGAAGCCTGTATATTTCACACTATTATTATTTGTATGTTTTACATGTGTTTGTATGTTCCATCACTCCTAAATGCTCGTTAAAAATGAAAAAGAAGCTAAAGCTCAAATCTTTTATTATGAATTGGCTAAAGGTCATAATACGACCCAAATTGATTAAAGATTGAAACTTTATTGTATATCCTTGATTCTTAGCTGTTATGCATGTCATATTCATTCTTCATATAATATCTCATGCATGCACATTTAATGATACATATGTGGGTCCGAAAAAAATTATTTCGGACGGAGTGATGCGATACTTATGAGCCCGGTTTGACTAGAGACAAGTACTATAAGCCTAATATTGGCTAGTGACATATAATGTGAGCCTACATTTGGCTAAGTGACATGATTGAGAGCTTAAGATTGGCTATACAACCCCAAGAAAAATGATTACGGGTGGTATATGGACCTCCCGAGTCCCCCATAGGTCACGATTCATAGAATTTGAACATGTGTGTACCGGTGATGAGGAACAAAAGGCGTTGCATCACATATATACTTGCATTTCATATCATTTCATTTATATTCTGTTGATTGATGTTTAAATTGTTGCTTGTAACCCTTTACTTGATTATGTGGAAACTTGACTTGACCAAGGAACTAGATGATATAACCTAGGATTGAACCGAAAATTGAGTATACTTGTAAATTGTTTAGTATGATGGATTATCTGGCAGTTGGTGTAGTAGTAGCAATAGGAAGACCAATCCTCGTTTATGATATAGGGTCGATCGACGATGCTGCTAAGTATATATTATTTCTCATAGCCACGCTACATTTGTTGCACCCTTTTGTGTGCAGGTTCTTTCCCTAGTATCATTGAGGTACGCAATTACTCTTTCTGTTGAGGAATTATTCTCAAACGATTCGGGGTGAGCAACTAGAGATTCATGCCACCGGATTTTCCCCTTTATCATTTACATTTTTGTCCTTTCATTCAGACAGTTTTTATGCATTTTCGGGACATATGTATTCCTAGATTTGTATTGATTTTTAGCTAGTTCTTGTACTGTGACACCCGATTTTGGGGAATTTTGTACTTTAGTATTATGATTATTCTATGAATCTATTTAACAGACTTAAAGGTTGCTTTCTTATTATCTTTCTGCATTTATTTTCTTTATTTATTTTGGGATATTTTTGGTTAACAATTGGCTTGAGAGTCGGTGATATCATGACCTTCAATTTTGGGTGGTGACACTTTTATTATACTTTGAAAAATAGTACAAGAAATGTGTAGCTTCATCAACTGTACGTAAATTTTCACATAAAAAGAAAATGTTCCTTTTTCCGTGCAAAGTGGACTCTTAGTCACTGCCAGCTGATACGAGAGTGGTCGAATAATTGAACTTTGAATTGACTACTCCTTCCAATTCCACTCTCCCATTCCCCTCTCTCTCTCTCTATTGTTTATATCTTAGTTTAATTGAATCCA
The DNA here is from genome assembly GCA_029844215.1 of Przewalskia tangutica. Taxonomy (NCBI): domain Eukaryota; kingdom Viridiplantae; phylum Streptophyta; class Magnoliopsida; order Solanales; family Solanaceae; genus Przewalskia; species Przewalskia tangutica. Next base: position 106,276,029 of record CM056730.1, read on the forward strand.
GTATTTAATTTATATACATGAGGAATATTAGTATAAAACTTTTAATTTCTTAGTTTCCATTTATATGAAGTTGTTCAGATTTGAGAGTCATTGTAACTTAATTAAACCCATGAGGTAGAGTTGGTTATGTGATGAAGCGCGGGGCCATGAATCACGAGTTCGATCCCCTGCATAAACTTTTTGGTTGAATACATCGCGCGTGGCTTGCCAAATGTAGTTTACATGGTGGCGTGGTTTGCGATTTCTGCGTCGATCCGGGTTTACTGCTGTCTTGTATTTCGAAAGAATAGCGGCTGCGGGTTCCTTCGTCAACAAAAAAAATTGTAACTTAATTAATTATATAATATTATTATGACTTATAATATTTTTATATAGTTTTTAAATACGTAAATTTTATTTCAAAAGCCTTAAAGATTCTATTTTCGAACTTCCGATCAAAATTTAGAAGTTTTGACTCTCAAAATTCAAGCTATGAAACATAAATTGAGATATAGGGAGTAAATAATATTATATTTTGAATTCAAAATTTTAAAAGTATCATAAACTCAATTGTAAGAAAATTGAATTTATCAAATTTAAATTATTCTCTATCATCCACTAATTAATTACTCTCTACATCCCAAAAAACTTGTTACATTTTGCTTTTTGTAGTCAATTTAAATAATATTCAGAACTGAATTAAATATATTAATTTAATATTTTAGAACTAAAATTTAGATACCTAAAACTTATATGAAAAAAAACTATGTACAAGTTACAGTATATTTTTTCTCATAATAATAATAATAAATTAAATATTAATAAAAAATTATTTAATTTGACCCTAAAAAGCTAAATGTTAATGCTTAGTACTTTGAGGGAGTGTCATGGGTGCACAAAGCCGACAAGTTAGATGGGCTCGATTGATACGTCGCACTGAATTATATAATTTTGCATGGACTGTATTAATATATAATGGACGGTATTAGAGTATTAATATATAATGGATTGTATTTTTTTTAGTACAGTCCAGAAGAGACCCATCTACTAGATGAGTCTAAAAAATGACAGTTGGAGTGTACTATTTTTAGAAATAGTACTGTCTAGTTCGATTGAAAACGCCCACCAAATATTGTATTATATTTTTATTCAGTGCAATCTAGCGTAATACATCGTATCAAACGTGCCTTTAGTGTACTAGGAGGGTCCTCCATATCCAAATTGTGGTTGAATCAATTGGGCATGTGATGAGGATTACCCTCATTTCTTAATTTGAGTGTACATTCTATACCCTTTTTTCTCTCGGAGTTGTAGCATTAGCGGATATTGGTGTAAAAGGTTAAAAGTGACTCAGATAAACTGAAATGAAAGCACATACGGGAGTTGAGCAATCACTTTCACTTTCTCAATATAATTTCGGATTCATGTGTGGATGATCAATGCCTATTGTACTTGCATATATTTCTTTTTTCGATTTCCACTCGGTGTTTGATATTTGTATCCAGAACTGTCTTTGGATCCGTGCGAGGTGTGCTACCGCACAGGACCCCTGAAAAATGAAAAAATTTAGGACTCATTTTTTCATTTTTTATTAAGTAGTATTAGCCAGAACTTACTGTAAAGGTCCATAATTCGCAAGTCTTAGCCTAATTAAGGGCCCACTTTTACGAATTAGAACAGGACCCCTAAAATGTTTGAGACGACTCTGTTTGTATCGGAGCCCGACTAAGTCCGGATTCACGCTAGAAAGTTCCACATTAGAGAGCTAAACGCTCTTTAAAAAAGGCAACTACGTATCAAGGGAGACTCGAACCCGAGATCTCTGATAAAGAATGAAGGAGTACTTGTTACTCCACACCCTTGTTGGTACATATATACCTTCATCTCCTTCTATTTTCAACCGTTTTTTTACTGTCAAGAAATATGAACACAATATATATTATTAATAAGTATGATATTTTCCTTTATCCTCCAATTTGTTTTATGTAATGAGGATAAGATACGAGCGCATTTATGTTATGGAGAACATAACCTAAATTAATATTTAAATTACGACACCTTTCTTTAAGCCCTAGCGTTATTAATGACCTCAAACTTGTCATCACTATCAGAGTTCAAAATGGAAGAATAGAGTTAGAAAAAATGTAACGGCACACACTTTAAAAAATTAAAGAAAGATTTTTGAATTTTATAGTTTAAAATAAGTCAAATATATATGTGTGATTATAGATTATCTCGTTTTGCGTAAAAGATAAAATTTAAAGTTAAATTATTATCAAATAAAAAAATATGTCATTTTTTTACGGACTAAAAAACAAAAGTGAATCTTTCTCTTTAGAAGAGAGGAAGTAATTAATATTGATCCGGAAATTGGAAGGGCGTATTTTTCCAGATTGACGGAGTACTAAATCTCACGTCTTATTATCAATAAAAACATTATATTCGTCAGTCATAACCAATTTTCAATTCGGGTCATGTAGTGTAGACACAGGGTTACGTGATATTGGGATTTAGAGACATTATAATTAAGATTTAAATGTCGTTTAGATTTAAAAATACTCATTTGACTATAAGTAACGGACACTGGAATCGAGGTAGAATTGAGTGGATTATGGGCAGTGTGTGGGCTGGTGACGGATTGGCCAACAGGCATTGGGCTTGCTGCCCAATAATTGAAATAGGGGCTGACACCGAAACTAGAGTGGGTTGGAGCACTGGAACAGTACCGAGATCGGTACTGGGCCGCGTTCCAAGCTCACTGGGAAGACTCGTCGAAATAGTGGAATTGTGTGGGCCAGCGGGCAGTGGGCCCGCGGACGACTTTTGGTCACGGGACAAGTCAGAAAAATTGTTGATAATAAATGGTGAGACCTCGTCATCTAAAAAATTATACGAACTTGGCACGAGACTACTCACTTTAACAAAAGAAAATTGGGTTTCATCAGAAAGAACATGGCGACTAACAATGATTTTATTAGATGATAAATCAAAATATTTATAATCACAATGATTAGACGGATAACCCAAGAACACACAAGCGGTAGAACGGACTTGAAGTTTGTTAATTGTAGTTGACAGAAAAAGTGGATAGCATAAACACCCAAAGACCCTATGATGAGCATAAAAAGGATCCTTATTATAGAGAACTTTAAGGGGATATGTATATGCTAATCATTTGATAGGAAGTATGTTAAGGAGGTAAGTAGTCATTTATAGTGTATGATGTCAAAAAGAAGGGGGTACATATGCATGGGCTAATAAAGTTCGGATAATATTATTAATGATATAATTTTTTCATTTGGCTTTCCCATTTTGGGAGACGTATGGGGACAAGAAAAATGTAAAATTATACCATTAGCATCAAAAAATTGCCGAAACAACCCATTATCATACTCCTTGCCATTGTCACATTGAATATTTTTAATTTCTAGTTCGAATTTGGTACGGATGAATGCTCAAAATTTTAAGAAAGTGAAAAACACTTGAGACTTTTTGGCTTACGAAAAAGTCCACAAAAAATTAGAATAATCATCCAAAAATAAGACATAATAGCGATGACCCACATAACTCAAAACGGGAGATGTCCATAAATCACTGTGAAAAATATCAAAAGGCATCAAAGTACGAGAAGTAGAAGCTATAAATGATAATCTAAAATGTTTTCTTAACAGACAAGAATGACAAATTGGAGTACTACATGTATCCTTACAAGAGATAAAATTATTTTTATGCAAGGAAGAAATAATTGACGAATCTAGGATGACCCAAACATTTGTGTCACAAAGAATGAGCTAGAGCTGCAAATGTTGACGGCATGGCTTGACTCAATGAAGTGGTGGTGGTTGTGATTGGATAAAGATCTCCCCTACTATTACATCTCATGAGGTATCCCCGTTTTGAAATCCTTCACAGAAAACTCAAATGAATCAAAATTAACAGAAACCCAATTATCAATGGTGCATTTTCTTACAAAAACTAAAATTTTAATTAAGTTAGAGGCATGAAGGGTATTGTTCAAGACAAGAAATGGATGTGGGGGGGCACAAAGATGTATGACCGTAATCACGAATTGGAATTGAATTGCCATTACCAACAATAATGCCACAATTTTTGCTCAAATTAAAATAAGAAGAGAGAGTACCTTGGTCTGACGTCATGTGAGAAGTGGCGCTGGTGTCCATGTACCAATCACGTCTGGAGGATTTAATCCAAGCGTATGCATTGCAGACTCAATATCTATCGGAGTTGGTGTGGGCCCACTACCTGGAATGCTTGCGGAGGACGAGGCCCAAGCAAACCTACCTGCGGCCGAGCACAAGCGAACTTGTTGCCGTGAATGCAGAAATTGGGCTACTTTGTTGATGGGCCCAGGCGATTACGGGTAAGGGCTAGGAGGAAAATAACCATTGTTGGGACAAGGCCACTAGCCCAGTTCCACTGCTAGGGGCCCACTGCTGGACCAGTTGGGATACGGCCCACTACCCTGAGGCTCACTGCCACTGCTATCACTATTTCGGCCACCTACGTTACCACCGTGATTCTTACAATTATTTTTATCATTTTGACTCTTTTTGCCGCCATCATTATTGCGGTTTTGACCAGAATTCTCGGAGAATGAGTGAGGGTCGTCGGACATGGTCATCACGATGACGAAATTTACACCTGTAGCCACCTGTTTTGCTAAGCCTACTTCTTCTAAGGTGAGCATGAAACGAGCTTGATAAAAGGGTTGTAGATGGTTACTTTGATGAAGAAGTGTTCCAATGTTGTTATAGCCCTCAAACAGGCCAACAACCATTTGGAGAACAAGACGATCATTAGTAGTTGGCGCACCAACGTTGCGGAGTTGGTCTGTCAATTCCTTGAGCCTTTTACAATAGGCCAAAATGTTAGGAAAATCTTCCATGTTGACGTGGGAAAATTCCTGCTCTTGGGTGACAACACGGGAATTCTTGTTATTTTGGAATATATCACGCAGTCTATCCCAAGTTTTCATTGTTGTAGTGTCGGGCTCAATGATCGTTTGGAGGAGGTCGGTAGAAATAGTGGAATAAATCAACTGGAGAACGGTAGCATCAAGTGGCATCCATAACATAGAAATTTCCTCGGGGTTAGGCATCTCGTCTGCACCAGGTGTCGAGGGAATTATGTGATGGAGGACTTGATGTGAGTGTGCATGAATTTTGAATAATTTACCCATATCACGTATTGGACGTTTTCCATCTCAAGAACAATAGAGATGTGGTTCATGATGTTGGAAACTATAAGGGCTGGATGAAACATGTTCTTCGATGTAGACATCACGAAAGAACAAGAGGAGAAGTAGGGATTAGGAAGAAAATTTGGGAAGGGAGGAGGAAAAATAGGGCTGGAAACCGAGAGGTGTTCTCGGAATTGGAGCCGAGAGTAGCAGAAGAAAAGTAAGATTTTGTGAGACCTAGACTTCTGATACCATAAAATAAATAATTCTTTGATTATTTTCATTAATGAATGAGTATATATACAATTTACAATATTCATAATATGAAAAATCCTATTCCTACTCTACTCCCAAAACCCTATTCTATTTGTACAAGAATCCTACAATTATAGTAAATATACAATGCTAATTAAATATAAATACAACACCAAATATAGAGCCTCAAACCGTGATATACACAACTGTATTTACCGTGTATATCACGGTCCAAGTATGATAAGAATTTCGTGTGTTTCTGTGATATATACATGTATATCGTGTATATCACGGTATACATTCATTTATCACAACAGAATGACTTACATCAGTTTCAAATATTCGATCTTTTTGACTTTTTAAAAATAGTAAATCTGCCAAAACAATATCTTCACTAATTTCCAATTTTCAGCAAGTGCCGTTGGAAAATTTTGGAGTTAAGTGTACCTTATTTTAGTGCTCAATCGTTGTCGAGTTTGTCTTATAAATGATGAAATATGAATGAAGACAGTAAAACTAGCAGAACCGCACTCTGAAAGATTGAGATCTGCTTTTGTTGAAATAACTGAAATGTCGCAGTACCTCTTTTGTCTTAATTATGTGCTGTATATATTTCTCATCTCCTAATTTATATGATTTGTTTTTAAATTTTTTGAGATTCAAATTATGTGAAATTTGATAAAATTTTAAAATATTTGTTTCTTTTTTTGTTAAAGAAGAATTACAATTTATTATACTTACATATATTTTTTGAATATCTAAATTTTAATTTCAGACACTAAATTGATCTAATCCAATTTAACTTAAAAATTAATCTCCAGAAGTGAAACTGTCATGTAACTTGGGGTGCGAGGAGTAGTTTATAATTGAAGTTATTGTTTTTAGAATCTATTTACTTTAATTTTAAATGTTATGTGTGTTAAAGTATGTAGCAGCAAATCAATCGAGAAGAGGAAGACAGAGAAGAAGAAGGCAACGGAGAAGAAGAAGCAGTGAAGAGGATATTGGAAGCAAAGTGCTCTTCTGGAGATATTTTCAATATAATGTTTTTGCTCAAGTAAAATATACAACTATTGCCCTATTTATAATAACTATCTAAACTTGCAAATATGACCTTGCAGAAATAAACACTTACTAACATTTTACTAACATTGTATATGTATACTAATGGTATATCTATATATATCTCAACACCCCCCCTCAAGCTAGGCGCTGAAAACATCGGTTTCAATCCTAGCTTGAAAATAATAGCAAAATCCACAACTACGAACTCAGTCGCAGTAGCTCGAGCTCCTTGCTGATAGCAGCAAGAAGAATTTGATTGAGTGGCATCAGACATCTTCACAATATTTTCTGATGCTTATATTTTCTGAACATGAGCAGAAAGTATCCTCTCATGTTCCTTTCCTTGGAAAACATGGATGTTTTTGAGTTCCATTAGCTGCTAGAAACATAACAGCAGCATCAACAACAAACAACATTTATCAGTCCATTGACCAGAAGTCCAGCAGATTCATTATTCTGGAATTTCCAGCAAAGTCCAGCAGATTCATTAATCTGGAATTTCCAGCAAAGTCCAGCAGATTCATTATTCTGGAATTTCCAGCAGCATCATAGGCAACAACGACAACCAAACATCACCGAAACAACGAGAATACCGCGGCCATTTGCGGCAAATACACCAAAGATCACCAGCAGTGATAAGGCTACTCCTCCTCTGATTTTCTTTTGTTTTGAAGGATGCTGATTTCTTTTGTTTATTTTCAGCCTTTTTCCATTTTCAGAAGCAATCATAGCAGCTGCAAAATTCCAGCAGCTGCAACATTAGTAAACATCTTCAGCAGCCATAACTTCAGTAATATCACCAGATGCCAACATCAGCAAAGGCAACAACAACACCACTCTAACCCTACTACCAATACTAACTATCTATTGCAGCAACAGTACGTGCACAACAACCAGCATCTTCAGATTTCAGTTTTAACATAGTTTGCGAATGACATCCTTTTAACAGATTGTGTTGACAGAAAACATCTGTTCCCATCTCCACAATATTTTCCATATTTCTTAAATGTAGCAGCAGAATCTGTCATGTAATCAGTCCTGCAGCAGCTTGAATCTCTCGATTCTTGTCCCTTAATTCAATGTAATAACCATCGGATTCATCTTGGCGGAGAACCCGCCGTTCTACAGTCTCACTCGGACTAGAGAATCCTCGATTCTCTCTATGAATTTGTTACGAACCAAAGACCAGCAGACTCTGACTTTGATTACGAACCAAAGGCGCATGTAACTTGATAAGCGGCAAGAACCTCTTCGTTCTCTAGTCTCTCTTGGACTAGAGAATCTCCCGATTCTCATCACACAAGCAATTTTAATAAGCCGCAAGAACCTCTACGTTCTCTAGTCATTCGGACTAGAGAATCTCTTGATTCTCATCACGCAATCTATTCTTTGAATTGAGCTTCAACTCAATCCATATTTATTCTACGACGAAGTATCCCTCGGTTCTCAGTCTATTTGTCGCTAAGAACTCTTCAACCCTTCTATCGATAGATTGTTCCAGCCTTGTTCTTAGCCGACAAGGCAAGTAAAATATTTTTCGTAAAGCAACAACACTGCAGCATTAAGCAACACTAACAACAGTAAAACTAAATTCCAGTAGCAGTAACTACATATTTCAAAACATTAGTGCAGTGCAGCAATACAACACATCTGATGTACTCACACCAACAATGCCAACATTTAACTAAAACAACAACCACGAACTCGACAATTTTCCTCCAATTCGTTGAGTCACCAACACACATACAATTCTAACAACACAGAACCAGTACTGAACAGAAAACAACATCAACAATAACACAACAGCTACGAAAATGATTTCGATTCTCTATTTTTGATTTTTCAGAAATATTTTCGGCGAACTTCGATTCTCTGTCGATCCTGTGTCACTCGCAACAGAATCGATCTATATCCTCTATATCCTACAGAGATTACCTCAATACTCTGTTGATTTCGATTGCATCGCGATTCTGATCCTCAGTCCCTTCGCGATCACCAATTTCTCCTCAATATGTTTCAGAAATCGATCGATCCAGAGAGAATCACTCTGTGTTGTCACTCTAATCTGGAAAACATCCTCTTCGATCTCTCAATCAATCTTCAATTCTGATTTTCAGTCGAAAATCACGATTTTGACTTTCAGATTTTGCATCGCGATTTCGATCTTCATTTCCAATTTCTTCCGAATTTCACCTCAATATGTTAAAGATCAACTCCTCGATGTTCAGTTCCTTCGCAATTTTGATTTCCATAAAGGAAATCTTCAATCGCGATTTCAATTTTTTCTTTCTTTTGTTCTTCGATTCTCTGTTCCTTCATTCTCGATCACCTTGATTCGATCCCCATAGCTTTGATACCATGTTAAAGTATGTAGCAACAAACCAATCGAGAAGAGGAAGATAGAGAAGAAGAAGGCAGCAAAGAAGAATAAGCAGTGAAGAGGATATTGGGAGCAAAGTGCTCTTCTGGAGATATTTTCAATATAATGTTTTTGCTCAAGTAAAATATACAACTAATGCCCTATTTATAATAACTATCTAAACTTGCAAATATGACCTTGCAGAAATAACCACTTACTAACATTTTACTAACATTGTATATGTATACTAATGGTATATCTATGTATATCTCAACAATGTGAAGATCTACTAAATAGTAATCACGAATCCTGATAGAATCCGCAATATACTTTTCACTCAAATTTCACTTGCAAATTTTCAATCAATCTACATTAGTTCTAATTTGAAGGGTTCTAATTTGAAGGGAGTCTCGAAGCAACAATAAAATTATTTTCGCATGATTTATAAGTTATGGATTCGATCCGTAAAGCAGTTGCTAATGCCGGTAAAAGAGTAGATTGTCTACATGCAGTCATTCATTGGGATGCGACCCTTCACCCAACCCAACTAACACTAGATTGTTTGTGCACCTAGTTACCTTTTGCTCAAATAGTTCTAATTTAATGAAGAAAAAAGAAGAATGTTAACTAGACATAGATTTTCAGTCATTAGTGGGAGTAGTAATAATTGCTCGTAATAATAATGATTCCGTAAAATGTAAGTTCAGAGAGAAATCAAATGATGGCATGAATTGACTACAAGGTGAATGAGAAATATACCTGAGGCTGAGAATGACATTTTTCTTTTTTGGTCCAAAAAGAGAAATGATATGACTTTTTGTGTTCATATGTAGGAGTAGTATATAGAAATACTCCGCAATATGCAGCATTTATGTAATCCTATAGGCATTAGATATTTTTACAGAGAAGAGAACAGATGTCAGATTGAATATATTATATTATGGTCCTGCGCTAATTGTTTTTGTTTCATTATTCGGTCCAAACTTACCCATCCGTTTAATTCTTTAAGGGCTAGTTTGGTGGGGGAATAAGTTATTCCAAAATTAGTTATTTCGGAATTGTTATTTCACCCTTAATGTAAGATAAAAATGTTGGGTTGTCTTTGGTGGAGGTTGGGTCCGCCCATCTTCAATGACTTAAACATCATGATTCCACATGTTGGAGACCCTGATTATTCACACGTGTATAATCTACTAAGTAAGTAGATGACCGTAGGGCCAAGAATCGTCAAATTCCATTGAGAAATGGAAGAGATATTGATCCACGAAGTAAAATATTTAAGACATGAAAAAGTGGTGTGAGACAAATCTACCACATCGGTAGGAAAAAGAAGAATTGTTCATAATATAAGCCTCAAAACTGAATAATGGATTGGGACCCCAAGGGGTTGTTGACACTCAATTTTGACCCGCTTTTCGGTCATTTCTTGCAATTTTAAGTATTTTAGCACACCGCATTTTAATCGTTATTTTGCATATTTTTACCCAATATTCTATGTTTTATTTTTCACAAAATGGCATTGCATCTTTTATTAAGCATTAGGTCTTTGTTATTATCATGTTTTATTATTATTACTCCATTATTTTATTTTAATAGTTTTGCATATCTTTAAATATTTTTAATTTTTAATAATAAACACTGTTGTATTTTTACTCAATCCAAGTTCGTCAAATCAGTCCAGTCTGAGGCCCAATTTGGATCAGTCCAATTCAACATTTTTTTTAATTTCATTCAAACACCCTCTTTTTATTTTCCCCCTAAAATCAAAATCCACTTTTTATTTCCCTCCAAAACCGAACCAAACTCTAACCTAATTCTACCCCTATAAATAAAACATTTTCCCCCTTTCAAAGAGACCCACTTCAGCCGCCCAAGGCCCCATTTATTTTTCATTCACTCTCATTTCAGTTTCTTCAATACCCCTACAACTATTCCTCTTCTCTGCAAACACACACACACTCCCACTGTATTATCTCTCTCTCCATCTTTTATTTTTGAACTCTCATCTCTCATCTTCCCTAAGCCTCTCTCCCGTCGCTCATCACCACTGAACCACCACAACCCCGTCGCCACTGCCCCGATACCGGCGAACCAACTCCCGTCGACCTTACGCCCAACACTCGCTACTGGTTTCCTTGGGTTCTCTGTTGATATTTATGAATCCCATTTCTGAGAAATTGAGTCAATATTTGGTTTTTGTGTCACGATTGTAGCGCTGTTTGTTTCTCTGCTTATTATGGCGATGAACTTGTGGCTTGATTTCATATTGGGTCCATGTTGGGCTAATGGCTGCCTATTACCGTCAGTATTACAGTGCATTTTGAACTGTTTTTCCCCCTTTCTATTGCTTTGTCCAATCGTCGGAGTTTTGACTCCGGCAATCTTTGGCTACTGAATCTGTGATGGTTGGTTGTTATCATTTTGTTTTCTTCTTCTTGCGTCTGTTTGATGCTATTAGCTGCCAGTGTTTGATACTACATTCTGGTCAAGTCGTTGCTGCATCTTGGCCATTTTGCTGTGTATTTCGATCCATGAACTGCATTGTGGGTTACCATTGGCTACTGTTTCTACTGCCTTTTGGTATTGCTTTCATCTATTCCTGATTACCGATTCGATTGCCCGTTGCAGATGAAATATGAAAAATCCATAAATTTAGAAGAATATAACTTGCCAGGGTGTTACTAGCGGTCTTTAGAATCATATCCGTCTGATAACTTTCATAGACTGGAGGCATCACTTTGACTTTAGTTGTACTATTTTTATGCTACTGGTATCGATAGTGGTTTCCAGCGAACTAATGTGCTGTGATGTTGCTATTTGAACCGTCACTGTTTTCTCGCTTTCGTTCGGGCTGATTTTGGACAATTCTGCCCCTTTGAGTTATTTTACTAAGCTAAGCTGGTTTCGAAACATATTGCTACACTTGAATATTTGGTATTTTTACTGATTTTGAACAGATGCTACAGTTTGGCCGATGAAGGAATCTCCGTCTGATTTTCAAGGTCTCCCCTGTACAAAAGACGAGTTTATTTTTGGCTTTACTTATTAATTCTTGTCATTGCTTTAGAATTATTCATTCTATTACTAACACTTTTACTAAGTGTTTATACAGGTACCCGAAGATGCATCTTGTGCAGAATGCCTAAAAAGGACTAAAAAAGATATCCTAGAGTCTTATTTTATGTCGTTGCATTTAATTTTAGTTTTATTATTCTGTATTGCATTTTATTTTAATTGTAAATTATAAAAAAAAAACTTAGAATAGGTAGATTAAAAAGCCAATATATAATTAACATTGGTTTGATCGGATAGCTGCAAGTTAGCGGATCTTAAAGGATGCCTACCTCCTTCCCTTTAGGATAATAAAGAACCCTGATTCGGAATATCATTAATTTCGCAGACCTTTAAATGGAGATCAATTGCAGTATTTTTATTGCAATAGTTCAAGTGTCCTAATTCACTTTAATAATTAGGTGGCGACTCCTCAAAACAAGCATTTTTGCTCCATCCAGGAAACCGCGTCAAAGAGCAATGTTGCGGATACCGTTCAGACCCCGAGGTAAAAAACGGGCGCGACAGCATGGCGACTCCGCTGGGGAAATCAGGTTGTTGACCATAGCAAACCCAGGTTAATTAAATATTGCACTTTATTTTACTTTTATTTTTGTTGTAAATGCTTAAATTGTTTACTTTTAAATTTTGTAATTAACTGCTTTAATTGCTATCTTCTTTATTTCTTTCCTTAAACTGGCATTCCGCTCATATTTCCTCCCTTACGGAAAATTCACACTATCACATACTACACGCGAGGTGTGTTTTACGTACCCGCAAAATTTCTTTCACAAAATCCAAATTTTTAGGAGAGTTGGCAAAGGCGCGGAGTTTTCCGGCCTTCTCACTCGAGCAGTCCGCTCGAAAACCTTGCGTCTAGTAAACCAAATCTTAGCAGACTTAAGATAGAGTTATATGATGCGCGGTAAGATGCACACACTTTAAACGCAAGTGCACGTTATCGTGACAAGTAGTATAGTCTTGATAAGACCGAATATCGTCCTCAAGGATTATGGTTCAATTACCAACTATCTATTTTTTGGTATCTATTTGGTAAATTGATATGTGGATTTGTTGTTTATAACTAAGAATTATAAAAGCTATTTTAACTATAAAGGTTTACTTCAGTTGTGATGAGAATAGGGCTTCCACGTCTCCTCACTATCCGCTTATGTTACTTATTAATGCATTAACTTATGGTATTCTTCTTTTGGAGAAAGCAGGTTTACGAAATCGTTTTATACTCCCGTTAGGGTTATATAAACACTCAACCCCAGTATCGCACCTTACCTACCTTTCGGTGATAAGGATAACTTTATAGGAGGATTAAGAGCAAAAACCTAGTTGACCGTCACGCACAATGCACAAAATTAGGGTTGTTAAGCCTCTCATCAACACTACATAAATAATTGAGGTATTTTCATCCCCAATCCAAGAATGTCTACCCAACTTACATCATATTCACAATCCCCCCCTTTCGGAATCTGATTAGAAATCATATAGTGATAATTAGTTGTCAATTAATTACCAAGAATTCAACTCAATTATTGGATAGATCTCACAATAAGAAAAATAACCATAAGCATGCATTAATTTATAACATAAGTTTCTAGCAATTCAACAATGGAAAGCCCTATAAGAGAATTAGTTCCTAGCCATTGACATGACAAGAACTAATTCCATGTTCATCATACAAAAACCGAAATAAAGAACAAGAAAGGGAAAAGAAATTACTAAACTAATGGTATTCAATCTCCAAGCAAAAGTCTTGAGATGTGCAAGAAGGGGAACCCTCAAAAACTGCCTAGGGTTCTCCTTTTATAGGCTGCAAACCGCCTCCCTCTTTTCCTTGGGCGACCTGAATTTCGTCAAAAGACCTAATTTTTCAGCGTCGGCGCGCCCTGCGGCATAGCGCGGCGCCTAAGTTCGCAATCCATCGGTGTTTTGGCGCCGCGCCCGATATCTGGCTGCGAGGCGTCGCGGCTGGAACTCCTGTAGCTTCTCGGATGTTTAGGCGCCGCGGCCCTGCATTTGCTGCTCGAGGCGCCACGGCGCCAGTCTTACGCAGCCTCTACGAATAGTGGGCGCCGCGACCGCTGATTGCAGTGAGGCGCGCGACTGGTCCGATTTCACCTCGTTCGCCACTTTCTGCTTTTAGCTCGCATCTCCTCTTTTGCCCTCTTTTAGCTCCTTTTCCGCCATTTGGCCATTTTAACCACTTTGACTCAAAAGAAAGGAAAACTATCCTAATACGACACTTATATGTACAAAATGGGACAAAAGACTAACTAAAACTGACTCAAAAGGTGTATATAAAATACACCGATCAAATACCCCCAAACTTAACCTTTGCTCGCCCTCGAGCAAAGATAGAAAGAAATAAAATAAAAGACTCAAAGAAACGAAAAATACAAGACTCACTGACATTGATCACTTTTGCTGCATTAGTGTAAACTAGAAAAACATGAAGGTTAGCAAAATAATATGCAGGAACATATAGCATGACATTTCAGCACATTAAGCTAGATATATCGCAAACTCATATTCATCATGCTTTCATGGAAGTCAATATACTAAATCATGCATATAAATTCAAAAATCCTATGGCATGCTTACTTGCTATTCTCCACTAATCCTGGATATGCATAAAAGAGATCTTCAGGACTTTAAGGGTTGTAATGTAGGCTTAGGTATATGTAGGTAAAAATAGGCAATTTAGGCTCATTTCTTGTACCATAAGCTCTTCAGTTTTTCAGTGTTTCCCTTTTTCTTTTTTTTGTTCTTTTCTTCATTTCGATTCTATCTTTCCCTCTTTTGTTTTGGGAGAGTGAAGTATATAATAATGACAAGCACCCCCAAACTTAGGCTTTTGCCTATTTCTTATTACTTTTGTATTGGGGTGCAACAGACTTATTCACTCTTTTTGTCTCTTTTTTTAACACAATGTATTCCACTATTTCATATTTTCACTTATGGTACAATTTGTGGGAATATAGGGTGTCAAAGAAGAGGTTTCAAATTTAGGCTCAATGGGGCTGACTAGGGATATTTTTTAAAGTACAGGATAGAAAAGAATGGTAAGAATTGGCTATCAAAGAAATGCCCAGTCATCTCCCACATGCATATCCTAACTATTTAGCCTCAAATAGCAAGCAATCATAACACATAAGTATTTATCATTTAGCATGCATAACTCAAGCAAGAAACTCTAAATAGGCATTCTCGTGAGTTTTTGGCATATCTAACTTAGGTGTTGAGATAGTTGCTTCAATTCCGTTACATTATTCCACCTTACTTCACTAGGTGTTTCTAGCAACTACAACATTTATGATCTTTGACAGGCAATTATGACTCAAAAAGAAAAAAAAAATTTGGTGACTCAAAATAAACATAAAACAATCAAAAAGACTAAAATAAAACATAACATGACACAAATAAAACACCCCCAAACTTAAATCACACATTGTCCCCAATGTGTGCAAGACTCAAAGACAAATATAAGAAATAAGACTTACAGACTTTGGCTAAAATGGTGGTGGTGGTGGTGGATAATGCATCGACCATTGGTTGAACAAGGAACTCAACTCGTTGATTTGTTGCCTTGTTTCTTGCGCCCTTGTACTCATCGTGTCCAAGGTCCGCATCATCCTCATCCGATTTTGATACAATTGCTCCATTGTGGGCGTTGGAGGTTCTCGCTCTCGTAGTTGGCCGGTGGCTAGGTCTCGCCTCATTGAGCCCTATTTCGTGCTCATTTTCGTCCATGGCGGCCTCTGCTGCTTCTGCCGCTGGTTGTACTCTCCGTCACGGCCTTGGGGGCTTGGGTGCAGGAAGAGTGCACTATCCTCAGACACGGCGGTTGGTTTCTTTCATGAGTGTCGGTGGGTAGTTGTGGAACCGCACTCATGTGACATAGCTTGGTGATAATCGAGCCATGTCCCAATCCGCTGTTGTTACCAACCCGCGATTTCTCAATGTTCGCACTATTTCTTTCCCACATCAATCGCCAACCTCATAATTCCATATATCAGTTTAATCCTATCCTCTGTCACTCTGGTGAAGTGCGTGGATGGTATCATGCGGGCGCTGACGAAATATAGCCAACCTTTGGCTACTTTGTTGAATTGCACTGCTCGGTTTTGACCCATTTCTTCCAATATCAAAAACAGCCCATGGTAGCTCACGGTGCTGGCGGCATTCCATCGATGTGGTCGGTCTTAGACCATGTTCTAAAGTGATTCCAATCACTTATTTCTTCAACATCAACCGTCTTCAATTGTGAATTTACATTCTCTGCTGTCACAGCCACATAAGCTCCCCTAACAAAGCATCCTCTTTCCACCTTCTCCGGAAGGTTGGCATAAAATTCACGCACCATTGTTGTGTTCACTGGTGCTATCTTCTCCGGATTTACGAATCTTCTCCACCCCCTTAACTCAATCATAGCCCGGATGGGCTCATAAACATCTTCCTCCCCATATGACTCCCTCTGGTAGTCCATTCCCCTTTCTGGTATTACGGGTCTGGTATCAAGCTTTTTGTATCTTTGGAAGGCTTCGTAGCTCACAAACCTAGTATTATCGTAATGTGGGGTTGGGGTGGATGTGGAGCCTCTTCTCTTCCTGGTGGCCATGATTTAAAATAGTTTATGGAGCTTTTCAATTTAGTGGCACAAATGTTTCCTACACAATCTACAACTAGCAGTGAACACAACACCTCCAAACTTCAACTTTTCTACCCAATACCCACACTCCTCTTCTACTCTTCTCTCCAAACTTCACAATCAACTTTTCATTACCCAACTACTTCAACTACAATACTCCTTCAAACTACTACCTCCTGTGACTTCAGTAAAGGATTCAAGAACAGAAACATATTACCTTTTTATGAGAAGCTTCAAGTTGTTCTTGTTTCTAATGGTGGTTTGAGGCTATGGAATGGAGCTTTGTTGGTTGAGATGGCTAAGGGTTTTTAGGAATTTAAGATTTTTGGTTGTGGTTGGGTGTAATTTGTGGAGGATTTGTGGGCAAATTTTTGGAATTTCGTAGGTTTTTGGAGAGGAAGGGTTAGGTTTTTGAAATTGGATTTGGGGAAATCGATTAGGCGTTTTAAGTTACGGATTCCCGCGCAAGGCCTCGATTTTAGCCGCGGCTAAACTCTGCGCTCGCCCGGGATTTTCTGCGCGCCTGTTTCTGGAAGCGCCGCACGCTTTTCGAAATCCGGCTTTTCTTGATTTTCGCCGCTTTATTTCCTGACCTATCAATCACAAAGACAAACACAAGAACCTAAGACCGTGAGATTGTTCTAGACAAAATAAAATAAACTAAAGACGAAATTAAAATAACATAATTGAAAACGTTGGGTTACCTCCCAATGTTATCTTTAACGTCTTTTAGCCGGACGCAATTAACCGCAGACGAGTGCTCATTGGACCTTCGCGAATCGCTTGCATTCGCAGATTTATTGCTATAGGTCTCAATTTCCCTATAACTATTTGTTCAAACAAGAGCCTTAAACATATACGTATCCCCCAAGTACACAAGATAAGTTTGTCTTTTAGGCTTTTTATAGTGTAGGAATCCGTGAAATTCTCTACATCTCTTAACTCTGGGGGTTGCCCTTGATGATATGTAATTCTTATTTGGGAGCCATTAGTGATAGCTAGTGGTGTTTCTTCTGTGATAGGTGCAGGAAAAAGAATTTCCACAGAATCCAAGAAGGCCAATAATTGGATCCCTGAAATCTTTTCCTTCTCTACACTAACTACCTCACCAGATTCCTTAATAGTTGGGTTTGGTTCAGGCTCCTCAAATTGCTGTTCGCTGTTAAAAATGACTGCGAGTTCTCCTATTTGCAGTTCCAGCTTCTTTATGGCCAATCTCATTTCGTCCATGAACTGCGCTTGATACTTAGTAAGACTGAGTATGACTTCTCGCAATTCCTCTCTCTCTTCCTCTATGGTTGGAGCTCGATCATATTGACAACATAAATTCATGTCTTGAGGATCCCTGAGATGCATCAAAACCAACAACGGATCACGGCACCCTTGTTTTCACACAATAAATACATAAAACGAAAAAGAATAAAATAAAATAGAATAAATAAAAATATATAAAAATTAACAAAGAGTAAAAACCAAATTAGAAATTAAAAATAGATAAATTTGATATTGAACTATGCCTAATCCCCGGCAACAGCGCCAAAAACTTGATGCGCGGTAAGATGTACACACTTTAAACGCAAGTGCACGTTATCGTGACAAGTAGTATAGTCTTGATAAGACCGAATATCGTCCTCAAGGATTAGGGTTCAATTACCAACTATCTATTTTTTGGTATCTATTTGGTAAATTGATATGTGGATTTGTTGTTTATAACTAAGAATTATAAAAGCCATTTTAACTATAAAGGTTTACTTCAGTTGTGATGAGAATAGGGCTTCCACGTCTCCTCACTATCCGCTTATGTTACTTATTAATGCATTAACTTATGGTATTCTTCTTTTGGAGAAAGCAGGTTTACGAAATCGTTTTATACTCCCGTTAGGGTTATATAAACACTCAACCCCAGTATCGCACCTTACCTACCTTTCGGTGATAAGGATAACTTTATAGGAGGATTAAGAGCAAAAACCTAGTTGACCGTCACGCACAATGCGCAAAATTAGGGTTGTTAAACCTCTCATCAACGCTACATAAATAATTGAGGTATTTTCATCCCCAATCCAAGAATGTCTACCCAACTTACAACATATTCACAATCCCCCCCCTTTCGGAATCTGATTAGAAATCATATAGGGATAATTAGTTGTCAATTAATTACCAAGAATTCAACTCAATTATTGGATAGATCTCACAATAAGAAAAATAACCATAAGCATGCATTAATTTATAACATAAGTTTCTAGCAATTCAACAATGGAAAGCCCTATAAGAGAATTAGTTCCTAGCCATTGACATGACAAGAACTAATTCCATGTTCATCATACAAAAATCGAAATAAAGAACAAGAAAGGGAAAAGAAATTACTAAACTAATGGTATCCAATCTCCAAGCAAAAGTCTTGAGATGTGCAAAAAGGGGAACCCTCAAAAACTGCCTAGGGTTCTCATTTTATAGGCTGCAAACCGCCTCCCTCTTTTCCTTCGTTCGCCCGAAATTTCGTCAAAGACCTAATTTTTCCGCGTCGGCGCTGGCCTGCGACAGCGCCGCGGCCGGAAGTTCTGCAATCCATCGGGTGTTTTGGCTCGCGACCACGATATCTGGCTGCGAGGCGCGCGTACTGGAACTCTGTAGCTTCTCGGATGTTTAGCGCGCGCCCGCATTCTTGTGCGCGCCGCGGCGCTGGTTTGGATTTCACCCTCGTTCGCCACTTTCTCTGTTTTTAGCTCTGGCATCTCCTCTTTTGCCCTCTTTTAGCTCCTTTTCCGCCATTTGACCATTTTAACCACTTTGACTCAAAAGAAAGTAAAACTATCCTAATACGACACTTATATGTACAAAACGGGACAAAAGACTAACTAAAACTGACTCAAAAGGTGTATATAAAATACACCGATCATTATACCACCCTTTATTTTAAGTCATGCATACATACACCTTAGGTGGGTCGAACTTTGGTATCATCTCCACAATTAGGATATCCACCAAGTTGTCGATGGGTTCCACAACCCAACGATCAATCAACATACTATATGTAGCGTGATAATGATAGATGGATCCAAGCCTAATCTGGACATGCCTAAATTGGAAAGTGCACCATAATTTGGTCGTCATTTTCAACTAAACATTGCAGTTTAACGGCTTGGACCTATTTATCATAATCTCGCATATTTGGCGTTTAAGCCCACCTCTGGCATAAGAGAGGTCCCAAACATATTAGGGCACGTGCTTGATTTGCATGCTTTTTGTTTACTATTGTTTGTCGCTAGCAACTCTGTACATATTATTTAAAGAAATAATTACCCTTTTAAACTCCGTACATATCATGTCATGTGTTTATAACTCTGGTGCACTTTTTTCTGTCACACTGCAATCAGGACCTATACTGGATAAATTGTTCTTGAACATCACGACTTGGACCTTGCGAAGCATCAACCTCCATTCTGGTCGAATCAATCAGGGGAGTCTTTAACTCTATTGTCACACATCTGCATTTTTATTATTTTGTCACTTTCGTACTCTCACCCATTTCTCATATTTTTGCAGGAAGATCGTCCTCGCAAACAGTCGAGGGCATTCGGAAAAAGAAAAAAAATCATCACAAGAATGAGCGGGAGTTATGTTGACTAAAAAAAGTCAGCTTATACCAGATTCAACGAGACATCGCTCTGAGTTCTTCTATACTTTGTATTTTTATACATATTTGCAAATTCAATTGATATGTTTAGCGTTGATTACATAATTCTTTCATATCATACATTTTACAACATAAACTTCTCGAATTACGCGTGTCTGATTCTCATCATACGGTGTGATACGTAGGCAACCCATCTCGGGTTCGACACCACCAAAAAAGAAAAAAAAGTAATAATAATAAGAGTTCGACACCTCCATCAAAAGGAAAGCATATCTGGCTCACTCATGCATTTCATTCATCATATCACGGATATTCATTTTTTCCATTACATTCCTTTTACTTTGCACTAGTCTTATATTGAACAATCATTTATTTTGCACATTTTTTACCCTTGCTTTTCTTTCATGAATATTTCTTTTTCAAACATACATTTTATAACATATCTGAGCGAACTACGCACACCTTATTATCGTCAAAGATGAGATACGTAGGCAGCCTTACTCGGGTTCGGTACCCTTTATTCAGAAAATATAAAAAAAATTATTTTATTTTAAAATACAAAAAAAAATTGTGTTATTCAAAAATACAAAAAACATTTTTTAAGTATCATTGTTTGACTTGGTTGATACCAACACAGTTAGGGGTGTGCATAGGAAAGGAGTAATAATCAGTATGGATTAAATTCGTGGTAAATCATAGATTCTTTTGGTACCTCTTAATTCACACTCGTAATGACATTGTATTGCATGCTCTCAAGATAAGAACGAAACCAACTATTACACCCCGTAATTTCAGGACAATGATATGAGAACGTGATTAAAGAAATAAGATTCGAATGTTGGAAGGAAAGTATATTTACATTTTCTAATATGGAAAAAATTTGGATACAACAAATGTGACGACGAAAATTTATTAACTAATAGTTAAATTCTTTCCAATGGATTTATGGACTTAGTATTGTATTATGAAGTCTTGGCATTGTTAATATGGGGTCCATCGAAAATTTCACAATTTTATGGGCCTACGAAATTTTAAGAATTTGGCTAAGTGTGGAAGATATTTTATGTAAAGAGAATTTATGACCAATAGGAGGGTGACACGTGTCCCTCCCCACTTGTCTTGCAAGTTACACAATATAATATATGTATAGTAAGACTTATTTGACTTAGACTCACAAATATCTTCTCCTCCAACTTTGTTTGTCTCTTCCTTAGCCTTAGGTTTTTGATTTTTCCAAGCAAAAAGTGAAGAACAAAAGTCACTTATCCTCCAAGATTAACCTATATTCTCCTAGATTAAGCACCTTAACTAAGTGCTAAACCAAGATTTATCCAAAACAGTAGGTTGGCCAAACTGCCTTGAAAAACCCTAGGCTTGGATATGAACTTTTTTGGAAGAAATACAAGAAAGCAATATGGATACAAGCTTGTATAGGATACAAGTGTGTTGTTGTAACTTGAAGAAGTGGAGCAAAGAGAAAACTGTGAGCCGAATCGTGTGGACTGTTTTGGGCGAAATTTAAGGTAAGATTCATTCTTCCTCTTGAAGTAATTGGATATTACATGTTGTGATAGTTAAGAGGTGAACTTGTGTTAAGAGAAATGGAGAATAAGAAATGCATGAGACTGTTTTGGGTGTTGGCCGAATTTTGAGGCAGTTTTACTATGTTGGTTTAGTTGGTTGTTATTTTTATTACACTAATTATATGTTGTTAAACGAGGGAAATCTTAATATTGAAAGTTGAAATGAATTTTATTAAGTGTTGCAACTTGAATTGGATTATAAGGAATTATGAAAAGGGCTTTGGACGTGGTTGATTGGCCGAGACTACCTTAAAACTGTGGGATATTGTGGTGCTGTTTTAGGGACTATTTTGCGGCGTTATAATGCTGAAAATTCAGTATCATTATGAATGTTTAAATGTAGTAATTGCTAATGTAAGTCCTAAAGGAGTAAGGGTATATAAAGGTGTTGAAAGGCCTCACATTTTACCCTTGTTGTTGTTGGAATATGGACTGTTTTAGTGGACTGTTTTTATATAGATTAAGAGGCTGAATTTTCATGAGAAGTGGGTGTGTAAATCCCCTTTGTTGCTGTTTGGTTGTGCCCTTAATTGGTGCTTGGTTATTGATGTTATTGACCTTATTTGTAAGGTGGAAAAGTATGTATAAATAGGGGAAGTGCTGCCCAAATTTTTATATGAAAAGAGAACCATTGTGTGGTATATGACTTACACTAGTATCATGTATCATGAAGTTGATAGAAGTGTTATTGTTATTATAGGTTGAAGTACCTACTTGAGACGTATTCTATTTATCGTGTTGGTATAGCCGATAAGGTATGTGAACTATCCTTTCTTCTTTTGGCATGTTTATATGATGTGAATGTACGGTGGACGTACATAGTTTTATTAGATCTTAATCCTTAATGAAGGATGTGATAGTGCCTTGGTGTTTCTAAAATGGAAGTTCATTTTAATGGTTGGTACATGACATGTTGGTACCTTGGTTTTCTAAAATGGAAGTTCATTTTAGTGGTTGGTACATGACATGTTGGTACCTTGGTTTTCTAAAATGGAAGTTCATTTTAATGGTTGGTACATGATATGTTGGTACCTTGGTTTTCTAAAATGGAAGTTCATTTTAATGATTGGTACATGATATGATGGTACCTCGGTTTTTCTAAAAGGAAAGTACATTTTAAGGATTGGTACATGATATGTTGGTACCTTGGTTTGCCTTACGGATATGATTGGTACATGATATGTTGGTACTTGATTTTATTCTTTTGAGAGTCAAAAGATGAGTTAAATTGCACAAGGTTGCTCATGATAGCTATTCGTGCAAGTGCTATTATTTCATGTTCACTGATTCCCGTAATGGGCCGGCAATGTTTATATGTATATGATTCCATGGACATGCTTCCATGAGACGGGTATAGGTACCCATGACAGTATATGATTATATGGACAAACATTCATGATCTTGAAATGACTCTCTATTTTAAAAAGACACAGTTGACTCTCTATTTTTACAAGGTACATTTGGCTCTTATTTTATATGGCACGGTTGGATCTGGTATTTGATTTTCATACTTGTCCCTATCATCTTTTGGCCAGTTATGATCTTATTTACTGTACTTTATGTTTACATACTTAGTACATTGTTATCGACCCTTCTTCCGGGGCTGCGTTAAATGCCGCAGTATAGGTACTGATTTGGTGATCCTCTAGCTTAGGATCCTTGCTCAGCGTTTTGGGGTAGCTCCATTGTTCCGGAGCCTAGTCATTTTGGTACAGGTCTTCCATTATGGCTTATGTATATTCAGGGGTACGGCGGGGCCTTGTTCCGTCATAGTTACTGTTATACTCTTAGAGGTCTGTAGTCATATGTGAGTTGTATATGTATTTGGCCAGTTGTACTATTGTACTTGTTTGGGATGTTCCCGTATATAGCGGCAGCCTCGTCGGCTTGCCTTTGTTGACATGATTTACAGTTTATACATGTTCCCTGGCCCCTGTTGATTATATGTGTTGTGTGGGTATAAGGGCTCCCAGGTAGGGCACCAATCGCGGCCCGTCGGTTCGGGTCATGACAAAAGTGGTATCAGAGGAGTTAGTCCTCGAAATGTCTACAGACCGTGTGCAGTAGAGTCTTGGTTATCGGTGTGTTGTGCACCACACCCATAAACAGGAGGCTACAGTACATTTAGGATTGATTTCTATTATTCTTACTCTAAGATCGTGCAATAGAGCTATGTTGTTAGGATAGTCCCTCCCTAACGGATTATTGTGGTTGCAGCTATGCCTTCAAAAAAAGCGACAACGGCCCAGAAAGAGAATATATGAACTTTGTATATAGGTTGGTAAGATTGTTGTATAGTTGGTGTGATGATGATGTGCAACTATACGAACATAATTATTAGGGTCATATGTGTGTTGTCTGAGGTGATTATGAGTTATCGTGAGTTGTTTAAGCTGTGATAATTATTGGGAAGGTATGTAACAGTTTAATGAATCCACGTCAAGGCATAACATATGTGCTAATTTGGAGTATTTGAGGATCCCGGAATATTAAGTAATCGTTGAGACCTTAGATATCCAAGGCCTCCTTGAATGTGATACTCGACGCTTGAGCTTGGTTAAAATATGTGGTATATGGAATTGTTCAAGGATATACATGTTTAGACTTAAGTGTTGGTTTACTTGACCAAATTGTATCTATGCAAATATGAGTGGGATTCTTTGATGGTTTTGCCTATGTTAAAGTGAAGGAATGAATTGGTATATTAATGTGTTTGGTCAACACTTTATACTTATAAGGTATGTTTCAGTTTGTTTAGGTAGTTCCCAATGAGGATATGCCTGTTTTAGATAACTGATAAATGTTCCATGCTGATTTACAGGTATTGATTATGTATGCAGTGTCTAGATTTGATTTAATGGATTGACATGTTTGATTGAAATTGGTTTTGGCATGGATGGGTTATTAATTTAATGTGATGACCAATGTACCGTTTTGGAAACTCGTTTGGATATCTGTAAGTTTTTTAGTCATGTTATCTACCTAAACAAGCGCCACCGATTAAGAACAAGATTAGTTGTCCTATTTAACAAAACTTGTCTTATATCGCCTGATATGATGATTTAAAACTAGAGGAGAACGAGTTATGTGAATTGATATGTTTGAGGTTATATGATGTTATTTATAATGGGAATTGATAAAGAATAGCCTATGTGATGATTTTGTGTTATGAATATTCTAAATGTTTCTTGTTAAAACTATCTTAAGCTTGCTCTGTTGATTCATGGAATTTGGTATCTGCCACATGGCTATATGTTGGAATGGTAAAGAAATAATGGACTATGCATGGGGAATGGTAAGGTTATGGTACTGTTAAATGTTATGAAGATGTAAATCTATTTTTATATGATTTAAAAGTGATGTGAATGACATTAGTTGTGATTGTTTATGTGTATTTCCTCTCTTTGATATTAAGAGTACGATATGGTAAGAGTGTTGGGTTTCAAATGTTTACAAGTTGCGTGTTTATCTTGCTATACCCTTGTATACTAGGTTGAGGTCCAGAGTTAATCTTATATAATATTTATAGGATTGAAGTTATTGGAGGATCAAGTGTATGTGTGAACTGAAATAACATGTCAAGTTGTTTACCTTTTAATATGTCATGCTCTGCATGATCAAGTCCATAGATGAGCTTGCACAACCAGAAGTGGATAAAAAAATTTGTACTAATTGGTATGCAGACTGTTTATGCTTGAAATAATGTTAATAGGATAACTTGGGGTAAAACTGATTTGAGTTGATATAAAATATTGTGATAATATAAACTGACATGTGTGGTGTGTTAGTTTCAGACTCGTAAAATGTCAGTGTTAGTAAATTTCATACCTGGATATTGTTAACTTCAGAGGGTTGCAATCATTTGTGATTGTTTGGATTGACTAATGGTGTCGGGAATGATAAATTAAAACTTGCTTGGTTAGGTACACTAGTTAAAATGTTAGCATGAGGAAATGTATGCAGGACATCCTTAATCTTGTATGAATATTCCCCTGCTTGTTTGGATCAGGTCCAATCTGCATAAAATTCATGCCATGATCTGGACCATATGATTAGGGAGCACATTAGCTAACAGTTCCTGCCTTATCCATTATTTGTATACTTTGAAGCACATGCTTAGTAAGGAATATTATGCCTTTGTGTCATGACTGTTTTCCTCTGATTCAAAGCCATGTTGAACTATTTGTTATCACATCCGTGTATTGAATAAGAATTGAGTTGTATGACATAAATGTCTACTCCTGTGATAGGTTAACCCCGCTTGCTATATGTATACTGGTTGATCCGAAAATGATTGTTCTTGCCTACTCTTGTGTCTCAACTTGCTCACCCCGGGATTAACTAAGGCATCTGAGTGCCTAGGATGATTAAAATGAAGTAAATCTCATATTTGTGTAATGCATTTCCGCAATTTGATTTTATCTAAAAGCTTGACCTTTAGTGGTGGCCTTGCATGAATTGGGATTTATCTACATGTCTACTTGTATCCTGGAGTGCATGAAACTAAGAATGTCTAGTGTGTATACTTGTAGAGTGCCCATCCTCTTTTTGGGAACAACTGTACCAAAAGCATGTTAAGAACAAATTTCCAATATGCTGATAAGTCTAGTTAAATATGTTCCAACTTTCCTTAGAACCTGTTTATGTGCTGCAAAGATATGTTGCTAGGACTTAAGGCTGTTTGTTACTGCTAAATACATTCTGAAGGTATAGACTAATCGTAATGGTATTTTGGAACATGAAGAGTAACATGTATATGTTGGACCTATACAAGTTGAGCTTGTAGTTTAAAATGCATATTTTGTGTATGTGTTAAGAATGTTGGCACAATATAGGAGAGGTGTGAGGCTGTTGTACCTTAGACATTAACACTTCATGTGATTTAAGTCGTGTATAAGGTGTCTGGGTTATGTAGAGATCTAGACAATTTCTTCTATGCATGTTTCTGGTGATGTATGACTTGACTAAGTTTTAATAATTACTCAAGAGCATATGAAATGATACTTGGCCAACTGGGATGTGATTTGAATCCTTGGATATAATTATTAATAAAGATGCATGACTCTCAGACCACTTTAAGTATTTCCTTTAATCATGTGATACCTATAAACTAGATTCAAATAAGAACAGGGCAGAGTAATCAATATGTCGGCGATAACATGATATTTGGTGGGTGTTTTGTGGTATGTTCTGGTAATACCTGAGTTTAAATATCACATGTGTTCCTGAGAAGTGACGAACCTAGTTTTAATACTTGGTTTATTTGTGGATGGTATGGTTCTTGTAGTTTCCTATTTAAATGTGTTACCCTAATTTAGAAATTTGAATTCTGGAATAGAGCATGTTGGGGTATTGTTTTGGTTTTCCTATTGATGTTGTTTTGTATATTTGTTGAGATTAAATGAGAGGCAGGAATTTGTTATGCTATAGAAGGTGTCACGTCCTTTTTCGACTGCGACATTACCACCCATGCTTAGAAATGTTAGAAAATAAAATAATGCTAAAGGGTGCTAAAATGCTAAAGGGTTGCTAAAATAATGCTAAAGTGCTGAAGAGGTTCTAAAAGATGGTAACAGGGATTAACTCCATTTTTTATGGTCTGCAAAACTAGTGTGAGATTCTGGGTAAGAGTTCTTTATTAATCTTGTTACACCCCGAAATTTCAGGATATGTATACGAGAATAGACGTGAGAGCACAAGACTTATAAATTTGAACGAAGGAAAAATTTGTTATTCTTAAGGAAAAGTTTTCCGAGCCTCGGGAAGAAAAAATGTTCGTTAATGAGAATTGAGTTCTAAAAATTGTTATTTGAGATGCTTAGAATTTATCGGGATTATGGAAGTTTATTTACAGAGTTGGATACGTGGGGTCCACCCGAGAAATTTTACGTTTTTGTGGGGCCCACGAGGTTTCCGATATTTTGACCAATTATGGAAATTTCGGGAAACTGCATGTTATGGACCAATGGGAGGGCGACACGTGTCACCCTCCACATGGTCATCCTTGGACGAAAAATATCATTAAGGACTAGCCAAATTGGCTTGATAAAATGGACCAAGTCAAAGGGAAAAGTGGAGCTTGACATTATTGACCACATCCTAACCATCCATTTGGTTTAATCTAGGCCCTTGGTTGTGTTATATATTCATACTACTAGTGCAAGATGACTTCCATACTTAGAAAAAAATCAAGAACATTGTCTTGTGTATAGGAGCTCTCGGCAATGCCCTATTTTTCACACAAATTTTTTGCAATTGTGGATCATAATTCACCATACTTTAACCCAAGATCCCTTAAGGTATTCTAAGGTTATCTCAATAGAAAGATTCCGGAAAAACTACGTTTTCACGTTAATCGCAAGATGAAAACCTAAGGTGTTCTTCAACTTTGAAGTTGGAAATTGAAGAGAAGTTGGTTATGAGCTTCTAAGGAGTGCTTAGAGCGGATTGAAACGTAAGAAGAGGAGCTAAAAGTTTCTAAGGATCGACTTTGACGCTTGGATATTATTAGGGCTTATTGAGGTAAAATCTCCATCTTCTTAATGTGATTAAAGATTACATGTTATAGTAGTTGATATGAGCATGTGATATATATAGATTGAAGTTTGAAAATATTTGGATCATGTCGACATGTTATAAACCGAAAATGAGCAAGTTAGCCATTAATGTTGTAATCAATTTGGTCGATAGTTACAATCGTCGCATGTTAAGGAAGAAAGGATTTATAGTTGTTGTAATTGTTATAGGGTATATAACATGTTGGAATAACAACTTGGATTAAAAAGGAATTGAAGGAAATTGACATTGTTGTTGATATTGATAGTTGTCGAGAATGTGCCTTAAGGTTATGGACAATTTTATAATTGTGGGGCAGAATTTTACACGTCCTGTTAGGCGTGTAATCCCCTTTGGAATTTCTGAATTGTTGAGCCTTAAATGTGGCATTTGGTTATTGATTTTCGGGCCTCGAAAAAGGTGGAAAAGTACGTAGAAACAAAGGAAGCGCTGCCCGATTTTCCGTAGAATAAGAGTCCTTATACTTAGAAATATTCTACGTTGAAATCTAGAAGTTGATAGGCGTATTGTGGTCATTATAGGTTGACATTCTATGTGCGGCGTATTCAACTTGGCAAGTGGAATGAGCCGGAGAGGTATGTGGAAACTTTTCTTATCTCTTGAGCATGAATCTTGTAAAATGTATAGTACGGTAGACGTACGTAAATTAAGAGAACTCGGTTCCATTTTAGTATCCTTGCCTTGATTCTTGAAAGTGTAGTAACTTGACTTTTAAAAGGTATATGTTACTTGATCTTATGTATAAATACATCTTGACGTGTAAAGTATTGATTACTTGAACTATGTTAAAGTTAAGAAACTTGATATTCTAAGTTAAGAGACTTGATTTCTAAAGTTAAGAGACTTGATTTCTAAAGTTAAGAAACTTGATATTCTAAGTTAAGAGACTTGATTTCTAAAGTTAAGAAACTTGATATTCTAAGTTAAGAGACTTGATGCCAGGACACGACCCCGGGCCCGCGACTGGTGCCCTACCTAGGCACCCCTTACAGGTATACATCAGAGAATAGCAGCGGAACATACAAAAACTCATAAAATACTTAGACAAGCATATCAACAGGCTTGCCGATAAGGCCACCTTCCGTGAAATATACATAACCCAAAAACAACAGTTACATCATTTTCCCAATCCACAAGATATGACTACAGACCTCTAAGAATAACAACTGTGACGGGACAGGGCCCCGCCATACCCCTGAATGTACAACAACCGACAATACCAGAGATCTGAACCAAAGGTAAGCCTCCGGAGTAATGGAGCTTCTCAACAGCTGAACAATGATCCTAAGAGTGAGGATCAACAACTCAGATAACTCTACCATGCATGAACGCGGCTTCAAGGAGGTCGATAACATGTACCAAGTATGTGAAACTGAAAGTCCTGTAATGAAATCATAATAGTCTAAAATAAAGCTGGGGACATGTATCATAACCACATTAACAGTACACTATGCCTTACTAACAATGAGAGTGGACAAGAATAAACTTTGCCGGTTTTAAAACAGGAAGCTCATGATTAACCTAGGGTCATCCGCCCGTAGTATCATTCTGCAATCCTACTCCTGGGACTATTTCACCCGCATAGGCCATATGGACCCGCATGAGGTAATTTCCTCGCATGATCAGATTCGCTCGCATAGGTCGTATGGACCCGCATGAGGTAATCTCCTCGCATAGGACTGGTCCGCCCCGCATAGGACTATTTCACCCGCATGAGCCCTATAGACTCGCATGAGGTATTCCTCGCATCATGGGTAGCAAATCCACGGAATATGCAAATGCCACAAACCCGGGGAATGACCCCGTAATGAATAATATATCACTAGCACAATCGGCTATCATACATAACATAAGCACTACCGGCTTATCATACATAACATAAGCACCACCAGCTTATCATAATTATCATAAACAAGTTAAGACATCCCCTAACTTCTTATTAGCCTTAATTATCATGTACTCTCATTTTAGTTAACTTAAGGCACTAACATGTTATTAGAAATCCGGGAATTTAACCCAAAGTACTACGTACTTTCGTTCCTTTAGAAAAAGAGAACCCTTTTTATATAAAAATCCCCAATATACTAACACCCGTAGTGTCAAGACTTGTCTACTTTTCAAAATAAGTTACTACACCTTTAGAAATTCATTTCAAGGTTTTGACACTAAGTAACTTCTACATTCACAACCTAGGCAACTCATGCCTATAAATCAAGTAGACACTTTCTTAACCTTCCATAAAGCCGTTATAGCTAACTTCTCATAAAGTCGTTATAACTCTTTATGTTTTAGACAATTACATTCTTTTTGAAACCAAGAGACTTATACTTTTAAAACCAAGTATCATATACTTTCAAATCAAGTTTCATAACTTTCAGAATACTTCAAGTCTCTTAACTTTAGAAATCAAGTTTCTTAACTTTAGAATAGTTCAAGTAATCAATACTTCCCAAACCAAGTATTCTTTACATTTCCAAGTCAAGAAATCTTTGTTTACCTTTTTAGAATAAACCATTCTTTTAACTTCCCGTAAAGTTGTTATAACCAACTTCCCATAAAGTCGCTATACTAACTTTATGCTTTAGAAACTAAGACATCTTAACCTTTAAAACAAGTGAGTTAATTCTCTAACTCAACCAACTTGGATATTCTTAAACAAGTCAAGGATACCAAATGAAATTAAATTCATTTAAATCTCGTACGTCCACCGTACTATACATTTATAGCTACTCATGCCCAAGAGATAAGAAAAGTTCCACATACCTCTTCGACTTAATCCACTAGCCAAGTTGAATACGCCGCACGTAGAATGTCAACCTAAAATGACCATAATACGTCCATCAATTACTAGCTTTCAACGTAGAATATTCCTAAGTATAAGGACTCTTAATTCTACGGAAAATCGGGCAGCACTTCCTTTGTTTCTACTTACTTTTCCACTTTTTTCAAGGCCCGAAAATCAATAACCAAATGTCACATTTAAGGCTCAAAAATTCAGCAATCAAATGGGATTACACGCCGCACATGACGTGTAAAATTCTGCCCCACAATTTATACAAAACAGTCCAACAACTTAAGCCTCATTCTCGGCAACTATCAATATCAACAACAATATCAATTTTCGTTCAATTCCTTTTTAATCCAAGTTGTTATTCCAACATGTTATATACCCTATAACAATTATAACAACTACAAATCCTTTCTTTCTTAACATGCGACGATTGTAACCATCGACCAAATTGATTACAACATAAATGCCTAACTTGCCCATTTTCGGTTTTTAACATGTCGACATGATCCAAATCTTTTCAAACTTCAATCTATATAACACATGCTCATTTAACAACTACTAAACATGTAATCTTCAATCACAATAAGAAGATGAAGATTTTTACCTCAATAAGCCCTAATAATATCCAAGCGTAAAAGTCGATCCTTAGCAACTTTTAGCTCCTCATCTTATGTTCCAATCCGCTCCAAGCACTCCTTATAAGCTCATAACCAACTTCTCTTCAATTTCCAACTTCAAAGTTGAAGAACACCTTAGGTTTTCACCTTGCGACTAACGTGAAAACGTAGTTTTTCCGGGATTTTTCTATTGAGATATCCTTGTAATACCCTTAGGAACCTTGGGTTAAAGTATTGTGATTTATGATCCAAAATTGCAAAAATTTTGTGTGGAAGAGAGGGCATTACCGAGAGCTCCTAATGAGCTAGAACAAGTTTTGCCAATTTTTTTCTAAGTATGGAATGGTCTTTGCACTAGTAGTATGAATATATAACACAACCAAGGGCTTAGATCAAAACAAATGTGTGGTCAAGATGTGGTCAATTATATCAAGCTCCTTTGACCCTTTGACTTGGTCCATTTATCTTAAGCCAATATGGCTATTTTTTGGTCATCCATTTCGCCCAAGATGATACATGTGGAGGGTGACACGTGTCGCCCTCCCATTGGTCCATAACATTCCGTTTCCCAAAATTTTCATAATTGATCAAAATATCGGAAACCTCGTGGGCCCCACAAAACGTAAACTTTCTCGGTGGGCCACACATATCCAACTCTGTAAATAAACTTTTATAATTCTGATAAGTTCTAAAAGTCTTAAATAACAAATTTGAGAACCCAATTCTCATTAACGAACAATTTTCCTTCCCGAGGTTCGAAAGATTTTTCCTTTGGAAAACAATTCTTTCTTTCGTTCAATTTTTATAAGTCTTGTGCTCTCACGTCTATTCTTGTAAACACATGTCCTGGAACTACGGGGTGTAACACTTGATTTCTAAAGTTAAGAAACTTGATTTCTAAAGTTAAGAGACTTGAAGTATTTTGAAAGTTATGTAACTTGATTTGAAAGTATATGTCTCTTGGTTATAAAAAGAGTGAATTTGTCTAAGACATAAAGAGTTATAACGGCTTTATGGGAAGTTAGTTATAACGGTTTTATGAAAGGTTAAAAATGTCTTAGTTTCTAAAGCATAAAGTTAGTATAACGACTTTATGAGAAGTTGGTTATAACAACTTTATGGGAAGTTAAAGGAATGGTTTTCTCTAGTAGTGTAAACAAAGATAAATGACTTGAAATAAAGAAAGGCAATTTGATTTAAAGGCATCAATTGCTTAAAGTTTTAAAGTAAGGGTCACTTGATTTAGAAGCTGAAAAATGTATTTCTAAAAGTGTAGTGACTAGGTTGAAATATAGACAAGCCTTGATACTACGGGTGTTAGTATCTTGGGGTTTTATATAAAAATGAGTCTTTTGAAAAGAATGGAAGTACGTAGTACTTTGGGTTAAATTCCCGGATTTTTATGTAACACGAAATTGCCTTTAGTTTATAAAATGAAATTCATTTTTGTATGATAATGAAAGTCTAAAGATTTTATGAACTTGCCTATGCCTGCTTGTGATAGCCTTTGAGTGCAAGTATTATATTTTTACGCTGCCGTGACTCTCAGTTGGAGGGCCGACTGTCTTGTTGTGAATTTATTTGGACGTACCGACAGTGATGGAGGATTCCACGGGTATGCTTCCATTGTGATTGATCCATGGACATGTTTATAAGATGAGGGATTCCGGGGCATGCTACCATGATGCGGGTTAAATTCCCGGATGCTATTATTACTCCATGTCCATGCTTATACGATAAAGGATTCTGGGGCATGCGACCATGTTATATACTATTACTCCATGGACTAGCTCCCCATGAAGACATGTACCCGAGATGAGGGATTCCACGGGCATGTTATATACAATTATTACCCCATGGATTAGCTTTCCATGAAGTCATGTACCCGAGATGAGGGATTTCACGGGCATGAGATATATATATATATATTGCATAAGTGCACGCCGACAGTGATGTAGGATGCCACGGGCGCGTTACATGGATATATTTTACACTTACGGCTGTCGGCAGTGATGGAGGATTCCACGGGCACGCTTTGATGTTTTGCGGGCTTGAGACCCTTACTGGACTGTGTGATGATTTTGAGGGCTTGTGTCCCTAGCCTTGGTGTGACTATTGTTCATGTATTGAAATAGTCTTTTAAAAGGTAAAACTGACTTTCATTACTTTCATTTCGGCAAAGCACGGTTGTACTGTTAATTTGATTATCATACTTGTCTCCAGTTTTTTATATCTAGACTTTATGATTTAAATTACGATTTCTGGGCTTTACATACTTGGTACATATTTTGTACTGACCTTCTTCGGGGGCTGCGTTCATGCTGCAGGTTGAGGTACATAGCTTGTTGATCCTCATTCTTAGGATCACTGTTCAGTTCTTGGAAAACTCCCTTTCTCCAGAGGCTTTGTCGTTTGGTACAGTTCCCTGAGGTTGTAGATTTATGTACATTCAGGGGTATGACGGGGCCCTGTCCCATCACAGTTGTTATGTAAAAATTCTTAGAGGTCTGTAGTCATATCTTGTGGATTGAGTTGTAAAGAAAAAAGAGGTAACTGTTTTTTTGGGTTATGTGCATACTTTTGGAAGGTGGCCTTATCGGCTAACCTGTTATTTATTTCTTTTTGAGTTGTATGTATGTTCCGCTACTATTCTTTGATGTATACCTGTGAGGGTGCCTGGTAGGGCACGATGCCCGGGGTCGGGTCGTGACAAAAGTGGTATCAGAGCAGTTAGTCCTCGGAAAGTGTCTACAGACCGTGTCTAGTAGAGTCTTAGTTATCGATGTGTTGTGCACCACATCTATAACCAGGAGGCTGCAGGATATTTAGGATTGGTTTCCATTCTTCTCACTCTGAGATCGTGCGATAGAGCTGTGTTGTTAGGGTCATCTCTCCCAAACGAGTTATGTTGATTGCAGATACGGGAAAGGCAGCAGTGACCCAAGAAGGATTATGTGGATTACGTATTCAGGTTGGTAGTAATTGTTGTATTATTGGTATTATGACATACAACTATACGGATTTGTGTATGAGGGTCAGACGCGTGTTGCCTAGAATGATTTTAGATTACCAAGAGTTAGTAAGGACTAACTAGATACTGGGAAGGTATGAAAAAATTTAATGAATTCTCATCAAAGTTTTACGTGCTAATTTGAGAAATTAGGAGATGATGAGCTGTCTGAGAAGGTAATGAACCCTTAAGAAGTCATGTTAAGAGACTTAATGGAAGACTATGTTAATAGATTTAACTACGTGGTATGCTTAAGAGAATTGTACGAATGAGATCCGCATGGAGTAATTATGGTTGTTATGATTAAGACAACACGATTGAGAGTATATGAGAAGTTATTATACCCATTACGGGGGGGACTGATAAGGTAGGCTTGGAGCATGGAAATTGCGAGCCTAAGAATATTGATAACCGCCGAGACCTTAGGTATATAAGGCCTTCTCGGGCAATAAGATTTAATTCAGACTAAGGGTAATAGTTAAGTGCGACGGTGGGTCGGGTTGATGACCTATTACGGGTCGCCCCATAGCCTGAAATGAAGTGGGATCAGTTGGTAGTAGTCCTGCTACGTGACAGGGTCACGAGGGTGCAAGACCCAAGTCTAGTTAATTGTTTTATGGGTTCGTGGAAGCGTTCCACCGGAACGAGGTCGTGAGGGCCGGAAATGACCTTATATTGTTCGATTTAGTAACTCCAAAGATTGGAGGCCAGAATCAGTATGGAGGTTATGTACGTACGCTAGAATAAGTTTGGAAGTACGAAAAGAGTACGACCAGTAAGAAAGAGAGCAACCAAGTGTAGAGGATTAGAGCCTGAATCCATAAGGACCTTTCGAGGTAGCTACACCAGTGGGTGATTGAGGGGTAGCTGAGCGGGTAGATAAGATTTGCCCGGTGATGATACAGTCGTCAGACCCTAGCAGACCTGGTAGAGCTTGATATGACACACTTTGAGGTCATTAGGGGTATGGACTATTTGGCTTCGTGTATGTCAAGGTTGACTGTAGAGAGAGGTTGGTTCGATTCCAGTTTTCCGGTGAGCCGGTTATCTATGGGGAAGGAATGGGAGTGTTAGTAATATGTAAGTTATTCCTTCCTTCTTTGACATGATAAATTGTGGAGTCTATGTGACTGGTTTTATTGAAATAGTTGAATTTGAAGAGTTTTGAGATGGAAATGAAAACGTACGGTCATTGAAAAAGTTCATGTTAAGTGCCCTTGGTCGTACTTGGAGTTGGTTTAGTGTGGTGTTCAGGGCCACGACTTTCCAAATAAGTTCAGGAAAATACGCAAAGCAAGAATAAGATAAGTACGAGTGTTACCTGCGGAAAACAAAAGACATCGTTGGTAGGTTTTGAACATCTATACGATTATAAGGTGGCGCTTGATGATCAAGATTATGAAAGGGAGATAAGCTCTCTCCCCCACGTAAAAGGATAGTTTTACGTATTATGGGGTTATGTGTACCCATGTTATTAGGCGATGGATGTGAGACTGGTAAGATCTTCAGTGTCGTCATACCATATGTTACAGTTTTAGATAACCGTTGGAAAAGTATTGTGTTGAGGCAATTGAGGATTATGCGAGATTATATATCAGGAAGATTATGAGACTGCACGGGGTTCCTATATTTATTTATGACAGACAGATGAGCCCAGTTTACGACTAGCTTCTGGAGGTTTTTCCAAAAGGGATTGGGGACACAGGTGAATCTCGGTGTTACATTTCACCCTCAGACCGACGGACAGGAAGGGCATGTTATCCAGACACTTGAGGATAGGTTGCGGGCCTGTGTTATTGATTTCAGGGGTAGCTGGGAAGATCTTTTGCCTCTCGTTGAGTTGCGTATAATACCGTTACCATTCAAGTATTCAGATGGCCCTGTATGAGGCCTTGTATGAAAGAGAGTGTAGAATCGCCGATTGGTTGGTTCAATGTAGGCGAGGTTCAGATAATTAGCCCAGACTAGATTCAGCGGGCTGTGGATACGACGAAGCTTATCCAGGAAAGATTATTAGTAAGCTCAGAGTCAGCAGAAGCTTCATGCAGATAACCGACGTCGACACTTGGAGTTCAGGTTGACGTTTTAGTATAAGTATTGCTATGTGGCCATGGGTGGCATATTTTGTATGCAGGGTGTAGTAAAAGGAGACTATGTCGCTATCTAATTAGATTGGACTCCGAAAGAACATTCGGGGATGAATGTTTCTAAGGAGGGAAGAATGTTACACCCCGAAATTCCAGGACATGTATACGAGAATAGACGTGAGAGCACAAGACTTATAAATTTGAACGAAGGAAAGATTTGTTATTCTTAAGGAAAGGTTTTCCGAGCCTCGGGAAGAAGAAATGTTCGTTAATGAGAATTGAGTTCTAAAAATTGTTATTTGAGACGCTTAGAATTTATCGGGATTATGGAAGTTTATTTACAGAGTTGGATACGTGGGGCCCACCCAAGAAATTTTATGTTTTTGTGGGGCCCACGAGGTTTCCGATATTTTGACCAATTATGGAAATTTCGGGAAACGGCATGTTATGGACCAATGGGAGGGCGACACGTGTCACCCTCCACATGGTCATCCTTGGACGAAAAATATCATTAAGGACTAGCCAAATTGGCTTGATAAAATGGATCAAGTCAAAGGGAAAAGTGGAGCTTGACATTATTGACCACATCCTAACCTTACATTTGGTTTAATCTAGGCCCTTGGTTGTGTTATATATTCATACTACTAGTGCAAGATGACTTCCATACTTAGAAAAAAATAAAGAACATTGTCTTGTGTATAGGAGCTCTCGGCAATGCCCTATTTTTCACACAAAAAATTTGCAATTGTGGATCATAATTCACCATACTTTAACCCAAGATCCCTTAAGGTATTCTAAGGTTATCTCAATAGAAAGATCCCGGAAAAACTACGTTTTCACGTTAGTCGCAAGATGAAAACCTAAGGTGTTCTTCAACTTTGAAGTTGGAAATTGAAGAGAAGTTGGTTATGTGCTTGTAAGGAGTGCTTGGAGCGGATTGGAACGTAATAAGAGGAGCTAAAAGTTGTTAAGGGTCGACTTTGACGCTTGGATATTATTAGGGCTTATTGAGGTAAAATCTTCATCTTCTTAATGTGATTAAAGATTACATGTTATAGTAGTTGATATGAGCATGTGATATATATAGATTGAAGTTTGAAAAGATTTGTATCATGTCGACATGTTATAAACCGAAAATGGGCAAGTTAGCCATTAATGTTGTAATCAATTTGGTCGATAGTTACAATCGTCGCATGTTAAGGAAGAAAGGATTTATAGTTGTTGTAATTGTTATTATATATATAACATGTTGGAATAAAGAACTTGGATTAAAAAGTAATTGAAGGTAATTGACATTGTTGTTGATATTGATAGTTGTCGAGAATGTGCCTTAAGGTTATGGACAGTTTTATAAATTGTGGGGCAGAATTTTACACGTCCTGTTAGGCGTGTAATCCCCTTTGGAATTTCTGAATTGTTTATCCTTAAATGTGGCATTTGGTTATTGATTTTCGGGCCTTGAAAAAGGTGGAAAAGTACGTAGAAACAAAGGAAGTGTTGCCCGATTTTCCGTAGAGTAAGAGTCCTTATACTTAGAAATATTCTACGTTGAAATCTAGAAGTTGATAGGCGTATTGTGGTCATTATAGGTTGACATTCTACGCGCGGCGTATTCAACTTGGCAAGTGGAATGAGCCGGAGAGGTATGTGGAAACTTTTCTTATCTCTTGAGCATGAATCTTGTAAAATGTATAGTAGGGTAGACATACGTAAATTAAGAGAACTCAGTTCCATTTTAGTATCCTTGCCTTGATTCTTGAAAGTGTAGTAACTTGACTTTTAAAAGGTATAGGTTACTTGATCTTATATATAAAGACAGCTTGACGTGTAAAGTATTGATTACTTGAACTATGTTAAAGTTAAGAAACTTGATATTCTAATTTAAGAGACTTGATTTCTAAAGTTAAGAGACTTGATTTCTAAAGTTAAGAAACTTGATATTCTAAGTTAAGAGACTTGATTTCTAAAGTTAAGAAACTTGATTTCTAAAGTTAAGAGACTTGAAGTATTTTGAAAGTTATGTAACTTGATTTGAAAGTATAAGTCTCTTGGTTATAAAAAGAATGAATTTGTCTAAGACATAAAGAGTTATAACGGCTTTATGGGAAATTAGTTATAACGGCTTTATGAAAGGTTAAAGATGTCTTAGTTTCTAAAGAATAAAGTTAGTATAACGGCTTTATGGGAAGTTGGTTATAACAACTTTATGGGAAGTTAAAGGAATGGTTTTCTCTAGTAGTGTAAACAAAGATAAATGACTTGAAATAATGAAAGGCAATTTGATTTAAAGGCATCAATTGCTTAAAGTTTTAAAGTAAGGGTCACTTGATTTAGAAGCTGAAAAATGTATTTCTAAAAGTGTAGTGACTTGGTTGAAATGTAGACAAGCCTTGATACTACGGGTGTTAGTATCTTGGGGTTTTATATAAAAAGGAGTCTTTTGAAAAGAATGGAAGTACGTAGTACTTTGGGTTAAATTCCCGGATTTTTATGTAACACGAAAGTGCCTTGAGTTTATAAAATGAAATTCATTTTTGTATGATAATGAAAGTCTAAAGATTTTATGAACTTGCCTATGCCTGCTTGTGATAGCCTTTGAGTGCAAGTATTATATTTTTACGTTGTCGTGACTCTCAGTTGGAGGGCCGACTGTCTTGTTGTGAATTTATTTGGACGTACCGACAGTGATGGAGGATTCCACGGGTATGCTTCCATTGTGATTGATCCATGGACATGTTTATAAGATGAGGGATTCCGAGGCATGCTACCATGATGCGGGTTAAATTCCCGGATGCTATTATTACTCCATGGCCATGCTTATACGATAAAGGATTCCGGGGTATGCGACCATGTTATATACTATTACTTCATGGACTAGCTCCCCATGAAGACATGTACCCGAGATGAGGGATTCCACGGGCATGTTATATACGATTATTACCCCATGTATTAGCTTTCCATGAAGTCATGTACCCGAGATGAGGGATTTCACGGGCATGAGATATATATATATATTGCATATGTGCACGCCGACAGTGATGTAGGATGTCATGGGCGCGTTACATGGATATATTTTACACTTACGGTTGTCGGCAGTGATGGAGGATTCCACGGGCACGCTTTGATGTTTTGCGGGCTTGAGACCCTTACTGGACTGTGTGATGATTTTCAGGGCTTGTGTCTCTAGCCTTGGTGTGACTATTGTTCATGTGTTGAAATAGTCTTTTAAAAGGTAAAACTGACTTTCATTACTTTCATTTCGGCAAAGCACGGTTGTACTGTTAATTTGATTATCATACTTGTCTCCAGTTTTTTATATCTAGACTTTATGATTTAAATTACAGTACTTTCAGTTTTACATACGTGGTACATATTTTGTACTGACCTCCTTCGGGGGGCTGCATTCATGCCGCAGGTTGAGGTACATAGCTTGCTGAGCCTCATTCTTAGGATCACTGTTCAGTTCTTGGAAAACCCCCTTTCTCCAGAGGTTTTGTCGTTTGGTACAGTTCCCTGAGGTTGTAGATTTATGTACATTCAGGGGTATGGCGTGGCCCTGTCCCGTCATAGTTGTTATGTAAAAATTCTTAGAGGTCTGTAGTCATATCTTGTGGATTGAGTTCTAAAGAAAAAAGAGGTAACTGTTTTTTTTGGGTTATGTGCATACTTTTGGAAGGTGGCCTTATCGGCTAACCTGTTATTTATTTCTTTTTGAGTTGTATGTATGTTCCGCTACTATTCTCTGATGTATACCTGTAAGGGGTGCCCAGGTAGGGCACCAGTCGCGGGCCCGGGGTCGGGTCGTGACAAAAGTGGTATCAGAGCAGTTAGTCCTCGGAAAGTGTCTACAGACCGTGTCTAGTAGAGTCTTAGTTATCGGTGTGTTGTGCACCACATCTATAACCAGGAGGCTGCAGGACATTTAGGATTGGTTTCCATTCTTCTCACTCTGAGATCGTGCGATAGAGATGTGTTGTTAGGGTCGTCTCTCCCTACGGGAAAGGCAGCAGTGACCCAAGAAGGATTATGTGGATTGCGTATCCAAGTTGGTAGTAATTGTTGTATTGTTGGTATTATGACATACAACTATACGGATTTGTGTATGAGGGTCAGACGCGTGTTGCCTAGAATGATCTTAGATTACCAAGAGATGGTAAGGACTAACTAGATACCGGGAAGGTATGAAACAGTTTAATGAATTCTCATCAAAGTTTTACGTGCTAATTTGAGAAATTAGGAGATGATGAGCTGTCTGAGAAGGTAATGAACCCTTAAGAAGTCATGTTAAGGGACATAATGGAAGACTATGTTAATATATTAAACTACGTGATATGCTTAAGAGAATTGTACGAATGAGATCCGCATGGAGTAATTATGGTTGTTATGATTAAGACAACACGATTGAGAGTATATGAGAAGTTATTGTACCCGTTACGGGGGGACTGATAAGGTAGGCTTGGAGCATGGAAATTGCAAACCTAAGAATATTGATAACCGCCGATACCTTAGGTATATAAGGCCTTCTCGGGCAATAAGATTTAATTCAGACTAAGGGTAATAGTTAAGTGCGACGGTGGGTCGGGTTGAGGACCTATTACGGGTCGCCCCATAGCCTGAAATGGAGTGGGATCAGTTGGTAGTAGTCCCGCTACGTGACAGGGTCACGAGGGTGCAAGGACCAAGTCTAGTTAATTATTTTACGGGTTCGTGGACGCGTTCCACCAGAACGAGGTCGTGAGGGCCGGAAATGACCTTATATTGTTCTATTTAGTAACTCCAAAGATTGGAGGCCAGAATCAGTATGGAGGTTATGTACGTACGCTAGAATAATTTTGGAAGTACGAAAAGAGTACGACCAGTAAGAAAGAGAGCAACCAAGTGTAGATGATTAGAGCCTGAATCCATAAGGACCTTTCGAGGTAGCTACACCAGTGGGTGATTGGGGTGGGGGGGGTAGCTGAGCGGGTAGATAAGATTTTCCCGGTGATGATACAGTCGTCAGACCCTAGCAGACCTGGTTGGTTCGATTCCAGTTTTCTGATGAGCCGGTTATCGATGGGGAAGTGTTACACCCCGTAGTTCAGGTCATGCGCATGAGGGCGTACGAAAGGGGGTAAGACTTAAAATTTTCAGAAGATAGGTTGACGGATTGTTCCGGACGGGTTTTAGTCAACTTTAAGGCGGGTTATGACCCGGTACATTGAGAGTTCCTAAGTGTTTCAAAGGCCTGGGGCGTAGTTCGTTGAGTCTAGATTCCAACGCAACGAACCGCTCGATAGGGACGTCGGAGTAAAAGTTATGAGTTACAAGTTCGGCGCAATCGGACGTAAATGTGTTTGAGCGGCGAAGCGGTGCGCGCGGACGCAGGCCGCGCGCCTAAAGTTCTGAAGGGTCGCTGAAGTTGCAGCGCCGCGGCGCCGGAATAGCAGGGCCGCGGCTCCGAAAGATCAGAGAGACTGCGGAGGTTTCAGCGCTGGCGCGTGTGGGCATGGCGCCGAGGCGGGATTTTTGGGCGGAAAAACTTAGAAAAGTCTGATTTTTGTTTTAAAAGAGACCATGGGAGGGTGACAAGTGTCCCCCCCATCTGATTTTCTGTTGCATGCAATATATTGACCAAGACTTGGACATTTTCTATCTTTCATCTTTTCTCTCTCTCTCTCAAATTGCTCCCCCTTCTCTCTAAAAACCCTTAGAAAAATCTGAATAGTTAAGAACCAAAAGGGAAGCTTGTAGCTAGCTTGTTGGCATTGTTGTGGTGGTGTTCTTGGCAAGGAAGCTAGCAATACTTGGAATAAGTTTTGGCTAAAACTTTAAGGTAATGATTCTTCCTTTAGATTTAGTTTATAGTGTTGCATGTTAAGAAGAAAGAACTTGTGGTAGTAAATAATGCTCTTAGAGTCATTGCATGCTAGAAATGTGGTTTGGTTATGAAGAATGGGTTAAGAAGAGATTATGAGCATGTTGTAGCCTAAAAACCACCCTAGAATTGTTAAGTGAATTATTGTAAACTTATGGGACAGAATTTTGGGTGTAATCCCCTTTAAATTGTTGGATTGATTGAGCCTTACAATGTGGTGTTTTGATGGTAAATTCGGCCTTAAGAAAGGTGGCAAAGTGAGAAACAAAGGAAATCTTGCCCAATTTTCTATAGAATTTTAGTGGCTTTGAGTTAGATTATTCTACATTGGAATTAGAGGTTAATGAACATATCATGGTTATTATAGGTTGAAATATTACTCATGTAGTTGAGCTTAGCAAGTGGATTGACCAAAGAGGTATGTGGAGCTTTCTTATCTCTTGAGCATGAGTAGTTTGAACTATATAGTACGGTAGACGACGTGTTTTAAATGAAGTAAATCTATTTGTCAGACTTGACTTGTTTTACGAAAATGTCTAAGTTGGTTGGGTTAGAGAGCTAACCCACTTATTCCTAAGTA
This sequence comes from Przewalskia tangutica, assembly GCA_029844215.1. NCBI lineage: Eukaryota > Viridiplantae > Streptophyta > Magnoliopsida > Solanales > Solanaceae > Przewalskia > Przewalskia tangutica. The sequence continues at coordinate 106,319,336 of CM056730.1, forward strand.
ATGGTTTAACCTAAATAAGGTAGATAAGGATTTCGTGACATGAAGAAGTATTACGGAAATTGTGTGAGTTTGATTTGAAGTATAAGTCTCTTGGTTAATAAAAAGAACGAAATCTTTTGAAACATGGAGTTATAACGACTTACGGGAGGTTAGTTAGAACGGCCTTATGAAAGAGTATGAACGTCTAAAGTTTAAAGCATAAAGTTAGTATAACGGCTTTATGGGGAGGTGGTTATAATAACTTTATGAAAGGTTAAAGAGTTGGGTTTTCTTGAATAAGGTCATGAAAATGAGATTCATTTTGTATGTTAATGAAAGCCTAAAGAAGTTATGAGTTACTTGACGCATCGCCGATGACGGCGATTCCACGGGTATGCTTCCATTGTTGATTATGAGTTACTTGACGCACCGCCGATGATGAAGCGATTCCACGTATGCTTCCATTGTTGATTATGAGTTACTTGACGCATCGCCGCCGCGATGATGAAGCGATTCCACGGGTATGCTTCCATTGTTGATTATGAGTTTACTTGGACGTATCGCCCGATGATGGGCGATTCCACGGTATGCTTCCATTGTTGATTATGAAGTTACTTGACGCATCGCCTTGATGAAGGCGATTCCACGGTATGCTTCCATTGTTCGATTATGAGTTTACTTGGGCGCATCGCCGTGATGAAGGATTCCACGGGTATGCACTCGACATGCTTCACGATGTAGGATTCCGAGGCATGCAGTATGAATGGTAATAGTATACATGAGGGGAAAGCCCCAAGATCGTTATACCACCTTCTTCTGGGTAAGAGTATGAATGCGGGGCAAGCCCCAAGATCGTCATAACACCTGTTGAGTTTATCGACGCGTGCCGCCATGATGAAGGATTCCACGTATGCTTCCATTGTTTTAGTATGAGTTTATTGGGCGTGCCGTCGATGATGAAGGATTCCACGGGTATGCTTCCATTGTTTTAGTATGAGCTTATTGACGCATCGCCGCGACGGCGATTCCACGGGTATGCTTCCATTGTCTTAGTATGAGTTTATCGACGTGCCGTCGGTGATGGCGATTCCACGTATGCTTCCATGGTCTCTATATGAGTTTACTTGGACGTGTTGATTATGAGCTTCCTATTTTCAAGCAGGTATAGTATATGGTGATTTTCTCATTGTTGGTAAGGTGCAGTGTTCAGAACCGATTTTATACATGTCCCGATTATTTTAGACTTATGAGGTATTTTCGTATTTTCTCGCCACATACTTGGTACTGTTATCGACCTCGCCGGAGTGCGTTCACGCCGCAGTCGAGATCGTGTAACTTGGTCGTCCGCACTCTTAGGATCACCGCTCACTTCGAAAGCTCCATCTCCGGAGGCTTTGTCTTTGGTATGATTCTCGAGGTTATAGACTTTTGTACATCAGTGGGGTATGGCGGCCCCGTCCCGCCACGATTGTTATTCCTGAGTGCAGTAGTCACGTTTGTGGTTTGGGTCAGAATGATAAGATGTCTTGTTTCACTTTCGGTTAAGTTATTTTATGAAAAGCGCGCCTTATCGGCTTCTAGTGATGTTCACCTTATACTGATTTTGTTTCATGTATGTTCACGCTATTCTCTCGACGATACCGATAGTGGTACCCTAAGGGTACTACCGCCCGGTCGGGTCGTGACAGGAAGGAATGGAAGTGTTAGTAATATGTAAGTTATTTCTTCCTTCTTTGACATGATAAATTGTGGAGTCTATGTGACTGGTTTTATTGAAATAGTTGAATTTGAAGAGTTTAGAGATGTTAATGAAAACGTACGGTCATTGAAAAAGTTCATGTTAGGGTCTTCATGATTAGATATGCAATTTTAATTGTGAAATGAGTTATAATGTCATTAAGTGATTTATGAGAAAATCAATTTATTTTGTTATGCAATAACTTCATGATTAGATATGCAATTTTAATTGTTAGGCAAGAGATTAGACATGCATGACAAACCGAAGATAAATAACTAGAATTCCACATTATATGTTCAAAGACTAATTGCTCTAGATCTCCTGTTAATTACAAGGTTAGATGATAAAATTACAATAAACAAATAAAGACATAAACATGAGGCAAGAAGGTTAAGAGAGTAAAGGAATTGAAGTGGATGACCCCGTCCTATTTTGTTCATTGACGAAAGTCGTGATGAGTCTCGTCATGAGACTCTTCATTTTGCTCCGATGCATTTCATGTAAAAAAAAGAAAATGATAAGGATTAGTATATGTCCGAGCTTATCAAAAAATAGAAAAAATGCTTCCATATAATCGAACATGTGTATAATCTGCTCCTCGACTGATTATCATAATTTAACATGAGCCATGGGCCCAAGCGAATGGGATCCCACACTTCTCGACCTGATGATGGATTTTAATAATGCAGTAATATGCCGTAGTTAAAAGAACAACAAATATTCCAGCACATTATTACAAATTCATGTTAACAATTATCCATTCTTATACCCGTGTAAGACCCGCATTCAATATTCTTTTAAGTATGAGGGAAATCTAAATCTATTTCTACAGATAAGAAGTTCAGTTGGGTATATACATGAACATACCAACCTCACGCTTTATCAAATAACCAAATTGATATCAAAATTAAAGATGTGTAATCACTGCGTTTCAGAACTCCCAAGAGCAGACAATTCCAACATTGGTATAAACCCATACATTACAACTATTATTATAGAGAAGGAACCCAGAGACAGATTCCCCAAGGACATGTACCAGTGACCAATTAAAACATATTGAACAAAGCATACACGTTTGTACAGGCCTAAAATACAAGTAGCGTAGCAATTAAAAAGGGCGATGAGTTTACCTTTTTCGGGCAGCGAACCGAGGCAGCATATCAAGTCGTCGATTCACTCAGGGAATGTATTGCGATGCGATTGAAAAGGGAATGAAACTTTGCCTGGTTCTTGACTGATATAGCGAAAAAGAAAGGTTTTTGTTTGAACTTCTGTTCTTGCTCCTTCACTACCGTTTTTAGGATTTTTATTTTTCCTTGACTGCTAATTTTTTCGATGTCATTGCATGTGTAGATTGGTTCCTTTTATAGTTTCCAATTAGGTTCTGATTTTGGTAGGATTTTAAGGCTGATTTGGTTTGATTTTGGACTGATTTGAGCGTATTATTCTTTACTGATTTGGTGCGATTTTTGGGTATTGATCTGGTAAGCTTTTGGTTATGGTAAGTTTATATTTTGGTTCTGATTTGTGTAGTGACAATCAGATTTTCAGGCGAGACTTGCGGGTGTTGCTGGGTAAGGGAGGTGCGGCAGCTAGGTTTAGGGTTCTCTCCTTTTTTTTTGTTGCTGCTTTGTATTGTATAAGGGAGGAGATGGGTGAGAATAAGAAAAAGGGCTGATGGGTTGTTTGGGCCGTGGGTCAGAGGTTTGGTTGGGCTGGGAGAAATTCATTGGACTGTGTGTGTTGGGTAGATTTTAGGTATTAATTCTAATTGTTTATTAAATGGGGTTTAAGTTATTATTAAATTATTTTAATATGACTTTATGTGCTTTATTAATTTTAGCTTGGGTTTAAATTATTACAATAATAAATGCGAGTGTGTTATTTAATTAGTGCTTAATATTTTATTAATTAAGCACATAAAGAGGGACAAGTTGTTGACACCCAATTAGTGCTATTTAATTAGTGCTTAATATTTTATTAATTAAAATTGGGTTTATTAATTAGTGTAATTTTAAATTATTACAATAATCTCCGTCTGATTTCCAATGTCTCCCCTGTACAAAAGACGAGTTTATTTTTGGCTTTACTTATTAATTCTTGTCATTGCTTTAGAATTATTCATTCTATTACTAACACTTTTACTAAGTGTTTATACAGGTACCCGGAGATGCATCTTGTGCATAATGCCTAAAAAGGGCTAAAAAAGATGTCCCAGAGTCTTTTTTTATGTCGTTGCATTTAATTTTAGTTTTATTATTCTGTATTCCATTTTATTTTAATTGTAAATTATAAAAAAAATACTTAGAATAGGTATATTAAAAAGTCAATATATAATTAACATTGGTTTGATCGGATACCTGCAAGTTAGCAGATCTTAAAGGATGCCTAACCCCTTCTCTTTAGGATAATAAAGAACTCTGATCCAGAATCTCATTAATTTCGCAGACCTTTAAATGGAGATCAATTGCAGTATTTTTATTGCAATAGTTCAAGTGTCCTAATTCACTTTAATAATTATGTGGCAACTCCTCAAAACAAGCATTTTTGCTCCATCCAGGGAACCGCGCCAAAGAGCAACGTTGTGGATACCGTTCAGTCTCCGAGGTCAAAAATGGGCGCGACAGGGGTAACCCATGTGTTTGAAGGAGGGAGGATCTAGGTGTGCTTGGGTTAGAGACTAGGCCCACACGTGCGCCACCACCTGCCGGGTCGGGTCGCGGGCTTCTTCTGATATTATCTTTTTGGACAACAGACTTTATTATAATTACAAATTGGTCCCTGAAGTTTCTGAAAGTCTATTTCTGCAGACGCCACGACGCTAAATGTCCAGAGAGCTTCTAGTATTGGAAAAATCAGGGAATTGATAGCATTAACTTGCTGAACGTTTTGGTACTTATGCCTAAATTTCTAGTCGTTAGGGAGTCCATTAACAACCCTCTTAACTCCTCCTAATTTCCATTAAGACCTCTCTTCATCCTCTAAACTATATAACCATGCCTTATTTCCAGATTTGAGAATACACATTGAACACACAATATATGAAAACAATACAGAATAGAAAATAGAGGAAGAAACACACATAGAATACATAGTTCTATAAGTTTTTCCTAGTTCATGAACGTTCTTCTTTTTCCGTTTTTTAGCAATCGTTTCGTGTTTATTTTCTTCGCCAGGATCACGAGTGTTTACTTTGCACAAGTGATATTTTTGTTGTTTTATCTTGGGAGACAAGTTGCACTTCATCCGTACAAAGCATGTATACGGGCAATATTGTCTTAAGGAAAGATTGAAACTTCAATCGACTCAGCAACCCAGATTTAGTGTCTACTGGTTTTCAGGTTAACAAGATTCAATGAGCTTGCTGAAACTGGGACGAAGATCCAAGGCTGAAGATTTAAGACGAATTCAAGTATAAAGATCAAGACCACCCAACATAATTGTTGCCTCAACTCTTGTTGGCATCAACTATATTGTAACACACAATTTATCATCCTTTCCTAGCACTTGTAATAGTATCTACTATTTTTCGTACATCAAAAGGAGTTTAGACTCACAATCTTAAGACAATATTTGTAATAGTGCTAGAAAGATGTTTGCCACCAGATATACTCCCAAATATGGTTATGGCTTTCTTGTTGAAACCAGTCCCGTTGACAGTTCTATAAACAGTTTAAACATTGTCTCTATCAACAGATCTGGTCATAGTTTTGGATCTCTCTTTGACGATAGTTACAAATCTGTTTCCATCAAAAGGGAAATCTCTATTGGTGATCATGAACTTGAAGATACTGCTGATAGTCATGTTGGCAAGGCAAATGATCAAGGAAGAGTTGTTCTCACCACTCCCGAGAATGGTGGAAACAAACTCCTATGAGAGGTGGAGGATATCAACTGGGATAAAAGAAGGAGGCTGAAAATGATGGTCTATCTTGTAGCCGAAGGGCTACACCTGTCCCAGACAAGGAATCTGAAGATGAGTTAGGTAAACTTTTCTTCTTTGTCAATAAGGAGATTAAACCACGTCTGAATAAAATGAGTAAAGTAAGGATACGAATATGAAAATGTTTCAAGAATATTATATTCCTTACGCCTTAAATTCAGGAGTTTAATTTCACTTTCCTTCCCGTTTAAATATTGGATTGTTATAAACAATGACCTAAAAGATATGAACTTAGATTGTAATAAATTAAATTTATGGACAATCCTAAGCAAGGGAAGCGGACTAAAGACAATGACTAGAGGACTAGAGACAATCCTGTCGCCGTTTTCCGACAGAAGATCCGTCTTTCGACAGGATAGTAGCGGACACTCAGTCATATAAAGCCTACGGGCGACTGCAGTTGGACAGATCCATCACATGACATGAAAATGTTGGACACTCAGTCATACAAAGCCTATAGGCGACTGGAGTGGTTCAGAGTTACCAGATCTCAATAGATCTGAAGGCCAAAAGAAAGGCGAAAGAAATTGACACTCACCGCAGCGAAACTGGAGTGGGCCAGAGAATCTAGATCACATATGATCCGGTTACGCCCTAACCACGGGCAAGAGGTTGTTCATGTGGAACAACGCTACCTTTAAAATAGAAGAAGTTGAAGAGGTTGTCCTCAAAGGGACTTAAGTGAATGAGATCACTCTTAAAAAAGGTGATACATGTCCTAAACTTGGTATCAAGGACGCTGTTGGACAATATGGCTTAAGTTTTTTGCCTCATGTCCCGCAAGTCGATAATAACCAAAAGTGGTACAGTAAAGTTGTAGCCAAGTGGATGATATATTTGTAATCCGTGCATCTATGTCATCATAGATTAAGACACGTGAAATAGAAAGTCATTCAAAGACCAATAAAGTTGGCAAATGGATGATATGTTTGTAATCCGTGCATCTATGACATCATAGATTAAGACACGTTTAATAGAAAGTCATTCAAAAGCCAACAAAATTAAGATTGTTGTCCTCTGTCAACATAAACCCTCAAATGAATGTGAGGTAGGCGAAGAGGCAAAATCACATTTCCGTTCCATCAAAGGATTAGATAAAGAAGCACCGCTCCTCTATAACTTAGTAACACCTACTTGGGTGATTTGAAGTTTGTACAAATAGAGGGGGGAGACAAGTACGTTATGATCTAAATTGATGATGATACAATGTACTGCATCTTTTATTGAAGAACAAAGAGGAAACGAGTCAGAAACACCACAGAGCCGTGAAGGGCCACGGTGCCTCTAGCCAGCGCCACGACGCCGGCGACGCCAGAAACTCTCTGAAGTTTCAGCGCCGTGGAGCCTCCTTGCAGGTCCACGACACTGACCAGGCCAAATTCAGGAACCACGACGCCTCTCAGGCAGGGCCGCGACGCTTCGGAAGCAAAGTTGAAAATTTTACGGATTGAGAAATTCATAACGATAGAGGGAGAGAATGTGAAACATCATTTATCAAATTATTGTTCCTTACTCACCTCAGACTAACGGTGTTCGCCAAGCGCAGAACCGTAAGGATAACCCTCCATGTGAAATATGGAAATAATCTCATATACAGATGTTGTGATATGGGATAGTGTAGCAAAGGGTTGAAACACATAAGCCAAAACAGGTCGAGTTGGACCTAAGAATGTAGAGTGCATATCCAGTGGATCTGCAAATCACAGTAGTGCGTGTCGCATCTTGGTGTCAAAGAATGCTGAATTCTTTGAAGTTATCTTTCCTTGGAAAGGAAAAAAAAGTAATTGCTCGAGGTTAATAAGAACCCGCGAGGGCCTGATTGTACGGAACTGGACGTTTCAAATCTACAGGACTCGGAAGTTGCTGACTATCTGGAACTTAATGTTCCAAATCTACAGAACTCAGAGATTCTAGATGTTGAACCAAACTAGAGCAAAATAGGGGACAAAGAATTGTTTCAGGCCTTCTAGCTTATATGGTTAAGAATAAACCATGGACAAATTGAGAATTGTCATCTCCAGAAGCGCTGCTTTGGAAATAAGCTAAAAGAGAGAAATAGACTCCATCAGATAGAACCACACTCGTGTGATGGTTGATCTTCCTCCGGGAAAAAGAACCTTTTTAGTTATAAAAGTGGATGGATCTATTGACGGGTATAAGGCCCCGACTATCAGGACATGTGTTCCTATGTGAATAGCTTAAACATCCAGGGTCATCGCAGTCTTGCGTGACATGGATGTCGAGACAACCTTCCTAATCGGAGAGTTGGTTTTGAGGACTGTTGGGATTCTTCCTGAAATTCCTTATGGTCCCGGAAATGTCTATATTTTGGTCCTGAAAGTTTCAGATAAAACAAAAACAATGAATCTGACTGCAGAAATATTGACTCTGAAGTTAGAAAGTCAACAGTTGAAAACCAAAATTCCGAAAGTGGAAGAAGTAAGTAATACGGAACAACCCGAGGGGTTTGAGGTTCCAGGAAAGAGAAGAAAGTCTGTCAGCTTGTCAAATCTCTGTGCGGGTTGAAACAAGCCCAAAGTATTGGCACTAAATATTTTATCATACTCTACTATCGAATGATATCTCCTCAAATATATGTTTCAATATGAAAGGATATGGGTACTGCAGATGTCATCTTAGGAGTTGGAATCCCTAAGACATCTAACAGACTGGTCTAATTCGAAACTCCTCGGTGAAGAGCTTGACAGTCTCGTTGAAGTCACCAATGGATTTAAATCATAAAGTTGATTGGAATCTTGGTGCACCCATATGCCATGAGGAATATGCTCAGGTCACACTACAATTGACATGGTATCGGTTCATAATAAAAGATTAGTTGAACTAAGGTTCACCTGTGATTTTGGAAATGATAAACAGAAGGCGTTAAGTCGGATATGACGACATCTGAATTATTCTCTTGTCTATGAATTATGGTAGTTTGGATGTCCAGTGGTTCTGGGAGAACAAAATGATGCAAACTGGACATAAGACCTGAAGAACACCAATGTGCATGGTGTGTCTTAGGAAATTCCTCTAAGCAAATCTTACATCGGATGATTCATGATGGAATCGCAGTTCATCGCTTTGCACAAAGCATGATATGAAATTGGGTAACTTCACGACCTCTTAGAGGATGTCCCTTCTTGGGAGTAACTCATGCCTGCTCTAGTTTGACATTGTGAGAGCACTAATGACGGTGTCTAGACCTATCTATCACAAACATAAGACCGTATGGCAGTTGATCGGGGTGACACATCCTTGATTACCAATCAAAGGATATAGCAGACCCTTAAGAGTTCTGCCTGTCTAGGGGAATGGGCTTAAAACTCAATCAATACGAACTGATCTAGTGGACACCCAACCTTATTGACTAGAGATCCTAGGAATAAGGTTCAATAGAAAAACTAAACTGTAAAGGTTCAGTTAAGCGCTTCGGTGGAAGCAAGAGCACTTTGGATAATGGTTCAAGAAACATAATCCAAGACCGTTGTCGTGATAGACATTAAGTGTAACCTGCATCGTGGGTAAAGGTTAAGTTCCCAAAACCTTTCTTAATCTTCATCGATTGAGGTTAGGTACAGGGTAATTTTTAATGGTTTCTAACACTTGTAAAGTGGGGTATAGCATGATACCTTGTAGGAGACCACCTATTTAAGTGCGAGGAAGGTCCGCCTCAAATGAAAGCACTTAAGAATCCAAGTGTGTCTACAGCCAGTAGCGGACAAAACTATAAGAAAAAATGAGTAACGGAGAGTTGTTGTGTTGGTATCATTGTCTTGGCATATACTAAACACTGACGGTTCAAGACATCACGTTCAACGCGCAGTAAATATTTTTGATGGTATTATACTATGGAAGGTTCAAAGCTCCGGCTACCTCTCCAGATGCAATATCTTTCCACTGAAAGATTTCTAAAAGAAGGCACCATGTGTGTGCACCAAAATCTCTTCCAAGAGGGGATTGTTGGAAATTTGCCTTTGGTGGAGGTTGGGTCCGACCATCTTCAATGACTTAAACATCATTATCACGCCCTTTTTTACCGTGACATAGATCTAGCGAATCCTGCTAATTATTAGAAAATAAAAATAAAAGATGCTAAAAAGGCTAAGGGGTGCTAAAGGGTTCGCGGAGTCGCCACCTAATTAGTTTGGGTGAATTAGGACACCTAAATGTCAACAAAGTAAGTCAACATTAACTCCATTGAATGGTCTGCTAAACTATGCAAGATTCTGGGCAAGGGTTCTTTATTAATCTAGAGGGAAGAGGTTAGGCACCCTCTAAGATTCGCTAACTTGCGGTTGTCCGTTCAAACATAGGTTAATTATTATGTTAAGAAAAATGCATGTTTTGAAGATGTAAAAGATGTTGCAAGTGTTTTATAAAAAGATGCATTTTTTGATAAAGATTTATAAGACTAATATACATGTAAAGTTTAAAAGTATGCATTTGTATTATTTGTGAAGAAATGATGCAAAATTGGCTTATGGACTAAGTATATGCACTTGCTAAATTAATTCTGCTTAACATACGTATAACATGATATGCAAAAATGCTTAAGATAATTCTTATTATGCACAATAAATTTCTATATAATGTTAAATAAGAGTTTAGGAGAAAATTAATTCTTTTACGATGCATTAATTTCATGATTAGATATGCAAATTAAATTATTTGGCAAAAGTTTAGACATGCATGACAAGCCCTAAAATAAGTAATTAGAAGTGCATTTCCAATTTTAAAACTACCCGCCCAATTCAATTATTCAAAGACTAATTATTCTATGTCTCCTATTAATTACAAAGTTAGATTACAAATAATAAAATAAAAGATGCAAAACGAGGCAGGGAGATTAAGAGAGTAAAAAGGAATTGAAATGGATGACGACGTCATTCCGTCCTATTTTGTTTAGGAATTCTTGAAGCGAAAATGCGGATGAACATGGATGCGGCATTATCAAGACTGAACATGTAAACAACTAATCTGTAAAATAGCCCCGTAGGAAATGGTGTCATAGCCTTGAAGGCAAACTGTGTAAATGCCTCAAAGGCAATAATGTCATAGCCCAGAAGGCAAGAGTGACATATTCCCGAGGGCAAGAGTAACATAGCCCCGAGGGCAAGAGTAACATAGCCCCGAAGGCAAGTGTAACTGTTACACCCCGTTATACCATGGCACGTAAGTGAGAACGTGACTAAGAATATGAGGTTTGAAAGTCGGAAAGAAAGTGTAGGTACATTTTCGTTAAGGAAAAAGTTTGGTCACGACGAACGTGACGTCGTAATTTCTTCACGAGGGCCTAGTATCTGATTATGAAGGCTTGGAGCTAATAAAATAGGGCCCGCCAAAATTTCACAATTTCGCGGGGCCCACCGGAAAATATGATGATTTCTCCAAGTCTTGAGATTTATTACTATTTTGTGAAGAATTATTAATTATGGACTTATAGGAGGTGACACATGTCACCCCCACATGTATTGGAAGACTTTGACTCTCTCTAATATTTTGAGGACAAGTGGCTTGTGGGGCCCAGTCCACTTGGCTATATCTATCCAAGTCTTGCAAGACTTGGATTCACTTTACACTTAGCCAAATATTGCTCTCATCTTTCTCTCCTTTGAGCTCAAGAACACCAAGAACACCTAGTGTGATTAAATTATTTTATCTCCAAGATTAAGGTCCCTAACCAAGTGTTAAACCAAATTAACTCTCCAAGAACCTCCTAGTTTGTGTGTTGGCCGAAAATGGTGATGAAACCCTAGGGGTTTCTGTCGACTTTTTGGAAGTGAAACGTGAAGAGAAGTTGCTCCTAAGATTGTAGGGGATACATATATGTGATTGGATCTTGAAGAAGTGGAGCCAAACGAAAACTGCGGATCAATAAAGACCGGACTGTTTTGGGGCATTTTTGGGCACAAAATGAGGTAAAAGTCCTTCTTATTTTAAATTAATTGGATATTACATATTTCTGGATGAGCTTGTGCTAAAAAGAATGAAGAATAAAAAAGCGTTTGAACCATTTTTGGGGCTAAAACCGTGAATGGACAGGTTTGGTGATTATCAGGTTTCGTTGGTTATTGTCGTTATTAACGTCACCTATTGCATGTTATAATAGAGTAATATTGTTGTTAATAAGTTGTTATAACTTATATGAAAGTTTTGGAATTCTAATTAGATTAAAAAGGATTAAGAAAATGGTAGTTGGATTGTAATTGTTGGCCGAGATTTGCCTAAAACTGTGGGGTATCGTTATGCAATTTTGATGGACTTTTTTGTGGTATAAAACTGCTGGAAAATCAGCCACCAACATGTATGTTTAATGTGGATAAATGGTTAATGAAAGTCCTAAAGAGTAAGGGTGTTAAAGGTTTCACATTGTACCCTTAATGTTGTTTATTTATGGACTATTATTGTGGACTGTTTTAATGTGATTGTGGGGTAGAATTTTATACGTCAAGTTAGGCGTGTAATACCCTTTGGTTAACTGTTGGTTATGCCCTTAAATGTGGTTTGTTGGTTGATGAATTCGGGCCTTGGAAAAGGTGGAAAAGTACGTAGAAACAAAGGAAGTGCTGCCCAAATTTCCGTAGAATTAGAGGGCCATTAGTTGGTATAAGTCTTATACTAGTAAGTATGATATTGATAGAAGTGCTATCGTCATTATAGGTTGAAGTACTACGTGTAGCACATTCTACTTGGCTTGTGGAATAGCCAATAAGATTGAGGTACATTGGAGCGTATTGCTACTTGTCGTTTGGGTTAGTCGTCAACGAGGTATGTGAACTATCCTTCCTTCTTTTGACATGATTATTTGGAAAGCCTATGTGAATTGATTTCTAAAGTTAAGAGATTTGATTTAAAGTTATGAGACTTGATTTCTTTAAAAGATTATGAGACTTTATTTTTCAAGTTATGAGACTTGATTTCTAGAGTTAAGAGATTTTATTTATTTTGAAAATTATAGTACTTGATTTGATAAGTACAAAGCTTACTTGATTTTAAAGAGATAGAAGTAACGTAATAGGAAAGAATGAGTCCTTGACATGAAACGACACTAAGTGATAATACAAAAATGTAGATTTCGAGTACAGGGTCGCGGCGCCAAGTGTCAGGGCCGCTGATCGGTGTATTTTATATACACCTTTTGAGTCATTTTTAGTTAGTATTTTACTCATTTCATTTATGTTTAGTATAGTATTAGGGTTGTTTTCCTTTCTTTTGTGTCACAGCGGTCAAAAATGGAGAAATGACGAAAAGGAGATAAAATGAGCATAAATGAGATGGAATTGCACACTAAAAGGGCCAAGAAATGAAGCCTAAGAAGTTCCAGGAAATATAGAAGAAATCAGACGAAGACCGGACGAAAAAAGGATGAAGAAACGAAAAATCCATAAGAATGTCGTCACCGGCGCCGCGGCGCCTGGCAGCAGCGCCGCGGCGTCGACCACTGAAGTCGTCCGAAACTCTCTGACTTTTATGCGTCGTGGCGCCCGACTGCAGTGCCACGGCGCCGACGCAGGATTTCTGAGTTTTGGGCCGAATTTGACATGTTTTCAGGGTCCAAAAGGGATAACGTTTCCTACCTACATAATCCTTAACCCTTTACCTAAAGGATTCCATAACTTTTCCTTAACCCTTTACCTAAAGGATTCTTGGGCTATAAATAGTCTCTAAATCATTAGAAGAATTCATTCCATTCTCCATCCATCATTCTACCATTCCATTCCATCTTATAAATACTCCACAACACAATCCTTGGATGCTAGAAGGCTTGGAGACTTGTTCTTGAGTATTTTTCTTTTCTTTCTTTTGCTTTGTTTATTTCAGTTCATGTATGGAGATTATATTAGTTCTTAGCGTGACTATGGCTAGGAGCTAATTACTTTGTTAGGGATTTTCTTGTGATTCTCTTGAAACTCTTATTCATGAATTAATAAATTAGTTGATTTTTTCTTCACTTGTTTAAGATTTATTCAATAGTTGTTTTGATTGCTTGATAATTAATTGATCACTAGTTATCATCACTTATATGAGTTCTAATCGAAATCCGAAAGGGGAGATTGTGAATATGCTATAATTGAATAAACATAGGTTTAAATCGTGGATGAAAGTACCCCGATACTTGTGTAGCTTAATAGGTTATTGATCTTAATCCTCCTTTGTAGTCAATCTTGTCACCGAAAGGTAGAAGGGTTCTCCATTGGGGTTGAGTGTTTATATTAGCTTAACAGGAGTATAAAACGGTCTAGTTAACCTGTTATCTTAACGTAGAAGAAGAAGTTAGTCTAATTGTATTAAGGATTGAATAGAGTGGATAGTTGATGATCTTGGAAGCCCTAATTCGCCATCATAACTGATTTAAATCAAAGTATTTTCATAATTAGTTTATTTCCTGAATTATTAGTTTAGAATTCCAACTCAATTAACGTTAACCAAATATAAACTAAAGCATAGATAATCGGTACTTGAAAACCAGTCCCTGAGGACGATATTCGGTCTTACCTAGACTATATTACTTGTAACGATACGTGCACTTGCGTTTAGCGTGTGTATAAATCGCGCATCAAGGTTTTGGCGCCGTTGTCGGGGATTGGCGTACTTTCAATATCGATTTATCTATTCTTATTTCTAATTTGGTTGCTCCAACGAGCATATTTTTATCACCTTTTGTTATTTTTCTTATTTTGCAGGTTAAATTCAAAAAAAAAAACAAAAAAAAAACAAAAAAAAATAATATATATACATGTCCATGGACTACTACTTCTATCAGGGGCAGTGGAGTCATCAACAGCAGCTTAACCCACAGGTTCCAGAGGAAGATCTAGATGAGTTGCAGGCAGGCATACTCAGGCTCACCAAGTGCCAGTCTCAGTTCATGGATGAGACAAGAGTGTCCCTCAGAAATTTGGAGACACAAATAGGGCAACTAATGGATAGGATGAGCAATACACTTCAAGAAAATCTGCCTAGCGACACCGTTGTGGAAAGTGATAAGCAAATTGAGGAACCTGAACCACACCCAGCTGTTGAGGAATTTGGCGAGATAGTTGGTGTAGAGAAGGAAAATATTACTGAGATCCAATTATTCACCTTTTTGGATTCTTTGGAAATTCTTTTTCCTGTACCTATTACAAAAGAAATACCACCAGCGGTCACTGTTGATCCCCAAATAGGAAGTCCATACCATCAAGGGCACCCCCTAGAGTTGAGATATGTTGGGAATCTCACTGATCCCTACATTATAGAGAGCCTAAAAGACAAACATGTCTTGTGTACTTGGGGGATAATCTTATATTTGAAGCCCTTAGTTGAAAAGATTGTTGTAGGAAAAGTGAGGCCTGCAACAATAACTTTGCAGATTGCAAGCAGTTCGCAGAAGGATTCAATGGGCACTCGTAAAGGTTAACTGCGTCCGACTAAAAGACGTTAAAGACAACGCTTGTTGGGAGGCAACCCAATGTTTTTAATTATGTTAGTTTGATTTTTGTCTTTAGTTTGTTTTATTTTGTCTTGAACAGTCTCACGGTCTTGGGTTCTTGTTTTGTGTTGTTGGATGACAGGTGGATTGAAAGCTAACTCTAAGGAAAAAGGAGCAAAAACGCTGAAAAAAAGGAAAAGTCGTCGTCAGCGCAACGACGCCCATAATCAGCACCGTGGCGCCAGAGCTTCAGAGAGCCGCAATAATTGGGGCGCCACGGCTCCGAATCTCAGGGCCGTGGCGCCGAAGGTTCAGAGGCCCAGACACGTGCAAATTCCAGAATTTTCCTCCCAGACCTCCGTTATAACCGTTGTATTGTGTCAGTAAGTTGTCCTTATTTTTAGTCTTCACACATTGGGGACAATGTGTCAATTAAGTTTGGGAGGGTGTCTTATTGTTTTTGAGTCTTTTTAATTTGTTTTGTATGTTTTGAGTATTTTTGAGTCATTATTATTATTTTTTTATTATTATTATTATTGATCATGCATGTTATAGTCACTTGAAACGCCTAATAAAGTAAAGTGGAATAATGTAATGGAATTAGAAGCAGAAAATCTGAACACTTAGGATAGATATGCCAAAAATTCATGAAATCAAACTATTTGGGGTATCTTGCTTGATTTATGCATTGTTAGTGATTAAACATATGTGTCTGCTTGTTTTCTATTTGAGGCGAAATAGTTAGGATATGCATGTTAGGGAGATGATTCAGACATTTCTTTGTTAGCCCTTTCTTACCATTCATTGCCTATCCCTGACATTAAAATTGTATTCCTAGTCATCCCCTTTGAGCCTAAAATAAGTTCTTTTCTTTGACACCCTATAATTCCATATTTGTGTCATAAGTGGAAAAATTGAGTTATTTGGAATATAAAGTGTTGAAAAAGAGTCAAAAGAGAGTGAACAATTTTGATGCACCCCAATGAAAATAATAATAATAATAAATAGGCAAAAGCCTAAGTTTGTGGGTGTCTGCTATTCATCATACACCTCATTCTCTCAAAACAAAAGAAGGGAAAGATAGGTATGAGGTTAAAAAGTGAACCAAAAAGAAAAGGGAAGAATTGAAAAGCAAAAGAGCTTATGGTACGTAAGATTGAGCCTAAAAGACTATTTTTACCTACCTCTGCCTAAGCCTATATTACAACCTTGAAAAGTCCTGAAGATCTCTAATATGTGTATCCATGATTAGTGGAGAATAGCAAGTGAACATGCCATAAGATTTTGAAATTAACATGCATAGTTAGGTATTCTTACTTCCATTGAGCATGATTAAATTGAATTTCCGAAATATCTGACTTGAGTGCTTAGAATGCTAAAAATTAATGCTATATGTTCCTGCATATTATCCTACTAACCTTCATGTTTTTCTAAGTGACAATTGTGCAGCAAATTGATCAGTGTCTTTGAGTCATTTTATTTTCTTTCGTGTCTTTATTTATATATTTTTGTGCTTTACTCGAGGACGAACAAAGTTTAAGTTTGGGGGTATTTGATCGGTGTATTTTATATACACTTTTTGAGTCATTTTTAGTTAGTATTTTACTCATTTCATTTATGTTTAGTATAGTATTAGGGTTGTTTTCCTTTCTTTTGTGTCACAGCGGTCAGAAATGGAGAAATGGCGAAAAGGAGATAAAATGAGCATAAATGAGATGGAATTGCACACTAAAAGGGCCAAGAAATGAAGCCTAAGAAGTTCCAGGAAATATAGAAGAAATCAGACGAAGACCGGACGAACAAAGGATGAAGAAACGAAAAATCCAGAAGAATGTCGTCACCGGCGCCGCGGCGCCGACCACTGAAGTCGTCCGAAACTCTCTGATTTTCAGGCGCCGTGGCGCCCGACTGCAGGGCCACGACGCCGATGCGGGATTTCTGAGTTTTGGGCCGAATTTGACATGTTTCCATGGTCCAAAAGGAATAACTTTTCCTACCTACATAATCATTAACCCTTTTCCTAAAGGATTCCATAACTTTTCCTTAACCCTTTACCTAAATGATTCTATAACTTTTCCTACCTACATAATCTCTAACCCTTTACCTAAAGGATTCTTGGGCTATAAATAGTATCTACATCATTAGAAGAATTCATTTCATTCTCCATCCATCATTCTACCATTCCATTTCATTCCATCTTGTAAATATTCCACAACACAATCGTTGGATGCTAGAAGGCTTGGAGACTTGTTCTTGAGTATTTTTCTTTTCTTTCTTTTACTTTGTTTATTTCAGTTCATGTATGGAGATTATATTAGTTCTTAGCGTGACTATGGCTAGGAGCTAATTACTTTGTTAGGGATTTCCTTGTGATTCTCTTGAAACTCTTATTCATGAATTAATAAATTAGTTGATTTATTCTTCACTTGTTTAAGATTTATTCAATAGTTGTTTTTATTGCTTGATAATTAATTGATCACTAGTTATCATCACTTATATGAGTTCTAATCGAAATCCGAAAGGGGAGATTGTGAATATGCTATAGTTGAATAAACATAGGTTTAAATCGTGGACGAAAGTACCCCGTTACTTGTGTAGCTTAATATGTTATTGCTCTTAATCCTCCTTTGTAGTCAATCTTGTCACCGAAAGGTAGAAGGGTTCTCCATTGGGGTTGAGTGTTTATATTACCTTAACAGGAGTATAAAACGGTCTAGTTAACCTGCTATCTTAACGTAGAAGAAGAAGTTAGTCTAATTGTATTAAGGATTGAATAGAGTGGATAGTTGATGATCTTGGAAGCCCTAATTCGTCATCATAACTGATTTAAATCAAAGTATTTTCATAATTAGTTTATTTCCTGCATTATTAGTTTAGAATTCCAACTCAATTAACGTTAACCAAATAGAAACTAAAGCATAGATAATCGGTACTTGAAAACCAGTCCCTGAGGACGATATTCGGTCTTACCTAGACTATATTACTTGTAACGATACGTGCACTTGCGTTTAGCGTGTGTATAAATCGTGCATCAGCCGCGGCTCGGCAACTTCAGAGGACTGCAGATGTTCCGGCGCCGCGGCGCCCTAATGCAGGGCTGCGGCGCTGCCTCTTTTGAAGGGGGGGGGGGGGAGTTAGTCAGGGGCGGGGTGGTGTTTTAATGCCACGGTATCGACCCTAGTGAGTACAAGTGACTTGATGATTAAACGAATAGGTTACTTGAAGTTAAACGTACACTTAAATTGATTTTAGAAAGTGGAAGTGTCTTGATACTACGGGTGTTAGAATCTTGGGGTCTTACAAAAGAAAGAATGTACGATGAATGTACATAATACTTTTGGGTTTAACTCCCTAATATTACATGATATGTACGGTGAATGTACATAGTACTTTTGGGTTTAACACCCTTATATTGCATGATATGATTCTTTGTATAAAGAATAGACGTACATAGTATTTTGGGTTCAAATCCCTTACATGACATGATAGTGACGTGGTTGTATTAAAAGGAAAGATGTGGTAGTGCTTTAGTTTTCTAGAAATGAAAGTGTTATAACGGCATTATGAGAAGTTTGTTATAACAAAGTTTGTGGAAAGTCAAGAGAGGGTTTAAAATGTTGAAAGGAAATCATGTGAGAATGTCCATGATTAAGTCCTTAATATAGTACATGATACGCGACACTTTGATTTTCAAAGATGTTTTAAAGTAATACGTGATGTCTAGTGCCTTGATTTGCCAAAACCATGTCTTAGAACGATACTTGGTATGATAAGTGTCTTGATTTTCTAAATGGTGATTTCAAAATGATACATGTATTGGATCCTACTTCCTAGTGATACATGTAGTACTTGGCTTTTCTGAATGGAAATTTAGTTTATAAAGTGAATGTACGGCGGACGTACAATTGTTGTAATGGACTTTAATCCTTAGTGATACAAGGTGTGATAGTGCCTTGGTGTTATAAAATGAAAGGCTTGTTAGTGTCTTGTTTGTTTTAGAAAAGAAGACATGATATTGTCTTGGTTATTTTAGAAAGGAAGGCATGGTATTGTCTTGGTTATTTTAGAAAGGAATGTATGGTATTGTCTTGGTTATTTTAGAAAGGAAGGCATGGTATTGCTTGTTTAAAAAGATGGTGCATTCATTTTGTCTAATGAGAGTTAAAGATTACTTAACTTGCATATGTTGTTCATGATAGACATTAGTGCTAGTGTTATAAGTATAATTGCGGGGTTAAACCCCAAGACATTATACATATCCGTGGATTTGCTCTCCACGATGCGAGTATTGCGTATATGTTCATTGCGGGTCCGTAGGGCCTAAGCGGGTGAAATAGTCATGTGCGGGTGAAATAGTCCTATGCGGGGCGAATTGTCCTATGCGGGTCCACAAGACCCTTGCGGGTGAAATAGTCCCAGGAGTAGGATTGCATAATGATACTACGGGCGGGTGACCCTAGATTGATCATAAGCTTCATATTTTAAAGCATGTAAAGTTTACTCTTATTGCACTACTTTTAAAAAGGCACAGTGTACTGGTATTTGATTATTATACTTGTTACATGCCGACAGTGATGTTGGAATTCCACGGGCATGTTTATCTGATGATAGTTGTATATTATACTTGTTACATGCTGACAGTGATGTTGTATTCCACGAGCATGCTTCTGTGATATTATATGCTGAGGGCAGTTGTCCCTGATTTTGACATGGCTTTCATATGTGAAAGTGGTACGGTGTTACAGTAGTACAGTGATACAAGGTACAGTTGGCTCTGATTGTTATATGGCACGGTAGGATCTGGTATTTGATTTTCATACTTGCCCCTGTCATTCTTGTGTACAGCTATGATTTTAATACTGTACTTTATTTCCGTTTCATACTTGGTACCTGTTGTACTGACCCCCTTCAGGGTGATGCGTTCATGTCTGCAGGTCTAGGTACTCAGTTGTGGATCCGCGAGCTTAGGATCCTTGTTCAGCTTTATGGGATAGCTCCAATGTTCTGGAGCTTGTCATTATGGCTAGGTATATTCAGAGGTACGGCGGGGCCTTGTCCCGTCATAGTATTTGTCCAAAATCTTAGAGGTCTGTATTCATATGTGGTATGGACTGGCTAGAGTTGTATTTACATTGTTGAACAGTGTAGACCCTTTTGGGTGACTTATATTATGACAGCCTTATCGGCTTTGCCTTGGTTATTTGAAAAAAAATGAGTGTTATTTATCTTCCGTGGTTTATTATGTTGTATGAATAGAAGGGTGCCCAGGTAGGGCACCAGTCGCGGTCCCGGGGTTCGGGGAGTGACAGTAACATCACCCCGAAGGCAACTATTCTAATATGTAAATACTCTTTATCTCAACATCCAATCACAATAATATATAGACTAAAATATACTCTCGATAAGGGACACACAATGATATGCTATTAGTGATATACTAATGATAGACTAGAGATTTCAGTTGTTCTTTCGATAAGCTTCTTCGAATCCTCTCCGATACTAAAATCATGCCAAAAAAAAAATGAAATAGCCTTTACATACCTTGCTATAATATCATCAACGATCACGATAATCTCAAATTTTTGTACCTTAATCTACAACAATGAAAACGATATTATCGTCACACTACAAGTGATGCAACAATCATATTTTAAATGGTACATTTATCCTATAACAAATCTGGCAGCACCTCCCCCGTTTTTCTGACTTTTCTCAAGTATCCAAAGAAAACTACAACCCAAATAACAACCAACAACTACACAATAAGGTTTTCAACCAAAACAATGATACAACAAGGGGCAAGCTCGATTTACGACTAATAAAGCTATACCTTCAAATCCTTTATTCTTTCAAATATATTTAGACAACAACAATATACTCAGGTTATTCCATCAATTTTCAGCCATAAAATACCACAAGAACAACCTCAAAATAGTTTATCAATCAACAACTTCACAACCACAATTTCCGACCTTTATTTCACGGGTTTTTAACCATACAAGTTAGGTATGACTTCTATAAGATCAAATACATAAAGGAGAGTATAGCACCTTATAACTGTTAGAATAACTCCCCCTAAATGAACTTGAACCACTCCAAATTAGCAATCATAAGAAGCACAAGAAGCTCATTAGCACCACGGGATTCCCGATATTTGATTTGCTTTGTTTTCTTTAGAATTCACTCTTGGATGATTGGTGATATCTTAGAGATAATTTGGGGGTGTTTGAGAACTGTTTTGGTCTAAGAAAAATGACTTAAAACAAGTTGGAACTGACTTAAATACGAGCTGGACTTCTTCACTGCCTCAAGAGGATCCCAAAGGGACTGTCTGCGCAGACTCGCGAAAATGTGAATATCTCTCTACTCTTCTATCATATCAACGGATGATTTAATGTGTTGAAAACTAGACTCATAGAATTTAATTTCAAGGGTAGATAACCCCGTAAATATTATTAGATTAAGAGAAAAGCTCTACAACATCCAACCCAAATTTTAGAAACTTATGAACGTAACTTGTGATGACCTTTGCCAACTTTTGTTTTACAACTTGCTTGACTTCAAGGCTTATCATAAGACTATTTTAAAATTCAAATACCTCATAACAATACCTTCTTATCTTATGAAGCACTCTTATTCTTACCCCGAAAGTATGGGCTATTACAATCTTATTTCCTTTAGCGAATTTCATTGAAAAGTATTTTCTTTGATTCGTTTAACCCTAAACTCTTACAAAACTTACATAACACTTGTTTAAACTCGTTGTCATTCGAATATGAGATCTTAAACTCGTCGTAATTTCAATACTTTAATCACGACGAATACTAGTGTGAAAAAAATACGGGGTGTAATATCCTTCCCCTTTAGAATATTCGTTCTCAAATGTAAAGGTGTATAGAAGAGAAATAACTCTTAAAGGTCTTATGAAAATTTTAACAGAGTCTCTTCTTTATAATGGACTATATCTAACCTATCACATAATAAAAAACACAATATATATGCCACACAGTGCCACAATCAATCCATAATAACTTTTGGCTCCACACAGCTATCGACTTCAATAAAAACATCAGTAAGCTGTAACTTACCTCATATACATACATCTCTATTCTAATTTATGTTATAACCTTTTCAACTCGGATATCCTCTAATCATAAAACACTTCCGTAATATAGATACATAAAAGATTGGATGCATAGACTCTAATTTCAGAGGCAACTCTAACTCGCAGGCCACTTAGCTTATTCCTCGAACAATTCTATACGACCCAATGTACCTTTGGTCTAAGCTTTCCTTTCTTACTAAATCTCATTACACCTTTCATTGGCGACATTCTTAAGAAGACCCAATCATTTATACAAACTCTAGATCTTGATGTCGAACATCCATAAGTGATTTCTGGTGACTCTGGGCTGACTTTTTCCACAGCCTGGTGGACCGAAATAGGTCTAAGTAACTCTAATTCTCTTATGTCAAATCAATCAATAGGAGATCTACACTCCCGATCATACAAGGCCTCATAAAGAGTCATCTTGATATTGGAATGATAATTGCTAATATATGTAAACTCATTGAGGGGTAAACTGTCATTCAAAATCTCTTTGAAATTTAGTATACATTCTTGTAGCATATCATCGAGCATCTGAATCATGCTCTCGACTTGACCATATGACGCTAGGGTTCTCTTGTATTCCAAAACCTCTCTAGAAGAATCTCCAAAAGTTTACTGTAATCAGAGCTCCTCTGTCTGAAATAATAGACATTAGAATGTCATGAAATCATACGGCCTACTTGATATACAACTTTGCATAATCTTTGATCTTGTGAATAGCTCTGTCTGGCAAGAAATAGGCCAACTTTATAAGTCTGTCGACCACCACTCATATGGAGTCATATTTTTTATAAGAGTGGGGAGACTCTATAATGAAGTTCATATTAATCATCCTTCATTTTCAAGTCGAGATCTCTATACTTTATACTAGCCCTCTAGGCCTCTGATAACCCTATCTTTACTCCCTTAAATTCAAACATGGTTTATTTAGCCATGGAACTCTCTTTTGTTATCACTAACTCAGGATCCTCGTATAGCTATTCCTTTACCTCTGTCGCAAAGAACAATTTTGTTATATTTTGGATCACAACTCTACCATCATCGGAGTTCGTTAATTAAACTCCCAAACTTGCTAATTAGTGGAGCTCTTTGGCTAACTCTCAGCCTTTAGGTAAGCCAAACTACCCATAAATCGCATCTTATGTTGTCTTGAAGGTTGTCACCTCATTCTGCTGAACTTTCTCTTTAAGCTATAATAGGACATAATTTGCATAATGTTACTCTTCTAATTTATAACTAAAGGTTTCTACCATTGAGTTCTGAATATGAACTCTACTATTATCTTAATCTAAATAGTCCGACCCTCAAATGCAACTCTATATTCTTTCTTTCTACTACTTTCGTGGGATACTCTTCTGTAGTAGTGTAACTTCTTAATCTTCTCTCTCACAAGGGGGACCATACTCAACTGTATTATCTTGGCTCGTCTTTACTTACTTTTCAAACCCAAGGACTGTTACTCATATGTTTTTGTACATGTGACTTGTCTTAAATGATGTTTTTACTATTAATAAGAGAAACTCGTCATGCCATATCTCAAATGTGTGTTCAACTGTCGTACTCCTAAGTCACGGGTCAATAACTGTCCTCAACATCCCTTAAGCGTACACGACTTCATTTTCTAATTCACCCTGGTATGTGCATTACGAATGCATTAACTTATTTCAGTCTCCATCGTCCTAGAGTTTCTTATATACATAGCCTCAAGTATTACACTAGATTCGTATTTGGTTCTTTATTCAACCGACCTAGCTAGTAATAAGTTCTTTACGTGCTTTCTTGTTGGATACAAACTTATATTCTGAAAGAATGGATGTTATTGGTATAACTTTTCTGTAGTTCTTGCTTTGAATCACTATGACGGTGTAAATTTTCCTCCCTCGTCTCTTAGCTAACATATTTTATCAATTATACTTCTAAAATGAAACTTCTCGTTCATACTAAGCTACAAGCTTATTATTATATATCCTTGTAGGATCTTAGGCGCTCTTAAACCACCCATAATTATTCTTAATCACTTTCACTTTCATCATTACTATAATGATATCAACTCTGTACACAACCTTAAATTTTTGCACTAATCTTAGGCTTCATGCCCCTTTTAACTTCTGAACCGTTGTACACTAGATCTTATTGGTCATTCCTCTTATCTAAAATACCTTCTGAAAGTTACAGTCATTTACTTGCAAAACTGATATTCAAGGTACAAGGACCATTCTGTAATATACAATTTTGCATCATCAAATGTGTCATTTGGCCTCTTGACCAGCCTCTCTCTAGTCTTTACATAAATAATCTCCCGATTTTTAACTCGACTTACCTTTCATTCGTTAGTTCTGAATAACCCATATGGGGCCTATACACTTTGTCTTTTTGTATACTTTATGCTATTGTTTTATGAGTACTTCCCAATATCCATACTTCTTTAGGGTACTTCCCAATATCCATACTTTTTTGAAATCATCTGATTGATATATTCATTAACATTTGTCAATTCAAATCTCATAATTGAGACTATGTCTCATAATATATTCCTCTTCATAACTCAGCGTTTACTTTCTCTTTTTCTTTTGTTTTACTTGGCTACGAACTTGTGACATTACTCCACTTTATCTTATGACCCTATCATTTCTCATCTCTATTCAGGTTCCCCACTTATATTTCTACCAACCTCTTGCTACTATCATTATTTATGATCTTATTCTAGATACTTGTAACAAAACATTCCCTGGCTTTTAACTTCTTTCTCTTTAGTCGGCCTCATTCTTTAGGCACTTAATATTTCTTCTTTATTTCAGATAGGAGTCTCACTGAGGGAGATACTTACCTCACAAAGATTTTCAATATTTGGATCCTGAATCTTTAATATTCTCAAGAAGTCATATCTGACTAACAATTCTCGGGTATCTCATGTATATATCCTCTAAATAGGTACTATCAAAATATTCATACTATCCTTCCATATTACCATTCAGTTTTGACAATCTATGCAATGTTAAGGATTACACTAACCCTTACTAGATCCCAAAACCTTACATCTTTCTAGGACTATGGTTGTCGACGTCTGTAAATCATAAACTAGAGTAGATACTACTCATTGTAATTCTACGCCTGCCGAGAGTTGGATAACAACGCTTATATTGTTCTGTCTAAATGTCAATCCCTTTAAAATCTTCTGTATTTAGGTACATTGTACCTCTTTCACTTTACTGCCTTGCATTCTAAAAGTCAAACTTTACCTTCTTTATGTACGGGTGAGACAACTGCTCACAATCTGAAACTTTAGCATGATAATCGCATACCTAGTGCATACATATTTAGTAAGGATTTCTCACTATTTGTCGCAAGTACAAGATGGAATCGAGTTCCTATGACTAAGCTCTGTTGCACGATTTGGAATCAGAAAGAAAGGTAACCAACTCATAAATGTCTTGTAGCATACTGTTTAAAAATATAGTTCACAACACATCCATAAATAAGATTTTACTAGACACGACTTGTAGACTCTCTAGGGCAGACCTGCTCTTATACCAAGTTTGTCACGACCCAACCTAGGGAGGTGTGGCCGGCATTCGGTGCCATACTCAGACCCTTAGCATACCATTATAGCTCATAACTCTAAAGAACTTAGGACGACAAGGCCAACTAAAATATATAATCATGTCTTAGGCTGCTGAGGCCACAAACTAAAAATAGTGTAAATGATTTTGTGCTCAACTGATAAGGGCTCAATCCCAAAAGATATGTATAAATACACAAGCCGACAAGCTATCATGCTCATGTACAAACAACAAAACCCAAACCAATATATACAAAGGCCGTCAAGGCCACCATACTGACATATTGTACATAAGTACCTATCTACAAGCCTCTAAAGAGTAAAATTGTACTATGGTCGGGGCCCTACGTACACAAAAGACTCCAACTCTGCCCTGGTAATTCCGGATGAGGTGAAGCTTACCAATAATGTTGATGCTCGGTAATAGCTACTACGGAGGTCTATCAGACTACCTCTCAAAATATGTAGGCATGAAACACAACGCCCCCGACAAAGGGACGTTAGTACGAATAATGTACCGAAAATGTAAGGCGACTGAATATAACTAAAAGTTATAATATCATTGTTACACCCCGTAATTCCAGGGCATATAAGTGAGAACCTAAGTAAGGAAATAAGAATTGAATGTTGGAAGGAAAGTATATTTACATTTTCTATATGGAATAATTTTGGATATAACAAATGTGACGACAATAATTAATATTAGTGGTTGAATTCTTTCCAAATGGAGTTATGGACTTAGGATCGTGTTATTAAATATTGAGATTAAGAATATGATCCAATCAAAAATTTCACAATTTTAGGGGGGGGGGGGGGTTCCATCGAAAATAGTAAGATTTGGCTAAGTGTTGGATTATTATATTTGTAAAGAGAATTATAGGAGAATTAGAGGGTGACATGTGTCCCTCCCCACTTCTGTAGCAAGACTTTATGTTCATAAATATTTTGGAGAAAGACAAGTGGGTCCACAAGGGTCCCTCTCCACTTGTCCTACAAGCACCCATATTATAAAAGTCTTGCAAGACTTCATCCAAACCCTCATATCTCTTCCTTCACTTCTAATTTCGAATCTCCATAGCCAAGAAGAACAAGACAACTTATTTTCCAAGATTAAGCCCTCCACCTAAGTTCTAAGCCAAGTTAACTCTCCAAGATTCCTCCAAAACAGTTTTGGCCGAAAGTTGTGTTGAAACCCTAGGCTTGGATATGAACATTTTGGAAGTAAAACAAGAAGGCAAGATGGTTACAAGCTTGTAGAGGATACATGTGGGTGATTGGAACTTGAAGAAGTGGTGTAAAAGTGAAGGTGTTGGCCGAATCTAGTGGACTGTTTTGGGCTTAATATAAGGTAAGATTTCTTCCTCCTCTTGAAGTAATTGGATATTACATGTTGTTATAATTGGTAGATGAACTTGTGTTAAGAAGAATATAGAATAAGAAGTGTTTGTGGTAGTTTGGTTGGTTGGTACAGACGACAAGCGGTATGTGAACTATCATTTCTTCTTTTGGCACGTTTATATGAAGTATGTGTGCGGCGGACGTAAATAGTTTTTATCAAATTTTAATCCTTGATAATATGTGATATGATAGTACTTTGGTTTTCCTAAAATGAAGGTTCTTTTTAATAATTGGTACGTGATATGGTGGTACCTTGGTTTTCTAAAATGAAAGATGTGATAGCACTTTGAGTTTTCAAAAGATGATTTCAAAGTGATACATGATATGATAGTGCCTTGGTGTTTCAAAAATGAAAGTTCATTTTAAAGATTTTATTAAGAGTCAAAAGATGATTTAAATTGCACATGGTTGCTCATGATAGCTATTAGTGCATGTGTATTGTCCGTGAACTTGTATTCACGATGCGGGTATAGATTCCCATGAGATGTGTATTGTCCGTGAACTTGTATTCACGATGCGGGTATAGATTCTCATGAGATGTGTATTGTCCGTGAACTTGTATTCACGATGCGGGTATAGATTCCCATGAGATGTGTATTGTCCGTGAACCTGTATTCACGATGCGGGTATAGATTCCCATGAGATGTGTATTGTCCGTGAACCTGTATTCACGATGCGGGTATAGATTCTCATGAGATGTGTATTGTCCGTGAACTTGTATTCACGATGCGGGTATAGATTCCCATGAGATGTGTATTGTCCGTGAACTTGTATTCACGATGCGGGTATAGATTCCCATGAGATGTGTATTGTCCGTGAATTTGTATTCACGATGCGGGTATAGATTGTCATGAGATGTGTATTGTCCGTGAACTTGTTTTCACGATGCGGGTATAGATTCTCATGAGATGTGTATTATCCGTGGACTTATATCCACGATGCGGTATAGATTCCCATGAGAGTATATGATTATATGAACAGACATACATGGTTTTGAAATAACTCTTTTTTAAAAAGGGCATAGTTGATTCTCAAATTTAAAAGGTGCAGTTGACTCTATTGTATATGGCACGGTTGGATCTGGTATTTGGATTTTCATACTTGTCCCTGTCATTTTTCGTACAGTTATGATCGTATTTACTGTACTTCATGTTTTTATACTTAGTACTTGTTGTCGACCCCGCCGAAGTGCGTTCATGCCCGCAGGTATAGGTACTCAGTTGGTGATCCGCGAGCTTAGGATCCTTGCCCAGCTGTTTGAGATAGCTCATTGTTCCGGAGTCTAATCATTTTGGTACAGTTTTGCTATTACAGGCTTAAGTACATTCAGGGGTACGACGGGGTCTTATCCCATCATAGTTTTTGTTATACTCTTAGAGGTTTATAGTCATGTGTGGGTTGGACATATACAGTTGTAGTTCATTGGGTATTTTCTATGCGATGGCGGCTTACTGTTTTTATAAATGAGTTTTTCTTAAGCTTATGTTGTTTATATGTGATGTGTGGGTAGAAGGGTACCCAGGTAGGGTACCAGTCGCGGACCCGTCGGTTCGGGTCGTGACAAAGGTGGTATCAGAGCAGTTAGTCATCGAAATGTCTACAGACCGTGTGCAGTAGAGTCTTGGTTATCGGTGTGTTGTGCCGCACCCCATGCGAGAGGCTCTGATGCATTTAGGATTGGTTTATATTTTCCTTACTCTAAGATCGTGCGATAGGCGGTGTTATTAGGATAGTCCTCACTGCTGATTAGTGTGGTTGCGCCTATGCCTCCAGAAAAGCGGCACGGAAGGAATATATGGACCTTGTATACAGGTTGGTATGATTGTTGTATATTAGTTGTGATGATTCCTTGGTTTGAGTATAAACCACTTGTGATTGTTGTTGATGTTGTTGAGCCGATTTTGAAATGGTATTACCGATTTTAAGGGAACTGCAATAGGACCCTATGAATGTGACTTTGATTACAAAGAAAGTACAATGTGCTAAGGACTATCGGAGAAGGAATGAGACTATGTGTTATATTGTGGCCCTGTGAGGCATATATGGTTTGCTGAGTATAGGTTGATAGGTATAGTTAAAGGAGACTATGCCGAAATGTTTATAGCTTGAGATCTATTATGAACATTCGAGGACGAATGTTTCTAAGTAGGGAAGAATGTTACACCCCGTAATTCCAGGGCATATAAGTGAGAACATAAGTAAGGAAATAAGAATTGAATGTTGGAAGGAAAGTATATTTACATTTCTATATGAAATAATTTTGGATACAACAAATGTGACGACAAGAATTAATATTAGTGGTTGAATTCTTTCCAAATGGAGTTATGGACTTAGGATTGTGTTATTAAATCTTGGGATTAAGAATATGAGTCAATCGAAAATTTCACAATTTTGAGGGGGGGATTTCCATCGAAAATAGTAAGATTTTGACTAAGTGTTGGATTATTATTTTTGTAAAGAGAATTATGGGCGAATTAGAGATTATAGGGTGACATGTGTTCCTCCCCACTTGTGTAGCAAGACTTTATGTTCACAAATATTTTTGGAGAAAGACAAGTGGGTCCACAAAGGTCCCCCTCCACTTGTCCTACAAGCACCCATATTATACAAGTCTTACAAGACTTGTCCACAAATATATTGATCATCCAAACCCTCATATATCTTCCTTCACTTCAAATTTCGAAATCTCCATAGCCCAGAAGAACAATACAGCTTATTTTCCAAGATTAAGCCCCCTACCTAAGTTCTAAGCCAAGTTAACTCTCCAAGATTCCTCCAAAATAGTTTTGGCCGAAAGTTGTGTTGAAACCCTAGGTTTGGACAGTCCTATATTGACAAGGAAGAGTTTTTTCATGAAGAAAGCTTCGCGCCCAACTGCTTGTATATCGATCGGAAAGAAGCAGCTGCAAATAGGTGTGTTCACCGGTCGTAACCGAGGCAGGAATGGACCGAACCGGAATCAATTTTTCGGGTGAGGACCGGGCCGGAAAATTCGGTCGGTCTTGTGGACCGTTTTTTTTTTTTTTTTTTTTGTTAAATGCAATTTACAAATTATATTTTTTTAAGAATGTGTTCGTTTATCAATCTCATTAAATATGTTTGTTTTTTTCCTTATCCTTCAATAAACTTTATTTCATTAATATGACTAACTTAAAGAAAATCACCAAATGTACTTGGTTCGTATACGAACTATTCATTAATTAAAGTTACACACCACATTTATATTTTCTATTTTCTATTTGGAATTTGGACATTCGTGAAACTAGGGGTGCACAAAAGGTTAAAACCGGACCGGACCGAAATTACAGATTACTCGGACCGAATGATTTGCCCCCAGTCCCCCCAGCCACCACCCTCCCACGGACGGCCCATCCACCAAATAGTTTTACCTAATTTTTTTTTGATTTCGCGTATTTTTCGATCTGAGGCGTAGCCCGCATAAGCGGTTTGATTCCGCCGATTTCTCCAAAAACGTCCATCTTGCCCTTAAATTTCACTTTTCCCCCAAATCGTTACGTTTTTCCCCTTTTCAAATCTAAATATCTCGCGATGTACAATTGATTTCGACGTAAAAATTGTGTGGCACCGCGTCCGAGAATGTCAATTTCAGTATTGGAAATTCAATTTTAAAAAAAAAAAATCCGGTCCATTCCGGTTCGGACCGGAAAATTCCGGTTTTTACCCGGACCGGACCGAAAAACCGGAATCCACCATTTTGACGGACCGAGGACCGGACCGGAATCCACCGGTCCGGTCCATTCCGGTCCGGTTTTCCGGTCCGGTCCTATTTTGTACACCCCTAGCTGCAAATGCCATCAGTGGTTCTTCCTTCCTATCCCATCTATCTATAAGAGTTGCTTGATTCGCCCCCATCTTTAATAGAACTAGACTAAGTTCGGGCAGATCTCCATCCCATTTCACGGATGCATCGCATTGAGAATTGACTCGTCAGATTAACCACTTAGACGGAGAGTTCCCCGTATTCCATTTCTGATATAAACTTTTTGGAAGTAAAACAAGAAGGCAAGATGGTTACAAGCTTGTAGATGATACATGTGGGTGATTGGAACTTGAAGAAGTGGTGTAAAACTGAAGGTGTTGGCTGAATCTAGTGGACTGTTTTGGGCTTAATATAAGGTAAGATTTCTTCCTCCTCTTGAAGTAATTAGATATTACATGTTGTTATAATTGGTAGATGAACTTGTGTTAAGAAGAATAGAGAATAAGAAGTGCTTGTGGTAGTTTGGTTGGTTGGCCGAAAATGAGGCAGTTTTGGTATTGGATTCGTTGGTTATTATTATTGTTATTAATGTCACTACTTGCATGTTAAAATTAAGGAAATATGGTTATTACAAGTTGATATGATTATATTAAAGTATTGGAACTTGGATTGGATTATAAGGAATATTGAAAAAGGGTTTTGGTTGTGGTTGTTTGGTCGAGACTTGTATAAAACTGTTGGATATTGTTATGCAGTTTTAGGAACTGTTTTGTGGCGTTAGAATGCTGAAAATTCAGCCACCATTATGCATGTTTAAGTATAGTAATTGCTAATGAAAGTCCTAAAGGAATAAGGGTGTAGAATGGTGTTAAAAGACCTCACATTTACCCTTGTTATTGTTGGATTATGGATTGTTTTTATGGACTGTTTTAACGTGGAATAAGAGGTTGATTTACGTGAGAAATAGGTGTGTGAATCACCTAGGTTAACTGTTTGGTTGTGCCCTTAATTGGTGATTGGTTGTTGATGAAATTGGTCTTATTGAAAGGTGAAAAAGTACGTATAAATAGGGGAAGTGCTGCCCAAATTTTTATAATAAAAGAGAGCCATTACTTGATATTGACCTACACGTAAGCATGGAGTTGATAGACGTGTTATTGTTGTTATAGGTTGAAGTATCTATTTGAGACGTATCTATTTATCGTGTTGGTGTCGCCGATAAAGTATGTGAACCTCTTCCTTCTTTCTTTGGCATGTTCTACGTATGAACCGTAACAGTGGTATTGTTTCAAAAGTTATTCTACTCTTAGAAGTGAAGGAGTATTCATGTTATTGATTCTCCGCTGAAAGTATGTCTAAATTATTCCTAAGTCCTTACCAAGTCTTATGGGAGATGTTGGTAAGAGTTTTTTTTGTAAGCATTGGAGTCGAGTTGACCTTGCTAAGTTACAGCACTAATAAGTATTCAACATTGAGACTGATTTTTGTAAACGTATTAAAACAAGCCATTGCAGCGTATTAAAACAAGTCATTACAACGTTAAATGAAAAAGGTATCGACAATCACTTATATTGAAATGATTAGACTTCCATCTGCATAGAAACTAAGATATAACCAGTTCGTTTTATATTTTCTAGTTCACAGCTGATTAGATAAGATCATTATAATATATATCCTACTAACGGCTCATAAAATGAATTAATTTTGGCAATTCAGATCAGTTATCACCATGCAAATGTTTCCATAATGTTAGCCAGAGGAGCGAGATGAATTTATATTATCGAGTTGGTACAGACGACAAGCGGTATGTGAACTATTTTTTCTTCTTTTGGCACGTTTATATGAAGTATGCGTGCGGCGGACATAGTTTTTATCGGATTTTAATCCTTGATAATACGTGATATGATAGTACTTTGGTTTTCCTAAAATGAAGGTTCTTTTTAATGATTGGTATGTGATATGGTGGTACCTTGGTTTTCTAAAATGAAAGATGTGATAGCACTTTGAGTTTTCAAAAGATGATTTCAAAGTGATACATGATATGATAGTGCCTCGGTGTTTCAAAAATGAAAGTTCGTTTTAAAGATTTTATTAAGAGTCAAAAGATGATTTAAATTGCACATGGTTGCTCATGATAGCTATTCGTGCATGTGTATTGTCCGTGAACTTGTATTCACGATGTGGGTATAGATTCTCATGAGATGTGTATTGTCCGTGAACTTGTATTCACGATGCGGGTATAGATTCTCATGAGATGTGTATTGTCCGTGAACTTGTATTCACGATGCGGGTATAGATTCTCATGAGATGTGTATTGTCTGTGAACTTGTATTCACGATGCGGGTATAGATTCCCATGAGATGTGTATTTTGCATGAACTTGTATTCATGATGCGGGTATAGATTCCCATGAGATGTGTATTGTCCGTGAACTTGTATTCACGATGCGTGTATAGATTCCCATGAGATGTGTATTGTCCGTGAACTTGTATTCACGATACGGGTATAGATTCCATGAGATGTGTATTGTCCGTGAACTTGTATTCACGATGCGGGTATAGATTCTCATGAGATGTGTATTGTCCGTGAACTTGTATTCACGATGCGGGTATAAATTCTCATGAGATGTGTATTGTCCGTGAACTTGTTTTCACGATGCGGGTATAGATTCTCATGAGATGTGTATTGTTCGTGAACTTATTTTCACGATGCGAGTATAGATTTTCATGAGATGTGTATTATTCGTGAACTTATTTTCACGATGCGGGTATAGATTCCCATGAGATGTGTATTGTCTGTGGACTTGTATCCACTATGCGAGTATAGATTCCCATGAAAGTATATGATTATATGAACAGATATACATGGTTTTGAAATAACTCTTTTTTAAAAAGGGCACAGTTGATTCTCAAATTTAAAAGGTGCAGTTGACTCTATTGTATATGGCACGGTTGGATCTGGTATTTGGATTTTCATACTTTTCCATGTCATTTTACGTACAGTTATGATCGTATTTATTGTACTTCATATTTTCATACTTAGTACTTGTTGTACTGACCCGCTTCGGGGGCTGCGTTCATGCCGGCAGGTATAGGTACTCAGATGGTGATCCGCGAGCTTAGGATCCTTGCCCAGCTGTTTAAGATAGCTCCATTATTCCGGAGTCTAATCATTTTGGTACAGTTTGGCTATTACAGGCTTATGTACATTCAGGGATACGACGGAGCCTTGTCTCGTCATAGTTGTTGTTATAATCTTAGAGGTTTGTAGTCATGTGTGGGTTGAACATATACATTTGTAGTTCATTGGGTATTTTCTATGTACAGTGGCGGCCTTGTCGGCTTGCCTGTTTTTATAAAATGAGTTTTTCTTAAGCTTCCGCTGTTTATATGTAATGTGTGGGTAGAAGGATACCCAGGTAGGGTACCAGTCGCGGACCCGTTGGTTCGGGTCGTGACAATCATATATGTAAGTTGAAGAGTTAAATAACTGAGTATAACTTACCTTTTTGTGACTACTATAACATGTACAACACTATAAAAGTAGCAAGCATTGTCAAGACTCGACATGTAAATAACTAATCTGTAAAATAGACCCGTAGGCAATATTGTAATAACCCTAAAAGCAAAATGTGTAATAGCCCCGAAGATAATAATGTCATAGCCCTTAAGACAAGAGTAACATAGCCTTGAAAGCAAGAGTAACATAAACTCGAAGGCAAGAGTAACATAACCCTGAAGGCAAGTATAACATAGCCCCGAAGGCAACTATTCTAATATGTAAATGCTCTCTATTTCAACAGTCAATCACAATAATATATAGACTTAAATGTACTCCTGATAAGGGACACACAATAATATCATATTAGTGATATACTAATGCTGGAATAGAGATTTCAGTTATTCTTTCGATAAGCTTGTTAGGATCCTCTCCGATACTAGAATCGTGCCAAGAAAATAAAGGGAATAGCCTTTACATACCTTGAGATAATGTCACCAACAATCACGATAAGCTCAACTCACCGCACCTTAAGTATAAAACAATAAAAATGGCAGTATCATAACGCTACAAGTGATACAACTTTCGTATTTTAAACAATACACTTATCCTATAATAAGTCAGAAATAATCTCCCATGTTTTTCTACTTTTCTCAAGTCTCCAAAGATAAATACAACCCAAATAACAACCAGTAACTATACGATAAGCATTTCAACCAAAATAATGATACAACAAGCGACAAGCTCACTTTACGACTAATAAAGCTATAACTTCAAACCCTTTTTTAATTCAAATACATGTCAACAACAACAATAACATACTCAGGTTATTCCATCAATTTCAAGCCATAAAATAACACAAGAATAATCTCAAAACAATTCAGCAACCAACAACATCATAACTACAATTTTTTACCTTTATTTCACAGGTTTTCAACCATACAAGTTAGCCACGACTTCTATAAGCTCAAATACATGAAGGATAACTATACAGTTACCTTATAACTATTAGAACAACTCCACCCACACAAGATGGAACTACTCTAAAATCAGCAACCACAAGAAGCTCACTACACCACAGAATTTCCGACGTTTGATTTACGTTATTTTCTTTAGAATGCACTCTTGGATGATTGGGGATCTCTTAGAGAGTATTTGAGGGTGTTTGAGAACTGGTTTAGTAGAGAAAAAAATACTTAAAACAAGTTATAATCGGCCTAAATACGAGCTGGACTTCTCTACTGCCTCGAGTGGATCCCAAAGGGACTGCCTGCACAGTTTTGCAAAAATGTGAATATCTCTCTACTCTGATGTCGTATCAACAGATGATTTAATGTATTAGATACTAGACTACTAGAATTTAATTTCATGGGTAGATAACCTCGTAAATCTTATTATATTAAGAGAAAAGCTCTGCAACATCTAATCCAAATTTCAGGAACTTATGAACATAACTTGCGATAACCTTTGCCAACTTTTGTTTTACAACTTGCTTGACTTTAAGACTTATCATAAGAATATTTTATAATTCAAATACCTAATAACAAGACCTTCTTATCATATGAAGCACTCTTATTCTTACCCCCCGAAAGTATAGGCTATTACAATCCACTTTTTCTTTGGCGAACTGCGTCGAAAAGTATTTTACTTTGATTTGTTTAACCCCGAAGTCTTACAAAACTTAGTTAACACTTGTTTAAACTAGTTGTCATCCGACTATAGGATTTTAGCCTCACCAAAATTTTATTACTTTAATCACGACGCATACTAGCGCAAAAAAATACGGAGTGTAACATTGTTTTCCTCTGACTCTCAAGTTCTCAAGCTCGTATAACCACAGTAACTCGAAGACGCTGGCAGTTAGCAATCTCAGAGTCATTTCAATAAGCATTATTTACTTCGCCTTAATTCATTATTTTGTTCATTATTACTTGTATATTATTTTATATCTCTTTCCATGTTGTAAGTTAGCATTATTTATTTCATTGCTGGTCGACCTTAACCTGTTTTTCCTTCAACCACTAAACAAATTCGATTGTTATATTGAATCACAGATTTAGGGGTAAATAGGATTGAATTTTATATTCTGATCTTTCTGTAGGGTTTTGTCGCGTTCGTACAAACAGTGAAATTTAAAAATATATGTTTCAAACCCGACGGGCGGTCAAACTGATGGATGATTATATAATGAAACACATAGGAAAACTGTAATGCTTCGAAAGAACACTTACAGTTTGAAAAATCTGGAATCTTCTTTTCAAGTGTAAGTCGAGGGTGAGCACGCAACCGTTCCTCGATTTGCAAGTCAAGACTCCGATGTAGTTACTCTTTAGAAAAGCTAGGAAATCTGGCAGAGTTTTAGCAGAGAATAATTTTAGTGAATTAAGTGTGTTAAAATAATGATTGAACCCTCTATTTATTGCTGAAAAAATCAGCTAGGGTTTCCAAGTGGGTCAGGCCCAAAAAGCGAGACAGAGTGGTCGTCTTGACCCATTTGACACGTGGCGCCATGCGAGAAGTGGAGTGAGCTGACAGTCGGTGCGCCGTTTCTATTTTAATTAAATATGAAATATCATCTCGATTTAGTTAAGCAATCATTATTTATTCTAATGTCTCGATTATAAATCGAACATTTATATTCTCTCTAATTACATCCTTGAATCGACGGAATAATTGAATTAGTGTTACCCTATAGGCCTTCACATATCGACACTAATAACATTAGGGTCTACACGAAACTCTTAGATGGCGCCGGAAGACAAACTCAATATGTGAAGTATAGTTACATAAAACCTATGTACTGAACCTCTATGTGGGTAGATAAAATCCTTTCATTCACGACACACTCGATCAAGCTTAGGATCTGCCAAGTGTCTATCCATATGGCTTGATCATTATATCTCATCTATATTAGTTGACAACAAGACCATATCAAAGATATGTCTACTGCATTGGTCAATGACTTAGTCAACCTAATATCATATGAGAATCTAAGTGTTCTCTCGAAGATACATTCGAAGAATGAATCTAAATCTTGGCTCAACTACCACCTATAATCAACGTCGTAATATACCCAATATAAGCCGCGTCTCAACCTATAAGGTATTTGAGCTTAGTACAGGATCAAAGTACATTACTCTGTAAACAAGACGTTTATCGACCTCAAGTCTAAGGACTTCTATCTCCCACACGCTGATAACACTCTAGACATATATAACAAACAGTACTTCATCAGGGTATACCAATACTTCTACAAGTATCCATGTGTCCATCACGAGTTGTCATAACTCATAGCAGGTGAGACATACTACATCCCTAAGGATATGATGCATACCACATGTCGACGTATCACATATCATCGATATCTCATTCTCGATGATCATTAGTCGAGGCAATTTAAGAGTTACGTTATAATATTAATCTCTCACATTATTAATAACCACGTAACCTCTAGGGATGCATTAATAGAATATTATAAATAATCAACTAATAATTCAATAATTGTCAATGTCATAATACTAATCTCCATTAATATAAATATGAACGTGTATAAAGTACATTTGTCCTAATATAGATTGTCTCTAAGACATAAATATATTTTCAATCTTCCACTTGGCCTAGAGCCAACCACCAACATATCTAATACCCATGTTCTCAAAATGACCATTATGCTTAACTAAGCTTAATGGTTTAGTAAATGGGTCTGCTAGATTATTGTCTATGGGAACATATTCTAATCTAATATCTTGAGTCTTCACTATCTCTCTGAGTATGTGGTACTTCCTTGGTACATGTTTGTTTCTGTTTGTTGATCTTGGTTCCTTTGCCTGTGCAATTTCACCAGTGTTGTCACAATAAATGGTTATTGGACAGCTAGCACTCGGAACAACCCCTAATTCCTTCAGGAACTCAGAAATTGCGACAACCTCTTTACCAAGTTCCGATCCAGCAATGTACTCTGCTTCAGTAGTCGAATTAGCAGTTGTAGCTTGTTTGGAACTCTTCCAACTCACCGCTCCACCATTAAAAATGAACGTGTAACCAGATTGAGATTTGAAGTCATCAATATCTGTCTTGAAGCTAGCATCAGTGTATCCAGTAACAACTAGCTTCTCATCTCCACCATAGACTAAGAAGTAATTTTTAGTACGTCTGAGATACTTAAGAATACTTTTGACTGTCTTTCAGTGTTCATCACTAGGATTCTGCTGGAACTTGCAAGTCATACTAAGTGCAAAGGCCACATCTAGCTTAGTACAAGTCATGGCATACATGATTGATCCTATAGCCGAAGCATATGGGACCCTCTTCATGCGCTCAAGTTCTACAGCACTAGAAGGGAAATCCTTCATAGATAACTTGATGCCTTGACCTATTGGAAGACCGCCTTTCTTGGAATTCTCCATAGAAAAACGTCTAAGCACTTTGTCTATGTAGACCGATTGTGACAGCCCCAACAATCTATTAGGTATATCTCTATGGATCTTAATTCCCGGAATGTAGCAGGCTTCACCTATGTCCTTCATCATGAAGGTATTGGACAATCATTCCTTGACTGACTGTATGAGAGTCTTATTGTCTCTCATTATCAATATTTCATCAACATATATAGCAATAAAGATAATACCCTCATCCTTGCGTTTGCTATAAACACAAGGACTTTCTTTGCTTCTAACGAAATCAAATGACTTGATAGCCTTGTCAAAGCAAATGTTCCAACTCCTTGAGGCTTGCTTAAGTCCATAAATGGACTTCTGTAGCTTGCACATAACATTTGGTTTGGACTCGAATGAAAAACACTCGGGTTGTTTCATATACACTTCCTCAATTAGATTACCATTGAGGAATGCAGTTTTGACATCTATCTGCCAAATGTCATAGTCATAATGTGCAGCTATCGCAAGCAAAATCCGAATATACTTAATCTTAGCAACTGGTGAAAAGGTTTTATCATAATCGACACCAGACCGTTGATTATAACATTTATCCACCAGTCTAGATTTATAAGTCTGAACATTGACAAATGCATCAATATTCTTCTTGAAGACTCATTTGCATCATATGGATTTAATTGGCAAATCAACCAAGTTTCATACCTGATTAACGTACATAAATTCCATTTCGAATTTCATGGTTTCTTGTCATCTCTTCGAATCAATGTCCATCATTGCTTCATTGTAGGTTGTAGGCTCATCATCATCTAGAATATATATCTCACTATGTGTTTCCACAAGTAGATTTAGTCTTTCTGAAAGACGATGAGTTCTTACAAACCTACAGAGCTGATTATTTTGCAGTTCAGTTCTAGATATGTTCTAACTGTGAGAAGGTTCTTGTGTGTTGGTTGATCCACCAACATGAGAACTTTCAGAAATATTATTTTCATGTCTTTCCTAAATGGGAGGAGGTGCAATCACTACACTTGCTCCTAAGGTCTGTGTAAGAGGGTCTTGTATTTCTGCATCATTCCTCGCAATACTCCCATTAGCCGAAGGGCGTATCCTAAGTACCCAATCTTCACCAAAAGCTCCCACTGAAGTCTTTCCTTGTTCATTCGGCAAGGATTCAACCTCTATGTTACTTTATTGTTCTTGAATTCTTCAAGTTCTATCTTTGTGCAACTCTGTTCCTTGTAGATATATTTTTCTTCAAGGAAAGTTGCGTTCCTAGAAATAATGATATTATGTTCGCTAGGAATATAGAAATAGTATCCCTTAATTTTCTTTGGATACCTTACAAAGTAACATTTCTCACTCTTGGATTCCAACTTATTAGTGAGCATCTTCTTGACATATGCAGGACATCCCAGGGCCTCATGTTTCTAAGAGCTGGCATCTTGCCACACCATATCTCATATGGAATCTTTTCAACTGATTTGGAAGGAACCCTGTTCAGAACATATATTGATGTTTGTATAGCATATCCCCAAAGGTATGTTGGTAAGGCTGAAAAGCTCATCATGGATCGAACCATATCAAGTAGGGTTCGATTTATCCTCTCGGCAACACCATTCATTTGTGGTGTTCCAGGAGGCTTTCATTCGAAATGAACTCCATGTAGCTTCAAGTAATCTAGAAATTATTTACTTAAGTATTCACCACCTCGATCAGATCGAAGAGTCTTGATATTTTTTGCGAGTTGTTTCTCCACTTCACACTTGTACTCTCTAAACTTTTCGAATGTCTCAGACTTGTGTTTCATAAGATACATATATCCATACCTTGTCAAGTCGTCTATAAAAGTGATGAAGTAAGGGAAACCTCCTCTAGCTTGAGTCGAAAATGGTTCACATACGTTAGTAAATACCAACTCAAGCACATCATTGGCTCGTATACCCTTTTTAGAAAGAGGCTTATTGGCCATCTTACCTTTCAAACAGGATTCACAGTTACCATAAGATTCTAAGTCAAATGATTCGAGGTAGTTAAGTTTCCTCAGTCGTTCTATCCTTGTTTGATTGATATGACCAGGTCTACAATGCCACAGGTAGGTAGAATTTCTTTTACTTATTTTAGCTCGTTTGTTTTGTATATTGAAAATTTCTCGACTACAGTTTAGTGTATACAATCCATTCACAAGAGGCGCAATTCCAAATACAACATTATTAAAAGACAATATCATACTGTCATTAAATATGATTGAGGAAAAACCCTCAATGTCTAAAACAGGAATGAAAATGATGTTCCTCGTTAATGAGGGAACATAAAAATAATTGTTCAACACTAAACATTTGCCAGAAGGTAAATCTAATCTATAAGTTCCCACGCACTCAGCATCAACTCGTGCTCTATTTCCAATGTGCAGGTCCGACCTTCCTGCTGTCAGTTAGCCCCTGCACATTTGTACAAATGTGTGAGCCACAAGCGGTATCTAGTACCCAGGAATGAGAATTATTTATAGATAGATTTATTTCAATTACAAATATACCTTGTCCATTAGAGGCTAAAGCACCATGTGCCTTCCCTCCTCCTGGAGCAGTGCAATCTTTCTTCCAAGGCCCCTTCCTATTTCAATTCATGCACAAATCCTTAGCCGGGATAACTTTCTTCTTATTCGCCCCTCCTTTGGGTTTCATTGATGTGGGTGCATCGTTAGCTTTGCCCTTCTTCTTCTATCATTCCTTACCTTTCGGTTTGGGGTGACTATAGGAGCTTACCATGAGCACAACTTTGCCCTTAGAGATTGAAGATTCAAAAGTCTTTAACATATTATGCAATTCCGGCAGACTCGTTTTAGTTCCATTCATGTTGTAGTTAATGATGTAACTCTCAAACGAACGAGGAAGTGAATTTAGGATCAGCGTGGAAGCAACTCTACTCTTCATATCAATACCAATTGAGGCCAACCTTTCAATTAGTCGTATCATCTTCAGCACGTGTTGAGACACTTGGCCTCCTTCGATCAACTTACATTTAAAAAGGCCTATCAACAATTCATATTCCAGTTTATGAGACTGAGAGTCATAGAGGCTCTTTAAATGTCCTAGCATCTCATTAAGACCCATGTTCTCATGTTGTTTTTGCAGTTCCACTAACATGGAAGATAGCATAACGCATTGTGTAGATGTAGCATCATCATGATGCTTTTGATAAGAAACCTTGTCAAAAGCAGCATACTCAGCAGAGTCTTCATCAAGCACTATGGGGAAAACCTTGTCCAATACATAATTAATTTTCTCTTGCCTTAGGACAATCCTTAGATTTCTAAGTCAATCTAGATAATTCAGTCCGGTAAGTTTGTTCATTTCAATAAGCATTTTCAGTGATATACTCGACATTCTGAAGATCTGAAAATTTAGATAGATAGAAAAATACAATCAAAATTTATCTTCCCTTTTATACACTTTCATTTTAAACTAATTTAACATGGTCTTTTGTTTAATTAGCTCCTACTATTTTAGCATACTTATACGACCCCAAGGTAGAATACGGACCTAAAACATTTTAAGGTCATAATGAGCCAAGATCCAAAACTATGTTATATCCGCGTTTGTTTTGACTGATAACTTCAATAGCACATTTCGGTAGGTCTTAAACCAATTGCAAAGCTTATTTGCAACTCTTGGTTGATTAAATAATTCAATTTTAATCATGCGTCCTTAGATTAGTCCGACACTTTGGCGCCAAGATTTGTCTAAGCATGTCAACCTCATTACACGACTGCGTTTATGAATCTAAGTAAACTTGGCCTTTGTGAGCAAACACTTTGGTGTAAATACCCATAAAAGTTTCTCATCTACTTTTACATTTAACACATCTATGAAAGAGTCTGAGTCCTCGTAGACTTAGAGAAAATGATTTGACATAAATACTCGTATCGCCAAAAAGAATTTTGCACTCTAAAAATTATAATGAACGACGCGTTTTAATTTTAGACTTGTATTCAAAAGTTGGGGAACATTTTTCAGTTTTCGTGGATTTCAACCAAGATCAACATACATGTCATATTTCATACGACATCCTATCATACAATTTCTAAAACACATTTAGATGGGAAACTATCAACCAAATATGCATGATAAAAGATGATTTTAATCAACCATTGGTAGCCTACCCGGATAGTTCTGATGCATTTATGTAAATCAATTCTTGGTAGCGCTACCTGACAATAATAGCGGACACTATGCTAATAATCCAATGTTTGCATTTAAACACTTAGCACATACATAAATATTTTCTGATTTTGAAATTCTGATTTTCAGGAAATACTGTAAACTTTCAGAATTTACAGTTTAGTCCCTCAAAAATTTAAAATTTCAATTTGAACCCTATTAAATTCAGAAAATTCAATTTTAATTTTCAGAAACTATTTTCAGGTTTCAGGGACCTGTTTGTAATTTCCAAATTTTAAAATTCATTTCTCAAAAACTTTATTTAATTATAGAATTACCTGAAAGGACCAAAACTGTCTAATTAAAAGTTTTAATTTTCAGATTATGAATATTTTAAACATTTAGAATTTGAATATTTAAAACTTCAATTTCTGATCCCAAATTTTTATTATTATTTTTATAAAATCACTGTCGGCGCCGCGGCGCCTCGGAGGCAGTAAATCGAAAGAAAAAATAATAATTTTAAGCTTCGGGATAAATGGCGCCGTGGAGCCACTGTAAATCATAGGCAGCGCTGCGGCGCTCCATCGTGGAGTTGCGGTGCCGCCATCAAAACCCTAGCAGGCGTTGCGACGCCTCTGCCCCAGAACCGCAAGATTCTGCAATTCTGAAACCCTAAAACTGGTTCAGTGTCAGATCTGCAGATTCAACCTCGTTCCCCTTCATCATCAAACAACACGTTCATCGACCATCATTCAATCTCTTCTCGTTCTTTGTCTCAATGCATCATGTTCGAAACGAACCGGTAACGCACATCAACTTAGAAGAGTTAGATTGGAATGACTTCCTCGATTACATCATTGTTCAATTAGTTTAAGAGACAAGGATTATGCGTTCTTGAGGTTTAAGATTTTAAAGCTTCTTAACGACATAAAATTAGACTTAAACAAATCTTAACTCATATTATCATTAATAAAAATTATATAATCACACAAAATAGCCCAGGCTCTGATACCACTGTAAGGTTTTGTCGAGTTCGTACATGCAGCGGAATTTAAAAATTTATGTTTCTAACCCGACGGGCGATCAAACTGATGGATGATTATATAATGAAACACATAGGGAAACTGTAATGCTTATAAAGAACACTTACAGTTTGCAAAATCTGAAATCTTCTCTTCAAGTGTAAGCCGAGTGTGAGCAGGCAACCGTTCCTCGATTTGCAAGTCAAGACTCCAATGTAGTTACTCTTTCATAAAGCTAGGAAATTCGGCAGAGTTTTGACAGAGAATAATTCTAGTGAATTGGGTGTGTTAATATAATGATTGAACCCTCTATTTATAACTGAAAAAATCAGCTAGGGTTTTCATGTGGGCCAGGCCCAGAAACTGAGATAGAGTGGGTCGTATGGACCCACTGGACACGTGGCGTCGTGGAGATGAGTGGGTGGCGTCGCGGCCCTGGGTCCCACGCACCGCAGCCCTGGTCCAATTCTGTCTCGTTTCTATTTTAATTAAATTTGAATTATCATCTTGATTTAATTAAGCAATCATTATTTATTCTAATGTCTCGATTATAAATCGAACATTTATATTCTCTCTAATTACATCCTTGAATCAATGGAACGATTGACTTAGTGTTACCCTACAAGCCTTC
The DNA here is from genome assembly GCA_029844215.1 of Przewalskia tangutica. Taxonomy (NCBI): domain Eukaryota; kingdom Viridiplantae; phylum Streptophyta; class Magnoliopsida; order Solanales; family Solanaceae; genus Przewalskia; species Przewalskia tangutica. The sequence continues at coordinate 106,363,904 of CM056730.1, forward strand.
ACATATCGACACTAATAACATTAGGGTATACACGGAACTCCTAGACGGCGCCGGAGGACGAACTCAATATGTGAAGTATAGTTACACGAAACCTGTGAACTGAACCTCTATGTGGGCAGATAAAATCCTTTCATTAAGCTTAGGATATGTCAAATGTCTATCCAAATTACTTGATCATTACATCTCATCTATATTAGCTGACATCAAGACCATATCAAAGATATGTCTACTGCATTAGTCAATGACTTAGTCAACCTAATACCATATGAGAATCTAAGTGTTCTCTCGAAGATACATTCGAGGAATGAATCCTAATCTTGGCTCAACTACTACCTTTAATCTACGTCGTAATATATCAAATACAAGCCGCGTCTCAACCTATAAGGTATTTGATCTTAGGACATGATCAAAGTACATTACTCTGTAAACAAGGCGCGTATCGCCCTCAAGTCTAAGGACTTCTATCTCTCACACGCTGATGACACTTTAGACATATATAAAAAACAATATATCAGCAGGGTATACCAATACTTTTACAAGTATCCATGTGTCCATCACGAGTTGTCATAACTCGTAGCAGGTGAGACATACTACATCCCTAAGGATGTGATGCAGACCACATGTCGACGTATCACATGTCATCGATATCTCATTCTCGATATTCATTAGTCAAGGAAATTTAAGAGTTACGTTATAATATTAATCTCTCACATTATTAATAACCACGTAACCTTTAGGGATGCATTTATAGAATATTATAAATAATCAACTAATAATTCAACAACTGCAAATGCCATAATATTAATCTCCATTAATATAAATATAAATGTGTATAGTCCTAATATATATTGTCTCTAGGACATAAATATACTTTCACTTTCTCTAATTTATTTTCTCCGTTTAATCATGTGTTATCCGGAGTTCTTTGATTCAATTAATTCAAATTCGCATAACAGAAATTTCACTATTTAGAACTTTAAGGTTCCTTATTAAAGAAGATTTCACTCATTATTGAAACATGAAATCTGTAATTAATAATGACTAAACTTTTATCATTCAAAATTGGAAACTGATAAGGATTTTCAGTAAAATCATACCTATTGAATTACTCATTTGATCTCCTGTTTCAACATGGGCCCACCCCTATGACATGACTCGTATCGTATCCATGCAAAGCCTCATTAGTGGTGGAAGTACTCTTCTTATGGGTTATTCATATTAGGGCCCAAATTGGCAGTTGATCCAATAGTAGAGATGACCCAGACTCGCCCAAGACAAAGTACTGTAAAGAGTACAATTCTGAACAGTTAATTAATGGAAAAGTTATGCGACGTGGTAAATATTAAATTTTATTTTCGAAACATAGTTAGAGTTTTAGAAAAATTACAAAATGTAGCTTTTGTATTCACATTCGGCTCAACAAGATTGAGGGCTTAAAGCTAAACCGGAGATAGAGGCCCTAATTTTTTTTATATAAAAAAAGGAAAGACCATCATATATAAATATATATTTTATTTAAAGTCTGTTTTTCTATTTTTTTTTAGATGTAAAGTCATTAATTACTAATTATAATCAATTTGTTCTAAAAAATCAATTGATATACAAATAAAAAATAATTAGTCCGTCAATTTATTTTCTCTTTTTGGATAACCAAATTCATATTTTCTAGTTGTTATATTTAAATTGAATAAATTTTAATAGTAATTAAAATAAGAATATATACTTATAAACTAAGAATATCAAGAATCACAAATTTTCATTAAAAAAATATAATATAAAGTTAGAATGATAAAATTCGGCTTACGAATTTGACAAGTTGATTAATGACAACAAAATAGTGGTGTGTTGCTTCAATGTAATGATTGCTTGTTATAATGCTTGAAGTTTTAAAAAAGAGACCAAATTTTTCGGTACATGTGTTTGGTTTTGTTTTTTGTTATTCTTGTGTGTCTTGTTGTTTTTTGTATTTTGGATGGTTTGTCATTCCTTTCCATTGTCCACACCCTTTCCATTTTGTAGTACTTTGGTATACTTAGGATTCGGAATTGTGTTTACGACCACACTTCCTAAACCATTCTTCTCCTCTTTTTGTGGTTTTAAATCCGGATTTAATTTCCAACATCCAAACTCATCATGACTTTGCAACTTTCAAGTTTTACAGTATTTAGGGAGGTAATCATATCGAATTGGAAACATTTCGATTGAGTTTTTTCCCCTTTAACTACATGAATTTGAAATCTTTTTGGATGTTCTTTCAGTAAATCGACTTCTACCTTGACCCTAGCACAGCTATGTCTAGTTTTGTTTCTCGTAGCAGTATCAATAGAGATAGGTTTACCTACTGCCGACTCAATCAAGAGAAGTGTTGATTTACCATTGTAATTTTGCGGCAATCCTGGGAAGGAAATCGAAGCCATTGCTATGCTAGTCTCTTCATTCGGATTAAACCAAATATCCCATTTGAAACTTCTCATCGGCTGATATTGGTTTTTATCCTTTATCTCCCAAATTGGCTTCGACAACAGGGATACATAATCTTATCATAATTAACATCGAATCAATATATGTCTATTGCAAAAAAGACCAACCTCTACTTTTCCTTTCAGTTCACATTGTGTAGGAATCACATTGCTCAAGCCTTGGAATTCAGGTAATCCATAACTGAATTTGCCAATCACAACAAATTCAAGTTCTTGGTGTGCAATCATCGCTTCCAATTCTTTGATGTCATATTCTATCGTCGGCTCACTGTTCGGCGATTCTACAAATGCTCACGCAAGTGTACGTATCCGTACAAGTAATATAGTCTGTAAGACCGGATATCGTCCACAGAGACTGGTTATTAAGTATCGAACTTCTAAACTTTGGTTTCTATTTGGCAATCGATAAATTGTTTGATTTTATAACTACGAACTATAATTAAAGTAAAGTGCAGGACTTTAAACTAAGGTTGATAATATTGTGGGTTTATAACAGTTATGAAGGGAATAGAGCTTTCAATCTCCTCAATTATTCACTCTTTCACTTGTTAATGCAATGCTAATGCGTCTTCTTCTTATTAAGATAGCAGGTTAACTAGTCTGTCATCATATTCCGGTTAGGATATACGAGAGCTCAATCTTGTGCAGAAACCTTCTATATTTCTATGATTGGCATTACCACACAAGAGGATTAAGAATAGTAACCTTAAACACTACACAAGTATCGGGGTACTTTCGTCCACGATTTTAACTTATGTCTAAACAATTACAACATATTCAAATCTCTCCTCTCAGTTCTTGATTCGAAATCATATAAGTAATGATAACTAGTAGCTAATTAATTATCAAGCAATCAAAGCAATATTGAATAGATCTTAATAATGTTGAAGAAGAAATCAATAACTAATGCATTAACTATATGAAAGAGCTTCAAGAAGATTCGACGGAAATCCTACTAAAGTAATTAGCTCATAAACATTGTCATGTCAAGACTAAATTATAATTCAACATAAGAAATAAACTAAGGGAAAAGAAAAGAAATACTGTGAACTAAAGTCTCCAATTGTGGCCTCAAATCTGCCCTGAGTTGTGTTCTTTGATAGAATGTCCAACTTCCCCTACTAAACTAATCCATAGGGCTTAAGTATGTTGCAAATTTCGTCCCCTATGGACCCTTCTGCCCTTGGCCAATTCTAACTCGGATATGGAAATTTGCTCATCGGCACCGCGGTCCTGCAGGTTCGAACCGCGGTGCCGAAAGTCCTGGAGCCTCTCAGTAAATATGGCACCGCGGTTCTGCTGCTGGGCACCGCGGTGTTGTTTTGTCTTCGTCCGAATCATCAATTTTCAACCTTTTTCTGCTTCGGGACCTTCTTTTATGTCCACTTTTCGCTCTTTTTCATCATTTTTCCTTTTTGAACCGCTGTGACTCAAAAGAAAGAAAAACGGCCATAATACTATACTAAACACAACAAAAACAAGTAAAATACTAACTAACAATGACTCAAAAAATGTATACAAAATACGCCTAACAAACCCCCAAACTTAAACTTTGTTCGCCCTCGAGTAAAGCAGAAAACAAAAACAAAGAAATAAAATCAAAAAGACTCAAAGACTCAAATCAAGCAGCTGCACAAGGTTACTTAGAAACACATGAACGTCAGTGGGATAATATGTTGGAACATATGTAGCATGAATATTTTTTTCAAGCCAGATATTTCGCAAATTCATTTCAATCACACTCAATGGAAATATGAACACTAACATATGCATGTCAATTTCATTTAGTTATATGGGCCTATTTACTTGATATTCTCCACTAATCATAGACATACATTCTAGAGATCTTCAGGATTTTTCAGGGTTGTAATCTAGGCTTAGGCAGGGGTAGGTAAGAGTAGGCATTTAGGCTCAATTTACGTACCATAAGCGTTTTTCTCACTCAACCATTTTGTCCTTCTTTTTAGTATTTTTTTCAGTTCATACATATCACTCCCCTTTTCTCTTTTTGAGAGGGTGAAACACATTCACATAGGCACCCCCAAACTTAAGCTTTTGCATTATTTTTTATTGGGGTGCATCAATTTTTTTCATTCTCTTTTGGTATTTTTTTTCCACTCTTTTTCATCCCAATTTTTAATTACTGCTTATGGCACAAGAGAATCATAGGGTGTCAAAGAAATAACTTATTTTAGGCTCTAAGGAGCTGACTATGGATACAATTTACTACAAGGTAGGTAATGAAAGGTAAGAAGGGCTAACAAAGAAATGTCTGAGTCATCTTTCTAAACATGTACGTCCTAACTATTTCGCCTCAAATAACAAACAAGCAGACTGCATAGACATTTTTCAATTGACAATGTATAAGTTAAGCACAAATATCCCAAATAATCAAATTTTCACGAATTTTCGGCATATCTAACTTGAGCACACAGATTTTTGTTTCTAATTTCATTACATTATCTCACTTAATTCACTAGGCATTTTTAGCAACTACATCATGCATGATCATAAATAAATAAAAATTGACTCATATAGACACAATAAAAGACATAAAAACTCAATCAGAAAAAGACTAAAAAACATAAGTACCCCCCCCCCCCCACCCAAACTTAAATGACACATTGTCCCAAATGTGTAACGACTCAAAAACTAAAAAGGGACGACTTACAGACAATAGTGGTTCAAAATGGTGGTGGTGGCGGCGGATACTGCATTGACCACTGGTCGAATCTAGTGCTCAAATCATCGATGCGCTGACTCAGGTCCTGATGCCCTTGCATCATCTGTTGCTGATTTAAGAGCATCTGTTCATGGTTTTGCAGCATCTGTTGTTGATTTAAGAGCTGCTGCTCCATCATTGGAATTAGAGGTTTCAAGGACAGGGGAGCCTGGTGGCTATTTTCTCCTGCTTCATGCTGTGTGGCTGCCTCAGGCTCTTCTTCGTCCATGGCTGCTGCGTCTGCTGCTCTTGGGCCCCCTCTTCTTGCCTCTGGTCTGGGAGTGGGGTCAAGGAAATATTGCACTAAACTATAGGTCACGGGAGATTGACTCTTCTCGAGAATATTTGTGGTGAATGTTGGGACTCCATGCCTAGTACATAAGGCAGAAATGAGTGATTCATGTCTCAGACCGCCAGTAGTAACCAGCCTGTTAATCTCCTCTATGCTCTGCATTATTTCTCTCCCCACATCGATTGTCATGCCCGTCATGATGTCATAAATAAGCTTGATTCTGTTTGTCGGTACATTGGTAAAATAAGTTAACGGAATCAAGCGAGCACTTACGAAATATAGTCATCCTCTGGTTGTTCTGTTAAATTGGAACCGGGCAAGTCTCCTAGACCCATTACGTTAAATGTTGAACTCGGCGCTTGGGTAGCATAAAACTGTTGCAACTGTATTCCACATGATGTGGTTGACATCTCTCGACCAACTTCTGAAATGTTGCATGTTATAACCTTTGTCCTCAACATCATAGGTCCTCAGTATCGCATTCACTGCTTCAGAACTTACGGGCATATATCTCCCTCTAACAAAGCATATTCTATCCTCTTGCTCGGAATAATTCGCATAGAATTCCCTCACAAGGCTAGTGTTCTGAAGTGGAATCCTTTCTGGATTTGTGAACCTTCTCCAACCATTCGCCTTAATCATAGCACTAATGGGCTCGTAGTCATCATTCTCATCAAATGACGTGGTCTAGTAGTCCATGCCTCTTTCTGGTATCAATGCTCTAGTGCTTATTTTGTTATATCGATCTTCCGTCTGTTTGTTGGTAAATCGAGTAACATCATATTCTGCAGCTGATATATATGGGGAGGCTCTGGCGGTTCATTTTCTAGAGGTCATTATGAGGGATGTTGGAAAATTTCAGCAGCGTTTCCTTCGTTTCCTTGAGGTTTTCCAACAACTCTCACTCCACACAGCAGCAATAACCAAACAAAATCAATTCCACACAGCAATAACCAAATAAAATCAACTCTACACAGACACCCAAAAACACAACCAACACAGCACACAACACAGCCCGTACAACCCCCACACTTGCAAGCTACTCTCCCTACTAGTCTTGAAATTGCAAAAACAATGATGAAGATTACCTTTTTGAAGAGTTGTTCTTCACCAATTTCTTGACCCAAATGAAAGGAGTGATGATGGTGTAATATGAGAGGATTTTTAATAGGGTGGTGTGTATGGATTGTTGGAAGAATTTGGGAAGTTTGTGGATATTTTTTTGTGAGGAAGAGAGGATTTTCGGAACTTTTAGAGAGAGTAAGGGTTTGTGTTTGTGTGGGAAGGGAATTGGGGGTTTAGGGCTTTAATTCTGAAATCCCGTCCCGGCATCGCGGTGCCTAAAGTACTGTGGCCCCTCTGAACATTCGGCATCGCGGTCCTGCATAAGGATACCGCGGTGCCGACCCAATTTTTCTTTTTCCACCCTTTTTTTCTTGCTCATTCTCCAATTCCCGCACTTGTCATCACATCACAACCAAAAATACCACAAGTGAGACTGTTCAATTGAAAATAAAATAATTAAAACGTGAATTAAAATAACATAAGTAAAACAATGGGTTGCCTCCCAACAAGCGTTGTCTTTAACGTCTTTTAGCCGGACGCAGTTCACTTACTAGATTAAGGGGGTAGAGTCCCCCCTCCACGTAACCATCTCAGCACCAATCGCTTTCTCTTCCTCCTCTTTTTTTCATAAAATTAATTTCAGGAGGGTTCATTCTCGCTTCAACATTCGCCGTTGCCTTGGCCTTACTCTCAGGTTCCACACTTTTCTTTAATGGTACCCCACGAGCATCAGTACTTATAAGGCTTTTCTCAGGCACCATCTTGTCAAATACCTCAATAGCAAAACATCTCTCATTGATTTGTGGCTCAGTGGGTGGTCTGAAAGCTTTGAAGTTCATCTCTGGCTCAGGTGGTGGCTGGAACACCTTGAATGTCATTTCTTCATCTTGAACTCTGAGCTTCAATTCCTCCTTCTCAACATCAATAAGTGCCCTCCCTGTGGCTAGAAAAGGTCTCCCGAGAATGATGGGCATATTTTCATCTTCCTACATATCAAGAAATCAGCATGAAAGATAAATTTACCCACTTTCACTAACACATCTTCAATTTTACCTCTGGATGTACGACTAAGCGATCAGCTAGCTGCAAGTTGATTGTACTTGACTTTGCTTCCTTCAAACCAAGTCTTTTAAACACAGAGAGGGGCATCAAGTTGATACTGGCCCCTAAGTCACACAAAGTCCTCTTACATGTAACCTTACCTATCGTGCAATGTAATGTGAAACTCCCTGGATCTTTCAACTTAGGGGGCAGTTTCTTCTGCAAGATAGCAATGCACTCCTCTGTCAGTGCTATTGTCTCATAGTTTGCCAACTTCCTCTTCTTAAACAGGATGTCTTTCATAAACTTTACATAAGCTGGCATTTGCTCTAAAGCTTCAATGAACGGGAGATTGATATGAAGCTTTTTGAAGATCTTTAAGAACTTGGAAAACTCCTTGTCTAAGGACTTCTTCCGCAGTCTTTGAGGGTAAGGAATTCAGTCTACATATTCCCTCATGACTGCCGGTAGAGCCTTCTCTATAATAGGGCGGTCCTCAGTAACCCCCTCTTCCCCCTTCTCTACCTCAGATGTCTTCTACACTTCATACTCCTTCCCCCTTCCTGGTTGAGATCCAACCTGCTCTAGTTGCTTCCCGCTTCTCAAGCTAATTTCCTGGCATTGCTTTCTTGGGTTCATCACGGTATTACTGGGGAGAATACCTTGCTCTCTGTTATTCATTATGTCTGCCAGCTGTCCATACTGTTCTTCTAAATTCCTGATGGATGACCTAGTCTCTGTCATGAACTGGATCTGAGAGGCGGTCATTTGTGCTTGGGAGTTTGCCAAGGTTGAAAGAGAGGAATTAGTTTCTGCCATGAATGACCTTGTCTCAGTTATGAATTATGCTTGGGAGTTTTCCAAGGTCAACAGTGTTGTTTTCAACTCATCTTACTTCTTGTGTGGGGCTGGTGGGATGAACTGCATTGAGGAAGATGCTTGAGTCAAGGGTTGTTGTGGATTACTCTGTTGATACTGCCCCTGAAACTGAGGTTGTTGCCCTTGATCATTCCTCGCTGAAAAATCTAAGTGATTTTTCCTCTCCTGGTTGTAAGTGTTGGGGTATGCATTGTTGTAGGGCCTCTGAAAATTTCCCACAGCCTGACATTGAGCCTGCTCCATTGGGATGTGGTTGGGATCAGTTGTTGGATATCTATCGAAGGTGTGTGGATCCCCACAAATCTCATAAACTGCTTGCATCTGGATCGCCTTTACGGACATGGTATTCTGCTGGAGCTGCTTAGTTAAGAGAGCGACTTGTGCTTTCAGTGCAGCGATGGCATCTAGCTCATGAACCCCAACTGCTTTTCTGCCACCTATTCCTCTATCATCTGGAAAGTGATTGTTCGTGGCCATGTCTTCCAACAAGTCATGGGCTTCATGTGTTATTCTCTTCATGAAAGTGTCACCAGCAGGTGCATCAATTATTGTTCTAGTAGTCCCACTCAGACCATTATAGAAGATGTGCACCAAGTTCCACTGCTCAAGGCTATGATGTGGACACTTCCTCTGCAAATCCTTGAACCTCTCTCAAGCATCATACAATGAATCTCCATCCATTTGATAGAAATTGTTCAATTCTCCCTTCAGCCTTGCTTCCTTCGCTGGTGGAAAGAATTTTTCAAGGAATTTCTGAGGTCCTGCCATGTGAAGATGGAGTCTGTTGGTAAGGAGTTCAACCAAACCTTTGCTCTGTCCCTGAGTGAAAATAGGAAGAGCCTCAACTGAATGACATCATCAGTAACGCCATTGTATTTGAATGTGGCACAAAGCTCCAGGAAATTCGCAATGTGCATATGTGGCTCTTGGACGGCCACCTCCAACCGGATCGTGTTGCACCATACCTGAATAGCAGGTTTGATCTCAAAGTTTTTGGCTCCTATTACTGGGAGTCTGATGCAAGTATGCACCCCTGTAACTGTAGGCAATACATAATCCCCCAAGCTCCTTTCTGCAGGGACTTATCTTAAGACAGGCGGTAACTCACCATCCGCCAAATTATTGTTTTGTTGATTTTCCATTGTCAAAGGATCAGCAATTTTCTTGTCTCTCCTACAAGTGATAAAAAATAAGCAAACAGATCACGGCAAAATGATCTAAAATAAAAAGACAAAAATAAAAACCAAATTAGAAATAAGAATAGATAATTCGATATTGATTATACGTCAGTCCCCGGCAATGGCGTCAAAAATTTGTTCGGCGATTCTACAAATGATCACGCAAGTGTACGTATCGTTACAAGTAATTTAGTCTTTAAGACTAAATATCTTCCACAGAGACTGGTTATCAAGTATCGAACTTCTAAACTTTGGTTTCTATTTGGCAATCGATAAATTGTTTGGTTTTATAACTACGAACTATAATTAAAGTAAAGTGCAGGACTTTAAACTAAGGTTGATAATGATGTGGGTTTATAACAGTTATGAAGGTAGGGCTTCCAATCTCTTCAACTATTCACTCTTTCACTTTTTAATGTAATGCTAATGGGTCTTCTTCTTATTAAGATAGCAGGTTAACTAGTCTGACATCATATTCCGATTAGGATATACGAGAGGTCAATATTGTGCAGAAACCTTCTATATTTCTATGATAGGTTTTACCACACAAGAGGATTAAGAACGGTAACCTTAAACACTACACAAGTATCGGAGTACTTTCGTCCACGATTTTAACCTATGTCTAAACAATTACAGCATATTCAAATCTCTCCTCTCGGTTCTTGATTCGAAATAATATAAGTAATGATAACTAGTAGCTAATTAATTATCAAGCAATCAAAGCAATATTGAATAGATCTAAATAAAGTTGATGAATAAATCAATAACTAATGCATTAACTATATGAAAGAGCTTCAAGAAGATTCGACGGAAATCCTACTAAAGTAATTAGCTCCTAAACATTGTCATGTCAAGAACTAAATTACAATTCAACATAACCGAAATAAACTAAGGGAAAAGAAAAGAAATATTGTGAACTAAAGTCTTCAATTGTGGCCTCAAATCTGCCATGAGTTGTGTTCTTTGATAGAATGTCCAACTTCCCCTACTAAACTAATCCCTAGGGCTTAAGTATGTTGCAAATTTCGTCCCCTATGGACCCTTCTGCCCTTGGCCAATTCTAACTCGGATCTAGAAATTCGCGTCTCGGCACCGCGGTCCTGCAGGTTGGCATCGCGGTGCCGAAAGTCCTGCAGTATCTCAGTAAATATGGCATCGCAGTTCTGCTGCTGGGCACCGCGGTGATGTTTTGCCTTCGTCTGAATCATCAATTTTTAACTTTTTTCTGCCTCGGGACCTCCTTTTATGCCCACTTTTCGCTCTTTTTCGTCATTTTGCCTTTTTGAACCGCTGTGACTCAAAAGAAAGAAAAATGACCCTAATATTGTACTAAACACAACAAAAATAAGTAAAATACTAACTAACAATGACACAAAAAGCATATACAAAATACGCCAAACACTCACCGTGAAGATATGTGATTTGTTTCATCGGGATATCAAAAATAGATCCGCCTTCGTTTGGGTTTCCTGCAATTGGGTTGACCTTATCAGGGGCGACCAATTGTGAAGCATATGTAAGAGGTTGTTAGGCAAACTCCGCATTAGGAATTCAAATTGTCATTGCCTCAGTTCCTGGTCGCATTCTTGTGGCATTTTTCGAAATTGTGTTTGGAATTAAAGGTGGGAAATTGTTGGCTAGAGAGTATGCAGGGGGTGTTATCGATGTTGATGGGTGATTTTCGACCTTAGGTTGGGGTTGGACGATGGTCCGGGAGGTTTTTGATGCCTGAAATCGTTGTTTTGGGTAAAATCGCCCAAATCGACGTTTTGCCATGTTAGAGTTTTTTGGGTTAAGAAATCGACAATTGTTGGTTTGGGGTTGTTGTGTTTGTGCCGGTGATGGTGTTCTGAGAGGGCCGACCTCTGGCGGAGTCCGGCCAATCGTCGGAATGGCCATGTCGGTCGTGCTTAGGGTTTGCGCAGATCCCCCAAATCGCCTCAATTAGAGAGAGAATTTTTTGGGGTTTTTTTACAAATAGCTTATTCAGGCAACGGATGAACACTATGTAATACAGTTAAATGAGTATTAGGTTGCTGAACTTCCATCGGATTGAGAAATTGTTCTATTCCTGAGTACTGGTCTTCTTCATTTTGGTTGGACTGTTGTGGTGTTCCTTCCGGTGTCGTCCTTAGGCTAGTCGTTGCTCCTAAGGTCGCTGGAGAAGCTGGAATCGAACTCCCCAGAGGAGTTGGGCTTGTCAAAGGTTGCATTTTTTACAGAAATATCTCAAATTTTTTATTTATTTCCTCCATTTGTGACTGAAACTGTAGCTGATTGGATTTTAAGGTTTCCAATCTTTTTCTGGTACTGTCGCTGAAGGACGACAATTGAGCTCTTAAAGTACACATTTCTGGGTACAGATCGAGTGTTTCCGGTGGTGAAGTCGTCGGTCCCGATGGATTTGATACCATTTGTTACAAGAGCAGAGCTCTGTTACTGGTTTCAGAGAGGAGAAAGAGAGAGTAGAAAGGAGAAGAGAGAAAGAGAGACATTTTGATATATTTTCTGATTAAGTTTTCCTCAAATGAGACTTACACCTTTAAAGTCTTACAAAGGGGCATTTTTGGAAATAAAAGAACTAAGGTACTACTATGTAATAAAAATAACTTCATAACATAATTGATAAACAACTAGTCTAGAATTAACTATTTAAAAATATGTGGGACCTAATTTGATTTATGCAAAGTTGATCACAATACTCTATTGTTTTTAGCCGGATGAACACAATGTACCAATATTCATAAGATAACCTCTTCTTCTTCATCATCCTCATCGGTTTGCAATCCATTCATATCGGTATCATCATCTTCTGCCTCGTTCTCCTTAGCCGTTTTTGCTACTAGATCCTTGTAGGCAACAAGCAGATCTAAAGTTGTTTTGAAAGCACGCTCTAAGGCCTCCCCTGTAAATTTATCCACAGGAAGAGGAAGCAAATATGTGAAAAGGTGTGGAATCCTGCTCACTGACTCAAGTATTGAGCTTATGACTTGTAAACAGTCAACTGCAGCAAGAGCTCTAAGACCATCCCCTTCTTCCTCTGCTTCCGCCATGTTAATGCACTTCCAAAATGCAGCAGCCAAACTCTGGCATAACCCAAGAGTATAAGGAGCTATATCATCACCAAACTTGTCCACGATAGTCTCAAGTGTAAACACAAGATCTTCATTCTAGAATTCATTCATAAGTTTAAAAAATTCATCGAACAACTGGAGAAGATTGGACTGAATTTCATTCAAATCTCTGCAGGCTTCAACAAATGACCGTAAAGCAAAAATAGAATCAACATGAACATGTAGGTCAGGATCAAGCATTCCAGTCACAACATTGTGTAATGCCTTGGGGAAATTGTTTGGATCTGAGAAGTTAACATGGGCATACTGTCCTGCAACCCATGATGTCTTGGCTTGACCATAACCCACAAGACTGCTAAATTCAGGAAAAATGTGTTGCATAAGCATACGTTCCATCTCTGATTTGTATAGTTCAATATTTTTCAATTTATCACATAGAACTCCAATTGCAAGAAGAGCGACATCATTCTTCCTATAAGGCTTGTATTATGGGGTTGCCTCCTCATATCTCTTAAAATTCTCGACAATGAAGAGTATAAACTTTTGAAAGTTCTCTTTACCCCTCTTTCTTACTAACTCACTCCAGAAATCCATGGTATCAGTTTTGGGACTATATAAATCCTCAACTATATCATTACCCTTCCTTACCTCTCCAACATATTCCAGAAAAGAACAATCCCGGCATTGAACATGTTTGGATCAAACAACTGCTTTGGAATCTCCAAATATATGGATGACCAGAATATTTTACAAATGAACTTGATCAAGTCTGCTACTTCAATTGACAAATTTTCTATTTGAACAAATCTGTTAAATATGTTCAGAAGATGTGGAAAAGTTTCCTCAACGTCATGATAAACATGTGTTCTCTCCTCATTTGATTTGAATTCATATTTCCTAGAGAGAATTCTCATAACAAACAAAGCACCATAAACTTGTTGATCCTGCAGATTATGCTCCCAGGGCAGAAGCGTTGGCCACAATTCATTGTCACTTGGCATAATTTTGAATTGCTTAGCAGGATCATGAGAGCACCAGTTCTTTGCAATGAAGTTCTTAAAATGAATACTAGCCACTTGTCGGACTGTCATGTCGCAAGACCCATCTACTATGATTTGCACTAATCTCACAAGATGCTGCGAAGTATGCTAAAACTGATTGAGATTGTCTTCAGCAGCTTTCATGTTACACCCCGTAATTCCAGGACATATAAGTGAGAACGTAAGTAAGAAAATAAGATTTAAAAGTTAGAAGGAAAGTATATTTACATTTTCTTATATGGGAAAAATTTGGATACTACAAATGTGACGACGAAAATTTATTAACTAGTAGTTAAATTCTTTCCAATGGATTTATGGACTTAGTTTTATATTATGAAGTCTTGGCATTGCTAATATGGGGTCCACCGAAAATTTCACAATTTTGTAGGCCCATCGAAATATTAAGAATTTTGGGCTAAGTATGAAATTATTTTTGTAAAGAGAATTATGGGCGAATTAGAGGGTGACATGTGTCCCTCCCCACTTGTGTAGCAAGACTTTATGTTCATATATATATTGGAGAAAGACAAGTGGGAGTGGGTCCACAAGGGTCCCCCTCCACTTGTCCTACAAGCACCCATATTATACAAGTCTTGCAAGACTTTAGCACACAAAAATATCTTCATCCTTGAACTCTCTTCTCTCTCCCTTAACCTTCAAGTTTCGAAATCCCTTAAGCCAAGAAGACAAGATCAACTTATTTTCCAAGATCAAGCTCCCTAACTAAGTTCTAAGCCTAGTTAACTCTCCAAAATAGTGGGAAGTGGTGGTTGGCCGATTCTGCCTTAGAAACTCCTAAACATGGAGATGCACTTTTTGGAAGTAAAACAAGAAGGGAAGATGGTTACAATCTTGTAGAGGATACATGTGTGTGATTGGAACTTGAAGAAGTGGTGCAAAAGGGAGTGGTGTGGCTGAAACTTGTGGACTATTTTGGCTAAGATTTAAGGTTGAAGTACCTATTTGGGACGTATTCTACTTGTCGTGCTAGTTAGTCGTCAATAAGGTATGTGAACCTCTTCCTTACTTCTTTTGGCATGTTCTACGTATGAACCATAATTGTGGTATTGTTTCAAACGTTATTCTACTCTTAGAAGTTAAGGAGTATTCATGTTATTGATTCTATGCTGAAAGCATGTCTAAATTATTCCTAAGTCCTTACCAAGTCTTATGGGAGATGTTGGTAAGAGTTTTTTTTTGTAAGCATTGGAGTCGAGTTGACCTTGCTAATTTACAGTACTAATAAGTATTAAGCGTTGAGACTGATTTTGGTAAGCGTATTAAAATAATTCATTGCAGCGTTAAATGAAAAAGGTATCGAACAAGCCATTGCAGCGTTAAATGAAAAAAAAATATCGACAATCAATTATTGAAATGATTAGACTTCCATCTGCATAGAAACTAAGATATAACCAGTTCGTTTTACATTTTCTAGTTCACAGCTGATTAGATAAGATCATTATAAATATATAACCTACTAACGGCTCATAAAATGAATTAATTTTGCAATTCAGATCGGTTATCACCATGCAAATGTTTCCATAATATTAGCCAGAGGAGCGAGACGAATTTAGATTATCGAGTTGATACAGGCGACAAGCAGTGTGTGAACTATCTTTTCTTCTTTGAAAGTTGGTTATATGAAGTAAGCGTACGGTGGACGTACATAGTTTTATTGGATATAAATCTTAAAATGATACTTGATATGATAAGTGTCTTGATTTTCCAAATGAGGATTTAAAATGATACTTGATATGATAAGTGTCTTGATTTTCCAAATGAGGATTTAAATTGATACTTGATATGATAAGTGTCTTGATTTTCCAAATGAGGATTTAAAATGGTACTTGATATGATAAGTGTCTTGATTTTCCAAATGAGGATTTAAAATGATACTTGATATGATAAGTGTCTTGATTTTCCAAATGAGGATTTAAAATGAAAGGTATGAGAGTGCCTTGGTGTTTCTATAAAATGTATGTACGGTGAACGTACATAGTACTTTTGGGTTCAAGTCCCTAATGATACATGATATGACTCTTTTTATAAAATGAATGTACGATGGACGTACATAGTACTTTTGGGTTCAACACCCTAATATTACATGACATGATAGTGCTTTGGTTTTTTTTTCAAAATGAAAGATGTGATAGTGTCTTGGGTTTTCTAAAAGAAAAGATATGATAAGTGTCTTTGATTTTACAAGTGAAGTTTATTATATATGATTGGTACATGATATGTTGGTACCTTGGTTTTTCTAAAATGAAAGTTCATTTTAAAGATGATGTTATTGAGAGTCAAAAGGTGATTTAAATTGCACAAGGTTTCCATGATAGTTATATGTATACATATTGGGACGGGCTGCACGATCCGCAACACTTATATATTTATTGAGACGGGTTGCACGATCCGCAACACTTATATATTTATTGGGACGGGTTGCACGATCCGCAACACTATTATATATTGGGACGTGTTGCACGATCCGCAACACTATTATATATTGGGATGGGTTGCACGATCTGCAACACTATTATATATATAGGGACGGGTTGCACGATCCGCAACACTAGCATATATTGAGACGGGTTGCACGATCCGCAACACTGATATATATATATATATATATATATATATGATAAGTATATGGGTCGGCGTCCCATGATGTTTACATGACTCTCATTTAAAGAAAGGAAAGGCACAGTTGATTCTCATTTTTATAAAGTATAGTGTTACAGTAGTACAGTGGTACAGTGATACAAGGTACAGTTGGCTCTTATTTATTATGGCACAGTTGGATCTGGTATTTTGTTTTCATACTTGTCCCTGTCATCTTTTGTACAATTATGATCTTATTTACTGTACTTCATGTTTACATACTTGGTACCTTGTTGTACTGACCCCCTTCTGGGGGCTGCGTTCATGCCCGCAGGTAGAGGTACACAGTTTGGTGATCCTCGAGCTTAGGATCCTTGCTCAGCGTTTTGGGATAGCTCCATTGTTCCTGAGCCTAGTCATTTTGGTACATGTCTTCCATTTTTACTTGTGTATATTCAGGGGTACGACGGGGCCTTGTCCCGTCATAGTTAATGTAAACTCTTAGAGGTCTGTAGTCATGTGTGGTTTGGACGGGTGTACGGTTGTAGTCCGTTTGGACAATTCTATGAAAAGTGGTGGCCTTGTCGGCTTGCCTGTTTTTATTTTATGAGATTATGAGTTTTCTTAAAGCTTCCGCTGGTTATATGTCATGTGTGGGTATAAGGGTGCCCAGGTAGGGCACCAGTCACAGGCCCGGGGTTCGGGTCGTGACATTTCTGTTCATCCAGATTGGGGATAATAGAACTATGACAAATAATAGCGAGGTTCTGAAGATCCATTACTTCACAAAAAAACGAAAACTATTGGGAGAGTATGAGCTTCAAGACATTTGGTGAGACTAGTCAGGCAAGTACAACCTTATAGAATCAAGCTGCTAAGGTTGTTTAGTAGTGATTGGGCCAGGAAAGGCAGGTTCCGTAATAGACGAGACTCTCTTCCGGTATCCACCCTCGCTCACCACCTTCTACGGACCCAGCTACTCTCTCTCGATAGTTTATGAACCGATCAGGCTCTTCTGCACAGCCTTCCACTCGGAAGATCCCGCGATTGATCTGGTTTAGTATCAAGGTGATTCTTTTTCTGTTCCTACATATATGGGTCCATTCAGCATTTCCACAATATCGTTATGATAAATTAATGGGACTTGGCCGGAAAGGAAAAAGCTAGGTACGAGATTGAAAGATTTTATGCACCAAGTCAACGAGCGATTGATGATGCATTTTTCATTGCTATGGTCAATAAACAGCCAACAAGTGGTTCTGAATGATCTTGAGGAGGCCCCGGCGCAACACCTTTCTCGCTCGAAGATCTATGAAAAGAACATCTCACTACGAATTCCTATCTCATTAATAAAGTACAGATAAATAATATATTCCAAGTCTGACTTTTAAAGCATGCACATTAAAAAAAACTTCTATCTATAATTATTAGCTTTCGAACCAAGTAGAAGTTTTATGAAAATAGTAAGATTCACCAAATACACAATTCCCTTCTTTCTCACATGTTCAATTGGTGAAACAGTCTGCAACTTATCAGAACTACTACAAGCATGGGGAGCACAACCAATAATTACATCCCATCTTACTGTGATCTTTTCTAGCAACTCCTTGAGAACAAATTGAACATTATTCCCTGTTAGAATGAGATTTCTAGCATTCTCAACAGCTTGAGTTTCATGTCCAGAGACATCATTAGTTACATAGTGACAAATGATAGGATATTTCTTGATCTCTTTTACGCTAGCAATACCAACTGTTGGTTCAGAAACTGCTACAACAAAATCACCATGTCAATATCTATCAATAGTGGTGAAATTCTCGGTCTGGGCAAATTTCTTAGGCCCTCGAAAGTTCTGGCAATCAAAGGTAATCAAAACAAGCTCCACACTTACATTTCGTATTTCATAATTAAAAGTAATGTCCATATTTTTAACCTCTTCACAAGTTAACACCATATCATTGGGAACCATATTTTGAGAGAGCGAGATTGGATTTACGAGTGAGAATTCATCTGCTTGCAATTGCTCGTCATTTAGATCCTCATCTTTGTCATTAAGAGAACTTATATCAAACACATGGTATTCTTTAATTTCTGACTTCATCTCTCTATATTTATGTTCAAGAGGCTCATCTCCTATGCTTTTATCCCATTGAATATCCGTCATATTGATTATGTACATCTGAAGAATCTGGTCGATCCTTTCATAGTCATTAGTGGACATTTCGTTAGCTTCTACAATGTTGTTTTCTAATGGTGTTCCATCATCAAAATCAGGGCACATATGTTTCATAGAATCCATCAAGGAGGGAACGATAAGTTCGCTGGTGTAATTAACAGGGATAACGAAAATTTCTGTATTCTCCAATTGTTCACTGAAGTTGAGAATTTTATTCTTATCGACCACCCCGACTCCATAGTTTTCTGAAGCTGTAGCAGTTTCAACTTCGATTTCCCTTGGTACTTCTAACTTGTCGATGTTGGCATAAACAGCGTCACTAGAAGTATTTTCATCATTCAAAACATTTCCTCCACAGAAGAGCTCTTCATTTCTTTAAAGGCTTTTATCAAACACTTTGTCCACAGTTGTTATGCTTTCAATTTCTATGACTATGCTTTCATTACAAGCATCTGAATGCTCAAAACCTACCTTGCTAAATGAAGCATATCTAGGTTCCTGCTGATTTTGAGCTCCCTGAATCATTGAAATGTAAGATCGAGGGAGAGTTGATGCGTCCTATTTTATTGAGAGACCCATCTGATCGATGATGATTTGGAGCTTCTTGTTAATGTATCGACTTTCTTGTAACAGCGTGCTGAAGTTATTATGTTTGCTCTTCGGCTTCTCAAACCTTATCGTTGTCATCATTATATGTTTTTCTTTGTGTGAAGGAGCAGTCGCAGTAATTCCCAATCATTGTGCTTCATATGGACTATGTAATACGGCGAAATGAGTATTAGGCTGCTGAACTTCCATCGGATTGAGAAATTTTTCCATTCCTGAGTACTGGCCTTCTTTATTTTGGTTGGACTGTTGTGGTGTTCCTTCCAGTGTCGTCCTTAGGCTAGTCGTTGCTCCTAAGGTCGCTGAAATTGAACTCCCCGGAGGAGTTGGGCTTGTCGGAGGTTGCATTTTTTACAAAAATATCTCCAATTTCTTGTTTATTTCCTTCGATTCCTCCATTTGCGACTGAAACTGTAGTTGCTTGAATTTTAAGGTTTCTAATCTTTTTTGGTACTGTCGCTGAAGGACGACAACTGAGCTCTTAAAGCACACTTCTGGGTACAGATCGAGTGTTTCTGGTGGTGACGTCGTCGGTCCCGATGGCTTTGATATCATTTATAACAAGAGCAGAGCTCTGTTACTGGTTTCAGAGAGGAGAAAGAGGGAGTAGAAAGGAGAAGAGAGAAAGGAGAGATTTTGATATATTTTCTGATTAAATTTTCCTCAAATGAGACTTACATCTTTAAAGTCTTACAAAGGGGCCTTTCTGGAAATAAAAGAACTAAGGTACTACTATGTAATAAAAATAACTTCATAACAGAATTGATAAACAACTAGTCCAGAATTAACTACTTAAAAACATGTGGGACCTAATTTGATTTATGCAAAGTTGGTCACAATACTCTATTGTGATAGAGTCATGGTATCAGATGAGAGCTTTGATTGCTCAAATCTTTTGATAATTGTTCCATCACACGCAATCCCTTTAAATTCCGACTTTGAAGAGACAAGGTGGTCCACCTCCATCTTATCAAATTTTTTTAACTAGTTAATTTGTTCGCGCTTCGGAAGGTACTAAAAATCTTATTAGAGTAACTTAGGAGCCGCTTGGACATGATTAAAATCATGAAATAAAATCATAATAATTTGAAATTGAAGTTTGTTTGGACATGTAATTTGAATTTCTTAAGTTGTATTTTTTCTTATAGACATAAAAAACTCACAGGTTGTGAAAACCATCAAATTTTTCTCAATTCTTATACAATCTTACTAAATGAGCAAGTCATTGTTCATAACAAAATTAACACGCTACTAGAAGGTCTTTCTAAAACATACAACATCAATTGATCAAATTTTAGTTCAATAAAATGGAAAATTGAATATGAGTTGTAATGTAACCACTCTTTAATATAATCTTCTCACGTGGTTGGTAAGAGTAATTTTGGTATAAATATACTACCAACTTGTAGATATTTTAATATTTGATATAAATGGTTGATAAACATGATTGATAAATGTATCTATCAATTTTTTACAAAATATAAACTTATGGGTCAATTTTTACATTTAAAAAATTTAAAATGATGATTTGGAATCCCAAATCATGCCTTCTTGGATGATTTGGAATTTCATCTCATAATTCATACGTTGAGATGAAATCACATGTCCAAACACATACTTAATACTTTTCTAATATCCGGGTATGAAAATTTAAATAATTAATTTATTCTCGATTAATTTATATTGGTGTATTTACCTGATCTAAAAAATATATAGATAGTTCTAACCAAGTAGTAATAAGTTTCAAAATGTATATCACATTAATTGAGACATAATTTACTTTTGAAATACTTTATTCTTGTTTCAGAAAATATTATTTATCTTTTTAAGACACTCCACAGATAATGCATAATCTCTTTCTAATTTCATTTCACTGGACCAACTAAAAAATTAATTAATTAGAGAGTGGAATTCTCTTCAAATTGGTAAAAATGATTTAAAAATTCATGGAGAAACACAACCCAAGATTTAAAGCAAAAAAGAAAAGGTATTTATTATAGATGCGAGGCCTGATCTTTTATCTTTTAAAGCAAGATTTAAAGCAAAAACATAGTCACATTTCGTGAAATTTATCTTTTACATAATTTATTATTTGATTTTCCTTTACCTTGAAATGGTCAAAACTAACCATTATTTTCTGGTTAGCCAATACAGATTTAATAGAGGATGATTTTGATTATCAAATCCTAATATACTAGTCTTTTGTTGTTAATGATCTAATTCATTACCCGTTTGTTGTTAATGACTTGACTCACTAACCATTAATTTTATACCTATAGATACATGATATTCTGGAGAGCTAAACCCAGATTTTCTAATCCTTTGTATCTTCTGTGCTAGTGTTTACTCGTAAATCGATATAATTCAATTTATATACATGATCTAGGACACGTGGATCAATATGATCCAAGACAGTAAGATAATATGTAATAATAAACAAGACAATTAGAATAAAGTAAGTAATGATCGAAATAATAGCCCGAGCCTTAAAGAAGACGTGAACTTTAGCCTCCGGAGAAGTGAATGAATAAGTGTTAACACTAAAAAATAATTTAAGTGTTTTACCGAAATTCAGTGACATTTGAACTATTCTGGAGCCGAATTTACTCCTAGCGCTCGACTACAAGAGCTTCATCGGCTACTAAGGCATCTTAGCCGAAGTCGTTAGTTAGAGGTACGACTGGGGCCCACTCAGATGCAGATGCTTCAACGACCAAGTCAAAAGGGTTTCTAGACTCCTAAAAGCGATAACGGCCAACAACAAAAAAAACAAGAGCCATTACCCGAGCAAAAGGAGTAGAGGGCGAGAAAATCGACACCACCTCCCCCATGGTCGGCCATTGAACTTAGTGAGTTACTTGATGGCTGACATGGGCGGGCACGTTTGTACAATTTTTTCTTTCTTTTTGTATTATAAATAGGAACTATTCTTTTGTATATACGACACACGATCAATCAAACAAATCAAATCTTTTATTTATCCTTACTTTATCATTTACTTTACTTTATTCTTTATTGTACTCAGTTGCATTCATGTTTCTTACCTCTTAGTTCACTAGTAACAATGTCCTAACGCTTCCTGGAGTAGTTGGAACCCATTGCTGGAAATCAGAGTTCCGTTTTCAGCCTCAATCGCTTGAGTTAAGGAATCAATTTGTCTCCCAATTCGATCAGCCGATACAATGGCAGAAGACCGAATCGGGGCGAGAATAAATTTGGCATGCTCATTGGGACCATAGGTGAATTAATAGTGAAGTTTGATTCTCCAGTTTAGGATCATTCTTGGCGTATGCGCCTAAGGTCCGGTAAGAAAATGAACCTTGAGTCCAGTCCACATCCTAAACAAAATCCTCCCAGAAGGAACAACGGACCAGCATCCTCCTCGGGTGTGCCTACATCGGTTTGATGTCCCTCCACTTCCTCCATCAACCCAAGCTGTGGAAGACTCCAGCCGATCTGAAGGTCCAACCATAATGACCATGTCTTTCATTAGACAACATATCAACTTGGGCATCCACGACATTATGCATCAAGTTTCTAAACAATTGGTTGACATTGTGAAGTCTATGGTACATAATGAGGTTCAGCAAGCGATGGAGATGGAAACCAATCGAATGCACCCAGGAGAATGCTCGGCTAGTTCTGCCATCCCTCTGACGAGCGGTGTTGTTCAGCATGAGATCGTGAATCCATGTGTTTTCCCTCAGCCGCATGTGCATCAACCAGTACCTACTCAGGTGCAGCCGATAGCACACCTATGAACACAAGTCCAAACGCCTGGCAACCAACACACTGCATGGTCACCGCCGAACCTTGGGGAAAAAATGTGTTGCCTGACCAAGCGAGTCTGCAGTATAGGCAGATCAAAATGGCTAGGAGATCAGTTCAGGCTCCAGGACACTTTGGATGTCATATATTTCTATGAATGGCCCTACGATACATGCGAATAATGTTGGACAGCATAATTGACAGTCGATGGCCCATGGCTATGACTTAGCTCGACTATCTGGTGACGCTGTTTACAGTGGGTTACCATTCCAGCAGTCATTGTCGGTACCCAATCCATACCTTTCAGGAAGCGTAAGAACGATCAATGTTCGAGGATATCAGCCATGGAATATTGTTCCATCTTATCCTCAGGCTCCGTTAGCCGTTCCAGGAGCTCAAGTTGCAGGCTTTGGTGGCCACTCCCAACAGTAGCAATGGGGAATCACCCCACCTATTGGTAGTGGCCAGTAGACTACTTATAACCTCCAAAATATTATCTAACAAAGTACAGAATGGAGACCGCCAGTGCAGAACGCCTACCAGCCGAATCCAGTCGAGAATCGGCAAGGGATGTCATAACTGATAAACTCAGAAATTATTGCTAACACCATGCGGAGGTACTTTGACATCTAACTGAAACCTTTGGACAGGCCTATTTATAAGAAGCCTTACCTTACCCTGATTGGATATATCGGATAGCACATTTGCCAAGAGGCTTCAAAACACCAGAGTTTGTCATCTTCTCTGGCAACGACGACAAATCCACTTTCGAGCACATCGGTAGATTCACTTCCCAATGCGGCTAGGCTGGCCAGAATGAGTATCAGCAGTTGCAGTTATTCCCTCTCCCTCTAACGGGAACAACCTTTACATGGTACTACTCTTTGGCTCTTGATTCCCTATAGAGATGGGCCTACATGGAGGATTGCTTCCATAATAGGTTATATTAGCCTCAACCTCAGGTTACCATGACTGATCTAACGAATCTCAAGCAACAGGTCGATGAATCGGCTGCCAATTTTATCCAGAGGTTTAGAAAGATGGTTGGGAAATGCACCGTACACTTCCCCAAATCTGAGTGTACCCACATGATAATCAACAACATGCACCCTCAGTTAAAAGAGAAGTTGGTGGGACAATCCTGCTCTGACCTGAGCCAGTTAGCCAAAAAAGCTAGCCAAATAGAGCATCACGTCTAGAAGAGAGAGCATAGAAGACCCAGCCGAAATCGAGGCTCTCATTTGGTATCCTTCATTGAAGCGGATGAGTCTGATTCACAGTCATCTGACTGCATGTCAGACGCAATGGTGGCCGAGATTATTAGGGGTAAGGTTTACTCTTGCCCAGCCTTGAAAGACATAAAAGCCAAAGAAATGAGTTCAGTCGATGACATGGTCGGTTACTCGTTTGACTTCACGAAGGCAGATCAGATATTTGATCATCTGCACAAAGACAAGCAAATTCGGCTGCTTGATAGTCACATGATACCGCCTGCCCAGAAACTCAAAGATAAGAAGTACTGTAAGTGGCATAATTCATACAGTCACTCTATTTCTAATTGTGTGGTCTTCAAAAGGCGATCCAAAAGGACATCAAGGAGGGAAGGTTCAAAATAGCCGACATGAGTCTAGCTGAAATGTTTATTGATACCGACCTTTTTCCCGCGGTACCATTATCTATGATATCTTTTGCTAAGTCCGATGAGTCAAGGGACACTAAAGGAAAACAACCGATGAGAAGGGTATGTGTTCCAAAGAAATCTATCGAAGAGGAGAATGCCACAAAGACCTTTGTGTTCAACCGGTTAGGCAGCCTACATGACGTTCATGATAACAGGCAGCCCAACTAAGAGTAATTTTCATGGCCGCCCAAAATACCCGAGGGACTTCGAACGAGAACTTCAGGAATATACCATGAGGTTCAGAATGGTCCCTATTGACGTCAGGCATAGGCCTGGGGGCAAATACGGATGTCAACCAACTGGCAGTCGAGCATGTCTCGAATAGACGAAGTACCACTCCCTAAAATCAAACAAAGGGTGGTCGAGTTTAATGTAAATGAGGGTGTTTCGTCCTTACGCAAATCACAATAATAAATGAGACCCAAGATAATGATTAAACTAACTACCAACACAGAAGAGGGGAAATGGTTTATCAATCAGGCTCTCGGAAAGAAAGAGGCACCAACGAGAGTCGCATCCAGAACTCATAAAAGAAGGATGCAGCGTGTCAAGGCCTTGCGTAAGATGCAACAGACATTGCATTTAATTTCCAACACCAAGGAAGTAAAAATCAGTATATTCCTGAGTCTACCGTAGCCGAGGCTATCGAGCGGGCATTCGACTCAATTGCTTCAGGGGCAATTACACCTGAAGGAGAAACGTCGGGTCAACCAAAACTGGATGAACAACCTACCGATAACCCGATGGAGGAAACCCGACAAGAGAATTTGGCCCCAAATTGACCTCTAAACGAGGTAATCCCGTAGATCATGTAGGGGGTTCAGTCATAGGATCCTCAATCGATCCTCATTTGTCTCCAGGAAATGGATGAGGTGAGCTTCTGGCCTGCCGAATTGAATGAAGAATGAGATTTCATCCTCGATTTATTCGACCATGACCTGGTTGATGAGATGTGGGCAAACATTGAAATGGTCAACTTAATCTCATGTGAGTTCTGGGCCAACTGCTGAGAAACATACAAAGGCAAATCCACTGAGAAACCTATGGGAAGGGGGATATCTTTCCTTAAATAACCTGCAGAGGCGTGGCTGAGATTAATTCATTATTTCAAAAGCACGACCGGAAATTATCAGAGTCAATTCGTGGTAATAGAGACGCCTCGGTTAAAGGGAAAACACCTTTTAAAAAGTAGTCATTATTGCATGCACTAGAGACAAGACGATTGAAGTGACATGTGCAGCTGACATACTGAAACGATGACTATTTTCGAATACATTAACTCAACAGTCACACTCGAGTTAATGTAGGGGGACAATTGTTAACACTAATAAAATAAGCGTTTAGCCGAAATTCAGTGACAGCCGAACTATTCTGGAGCCGAATTTACTCCTATCCCTTGACTACAAGAGCTTCATCGGCTATTAAGGCATCTTAGCCGAAGTCGTTAGTTAGATGTACTCCTGGGACTCACTCAAATGCAGACGTCTCAACGATCAAGTCAAATGAGTTTCTACACTCCTAAAAGTGGCAACGACCAACAACAGTTGAAAACAAGGGTCATTACCCGAGCAAGAGGAGTAGAGAGCGAGAAAATCGGCGCTACCTCCCACATGGTCGGCCATTGAACTTAGCGGGTTACTGGGTTACTTGATGGCTGACATGGGGGTGGGGCATGTTTGTACAGTTTTTCTTCCTTTTTGTATTATAAATAGGAACATTATTTTGTATATACGACACATAATCAATCAAACAAATCAAATCTTTTATATATTCTTACTTTATCATTTATTGTACTCAGTTGCATTTATGTTTCTTATCTCTTAGTTTACTAGTAACACCGTCCTAACGCTTTCTGGAGTAGTTGAGGAACTCATTGTTGGAAATCAGAGTTCCGTTTCCAGCCCGAATCGCTTGAGTTAAGGAATCAATTTGTCTCCCGATTCGATCAGTCGATACAACAGCAGAAGACAAAATTCAGGGCGAGAACAATAAGCCTTTAAAATATAATTACGAACAAAAGATAGCTTGTAATAGGATCAATATGATGTTATTATAAGAAAATTATGATGTCCTTACAATGAAATGAGATTTATACTTGATTTATGGGACACACATTCCATAAATTATGCCCTCCATTAATTCCGAAATATTAATGATAAAACTAATAACTTGAGGAAGACTTGGGGTCTCTTCGTAACGGACAACCGCTGACCTTCAAGTAACTGTGCAAATATCTCCGGAGCCTTCAGCTGACTAACTCATATCCGACATGTAACCCCTGCCACATAGCATCATCTAATGTGTCCACTTGTAGTCTACGGACATTGCCCAATACAACTAGGTTCTTTGTCTTCTAAAATTCTGTTGTTGTTGCTCCCAATTTATAATTGGAAGAGCTTGTTGAATTTTGAGGCCTCAAGCTAATTTCCATTCTCCATACTTTTCCAATGTTCCTTTTCCTAATCTACACATTTGGTAACTAGTTTATAGAGTTTGCATGTTTTCTTGCCCTTCGATTTTTCCTGAAATTGCAGCCTATTTCGTTAATACTCCTACCAAGTATCACAAAGTCAATAGGCACTATCAATATCAACAGTTCATCCAACATTATCAATTATCATCAGATCCGGATACACACTTAAATTGTTCGATTCTTTTAAAAAGTAAAAATATCTATAAGATAAAATGCCAACAGAACGAACCTCAGCAGGTTTCTTTCTATATCTAATTATCCATCTTCTTCAGTCCTCCCATATTCCAAGAATAAATCCGTATAAAATTAGTCCATGTCCAACATGTAGTGCTGTATACTGTATTCAAATGCCTGCCTTTAAAGAATCCCATCAAAACTAGCAAATGATGAGTTAATCTTCTAGCTCTCAATACTGTACCTTCACCAGCATATATGGATAAATAAGTTATCCAATCTGCAGCTGACCTTATATACAAACTTTCTACCCCTCGGCTATGTTGGTATCAATAAATTCCAAGGCAGCAGTCAAAATGAGCAAATTGCTCAAAGTTTCTGACAAGCTAGAGCTCGGTTGTGCCACGATTTTTCTTCTCAATACAATTGCAACTACTCTTTAATCTGGGAGCATCTCTTCCAATTCTGGCTGTTCTGTCTTCAAGAAATGTTGGACAGAATCTGCCTCCATGTTTTTAGAAAATAATCTCCTCTGGATCCCAACTTCATTCTCCATATAATCGGTATCAGACCAATCTTGCTCATCCTCAGTAATGTGACCATCAGTCACTTCTCCAAAAGATCTCCTAGCACCATCATAAGCAGAATCAGTACCCTTTTCAAAGTTCATGGTAGTATTTCCAGGAATAGTTACATTTTCTCTAGCCTTAACATTGGAATCTTCACAAATGCATGCTGATGGATTTTCATGAAACTCGCCCTGGCCTGGCTTTACCTCCATTGGGTCTCCCATGAAACCTATTTGATGTTTTTGAACACGTGAGGCAAATTCTTTCCATGTCATGTTATTTCGATTCGTAAACAGATTATAAAGCTTCTTAGCATTTGGACGGATAGTTAGCTTGTGCCCGAAATATCTCCTGCAACATGTAAAGGATTTCCGTAAGTTGGTATCTCTAACTGAAGCTTTCAAGTTGAAAATAGCAAGATCATACCTTCTTCCGGCTAGCATTCGTGCCATATTGCCATTGTTATTTGATACAAAAACATCACTTTCATCGCAAACAATGAAATCTAGAGCAGCCATCCTGGAAGAAAAGGAAGAGAATGGTGCCAGCTCCTCCTTGCTGGCAAGTGTCTCTTTGGTATAAAAATTTGGAAAGAAAGCCTTGAGAGGAGCCAACGTTTCCTCACCCCCATAGATTTTGCCTGACGCGATATAAATATGAACATCATTACCAAAACCAAGTGCTCTAAGCATAAGGCTAACTTCCTCAGGAGTTAGTGGGCATTTTCCGTTCCTTCTTTCTTTATCTGGATTTCTTGTCTGCATTATATGACAAAGAAACAACAGTGTGTTTAATGTAAGGATTAGGAGCAACATACGTCAATATTACCAGTTATTATAATAGTTAGAGACACACATGTAACGTCTTCCACCTCTTTCGTATTTTACCCAATTCTCGTCTATCCTTTTCTCCTCCACCATAATAGCATCCAGAGAATGCTAGCATATCTGATTCAAACCTATCATACCAGAAGTAAAACTTCAGTCTAGCACATTAATACTGACATGAAGTAGTCTAAACTAACGTGATTAACTTTTTAGTCCCTAAATGGAACTCATTGAGTTCAAAAATAACACACAATGTAGGTATTCTAGTTCGACACAGCCGTATGTGCAAGTGCAACAGCAAGAAGACTCAGCTTTAGCATTACACCCTATCGAGAGATTAAAAAAGTCATAACAGAGTTCAGATAGCTTGGATATCTGTTTCAAATAAGCATATTACCTTAGATGCAGCGCAAGGAAGTACTTGCTTTTCTTTCTTATCCTTTCAACCAAATTTCTTCCCATTTCAATTATGGGATTAGTAAACTTCAACGCGTGATAGTTGACTCTACATCTCAGCTTTTGTAGCTCTGTATCCAATCGATTGGAGAGTCTGTAATCAAATTTTGTTAACTGAACAGCCTGCATCAGCAAAGGAGATCTCTTCAGAATCAGAATACCAATTCTTACCTTCCAATTTGTTTTTGTTATTCCAGTGCAGTTGGTGCACATTTGAGCTAGTCATAATTTAAGTCCAAATGTGATCCACAGACTTTGGCTCGATATGCCAGACTTTCAAACTCCTAGGAAATAAGTTAAACTTGTTATGAATGTAGCTAATTCATTTCCTAATTTCTATAGCGAAGTGTCAATATGAAAGCTACGATTTGGATCTGCATTCTGGAAGGCAATAATATTGAATTTCACAATAGTGAATAGTCAGGACATACACATAAATCAACAAGAAAAACAGGATACTAACTTAGAGAGACTGCATGTAATCTTGCAATTTCTGTGAAGGAGAGACACCATGTTAATAGACACAAGTCAAGCAAAATGAAGTATTTCTTACATTAGACTGACTTACATGCTTTTTATTTAAAATGGGCTGGATACGAGTCCGATAACACTCTGCATTGCACTTCCTTGGAACACGTGTTGTGTGCGGAGTTATGACTTTATTTCCCATTCTAGGGAGATCCTTAATAATTTTGACATCCTTTGAGAGGTATGAAATAAACCAGTTGACATCAAAAATTACGGAGAAGTTGCTGCAAAAAAAGGAATGATGAATCCCCAAAAAGTGATATCACTAAACGAAACAAAGGGATTGCTCATAAAATGCATCCAAGTACAGATCATATCAAGTAAAACCTTGGATCCTTCCAATAAGATTGTTGGTCCAGCTTTGGAATTACAAGGACGGCATTCAAGATATGAGCTGCAACAACAGCATCAATAATCTGCATTCAGCAAGAATACAATTTCAAACTCGCATCATTTCAACAGTCTCTTGAATGTAACAGGAAAGATTAGAATTGCAGGGCTAAACATCTGTTCATAATCTAATATCCATTAACATGCATGATTTACAGATTTAATATCGTTTCAAGAACTGATGTGACACCATGATGTATATGACAAATATGCCATGAACAGGAAAAACAAGATCTGTTCATAAAAGACAAAAGGATCATGAAAAGGAAATAACTGCCTATCAATTTTCTTATATTTCCCAGTGACTACATGCATCAGATCAATGTTGCCAACTAGTCTGCCAGGCCAAAGGAAGAACACTTAAATTGAGGTAAACTTATCTTAGGTAAATGCTAAACTTTGGGACAAGGGAGCCTCTTGTAAAGTTAGGGAATCAGGTAATAGACCCTGCATAACGATAATATTATTCATGAGCAACAATCTGCAATGACTCTGCATGGAAGTAATGAGAAGAATTTTTCTAACATTAACCATGTCAACAATCCAGGTGAAGATCTTCTGCTTCTATTACTTAGATTTGATGGAATGTGAAGCTTTCGTCAGAGTGGCTGCTTACTCATGTCAATAATTGTGTTACCTAATTTGCACAAAGGTTTGAGAGACAGCAGGAAGATGCCTCATATAATCCTGCTAGACATGGTTTAATCTTCGGTAGGAAAACCTTGGGGTTTAAGATTCAATGTGTTTCAACATATCAAGGTTGTGTTTTACCTTCTTTTTTTTTGTTTTGTTTTTACTTCTCAACAGCTATAAAAAATGATGGAGTAAGTGTATATACTCAAATTGCAATGGGGAAGATGCACTTGTAACTAAGAATTCAAATACTAGAAGATCTCATTGAAATGAAAAGAGAGCATCTCTTGCAAAATAGTAACATGTCAAGAAAAGAGCCACTTTCCTCAATTGCTATTACAATTAGCCAGAATAAGGTTAGGCAGGGGAGCGGATCCAAATAAGTCTAAAATTAAATGATCTCTATCTAGCATCTGTCCATGTTATTGACCTTCAATTAGTGGGGGGGGGGGGGGGGGTAATACTGTAGCAGCTATGGGACAAAAGTTATACCCCTGTTCTCTGTTGATTCAAGCCTCCACTAGTTGCAATCAACAAGTACGTATTAGGAAGTGTATTAACCACAGCAGCTGCAAAATGTTGCCAGGTCCCATATCAAACAAAAAGGAAAAAAAATATACTCCAACACAGAAAAAGGCACTTACATTGATTGATCAAGGCCATTATAGCTTGCTATGACTCAACAAGAAGCCATACGAAAAAAACAAAGTAGCCATGATTTCAACTTTATGGGTTCTAAATTTTAAAAATGACTTCAAGTGATAATAAATGGGTTCTAAATTTAATATTTTTACATATTTAATAAATTTCTTAAAAGGAATACACTGTTGAGAGCTATTGGTTTGGCCAAACTCGTACCCCACCTCTCCCCACAACAGAATAGTCAAAATTTCAATTTTTATGGGTTCTAAATTTTAAAACGACGACTTCAAAGGATAATAATTGAGTTCTAAATTTATTTTTTGTACAACAAATACATTGTCGAACAAAAGCTATTGTTTCGGCCGAACTCATACCCCGCTCCACCCTCCTCTCCCTCCCTCATTAACAATTAATGAACAGAACGAGCAATCAATTGGAAACCTAAAAGAGAAAGTCCACTCACTTGGGAACTCGTTAGTGGCAATACTGCAACCATGGTAGAAATTAGATTTCTTCGAACTCCACAGGTCTCGGCTTAAGCTCCCTCCTCCCATCTATGCACATTAAAAGCGCCACAATAAATCAACGACGAAAAATCAAACAAACGTCAAAAATCAAATGTAAAAGCTGTAGCGATCACTCACCGGAACCTGAAACACATGTTCTTCTAGCAGGTTCTTCCGGAACTCCGTTCCATTATTGAACTAGAAATAGCAACACAAAAATAGTTAAAAACGCTATGGAGTAAAAACAACCACAACATAACCAGCGTAATCCAACAGATTAGGTTTGAGGAGGTAACCCTAACTCGTGGAGGTAGAGAGTGGAGGTAGAGAGGCTATTTATGATAGACCAATTACAGAAGCAAAGCAGACATAACAAATAAAAGAGAAACCATTACATAACATTCACAAATAGGGTTGTGAGTGAGCCAAACTATTCGATTCACAAATTCGATTCGAAAAAGCTTCGATTCGTTGCATCAAATATAGGGCCGAACCTTAGATTTTCGAATATTTTTGAATATTCGATCCGATTTGCCAAATCGGATCGAATCTTAACTGCTCCAAAATAACGTCAAACCCAAATTGAGCTTTAATTTTTAAGATTCGACGAGTTCGACCCGAATCGAACCTAAGGTTCGAATATTTTCGAGCCGAATCGAATATCTGTATTATTCGGTTCGGTAACAGCATCACAAGAATGAAACAGTAAAAACAACAAAATAATGTGATAACTGAAGCAATAAAACAACATATAGAAACAACATTTCTGGTAACGTAAATAACATTTCGGGTTTCTCACCGAGCTGCGACTAATGATCAGGTGGCCATGGCGGCTATTGATGGGAGGAGAAAGGTAATAGAGAAACATAAATAGAACGAGAAGAACACCGGATAACTTGCTGGCGGTTAATAGGGAATTAGAGTCAAAGAAAGGTATACGAGAACTTATATATGGTGTCTGTTGAACAGAAATATAGATAACAACATAGAAACAAACGGGATGATTAATTTGTGATTTGGAGTGGGTGTTTGACGGATAAGCTGTCAAATTATTTGGTGTTAGATTTAGATAGTGATAATTTAACACCCTAATTGGGACTTGTGTTGTAAGTTATGGTATTTGCTATGTTGTTCGGAGTTTTAAAAAATAATGTTCCACTCGTGTCGGATCTTTCAAAATACATTATTTTTAAAGGTTTTAACACACATTCGTCTATATTTTTGAAGAATCTAAGTATCATAGAGCATTTATTCTCCTTAGTTTGTGCTTCTTTCGTTCACTTTTACTTGTCCAATATTGACTTTGCATGTCCGTTAAGAATTAATAAACGGGAAAGGGTCAAATATATCCATGTACTATGAGAAATGGTTTAAATATACTCTTTCTTTAACTTTCAGTCCAAATATACCTCTACCGTTATACTATTGGTTCAAATATGTCCCTCATTCGTTAAGGTTGTCTAAGGTGGACATCCAATCCTCGTGACACTGATATTTGATGAGGCGAATGCTACGTGACATGACACCTCAACGCTCCTAACCATTTTGCCCTTCCCATCTATTTGTTCTTCCATCATTAAAATTTTCTTCTCATAGTACAAGGGTATAAATATAATTGATGTATAGTCCCGATAGATTTGAGAAATGATTTTAAAAATGAGTAATTAATTTTAAGAATAAAATAAAAAAAAAAAATATTTTTTTAATATAATAAAGTGAACAAATAAAAATGAAAATTTTTATATTATAATGAACCAATAAAAATGAAACGAGTCTTTCCACATATGTCAAGACGTGGGATGACATCAAATTGTCTCACAGCAACGTAAGCTTGAGCTGTTTGGTGGAAATTGGAATCATGTCTCACTCCAACAAATATAGTACACCACGTTTATTATTAGTGCCCTTCAAACTTAATAAACAGAGTTTTATTTATGAGTTTGGTCAACTGTTATATGAGGTTGTTGACACGTCCATTCATGGATAATGTTGTATGAATTTATCGTTGACCTTTCAATTATATTCCATAATCATTGCCCTTACATAGTTATTAATCTTGTGTTTTAATTCTCCTTTTTAATCAAATAACAAGATGTGAACGTTACTCAAGAAAGAATTGAATATACCGCTAAATTTTAATCCCTCGGGGTCGTTTGATATGATGAATAAGGAAAATAATCATGATATATAATTTGATGTAATTTTATTCAATGTTCGATTGTGATTTGATATAGCATAATCCTTCCATAATTAATACACCAATTTGATATTACAAAATCCAATAGAAAATTAGTCAAAGCTAACATATTATAGGATAATTTGCAAAAATATTAGAGATTAATGTTACAGTAAACTAATACAATTATTGCATGTTTTTAAGAAAGTTGTAATCTCATGTGCATGATGAATCTAAGGGGACAGAGGGTGTGCATTCGAACCCCTTCTTCAAAATTACACTTTATAAATAAGAATTTTTGTTTTATTTTTATGTGTATATATATATATATATAGATTTTGAATCCTCAAACACAAGATTAGAGATTGATTTAGTGGTTTTAAGGGTTCAAAATTCACCGAAAGATTCTAAGTTCAAATTGTAAACACTATATTTTTATTTTTTGAACTCCTTTAACGAAAATCTTGAATCTGTCACTACTGATATGCATGCCTTATTTCAAGCTTAACAAATGAAACCGTTTGCCTCCATCTCTCTTCTATGTTCCGAATTTGTTTGTTTGGTTTTGTTAAAGATTTTGTGTAGCCCAGTAATGCCCAAAAACCACTTGTGAAAACTGAGACAATAGCATCATCACTTAACTTGACTGACTTAACTTCTTTATTAAAAGACCGATATACACGTGTATATCATGGTTCAATTTGGACTCCACAAATTGTAATTCATGTATAATTGTATTTATGGTATTAGTCTTGTACTAGAAAAATGTATTAGAATTAGAGTAGGAAAAAGTAAAATTATTTTCCTATATTTAGGAATTATATATTTGTATATATACCTCTCATTATCAATGAAAATAAGCAAGGGATTATTTCTTACATGGTATCAGAAGTCTAGGGCAAACTTTTCCTCTCCCAAAAATATTTTCTTTCGCTCCCCGAGGTGTGGCCGATGGCCATACTCCCTTCGATCTCCATAAATTTTCTTTTCTTCTCAGCAAATCCCTAATTCTTCCCTTGTTCTTCCCTTATGTCTACATCAAAGAACACGTTTCATACAGCCCTTACAGTCTCCAAAATCAAGAATCATATCCCTGTTGTTCTTGAGATGGAAAACGTCCAATACGCGACGTGGACAGAATTGTTTAAAGTTCATGCACGCTCGTATCAAGTCCTTCATCACATCATCCCCTCCATAACGGGCACGGCGAAGGTGCCTACACCCGAGAATGACCCTGTGTTATGGACAACCTTTGATGCTGCTGCACTTCAGTGGATTTATTCTACTATCTCTACCGACCTCTTACAGACGATTATTGAACATGACGCCACGGCGATAGAAGCTTGGAATAGAGTGTGTGATATATTTCAAGACAACAAAAAGTTTGTGATGTCACTCTTGAGCAGGAATTTTCCCATGTCAACATGGAATAATTCCCGAATGTCTCAGCCTATTGTAAAAGGCTGAAGGAATTGGCATATCAACTTATAAATGTTGGTGCGCCCGTCACCAATGATCGTCTTGTTCTCCAGATGGTTGCAGGCCTGTCTGAGGCCTATAATGGCGTTTGGACGCTTCTTCGTAAAAGTAATCCTCTCCCTCCAGTTCTATCAGGCTCGTTCCATGCTTACATTGGAAGAGGTCGGCTTGGCTAAAAAGGCGGCTACCGGAGCAAATTTTGTCATAATGACGGTCACATCAAACAACCCTCACTCCTTCACCGACGATGCAAACCAAAACCGAACAATGGTGGCGGCACAAAAGGGTCAAAATCATAAAATAATGGCAAGAACCGGGCGGCGGTCGCGGTGGTAACAATAATTATGGCGGCAGTAACTGTGGATATAACGTGGTCGTAACAGTGGGCCACAGACCAATCGCGCAGGCTCATCGACCACTGGGGGCGATGGTCCAACCGCCTTACCCGCCATCACAATTTCGGAAATCGAGCCCACCCAAAGATCCTCGCAGCCCGCTTTCGGTCGAATGGTAACTCCGCCGGTTGGTCGGGGCAGCAGACGAGCCTGCTTGGGCCTTAGCCTCAGCAGGCCTTCATAGTTGTGGGTCCTGCCCCGGTCCCGACACCCATGGATATTGAAGCCACAATGCACACACTTGGATTGAATCCCCCGGATGCGAATTGGTACATGAACACTGGAGCCACTTCTCATATGACGTCTGCACAAGGATTTCAAGACGGGGATACCTCTAATGAGGGGAGAACTTTATCCAGTCACCACCATTTCCACGAGTCAAGCCACACCTTCTACCTTTGTCGCTCTTGCTATTTCCTTGTGGCATGCACGTTTGGTTCATCCGGGGTCGTCTATTAGTTCTTATTTGCATAAAAATAATTTATTACTTGTAAGGGTACGTGTAGTACTCCACTTTGTCCTTCTTGTCCGTTAGGAAAACATGTTAGATTATAGCATCTACTTCTCGTACTTTGATGCCTTTTGACATTATTCATAGTGATTTATGGACATCTCCCGTTTTAAGTTCTTTGTGCCATCGTTATTATGTCTTCTTTTTTTATGATTATTCTAAATTTTTGTGGACCTTTCCTTTATCCAACAAGTCTCAAGTGTTTTCCATCTTCTTAAAATTTAGAGCATTCATCCGTACCCAATTAGAACGGAAAATTAAAAATATTCAATGCGATAATGGCAGGGAATATAATAATGGGCCGTTTCGAGAGTTTTGTGATACTCATGGCATATCTTTTCGGTTTTCTTGTCTACATACGTCCTCTCAAAATGGAAAAGTCGAGAGAAAAATGTGTTCCATAAATAATATTATTTGTATCTTGCTCACACATGCTTCATTACCACCTTCTTTTTGTCATCATGCATTACAAATTGCTACATACTTACTTAACGTCCTCCCGTATAAAGTCTTAGCATATCAATCCTCACTTAAAATTCTTTACAATAAAGTTCATTCGTATTCTCATCTTAGGGTGTTTATGTTATCTATTGTTTCCGTCTACTACAATTAATAAACTTCAAGCCCGCTCTACCATTTGCGTATTTTTGGGTTATCAATCTAATCATCGTGGATACAAATGTTAGATATATCCTTAACAAAATCATAATTAGTCACCATGTTATTTTTTATGAGTCCCAATTTCTGTTTGCTAAATTGTGTAGTTCTGTGTCTAGTACGTATAATTTTTTGGATGATGGAATCTAACCGTATCTTATCCACCATTTATCTGAAATGTCCCAAGAACCAAATCCGCCAGCAGGTCCACTGCCTGATGGCCCATCATTGTCTGATCCAACGTTAACTCTGCCAGCAAGTCCACTGCCTGCTGGCCGACATAGTCTCAGCAGTGGACTGATGTCTCGGCCCAATCCCGTAATCGATACAGTTCCAGCATCCCGGTACACTGCCAACTTTGCTCCAGTTCCAGTGTCTTGTCCAATTGTTGGGCCAGCAGGATCACTGCCTGCTGGCCAGTTCGATACCAACCCAATAATCTCGTCCAATTCTACGTCAATTCAAGGACTCATTACTCGTTGAGAAATGTTTGGTATGGTACAACACTCTGCAAAATAAAAATATCAAACTCGCTAACTTGGTTAGTAGTTTACCACTAAACATTCTATTTCTAAGGCTTTCAATACTAGCCGCAGAAACAACATGTCTTTTTTGAGGTTTTGTTGAAGAAGAATGAGAAGATGGTATGGAAGTCGGTTGGTTGCTAGCACTTTCTTGATGGTAATACCTATATACTTTTTTGCATTCATCTTGTATGCTAGACAACACTTCTTCTTTAGATTGTTCAATAGGTGGTGGGTCATTTGGATTTTTGAGAGTTGGAGGTGAAAGTACTATTATACAATCATAAACAGTTTCAATAAGTGATTTACAACCGTCTATTTTAATAGTCGAATTTAATACAACACCAATAATATAAATAGTGGGAATAGGAATAAAATATTTTTTAAATTTGATAAATATTTTTTAATAGGTGCCTTTGAACTGGTTTTCCATATATTCACTAAGTAATAAAAATATTAGAGCTATATGAAATAACATAGTTGAAATAGTAGGATAATATATTGTCACGAACCAACCCGATGGACCGCGACTAAGCGCCCTAATGACGCCATTATACTAACATGTCACGTAACCAGACTGACACTAAAGACAATATAAAATCTGGCAGCATAACGCTGCAATCATAACATACGTCCGATTAGGCAAGCCGACAAGGCTGCCTTTACCCATAAATATCCTGTCTCCTGAGGAGTCACGTCTAAATCAAGTATATCAAACAGGCGAGCCGACAAGTCTGCCACTATATACGGGAACATCCCAAAACAAAGTACAACCATACATATATGAAAACACATTTACCACCCACAACTGTCTACAGGCCTCTAAGAGTACCACAATGACATATGACGGGACAGGCCCCGTCGTGCCCATAAATATACATAATAAAGTTCTGTACCAAAACGACAAGCTCTGAATCAAAGGAGTTTTCCAAATAGCTGAGCAGGAACCTAGATCGGAGGATCACCAAACTGAGCACATGTATCTGCGGGCATGAACACATCCCCCCGAGGAAAGGGGGTCAGTACGAAATAATGTAGTGAGTATGTAAAACATGTAATACTGTAAAGAAGATCATAAGTAGCCAACAGATAACAGGAGACCGATATAATAATCAGAATCCAAATCCAACTGTGCCGTATACAAATAAGAGTCAGATGTGCCTTATAAAAATGAGAGTCAAGTCAAAACCATGAATGCATGTCCATATAGTCATCGTATACATATATAAACATATAACGTAATCTGGCCCTCTAGTGCGGGACTCGGTGGAATCATATCATAACCCGGCCCATACTAGGACTCGGTGAAGTCATCATCTCATCTATGCATGCATCCTACGTAAGTCGGCCCTCTAGTGAGGGACTCGGTGAACAATGCAAAGTTGTGCACGAACATAAGCCGGCCCGGGACTTGGTGGGGTGAAGTAATAATACTTAGCACGAGTAGATACCATGAGCAGCCATATGCAATTAGAAATCATCATTTGACTCTCAATAAAACCATTACTATTC
The DNA here is from genome assembly GCA_029844215.1 of Przewalskia tangutica. Taxonomy (NCBI): domain Eukaryota; kingdom Viridiplantae; phylum Streptophyta; class Magnoliopsida; order Solanales; family Solanaceae; genus Przewalskia; species Przewalskia tangutica. Next base: position 106,402,956 of record CM056730.1, read on the forward strand.
TTTTTACTGAAAAAATCATAGGCACTTTTCATAACAAATATCTTTAAGAGTTAGACTATGTAGGAATCATGTACGTCCGTCGTACTTTCATTAAATCATGCCAAAAATAAGAAAAGAAGAGTTTCACATACCTTATCGTCTAAGTCAACTCGATAAATAGGACTCGTCTCAACTAACACTTCAACATATAATAAAGGGTAACACATCCGTTAATTCTATGATTTCTAACGTAAGTTATATTGAATGACGACTCTTATTTTATAAAAATTCGGGCAGCACTTCTCCTATTTATGTGCATAACCATAACTTACAAATCAAGTCAGAAATACTAATAACACGTCATAACTTAATAATATAGCCAAAACAGTCCATATACTTGACATATACTACCATTATACATCCTTTCTCCTTACCTTCATGGAATATAATCAAAACAACAATTAAGGTGATTAATACACTTATTTATCATGTCCATCCAACCCTTTAATCATGTTAAAAAAATAGTCCATTAAAACAGCCCACACTTTAACAACAACGAGAGTGAAAAATGTGAAGCTTTTGCTACACATTTCTATACCTTAATTCATTTAAGACATGTAGTATTATTTACCATATCGTATATATAAGTTCTTAACTTATTTTTCCAACATTATAACTTGACAAAACAGTCCCTAAAATACAACACCACATTTTCAACGATTGCATGCAAGATTCGACCAATGCCCTTAATACCAAAGCTCTTTCCTTAACTCTTAAAAATTCAATTCATGTTCTAATAATTTCTTATGAACAACTACAACTTAAACATCAGGATTTCCTCTTCAATTTCAACATGCAATTAGTGACAATAATATAACAACAACACACAACTCCAATGTACACCAAAATAGCTTTAATCTCGGCTATAACAACAATATTACAACAACCACATGCATTTTCTTACTTCCATTTCCTCTTAATCTAAATTCATCTCTTAACACAAGTTTATTTCTTAATTACAACAACATGCAACTTCAATTACATCATAAGAAGAAGGATATATTACCTTAAATTGTCCAAACAGTCCCTCCTCGGAACTTCACTGTTTCATTGATTTTTCTTCACTAATTTTTCCACTTCTTAAACTCTAAAGTGACATGCATGTATTCTACCATGTTAATCCATCATCCTTACATGTTTTTCTTCCCAAAAACTTGTCCAAAAATTGGAAACTTTTTTGGCCTAAATCTCGGCAGCAGTGAGGCCGAATTACCCACTGTTTTGGGTGTTGTTTTTGGCTTCTAATTTTGGTGAATCATGTAATCTAAGAAGAGGAAACAAAACTAAAAAATTTGGTAGGGAAGAGGGGTGGTTTCGGCTGGTGGAGGGGGAGAGAATGGAGGATTTTGCTTTGAATTAGAAATGGGAGAAGATGGAGGCTATTAGGTTTAGTAAGCTTAATTAAAATCTGAAAATCAATTATTACACTTTGGTCCCTTAAATATTACATTTTGGTCCCTTATTGTCTACTTAAATCAATCCCCCAAGTAATAATTTAATCTCAGATCTCACTTCCTTTATATCCCGAAAGTTTCATAAAGCATCGTATTCTCGTTGTAGTAACTTATATACGTTACTAATCCATAACGGGCTATATATATATAAATATCATTTTCAATTTTCATTGTCACGCCCGTCGTAACCAAAATTCTCTCCTGAATCACATCCTTCATATTCTAACTTCCGTATTAGCATATATAAATATATTTTATATCTAATATTCGAATCTTACTTCCTTAATGGCGTTCTTAATTATCGTCTTAAACTTACGAGGTGTAACATATATATCGGAAAATTCTTTTGTTGTTGTTGAGTCGGTTTTATATACATTTTTAGTCCTTTTTAGTTAGTATTTTCCTCTTTTCTTTTGCGTTTAGTATAGTGGAAGGGTTGTTTTTCTTTCTTTTGAGTCACAGCGGTCCTAAAGGAGAAATTACCGAATTGAGGATGCAATGAGATGATTTTGAGGATGAAATTACACAAGCAAAGCCCAAGAAATCAACCTAAGAAGTCCCTGGAATCATGAAAGAAATCTGACGAAATCCAGACAGAAGAGGTGGAGCGTCGCGGCGCAAGAGATGAAAGGCCGGGGCGCAGGAAATGTTATCGTCGACATCGCCGCGGCGCCAACCAGCAAGGCCGCGGTGCCAATGCGGGTTTTAGCGAGAAAAATTGAATTTTAAAAGGGTAAAAAGGTCCAGAACATGGTTTTTGGAAGATATAAGCCCTAGAGATTATTCTAAGAAGGGATATCATACTTTTGGAGGCTAGGAAGGAAGACAGAGAACAATATTAGAGACTTTTATTCAAGTTCTTTTCTTTCCTTTACTTTATTTTCAGTTTATGTTGGATATTTGTAAATTGGTTCTTAGCATGACAATGTCTAGGAGCTAATTTCTTTATTAGGGTTTTCCATCGAATCAACTTGAAACTCTTTTCATAAGTTAATGCATTGTTAGTGATTCCTTATTCATCTATTTAAGATCTATTCAATTTGTTATGATTGTATGATAATTAACTGATCACTAATTGTCATAACTTATATGATTTCGAATCGAGATCTGAAAATGGAGATTTGAATATGCTAAAGTTGAATAGACATAGGTTAAAATCACGGACGAAAGTACCCCGATACTTGTGTAGTGTTTAAGGTTATTGTTCTTAATCCTCCTGTGTGGTAAAATCTATCATAGAAATATAGAAGATTTATGCATAAGGTTGAGTTTTTATATATCCTAACCGGAATATAGAACATCTTAGTTAACTTGCTATCTTAATATGAAGAAGGATCATTAGTCTTGGATTAACAAGTGAAAAAGTGAATAGTTGAGGAGATTGGAAACTCTAATTTCCTTCATAACTTTCAAAAACCCAAAGTATCATCATTAGTTATTTTCTGCACTTTGTTTAGTTTTAATTCTTAGTTAAAAACTCAAACACATGAACGTTAACCAAATAGAAATCATAGATTAGTTATTCGGTAATTGAAAATCTATGTGGACGATACTCGGTCTGACCGGGATTATTACTACATTGCGATACGTACACTTGCGTAAGCACAGAATTATCGCGAACAGTTGCTTGAAAAAAAATCTCTATAAATACAATAAGTTCTGAATTTTTTTTCCCAATCGCTATCTACAACCATATCAATTGGATTTCGATTATGGGCATTAAAAATAAAGTTATAGGTCTACTATAATCATAAGCAACAAGTAGTTGCTCGTATAAAGAATTATACCTAGTGGCTACTTCTTCGAGAATTTTTCTATAAGGTAGTCTTTTTTTATATTCTTTTTTCGTTGTATTCTATTACTTCTAAAAATAAAATTTGTAGCAAATTGTGTTTTATTAAGAATGTCTTCAAAAAGTGATAGATCATCCTTTACAACTAAGATATAAATATGACACACACATTTTATATGAAAATAATTTGGAAAAGATGGAGTTAAAAGATCTTTTAAAATTCAAATAGCATAATTATTAGAAGAGCATTATCTAATTTAATAGTCATAATTTTATCAGTTATGCCACAATAATCGCAAAATGAATAAATATTTTTTGAATAAAAGTACCAGTGTGCCTATCATCTATATATCAATACACTAAAATACATTTTTGTATAGACCATTTATAATCTATCCAATGACATGTACCGTTAAATAATCATGGTCGTTAGTACTACGGCCTATCAGACGTGATAGATACTTTATCAGGAAAATGATATAATGAATAATGTAAATATTGTTGATATTCATGTGCAAATTTAAAAACATCTCTCCTAACAGTTGATCTAGAAAAACCGTTAAAAGCATGTTTATACATATCTCTAATGTAATGAATAAAACCAGGAGAGGAAGGAAATGAAAAGGGCAAACCCTCCACCGCAACTAATTTTTCTATTGCTTTCCTATCTCTATGTTTATCGTATTTAGGGCCTACAATTCCTCCCTTTATAGGGTTAATTTGACCCTGTACCTGGTCTGAAATACTATGTGAACCTTGTCCCGATTGAGAGCGCATTGACGCACCAAACTTTGTAGCCTCGTATTCATCCCACCAAGCTTTGTGAAAGTTTTTTTACATGTATCATTAAACTTCTCGTCCCACCTTGACCTTTTCCCATTTTAAATTTATAAACATTTTTACAAATTTGACATCTAACTACTTCATTCTCTTGGTCTCTATAAAAAAAACATGCATCTAATTTTAATTTTTGTTGTGTTGGGTCTCGTCTCATACTAGGGGGAATAGAAGGTGTTTCAGTTTGAGGTGCACTAATGGGTGTGTCATCTAGATTAGTGGGTGTGTCATCTAGATTATCTTCTAAATTAAAGTCTTGTTGAGTTGCAGAAAATATCTCCTCGTCTAAATCTAATGGTATTTCAGGAAAAAAATCAGTATCAACCAAATTGTCCTGTCTAGGAATAGGATGACTAGAAGAAGTACCCCTGCCCTTGTTACCCTTATTAGAAGAAGTCTGACCCTTATCCTTAAACATACCTCTAAACCCTTTCATTTTAATTATGCAAATAAATAGTTAAAGATAATGAAATTAAGTGCGCTAATTAAAATAAAGAAACAATAATAATTTAATGAAGGAACGAATGTACCAAACGTCGACGTGTAATCGAGAGGTTGAAAATTGAAATTTTGCTCGATGGATGATCTTCAAGCTAGTTGTCAACTTCACTCCCAAATGAATAAATAAAATTGAATATTTAGTAGACAATTTATACTTGTAAATAGATAGATTGAGCTATTAGAGAGATTGTATGAAAATTTGTGAGAAAGATGAAAAGAAAATGAAGTATTTATAGTTGGGAAATTGGGTTAAAGTGTAAATATAATAACTTAGGGGTTAAAAATAAATATTAAGGGGATAGGGGGGTTGGGGGAGGGGGAGGCCAAAAATGGCCGTTGCACAACGACCGAAATATAAAATGGTCGTTGTGCAATGGTTATTTTGTGCAAAGAGGCGGGTCCGGCAGTTCGGTCAGACGCGCGTGACGAGCGAGATCCGTCCGGTTCAAATCCGTTCTCGATATTTTTTTAAATCGGACCGGGCCGACCGCCTGGGCTGGTCACCCCTATCTAGACCTCATATATGTGCACATGATGGGCAACCTCTAGTGGAACCAATTGCTATACTAGACAGAAGGATGGTAAAGAAGGGAAACAAGACTGCTACTCAAGTTCTAGTTCAATGAGCCAATCTTTTACCGGGAGGGATCGCCAGCTGGGTGGCCGCCCACCGAGTCGGGTTTCGCGAGATCGGACGGATCGGGGCGAAGAGCAGGGCGGTCGGGCGGGCGAAGTGGTCGGGTCGGCGGGACCATACCGTTCCGTCCGGTCCGTTAAGGCGGATCGGGCGGGACGGCCGAGTCAGCGGGTTTTTTTTTTTTAAATTTTTTCACTAAATTAAAAATACTAAATTACTAACAAAGTAACATTAACATATACTTGTCATATAGTCATATACATATAGTCATATACTATAATATTATAGACTTATAGTATTATAATTATAGTATTACACTCATATATATAATATAAACTATAAAGTATAAACTATAAAATATAAACTAAATAATTAAACAAAGACAAGAAGAGTGTAAAAAAAACATCCCAAGGTTGTTTTTGTGCCTCTTATATTATTAATTATTTCATTGAAATATACAAGATTCAAAATTACAACATTGTAGTGTACTGATGTTGAAAAAAATTGCAAAAGACATAGAAAAATAAAAAAATTGCAATGAAATAAATTACCAATTTGAAAATATTTTTTCTAGTTTCTTTATAATTTCTTGTGGTTCTTCGGTTGGAATTGGTATATCTTGGTCAAATTGTTCCACGTCGCTACTCATGCCTTCAGATAAAATGTCGTTGTAGTTGTCGTCTTCTTCTTCGGTAATCTCTGGTTGACCGCACCTCCTTCGCTCCGCTCGTATCCAATCTCTGAAAAGTACCGCCATCTCCAAGCTGTCTCCGACTAATGAGTGTCTGTGCTCTCCTATTTGAAATCTGCGTGCAGAAAAAGCGCTTTCAGAAGCGATTATTGAAAGTGTAGGAAATGTCTTCTCATTCTGCATTCAATATTTCAGCAAGTCTTCCTTTCCTTCTTCATTGATAACTGCTTGGTAAGGTAAATTACCCTGCAAAACAAAAACATCGAACTCGCTAATTTGGTTAGCACTGTTACCATCACACATTCTATTTCTGAGGCTTTCAATAGAAGTAATACTAGCCACAGAAACAACATGTCTTTTTTTAGGCTGTGTTGAAGAAGAAGATGGTACAAAAGTCGGTTGGTTACTAGCACTTTCTTGCTGGTAATGCCGATATACTTTTTTGCATTCATCTTCTACGCTATTCAACACTTCTTCTAGCGTTAGTTCAATAGGTGGCTCAACATTTAAATTTTTGGGAGTTGGAGGTGGTAGTACGTCCATACAGGTATAAATATTTTCAATAAGACTTTTACAACCCTCTACTTTAATAGTCGGGTTTAATACTGACCAATAATATAAATAGGGAATAGGAATAAAATATTTCTTTAATTTCATAAACATTTTTAATAGTGCCTTATAAGGTGTTTTTCCATATATTCTTTAAGAAGTAAAAATATTATAGCTATATAAAACAACATAGTTGAAATAGTAGGATAATATAAAGTAGAAAATTCTTTTGTTGCTCGTTGAAAATTTTCTAGAAATGCAATAAGTTCTCTAATTTTGTCCCAATCATTATCCACAATCATATCATTTGGATTTTGATTATGGGCGTTAAAAAATAAAGTGATAGGTTTTCTATAGTCATAAGCAACAACTAGTTGGTCATATAAAGAATTCCACCTCGTTGGTACTTCTTCTGAATTTTTCAGAAGATAGTCCACAATCGTGACAAGTTTTTATATTCGTTTCTCTGTTGAATTCTATTATTTTTAAAAATAAAGTGTATAGCAAATTGTATTTTTCAAGAATATCTTGAAAAGTGAAAGACCATCCTTTACAACTAAGTTATAAATATGGCATACATTTGATATGAAAATGTTTTGGAAAAGACGGAGTTAAAACATCTCTTAAAATACTAATAGCAGAATTGTTAGAAGATGCATTATCTAATGTAATACTCATAACTTTATCAGTTATTCCGTAATAATCGCAGACTGAATAAATATTTTCTGAAATAAACTCACCAGTGTGTCTACTATCTATACATCTATATGCTAAAATACGTTTTTGCATAGACCATTTATAATCTATCCAATGACAGGTTACCGTTAAATAATCATGGTCGTTAGTACTACGACCTATATCAGAAGTTAGAGCGACTTTGCAATTTAAATGATATAATGCATAACGTAAATATCGCTGACATTCATGCAAATTTAAATACATCTCTTTTAACAATTGATCTAGAAAACCTTTATAAGCAGGATTATACATATCTCTAATATAATGAATAAAACCAGGAGATTCAGGAAATGAAAAAGGCAACCCTCCACAGCAACTAATTTTGCTAGTGCTTCCCTATCTTTATGCTTATCGTATTTAGGGCCTACAACTCCCCCCGTCATAGGGTTAATTTGACCATGTACTTTGTCCGGAACAGTATGTGAACCTTGTCCCGATTGAGAAGACGCTTGCTCACCATTTTTTTCAATCATGTATTGGGCATGCAAGGCTTTGTGTTTTTGCAATAGGTGTCTTCCTAAACCCCCCGTCCCACCATGACCTTGTCCAGTTTTAAAAGAATAAACATTTTTACAAGTTTTACATACAGCTACTTGATTGATGCGTCCTGTCAAAATATTTCCATACAACTGATTTTAATGGTCGTTTTGTCGGACCTCGTCTCATAGTAGGGGGGATAGGAGGCATTTCACTAGTGGGTGTATCATCATCTTCATTAGTAGGTGTATCATCATCTTCATTAGTAGGTGTATCATCATCTAGAGTGTCATCTAAATTAAAATCTTCTTTAATTTGAGGATAATCATTTGTGTCAAGATCATATGGTATTTCAGGAAACAGTTCAGGATCTATAAAATCATCTTGTCTAGGAATAGCTGGAACATGAATACTAGAAGAAGTACCCTTGCTCATTACGCCTACTACTAGAAGTACCCTTGCCAAAAACACTTTTAACTCTTTTCATGGTAATAAATAGTTAAAGACTTAAAGATAATGAAATTAAATGTGCTAAATGAAATAAAAACAAAATAATAATTTAATGAGAGAACGAATGTACCAAACGCCGACGTAGAGTCGACGTGTAATCGAGAGGTTGAAAATTGAAACTTTGCTCGATAGATAATCCTCAAGCTAGTTGCCAACTTCACTCCCAATTCTCAAATTAATAAATAGATTGAATATGTAGTAGACAATGTTGTATAGAGAATAGAGATCGATTGATTGAGAGATTAGAGAGTAGAAAGATTTATGAAAATAATAAGAAGAGGAAATGAGGTATTTATAGTTGAAAATTTGGGTTAAAGTGTAAATATAATAACTTAGGGGTTAAAAATAAATATAAAGGGGTAGGGGTAGGGGTTGGGGAGGAGGCTAAAATGGTCGTTGTCTAACTGGCCAAAATGTAAAACGCCGTTAGACAACGCTATTTTCTCGCAGCGGTCGGATCAAGGATCATGGTCGGGCCTGGCGGGGTCGGAGCGGGCGGGACCATACCCTGTCCCTCCCCGGTTCAAGCCCCGATCCCGCTTATTTTTTTTTTTTACCGGGGTCGGGTCGGGACCGGGACGTGGTCGGGTCGGGTCGGCCCGGCCCACTGGCCAGCCCTAGAGGAAGCTACATGGAAGGTATCAATTCATCAAATCACAACTTTCAGCTTTTAAGGATGATCAGGGAGCATGAAGAAACTTGAGGACATCAAAGGATGGGTTGTCACAAATGCATATTGTGACTACTTTAGTTTAAGTTTCAATAACTCTATTTTAGTCCTTTAAGTTTTTAAGTTGTAGTTTGTTTGCTTTGCATATTAGTCCCTTAAGCTAGTTATGAGTAAGCTAGCTTAACTCTCAAATCTTTCAACTCAATTATGAAGAAGTATATATAGTTATAGAAAAAATTCACTAGATTTCTGGATTTTGTAGGAGACCAGTATGTTTTTGAATTCTGAAACAGAATTTGAGATGCACTAGGTTTTTTTTGTTTGTTTCATCAGTTAGCTATTGTAACTAGTTTTAGGCTACAGAATGTGTAATAGGTTTTTGGGCTACGCGGTTGTAACATGGGTAAGCAGAACGACTCAGACACTCAGTCTTAGGTAAAGTTCCCTATAATTTGTGCTAATGGATTGACATATGCTACCGAGCCTAAAAGTTCATCACAACCTCTCCGAATTTTTACTCAATTCATTTATCATATTTTGAGTAAAATAGAACGTTTATCACAAACAAAAAAAAAAAGTATCACAAAAAATAAATCATAAGGAATATTTTAATCTCGTGTTAGCAATACTAGGCAAAAGTCTACTTAAGAATAGGGCTGGCCAGTGGGCCGGGCCGACCCGACCCCGTCCCGGTCCCGACCCGATCCCGACCCCGACACGACACCGGTATTAAAAAATAAAAAAGCGGGCGGGGGCTCGAATCAGGCGGACAGTATGGTCCCGAGCCCGACTCGATCCCGCCCCGACCCGCCCGCCCCAAATCCCGATTCGACCCTTTGCACAAAATAGCCGTTGTCCACCTACCATGTTACAGTTTGTCATTGACAACGGCCATTTTAGGCCTCCCTCCCCAACCCCTACCCCTTTATATTTATCTTTAACCCCTATAAATACCTCATTCCTCTTCTTATTATTTTCACAAATCTTTCTACTCTCTAATCTCTCAATCAATCTCTAATTCTCTATACAACATTGTCTACATATTCAATCTATTTATTAATTTGAGAATTGGGAGTGAAGTTGGCAACTAGCGAGGATTATCTATCGAGCAAAGTTTCAATTTTCAACCTTCGACACACGCCGACTCTACGTCGGCTTGGTACATTCGTTCTCTCATTAAATTATTATTTTGTCTTTATTTCATTTAGCACATTTAATTTCATTATCTTTAACTATTTATTAGCATAATTAAAATGAAAGGACTAAGAGGTACGTTGGGTAAGGTGTGGTCGCTTCTTCTAGTAGGGGTGTAACAAGGGCAAGTGGTACTTCTTCTAGTATTCTGCTCAGCTTATTCCTAGACAAGATGATTTTATAGATCCCGAAATGTTTCTGAAATACCATATGATCTTGACACAAATGATTATCCCGAAATTGAAGAAGATTTTAATTTAGATGACACTCTAGTTGATGATACACCTATTAATGAAGATGATGATACACCCACTAGTGAAATGTCTCATATCCCCTACTATGAGACGCAGGTCAGAAAACGACCATTAAAATCGGTTGTATGGAAATATTTTGACAGGACGTAGTCACGTAGCTAATCAAGTAAATTGTATGTAAAACTTGTAAAAATGTTTATTCTTTTAAAGCTGACAAGGTCATGGTGGGACGGGGTTTAGGAAGACACATTGCAAAAACACAAAGCCTTGCATGCCCAATACATGATTGAAAAAATCGTGAGCAAACGCCTCTCAATCGGGACAAGGTTCACATACCATCGTCCCGAGAAAGTATGTGGTCAAATTAACCCTATGACGTGGAGTCAGAGGCTCTAAATATGATAAACATAAAGATAGGGAAGCACTAGCAAAATTAGTTGTTGTGGAGGGTTTGCCTTTTTCATTTCTGAATCTCCCGATTTTATTCATTATATTAGAGATATGTATAATCCTGCTTATAAAGGTTTTCCTAGATCAATTAAAAGAGATGTATTTAAATTTGCACATGAATATCAACGATTTACGTTATGCATTATATCATTTAAATTGCAAAGTTGTTTTAACTTCGATATAGTCGTAGTAGTACTAACACCATGATTATTTAACAGAACTTTGTCATTGGATAGATTATAAATGGTCTATGCAAAAACGATTTTTAGCATATAGATATATAGATAGTAGTACAATTGGTGAGTTTATTTCGAAAATATTTATTCAATGCCGATTATTACTAATAACCGATAAAGTTATGAGTATTACATTAGATAATGCATCTTCTAACAATTCGCTATTAGTATTTTAAGAAATGTTTTAACTCCGTCTTTTCCAAAATATTTTCATATCAAATGTCGTGCCATATTTATAACTTAGTTGTAAAGGATGGTCTTTCACTTTTTCAAGATATTCTTGAAAAATACAATTTGCTATACACTTTATTTTTAAAAATAATAGAATTCAACAAAGAAAAGAATATAAAAACTTGCCACGATTGTGGACTATCTTACGTAAAAATTCAGAAGTACCAACTAGGTGGAATTCTTTATATGACCAACTAGTTGTTGCGTATGACTATAGAAAACCTATTACTTTATTTTTAACGCCATAATCAAAATCCAAATGATATGATTGTGATACCGATTGGGAGAAAATTAGAGAACTTATTGTATTTTTAGAAAATTTTCAACGAGCAACAAAAGAATTTTCTACTTTATATTATCCTACTATTTCAACTATGTTGTTTTATATAGCTATAATATTTTTACTTCTTAAAGAATATATGGAAAAACCGCTTATCTGCAGCCTATTAAAAAATGTTTATGAAATTAAAAAATATTTTATTCCTATTCCCTATTTATATTATTGGTCTTTGTATTAAACCCGACTATTAAAGTAGAGGGTTGTAAAAGTCTTATTGAAAATATATATAATCAGATGGACGCACTACCACCTCCAACTCCCAAAAATTTAAATGTTGAACCACCTATTGAACTAACGCTAGAAGAAGTGTTGAATAGCGTAGAAGATGAATGCAAAAGTATATCAAGACCAAAGAAGAAAGTGCTAGTAACCAACCGACTTTTGTATCATCTTCTTCTTCAACACAACCTAAAAAGACAAGCTTCGTGGCTAGGCCTAATATTAATTCTATTGAAAGCCTCGTAAATAAAATGTGCGGTAGCAGTGCTAACCAAATTAGTGAGTTCGATGTTTTTGTTTTGCAGGTAATTTACCTTACCAAGCAGCTTATCAATGAAGGCGAAGGAAGACTTGTGAAATATCGAGCCGAATGAGAAGACATTTCCGACACTTTCAATGATGGCGAGATATTTTGAACATCTGCGCCATCGCTTCGAAGCGCTTTTTCGCAGCAGATTTCAAATATGAGCACAGACACTCATTAGCCTGAGACTTGGAGATGGCGGTACTATTCGAGATCGATACGAAGTGAGCGAAGCGAGGCGCACAACCGCAGATTAACGGGTTAAGATGACGACAACTACAACGCGACATTTTATCTCAAGGCATGAGTAGCGACGTGGAACAATTTGATCAAGATATACCAATTCCAACCAAGAACCACAAGAAATTATAAAGAAATTAGAAAAATATTTTCAAATTGGTAATTTATTTCATTGCAATTTTTAAATTTTTCTATGTCTTTCACTCTTTTGCAATTTTTTCAACAACAAGATAATTACAATGTAATTTTGAATCTTGTATATTTGATATTTCAATGAAATTAATAATATAAAACAAATGACCTTGGGATGTTTTTTACACTATTCTTGCCTTTGTTTAATTATTTAGTTTATAACTTTATACTTTATACTTTATAGTTTATAGTTTATACTTTATAAATATATTATATATATGAGTATAATACTATAATACTATAATTATAAATTATAATACTATAAGTCTATAATATTATAGTATATGTATATGACATTATGACTATATGACAAGTATATATTAATGTTACTTTGTTAGTACTTAGTAATTTATTATTTTTAATTTAGTGAAAAAATTTTAAAAAAAAAAAAAAAAAAAAAAAACCCGCCAACCCGACAGGCCCCGACTTACTCAACGGACCGGATCGGACGGGACATGGTATGGTCCCGCCCGACCCGACCCTCCAGTGCCCGCCCACTCGACCCGCCCTTTCTCCGCCCCGACCCCGCCCCGACCCCGCCAAACCCGACCCCGGTGGGCCCGTCCCGGCCCACTGGCCAGCCTTACTTAAGAACAACAAATTTAAAGCTTCCCCTTTTTCCCTTGGTGGAGGTTTGCAGAACTTCCATCGAAATCTTTCTAAAAAGATTTAAATTATATACATTAGCAATAAAGATTATTTCTAATGATATCAGTATAATTTAATTTATTATAATGTGTTACTTAATATATTTAACAGATCACCAGTTGATATTTATCAAAAAAAAATATAGTATGTAATAACATCACAAATAATTTGATTGTGTAATATATTTTACACTATTAATGTGTCGAATTTGAACTCCTTAAATTAAGGATGATCTTTATCGTCCGGAAAAAGTTGTCCTTCACAACGCTTGTGCACTTTAGGTAACACTTGATTTTATCAAGATCAAGACGTCTGAGTTTGAGCTCACAATTAAGTATTAAAATGTTGTATTAAGATCTGAATACTAAATAATTAAGTTTATTTATTTTCTCAACATTTTAATATATACAACTTGTGTATATTTAAAAATTAGTAAATATAAATTTAAATAAAATATTTATTAATTTAATATTTCAACAAAATACTTTTAAAAAATTATTTGGCAGTAGGGGATAGTGATAACTAACGGTGATGGTTGTGGGTGGTGGTTAATGTTGGCTGATAATGGGTAATAACTAGTGGTGAAGATGGTTGTGATAGTTAGCCATTGATAATTGTGGTGGATGATAATGATACTAATGATGATGGCGGCTCATAGCGGTGTTTGGCAGTACACCGTATGACAAGTAATGGTGATTGTTAGCAGTGATTTGTGGTTATTGTAATGGTGATTAGTGATGGTGATCATAAATGGTATCTAACGATGGTAAAATAACTAATTGTGGTGATTAGCAGAGGTGGTAGTTGTAGTCGAGCATGGTGGTTGTGGATGATAGTTGTGGTGGATGATAATGATACTAATGATGATGGTGGCTCATAGCGGTGTTTGGTAGTACACCGTATGACAAGTAATGGTGATTGTTAGCAGTGATTTGTGATTGTTGTAATGGTGATTAGTGGTGATGATCATAAATGGTATCTAACGATGGTAAAATAACTAATTGTGGTGATTAGCAGAGGTGGTAGTTGTAGTCGAGCATGGTGGTTGTGGATGATAGTTGTTGATAATGGTGCACAATGACAATAGTTAATAATGGTGAGAGCGGCAATGATTGTGGTTAATTGTGAAAATAAATAAACTAGTGGTGTGCCATTTTTGCGATAATTTAAATGGATAACATCTTAATGATATTAAAGCTTTGTTATAAGTCTTAATCATTTAAATTTATTGAAGCTTCTTAAGTGATTATAAAACTAAAAAAGAATATACTTGATGATTAAAATCTGAACAATTGAGATTCAAACTTAAAAAGCAAATGCAATACACAATTGATGACTGGAATGATTAAGATTCAGTCCTTCGCTGGCAGCAAACGAAAGAGACGTGAGTAACTATTGGTATACAGTGTCCTCTTCATCGTTCCCTTCAATGAATGCCTATACTTGGGTGGATGGGAACAAAGCAAATATGATGGATTCACGAAAATGGGTGAGAATTAGTTGTTCCTCAGACAAATTAATGCCAAGCCTTAAGAGAAACATCCATCTGACCTTTTTTGGCAAACAGTTCATACAAACTGGGTACATACTTGCCCACACCGAATGTTTATGCCAAATAATGAATGCATAATATGTATTCAGGAAGAAACAGTTACTCAGGAAGCCTGTCCCAAGTTCAAAAGTTGGAACCTCAAATTTATTAACCTTCATTAACATAAACACGCTATAAGAAATAAATGGCTATAAGCTTGGAAATTTCTGTTTCTTGCTGTAATATTTCCACTTGGGAGATTCACATTATTTTGTGGAATATGCCACCTTGAGAGGCACGCTGCACCGACGGAAGTACAGAACAATCAAAGTCATCACAAGAATGATGAATTAAAAGCACGTTGCAGCATGAATCATCTCAAGAATGCAAGAGATATAAGTGGTTTTGAAATTAGGTCAGCTTTGCAAGGACAGCATCCGTGATTTCTTGGGTGGTGCAATCTCCACCAAGATCTTTCGTCATGTATTTACCTTCGGCAATCACACGCTTCACTGCAGTCTCTAGTCTATCTGCAAATGAAGGAAACTGCAGATGTCTCAACATCATGGCTGATGAAAGAAACAAGGCAACTGGATTTGCCTTCTTTTGCTCTAGTATCTTCTCATTTCCTACATTTCCTGCTGAAGCACCTTGCTCAAACACAGCATGGTCAGCGCCCACGTTTCCTGAAGCACAAGAAGCCAGTCTCTTCAGTCATATAATAAACATATTATCATTTAGACCTTCTTCAAGCTTTAAAGCAGCTCAAAAGATGAATGATCTATTTCATATCAAAATCAGCCAGATAATCCTACAGAGTAGAGGAGATGAATGATGTAGGAAAAACAACAATTGAACTATCACTTCTATGTTACCTCCTGGCATAACCCCTGTGCCTCCAGCAATACCAGCTGCTGTATTTGCCACCAGATTTCCATAGAGATTAGGGGTGACCTGTGATATAACAACTTCAAGTTCATATCCAGACTGGAATATTTAGTGAAAACCTAAATGCCAAGAAAAAAAACACGTTGAACAGAAGAATACAACAGTAGGTTCCTATCGTACAGCAGTACAGTACAGGATTACAAAACCCATTTTTTGTCAACTTCCATACTTGTTAAATTCCAACAAGACGAAAGTGCCGCTTTTATTTCCCATTTCAGCACTCTAAAGTATGAACTTTGTCTTTCTGTTTGCTGAAACTCTCCATCCTCACATCACCTCTAAACCGTTTTAGTATCAAGAAAAAGACAAAGAAAATGATATAAATGCTAAAAGGTAAACACAGCAATGTAGTTTTAGTAGTCTAACATTTGATGCTAATCTAGAAACCACCGGGGTCCTACACTCCGACTTGTATGAGAAGTTTTTTAGCTCTCTATCCCTGCCCCACTCCCCACCCCAAAGAAAACATCCTTTTTGTCAGGATTAAAATAAATGTTCCAGAAAGAGAAGAAATTGAGTACAGGTTTAACATCATGCAGCAAAACCCACCATGTCAGCAATCAAATACCAAAGAAAAAAACAATCAAGAACCAAAAAATAGAAAGGAGTAATTGGGCAAAATTGTACCATAACATCAAATTGCTCAGGTTTTGATACAAGTTGCATGCAACAGTTGTCCACAATGATCTCATTGTACTTGATCCCAGGGTATTTGCTAGCAACCTCGCGACAAGACTCTAAAAACAAACCATCTGCAAGTTTCATAATGTTTGCTTTGTGCACAGCAGTCACTACCTTGCGATTGTTGAGGTATGCATATTCAAAGGCATATTTAGCAATTCGTTCTGAGCAAAACTTTGTCATCACCTAGAAAATTCACATAAAAATCAAAACAATAAGAATATGCAAGAAAAAGTTGTCGGAGGACTCTTAAAGTTGAAATGGAAGAGGAGAATGATAGTATAAAGAACTTGAGAAGAAATAATCCTGCCTTACAGGAGTGGTTAATATTTATCCTAAAAAGGAAAGAAGCGAAGAGGAAACTGGCACATAATGTCCTAGGGCTAAAATGCCCCAGCGGAACTAAAAATAGAATGAGAGAGTAAGAAACTCTTGAGCACACAGGAAAACAAAAGACATAGGTTCCACGAATGAGTACTCTGCAAAAATGTAACTTCTGATTGGAAATGCAAGAAAAAAAGAGTAATAAAATGTGCCAGCTTGAAAATTGCAATAGTGAGACAAACAAAGTTTGGATTTAAATATTGCAACACGAGCTAGGTCCTGATCTAAAAATGCTACTAGTTACAGGAAGTGACGCAATCGATTTAGAAGAAATATCAAGGTGAGAGGAAAGAAGAAAGGTCACACCAGATATTAGGTAAAAGGACTGTAACGGTTGATATGTACATCAATATTAAATTCAAATGTGTAATTAAGTTGTGATGCAAACTACTTAAAAAGCTGGGTTGTTATCTGGTTTAGATAAATATCATTTATATAATCTTAGCATATGATATACTTGAACTAGTTCTTTTCATTACAACACATACTATTTTCACAGGTGTCCTGTCCAGAATATGTTAGGCGCTGGTTAGAGACAAAAAAAAAAGTAATATGATGGCCCCAAACATAGAACTTTTGATTAAAAAAGGCTGAAATGGGAGTATGTTCGGAAGATAAAGTGGGAAAAGAAACTCTTGAAGAATAACAGAGAAACTCACTGAGGTTGTTCATACATTAGGGCACAAAAAACAAGAAAGAAATACAATAGAACTATACACTTCTTGACAATGAATTGTACGTAACGGACAAAAAAAATCTGAGAACATAACGAACAAAATTATTTGAGCATATCTAACAGGAGATTGACACATTATTAAGAAAGACGAAACACTTGCATTTCCCATAAGATCTTTTTTTGGTGTCCGGGCAATTCAACGGGATACCTGCTACCTCCCATCAGTAACATGTACCAGTTCACTCGGTCCATCAAGGCTAGCACAGATGGAAAGAAATCACCTAGTGTTTGTCTCAACTGGGATCTGAACATGAGACCTCATGGTGCTCAACTCAACCCACTTCATTGACCACTAGTGCACAATTACTTCGCCGCAAAGTAACATTCAGAGAAGGAACAAAGTATTTTGGTGAAGAAGAATAAGAAGAATAAGAAGAAAATAGAAGCAAGAAAGGGGAAGAAAGAAAATATGAAAAGCTATTAGCCTATTACTTTCTTTATTTTCCTTTTAATTCATAGAGTTGTCTATCGAACTTTCAAAATTTACTCATACAAAGAAGCACATGACAAACTTTCCCATGCACTTTCAAACAGAATTTAACCGGAGAGGCAGGTTGCTACTTATTCATTAGTTAAAAGGGTTAAATAACAAAAAAAACATACTCCCCGTCTTACAATATACATGACACTTTTAAATTTGGATGTTTCGAAATGTTCGACACCATTCATTCTTTATACAAATATCAACTATTAAGAGTTCAAATCCATTAAGCTATTTAAACTTTAAACTCTGACCTGTTATTTTCTCCATCACACTAACTTTCAACCATTACTTCAATAGTTTTTTCCTACAAAATACATTGACGGCCCCCAAACTTGGCACCTGATCTTGAGGTCATACCTATTGAACACCTTAAGTTGTCAAACGTGTGTATTAAATAGGTAATGCTGACATGGAATAACGTATGTTCTCCACTTCTTTTGAGCCCGTAGAGTGACTTAAGTTTTAATTTTTTTAACAACTTTTACAGGTGTGAAGTGGATACAAAGATAGGCATCAGAATAAGTAACATCAAAAACCAACTATTTCATTTTTAATCTTCTTTCTTCCTCCTTTCTTCTCTTATCTGCCATCCAAAGACTCAATCCATGGCAGCCCTCTTCTTCTGTCCATTCTTGGCCATTTCCCTTACATTTTTCTTCACCTCTAACAATACATTTCATTTTCCACTCCCTTGAAATACACCCTCAGGAAAAAAAACATTACATTTATACCCGTACAAGTCTATCACTCATTCACCCCAAAAGAGACCCATCATAGATATCACGCCCTTCTATCTATTTTTTTTCAAACATGCTCTCTGTTCAAAAAGAAAAACCCAGATTGGAATCTCTATTTTAATAAACCCAACCACAAGACAGCAATTTCTTAGTTTTCTCTAGTTTTAAGAGACTATTTTTTATGTTTCTTTTTCACGTTAATCATAACCCAGTTAAGCTCTCCGCTAAAAACGATGGCAGAAACATGGAGATTGCTGCTGCTCCATTTTCTGAGCTAGTTGTTGGCCTTGATTAACTTTGTGGTGTCTGTTCAAATTACTAAGCACGAATAACCCACTTGTGGTGTCTGTTCAATTGTTGTAATATGGTTGGTTGCTTGTCTGTGATTGTTTTGTGGTTATATGTCATTTTAGCTGGCAGTGAGTGAGAATTAGAGATGAGGAAGGTGCTGGAATATTTTTTTTCAAAAAAGGCTTGTACAAAATGGTGGAAAATGGAGGACTAGAAGAGAAGGTTAAAAGAGGGGAAGAATATTTGGCACACAAATAGAATATGCACAAGAATAGGAAACCCCCAGAAGAAGATGTAAATAAATATATGTATGCCACTCTCGGTTGCATGGGGTAAAGAACTTGGAAGAAGAGGGGGCGAAATGGAAGACACGGGAAAAAAGAAAGTAAAGTTGGAATACCCACGTTCATTCTTTCATTTCTTCTCTTGACACTTCACTGCATTTAAACTACACGAGGCTGGCTTTTTTGGACTAATTGCTGGCTACGTGTTCAATGGACACATATTTGACGGCTTAAAGTGTTCAATACGACCCAAGATAAGGTACCAGAATGCAATATTATGCCAAGTTTGAGGGGCTGTCGATGTAATTGGACTATCATAGATATGCCAAAATAAAATCTTAAACTCCATGTCCACCATCATATAACATGAAATAAACGAACTATATAGTTTAAGGAGAAGTTGCCACAAAAACCAGTTAGGGCCTCCATGACACTTTCCTTTTTTATTAACAACATTTGTGGATAAATATGACTCAAATAGATTTAAAAAAACTAATGTTTCATTTAATTTAATATCATAAAAGTACACCTCATGGTTCTATTATGTTTAGATATCACCAGAATTGGTTTAAGTATGGCAATACACAGTTTGGAGGTTGAAAGGTAGATGAGGAGAGGAGAGACTTGAGATGATATATGGAGAAATCATATTACAGCCACCTACTTAATGGAGGTGACTCAAGAGTCAAGACCCATTTTTTTAGAATGTAAATAGCTAGTATATTGAAAAGCAGAAATTGCCCAGCACCAAGCTGGTGTTAAGCCTATACAAGTATCAGGAGACCTTCCAAACAACCAACATGGAAGGATTTCTGCAGTGAAAAACCTATGGTTGCAGGGAATCAATAAAAAGTAACATACCATCTTCATTCTTTACATCCTGAAGATTACACCAAAAAGCCAAAAGCCCTAAACAATTGAAATTAAGCTGCTGTACACTAACTGACTTATCTTCTAAAGACCATTATGGATCTAAGAGCAGTAGAAAGAGTGGTGTCCATCATGGTGTGCGAGTGTGACGTTGAATACCAGTATTTTATTTAGTACTGTTGCTTATGTTTTACTAGTTGGTGTTGCTTATGTAAGCAACAAGAGGAGAACTACCTTCTACTACGCTGAAATTTCATTATGGAGTTTATGGCTTCAACACATCTCATTTTTAACATTCAATCGGAGCTCCCCAGTATTTTGATAGAGAGACAACAAGTTGGAAGATAAACAATTCCAGGAGCTAGAAGAAAAAAAGAGAGATTTGGAAGACTGAACCTTTTTGTGTGTTTTTGGTAAATATGGAGAAAAAGAAATAACAGAACATTTGAAGGGATCAAGAACACCTAGTTGCGAGTTACAAGCTCTCTTTATTCCAGTTTCACAAATAAGAAGCCAGCTGGGATGCAGAAGTTGTACAAATAAGTTGTCTATAAGTTTCTATTATCCCCACTTCTCATTTTCTCCAAAGGTGCGTAAACTTCTCAAGATCACCATAACAAAATAGGTCTTATCACCTAGTTTCCTTGCTTGCATCTTTACAAGTGCAAGAAAGTTTATCCACAAAAAATGGGATGATCACAAGCAGTGTTTGAATAATATCAGAACAATATTGTCTTCCTTGGTCAACAAACTACATCAAATTATTCAACATATCAGGCAGGTAGAGTTCACAGCCATCTTGCCCATGCAAAGTTATGACTCTCTAAGTTCCACAACCATCCCCGTGGTCAGGCACTCTTGACTGAGCAACCATAGTTAATAGTTTAGAATTAGGACAAATAAAGTGTTGAACTCTAGAGGCCTAGTTATTTTGAATTTTATTTTCACTGAGAATCTATAATGACTGTTAAGTGTTTTCTCCTAGCTTGTGATAAGAGTCAATGTGACGATTTGGCAGGGGTGAGCAGAATTATTTGATCAGATACCATCAGAATGGTGTTTACTATCAATTTGCAGTAAAAAACAAATCAATTATGTGTGCGAACAGTAGCATAATAGTGCATTTTTCTCTGATTTCTTCATTGCAGAAGGACCTACAACTAAAGTATATGGGCCATCAACAGAAATTTGTGCTAGCTCGATAAGCACTTTGGTCTCCATCCTAAATGGTAAAATACAGTTCCTATTGTTGCAGGACTATCAGGACCAGATGCTTAGCACTGTTTATACATTATTGGAAACTCTTTAAGGTCTCTGTAGACTTTTCCTTCAACATCTTTTAGAAAGATCTTGATATGATAATGAGTTGTATTCAACCATGGATGTCCATTTAAGTTTATCTAATAGGGTAATAAACAGTATGATAAAATACACTCTTTGGGCAAGGCCAAACCTTAGCAAGTTTGGTGCTAAAATCAGCTGGTATACAATTTAAGATCCTACTAATAATGGGGATTTCTCTTAAAATCCAGGAGGAGCAGAATTGACCTAAATCCAGAATGATTCTGGCTATCACACGACAAGGTCACAAAGATAGGCTTTGGGCTAGATGGGTCTAAATCTTGTTCAAAGACAAGGGTATGCTCCTCCAATTTCCCTAAGTAATTTGCATTTTTGTGTCAATAAAATAACTTCAGATTACAGGAAATAAATGTAAGGCAATTCTTATGATCCTCAACATTCAGTTGCATTAATTTACTTTAAAATCCAGTTGAAACCTTCTAGATTTATGTTCTTTTTGGTCTTCAATGAGTCCAAGCCTCTAATTGCTCCATTCTCATGTCATTTCCATTTGATCTATATGTCTCTGCTTAAAATATAACATAGCACAAAAAACCTTCTGGTTTGTGTGAGGAAAAATCACTACTTGATATTCGATGCCTATTACTCGAAAGATAAAAATCCTACACAGAGATTACACAATTGGACTAAAGCCAAACAACCATTGATAGAAGCTAACTGCCATAGATGTGTAATTCAGAATAAACAAGTACTAATATAGGTAAAATGAAGAGTACCTTCAAGCTCTCTACGACACCGGGAACAACCTCATGCTCCAACCCCGAATACTCACCCTCAGTATTCTCCCTAATAACAACAATATCAACGTTCTCATGGCGTGTAGGAAGACCTTTCAAATTAAAGCAATGAACAAGCGAAGCATATAGATCAAGCTCTTTCCTTAACTGAACATTGAGAGAACTAACACCACCACCAACCGGAGTCTTCAATCCTCCTTTTAAACACACCTTATTCTTCCGGATCGATTCCATCACCTCCGGAGGCACACTCTTCATATCACCATGAACATCATAACGCTCGAAGTATACCGGAGCGTGCATCGCCTCCATGACTTGTTCGACTGCTCCGGTGACGAGAGGTCCGATCCCGTCACCGGGTATGAGTGTGACGGCGCGTGGTGTGCCGTCTCCGGGTCGGGGCATGTAGGTGACGGATCGGGTGGGTGTTAGAGAATGGGCGGCATTAGATGGGGATTTGAGGAGGTGCTTGAGGAGAGGTAGGGTTCGTTTGGCCATTGGTTGGGAAATGGATCGATGGAGGTGTGGTTTGACTATTTGATTATTGGGGCATTGAAGAGATGGGTTCAGGCTCAGGGTATTCAAAAAGGGAGAGCAAAAAGGAAAGTAGGAGGAAAAGAGGAAGGTGGAACTAATAAAGGTTGTTATATTAAGGCAGATGTCTGACGAAAAATAATACGCTGCGTTTGGTGGCGTTTCAGCATCAGACTTTATTTCTAATAAATCAACTGTTATTTTTAGACTCATCTAAAGTGGTCTCCCAGATCCATTAAAAAAATACACTTTATTATATATTAATACTCTAATATCGTCCATTATATATTAATACAGTTCGATCCAATACAGTACAGTTCAATGAAATTAGTGCAGTCCAATGTGACGTACTAAACGAGCCCATAGGGTGTATACCGGTTCAAAATCGGATAAGACCGGACCGGAATCGAGAATCTTCATTTTTTTGGACCTAGACCGGACCTGAATTATTCCGGTCCGGATCTGAAAAATCCGGTCCGGTTCGGGTTTTGGGCCGGTTAAACTTGTTTTTTTTAAATGTAATTTTTAATTTATTTTTATTTATAAATTTTTAATAATATGTTCGTTTATCAATCTCATTAAATATATTTGTTTTTTTCCTTATCCTTCAATATATTTTATTTGAATAGGTTATCGACACTAATCTTTCAGATCCAACAACATACAGCAGGTAGGTGTGAGTTGCACCGAAATTCTATATTATTTTGTAATCAAATTGACTTGACATTCTCAAATAAAACTTGACAATCGTCATGCTCCACTTGCCATTAAATCACACCAACGAGTCCACAAAAACGACAGCATCATCCATATCATCATATTGCACATCTAGTCATAAAGACAAAAAATAGATAAATAATGTCAAACATTAGAAATTATAAGTTTAAAAAAAATTATAAGAGTTATAAAAATAACATTACCTTTCTCAAATTCCTCCAAATCTTTCAAATTTTCTTCTACATCTAATTAGAAGAGTTATAAAAATTAACATTACCTAGAATGTTTTTAAAAATATATATATAATAATATGGAACCAGTCCATTCCGGTCCGGACCAGATCATTCGGTCCGGACCAGATCATTCCGGTTTTTATCCGGTCCGGTCTAAAAATGTACACCCCTAGGTAGAAGGTTGACTACTTAACGGCAGTAAGGTTTCAAAATATAATAGAAACCTGGACTCGACTTGGACAATTCTCACGCTATAAATTAGCTTTTGGGGTTGAGTTAGGCTCAAGATTCATTCTTTATATGGTATCTGATGCGCGATTTATGCACACACTAAACGCAAGTGCACGTGTCGTGACAAGTAACATAGTCTAGAAGACCGAGTTATCGTCCTCGGGGATTAGTGTCCAATTACAACCTCTATTCTGTAGTATCTATTTGGTAACCGGTAATTTGATGAATTGTTTATAGCTATGATTATATATGCTAACTAAATTACTTTATTTTACTTCAGATATGGTGTAAATAGGGCTTCCAAATCTCCTCAACTATCCGCTCGATTTACTCGTTAATGCAAATAATTATGGTTCTTCATCTATTTTGAGATAGCAGGTTAACTAAGCCGTTTTATACTCCTGTTAAGGTAATATAAACACTCAATCCTAATGTAGAACTCTTCTATCTTTCGATGACAAGATTGACTACAAAGGAGGATTAAGAACAATAACCTATCAAACTACACAAGTATCGGGATACTTTCGTCCACGATTTAAACCTATGTTTATTCAACTATAGCATATTCACAATCTCCCCTTTCGGATTTCGATTAGAAATCATACAAGTTATGATAATTAGTGATCAATTAATTACCAAGCAATCAAAATAAATATTGAATAAATCTCAACAATAATAAGAAGAAACCAAAACATGCATTAATTCATAAGAGCGAGGTTCAAGCGATTCGACATGGAAAGCCCTAAATTAAGTTAGTTCCTAGCTATAGACATGTCAAGAACTAAACTAATATCCAACATAAACTAAAAAGAAATAAAATAAAGAACAAGAAATTACACAAAAGTAAGTCTCCAATCTTGATCTCCAAGTTGTGATGAATTGTCAAGTGTTGGATCCTAAAATCTGACCTAAAAGGTCCTTTTTATAACCTCAAAACGCCTCAAACCTTTTTTCTTCGCTTGGCCCATTCCAATTGGATTTGACAATTTTCCGCCTTGGCGCATGACCTGGAATCAGCGCGCGGCCGAAACTCTGCGACTCTGCTCTTTGTGCGTCGTTGCGCTCTGCTGGTTGGTGGCGCTACCGCTCGGTTGCCAACTTTTTAGCTTTTTGAACTCTGGAACCTCTGTTTCTGCCCTCTTTTCGCTCCTTTTCACCAATGTGTCACTTTAAACCATTATGACTCAAAAGAAAGAAAATATATCCTAAGACGACACATATTTGTACAAAGATGGGCAAAAGACTAACTAAAAATGACTCAAAGGTGTATATAGAATACACCGATCAAATACCCCCAAACTTAACCTTTGCTCGCCCTCGAGTAAAGATCAAAAGAAAAAAATAAAGACACGAAGGAAAAGAAAATGAAATGATTCAAAGACATTGATCACTTTGCTGCATCATTGTTACTTAGAAAAACATGAAGGTTAGCAGAATAATATGCAGGAACATATAGCATGGATTTTTAGCATTCTAAACACATCAAGTTAGATATTTCGCAAATTCACTTTAATCATGCTCAATGGAAGTAAGAATACCTAACTATGCATGTTAATTTTAAAATCATATGGCATGTTTACTTGTTATTCTCCACTAATCATGGATACACATATTAGAGATCTTCATGGCTTTTCAGGATTGTAATGTAGGCTTAGGCAGGGGTAGGTACAAATAGGCATTTAGGCTCAACTTACGTACCTTAAGCTCTTTTGCTTTCGATTCTTTCCTTTTCTTTTGATTTTCTTTTTAACCTCATACCTATCTTTCCCCTCTTTTATTTTGAGAGAATGAGGTGTATTATGAATAGCAGACACCCCCAAACTTAGGTTTTTGCCTATTTATTATTATTTTTCATTGGGGTGCATCAAAATTGTTCACTCTCTTTTGTCTCTTTTTCAACACTTTATATTCCAATCATCTTAATTTTTCACTTATGACACAAGTATGGAATTATAGGGTGTCAAAGAAAGATCTTATTTTTAGGCTCAAAGGGGCTGACTAGGGATATAATTTGTATGTCAGGGATAGGTAAAACTGGTAAGAAAGGGCTAACAAAGAAATGTCTGAGTCATCTCCCTAACATGTATATCCTAACTATTTCGCCTCAAATAGCAAGCAAGCAGACACATAGGTTTAATCACTTAACAATGCATAAATCAAGCAAAATACCCCCAAATAGTTCGATTTCATGAATTTTTGGCATATCTAACCTAAGTGTTCAGATTGTTGCTTCTAATTCCATTACATTATTCAATTTTACTTCACTAGGCGTTTCCAGTAACTACATCATGCATGATCTTTTAAAAAAAAATATGACTCAAAAATACTCAAAAACACACAAAACAAATCACAAAGACTTAAAACAATAAAACACCCCCCCCCCCCCCCCAAACTTAAATCACACATTATCTCTAATATGTGCAAGACTCAAAAATAAAAGAAAAATGGGACAACTTACAAACTTGGTTTAAAATGGTGGTGGCGGCGGCGGATAATGCATGGCAGATAACGTCAGAAATCACGTCAGAATGGAAGAGGGAAATCGTTTCTAGGGCTCTTTTATTTTTCAGATTTTTCGTTCTTGTGTGTGGCCACGAGATCGCGCCGTGGCCAAACATCTGTGCCCTCAACTTCCAAAGTGGCGCTCTGATTTGGCGTCGCGGCGCCCAAACTTCATGCGCCTCTTCGCTTTTTTCGGCTTCCATTTTTAGCCCTGTACCTGTCATCACAACATGTAGACAATACCTCCCGTGAGACTGTTCTAACTAAAACTAAATTGCATAAAATAAAATAACCTTGGGTTGTCTCCCAAGTAGCGCTGTCTTTAACGTCTTTTAGTCGGACGCAGGTTCCCTACTCATTTTGGAGTGAGATGGGTCACTAGGCTCATGTATTCCGTTTTATTGATCACATAGGGTTTCAACCTCTGTCTTTTTACCTTGAAAGGGGCTCCATCTCTCCCTTTCACTTCAACTGCACCATCGGGGAATGCTATTACAACAGTGTACGGTCCTGACCAACGCGATTTGAGCTTGCCTGGGAACAGCCTCAACCTTGAGTTGAATAAAAGCACTTGTTGTCCTGCTTGGAAGTCTTTTGGGATCAACATTTTATCATGTCATACTTTAGTTCGTTCCTTGTAGGTCCTTGCATTCTCATAGGCATTGTGTCTGAATTCATCCAACTCGCTCAACTGTAGCAACCTCTTCTGCCCTGCTGCTTTGGCATCCATGTTTAGCTTCCTCATTGCCCAATACGTCCTGTGTTCCAACTTTACTGGAAGATGGCATGCTTTACCAAAAACTAACTTATATAGTGACATTCCAATAGGGGTTTTGAATGCTGTTCTGTATGCCCATAGTGCGTCATCCAATTTGATAGACCAATCCTTCCTTAAGCCATCCATCGTTTTTTCCAATATGCTCTTCACTTTCCTGTTTGAAACTTCTACTTGCCCATTCGCTTGAGGGTGATAGAGCAATGTGGTGCGGTGGTAGACTCCATATCGGGAAAGCAGTGTATCGAGTTGCTTGTTACAAAAGTGGCTTCCTTCATCACTGATGATGGCCCTAGGAGTACCAAACCTTGTGAATATATTCTTTTGAAGGAACCTTTGGACAGACTTACTGTCATTTTCTTTAGTGGCTACTGCTTCTACCCATTACCACAAAATGAAATCCAATCTGATTGTGATGCCTGACCGGATAGAAAATGTGAAATATTTGATAGGATCCATTGGACACATAATACACTGCAAGAAGAATGTACTGATTCCCAAAGGACGGCGGGAATGGACCCATGAAGTCGACCCCCCATACATCAAATAGTTCCACCTCCAAGATCCCATTCGAAGGCATTTCATTTCGTCTTGATATGTTCCCTGTTCGTTGACAACGATCACATTTATTCACAAAGGTGTGGGCATCCTTGAAGAGGGTTGGCCAATAGAACCCACTTTGCGATTTCGCGGTGTTCTTGATGCCCCAAAATGTCCACTACATTGTAAGGTGTGACAATGGGTGAGAATCTGGTGCATCTCATCCTCTGGTATACATCGCCTGATGACTTGATCGGCGCAATGCTTGTATAACATTGGCTCCTCCCAATAGTAGTGTTTTACTTCAGAGTAGAACCTCTTCACTTATTGTCTTGTCAATCCTGGGGGTACTACCTTAGCTGCAAGAAAATTAACAAGATCAGCTTACCAAGGTAACTTAAAGACAACACTTACTTGAAACAATTGTTCATCTGGGAAGTGATCATTTATCTGCACATCCTGGTGTTCTGGCTCTCTATGTTTTCAAGTCTCGACAAGTGGTCCGCAACTGAGTTCTCTGTCCCCTTCTTGTCACGAATCTCCATGTCAAATTCTTGTAATAGCAGAACCCATCGGATGAGGCGAGGTTTTGCATCCTTCTTTGTCATCAAATACTTTATGGCAGAGTGGTCAGTGTATACTATCACCTTATTCTCAATTAAGTATGGCCTGAATTTCTCGAATGCATATACTATTGCTAGCAATTCTTTTTCTGTAGTAGCATAATTCGACTGTGCGTCATTAAGAGTTTTACTAGCATAGTAAATGGATTTGAATGCCTTATCGACCATCTGCCCAAGCACTGCTCCGGCTGTATAATCACTTGCATCACACATTAGTTCGAATGAGAGCTCCCAGTTTGGTGCAATGACTATAGGTTCTGAGATAAGCCTCTCCTTGAGTGTCTGAAAAGCGATCATGCATTCCTTATTGAAGTCAAAAGCAACCCCAGTCATTAGCAAGGTGGAAAGAGGTTTTGAAACTTTTGAGAAGTCCTTGATGAATCTTCTATAAAAAATGGCATGCCCAAGAAAACTTCTGACCCCTTTTGTTGATACTAGAGGTGGTAGATTTTCAATTACTGAAATCTTTGCTTTGTCCACCTCAATACCTTGGTTGGATATTTTGTGTCCAAGGACAATCCCCTCTTTTACCATGAAGTGACATTTCTCCCAATTCAGCACAAGGTTGGATTCTTCACACCGTTTCAACACTGCTTTCAAGTGCCTCAAACACTCGTCGAACGAGGATCCAAAGACCGAGAAATCATCCATGAAAATCTTTATAGTCCTCTCCATCATATCAGAGAAAATTGCCATCATACACCTTTGAAAGGTCGCAGATGCATTGCAAAGCCCAAATGGCATCCTTCTGAATGCAAACGTACCAAAAGGGCAGGTGAATGTTGTCTTTTCCTGATCTTCTGGTGCTATGGCAATCTGATGATACCCTGAGTAACCATCTAAAAAGAAGTAGTAATTGTGCCCTGCAAGTCTATCCAACATCTGATCTAGAAATGGCAACGGTGAGTGATCTTTTCTGGTTGCCTTGTTCAACTTGCGATAGTCAATGCAAATTCTCCACCCAGTAACTGTTCTAGATGGAATGAGCTCGTTATTTTCGTTGGTCACTACTGGCATACCACCCTTTTTGGGCACCACTTGCACCGGACTCACCCATGCACTGTCAGAGATAGGATAAATTACCTCAGCATCAAGCCATTTCATGATTTCTTTTTTTACTACCTCCTTCATGTTTGGATTCAGTCTCCTCTGTGCCTCAATGGAGGGTATGCTCTCTTCGTCTAGACGGATCTTATGCATCACTGTTGACGGACTTATCCCCCTTATGTCTGCTAATGTCCACCCAATGGCACGCATGAGCCTCGCACTCTCGGCGAACCTCTCTCTCGTGGATAGATGACATGAGATGATCACTGGTAGGAATTGATTCTCACCTAGATATCGGTACTGCAAATGATCTAGTAGAGTCTTCAACTCTAACTCTGGGGCTTTTTCTGTGGATGGTATTGATCTCTCTGGCATCTGCCCAAGCTCTTCATATCTCTTCTTATCACACCGCTCATAAGAATTCATCCAATTTGCATATTCCATCAGATTCGGGTTATTGCTACTATCATCATCCCATCGTGTCAGCACTTCTTCAAGCGCATCAGCATTTCTGAACCCATTTTCCGACACTGCTTATTCGATCACATCAATGGCGGAGCAGTTATCACTTGCCTCTGGGAAGGTTGCTGCTCGAAAAACATTGAAAATCACCTTTTCTTCTTCCACACGAAGTCTCAACTCACCTTTTCGAACATCAATGAGTGCATGTCCTGTGTCTAGGAAGAGTCTGTCAAGGAAAATGGGGATCATGTCATTATCTCTCATGTCTAAGATGATGAAATCAGCGGGAAAGATGAACTTGTCCACCTTAACCAACACATCCTCGATGACTCCTCTAGGGTGGACGATGGAGCGGTCAGCTAGCTGCAAAGTGATGTTTGTAGGTCTGGCTTCTCCCATTCCAAGTTTGCAAAACACCAGATAGGGCGTTAAATTTATACCTGCTCCCAGATCACACAACATCTTCTGACAATCAAACTTTCCTATAGTGCATGAGATGGTGAAACTTCCCGGATCTTTCGACTTCTGAGGTAGCTTTCTCTGTAGGATGACACTGCATTCTTCAGTTAACACCACTGTTTCGTAGTCATCTATCCTCCTTTTTTTGCTGAGAATCTCTTTCATGAACTTTACATAACTCGGCATCTGCTCTAGTGCCTCAGCGAACGGGATGTTGAGTTGCAATTGTTTGAGAACTTCCAGGAATTTAGAGAACTGTTTGTCAAGAGAACTTGTTTTTAGCTTCTGGGGGTACGGTATCTTCACCTGGGGTGCGTCCACATCTTCTCCCAAAATCATTGTACCTTCTGAGCCCTGGGCGCCGCGACACTGCGATTCGGCGTCGTGGCGCCCAAACTTCTGCCCTATCTCAGGATTATCGGCGTCGTGGCGCTGCTCAATGGCGCCGTGGCGCTGCAATTTCTGCGAGAATTCTGGGCCCTTCTTTTCTGGACACGGTGGTGGTGAGTTTGCTTCCACTGATTCGCCATTTCTCAGATCAATCGCATGGCATTGCTCTTTTATATTCCCTCCAATATGTTCAGGGTTATTCCCTTGTATTATGTTGCTTAGCATGCGAGTTGTCCTATTTGCGTTTTCAAATTCTTTAGGGACACTCTCGTCTTGTCCATGAACTGAGTTTGGTGCCTAGTTAGCTTGAGTATGGTTGCTCGTAGCCCATCATGTTCTTCCTGTGGGGCAGGGGGATTACATTGTTGATGGCGGTAATCCATGTTTGCAAGGTCCCTGAGATGAATCAAAACCAACGCATCACGGCTCACGGTTCTACCAATATATAAAAAAAAATAGAAATTAAGAATAAAAAGAATGATATCGAACTACGTCAATCCCCGGCAACGGCGCCAAAACCTGGATGCGCGATTTATGCACACACTAAACGCAAGTGCACGTGTCGTGACAAGTAATATAGTCTAGAAGGCCGAGTTATCATCCTCAGGGATTAGTGTCCAATTATCAACCTCTATTCTGTAGTATCTATTTGGTAACCGATAATTTGATGAATTGTTTATAGCTATGATTATAGATGCTAACTAAATTATTTTATTTTACTTCAGATATGGTGGAAATAGGGCTTCCAAATCTCCTCAATTATTCGCTCGCTTTACTCGTTAATGCAAATAATTATGGTTCTTCTTCTAATTTGAGATAGCAGGTTAACTAAGTCATTTTATACTCCTGTTAAGGTAATATAAACACTCAATCCCAATGTAGAACTCTTCTATCTTTCGATGACAAGATTGACTACAAAGGAGGATTAAGAACAATAACCTATCAAACTACACAAGTATCGGGGTACTTTCGTCCACGATATAAACCTATGTTTATTCAACTATAGCATATTCACAATCCCGCCTTTCGGATTTCGATTAGAAATCATATAAGTTATGATAATTAGTGATCAATTAATTATCAAGCAATCAAAACAAATATTGAATAAATCTCAACAATAATAAGAAGAAACCAAAACATGCATTAATTCATAAGAGCGAGGTTCAAACGATTCGACATGGAAAGCCCTAAATTAAGTTAGTTCCTAGCCATAGACATGTCAAGAACTAAACTAATATCCAACATAAACTAAAAAGAAATAAAATAAAGAACAAGAAATTACACAAAAGTAAGTCTCCAATCTTGATCTCCAAGTTGTGATGAATTGTCAAGTGTTGGATCCTAAAATCTGACCTAAAAGGTCCTTTTTATAACCTCAAAAACGTCTCAAACCTTTTCCTTCTTGGCCTTGGCCCATTCCAATTTGGATTTGACAATTTTCCCGCCTTGGCGCCGCGACCCTGCAACTGGCGCCGCGGCGCCGAAACTTCTGCGGCTCTCTGCTCTTTGGGCGTCGTGGCGCTCTGCTGCTGTTGGTTGGTGGCGCCGCCCTGTTTCTCGCTCGGGTTGCCAACTTTTTAGCTTTTTGAACTCTGGAACCTCTGTTTCTGCCCTCTTTTCGCTCCTTTTCACCAATGTGTCACTTTAAACCATTATGACTCAAAAGAAAGAAAATATATCCTAAGACGACACATATTTGTACAAAGATGGGCAAAAGACTAACTAAAAATGACTCAAAGGTGTATATAGAATACACTGATCAGTATCAGAGTCAACTCATTCTAATTCTATGTTCACCGATGTTGGATTCTCAAATGCTATCAGAGTAAGACTCATTCTAATTCTATGTTCACCGATGTTGGATCCCCAAATTATATTATTCACGCTCCAATTAACGAGGTCTGGGCGTGCGGGAAGTGTTAAGAGTCTCACATCGAAAATAGAATAGGAACATGGACTCCAGACTTGAACAATCTTCATCCTACAAGCTAGCTTTTGGGGTTGAGTTAGGCCCAAAATACATTCTTTACAATAATAATTATTCACTTTTCGAATTTTTATTTTATTTTAAAAAAAATAGTGTAAGTCCATAATTCAAGTTATATTTAGAATTTAAAAAATAATTAAAATCTTGTTTTCATTTTTTTAACTTTTTCACAATTAAAACTTTGGTGAAAAAGCATATGTCAATAACAAAATATTACTTCCAACTCTAATTTTAATAATTCTAAAAGAAATGAAAAAAAAAATTGATTTCTATGACCAAACGTCTTCTAAGCAATTGAAAAAGGGACGAGTGATGGAAATAGGTATGGTTTGACTATGTGATTATTGGGGCATGGAAGAGATGGGTGATGGAATTGAAAAAGGGGAAATAGGATAAAAAAAATTGGACAGAGTGAGTATTTTATTTGAAATTAGGAAGTTGAAGTTGACGATAGAGTTAAGTTTGTAAAGGACTGAATAAAGTATTTATTTGGAATTTATGAAAATGGAATTTCAAAATAGGTTAGAAACACTTTCAAAATAGATTTGAAAACTTTATAACCAAATATTAATTTTGAAATAAAGTGAATAATTCTCATCCCCAAACAGCTCCTAAGATGTAAACTTTTTCAGAGTTCCACTTGCAACATTTCAAGGGTGGTAACTAAGAATAATGAGTAATAGTATGAGTGATACCTGATAAAATAATTCGGTCCAAAATATATTAAAAAATTGTAATGCGGGAATTCCATTGGTTGATATGTGAGAAAATAATGGAGTAATATGGTGATACCAACATAAAAGTAATATGGTGATAAAGGTTTAAACTCTGTGAATTTTTCCTAATTTGAATTGGTAAAGTTTCCAACTCCATGAAAATTTTCTTGAGTTTGAATTATATATTGTCGGTAAGTTTTCACTTGTAAAAAAAAAATCAAATTAAGAGTATTTTTGTCCAAATTTTGTTTTCACCTCAAAAAATGTTTGTTTCTCGCTTATATTCAAATATTAACAAACGGTCTACAAACTAAGTTATCCAAGCTATTTTTTTCAAAATTAGCCAGTTAGGAGGTGCGAGAGGTTGCATGTAGCTGGAGTTAGGAGAGATAGAGGTAGGTCGAAGAAGAATTAGGGGGAGGTGATTAGACAATACATGACACAACTTCAGTTGACTGAGGACATGACCTTAGATGGGAAGATATGAAGGTTTAGGATTAGGGTAGAAGGCTAGTAGTAAGTAGGTAGGTAGGTGTGGGGAGGGAGGGGTCGAGTTTTCCTCTTCCCCTCTTTTCCTTTTAGTAGTAGTTGTCAGATATCACATTGTTTTATTTTCTTGATGGTTAGTATTGTATGTTTCCACATTAATTTTGTATCATGTCCCAAGTATGTGCTGCTTAGACAGATTATTTTTGCACGGAGTAAGTTTTATATCTCTAAATAGTATGAAAAATACCAACATACATTTAATAACATATTTGCACTGAAATAATGAAATTACTTGAATGCACGAACCTTTATCAAATATCAATCTCATTGTCACGCCCCAACCTAGGGAGGCATGGCTGGCACCCGGTGTCTTGCTAGGCCCGAGCGTATCAAGTTGAACTCACAATATGTGTCTTAAAAATAAAACTAGGCCACTGAGGCCAATCTGTAAACATAACATCGTAACTTAGGTCGACAAGGCCATACGCAAAAGCATCTGCAAAACAACAAAAAAAATCAAAACATGATATTTACACAAGCTGGCAAGACCTCTATGTTGACACTAATACACCCATATGAAATGTCTACAAGCCTCTAAAGAGTCACAATTGTATCATAGTTGGGACAGGGCCCCGACCTACCCATGACATGTAGATACATAAAAACTAGACCTGACAACTCCAAATGACCTGGAGCTTACCACATCGGTGAATCCTACTGGTGTGATCCATCCGACAACCTGTCTGAACTTGGGGCATGAACACAGTGTCCCCGATCAAAAGGACGTAAGTACAAAATAATGTACCGAGTATGTAAGGCGACTGAAACTGAACTGTACTAAAATATAAAGCAATCTGAATATAAACTTGTCAAGCCCCGAACCCCGGGCCCGCGACTGGTGTCCTACCTGGACACCCTTCTATTCATACAACACAAGTAAACTGCGGAAGATAAATAACACTCATTTTTTTTCTTTAAACAAAGGCAAAACCGATAAGGCTGTCATAATATATAACGCCCGAATGGGACTACAACTGTACAACAATGTAAATACAACTCGCGCCAATCCAACCCACATATGAATACAAATCTCTAAGATTTTGGACAGTAACTATGACGGGACAAGGCCCCGCCGTACCCCTGAATATACCTAACCATAATGACAAGCTCCGAAACATTGGAGCTATCCCAAAATGCTGAACAAGGATCCTAAGCTCGCGGATCCACAACTGAGTACCTAAACCTGCGGGCATGAACGCAGCCTCCCGAAGGGGGTCAGTACAACAGGTACTAAGTATGGAACGGAAATAAAGTACAGTAAACAAATCATAACTGTACAAAAAGAATGACAGGGGCAAGTATGAAAATCAAATACCATATCCTACCGTGTCATATAAAATAAGAGCCAACTGTACCTTGTACCACTGTACTACTTTCAAATATGAAAGCCATGTCAAAATTAGGAACACCTGCCCTCATAATATAATATCACATAAGCATGCTCGTGGAATACACCATCACTATCAACATATAACAAGTATAATATACAATCATCATCAGAGAAGCATGCCCGTGGAATTCCAACATCACTGTCGGCATGTACAAAGTATAATATATAACAAGTATCCATGAAGCATGCCCGTGGAATTCCAACATCACTGTCGGTGTGTCAACCTCACAGAAGCATGCCCGTGGAATTCCAACATCACCGCGATATCAGTAGAACAATATATAGCCGACGCGAAGCGTGCCCGTGGAATTCCAACATCACTGTCAGCATGTCAACCTCACAGAAGCATGCCCGTGGAATTCCAACATCATTGTCAGCGTGTCTATAGAACAATATATATCGATGACGCGAAGCGCGTGCGTGGAATTCCAACATCATCACAAGATGTCAACCTCACGAAGCACGCCTGCGGAATTCCAACATCACCGGCGTGCGTGGTATACTATCAAATCAAAGATCACCGTAATATGCGTGAAATTCCAACGCCACCGCCGATCCCATGATATAATATAAAACCAGATCACCGAGCATGCGTGGAATTCAACATCACCGCTTACATCATGATATAATATAAAATCAACCCTACAGAAGCATGCCCGTGGAATTCCAACATCACTGTTAGCACGTCTGTAGTATAACATATAATCAATCACATTATACATATAACAAAGGTCGGCCCCCCAAGCGAGGGACTCGGTGAGGTGAAATACAA
Organism: Przewalskia tangutica; assembly: GCA_029844215.1. Lineage (NCBI taxonomy): Eukaryota > Viridiplantae > Streptophyta > Magnoliopsida > Solanales > Solanaceae > Przewalskia > Przewalskia tangutica. The sequence continues at coordinate 106,439,131 of CM056730.1, forward strand.
CACTTGCACGAATAACCATCACGAAAAATCATGTACAAGTAGAAATCATCTTTTCACTTTACTAGAAGGTATGACACGTCTTCTACTTTAGAAAGCCTAAGGCGTTATCATGACATGAAAGAGTAAGGGTAAAAGGAAATACACATCTTCTACTCTATAAATATCAACTATACAACGTACGTCCGCCGTGCGTTCCCTCTCTTATAACACCCGAGACACTAACACCTGTAGTCTCCAACACTTCCACTTTCTATCACCAATTAACTTTCAATCTAAACCCAAGTTACTCACACTTTTCAAATCAATCCACTTCACCCCTTTTGAAACCCAAAGTACTATAGGTAGAACAACTTTCCCTTTAAGAACCCAAGGTACTACCAATGAAACAGATATAACAATCTTTCGTTTTAAAACCTCAAAGTACTATCGAAGGTATTGTTATAACAATCTCCATTTTATAAACTCAAGGCATTTTCATTTCATGAAATACTAAGGACTTGAACCCCAAAAGTACTACGCACATCTATTCTTTATAAAATAATCATTTCACGTATTAAACCCCAAGCTACTAACACTTGTAGTATCAATGTACTTCTTCTTTCAAGATCAAGTAACTTCTTCTCTTTATAAAAATAAAGTCAAGTATACTTCAAGAAACAAGTCATGTATACTTCAATAACAAGACAAATATACTTCAAGAAACAAGTCGAGTATACTCCAAATAACCATGCCGATAGAAGGAAGAAGTTCACTGTTACGCCTCGTAAGATTAAGACGGTAATTAAAAATGTCATTAAGGAAATTAATATACTTAAGGATGTGATTCCGAATTTTTTTATTACAACGAGCGTGACAAGAAATTGAAAATTATTGTTGTATATTCTCGTTATGGGTTAGTAACAATTTATAAGAGTTACGACATGGAGAATACGAAACCTTATGAAATTCCCGGAAATTAAAGGAAACGAGTGTTAAGATTAATAGAAGTGGGATTAAGATTTTTACTTCGGGGTTTGTTTTAAACTAAGGGGACACTTTGGGGACCTAATTGTAAGGGGACCTAATTTGTGGAAGAAAAATATGTTAGAATGATGGAGTAACATTATAGAACACATGCATGTTGAATTGGAGTTGAATAAGTGAAGAATTGAGCAAGAAAAATTGATAAAAAAATGAGTATTTGGACAAAGGGGCATGGATCGAAATAGGGGTTGTTTGGGCTTAAATTAAGGTAATAATTCTTTTCCCTAAGATATAATTGAAGCTGCATGTTGTTGTAATTGAAGTAATGGACTTGTGTTAGAAAGAAACCTTGAATTTAGACAATGCATGTGACAATTGTGGGAGTTGAGCCGAAATTGGACTGTTTTGGCATACGTGGGATTCGTGTGTTGTGTCGTTAATTTCATCACTAATTACTTGTTAAAAATGGAAGAAATATTAATGCTAAAAGATGTGTTGGTTGTATGAAATTGTTGAAAGGTGAATTTGATTAAGAATTAATAAAAGAATTAGAAGATTGTGACATGTTATGGTCGAAACTTGCATGAAATCATGGGAGAGGTTGTGTTGTACTTTAGGGGCTGATTTGATAAGATTCTAATACTGTAAAAATAAGTTGAGAACTTATATATATGATATGGTAAATACTACTACATGTCCTAAAGAATTAAAGGTATGGAATGTGTAGAAAAGTCTTACACGACATGCTTGTTGTTGCTAGAATATGGACCGTGTGTGGATTAAGTTTATGGAATGTTTTAACATGATTAAGAATATTGAATGAACATGGTAAATAGATGTGTTAATCACCTTGACTGTTGAAGTTGTTGTCGTTCATAAATATAAAGAGAAAAAAGGTTGTATGATTGCGTATATCTAGTATATGGAGCCTAACTTGATTATATCTTGGAATGATAGTTGATTATTGGTTTGATTGCTTGTTGGTAAATTGTGGATGTGCATATAAACATGGAAAGTGCTGCCCAAATTTCTGTAGAATAGGAAGTCGTCATTCAATTTAACTTGCGTTAGGATTCATAGAGTTGACAGGCCTAATGTTATTATTATACGTTGGAGTATTAGACGAGGCATATTCTAGTAGTGAGTTGGTTAGCTCGACCATAAGGTATGTAAGACTATCATTTCCTTCTTTGACATGATGTTGTGAAAATCTTTCTTCTTTCTTCTAGCGTGATTTTAATGAAAGTACGGCGGACGTACGTGATTTCTTCAAAGTCTAGTTTTAATAAAATGATATATGATATGATAAGTGTTTTGACTTTCCAAAAGATGTTTTAAAATGATTCATGAGATCGTGCCTTGATTTTCTAAAGGACAGTTATTTTACTTATTCCATTGAGTCTTATATGATGATTTAAAAAGACATATGATTATTCCATTGAGTCTTATATGATGATTTAAAAAGGCATATGATTATTCCATTGAGTCTTATATGATGATTTAAAAAGGCATATGATTATTCTATTCAGTCTTATATGATGATTTAAAAATGTATATGATTATTCCATTGAGTCTTATATGATGATCTGAAATGCACATGATTATTACATGGAGTCTCAGATGATGATTTGTATTGCATATGATTTCTCATGATATTCTACTTGTGTAAGTTGTGATTATATGTACAAAATATGATGACCGAGTCCCAGAATGGGCCGGGTAGTTATATGTACGCAGTATGAGGACTGAGTCTCATAATGGGCCGGGTAGTTATATGTATAAAGCATGAGGACCGAGTCCCATGATGAGCCGGGTAGTTATATGTATAAAACATGAGGACCGAGTCCCAGGATGGGCCGGGTAGTTATATGTACGGAGATGATCTTGATTATGATGATTGTTAGACATGCATGACTTTTTTCACATGGTACAGTTGCATTGGTATCTCTAATTTTTCATATATGTCTCATGTTATCTTCTGGCCAGTTACAATCCTCCATACAGTAATTCATGTTTTACATACTCAGTACATTATTTCATACTGACCCCCCTTTATTCGGGGGGCTGCGTTCATGCCCGCAGGTACAGGTGATCGGTTAGGTGACCCTCCAGTTTAGGACATCTACCACCACGAAGAGCTCCTTGTTCGAGCCAATCACTTGCATGCACTCTTATATTTCAGACTTATGTATATCTTGGGCACGACGGGGTTCTGTCCCGTCATATGTCATTTTTGTACTCCTAGAGGTCTGTAGACAGTCGTGGGTTGATTTATGAGGAGTGTAGACGTGTTAGTTTAGCCATGCTTTCGTATTTCTGTTTGGGATGTTCTCTTATGTTGGTGGCAGCCTTGTCGGCTTGCTTATTATATTGTGGGTTAGTTGTGACTCCTCTGGAGGCAGGTACCCCCCTTATGTAAAGCAGATCGACCGCTGCCTATTCGGCACATGTTGTAGATGCAGCGTTATGCTGTCGGAATTTTATTAATCTTGGTATCAAATGGATTAAGTATGACAGGTCAGTAACGACGTCCAATTAGGGCGCCAAGTCGCGGCCCGTCGGGTCGGGTCGTGACATTCACATACCTCGTTGACGACTAATCAACACGACAAGTAGCAATACGCTCCAATGTACTTCAATTTTATCGGTTATTCCTCAAGCCAAGTAGAATATGCTATACGAAGTACTTCAACCTAAAATGACAATAACACTTCTATCAACTTCAAGCTTACTAGTGTAAGACTTATACCAAATAATGACCCTCTAATTCTACAGAAATTTGGGCAGCACTTCCTTTGTTTCTACGTACTTTTCCACCTTTTCCAAGGCCCGAATTCATCAACCAACAAACAACATTTAAGGCACAACCAACAGTTAACCAAAGGGGATTACACGCCTAACTTGACGTGTAAAATTCTGCCTCAAAATCTATACAACACAGTCCGCAAAACAGTCCATAAAACAATCCACTAAACAGTCAATAATAAACCAACATTAAGGGTACAATGTGAAGCCTTTAACACCCTTATTCCTTAGGACTTTCACTAGTCATTTTACCACATTAAACATGCATGTTAGGGGCTGATTTTCTAGCATATATGCACCCAAAAACAGTCCATAAAACGACATCCCAACGTCTAACAGTTTTGGGCAGTTTTCGTCCAACAATCCAAAGTCCTTTTCCTTAATTCCTTTTATTCTAATTCAAGTTCCAACATGTTATACAAGTTATATAATCTATCAACTACAATATTTCCTTCATTATATAACATGTACCAAGTGTAAATAACGACAATAACCAACGAAATCTGAAAACCTCAAAATTAGTCTAGCTCTCGGCCAAGCCTTAAAAAATTGTCCAAACACTTTTTAATCCTCATTATTTTTAGTACAAGTTCATCCATACATTATAACAATAAGTAATATCCAATTACTTTAAAATAAGAAGGACTTTTACCTCATTTTGTGCCAAAAAACGCTCCAAAATAGTCCGGTCTTTATTGGTCCGCAGTTTTCGTTTCGCTCCACTTCCTCAAGTTCCAATCACATATATGAATCTACCACAAGCTTATAACAAACTTCACGTTTCGCTTCCAAAAGTCGATAAAACTTAGGGTTTTCTCCACCTCATTCTCGGCCAAAACCAACAAAACTTGTGGAATAATGATCTTGGCTTAGCACTTGGTTTAGGGGCTTAATCTTGGAAAATTGGGAGAGGGTTACTTTGGAGAAGGAGAGTTCCAACGCCACTATAGACCTCAGATAGGCCAACAATCATCTGTAGAACTAGAGGATCTTCACTAAAGGACAGTGGCATCAAGAGTCATCCACAACTTAGGACCATCCTCGCGTTTAGGCACCTCCGTATCCTCAGGAGCTGCGGTAATTATGTGATGGATGATTTGATGCGAGCGTGCGTGAATTTTGAACAGTTCATCCCACGTCGCATATTGGGCGTTTTCTATTTCAAGAAGAAGAGAGATATGATTCTTGATGTTAGAAACAACCAGGGCAGGGCAAAATGTGTTCTTTGAATTAGACATAATGAAATAAAGAAGAGGAGATTTGAGGGATTTTGAAGGGAAACTACACGAAAACCGAGGGCAAGAGATCGAATGAAATTTTAGAGAGGAAAATTTTCAACCTAGACTTTTGATACCATGAAAGAAATAATCCCTTGATTATTTTTATTAATGAAAAAAAATATATACCATTTACAATTTTCATAATAAGAAAACCATATTCCTATTCTAATACCAAAATCATATTCTAGTAGTACAAGAATCCTACAATTATGATAAATGTACAATACTAATTATTATAATTATTTTACACTAATTTATCATCACAAAATCGTGATATACACCTTATATATGGTAAGTGTATATCACGGTCTCAACTTGTACCAAAGGCCCAAAGACCTGTGATATACACTATGTATAGTAAGTGTATATAATAGGTATATACAATGTTTATCATTCTATAGATTGGATTAAGTCATTTTTCAACTCAAAATAGACTTGAACTATTGAATTATATGAAATTATTTTAAGATTATTTCGTAGTACGAAATTAAGATAATTAGATGATTAAAATTTATATAAAAAAAGTTATCTTAATTGTGGATGTTTCTTATAAAAAAGTTGAAGCGTCCACTAGTAGAGTTGTCTTTGTTCGTGGGATCTAGTAAGTAATTGAGTGAATGGTCAAGATAATGCACAAGATGAGTAGTTTATCATTATTACAAAACAAAAAGAAAAAATCATATATATATTAATTATATTGAAGGCATCTTCTTCAAATTTAGCTTTAAGCCACCAATTTCTTTGAACCACCCTGATTTACAACTCATCACTAGTACTACTAGTAGTTATTAGTGGAGTAGTAGTTTTCTCCTGTGTGGGTTGGCACAAATGGGAAGGACTGAAGGCAGTGTGTCCAACAAAATCACGATCGTTTTGTGAATTAATGATGTTATTCTTTTTGGAGCTAATGAAATCTGCTGGAATTGTTGTTAATGTTACATAAAATCTCTCAATCACATTTCTTTTTTACTCTTCTAAATATTATATGTTACATAAAATGTGAAATAGGAAAAGACTATAGAAACGAATGTACTCTTATGTTTTTGACTTATCTCCTAATCTAATAGCAGTAGTAGTAGTATGCTTACAACTTTATATATTTTGTAAAATCACAAATCTATTTTAAACTTTTCAAAAAATAAATTTCTCTTTCTTCTTCCCCGAAATCATTCATTTACTTCCAAATTCTCCCACTCCTTCATTTTCTATGTGTGTAATCATTGTTGGAGGCTAAAGTTGAAATATATATATTGATTGCTGAAAAACGTGAAGGGGCTGAAAGTCATTGACGGCCATTAACAAAGCTTCGAAGCTCTAATTCTAAAATGTACGTTATCGCAAACGAGCTCCGTTTTGAGTAGGTGATACCTCAAAAAATCGAGGATAATTCATATCTGAAATTTGAAGCAATTTCGTTGAGATTTGACATGATTTTGAATTAATTTATAGCAACTCTCAAGGTTGAAGAAGATGGTTGTTCAAATTTTGGATTACCACAAACGAGCTCTATCTCAAGTGGATGATATCTCAAAAGAAACGGAACGTGGAGGGGAGCTCATATCTGAAATTTGAAGCAGTTTGGTTAAAATTTGACATGGTTTCATATCAAATTACAACAGTTGTTCGTCCAAAAGGATAAAGACGACAGCCAGAAACAATGTAGAAACCTTATTCAGGTCTACAACAAAGTTATCAACATCCTATAGTTTTCACTAAACTTCTGCATCTAATATATATATAGTTATTAATTTATTACTGTTAATGCCAACGTACTACACTAAGACACGTCGTGCGGCAACTTGATGGTAATTTTTGTCGGTCATATTGCTTTTACGAAGAAAAATGAGAACAAGCGGTATTATAGGAGAATCGATAGGATTCTCGTTGCACTCCTCGTTGCTGGGGGAGAGACACTCGTAGACTATAATAACACCCTCTTTTCCGGCTTCTCCTCCTCACAACCCCATATTTGTTTTTCTTATTCTTTTTTTGCTATATTTTTTGGTGTTTTTTATGTTATGTACTTCACTCTTTTTCCATGTTAATATGTACTGAGAAGTGAGAACTGAAGAGGGCCACATTTTAGCTACTAAAAACTGAAGAGAGTGACACATAGCCACTAGACCAGGTGCTTCTAATAGATGATAGTGAAAAATGTAAAAATATGCATTAAGATCTAAAGAGATTCACACTTAATTAGCCATTAAGAACTAAATAGAGTCACATATATTCGAGCAAATTGTTAAAGTAATACTTTCTGAAAAAATTATTTCCAGAATACTACTCTCTAAAAATAATTCTCATTTTACTACTAATTTTGTCACATGGATTGTCAATTGAATTGTCATACTACATATGCAATCTTATTTGTCTTTCTTTTATTTTTTAAGTCATAAACACCAACAACTTTTTTTTACTTTTCATCAATAGAACAAAGATCAAGAAATGAATGGGCAAAAGGAAATTTTAAGATGAATTGAAAGCAAAACTGATGCAGATTCGAAATTTTTGTCTCAATGTCGAATTATGATGACATTGGGTTGCTACGATGCTAGAAAATCAAAGACAATACCGACGCAGATTTAAAATTTTGTTTCAGTGTAGAATTATGATGACACTGGGTTGCTGCGATGCTAGAAAATTAAAGACGATGCCGATGCAGATTCAAAATTCTGTTCCAGTGTCGAATTATGATGACTGAGTTGTTGCGATGCTAGAAAATTAAAGACGATGCATATTTAAAATTTTATCTCAGTGTCGAATTATGATGACACTGGGTTGCTGCGATGCTAGAAAATTAAGATGCAGATTCAAAATTTTATCCAAGTGTCGAATCTTGATGACATTGGGTTACAAGTGCGATGGAATGCTTGAAGAGATAGGGTGTTTGTTCCCTGAAATGTCTCTATGGTGCTTGTTCCCGAGGTAAGAATTGCAAAGGAAATGGAGATGGCGTCGTTTCTGGACGCAATACAGATGTTCGTCATTTCTGGATGAAGATGACGTCATTTCTGGACGCAATGATGATGTTCGTAGGGACGAAGATGACATCGTTTCTGGACGCAATGGAGATATTTGTCGTTTTTGGACGAAGATGGCGTCGTTTCTAGACGCAATGCAGATGTTCATCATTTTTGGACGAAGATGGCGTCATTTCTGGACGCAATGACAATGTTCGTCGTTCTGGACGAAGATGACGTCCTTTCTGGATGCAATGGAGATGTTCGTCGTTTCTGGACGAAGATGGCGACGTCGTTTTTGGACGAAGATGACGTCGTTTCCGGACACAATGCAGATGTTCGTCATTTCCAGACGAAGATGGCGTCGTTTCCGGACGCAATGCAGATGTTCGTCATTTCCGGACGAAGATGACATCGTTTTCGGACGCAATGCAGATGTTCATCGTTTCCGATCGAATGTGGCGTTGTTTCTGGACGCAATGCAGATGCTCATCGTTTTCGGACGGATATGGCGTCGTGCCTGGATGCAATGCAGATGTTCGTTGTTTCTGGACGAAGATGACGTCATTTCTGGACGCAATGTAGTTGTTTGTCGTTTCTAGACGAAGATGGCGTCGTTTCTGGATGCAATGCAGTTGTTCGTCGTTTCTAGACGAAGATGGCGTCGTTTCCGGACGCAATGCAGATGTTCGTCGTTATATATATATATTAAAAGATATGCAAAATTAATAAAATAAAATGACGGTGTAATAAAAACATAATATTAATAAAGACTTAATGCTTAATTAAAAATTGAAAATGCGATGTCTTTAATTATTTAAAGAGATGCAAAATTATAAAAATAAAATGACAGTGTAATAATAATAACATAATATTTAAAAAGTGTTTAATGCCTAATTAAAAAATAAAAATGCGATGTCATTTAATTATTTAAAGAGATGCAAAATTATTAAAATAAAATGACAGTGTAATAATAATAACATAATATTTAAAAATATTTAATGCTTAATTAAAAATTAAAAAATACGATGCATTTTTGCATAGAATATTTAAAAAAATATGATTATGGTATAAAAATGCAGAAAATGATGATAAGAATGATGTATCCAAAAATACTTAAAATTACAATAAATAACCAAAAGATTATGGACGATGACATACATTACTACGTTGATGGTAAATTCACATATACGATATGTTATAAAATCACTTGTCTCGTCATGACCAGTTTTAAATTTGAAATCTTCATAGTTTATAAATGTATTGTTTCTTCGGAAAAGGGCCAAAAATGCCTCTGGACTATTTCAAAAAGTTTAGATATACCCTTCATCCACCTATTTTGCTAAAAATATCCTTCTACTCACTTTTCTGGCGCATTTTTGCTCTTAAAACAATATGTATATCAATGTACGTCACACATATATTTTCGTGAATATATATAGATATACATGATATATAGGTGATAAGCAAATATACGATGATTAACACACACACAGTATGTAATACACAAAGGAGTTTTCTACTTTTCCTGTACCTTGCTTGTACAATATGAAAATCATCACAACGTTGCTTCGAATCATCTCCAAAACCAATACAATTTATTCAAACTCTTTAAGATATTTCCAACAAAATTCGTTATCACCCAATTGAAATAAGTCAAAATTATACAAATCTATAAAAATTGAATCAAACTTCAATGATCTCTAATTTCAACTAAAAAAGGGGTATGTGTACACTCTACCCTCCCCAGACTTCACAGTGTGAAATTTCACTGGGTATATTATTGTTGTAACGTTTATTCCTCCTTATTTTAGGGTTTCTTGCATATAAGTTGTCAAGTTTTGGATAAAAAGAATACCAATATGAGATTGATCTTGCTATTAATAAAAAAATTGACAATTTTTTCCCAATTATCCATCGGTTGGTACCTTCATGTCATTTCCTCAAAAAATATTGAGATATGTTTGAACGGAAATGACCCAAACTTTATCTTGTAGCGAGCTGGATGAGTAACAACCGATTAGAGCCCAAATTCGAACAATCCTTCTACCTTAAACCTAGTTTGGCAAAACCCTCCTCCTCTGCTACACTTCCAACTCAGAAAATGACGAGTGATGTCCTTAAAAGTGTATGGTCTTGAATTTTGTCCCTATTTAATAAATCGTTAAAAATGACATTAATATGAAAAAATCGTTGAGAAGAACTTTTATTGCTCATCGAGCATAAGTTCCAACTTCTGCTTGTAAGGCATAACTTAGGATCAATTGAGTAGGTTCATTGTCTTAAAATAATTTGAACTTCTACCTTATATGAGTTGTGGCTTAGATCCCCTGATCGAGTAATGCGCTTTGTTTTTCTCTCGTTCACGTTCCTTTAGTAGCGTAGATGTTCTTCTGGAACTCATTTCCCGTAGGTCAAGCCTCCTTTCAGTCGCCCTCTCACATTCGAAATAGTCTCCTTAACAGTCGCCCTTTCCAACGCAGAATAAAGTCAAGTAGCTCTGCGCCTCTCAAACCTTATAGGGAGAACACCAACGGCGAAAGCACTGTATGGAATCCCAGAAAGAGGTTGACCAAACTTAAATGAGATATGGTAGCTTTTTATGTATTTGGTTTGGTATTGCTACCGCACATGACTTCGAGAGTCATGATGATATTACTGAGGAACGTCTTTATCAGAATATTTTGCGTGAAGGATCAAATCATAGAGATAGCGGATCTTAAGAGGCGGAAGAAAAGGAACCTCGGCGACCCAACAGATACCACTTCTTCTTCCCTGTTTGGGCATTTGGAACTGTTGTCCCTATTGTATTTTAGATGAAGTCATTTACAGGGCTAAGACTTACTTAAAGAGGGGTAGCGGTGCCAAGGCGAAAAGAGCGATTTCTCGTCCCAATAGCCAATGATTTGAAAGCCTTCGTCCGGGAGTTCAAACAATTACACCCAAATGCTAGCTCCCCCTTTTCTTTTCCAATTCCTTCTTTTCGTTCTACTTAGGAAATCAGTGATGCGAGGGGCGAAGCAAGATAAAATTGTATAGGTAGATCTGATTGTGAAAGACCTATTACTGGATAATTCATGGCTATTGCTATCGATACCATATTAAACCAAAAGCAACTGAACTCAAGGGCCTGTATCTGTAGCTGTAAGTGCATACGTATACATGATCGGTGTATTTTATATACACCATTTGAGTCAGTTTTAGTTAGTCTTTTGTCCCATTTTGCACATATAAGTGTCGTATTAGGATAATTTTTCTTTCTTTTGAGTCAAAGTGGTTAAAATGGCCAAATGGCGGAAAAAGAGCAAAAAGAGGGCAAAAGAGGAGATGCCAGAGCTGGAAACAGAGAAAGTGGCGAACGAGGGAAAAATCAAGACCCGGTAGCATGGCCTCACTGCGATCAGCTGGGCGCGCGCCACTATCCAGAGTCGAAGACTGGCACGCGGCGCCGCAGACAAAGCGAGGCGCGCCAAACATTCGAGGAGCTACAGAAGATACAGCGCCACGGCCTCGCATGCCAGATATCGTGTCGCGCGCCAAAACACCCGGACGGACAGAACTTCCGGCCGCGGCGCTGTCGCAGGCGCCGACGCGGAAAAATTAGGTCTTTTGACGAAAATCTGGGCCAGGCCTGAAGGAAACGAGGGAGGCGGTTTGCAGTCTATAAAAGGAGAACCCTAGGCAGTGTTTAAGGGTTCCCCTTCTTGCACAACACAAGACTTTGGCTTGGAGATTGGATACCATTAGTTTAGTAATTTCTTTTCCTTTTCTTTACTTTATTTCAGTTTTTATGATGAACTTTGAATTAGTTCTTGTCATATTTATGGCTAGGAACTAATTCTCTTATAGGGCTTTCCATGTTGAATTGCTAGAAACTTATGTTATAAATTAATGCATGCTTATGGTTATTTTTCTTATTGTGAGATCTATCCAATAATTGAGTTGAATTCTTGGTAATTAATTGACAACTAATTATCACTATATGATTTCTAATCGATTACGAAAAGGGGGATTGTGAATATCTTTGTAAGTTGGGTAGACATTCTTGGATTGGAGATGAAAATACCTCAATTATTTATGTAGCGTTGATGAGAGGCTTAACAACCCTAATTTTGCGCATTGTGCGTGGCGGTCAACTAGGTTTTTGTTCTTAATCCTCCTATAAAGTTATCCTTATCACCGAAAGGTAGGTGCTATCTTTGAGGTTGAATGTTTATATAACCTAACGGGAGTATAAAACTATTTCAGAACCCGCTTTCTCTAAAGAAGAATACCATAAGTTAATGCATTAGTAAGTAGCATAAGCGGATAGTAAGGATACATGGAAGCCCTATTCTCATCACCACTGAAGTAAATCTTTATATTAAAATAGCTTGCATAATTCGTAGTTATAAACAACAAATCAATCATAAATTCACCAAATAGATACTAGAAAATAGATAGTTGGTAATTGAACCCTAATCCTTGTGGCGATATTCGATCTTATTAAGACTATACTACTTGTCACGATAACGTGCACTTGCGTTTAAAGTGTGTGCATCTTAACGCGCATCAAGTTTTTGGCGCTGTTGCCGGGGATTAGGCATAGTTCAATATCAAATTTGTCTATTCTTAATTTCTAATTTGGTTTTTATTCTTTGTTAATTTTTGTATTTTTCTATTTATTTTATTTTATTTTATTCTTTTTTCGTTTTATGTATTTATTGTGTGAAAACAAGGGTGCCGTGATCCGTTGTTGGTTTTGATGCATCTCAGGGATCCTCAAGACATGGATTTCTACTGTCAATATGATCGAGTTCCAACCATCGAGGAAGAGAGAGAGGAATTGCGAGAAGTCATACTCAGTCTCACTAAGTATCAAGCGCAGTTCATGGACGAAATGAGATTGGCCATAAAGAAGCTGGAACTGCAAATAGGAGAACTCGCAGTCATTTCTAACAACGAACATCAATTTGAGGAGCCTGAACCAAACCCAACTATTGAGGAATCTGGTGAGATAGTTGGTGTAGAAAAGGAAAAGATTGCAGAGATCCAATTATTTACCTTCTTGGACTCTGTAGAAATCCTTTTTCTTGCACCTATTACAGAAGAACCACCACTAGCTATCACGCCTGCTCCCCAATTAGAAAGCCCATACCAGCAAGGGTACCCCCTAGAGTTGAGAGATGTAGAGAATTTCACGGATTCCTACGTTATAAAAAGCATAAAAGACAAGTCTGTCTTGTGTACTAGGGGGATAATTGTTTGTTTAAGGTTCTTGGTTGAGCAAATAGTTATAGGGAAATTGAGACCTATAGCAATAAATCTGCGAATTGCAAGTAGTTCGCAGAAGGGTCCAATGAGCACTCGTCTGTTAATCAAGGTCCCGCTAAAAGACGTTAAAGATAAATATTGGGAGGCAACCCAACGTTTTCAATTATGTTGTTTTAATTTCATCTTTAGTTTATTTTATTTTGTCTAGAACAATCTCACGGTCTTGGGTTCTTGTGTTTGTGATTGATAGGTACAGTGGAAATAAATCAAGGACGAAAAGTCAACGAAAGCCGGATTTCGAAAAGCGGGTAGCGCGCGCCAGTGCATGGCGCGCTAAAAGAATCGAACAGCGCAGAAGTTTGGCGCCGCGCGCCAGAGCGCAGCGCCAAAAATTCGTAAAATTTGCCAAATTAGGCGCTACCAGAATGTGGCCGCGCGAAGTTTAGCGTCGCGCCAACAACAGGGCGCGGCCGGGAATCCAAAACTTAAAACGCCTGAAATCGATTTTTCCCCAAATCCAATTTCAAAACCTAACCCTTCCTCTCCAAAACCGACGAAATTCCAAAAATTTGCCCACAAATCCTCCACAAATTAAACCCAACCACAACCAAAACTCTTAAATTCCCAAAAACCCTTAGCCATCTCAACCAACAAAGTTCCATTCCATAGCCTCAAACCACCATTAGAAACAAGAACAGCTTGAAGCTTCTCATAAAAAGGTAATCTTTTACGTTCTTGAATCCTTTATCAAGTCATAGGTAGTAGTTTGAAGGAGTATTGTAGTTGAAGTAATTGGGTCTTGAAAAGTTGATTGTGAAGTTTGGAGAAAAGTAGAAAAGGAGTGTGGGTATTGGGTAGAAAAGTTGAAGTTTGGGGTGTTGTGTCACGCTAGTTGTCAATTGTGTAGGAAACATTTGTGCCACTAAATTGTAAGCTCCAGAAACTGTTTTAACCATGGCCACCAGGAAAAGAAGAGGCTCCACCCCAACCCCACAATACGATGAAAATAGGTTTGTGAGCTACCAAGCCTACCAAAGATACAAAAGCTCGATACTGCACTTTAATACGAGAAGGGAATGGACTACCGCAGGAGTCATATGGGAAGAAGATGTTTATGAGCCCATTCGGGCGATGATTGAGTTAAGGGAGTGAGGAAATTTGTGAATCCGAGAAGATAGCGCAGAAGAAACACAACAATAGTGCGTGAATTTTATGCCAATTTTCGGAGAAGGTGGAAAGGGATGCTTTGTAACGGACGCTATGTGCTGTGCGACAGAGGATATAAATATACAATTGAAAGCGATTGATGTTGAAGAAAGAAGTGATTGGAATCACTTTAGAACACGGTTCGAAGATTGACCACATCGATGGAATGCCGCAGACACCGTGAGCTACCATGGCTGTTTTTGATATTGGAAGAAATGGGTCAAGAGCACCGAACAGTGCATTCAACAAAGTAGCCAAAGATTGGCTATATTTCGCAATACCGCGTGATTCCATCCACACACTTCACCAGAGTGCGGAGGATAGGATTAAACCGATATATGGAATTATGGCGGGCGATTGATGTGGGAAAGAAATAGTGCGAGCATTGATGAAATCAGCGAGTTGGTAACAACAGCGGATTGGGACATGGCTCGATTATCACCAAGCTATGTCACACGAGTGCGGTTCCAAACCTACCCACCGACACTCATGAAAGAAACCAATTGTCCGTGTCCTATGGGATAATGCACTCTTTCCTGCACTCCAAGCCCCCAAAGAGCCAGACGAGAGTACAACCAGCAGCAGAGGCCGCCATGGGCGAAGATGAGCACGAAATAGGGCTCATATGAGGCAGACTCCAGCCACCGCCAACCACGTGAGCAGAACCTCCAGCGCCAGCAATGGAGCAATTGTATCAAAATCGGATGAGGATGATGACGCACTGGACACAGTAGTACAAGGACAGCAAGAAACAAGGCAACAAATCAACGAGTTGAGTTCCTTGTTCAACCAATGGTCGATGCATTATCCACCGCCACCAACACCATTTTAGCCAAAGTTTGTAAGTGTCTTATTTCTTTTACTGTCTTTGAGTCTACACACATTGGGGACAATGTGTGATTTAAGTTTGGGGGTGTTTTATTTGTGTCATGTTATGTGTTACTTAAGTCTTTTTGATTGTTTTTATGTTTATTTGGAGTCACCAATTTTTTTTTTGAATTTTGAGTCATAATTGTCTGTCAAAGATCATGTATGCTGTAGTTGCTAGAAACACCTAGTGAAGTAAGGTGGAATAATGTAACGGAATTGAAGCAACTATCTAAACACCTAAGTTAGATATGCCAAAACTCACGTAACTGCCTATTTGGAGTTTCTTGCTTGAGTTATGCATGCTAAATGATAAATACTTATGTGTTATGATTGCTTGCTATTTGAGGCGAAATAGTTAGGATATGCATGCTAGGGAGATGACTCAGGCATTTCTTTGATAGCCAATTCTTACCATTTTTTTCTATCCCGTACTTTAAAAGTATCCCTAATCAGCCCTATTGAGCCTAAAAATTGAAACTTCTTCTTTGACACCCCATACTCCCACAGATTGTGCCATAAGTAAAAATGGGAAGTAGTGGAATCAATTGTGTTAAAAAAGAGACAAAAAGAGTGAATGAGCTTGTTGCACCCCAATAAAAAAAAAGTAATAAGAAAGAAGCAAAAGCCTAAGTTTGGGGGTGCTTGTTATTATAATACTCTTCATTCTCCCAAAACAAAAGAGGGAAAAAGATAGAATCGAAATGAAGAAAAGAACAAAAAGAAAAAGGGAAACACTGAAAAGCAAAAGAGCTTATGGTACACGAAATGAGCCTAAATTGCCTATTTTTACCTACCTATACCTAAGCCTACATTACAACCCTTAAAAGTCCTGAAGATCTCTTTTATGCATATCCAGAATTAGTGGAGAGTAGCAAGTAAGCATGTCATAGGAATTCTTGAATTTACATGCATGATTTAGTATATTGACTTCCATTAAGCATGATGAATATGAGTTTGCGAAATATCTAGCTTCATGTGCTTAGTGTGCTGAAATTTCATGCTATATGTTCCTGCATATTATTTTGCTAACCTTCATGTTTTTCTAGTTAACACTAATGCAGCAAAAGTGATCAATGGCAGTGAATCTTTTTATTTTTTTTGTTCTTTGAGTCTTTTATTTTATTTCTTTCTATCTTTGCTCGAGGGCGAGCAAAGGTTAAGTTTGGGGGTATTTGATCGGTGTATTTTATATACACCTTTTGAGTCAGTTTTAGTTAGTCTTTTGTCCCATTTTGCACATATAAGTGTCGTATTAGGATAGTTTTTCTTTCTTTTGAGTCAAAGTGGTTAAAATGGCCAAATGGCGGAAAAAGAGCAAAAAGAGGGCAAAAGAGGAGATGTCAGAGCTGGAAACAGAGAAAGTGGCGAACGAGGGAAAAATCAAGACCAGCCGCGCCTCGCAGCAAAAGCGTGGCCGCGACGCCCACTATCCGTAGAGGTCGAAGACTCGTCGCGACGCCTCGACAAAGAAAAACAGGTCGCGCGCTAAACATCCGAGGAGCTACAGAAGATACAGTACGCGGCGCTCGCAGCCAGATATCGGGCCGCGCCAAAACACCCGACGGATTGCAAACTTCCGGCCAGCGCTGTCTGCAGGGCCGCGCGCGACGCTGAAAAATTAGGTCTTTTGACGAAAATCGGGCGGACACGAAGGAAAGCGAGGAGGCGGTTTGCGCCTATAAAAGGAGAACCCTAGGCGCTTTTAAGGGTTCCCCTTCTTGCACAACACAAGACTTTGGCTTGGAGATTGGATACCATTAGTTTAGTAATTTATTTTCCTTTTCTTTACTTTATTTCAGTTTTTATGATGAACTTTGAATTAGTTCTTGTCATATTTATGGCTAGGAACTAATTCTCTTATAGGTCTTTCCATGTTGAATTGCTAGAAACTTATGTTATAAATTAATGCATGCTTATGGTTATTTTTCTTATTGTGAGATCTATCCAATAATTGAGTTGAATTCTTGGTAATTAATTGACAACTAATTATCACTATATGATTTCTAATCAGATTCTGAAAAGGGGGGATTGTGAATATGCTGTAAGTTGGGTAGACATTCTTGGATTGGGGATGAAAATACCTCAATTATTTATGTAGCGTTGATGAGAGGCTTAACAACCCTAATTTTGCGCATTGTGCGTGGCCAACTAGGTTTTTGTTCTTAATCCTCCTATAAAGTTATCCTTATCAGAAAGGTAGGTAAGGTGCGATCATCGGGGTTGAGTGTTTATATAACCCTAACGGAGTATAAAACGATTTCAGAAACTCCGCTTTCTCCTAAAGAAGAATACCATAAGTTAATGCATTAGTAAGTAGCATAAGCGGATAGTAAGGATACATGGAAGCCCTATTCTCATCACCACTGAAGTAAATCTTTATATTAAAATAGCTTGCATAATTCGTAGTTATAAACAACAAATCAATCATAAATTCACCAAATAGATACTAGAAAATAGATAGTTGGTAATTGAACTCTAATCCTTGTGGACGATATTCGGTCTTATTAAGACTATACTACTTGTCACGATAACGTGCACTTGCGTTTAAAGTGTGTGCATCTTAACGCGCATCAATACACTAATTTAGATGTGGGTTCAGCTTCGGGGAAGACGAGACACTATTCAATTTCTTACGTAGTTGTTCGAAGGCGAGTAGTTTTCCACTCTTGCGACCGAACCGAATCTGTGCGGGTTTGTGGCCTTAACCTGATAATGATAGGCGAGTGGCAAGAAAACGGATGCGCATTACTAACACTAACGCGCAACGGCTTCGTACTGACGGGCAAGGCCATAAAGGCCTAATGGGGAGAAAGAATTCATGAGACACCTAACTTTCCGTGATGACTGTTGGCACCAGTCCTACATTTTGTCTCTGTGGACCGAGTAGAAAAAGGGCTCGGCGCATCCACTTTGGTATATTATTGAACAAAAATGGTGATATTGTTCCTCCATTGATCAAGAATTTAGATTTTTGGGAAGTATCATGATCGTCCAATAAGAAGGGTTTCAATTTTTTCAAATGAACAATTTGAAGAAGTCAAGTGGCTTCTACGCTTCTAAGCGGAATAAAGTCAAGTGGCTTTTACGCTTCTAATACTTAAAGCTTGGAACTCCTCTCTTGTCCCTAGTTTACGGTCAGATGAATGAACCGTCGGGAGCTCGTATAAGAGTTGGTTTGAGGAAAAGAAGGTTCCAATGAGTCCGACGAAAAAAAACAGCACATTATGGCCGGAGAGGAGCAATGATATTCCTATATATGCTTTAGTAGATAGAAAGAGTTTTTTGCGTTCAGTCAATCTACGCAGAGTGAATCGGTCCCTAAGGAACCCCCGAAAGGGCTGCCGTTACTTGTACTGAACTAATCTATTTGCATTCAATCTTTCTTCTATGATCCCTCGAGGGAAGATTTTCTGCCTCCTAGGCGGGGTTCTTTCCCTAAAAGCTCACTTCTTTTAGTGAATTGGGTGCCACCTTACTATTATAGATGTATGGCTCGCGTGCCAGAATAATTTAAATGGAGTTTCCCGGAGAATGAACTCCGGGAAGGTAGAGTAGAAATTCAGGCAATCCAATCTTTCGTGTGTAAGGCGGAAGCCCCCAAAAAAGGTTTTCATAAATATAGAGTGAATATGATCTCCACCAGACATACGTAACGCTTTTGCTAATACCCGGGCATTACCTTCCTGAGCAAGATCACGTCCTTCATTATGAGCTTTTACACATGCTTCTAGAACTACCCGGTTAGCTACGACACCTGACACATTTCTCAAGATCTCAGGGCCCCCTACCAACTCGTTCCCGGTGACATTAGGCACTACCTCGTGTCCATTATTTGATTGAGCACGACGTGGTCTGCTAGTCGCGTTAAACCATCCAAAGGCTACCCTTCCCTTATTAGAAAATAAAGAACATAGCTATGAGTTGACCAGATATATTAGCTGAAGATGGAACTGGCTTCCCGCATCAAAAACATCATAAGGTAGGTTTGGGTATAGCAGGACTTGAACCTGCGACCATTAGGTTAAAATGTCAAAGTAGTACATCCCCAGGGGTCAAGAGCTCGGGCTAAAGCATCAGTTGATGTCTGTGTTAAGACGGATACCAATGGATGGTACTTCTTTATAGTCTTAAGAGTTGTTTTGCTCCTTTCCATGCGATCAAGTTGCTTCGTTACCCGAATTCGCGTAAGTGTGTCCACCCCCCCCCCAAACTTACTTGACGAGGAATCCTTTCTCGCGAACAAACATAACTCTCGCTCGAAGAAAACTCTTTTAGAGTCTGGTACCAGCTTGCTTATTGGACTCTATGTATTAACGAGCGGAAATCGTCGAGGTATTGATTGGCCTACCAGGTAAAATTCATACGAAAAGCTGGAATGGAGCGAACCCTTATTAACCTTATTAAGACGATGATTTCGACCCGAAGCATCGGACCAATGATCACCCATGACTTTTGTGGCATTCCCTATGATAGCTCAACAAAAGATTATGTCGAGTTCGGGATCTTCATCGACTGGATAAAGAGTTTCAACTGATGGGGAGGTTCTTTAACTGGGTAATTGACTTAGTTAATCGGCTCTGACGCTCTGCGTCCGTGGGATCAACTCCACCTTAGAGATCTTGCGGATCTAATAAAATAGATACAAAAAAGTATAGATGGGAGAATAAATAAAGAATAAGTGGAAAGCAAAACTACAATTTCTCCTTCCATTTGCTCCAGCTATGAAAGAAAAAGAATGGGTGCAACACTTTATTCTCTTCTACCGCTCTTTGTTTACTTCTGGCGTATCAATATACATTTCCTTTCCGTCAACTAAAGTATGTTCGTTTCCTCTGTAAAAATGAAATGACAATAACATGTCTGGTCCTTCCTGGGTCTGTATCACAGTATACCGGCGACTTTGTCCTTGAATTCATTCTAGGAGTCAAAAAGAAAAGGCTCAAGAAGGAACTGCACTCGAAGGGTCAATTTAAGATACAACTTCTATCTCAGTCTTGTCTTGTTCTAAGGCTTCTTTGAAGAAAGTCAAACAGGAATAGATGGAGGGTAGGAAAAAGCTTGAACGACCGATTTCACAAGAGGTCGAATCCATTGTCATGCTTGTCAACGAGATTCCAATGCGCTTCACCGGAAGAAAGATTCCCCAAAATGTGATTCATATTAGTTATGTCACCAACCTCTTTTCATATAATCGTTTGTTATAGGAATCGGGTGTTCGATCCTTACTCTTATTAAGACTCCACTATTTCATTCATTCATTCTCGGTGCAAAACTGTCCAGCTAGGGAACTCTTCATCAGTCGCTAATTCAGAGGTCAACTATCCTGTAAGTAAGAGTTTTCTTAGAACAGCTACGCGCCTCTCCTTTTTATGGCTTCGCTCTTCATGGTTTGGTTTGGCAAAATTGATCATACTAGCTCCGAGAGTTACTCGGTCCACATTCAAATCAATCGCCTCACCTCACCTCACCCTGATATTGGTAGTTTCCTTTCAATTTTTCCCTTGTAGCCGTTACCCGAATTCGCGACTTCCTAATGGTGTTGGCAAGAATCTCTTCGAGAATAGTTAGATTCTCCTTCTAAGACTTTTGTTGGAAGTTGCGTAGCAGTTCGAATTTGAACGATTCTATTAGTTTCACTATTCCACGTATAAATCGTATTATAAAGAACGTCGTCTTCCTTAGAGCAATTGACTGGGCTTCCCACGTGGCATGACCAGAACTTCTTGTTTCCGAGGGCGAATCTATCAAATTTGATCAACCATTAACGAGTAATCCTAATGTAGGCGGATTTGGTTAGGGAGATGCAGAAATAGTACTTCAAGATCCTTCTCGTTCGCTTTCCCCCCCTCTGCGTCCATTAGTGGGGCTTTTTGATAGACTATGGGATACTAAAAGACTAGAAGTCCACAAAGATAACCAACTCTATTATCAAAGAAATAAGGAAAGGGGCGACAATTTGGCAGAAGATATCCGGAGGTGTGGAAAGAGCAGTTGTGAGAAGCGGTTCATAACAAATCAAATAAAGAGGAATTTCTATTTGTACCTCGTAAAAAAAGCTTTTTATTTTGTGGACTGATTCTGGGTCTGGTTCTGTACCTTACCCTTACTACCCTAAACTTCGAATAGATTGTTGCAACTTCAAATTTTTTATATATGGGAAACTCAAACTATTGAATACGAAAGCCCTGTTATCGAATACTAAAGCGTTCCCCTTTGATTCTTATTATTTGTGTTCGCCCTTGGATGACACTTTCGCCTCGAGGTCTAGTAAAAGGTCACTCCTCATCCCGATCTTATTAAAGGAGGAAGTAAAGGCGATTAGCAAGTGAACTGACGTCTCATGTTGACCCCGTCTGCAGTTGCTAATACACTGTTACATCCGGACGGTTTTCCGCTCCGTTTTCCTGTAAGTCTCGTCGCTTGATGGGTTCAGTCTTTAGTGGATTAGCGTCAAGCTTTTCTTTGTTCCGTTTCTGCATTCCTGCATGACCTAAATTTCAGGTATGCCCTTTGCCCTGAAGGAACTCGCGTCCTTCTATCGTGACTTCATATATACCTTTTCTACTCAATCCAGAAACAAGATCGGACAGCTTCCACTCTTTTTTTTTCTTTCTAAAAGACAGTGAGGATTAAGAAGGCAATCATTAAAGAAAACATGACAATAGCTTCGGTTAAAGCAAATCCCACAATAGCATAACCAAATAATTGTTTTGTCAATGAATGATTTCTCGCAACAGAATGTTGGAACTGAAAACATTTCCAATACCGGCAGCAGCTTCCCCTGAAGAAAAAGCTTTTTGAATCAATAAAGGAAGCCTATTTCATCAGTTTTTGGGAATAGAAGGGGAAGGAGAATATGCCAATGAACTTTAAGCAGGGGACAAAGCTGGGGATGGCTCAAATAACATCAAAAGTATTGGTTTCAGAAGATGGAATGTCTAATGTTTTTTCATCCGGAGAACTTATTGGAAATGTTGCGAACCTAACGAATGGGGCACGCTTTGGAAGAAACGATCTGTTACCGAGTCGTCTTATTGGGAATAACAAGAGCATCTCTCAATACTCAAAGTTTCATATCTGAAGCGAGTTTTCAAGAAACTGCTCGAGTTTTAGCAAAAGCGGCTCTCCGGGGTCGTATCGATTGGTTGAAAGGCCTGAAAGAGAACGTTGTTTTGGGGGGCACTCCTGCAAGAAAAGGGG
This sequence comes from Przewalskia tangutica, assembly GCA_029844215.1. NCBI lineage: Eukaryota > Viridiplantae > Streptophyta > Magnoliopsida > Solanales > Solanaceae > Przewalskia > Przewalskia tangutica. The sequence continues at coordinate 106,461,668 of CM056730.1, forward strand.
TCAATAATGGATATGGTCAGAGAGGCTATGCCGATGGCGCAACTTTGCGATCAGTGATCAACGATCCGAGATTCCAATCTGATCTTAAAAGCTTCTACAAATCCAGCTTGAGAGTTCTGGTCCGGCCTCTGGTCTTGATTCCGTTCCTCTACTTTCAGTCGAGATACTTCCTTCCGATGGAGTGAGAGAAAGGGAGAAAACTCTAATTAGATATTCTTTTTTATATTGATAGAGATCATTTTCCGCTACGCAGTTCTCATTTCTTATTCTTAATCGTATTATAAGAAAGTTTCAGCCAAAAAAGTATTTGACCAAAAGTTAAAGTGCTATATCTTCGAACAATCTACTTTGACTCGTTTTTATAGTTTACACACTTTTGTATTGCCGCTTCTTACTCCACTCGGCACCGTCGGATCACTAAGGCCGACTTTCGTCCCAGCTCGACGGGTGGGTCTTGCAGAAGAGAAAGATATATTTTATATACAGAAGAAACCTAGTTTTGAGTTCTATTAAGGACCCGAAGAAGACAGGAGAACTGGGCGTCTTCAATATGATGGATCCAGTCTTGCGAAACATGTACATACGAAATACGAGAATTTCCACCTTAGATCTAGTGGTGCTACCCGAAGTTCTCATTTTATTTGGAATCATGAGTTACCAGCCTCTCCAAATAATCAAGCAAGTGCAAGTGACTTTTCACGACGGAGGGACGACAAATGGTTGATATTATTTCTCCTGGACCAGAACTTCTTGTTTTCGAGGGTGAATCCCATTGACTAGTAGAATTGAGTAGTTGGCAGCTAACGAACGAACATGGTAGCTAAGGGACCGTTCTATCATTCGAAGTAGGAGCTGGGGTTGCGGGCAGAGAACCGATGGCACCGAAGCTCATATTTGATCTGGAACTTGAGAAACCCTGCCCCTCTGAAATGAGGCATGTAAGAGAGCCACTATGAAGAAATTTCAGGAGTTACGGTTCGGGCCGGGGACCCCGGAATACTGTACTATTATGTGTAGGTTCGCCTACACTAGCCTGCAACTGCTTTCTCATTGGCTCCATTAGGGTTCGTAATCTCATCCTGAAAAGGGTTTTTTCTTTCTCCAGATATACTCTAAAAAAAATAGGGCGTGTAATAACAAGCACACTTTTACCTCTTCGGGGGAGTTTACTCGATGGTTGCACAACAAAAAACGACTCACTAGTGCGAAAACAGTTGCGCAACAAGCAACGCGGTAAACTCTAAAGGTAAGTTCAAGTCGGAAACATAGCGGGGATTCTCAAGCTTAGGAGAGGAGACAGTTTCGCTGTCGTTAGATTATTCGTTTTCTTGTTGTAACGTGCATTCGTTTTCTTCCTAAGTCACACACATACGTTTTCTTGCTCCTACTCTTTTAAAGCTTTCAATAAAGCCTTCTTAGTTGTGGAAGCAGCAACCGGTCTGTTGGAAAGTTCCTGCATAAGTTGTCGGATCCTAAAAAAAAGCTTTTCTGGGGACGCGTTGTACAAGTCGAGTTTCCTTATTGTCCCATCCAACTCTGGTACTAGCAAACGATGACTCGGGAAAGTAAGTGAAGGATAAAGGATTAGTGAACGGATGCTCTTCATACTATGGGGTTATATAATCTCCTTGACCTTTCGATTGAGGGTATTCAGCAGTGGGCCTACCTTAAGGTAGAAGGTGATTGAAAAAGGGGAAGTCAGTCCCCTTACATAGCCATAACGAGCTAGCTGAAAGACCCCACTATGGTTAGACCTGGCAAGCACATAAGCTCGGGCCTCTATCAAGCGATGCCCTTCGCTACATATACAGGACTCGAGAGCAACAAAAATATTTTTTAATGGGTGTTTGGTATCAAACCTAACCCCCGGACTCAGAACCTTCCCAACCCTATTTGAACTGAATTCCAGGGGTTCCTTCCCCAGAGACTAAACTAACGGAGGAAGGGGGAGGGGAAAGGTGGCGGACATCAAATGGATTAGAGTTATCACAGAACTGGAAGAGGTTCAAAAGGGTATTGGATGCATTATCTTCATAATCCGGAACTTCTAACTGAAGTTGCTCACGTTTTTCAGCAGGGTCTGGGCTACGGGGTCCTTTTTCTATCTTATGCGTTTGGGACTACCTGTCGCCCGATGGAACCTTGATCTGACCTGAGCTATTGATGCGCGATTTATGCACACACTAAACGCAAGTGCACGTATCGTTACAAGTAATATAGTCTAGGTAAGACCGAATATCGTCCTCAGGGATTAGTTTTCAAGTACCGATTATCTATCCTATGGTATCTATTTGGTTAACGTCAATTGAATTGGAATTCTAAACTAATAATGCAGAAAATAAACTAATTATAAAAATACTTTGAATTAAATCAGTTATGATGGAGAATTAAGGCTTTCAAGATCATCAACTATCCACTCTATTCAATCCTTAATATAATTAGACTAACTTCTTCTTCTACGTTAAGATAGCAGGTTAACTAAGACGTTTTATACTCCTGTTAAGGTTATATAAACACTCAACCCCAATATAGAACCTTTCTACCTTTCGGTGATAAGATTGACTATAAAAGAGGATTAAGACCAATAACCTATTAATGCTACACAAGTATCGGGGTACTTTCGTCCACGATTTAACCTATGTTTATCCAACTACAACATATTCACAACCTCCCCTTTCGGCTTTCGGTTAGAAATCATAAGGATTATGATAATTATTGATCAATTAATTATCAAGCAATCAAAACAATTATTGAATAAATCTTAAATAAGTGAAGAAGAAACCAAACTAATATATTAATTCATGAATAAGAGTTTCAAGAGAATCACAAGGAAATCCCTAATAAAGTAATTAGCTCCTAGCCATTGTAACGCTAAGAACTAACATAATCTCCATACATGAACTGAAATAAATAAAGCAAAAAGAAAGAAAAGAAAATACTCAAGAACGAGTCTCCAAGCCTTCTAGCATCCAAGGATTGTGTTGTGGAATATTTACAAGATGGAATGGAATGGTGGATGGAATGTAGGATGGAGGATGGGTGGATGTAGAATGTCGAATGAATTCTTCTAATGATGTAGAGACTATTTATAGACCAAGAATCCTTTAGGTAAAGGGTTAAGGATTATGTAGGTAGGAAAAGTTATTAGAATCCTTTTAGGTAAAAGTTTTAATGTAGGAAAAGTTATCTCTTTAGGTAGGAAAAGTTATCCCTTTAGGACTCTGAAAAGATGTCAAATTTGGCCCAAAATCTCAAAAATCCCGCGTCGGCGCCGCGGCCCTGCAGATTGGCGTCGCGGCACCGAAAAACCTGCAACTTTCAGACTTCGCAGCACATTGGGCGCCGCTGCCGCATGGCGCTGGTGACATTTTTCTCGGCGGATTCCGCTTGTCGCCCTTTTTTTCGTCCGGACTTGCCCGATCTCCTCTATAATTCCTAACTTTAGACTTCATTTCTTGGCCCTTTTGTGTGTAATTCCATCTCATTTATGCTCATTTCATCTCCTTTTCGCCATTTCTCCATTTCTCCATTTCTGACCGCTGTGACACAAAAGAAAGGAAAACGACCATAATACTATACTAAACATAAATGAAATGAGTAAAATACTTAACTAAAAATGACTCAAAAGGTGTATATAAAATACACCGATCATCTATGCAACAACGAGATCTCCCTTGATCCTTGTCGTATGTGCTTGACGGCCCCCCATAAGACGCTCACTTGGGGACTTCTTACTTCAGCTGTTCCAAGAGTCTCCGCTAGTTGAACCGCGTCCAGTAGGATTCCTCTGTCGTCGCCGGGGAGCTCTTGGCGAGAAGACCTTAGGATAAGTTTCTAAAACAAAGGGGATGGGAGGATCGACCCGTTCAGATAATTCCGAAGAAAGACTGTTGGTAGTAGGTAGAGAGATTTGTTTCCTCTTCAAAACACAAGGAAATGCGGGCAGGGTAGAGCTCAGTAGAGGGTTAGATAATAGTGTCACGACCCAACCTCGGCCGCATCGTACTTACCGGGTACCTGTCGTATATGTCGAGAATAGCAATGAACATACATAACACATAACTTATAAAAAAAAAGGGTAAACATCACTGGCCAGCCGATAAGGCTGCCTTCCATAAAACATACTTAACAATGTATAGTAGTACAACTGGTTCTTAGAGCCCAAAACATAAATGTGACCACAGACCTCTAAAGATAACAAGCGTATGGCGGTGGCCCCGTCGCCATACCCCGAATGTACAAAATACCTATAGCATCGTGGAATGTCCGTACCAATAAACAAGCTTCCGAGGAACGAAGCCGACACCTAATAGTGATCCTAAGAACGAGGATCCACACCGCTTACCCTTACGGCATTTAACGCACCGGAGAAGGGGGTCAGTACACAACGTACCAAGTATGTAAAACTGGAAAATACTGTAGTAATATCATAAGTCAAAAATAAGCTGGAGTCATAGATAAAAATCAATTTCCTTACACTGTGCCTTACTAACAATGAGAGTAACAAGTATAAAACTTATAGCATAAAAATAGGAGGCTCACGATCAAAGCAGGACCACCCGCCCGTAGTATCATTAAGCAATCCTACTCTTGGGACTATTTCACCCGCATGGGTCCTGTGGACCCGCATGAGGTCATCCGCCTCGTCATGGGACTATTTCACCCGCATGGGACTATTTCACCCGCATGGATCCTGTGGATCCGCATGAGTACCATCGCCGTACTCGCATGGGACTATTTCACCCGCATGGATCCTGTGGTCCGGATCCGCATGAGTGCAAGCGTCGCACTCGCATCATGGGTAGCAAATCCATGGCATAGATAATAACCCGGGGTTTACCCCGTAATAATACAAATATATAACATAGCTCATTCGGCTATCATACATAACATAAGCACTACCGACCTATCATATCATACATAAGCACTACCGGCCTATCATATCACAACATAAGCACTACCGGCCTATCATATCACAACATAAGCAAGTTAAGAAATCCCCTAACTTCTTATTAACATTATTAATATATCCTCTCATTTTAGTATCCTAAGGCACTAACATGTGTTTTAATAGAAAATCCGGGAATTCAACCCAAGTACCATGTACTTCTAACTTTTTAAGAAAAACTCTTTTTATACAAAGATTCCAAGATACTAATCACCATAGTATCAAGTTACAATTTCTTTTCAAAACAAGTCACATTTCCTTTTAGAAATATAATAGGCTTCTAAATCAAGTGACTTCATTTCCTTTAAAACCTTAGGCAACCAATGCCTAAAAATCAATCCACCTTCCATAGTTTCAAATCCTTTACCCGTACTTGTTTTAATTAGAGTAAACCATTCTTTGTGAACCTTTCAAAAACTAATATAACTAACTTCCCATAAAGTCATTATATTAGCGTTATTCCTTTGTCAAATACATTTTCCCTAAATCCAAAGGACTTATACTTTTGAAATGAAACAAGCATCATATACTTTAAAACAAGTGTAGATTATCAAATCTTGTACGTATACCGTACTACATAGATACAACTATTCATGCTCAAGAGATAGGAAAGCTCTACATACCTCTTCGGTCAATCCACTTGCTAAGTCCAACTACCGCAAGTAATATGTCAACATATAATAACCATAGTGCGTTGATTAACCTCTAATTTCAATGTAGAAATTCCAAATTCAAGTTACCAATTCCTAAGGAAAATTGGGCAGCATTTCCTTTGTTTCTACTCACTTTGCCACCTTTTTCAAAGGCCGATTTTCAACACTCAAACGCCTCATTAAGGCCCAACATCCAAACTAACACAGGGGATTACACACCTAATCTTGGGTGTGTAAAATTCTGCCCCATAAGTTATAATAATACACTTAACAAGTCTAAAGTAGTTTGTAGGCTACAACATGCTCATAATATCTCTTTAGCCAAATCCTTCATACTCAACCCACATTTCTTATTTGAATGACTCTAATAGCATTATTTACTACCACAAGTACTTTCTTCTTAACATGCAACACTAAAAACTAATAATAGAGGAAGAATCATTACCTTAGAGCTTTAGCCAAATTTATCCAACAATTTGCTAGCTTCTATTCCAAGAACACCACCACAACAACCTTCACAGCTAGCCACAAGCTTCCTTCTCGCTTTTACTTTTTGATTTTTCCTAAGGCTAGAATACCTCTTGGAGTTTTAGAGAGAAGGAGGAGCTTGAAATAATTTAAGAGAGAAGGAGGAGCTTTTCTAAGAGAGATGAAAGATGACCAAGTCTTTAAGACTTGGTCAATATAATGCATGCAAAAATCAGATGGGGGGGACACTTGTCCCCCACCCGGGCCCTTTAAAAGAAAATCGACTTTTCCTAAGTTTTTCCGCGATTTCGCCTCGGCGCGCGTCGCTTCCGGCGCGGCCACGCAACTCTGCGGACCAGATCTTCCAAGATCACGATTCCGGCGCCACACGAAACTTCGACTCAGATCTTTCGGCCATGCTCGCCCGGCCACGGCCTGAGACCGATCATGTCCAGCCCGAACCACTGGCATAACATTCTCCCTTAGAAACATTCGTCCGAATGTTCCTTCTAGCTTACTCAAATCACAATATCGGATAGACTAAATAAAGACGCTCCACACGGCCACAACAAAACTCAAGCATAAATACTAAATTTAAAGACCAACAATTTAGAACGTGGGTTACCTGGAGGTATAGGGAATAAGTGAGGATATTTCTTCATCATGTCATCCTCTGTTTCCCACGTCATCTCCTCTCTGTTCTCATTCCGCCATAAGACACTGACGAAGCCACCTCCTTTGTCCGTAATCGCCTAACCTGACGATCGAGTATCGCTATGGGACTCTCCTCATATGATAACTCCTCTGTTACCTGAACCTCATGAACCGGGTGCACTCTAGATGGATCTCCAATACATTTCCGCAACATGGACACATGGAAGACTGGATGTACCGCCTTCAAATCGGACGACAGATCTAACTCATAGGCAACCCTGCCTACCCTACGGACAATCCGACACGCCTAATGTACTGGGCTAAGCTTCCCTTCTTTCCAAATCTCATCACGCCTTCATGGGAGATACCTTTAGAAAACCCAATCATCTATCTCAAATTCCAAGTGTCGACGCCGATGATCCAGATACGACTTCGCCGACTGCGGCCGCCAACAACCGCTTGGATAAGCTTCACCTTATCCATCGTCACTGAACTAAGTCCGCCCGACTAATCGAACTTCTCCCACTCGAACCAGCTCGGTGACTGCACTTCCTCCCGTATAAGGCCTCATAAGGCGTCATCCGAACACCGGAGTGGTAGCCGTTGTTGTAAGCAAACTCCACAAGAGGCAAATGATCCTCCCAGCTACCACAAATCAATAACACAAGCCCGCAAAGATATCCTCGAGTTGCGGATAGTGCGCTCGGCCCGCTTGGCCTCGAGGTGAAATGCGATCGAGACTCACTGTGTCCCTAATCCTTCTCAAAAGACCTCCGAAGTTAGCCGAGAACCGGCTCCTATTCGATATAATCGACACCGGGACTCGTGCGGTCTCACAATCTCTAATATATAATCCGGTGTAGTCTCACCGAGAACGTCGTTCGATCGAAGAAAATGGGCTGATTTCAATCACCGCCGACAATCACCCAAATGGAATCATGCTTCCTCCGAGTGGTAGGTAGTCCCGTAATAAAATCCATATTTATCACCTCCCACTTCCAAGTCGAATATCAATAGCTCGCAATGACCACCGCTCGTGCTCAATCTTAACTCACGACAATTTGGGCACTGTGCCACGAACTCCGCAACGTCCCTCTTTAGGCCATCCCACCAATACACGCATCTTAGGTCATGATACATTTTAGTCGACCCCGGATGAATAGAATAACGAGCACTGTGTGCCTCACGCAATCGCGACGAAGTCCTCGCTACATCGGAACACACAACCGGCTCAAATCTTAGCACCCCATCATGCTACCTCAAATAGACTCCTTTCTTTCTCAACAATGCAGATCTCTGCATCAGACCAAAATCGGATCCTCATATCGCCGCTTCTTCACCTCCTCGACGATAGAAGACTCGCAACCTCTCGAACCCGAATTCCTTCACTAATGTAATCAACCAAACGAACCCCAAGACTCGCATTGATGTATCTCTGACCATATCCTCTTTTTCTCGTCAACATCGCACGGACTACCCATCGACCGCGACTAAGGGCATCCGCAACTACATCGCCTTCCCGGGTGGTACAAAATATCAACATCGTAATCCTTAAGTAGCTCCAACCACCGCCTTCGCGCAAGTTCACTCTCCTCCGTGAAGATGCTTCGAGACTCTTGTGTTCGTGTAAATGTCCACGAACTCCATATAAATAATGTCTCTGATCTTGAAGGCATGAATCATCGCCGCTAACTCCAAGTCATGTGTGGGATAGTTCTTCTCATGCTTCCTAAGTTGTCGAGATGCATAAGCTATAACTCGGTCGTGCTGCATCAGCACGCACCCAAGCCCGACACCTGATGCGTCACAATAAACCACATATCCATCTAAGCCCTCTGGAAGAGTAAGAATCGGGCGGTCGCCAACTTCTCCTTTAGCAATCGGAAACTTCCTCACAAGTATCCGCCCATCGGAACATAGCCGCTTTCCGAGTCACTTAGTCAAAGTCTTGAAATAGAAGCAAATTTCTACAAACCTCCGATAATAACTCGCAAGGCCCAAAAGCCGCGCACTCCGTCGTGTGGTGGAGTGCGCCAAGTCTCGATCGCTTCAATCTTAGTCAGACAACTCAATCCGCTACGATAACATGCCCTAAGAAAGCCACTGGCTAACTAACTCGACTTCGAGAACTTGGCATACAATTGCGGCCGGAGGACTCTAATACCGCCCTCAAATGATCAGTATGCTCGCTCAGGCGTGAATACACCAAGATATCATCAATAAACACTATAACGAACATATCCAAGAATGGCACGAACACCCTATTCATCAAATCCATGAATATCTGGGCGTTGTCAACCCAAAAGACATCACCGAACTCATAGTGCCCATACCGGTCCCGAATGCGATCTTGGGATATCTATCTCTCTAACTCGCACTGATGATAACTGCACCGCAGTCTATCTTGAAAACACTTTGCACCTCGCAATCGTCAAACAAATCGTCAATCTCGGGAGGGATATCTGTTTCGATAGTTACCTTGTTCACCGCTCAGAATCAATACACATACGCAGCTGCCCCATCCTTCTTCTTTACAAATAACACCGCGCCAAGGAGAAACACTTGGCCTAATAAAGCCTTTCTCCAAAGAAATCTTTCACCGGTCCTTCAATTCCTTCAACTCGCAGTGCCATCCTCAGTATGGCGGAATAGATATCGGCCGAGTGTCCGCGCCAAATCGATGCAAAACTCAATCTCCTCTCGGGAGGGATACCCTGCTCGTCGGGAATACGCCCGAAACTCTCTAGCAACCGGACCGATCAAGGTCGGTATCTCAAAGATCGATTTAATACCCGAACCAAATGGTAAATATACCCTTCCGTATCATCTTCCTAGCCTTGAGGTAAGAAATAAACCTACCCCGGCGATGCAGATTCTTCCACTCGATAACAGGCCACCAGAAACCGGAACCGAACTAACCTCTCTCGCGGTCCACATTGGCATAGCAAGACGCTAGTCAATCCATACCCATAATCACATCGAGTTCACATATCCAACTCTATCAAGTCACTGAGTCCGACGACCATCTATAGTCATCGGGCAAGCCTTATATACCCGCCACTACCATCAAGCACCTACTGGCGTAGCCACCTCAAAAGATTCTATGGACTCGGGCTCTATCCCTATTCTACCAAAGAATATGAGGAGATATATAGGACAAGGTAGAACTCGGATCTATCAAAGCATATACATCACAAAGAAGAAACCAATAATGTACTGTGGCGACATCGTGACGCCTCGACTCGACGATCGACATAGCATAGATGCGGTTCGAGGACCGCTGAACTAGAACCCCGCCACGACTTCGTTGTGGCTCGCCGCCCGTGAACACCTCGCCCCGGCGCATAACAATCGAAGATGAAGACCCAAGAATCGAATCGGTTGAGCCATAGCATTTCCGCGCCTCGGTCGGACAATCTCTCTTCAAATGGCCTGCCGCTACAAGAATAACAAGCTCACGGAGGAACACGACACTTCTATAATGGCAATCACCACATCGACCACACCGATGCATAGGTGGCCTCATCTCGACCGGAACTCGTCCTCCGAAACCCAAGCCACGAACCTCGCCCCGCCTCGAATACTCAGACGCCCGAAGATGGTGGAGAGCGCCTGACCGGCCGTGTGGTGCAAATGCGTCTGGCCTTGGGGTTGTCTACCCTAAAACTACCAGAGGACCTTACCGCCCCGCCTCTTCGCTGAGCACTGCCGATCCGCTGCGCGCTCTCACACCTGTGCATATGCTGCGACGCGGCAATGTCCATGCCGGCAAGAGCTACTCCGGCAACTTCGCCAAGTGATCATCGAGTCTGTGACATACCGTGCACTCGCCTCCATGCTCGCTACCAAAGCGGGCACATACCGAGCCAATGAGTCAAACTCCACATTGTACTCCCAACCGCCCGCCCACTGTCTCGGTGTCAAAAATCTATCGGCCAACCTCTCATCCGCGAGGCAAGAAATGGCCAAGTAACGCCTCGAGAACTCTTCCCAAACACCGGAAGCGCATGCTCCCGACGGTTCCATGAATCATACCCAATCGCAGCTGTCCCGCACTGACGCGAACCTAGTACCACCGACTCGGTCTCCAAGCCCCGATCACCCTACGATCCGTCAGAATCGCTTCGGATAAACTCCCGAGGATCATCCTCGTGCCTCGACCCATAAAACTCGTGGAATGCAACTCAAAAGTCCTCGCCTCGTTAGCGGCTCAGGTTGAACTACGGTACAAATGAATCGCTGCTCAAATTTATCTCACGTTCGCCACGATCACGCTAGTAATCGGGCCATCTCTTGTAGCCCATATCCTTCGCCATCAAGCATCGGATGGAGGCTCGTGTACCGCGGTCTCGATGGCCGCTGCCGCCGCCTCGGACTTTGGGTTGGCGGCAATGGAACTCGCCGTCCAAACACCTCATCCGGTAGGGATCGGGCACGTGCTCGTAACCCTGCCCTACTAGTAGTCCCCTCTACCGCCTTGCCCTTCTGGGCCGCGGTTGCCTTGCGTGGAGGCATAACTGACACATAAAGGAAAACATCAGAGGAGGTTCAACCTATAACTCACTTATTGCACGATCTTAGAGTGAAAGAATGGAAACCAATCCTAAATATCCCGCACCTCCCGATTATAGATGGTGTACGACACACCGATAATCAAGACTCTACTAGACACGGTGGACACTTTCCGAGGACTAATCGCTCGATACCACTTTTGTCACGACCCAACCTCGGTCCGCTGATCGGTACCTACCGGGTACCGTGTCGTATATGTCGAGAGAATAGCAATGAACAGACATAACACATAACTTATAAAAAAAAAGGGTAAACATCACTGGCCAGCCGATAAGGCTGCCTTCCATAAAACATCCTTAACAATGTATAGTAGTACAACCGGTTCTTAGAGCCCAAAACATAAATGTGACCACGCACTTAAAGATAACAAGCGTATGATGGGGCCGGGCCGCCATACCACGAATGTACAAAATACCTATAGCATCGGGGAATGTCCGTACAATAAACAAGCTTCCGGAGGAATGGAGCTTCGACACGAATAGTGATCCTAAGAACGAGGATCCACACCGCTACTTACCGCAGATTAACGCAGCTCGGCGAAGCGGGTCGACACAACGCATCAAGTATGTAAATCGAAAATATCAGAGTAATATGTCACGACCGTTCGGGCGTGGATCGCGCTTACCGGCACCCAAGTAGTCATACATCGAGTAATCAGCGGAAATATAAAGCAAGACATGAAACAGCTTTATAAAATAAGACACGCTTTATGTGAGAAAACATCGCTTTCGATATATATATAAATGGTTTAGCGATACATCCGACATCGCATAACATGACTACTGCACTTAAGGAAATATACAACTATGACGGACAGGGCCCGCCATACCTCGATCATACAAAACTATCTACAACAGGAGATCATACCCAAAAGTAGAGCCTCGGAAAAGATGGAGCTCACGACACCAACGTAGATCCTAAGAATGTGGATCTAGCACTGCCCTTACCGCAGCATGAACGCAGCCCGGCGAGGTCGATAACAGTACTAAGTATATGAAACTTGTAAAATACTTAAATGAAACATATCATTTAAAAACAGTTTTGCAAGTATGTATGAAACAACGAAGGAAACCGCACATAGTGCACATCACAAACAAGAGCAAGAATAGGTAAATCAGAATGGTCTTTTCTAGGCCGCGAATGATCGAAGCAGGCCAATTGCGTAGTATCACCACGCAAGCCTAATCACGGACTCCGTAGTCCGTGATAGGCCAATCACATAGCCCGCATAGGGTACATAACCCCGCATCGGTGGTAGCTACTCCGTAAGATCGCCCCGACTCGTCGTCCGCACGCCACATGCATCGCGTGAGGTATAACCCCGCACACTAACTCGAACTCCCGTAGCTCGCGATAGGTCCTCGACCCGCATGAGGTATTCTCGAATCATGGTCCTGCATCACCGAAGTCTACCCCGACGGAGGCGCCTTAACCCCTAATATGTCAAGAGCGAGTGATGCTACACTAACCTAAATTATCGTTTAAACAACATAAGCACAACAAGAATACTCTTTTCACAAACGTTACAAGACACTAACACACATAGCATCATATCATGTCTACTTATCAAACCATCTTATTATTCTTTCACAATTCAATATAAGTCCATTATAAACACATAGGCAAACTGTTTCTTTTATCAATCTTAAGTGGTTATACTTAACTTCCCATAAGGCTAGTATAACTCTTAAGCTTCATTTAAAACCAATTAGTTCTCTTCGTTAAAAATGATTCAAGATTCTTTTGAAATGCCGATCTTTATTATTGAGCTTAAGCGTGAGGCATCAGTAAGTGTTATTCAGGCTTAAGTCAAAGACATTGCCGTAGTTATATTTTAGTTAACACACGTACGCTTCACCGCACTATATATATTGTAAAATATCATGCTTTAGGAAGAATCACATACCTTCTCAAATAAAACCACCGCCAAGTCAATATGTCGCAGAGAGTCACTATAATAGTCACAGATATCTATCAAAGACTACTCGAAGGTCATTCTAAGCAGAGGGTTCACAATTCTACGGAAAGTCAAAGACTTCCCTACCCGGTGAGCTATATAAGTTCATCGTGAAAACAATTCTATGTAAATACAGATTGATTATTCTTCTTTAAACCCTTCTTGTGGTAATAGCTCAATTCTATACGTGATATTCTTCTAAGTATTTATACTTATACTTATACTACAACAAAGATATATTCTCTAATTCAAAAGAGGGTTAGGATCGCTACCTCGGTAAGCCCAATAATATCCTAGAAAAGTCGCACCGAGCAAGGTTTTGCTCCTAAGTTGTATGTCTAAAGAAACCTTAAGTTCTTCACAACTTCTACTAAGTACTAAGGTATTTGGGCTAGGTATTTTGGGCATTATAACAATACAAGAAGGCCACTTTTCTACCAAGGAGGGTAGATTTCGGCTAGGCAGGGGTAGGCCTCGGCCAAACTTCACTGAGTGGGAGGTGTTGACGAAAAGGCTTGGCGGAGAGGAGAGGATTTTCAAGACTTGGAAAGATTTGTGGATGAAGAACTCTTCATCTCTAAGGGGGTATTTATAGGTCAAGAAGTGGCCAACCAATGGCCAAGATTAAGACAAGTGCAAGGCAAGTGTAGGGTGAGGATTAACTATACACAAATATCCTACTAACTCCTTGACTTGTGCACAAGGCACAAAAAATGTGTTCTCCATAGTCCAAATCGTCCAAATGGACGATTTCAAGTCCATCAATTGGAGGGTGACAAGTGTCGCCCTCCCGTTGGTCCAAAATGTTTCGTCTCTCGGAAAAATCCGCAAAAATTAGAAATGGCATAGCCGGAATTTACCCTACGAAAGCTGTGGAAACGTTTCGTCGGAAAACTATTCGTTTTGTGAGTTGTGCCCAAAAAAAACGTTTTGCCTAAACTTTAAGGCTAGACTTTTTGTACGTATTCCCTTACGTACATACTCTGGAAATACGGGGTATAACATAATATCATAAGTCAAAAAAAATAAGCTGGAGTCATAGATAAAAATCAATTTCCTTACACTGTGCCTTACTAACAATGAGAGTAACAAGTATAAAACTTATAGCATAAAAATAGGAGGCTCACGATCAAAACAGGGTACCTCGCCCGTAGTATCATTAAGCAATCCTACTCTTGGGACTATTTCACCCGCATGGGTCCTGTGGACCCGCATGAGGTCATCCGCCTCGTCATGGGACTATTTCACCCGCATGGGACTATTTCACCCGCATGGATCCTGTGGATCCGCGTAGTACCATCGCCGTACTCGCGTGGGACTATTTCACCCGCGTGGATCACGTGGTCCGGATCCGCGTGAGTGCAGCGTCGCACTCGCATCATGGGTAGCAAATCCATGGCATAGATAATAACCCGGTTTACCAGTAATAATACAAATATATAACATAGCTCATTCGGCTATCATACATAACATAAGCACCACTGACCTATCATATCATACATAAGCACTACCGGCCTATCATATCACAACATAAGCACTACCGGCCTATCATATCACAACATAAGCAAGTTAAGAAATCCCCTAACTTCTTATTAACATTATTAATATATCCTCTCATTTTAGTATCCTAAGGCACTAACATGTGTTTTAATAGAAAATCCGGGAATTCAACCCAAGTACCATGTACTTCTAACTTTTTAAGAAAAACTCTTTTTATACAAAGATTCCAAGATACTAATCACCATAGTATCAAGTTACAATTTCTTTTCAAAACAAGTCACATTTCCTTTTAGAAATATAATAGGCTTCTAAATCAAGTGACTTCATTTCCTTTAAAACCTTAGGCAACCAATGCCTAAAAATCAATCCACCTTCCATAGTTTCAAATCCTTTACCCGTACTTGTTTTAATTAGAGTAAACCATTCTTTGTGAACCTTTCAAAAACTAATATAACTAACTTCCCATAAAGTCATTATATTAGCGTTATTCCTTTGTCAAATACATTTTCCCTAAATCCAAAGGACTTATACTTTTGAAATGAAACAAGCATCATATACTTTAAAACAAGTGTAGATTATCAAATCTTGTACGTATACCGTACTACATAGATACAACTATTCATGCTCAAGAGATAGGAAAGCTCTACATACCTCTTCGGTCAATCCACTTGCTAAGTCCAACTACCGCAAGTAATATGTCAACCTATAATAACCATAGTGCGTTGATTAACCTCTAATTTCAATGTAGAAATTCCAAATTCAAGTTACCAATTCCTAAGGAAAATTGGGCAGCATTTCCTTTGTTTCTACTCACTTTGCCACCTTTTCAAAGGCCGATTTTCAACACTCAAACGCCTCATTAAGGCCCAACATCCAAACCAACACAAAGGGGATTACACACCTAATCTTGGGTGTGTAAAATTCTGCCCCATAAGTTATAATAATACACTTAACAATTCTAAAGTAGTTTGTAGGCTACAACATGCTCATAATATCTCTTTAGCCAAATCCTTCATACCCAACCCACATTTCTTGCATCTGATGACTCTAATAGCATTATTTACTACCACAAGTACTTTCTTCTTAACATGCAACACTAAAAACTAATAATAGAGGAAGAATCATTACCTTAGAGCTTTAGCCAAATTTATCCAACAATTTGCTAGCTTCATTCCAAGAACACCACCACAACAACCTTCACAGCTAGCCACAAGCTTCCTTCTCGCTTTTACTTTTGATTTTTCCTAAGGCTAGAATACCTCTTGGAGTTTTAGAGAGAAGGAGGAGCTTGAAATAATTTAAGAGAGAAGGAGGAGCTTTTCTAAGAGAGAGATGAAAGATGATCAAGTCTTTAAGACTTGGTCAATATAATGCATGCAAAAATCAGATGGTGGGACACTTGTCCCCACCTGTGCCCTTTTAAAAGAAAATCGACTTTTCCTAAGTTTTTCCGCCATTCGTTTCCGCGTGGCTTCCCATGGCCACGGCGCAGAATCTCCTGGACTCGGATCTTCCGGCCATGGCGCTGAAACTTCAGCGACTCACCGGATCTTTGCCATGGCCTCGTCTTCCGCCGCGCCCTACAATTACCGCTTGGCGCCGCTTTCGCCCGGCCATGCGCTGAGACCTCGACGCGGTCCAGGCCCGAACCATGGGGCATAACAAATAGGGTAGGGTGACTGAAATGTTGATAGGATAGCAAGGAAAGTTGAGAGTATATCCGGAGAAAGAAAAAACCTTTTCAGGATGAGAAGCTTTTCCAAGAGAAAAGGAGACATACGGAATACCCGACAATGAGATGTACCGATTGGATGGGGCTACAAAAGGAAGAAGAGTTCCTCGATCTTGGCATAAAACATAACACTTCGTCCATTGCAACATAAGACGATAGGGGTATGTGACTAGACCTGCCAACATCGTTCGTATCCCATACCCATGGGCTACTTCACTGAGACGATGGTCGATCTATCTATGAATCGGCCTAGACGATCTATCTAGATAGATACGCCAGTATGTCTGGATATCTTATATGTCTCGCCGAGCAATGAGTGAAAAGGTTTAGCTTGAAGCTTCTTTCCTTAGTAGTCAAACAAGTCAAGGAAAACGTACGTAGCAGCAAGGATGGTGCATCGCCTATTTATCGTTCTCACTCGGGAGCCAAAGCCTCTCCTGTAAGTCGAGTTGATGATCTAATATGGGAATCGCTTTTGCTTTCTATCCCCTCCGAGGAGTAATGAATTCAACTTAGCAGCCTGCCTTCTTTTAGCCTTTTTTTTTTTCTTGAGGGCCACTTTAAAAGCAAAGAGGCTCTGAAAACTCTCCCACAGTGAAGAAATAAAGAGATCCTTCTATATCGAAATCTCAGTTGAAAATAATGAACGACCCTTTGATCTATGTCATTCCAAGTTCAGCCAGCTCTGATTAGAAGTTCCAAAAGCAGAATTCATAAACTATGCAAAGGCTCTTTGAAGACTTTTGAAAAAGTTTTTAGCAATTTGGTGCAATCGCCCGGGAATTGAGAGAATCAAATTTTACTAAAATAGTTTCATTAGCTCCCATTGAAAAGCCGCTTTCCTTTATTATAAAGAAGGAGAAGAGTGAAAGCAACTTGACTTTATTCTGTGTCGGAAAGAAGCTGAAAACAACTCTTAAGACTATAAGGAAAGAGGTTGACTCAAAACTAGGTTTCAATCATAATTCGACATCACGGAGCCCTCATTCGAGAATCGGGTGCGGTGCTTTTTGTTTTTCCTCTCTTTTGCCCCCATGTCGCCACACGGGGATCCTATCAACTTGTTCCGACTACTCCCATTCTATCCGCATGCCATTTTTTTAATAACAAGGTAACAATAAGCGGGCTAAAGCCACAAAAGGGGGACAAGATTCATCGATTAGGTGCGCTCATCCGCTGCTTGTTGCGCAACGGCTTTCGCGCTAGCAACTCGAACGAATGTGAGAGGCGCGGAGCTTGTATGTGTTAAGCATACAGCTTGTGACACACATTTTTAGATCGGTTGAGTTCCCACCTTGCTGTACCGAGAGAAGCCCTTCAACCACCTCATCTCTATTATTTCTTATATGATGATTGGTTGATTGTGATTGAAGAGCTTTGTTTCGGTCAGGTGTCGAACTCTTTTATCTTCGTCAAGATGCTTATTGTTTAAATATCTCTTTTCGAACAGATTTCCCCATCAGTAATGGGACGTTCGGGATGAAGCAAATAAAAAAAATCGATTTGGATAATAGCTTTTCTTATGACACAAGATTGTTCTGTTCCGGGCGTTAGTTGGATTACGGGCGTTTGTGAAGGGTAAATAGTTTCTTTTAGCATTCGTCTTTCAAAAAGCTTTATTCACTCCTTACTTAGCTTAGGAATGGGGGAGCTCAACAAAAGAAAGAGTTCGAGAAGGTTCAATTGGCCGAAATGAATTTCTAGATTCACATATTTATCGACATCAAGTTCGTAAAAAGAACCAAACAAGAACTTCCCTACTGCTATAAAGGAGAGAGACAATGCGGAGAAGTATTTTTCGTACCCCTGATACTAAGGGGCACGACTATTTCTATAAGTAATAGAATGTATGAAGTCGGCCCGAGAAAAAGCAAAGCTTCTATTTGATGTAATATAGTATAGAGACTGAAGGTGAGAAATCATCAATTAAATCGGGCGGAGGTCCAATTTAACGTAAGTCGGGGGGCGGCCATAACATAAGGCTATTACTTTCACACCTCTCTCTCGTACTATAGATAGAGAGAGATCTGCTGCGTGAGCAACCCGATTGTGCCTTACATGTGCTCTATAGGCCGCACGACCACTCGCTTTAGGATTGAGTGAGGTGACGAGGGGAAAGGAACGAAACAACTCGAACGAATGTGAGAGGCGTGGAAGTTGGAAAGGCGTTCCATGCCTTAAGTATTCACCACTGATTCTTTATTAAATTTGACCTTTTATTGAAGGATGAAAAGTCTCCCTGCTCGCATCCTGATAGGGGTTTGTATTCGTAATGTAGGAAAAGTATGTTCTTTTCTCTCTTTCAGGACAGAAGCAAGCTACAAGCCTTAGCAACCGTTTTCCTGCGGACCTTATGTAAACAAAAAAAGTGAAACCCTCGAAACCATAATCTGTTGATATACGACGTAGATCTGGATGATTGATGGAAGAAACACCCTTGGTTGACACGAGCACAACACTCGGTGGAGCAAAATTTTTATCTCTCTAAATAGAAATCAAAATTGAATTATAGGAATGTCAAATGGTTAAGTCCAGTTGGGGAAACTGGTCCAGACGACACTTACAGATGGTCTCACAAAGGAGTGGTGTATAGCCACCTATCTGTTCTAGAAGGCCTGGGATGAGCGCACTAGCGCGAAAGCCGTTGCGCAACCCAACGGACCCCTCTCCTACGCTTATAGTGCCCACTGCCATGAAAGCATAATCTATGGTTTTTCAGCTTGAACCAAAGCGCATTCTAACTCCCTTTAGCATGGCAAAAAAGAAAGCCAACAGAAGAAGGGCGTACGGTCGACAATCAATCAATCGACCCGCTATCGAACCCATGAGACATGTCAATATGTCGTCTGCTAGTGCCTCTAGTGGAGGGATCTTGAAGAGAGTCATACTTCCGCAGAGTATGCTCTCCAATTTCTATTCTTTGTTATCTGTACCTAACTTATATGTTCCAAAGGCGAGAGTCATTCTTTCGATTCAATAGAGCGATAATCTAAATTTTAGGAATATACCGGGGCCAGAAGCGATGAGCAGTCGCGGTCGAATCTTGGCTCTAGCCGACAGACTAGCAGTAAGCTTGGCTACAGCGAAGATCCTGATGCATATAGATACAAATGGTCCAATGGGAGCAAGAATTTCCAGGAACATTTGGAACAGTCCGTTTCAGAGCAGAAGACATCTTTAACAAATACAAGCACTTGATGAGAGTGCATGTAGCTCAATGGTTCATGGTTGGAAGCTAGGGAGGAATGTCTGTGAGAAAAGAGTTTTCTGCTCAGTCGAGCTTGCATTCTCCGTTTAGGTTTCTACTGCTACATGCATTTCATTAGGAATTGATGATCCATCTCACTTTCTTTCGGTCCGAACCGATAGGAAGTGAAAGTCGCTGAGGTAAGTTCCGATAGAGCTAGGTTCCGGGTAGTTTCGGTAGTTGATTGGGATTCAGGCCTCATTTTGGATATATTAAATGCATTGTGTAAAAAGCTATGATGGAAATCTAAGACCACCAACTCTCCATGGGTTAACTTTCTAGGGAACATGTACTTTGAAGCATTACCTTCAATATGTGCAACGGGAAGGTGATTCTCAGGCCTTGGAAATGGGTGTTGAGGTAAAGGATACCATTAAACAAGGAATTTGGTGAGAAAACAAAGATTGGTTGAATTGATAATCGTACCAAATTGATAACATTATACGATGTAATACTATCAGAGTTTTCAAGAAAGAGTGGAAGAGGTCAAAGAACTGCTACGTGGGGATTGATGAGGTTTGTCAAGGCTAGGGAAATATCTGCCAGTTGACGTTGTCTCACATGTCACTACATACTTGGTATATACCCTGTGGATAATCCTTGGTGGATAATGAGAAGTTCTAGTAAATTATTATGTCAAGTGCATGAGATTTGTTGAGATAAAGATCATATCCTTCTGAGGTATATAGGTAAATGTGGGTTAAAAGAATGTCATTCAAGGTATATTTCTTTCTATGGACGATGTGAAAATCTAAAATTTCAGTGGATAAAGTGTTGCATAATATTGGAATTAATATAGTATCAAGATGCTGCTGATATAATGTCTTACATCAAGGAATGAGAGATCACTTGTTTCGTATAAGGGAGTTGTCAAATCTCTATGGAACTATGTTAACAATGCAACGGGTATACACATAAATTGTCGTCATGATTAAGCATGCAGTATAGATTTGGGGGAAACATTACATACCATTTACAAATTAAAGCATGTGTACAAGGTAGTACCAGCTGGAATATTGTGGCAAATTCGAAAATAGAGGAATATAACACCGCATGGAGACTCTTTAACTTTGTTCAAGGTATTACATAAGATTCAGTTGAATATTCACAGGTAATTTGGTTCCTTACTTAATTATTTTGAATTGATGAATTGCATGTGTGTTGTATTGTGGCCCTGTGAGACATTTGTTGGTTTGCTGGATACAGGTGGATAGACATAGTTATAAAGGAGACTCTACCGAAATTTCTAGAACATAAGGCATACTATGAACATTCGAGGACGAATGTTTCTAAAGGGGGAAGAATGTTACACCTCGTAAGTTAAGACAAGGATTAAAGAACGTTATTAAGGAAGTAGGATTCGAATTTTGGAATTAAAGTATATTTTTACATGCTAATACGGAAAGTTTTTTTTAGTAATACGCATGTGACGACGAGAATTAATGCGGGTAGTGAAAATTGTTCCAATGGAGAATACGAGGCTTTATGAGATTTTCATAAATTAAAGGGAGCGGGATTTAAGATTTAGTTTACTTGAGGGGTTAATTTATGAAGACTTAAAAGGAATGGGACTTAAGGTGGATAAATTATGAGATATGGACTAACTAATAATAAACAATTTCAGATTTCAATTTAACCCTTACAAAGTTTTCATCTTCTCATTTAAACTAAGAAGAACACACACTTCATCCATTCTCTCCTTTCTCTCCTTTCTCTCCCTCTTTAGCCGATACACACCCCTAATTCTATCCAAAATTGGAGCTTTCTAATTCTTTCCCCTAGGATCCTCTACAAAATTCCAAACCAAAAACACACAAAAAAGGGAAAGGAAATCGTGAAAAACAGTGGGGGTTTCGATGGACTGCCCAGCAGATTTTTAGGGCCGAAAATTTTGAGTTTTGATGCAATTGTTGCAAAGAAAATCATGTGTAGATGTTGGGTAACATGGTAGAAGGATTGCATGTTATTTTGGGTTGAAAAATTGGTGCAAAACAACGAAAACAGTGGGCAAACCGAGTGAATTGAGGCAGAAAAATCAGGATTTTGGGGCAGAATTTTAGTCAACTTTGGAGGGATATATCTCCTCGTATATTGGGAGTTTTTTGGGTGTTTCAAAAGCCTAAAATGAAGTTCGTCGAGTATAGTTTTCAAAGAAACAAACCACTCATCGATAGGACACCGGTGTAGAGAGTTATGGTCGTTACAAGTTCAGCTGACGAAGCAGTGACTAAAAATCGGGATTGTTTTAGGGAGTTAATTAAGGTATGAAAATTCTTCAATCTATGCTATAATTGAAGTTGCATATTGTGGTAGTTTAAGTAATGGACTTGTGTTAGGAAGAAATCTTGAATTTAGACATTGCATGTGGATAATTTGAATGTTGTAGCCGATATTAGGACTAATGTTACTAATCTTGGAATTGTCGTATTCGATTATTGTGTTGTGAAATTCGTCGCTACTTGGCATGTTGATATTGGAAGAGAATCTTGACATACAAGTTATAATTGTTCATAAAGAATTATTGGAACAAGATTAGACTCCAAGGAATTATGAAACGGATTGGTTTGTAAATATTGGCCAAAGACTTTCTTGGAATTTTTGGATATTATCGCGTCAAGTTAGGGGCTGATTTTGTGAAGTTTAAATGTTGGGAATTTGACTATGAACATGTATATAAGTTATGGTAATTACTTATACATGTCTTAAAGGAAGTAAAGTGTAAAAAGGGTGTTATGTTACAAATTATAGAACTTGGTTATTGTTGTTGTCATTAGAGTTGATGGATTATTTTAAGATTGTTCTAATATGGACTAAGGATTGAATTGACATGAGAAATAGGTGTAGTAATCACCTGGTTTGTTGTAGTTGTGATAGCGCTTAAAAATAAAAGAGAAGAAATACGTTATGATGACATAAATGGAGTGGGTGGCAAGGTGGCTTTGTTGCCTATTCCATTAGGAACCGCCGATTTCTTGGTACATCACATTCATGCATTTACGATCCTGAGCAATCTCTTCCGGTTCAGCAGTGTCCAGATCTGGCATCTTTGCCTCTTCTTGTTCAGGGTCCTCTAGAACCGCAAAACGGTTTATTTTTTTCTTTGTTGGTAGAAACCCACTGATTGTCCAGTTCATTAGGGATGGTTTTTTGGAGAAACCATGCTAGCGCATTTCTTTGGCTTCCTATCTTGCCTTGGAGCAACCCCGCAAAATGACCCTGTAACTTCGGGAGAAGGGTCAATCTGACGGATGGATAGGCGTAGCAGAAAAGAAAGGGTCAATTACAAGAGCTCCACACACGAAGTTTGTGAATAAGTGATTGTCTGATAATGAGCAAGGAATATCGGCTTTCGCACTAGTGCGCTCATCCGCTGCATCCTGAGCAATCTCTTCCGGTTCAGCAGTGTCCAGATCTGGCATCTTTGCCTCTTCTTGTTCAGGGTCCTCTAGAATCGCAAAACGGTTCGGGCTGACTAGGTCCAGTTGGGTCATTCCACTCTTCTCTGGTATCACTTCATTTCTTCCTTGGTTTTATTATCTAAACGGCATATCACGAAAATAGAAAACCTCAGGATCAACACCTGGTTAACCTGCCCTAAAAGCTCACTTCTTTTAGTGAATTGGGTGCCACCTTACTATTATAGATGTATGGCTCGCGTGCTTCCACTATTCCTTGATATCAGAAAGCAAGCAGCTCTTCCCGGTGTCTTAACCGACAATCCCCACCACTTTGTACATCCAGAATAGTCCTAAAAAGACATGATCCCAGGCCGATACTTGACATGTACCCCCTCTTCCAGGTTCCAATCAATAAAGGCATGGTAGTTTTTGGGCGTTAAGACTGTTCCGCTTCTTGCTCTTCCAATTCAGAAAGACTTGTCGGAAATCGTCGGTTGGGTTGGTCCGACCAAGAAAGGCATGGGACTTTTGGGCATTGCTTGGGTCTTGTTAGGTGTAGGTGCTTTTCTTCTAGTATTCAAGGCTCTTTATTTTGGGTGCGTATATGATATCTGGGCTCCAGGAGGGGGAGCGCAATCCGTTTAGATCTATTTCAGTTGCCAATGAAATGGAATACGGAAAACTCTCCATTTAAGTGGTTAATCCGACGAGTCAATTCTCAATGCGATGCATCCGTGAAATGGGACGAAGATTTTTTTTTTCGATCTTGTACCGCACCGTGGGTACACTGAACACTTACCTAATCTTGAATCTTGAAAGTTGACTTTCTTTTTCAATCAACTAGCATACCTTTGGGCATACCTTGAAAACAGGGTAAGCAGCCGAATCATAGTAAATCACAATGTCCCCATGGCGCATTTACGACACTTAAAGACTTGGTTGACACGAGCACAACACTCGGCTCTATCCTTCCCGCCCACCTCAAACATATCTGGAGGGAAGAATCCGAGGGTAGCCTAATGATTAAGGGACAGAGACACTGTCAACAGAGTATGGTTCTTTTTTATCACCCCGAATAACGCACACTGCTTTAGTCGACAGGTTGGTGTCCTCGGACAGCTTTTCCGATACAGAGTTGGAGGTTATGAGAGTTAGACGGTTTTCCGCCCTTAGCCACAACTGATCCTGAAAGGGAATGAATGGTAAAAATAGCATGTCGTATCAACGTAAAGTTCTTTTAAAAAATCATTGTTCCTAGATGGGTATAAAACAGTGTTAGAATTCTTGGAACGGAACAAAATAAAGTTGGGTCGAATGAATAAATGGATATGTTAGGTGTATCTGGTGTATTCGGCGGCTCTCTGTCCAAATCCTAGGTTGAAAGGGATTTTGAAGCCTACCGGGAGGTGTGAACCAGGCGCTTGTCATTGTGGAGAAAGAATGGATATGCAATTGACTAATCCTGAGAAGTCAGATCCCAAGATCATCAGATACGAGTCGCTTATGAGAAAGAGCTTTGGAGAGGTTGGATTTGAATAGTTTGGTCGATGAAACTGGGTTTCAAACTTGATGAATAAGAGCAAAAACTATAAGTGAGCGGGCCCTACCCAACCTCCATATGAGTATAGCAATCTTTTGAATCTTTCCTAATCTGCTTTCTTTTTTTCTTATGTCTTGGGAGCCCAGTCTTTAGGAGAAACAACTGCTCACTCGTGACAATGGATGTCTGCTTATGTCAAACTATCCTCAATCTCATTCCCCGGTTACTAACACGTGATTCGAGAAAATGAAAAAGAAATCTACACTTTTTGAAGGGGCGAAGTTGCTCGAGCGAATACGAGAGGGGTACCCGAGATCGAGACCAGCCCCTTGTATAGGTATAGGGTTCCAAACCTAGCCAGTTGATTTTTGCTGAAGAAGTGCTAAGCCGGGACTTCAATGGCCGGGATAGAACCAGCGCTTAGTAAGCGGCTGTCTAACGACCCCCTTGTATAGGTTGGAGCTACCTTATTATTAGAGAAAGGAGAAAGACCCCCGGAGCAACCGTTCATGGCCATTATGAGGAAACCCTTTACGAAGGAGATATATTAGTTACATTTATATATGAAAAATTGTGTAGAGATCGGAAAGAACACCAACGGCGAAAGAACTCTGCTGGGCCGACACTGACACTGAGAGACGAAAGCTAGGGGAGCGAATGAGATTAGATACCCCAAAGAGTCTGGCCAGAACGATGGATACTAGATCGTGCATATCGACCGCGAGGTCAGTAGCTAACGCGTTAAGTATCCCGTCTGGGGAGTACGGTCGCAAGAATGAAACTCAAAGGAATTGACGGGGGCTTGCACAAGCGGTGGAGCATCATTCCTTCAATAGCTCTTTTTTGCGCAAATACATGATCAATAGAGCATTTATCTTCTGGATCACGATTCCTTCTTCCTCATTTTATAGGCCGATTTCTAGATCTTCTATCCGTGCTCTTTCTCCCCTATTGAATGGATGATAGGACTCTGGTCTTCCCGACAGGGAAGTTTGTAGGGCTACCCCGACTCGGGATTCCACCCGCGCACTCCGCACGAGGAAAATGGCTAAGACTCAAACTAACCATGAAACTGCTTTCGCGTATGCGTATTGTCTGCTCTTTTCATTGATTGTACAACTTTCTCTAAACAAGGCTCCGGCGATGGGGTGCCGTTGAGATCGAGGGCTCGTCTCGAAGGGCCGACATCACTAGTTGCCGCTTCTCTGGGGGCGGCGCCGGCGGAAGTCCCCTCACCCGCCCCAGTAGGTAACATCATCTTTTCCAAAGAAGGCGCGGCTTCGCCACTAAGAATCAAATCGACCAAATTAAACAAATGATAAGATGCTACGCTTATCATTGAATAGTTCCATTCGAACAACTACACAGTTCTTCTTTCCACTCCTTCTTCTTTTTCCTTGCAGTCAAGAGAGGAGTGAAACAACTAGTGGTTCTTAGCACTAGTAGGCTTTCATGCTACGAGAGTAGGGTTTCATACAAGTAGCAAAGACATTCTTATCATTTGGTAGATCCAACTCCATGGCCTATTTCGGGTTCACTCGGACCTTTGGCAACAACTGTAGGAGGTGTGATGTACATGCACTCATTTCAAGGCAGTTCTCCCTTTAACACCAACAGTAGATATGAACCAAACTATCTCACGACGTTCTAAACCCAGCTCACGTACCACTTAAATCGGCTAACAACCGAACCTCAGACTTATATGGTCTTGGATTGGTCCATGGTTCCACTCGTCACCTCCTCCATTATTCTATAATTTCCGGATATACTTGAAAATAAAAGGAAATAAAGCATGATTGCGAACTGCAGATAAACTCGTTAGCGGAGTTGACATTGAGAGGGGGAATTCACTATGAGAGTTTTCAAAACTAGAAGTTGATCCTGCACCACCAGTGGCATCGTAGATAGAAGACCAATGCTCAAGGAAGAAAAACCAAGCTCTGTTAGTCAGACCTCCTCAGAAGTACGTGATTTCGCCTTTCCAACTAATTGA
This sequence comes from Przewalskia tangutica, assembly GCA_029844215.1. Lineage (NCBI taxonomy): Eukaryota > Viridiplantae > Streptophyta > Magnoliopsida > Solanales > Solanaceae > Przewalskia > Przewalskia tangutica. The sequence continues at coordinate 106,488,330 of CM056730.1, forward strand.
CTTTTCCCGGAAGAGCAGAGGGGACAGTCTTTGGCCCAGGTAAAATAAAACATGGCCTCCTCTTCCACCCAAGTGTGAAAAGCACTGTTGAGAGGAAGATCCTTGGCCCTTCTTCATTCTCTACAGGGTTTTTTTGGGGGGTTGTCCCCACTGGTTTGCGAAAGCGCCTGGGGGATTTATCAAGACTAACTAATAAAAAGCCTAGGACCGGAAGTGATCTTAGAAACCAATCGCGTTCCGGGAAAAAATGTCAATATCGTATACGTTCTTTATAATACGATTCATAAGTGGAATAGTGAAACTAAATCGGAAGAATAAAAAAAAGAAAAACGAACTTGGTCTCTGGTCCCCCTCCCCCACCTACCCACTTATCAATCATGGTGTTCAGCTGACTTGAATCCTACTCTTCCTTATTATTTCTATTTTTTGTATTTATTACTTTTTTTATTTACAAATTTATAAATAAAATTCGAAATACTAAATAATCTAAACTAAAATAATCGAAATAAATTCAATTGAAATAATTCAAAAATAAAAAAAATACTATGACTAGATTTCTAATGGCGATTCTAATGAATAATTCCTCAATGACCAATAAACAAAATTATATGTAATTCTGAAAGGGGGACGTTCTCAGCGGAAACCCGCCTTAGAGATTAAACGGCAATAAGATAAGTCAACGTCAAGATCGAGGGTACATGCCTTTTTTGTTGTGGAAGGATAATGACGCTACGAGGAAGCTTTTCGAGCGGTCATTCCGTGGCGCAAAATCCATCATTGGCAAAATAATTATTTAGTTATGCCATTTTGGGATTTGCTCTAACCGAAGCTATTACATCGTTTGCCCCAGTGATGGCCTTTTTATTGATTATCATAATGAACAGTAAGAACTAGAATTCTTATTGAGGCTTTCACTCATATGGAAGAAAAACAATTTTCGACGGAAACCCAGGCCAGACGACCCGAAAGGACCAGACATAAACCACCCGCGTTGAAAAGGGTAAATAAGACAAGTGATCAAGCTGGCAAGTCAGGGATACATGATCGTTGTACCAAGTAGTTGGATCATAATCTCTTACCATGAAAATGGTTGCATGCTTTTTGAAAAGCAGAAATGCGATGTTTCAAAATCGTGATAGATTAGCCCATAAAGAGGTGGAATCCGTTCGTTCATACGCACACCGACTGGATCATCCACAACGAAGATAATACTCGTAAAGGGTTGGGCTCATGGACAAACGGAGTTTCATTTCGCCTAAAGATCAAAGTCAGAATCTATGAGTGACAGCTCGAAGAAAGGGCCCCTAGTCTGGAAAGTGAATCAAACCGGATGGTCCTACCTTAGAAGCAAGGAGAGGGACCAGAGAGAAGCGGTTATCAGTTGTAGAACTTTAGACTATGGGAGCAGCAAGGCGAGTCACAGTGACGTCTTATACAACCGAACTCACACACCTTAGTATTTTTTCCACCATCCTCTGCCGTAGCAGAAGCAGCAGCGGTCGAAGACCTAAGAAATGGGGTAACCCTACCAGTTCAAAAATGAGTTTTTTCTTAGTGACATCGGAGAGCTCTGATCTCACTTGCCACGAGATCTTGCCTTACTCTTAGGTTAGAGAATGAGAAAGATACAACATCGGCTGGATCAGGCCCACTTCACATATACCCCGTCCACGTATTAAAAAGAAGAGCGACTCTGAGAGCGGATCAGAGGGAGGGAAAAAAGATCAATCAAGAGAAGTCCGCTTCCCGCCTCCCGAAACGGCCTGCTGAAAAACAACATGCGTAGGGTAGGCTTTTCTTAGAGCTGAGAAACGTAAGGGCGCCAGATCCAAATGGCAGAGAAGTTTCCATATTTATACCTTTTCTTGTTGGAGGGGCGACCGTACGTTAAACTACCAAATAAACTAGGGTAAACCAATGTGATCATGACATTGTAGGAGATTCTGTTTCGGAATCGTGCCTTGAGGGGGTATGCTGCCAATCCTACCGAGGACTTTCTGGATTTATTTTCCAAGAAGCGGGACGCACTAGACAAAAACCTCGAATGGGGCTCGGTGAAGAAAGACATAAAGGAGATCGAGTTCGTTGAGCAAGTCAAACTCCAATTAACGAGAAACGAGGAGGTACTATGTCATTAGCTAGACCTCAAAGTACCTTTGTTTTGTCTAGCCCAGGTTTCTAAGATGATTTTCTCTGGGATGACGGAAAGAGATCGAAGCTCTCTCTTCTGACGATGGTTGAGTTGACTTCAGTCAAAGTCACTTTTAAGACTAAATAATCAATTGGAAGACCTTCACTTGATGAAGCCTATCGGAAAAGACAAAACGAGGATGATCGTCTTATTGTACCTGATCCTTCCTTATCTGGCTTGGCTATTTGGAATCTGACTCTCTTGAAACAGGCCAGCTAACCACTCACTCTCTTGAATGAATAAAACTAGCAACAGAGAGAGGAAAGCACATACGGGAAATAAAGTAAGTAGCGCAATGAAGGACAGCTGCATCAATCTTTATCCAACGATAGAGCATCATGGAATGAACTCAAGATCAGCCTTTCAACCAGCCCAACCAATGAGATAAGGCCTGCCATGGATAACGAAGAATCTTATTGGTTAGTCTAGTGATTACCCTATTTGTTTAGCGAAGTAGAGGACGCTTTGAATAGTCCCCTAGGCTTCCATTTTTGTTCTAGGTTTTTTTTATTCGTCGGGGCGCTCAGTTCCTTCCTGTTCCCAGAGCTGAGGCATTATAGTGCAGCTCATACCTTTCTATCTTTATACCTGATTCGAACTGCTACGCTTATCATTGAATAGTATCATTCGAACAACAAGAAAACGGTGCACTCATGCCTCTCCCGCATCAAGTTGACCCCCCCTATGTAGTGATTCTATCAATCATGTACGTAGGTAAGACTGACCGGCTTTGGTCGAGCAACCGCTACATTTCTCGAACGGCCACAACCGCCTTCCGGGATCAGAAAAGGTTGTATTAAAGTTTCGATCGGTTAATAACATGGTAATTGCCCCTGCCAGTACCGGAAGTGATAATAAAAGTGGGAATGTTGTCACTAGAACAGACCACACAAATAGAGGTGATCACTAACGAGGTTAAGACGTGACCTAGAAAACGGAAACAGCGATACCCGGGGTCTCATCGAACAAAAAGTTCGAAGATGGAGACTAGGTTCGGCACGAAATCATAAAGGCTTGAGGGCCCGTTGGTCAAAGGAAAGGGAATGTTGTTACACCCCGTAATCCCAGGACATGTATATAAGAACATACGTATGAAATCAGGACGTTAAGATTTGAGACTTGAAAAATTTATCGGAATTATGGAATTGTCGGGAAACGAAATACTGCGACGAATGGCAGGGTGACACGTGTCACCCCTGGATGGTCTTGGACGAAATAGACCAAGGTTAGAATGGTCAAATGACCAAGACAAATATGATCAAGTCTTGCAAAGCCCAAGCTTGACATTATTGACTAAGTCAAAGAGCCCACTTGGCTTGATATTTAAATACCATTCATCCAAGCCACACATTTGTTCTAATCTAGACCTTCCATGATGTTATATAACCACACTAGTAGCAAGACAAGTTCTAACACTTAGAAAAAAAATCAAGAAACTAGTGTGTCCCTTTGGATAGCTCTCGGCTAAGCTCCACTCTAAGAAGAAAAAATTTTCGTTTGTGGTTCAATAATCCCAATACTTTAAACAAAGGTTCCTAAGGGTATTGTAAGGATATCTCAATAGAAAGATCCCGGGAAAACGGCGTTTTTACGTTAGTCGCAAGACGAAAACCTAAGGTGTCCTTCAACTTTGAAGTTGGAAATAGAAGAGGAGTTTTTCACAAGCTTCTAAGGGTTGCAAATAGAGGATTGGAGTGTCAAGAAAGGGAGTTGAAGTTGCTAAGGATCGACTTTAGGTTTTGAATTGTTTTGGGCTTAAAGAGGTAATAATCTCCGTCTTGCTATTGTAATTCAAGATTTCATGTTGTAGTAGTTAGAATTGATCATGTGAAATATATTATGAATATTGATAAGTGTTATGGAATATTTGGATGGAATCCGAAAGTTGCATGATTGAGCCTTTAAGTTTGTAATTCAATTTAGTTACTAGTCTAGTCGTCGCATGTTATCTAAAGAGTTGATTAAAGTGGTTATAATTGTTACAACTAGTTGTGACTATATGACATGTTAGACGTAACAACTTGGATTGAAAAAGAATTGGATAATACTTTGTAGTATGATACATTATAGCCAAGAATGGCATGAAATTATTGGATTGTTTTGTATTATTGTGGGGCAGAAATTTACACGTCCTGTTAAGGCGTGTAATCCCCTTTGGATAGCTAAATTGTTGGGCCTTAAATGTGGCATGTTTGGTTGTTAAATTCGGGCCTTGAAAAAGGTGGAAAAGTATGTAGAAACAAAGGAAGTGCTGTCCGATTTTCCGTAGAATTTGGTGACTTTTCACTTAGAATATTCTACGTTTGAAGCTAGAGGTTAATAGACGTATTATGGCCATTATAGGTTGAAGTACTACGAGTAGCGTATTCTACTTGAAAGGTGGAAAAGCTAGAAAGGTTATAGTACTTTGGAGCATTTTGCTACTTGTCGATAATCGTCGCGAGGTATGTGAACCCCTTCCTTCTTTTGGCATGATTCTATGTATGGAATATACATGTGGTGCTATTTTATGATTCTTTCTACTCTTAGAAGTTAAGAGGTATATATGTTGATTTACTCTATGTAAAAGTTACGTCTAAGTTATCCTAAGTTCTTACCAAGTCTTATGGGGGATGTTGGTAAGAGTCGTTAGGAAGTATTTGGAGTCGAGTTGACTTTGCTAAGTTACTGCACGAATGAGAATAAGTATCGAACAAACCATTGCAACGTTAATCAAAGAAAATGTATCGACAATCAATTAAATTAAAATGAGTACAATTCTCCATCTGCATAGACGCTAAGATAAGACAAAATTGTATTACATTTTATAGATCATGACTGCTTTAATAAGATCGTTATAAACAAGTATAACCTATTCACAACTCATAAAAGTATATGTTACTTAATTTAAAGAGTTTATGTCATGAAGTTTTAAGACTATGAACCTTGATTTCTTAAAAAGTTACGAGACTTTATTTTTCAAGTTATGGGACTTGTTCTTAAAGGAAGAAATGACTTGATTTAAAAAGTATGGTTTCTATGATTTATTTCAAAAGTTAAGAGGCTTGATTTCAAAAGAGAATGTAACTTGAGTTTCAAAAGAAAAAGTTTATGGATTTAAAAAAGAGAAGGAGTTTTATGATTCTTTTTAAGTATGTATGTACGTAGTACTTTTGGGTTTAATTTTCCCTAAAGTAATAAGAAATAAAAGTGCCTTAAGTGAAAGGTTGTTATAATAGCTTTATGGGAAGTTGTTATAACGACTTAAGAAGAAGTGAAAAGATGGTTCAAAATGTTATGTAAAGAGACATTATCGCGTCCCAGGAATGGGCCGGCAAGATACCTTACGGGGACTATATGACAGTATCGCGTCCCAGGAATGGGCCGGGCAGTATACCTTTATGGGCAGACTATATGACATTATCGCGTCCCAGGAATGGGCCGGGTAGTATACCTTTAGGGGCAGACTATATGACATTATCGCGTCCCAGGAATGGGCCGAGCAGTATACCTTTATGGGCAGACTATATGACATTATCGCGTCCCAGGAATGGGCCGGGCAATATACCTTTATGGGCAGACTATATGAATTATCGCGTCACATGAATGGGCCGGGCAATATACCTTTATGGGCAGACTATATGACTTTATCGCGTCCCAGAATGGGCCGGGCAGTATACCTTCGTGGGAAGACTTTTGTTGACTCGCCGTGTCCCGCAAATGGGCCGGGTTACATTATCACGTATGGATAATCAAAGTGAACTCCAAAATGAGGCGTCCCTCCATAAAGGGCCGAATTATGTTATGCAAGATACGTAAGCTATATGTTTATGGACTTGATGATTTTTCCTAAGTATGTAGGTAAGAATTTGACTATAACTCTTATTGAAAAAAATGGGAAAAGATAATAAAGTGCGATTAAGTTCATGAGTTGTAATGACACGGTAGGATTTGGTATTTACCATTTTTATACTTGCCCCTATCATTCTTTTGTACAGTTATGATTTGTTTATTGTACCTTATTTTCGTTCTATATTCGGTACCTGTTGTACTGACCCCCTTCGGGGTGCTGCGTTCATGCCTGCAGGTATTTAGGTACACAGGTTGGTGATCCTTGCTCTTAGGATCTCAGTTTAGTTTTGGGAAAAAGCTCCATTTACTCCGGAGGCTTATCTTTTGGTACGGTTTCCCTGAGGTTGTAGATTCATGTATATTCAGGGGTATGGCGGGGCCCTGTCCCATCACAGTTGTTATTTTAAAACTCTTAGAGGTCTGTAGTCATATGTGGTGGGTCAGTTTGTAAAGGAAAGAAGGTAACTGCTTTCGGTTATGTATCTATATATCCAGGAAAGTAGCCTTATCGGCTAACCTGTTGGTTATTCCTTATTGACTTTTTATTTATTTATTTAGAGTTGTATGTATGTTCCGCTGATTTTCTCTGATGTATACCTGTAAGGGTGCCCAGGTAGGGCACCAGTCGCGGTCCCGGGGTCGGGTCGTGACAAAGGTCCTGCTTCCGGGATGGTGCGCAATGGCTTTCGCGCTAGTGCGCTCATCCGCCGCTTGTTGTTCTAAGAAAACTCTTACTGAGTTGCTGAAGCGACATCATCTCATTGAACGTAGATATTTGTCGCGTAGCAGTGATCTCTGTGTAGCCAAGAAAAGTAAGATTCTAATAGAAATGACCTTTGCCTCTGTTGAAAGGGTCTCGCCATAGTCTATTCCTTTGGTTTGTGTGAATCCTCTTGCCACTAACCTTGCTTTATATCTCTCAATCTCCCCACTTGGCTGGAATTTCACTGTGTATACTCATTTACATTTAGATCCCACAGTCTTCTTTCCAGGAGGTAGATCAACAATCTCCCATGTCTCATTCTTCTCAAGTGCACTCATCTCCTCCATCACCGCCCTCTTCCTTAACCAACTGGAATACGGGCTTTCACTCCCTTTTTTTTTATAACTAATATGAATCGCATTTTGGGAATCTTTCTTCCGGTGAAGCGTCTTGGAATCTCGTTGACAAGCATGACAATGGATTCGACACGAGTGAAAAAGAAGAAAGGGGAAATTGAACCCACCCAATCAAAAATCCTCATTTTCTCAAAGGAGAATCGAAAAAATCATATTTTCATACAATATCTTAATTGAATTATATGTAATGATTTGCTTGTAGAGATGGATCACATTCCTCTCTGAAATACATATTGACTTGAAGCAATAACTCTTAAGGGCGGGAGTGAGTGCACCATTGGTGGATGGAACACGAAGGTCTTTCTGAATTGGAAGAACAAAAAGCGTAACTAGAAGAAAACTTTCTTTCTCTTTATGAACACAAAATCCATCTCTTTCCATCTCTATGTTCGCTAAACTTGCTTCCTTTTTTGCTTTCATGAAGCCGACCTCTCCTTTTAGTCGAGTGACTTCGTACATATCCTTACCGAGAAAAAAGAGTTTCAGAGGCATCTTCCATTCATATCGATTTTGGTTTTTTCGCATAAAATTGTTCATGTCCACAATTTATGCCCGATTTTCAAGAAAAGCTTTGCCTCAGTTGCCCATTCAGTCATCTCTGGCCGCTGGTGAAGGCGACCCCCTAATCCTCGCCAACCTATGTTGAACCCTCTACCGACCCCACCGAACCTGAATAGACCCCTTCATATGTCCCCTTTTTCACTACTCTCAAGATTACTATATTCCTTAAATCTGTATTTTATATGTATTCATGATATCTATACACTGTATTTAAGTGTTGTGGAAGAGCGGGTTCACCGGAGAGGACAAAATTTTGTTGGAGCAAGGGAGATGGAGCATGACCAGATCTGAAAATAGTTGTATTTCTCAAATATGGGTTTGAGTGTATTTTGTGTTTTTGCCAGAGATGTGATTGGATTTGATTTTTATTTTTGAGTGTAAAATACAGTTTATTTTTTGTATTCGTTTGTATTTATATATTCTCGAAGGAGAAAATGTATATTTGAATACACTCAAATATATGCAAAACGTATTAAACATAATCGTATTTAACTGATTATATTTTAGAAATGTATATTTAAATACACATAAATATATGCGAAATAGTTAAGCTACGAATTATAATTAAGATAATAGTAGCCATGATTTGTTAAAATCCTAAAAAGTAAAAACTATAGCTATAACTATTTAGGTAAGTTACTCAATTTTTATTGAACCGAAAGGCCCCCAAATTAGAACGGCCCATTCTACCTTAAACCCTCCCTCCTTTCCAAAACTCCAACTCCCATCTCTTTTGCAGCAAACATACCTAAAATTCAATTCAATTTATAATCCTGTATTTGCTTCCCATAGATCAAATTTATTGTTAAGTAGTTAGAATTCAAAAATCATTAACAATGGCGTCAAAGAAGAAATATAAATACTCATTATCGGACCTCAAAACCCTAGGTCACCAGTTACTTTCTTCGCGAGCACACGTCAATAACCTTCCTCTTCTTCTCTCATTCATCACCATATCTACTCGTCCACAATATGCATTGGAATCTCTCCTTTCTCTTCAATCGTTTTTCATTCCTTTGCTTCCGCAACTTCCTTCGTCTTCGTTGAGTTCGGAATTGCAAGCTGATCCTGACTTTATTTATCGAACGTGGGTTCGTTCCAAGTTTGATGACTTCGTTCAATCACTAATTGATATTGCTATCTGTTCGCAATCCGATGAAGCACTTCGAGTTAGTAACATTTCTCTCTGATTTTGACTGCTAACTTCTTTTCTTTCTAATTTCAATTTTGTCACATGTGTTTCACCTTAGGTTCTATTAACACACTGTTTGGATGGTTGTTACATATTGTTTTTGTATTGTATTATATTATATTATATTATATTATATTGTATTGTATCGTACTGTATTGTTTTGATGGATACAATGTCCTGTTGTTACATAATGTCACACATGAGTGTTTTGAAGGACAAACCTACAAGAAAAGTAGGGTACGAGGTGGAGCTACTATAAAAAGTTAGGGTAAAGCATAAAATAGGATTATTAGATAATGAGTAAAGACATAATGTGAAAAAAATAAGGTAACACGCATTACATCAAACCCGTCGTTAAACAAAATGTGACTTTTCATTGTTACCTAATGATGGATTTAAAGATAAATTTAAGTAACAATCAAAACAAACATTGTATTTAAATTAACAACACAACACAATACAATAGGTAACAACCATCCAAACGTAGTGTAAAGGCAAAACGTATTGCTAGTCTGTTTTGTTGTTTTAATTTCTTCCCAGTTAGCAGTTCAGATCAACTTCTGGACTTTATTAGCTCTCTAGTTCTGGCATAGTCTGTTTTTGTATAGTTGCCAGATCTTTTGTAAGCGTCAATGACATATCTTGTAACTACTGCATCTTTTTTATGCTTTATTTAATGAAATCACTTACGTCATAAAAAGAAAACCTGTGTGTTAACTTTGTCATGGATGATTAGGAAGTTGTGTTGGACACGTTGATGGAGTTTGTGAAAGTTGGAAATTGTGGGAAGTTTCACTCTGCTATTTACCACAGGCTTCTTCACAGCATTGTAAGTTATATAGTGGCTATCTCTTTAATTTTATTGCATTTGTTACGTTATTTTTTTTCTGCAATGAACTTGCTTGATGATGATTTGTTTGTCTTTCTATGTTGCAGGTTCATTCCTCTCTCGAAGTCGATGATATTTTGCTTGATTTACTCACATCAAAGTATTTTAAGTACATTGATATCAGGTATGATGACTATGTCCTCAAATGATTATGTTTTCTTGTGTTGGGGGGAGGGGGTGATAGGTCTAAGTAGGAAAGTTTTAAGGAGAATGGAAGTAGAGAATTTTCTTAATTCCATTTTTACCTAGGTTAAGATACACTCTATATGCTGAGACATTTCATAAAACTTCATATAGTCCTGTCTGTTTGCTCCTTGATCCTATTGGCTGCATTGATGTTCTAATCAGGTTACATCATGAATAGCCCATATGCATATATTTTTACATGCTTTTTAATCAAGTATACATTTTTACATGTTTTTCTGATCAGTTGGTTTCTTTCATCAGATATTTTACTTATATCAGTTTCGAAAAGCTTTCTCGAAGAATAGGAGCCAATGATATCTCAGGTATCACTACCTTCTTTACTCCATATTGATATCTTGTCTTTACCTCTTTTATTTTTGTTGCACCTGTTTTCATCCCTTTTTTGCTGTTTCTACCGCCAGACAATAAAAAGGAGAGCCTAGACACCACTGATGTGAACCAGCCAGAATCAAGGTTGGTTTAAATATCTGACTGATGCTTATTGCCTTCGGTGAGAAATTACTTAATGGACTATACAATTTTTATCAAGTGGACAATACAAAGAGAATTTATCACGCAATTAATATATTACTAACTATTTTCTTTTTGTATTGGATGCTGATTGTTTCTAAAACATTTGATAAACTATGGTAGATAGTTGAGTAATTCACCTTGTATATCCTTATCTAATTATATACATACCAAGTTCAGCGGTGTTTTCTTTTCAATTGTTTCTTTTTCTTTTCCAAGTTTATCTTCATATCACAGAATTTGCAAATCTTACATAATTGGAAATGGTTACTTTGGCAAGTCATTTTGAAAACTGCGCTTTAGATCCAGGATATTTATCTAAAGTATTTAATTTGCAGTAGAAATCTTGTCTTTTATATCATTCTCATAAAATGTTTTTACTGTTTTAAATACTTTTGATAGTCAACTTGTTCAAGTGTATATGATGGCCTTTTCTTTTGGTTCTGCATGCCACAATCTAAAAATCAACTCATAGAAGCAATTCTTCCTTCTTGTCATTACCCAGGAAGTTTTTCATTAGTGTCAAAACATTGCGCTCAAGATTTTCCTATTGTAACTTTGCTTTTCTTGATTTACAGCTTGGACCTCTCAGTTCACAAGTTATATCATCTACTATCTCGTATCCCTCTCCTGGAAGGTTCAGATGACAAGTCAGAATATGATATGTGGAACGGTGCAGGTAATTTTCACTTAATCAATTGTTGAATCCTGACATAGTGCTTCGTCTCTATTTGACATCTAAAACAAGGATACCAGCTAAGCTTCAGTCCCAAGAAAGTTAGGGTCGTCTATATGAACTTCACTGACCATGTTATTCCATTTACATCTATTTGACATCTAGTTCTATTTATATCTGGAAGAATGTTTGTCCTAGTGAATTTCACGATCCATCTTTGCAAATTTTATTTTTGCTATTTACTGTTGGTCAATCTCTTCCCCACGTTGTGGGATTTCACTTGTTACTGTTGGTCAATATCTTCTTACGAACAAATAGCTATTAAGCTTTTAACGATGTATTGCAACTGTTGTTATGAACTGAAAAGATTATATTTCATGGTCCTGGTCTAAAGATTACACTTCATGGCCTTGTATTTTGGGTATTTGCAATAATTATGCCTTTCCTACTGAGCTGGCAAAGTAAGTCGGTCTGAAGACCACATAAAGGGGTAGGATTGCGATGGGTTGATGATCAGGGTAGAAACAATCTAATTATGATTGCATTTTGAGTATATGCACTTTTAACCTCCGAAAATTTTGGATTGAGGCATCTTTGTTTGATAGCATTTTGGGTGTAGCTACTGAAAGTTTGACGAGTTATTGGATCTTTTTTAGGTTTTAAATATATATATATATATATATGATCAAGAGAGGTTATGTAAATGCCTTACATTGTATCTAAATTTATTAATGATGGGGAAACCACATATACACGATGTGTTCAAAAAGTTAGAGAACCTACACAATTGCACAAAACTTGAAGTAGCCTAAGCTCTACGTGCAACGACAAATCTCAAGTACCCCAAAAACAAGGCATCTAAAAACAACTTTAAAATATAAAAGCTATTTAGCGTTGAGGAGTTTGTTTATGGTCAAGGACAAAAGTGCACAGTACTTTTGAAAGTCCATGTGTACAAAGTGCAAAAACAAAAATTGTGGAACATTAGGCACAAAACACAATTGCTAACTCTTCTATGGCCAAATTGGACTAAGAAGGTAGAACCTTAAATTCTAGTATCAAGCCCCAATAATATGTTCTTCTATGACATCCAAATGCCCTTTGAGGGAACTCTCAACCAAGCCATCTTTTGATACCTTTCGTGGAGGAGATTAGGTGCACAATTGATTTTTATATGACATGTAGCATGTAAAGCACATATCTGTATACATCTGACCAGATCTTAGATAGATGTAGTAGTGAATGGATCTTGCACTTAGCATAACTTGTTTTCCTTGTTGTCATGTTAGCACTTAATCTATTTTATAAAAAAGACACACAAAGCAGATGGAATTGTCATCATGAATAATTAAAAGGACAAAGTAGCAAATGAGAGAAGCGAAAAAGAGTCGTTATAAATCAGAGAATAAGAAGACAAAGACGAATAGAACACTAATTTGTACATGGAGAGTTGTCCTACTACTTAGATAGCGGAAGGTTCTGACTTTTTCTTCTTTTTTCCCTCTTTTATCATCTTCTTTTAAAATTATAACGAGGAAGTAATTGCTTTTCGCTGGGATTGCACCTATATGTATTCTGTTTGATGTGTGTGCTTCTTTGAACTGTGTCCATGACTTGGTTTACCCATGGAAGGTGATAACATTTAGCTTCAGATTGTTCCATTACTTTGAGTGATGGTGAGATCGCTTTAAATAACACTTGAAAAGAACAGAACATGATCTCTTGTAACAACATTATGATTTCTTTAATTGCCACCTTTTATTGAATTCAGCTGCATTTGACTTTTCTTAAAAAGTCCCAACGAATGCTAGGTCGCCTAGTTGCTACCTCTAGTAAAACTACCTAAAGTACCTCTAGTGACGTCACAGATTCGAACTCTCCAAGAGTCTAGTATTAAATTGGAGAAAGTTAGAGGAGCGAGTTCATTTTTGGCCGAGTTCCAACCGTGCATATAGTTATAAAAAATAACTAAACTTTTGCTGGCTATGGATCAGGCTACAAAGGATTGGATTTTTTGTTTTGATAAGGGGCTATGATGAATTGGATTTGACTCTACTTTCTTGGTTGTTGCGTTCCCTGAGAGTGGTAGCTAATTACTTGCGGGGTAAGGGCAATAAATTACCTAACATATAGCTGCAGTGTGTATATGATGCATATATCACCCTGTTTGGTTTTTATTTTTGAAACATTCATTTGGCAGGATTGTACAATTCAAGTTTTAGCAGTTTTTAGTTTTGACTAATTCAGGCCTAAAGCAAGCTGCCCGTATCATTCGTCTGGCAATGTTTGAGCATGATCTATTCTAACTTATGTCTTATTTCCTATTGATGTGATCTTATATTTATGTGGATTTAGGTATATTTACTGGAAAAGAAAATGACAAAGGACACACCGGAAAGCAGTGCAAGGATGAATCAACTAATATCAAGGTATCTAGTGAAAAACCTTGTGATTTAAAAAGAAAGGAATTAAGAATAAAAAAGGACCTTTTCCTCTGTGTACCTCACATTGTTGGACTGTTCTTTGTGTATATCTACTGTTTCTCTTTGGGTTTTGATGCAAGCTAATATTTTAAATACTTTGTGATATTCAGGTTTTATCCCCAGCCAACATCGCAAAAAAGATGAAACTGAAATTTACTAAAGCCTGGATATCATTCCTTGGACTGCCACTTCCTGTTGATGTTTACAAAGAGGTAAATAAACAGTTCAATTGACTGGATATCTATTTCATGCATTGGAACAGGGTCTTGGTGCTTGTATTGTCTTTGTACTTTTTTTTGGGAACGTTTGTACTTCCATGATCTCTGCTCCTTCTCTTCCTTCTTATCCAGTATCTCTTGATCCAAGTTGTGGTAAGTGATGCTGTCATATTAAGCCTTGATTTTTGATCGACGTTTAAAGTTTGTAGTGCATAGCATGTTTAAGTGAAGAAATAGATAACTGTCCTATGGCTAATAGTTCCTCTATACGATTAGCATTTTTCGTGAGTTTGTATTTTTCATGAAACTGTGCAAGTTGTGAATTTTTATAGTAACTATAGCTTTGACCAACCCCAACTAGTCTTTGAAAGCTGATGGGGGAGCAATTCTGGGCTGGAGAAGTAAAAATATTCCACATTTAATTTTGCTATAGATCCTCCAACAGATTTGGTTGAAGTGGTATTATTCCAAAGCCAGCTTTGTTTGTGATTCTCCTCTGCATTTTTTCTCCCGAAACACATTTGTTATGACGGTTTCCAACCTTTATCTTCTGCTTTCTGATCTTAGGTTCTGGTGAACCTTCATCAAGTTGTTATTCCCTATCTGGCTAATCCTCTCATGTTGTGGTAATACATTGTACTTTTTTCTTGTTTCTCATTGATTCTTTCTTTCAGACTTGTTAATTGTTGTTGAGTGACTGCAGTACTTCTTCATATGCAGTGATTTCTTAACGCAGTCATATGATATTGGTGGGGTAGTCAGTGTGATGGCTCTTAACAGTTTGTTTGTTCTCATGACACAACATGGTCTTGAATACCCCAACTTCTATGAAAAGCTCTATGCTCTATTGGAGCCTTCTATTTTTATGGCAAAACATAGGGCTAAGTTCTTCCAGGTAATAGCAAAAACTTTACTTCCCCCTCTTTGTATTGGCTGCTAATCAGACTATCAGATCTGTTTTTGGGGATTATAGTTTGTGCTTACAAGGTTTTTATAGTTCTGATTGACTTAAGCTGCTGTACCTATCCCATATGTAACATGAGTTCCCCCCTGAGGGCATGCACTTCGGCCGAAATAAGTTATCTTTTGTTGCATGCTTCCAAGGAAAGTATGAATTGTATACCTGTATCAGTTGTATGTGATGTTTCTCTGAATAGTACACTTAAAATGCAAAGCCACCACAACCTATCTTGGAAATGTTCTGTATATGCTACATTTTCTGCATATGGTTTTAATTAGGTTACTGTCATCTCTGTAATTTAGGAAGTGGAGGTCTGCTCTTTTAGGTTCATAAAGTTCATGTAGTTCCATCATTGGTTCTTTGGACGAGTATGTCACGCCCCGACTTTTCTTAAGTCTTTCCTTAGGGCATGATGACACCTGGACAACTATCCATTTCCAGGCGAACCATTAACTTTTTTTCTTCTTAAATTAAACATGTACTTAAGTGCGGAAATAATATATATAATAAGCAATTCGAAGTTTACAAAGACCAATTTCATGTGGGGCATTCCCAGAGATAACGACACTTAGTTCTAAACATACTTAGTCTAAAATAACTTTAACCAAATCCGAAGCAATAGATTGGTGGGACAATGAGGCTAGGGACGATCGCTAGCCCTATTGCGGATCTTTTCCTCTATCGCGCTTTCCTGAAATATCTTAAATAAAAGAGTCAACCCTACCATCCGGGGCTGAGTGAGAACCTCGCCTTACAATCCAAAGTAATCTCACAATATTTCAAATACAATCATATTATAACACAATAAACATGTTATGAAACAAACTTCAGCACTTTCAATGTACCACAATTCAATGTTCACATAATAATATTCTCTTTCGACTCGTTTCAAGAAGTATCCAGTTTATTATATATTTATTTAGAATGTGCAACCTGATTTAATACACTTGACATATAGATTCAAAATAAGTGACCTTGAATAGCCCCGAAGGCAATGTATTTAAAGTAGCCCCGAAGGTAAATGCATTTAAAATAGCCCGAAGGCAAATGTCCTTGAATAGCCCGAAGGCAAATGTCCTTGAATAGCCCGAAGGCTCCTTGAATAGCCTGAAGGCAAATGTCCTTGAATAGCCCGAAGACTCCTTGAATAACCCGAAGACAAATGTCTTTGAATAGCCCGAAGGCTCCTTGAATAGCCCGAAGGCAAATGTCCTTGAATAGCCCGAAGGCTCCTTGAATCACCCGAAGGCAAATGTCCTTGAATAGCCCCGAGGGCAAATGTATTGAAATATCAAGATTTTCATCATTTCAATTGTATGGCTAAGTATATATATATATATATTGGCATAACCTCAGAAGATTCAAATAATATTTCTTTCTTTCAACTTTCTCGCCTCTCCCGCTTGTAAAGGTTATAACATTAAATCCGTAACTCCAAATAAGGTGTTTATTATGCCAAATTGAAGGCAACACTAGGATATTTTATTAAGTCAAATTCCATATGGAAGTACTTAGTGTAACTGATATAGATTTACGAAAGCAACAACCCTATGAAATCTGTGTCGCTAGAATTTTTGTAAAATAAGACACGATATTAAAACAGTCATAACTTCTTATCCGTAAGTCGGATTAATCTCCGTAAAGTATCAAACTGTCTAGAACAGATAAATCTAGGACTTATATTCAGCACAAACTTCCATATTCTTTATCAATTTGTACATTTTTTACATTATACATTCTGCTATTCCGGATTTCGGTTGATCCGAGACAGAAACTTTAAACAGTCATAACTTTCAAACCGTAAGTCGGATTTATTCCCGTAAAGTCTCAATCTGTCGGGAACAGAGTAATATACAACTTTTATTCAGTACATACCTTTAAATTTTTTACCAATTTGTACAGTTTTTACGTTATTTGTTCTGTTCTTCCGGATTTCGGTTAATCCGAGGCAGAAACTTTAGATAGTGATAACTTTCAAACCGTAAGTCCGTTTTAGCCCCGCTTGGGCACAGTCTGATCGTAAGTGAGAGATATACAACCTTGTAAATTTTCATCCAATTCTAACAAGTTTAACTCGGCAAAAACAGTCCGCAAATACATGGCTCAAACTTGTTATAAGACAATACTTATATTAATTAATTCATCACCACTTATGTTTCTAAAAACATATATTATTTTAACACGCATACTATATTTTAACATGAATTGTAATTCAAAACAAAAGATTTTACTAAGGATATGTGAGTGAGAAAAATTCACCTTTGTTGCTTCGTAATCGTGGATGAAAATCTCAAACTCTTTTACTAACACTCCTTTCTTCCAGATTGCTTTTGCTCTCTACTTATGTCCCTTTTTTTTGGTGTTGTATACTTACTGTATTCTCTATAAAAGTGTAGGTATGTTTATTAATAGATGGAAGTGTGTGTTTGTACGTGTGTATGTGCTGTGAGTGTGCATGTGTGTGTTGCAAAATTTTAGGAACGTGAGGGAGTGGGAGGACCTCCTTTATGTGTTTTTTTTTTTAAATTTTTTTATTTTCCAAGCCTTTACAGAGTATGCATACTACACTGATGTTATCAAGCAGAAAAGGCGATATCTGAATTTTATGTGATATTTTGCATATTTCTCCTTGAAAAGTCAGCTGGTTTTTGAGCAGTAAAATATTTAGAAGCTGTCAGATACAACATGGTTTGGTTGTCAATTAATTTGCTTTATTGTCTTTGACGGAAATATCGTTTTCAATATGTTGCATTATGGTAGATCTAGTTCTTAATGTTTATGGACACTAACTGCAGAATGTCACTTGCAGCTTCTTGATTCGTGCCTCAAATCACCACTTCTTCCTGCATATTTGGCGGCTGCTTTTTGTAAAAAACTCAGTCGGCTATCACTCGCCATCCCTCCTTCAGGAGCATTAGTCATTGTTGCTCTAATTCATAATCTCTTAAGGAGACATCCTTCAATAAATTGCTTGGTGCACCAGGTAAGAGTGTGGAGTCTTGTCCTATTTTTCCGCTGAAGTCATTGTTTGAGATGTTGTATCTATGTGTGACAGTATAGGGATTAGGTGAAACTTAGAGAACCCCCTTAGGTTGTGTAAAAGACATTTATTGAGCAGCGGAGTCAATACAGATCTAAATCGAGCAAAATGGATGTAAAACACTCATATTGTTGTTTTGTGAATGGGTGACACACAAGTGCAAAATATATCTTCTTGGATAATGCTCATAATAAAGTTTTTTGCCTGCTGCCTCATATCACTTTTTTTTGATGAAGTAAGAATACTATTAACAAAAGGGCATTAACTAGCGGTATACAAGAAGTATACCAAAAAGTAGAAAACCTTGCACAAATACATGATTTTCTATGAATGCAACTCAATCATCTGATTAGAGTTTTAAAGCTCATATTTAACAAAAAAAACCTTTGTAGGAGGATGGTAATGAGACTACTGAAGACAGTGCAGGAGCAGAGAGGGGGACTGATGACAGCACCAAAGACTCCAGTGCCAGCAGAGAAATATCAAGCGACAAACCAGGCATTGATCCTTTTGATGACAAGCAGACTGATCCTTTGAAGACTAATGCAATGAGTAATTTTCTTGTTTCATGAGTTGTCGTATTATAAAGTTCAATCATTCAGCTATCATAGTCTCGTGCATTTCTCCCATATCTCTCCTTGTTTATTTCTAATTGAGCTAAAAAGACATTCCCGTGACCCTAACTGTAAGCTTCAGTCACTAAACCAATATAGTGTCAAGCATTTTACCATCTCCTCTTTTTTTCTTTCTAATCATTTAAAAGGCTTTTCAAAGTCTCAAGTCAACTCAAATTGGTTCTTGTCTTTTTTTTTTTGTTATCGATATTATTACTTTCTTTTGGCTGAGAATACTTTTCTATCTTCTTTGGGTGGAACAGGGTGACCAGGAATTACTTGTCCTTTCTTAGATACATGATCTATGGATTAGTGTTGGGAACAACAACAACAACAACAACATACCCAGTGTAATCCCACACCGTGGGGTCTGGGGAGGATAGAGTGTACACATACCTTACCTCCACCTTGATAGGTAGAACGACTGTTTCCGGGAGACCCTCGGCTCAAGACTTAGTGTTGGGAACCAAGTGTAATTCCTTTTCGGCATTTAATTTTTTTTATTAGCTGTACCTTGATCAAGTGTAACTTTAGGTGGAATTAAGTTTTCTGAACCAGCAATCTTAGTGTTTTGCTCAAGTCATTTGAAATGTTTTGGTTGTTGGGGGTATTTGTAAGGTATAGAAGTGAGTCTTCGTTAATGTGAAGTTTTTCATTTCCTTGTTTAATATACTATTATTGGCAAAGGTTATGTTTTAAATTCTACCATTCCACAGGGAGCTCTCTGTGGGAGGTTGACACACTCCGTCATCACTACTGCCCGCCAGTTTCAAGGTAAGTGTATCATATGATTATAGCTGTTCCTGTGTGTCAATGTGCATTTCTGGTTAGTTCAATTGTGCCTTTGGCTAATCTTAATTTGTTTTTTCTTGTGTTGTTAGATTTGTTTTGTCCCTTGAGAATGATTTGACAGTCAGAGCTAAAACTGCTGAAGTAGCAGTGAAAGATTTCAGTTCTGGTTCATATGCAACGATATTTGGTGATGAGGTAATGTTAATTATGCAACTATACCTGTTTTGGTTGTAATCATTCACTTATCGGTTGACAAAACTTTTTCAGTAAAGTTTGCTGCAATTTTCTGACATACTGTCTTCAGTATTATGTTTGCTTCTTTAACCAATGAATTGTGTTGTTTGGTTAAATGGCCTGAGTTGCTTTCTGTTTCTCTTTTGGGGTTGTCATAGTAAATTAAATCTCTTCTGGTATTTTAGTTTTTTGGCATTCCTTTTGCTGGTTTATAACTGTCTCCTTTTGTATGCTGGTCATCTGCCGCCTCTATTATATCTGTTAATGTTCCATGTAATGCCATTCTAACTATAATACTTCATTTCAGATAAGGAGGCGAGTTAAACAGGCCCCCCTTGCGTTCTACACAGCAACACCAACTATGTTGTTTCCGGAGTCAGATTTTCTAGGTTGGACTTTCAAATTGAAAGAGGATAATACTGCAGTGGTTGGCAACACAGCAAAAGTAAATGGTCATATTTCTGCAAAACGAAGTCGAGGGGGAGCTCATGATTTTATTGAACCAAATGGTTCTTGACTTTTGACCCCTGTGAATGTTTATTAGTTTTTCTGTCAAAGTTTTATCATGATTCATTCAAATTTCTCATTTCTTCCTTTCAGGAAGCAAAAAAATTTGACCTTCACTAAGGTGCACTTCTATACTGAGTGGCTTATTCGCATTTGCTGTTGATCACGTCTTGTATCTGGTCAACTATAGAATAACCATGACTATTATTTAGGGAAGTTTATGCTGTGTGTCCATGAGACCCAACTCTCATTTGAAAATATTACACTGTATACTTAATTAGGCAAAAACATTTATAAAATACATAGTAAAGTATGTACATAGTATACTTTCGGGTATATAATTATACGTTGTTGTATACCTTATAGTATAAACAATATGATTCCTATTGTTATATACTTTTAGGACATACAATTCAAAATCATGTACAAAATTGTGTTATGTAGTTTTTAAATGGCGATGTTGAATAATCATGTATAAGTCCCATAAATTTATTCCAATGAAGGTAGACACCTTTTCATTTAAAACAGCACTTGCCCTGACGCGGTCCACAAATCTTATTGCCCTCCCCAGCAGCCTATCTGAGGCCCACAACCTTATTCTTTAGTAACTTTTGGACTGCTTTTCTGAATGGGTTAAGGGTCACAAACACACCTCAAGTATTACATTTTTTTTAGTCCTACCTATTAGATTTTTTACCTAAATTTTTACCAACTAGTTTGCAAAACGAATAGTTGAGGTGTGTTTTGCACACTAGTTGGTGATAGTTTAATGGTAATAATTTAGGTAGAAAACTCTCACACATGATAGTTGAGACAGAAAACTCAAAAAAGGTGATACTTGAGGTGTTTTTTTTACCATTATCTCTTTCTTAATATAAGGCTTCTTAAATTACTCCGTCCTATATATGACTAGATATACCTGAAATGACATAATTTGTTCACGGATATACTTCAGTCTTTTTTTAATGATAACTAGAATGGAATCCTAAAATATTTAACCAACATCTATTTATAATATAATTTACCCCTTAAAAAATCATTGCAACAATTATTGCATATTATCAAAATATACAATTCACACTTTGTTACCATAATAGTAAGAATAGTTGAATTATACTATTATCTAATTTAATGGTATATAACATGTGTATTATATTCAAAATTATACAATGTTGATGTGGTTGAAGGTTATCTCATGATTTGTTTAGGCGAAGTGGAGCCTACCATTATCATACTTTTTAAGTGAATCTTGTTCAATGAATCCTATTGGTCAGCATTTTGGTGGCATCCATTACAACGGGCTTTATATAGTGCATACTCACTGAATATCCAAATTAATAAGTAGGGTCTTGCTGATTAGCCAAAAGCATCTAACAATTCACTGCTTCAGAAATGCTATGGTCACGTTTGGTATGTTGTATTACATTAAATTGCACTGAACAAAAAAATAATATAGCGTTTGGTGGGCGTTTTCAACCGGACTGGACTGTATTATTTCTAAAAATATTACATTCCAACTGTCATTTTTGAGACCTATCTAGTATATGGATTTCCTCTGGACTATATTAAACATAAAAAATAAAAATAAAATATATTTCGTTATATATTAATATTCTAATATCGTTCATTATATATAATACAGTCCATTACAATACAGTACAGTCCAATATAAAAATATACAGTTCAATGCGACGTACCAAATGAGCCCTAATTGGACTGCTCTGAATTATATATATGCAGCTACAGGAGACAAACCTGGCTTTGTGATGTTTCGAGGCAATACCAAATTTGGACTGCTTTTAACATACTGCCGTTCTACTTTTAATTAAATGAAATATTCATCTGTAAGGTGTATATTCCCTCCCTTCTATTTAGGCAGAACACATCAATAGCTTTTAAATTTATGGGTAAATTTTAAATAATGAATTGTTTCAATTAAACATCTAAATATATGCTAAAATATTTTTATTAGACTTCTAACTCGTAATTTGCAAAAAATTATCTAATCAAAATTCATTATGTAAATAAGTTAATCACATAAAATATATCTCCTCCTTTAATCATACACATCAACTTCAATTGAAACATGTCTAAAATATTATGACTCATTGAGGATAATGCGTATAATTAAAGGAGGAGACACATTTTAAATGATTAGCTTATCTATGTAATGAACGCTTGAGAACATGCATAAAAAAATTTCTAAAATTTTGAGTAGAAAGTGTACTAGAAATCTTTATTATGTGCTCAGATGATTATTTGGAATGTATTATAATTTGAAATTAGTATAATCAACTTAAAAGGTAAAATGAAAATATTGAAATTAAAGAGTCAAAATTAAAGGTCTGATCAAGTTTTTAGAAAGTTAAAAGTATTTATTTTTATATTAACATTAGATATTTCTTAATTTAGAATACTTGGTAACTTTATAATATACTCTATTTGCTGGTCCTAATTAATTAAAGTAATTTTATTACGTACTACTTTTATAATAACGACCACTGACCTCCATTTATTCTCTTTCTTCCAATTACTTTCTTGGGAGCAATAACTTTATAATATACTTTCTCGATACATTCGCATTCAATATTTCTCCTCTGTAAGTTTCTGTATTTTTCGAATTCATTAAGTTTCGCTCGATCTGATTCGAGAATGTTGTATGATTTTCATTTCAGTTTCTTCACAAAACTTTGTATTTTGTTGTAGAATTTGTATATGATTATGGAGCTGAAGGGCGTGTGATTTATGTTTGTTTGATGGGCAATACATGTCGTGGATCTATTGGAGGCAACTATACTAATCAGCCCGAAGATAGTTCCAAATCCAATTCAAACAATAGCCAACACAAAAAGGACAAGGAAAATTCACTTTCCCTAATTAGTCCCAGAAAAGTAAGCATGAATCGTTCAGGAAGTAATCAGGCTTATTATGTAATTGGACATAAGACCCCTAACATTCGAGATCTCTACACTTTGGGCCGGAAGTTAGGACAAGGACAGTTTGGTACAACCTATTTATGCACGGACAATTCTACAGGTCAGTCACATTGAAATCTGGTCAATCTTCCTAAAAAATATTTTACTTTGTATATAGAAAAATGGGAAATTTTCAAAAATATACGGCTCAACATCAAATAGTAGCCCAATATACAATATTATACCTGGGGAACCTTGTATAAAATGTGTTTATACACAAATATGAGCTAACAAACTCAATGTATGGGCTATGTGGCATAAATATTTTCAAATATAGACATAAAGTGTAATTTTAATGTGTATTATGTATGTCAAAAATTAATATATATAACAACAACATACCTGTGACTGTTTTCGAGATACTCTCGGCTCAAGACAAAACACAAGTCTAAGCAAAGTAAGACAAACAAAGTGAGTAAATAGTGAATTTTGAAAGAGAAAAAGAAGCAATAAATATGCAAGTAAATAAGACAAACAAAATAAACATAGCATCATAAATCAAACGACAAAGGACTATAAGGCAGTACTGTGCCTACTAGTATGATAGGCTAAGCGAGCCTACAATAATAATATTACAACTATCAGTTTGTAATCGTAGGCATGACTACGCTCAGTGTTCTAAAAACGGCCTAGGCGGCCGCCTAGGCGCTAGGCGCCCCCAGGCCGTCCCGATATTTAAATCCTGAATTTTGGAAAGGGGATCTTCATTTCCTTCTCTGGAGTCTGGAAGTTTTAGCCAGAAAATCAAGGCCATTTGATTTCCATTTTCGCATCCTAAAAATCATGATTTGAGACGATTTCGGGAGGATTTGAAATGATTTTGGTGGAAGAGGATGGCGGAAAGGGATATGACAGAGGGGTAGAGATGAAAGACCGGATTTTCCGGCCGATTTGGTGGCTGAAAAATCCAGCGGGATCGCGGGGTGACAGGGAGCAGAGGTGTGGCGATTTGGGGAAGGGGGTGTTAGGGTTCGTTGTTTTTTTTAAGGAAGGGGTGTAATAAGAAAAGGGGTTTTGGGCTTGCGGGTTGGGCTCGGGTGACGGGTCGTCCAATTGGGGAATTGGGCTGAGGTAGTTTGTTTTGCTGAAAAGGGGGACAAAAAATTGGGCTTGTGTTTAGAATTAAATGTGGGCTTATTTTGTGAGGGAGGGAATAAGTTAAGGGTTTATTATGTAAAAAGGAGTTTATATTTTTGATTATGTGGATGAGTGCATTGAAAATGTTGGGGTTTAATGATTTATGAATTTATTAACTACTTAAGAATGTATTGATTTTATGATTTATATATTTTATGCATATATGATATATATACAATTGAGGTAAGATATTAATTTTTTTTTTAAAAAACCCGCCTAGGCCCCCGTCTAGCCGCCTAGGCGCTAGGCGGCCACTCCCCGCCCTGGTCCCGCCTAGCGTTTTTTAGAACATTGACTACGCTAGACTATCTACTACCCTTCTACCTTAATACGTGTCCTCCATAATCCCTATTTAAGGTCATGTCCTCAGTGAGTTGCACTTGCGTCATGTCCCGTCTAATCACCTTTCCCCAATACTTTCTCGGCCTACCTCTACCCCTCTTATACCCGTCCATAGCCAACCTCTCACACCTCCGCACTGGGGCATTTGTGTCTCTCCTCCGCACGTGACCGAATCATCTCAACCTCACTTCCCGCATCTTATCCTCAATGTTCTAAAAAACTGCCTGGGCGGCCGCCTAGACGCTAGGCGCCCCCAGACCGTCCCGCCTAGGAATCCCGCCTAGGCCCCCGCCTAGGAATATACCCGCCTAGGCGCTAGGCGCCCACTCCCCACCCTGGTCCCGCCTAGCGTTTTTTTAGAACATTGCTTATCCTCCACCGAGGCCACTCCCATTCTGTCCCGGATATCATCATTTCTAATTTTATCCCTCGTATGCCCACACATCCATCTTAGCATACTTATCTCCGCAACTTTCATATATATATATATATATATATATGTTAAATTTTGAATACTGTTAATAAAATTTCTGATTTTGCCACTGCTACAGGTGCTGAGTACGCCTGTAAATCTATTTCAAAAAGAAAGTTGATCTCAAAGGAGGATGTGGAGGATGTTAGAAGGGAAATTCAGATAATGCACCATTTGGCTGGTCATAAAAATATTGTTACTATTAAGGGAGCTTATGAGGATCCTTTATATGTTCATATTGTTATGGAGATATGTAGTGGTGGTGAGTTGTTTGATCGGATAATTCAACGAGGACATTATAGTGAGAGAAAGGCGGCTGAATTGACGAAAATTATTGTCGGGGTTGTTGAGGCATGCCATTCCCTTGGCGTTATGCATAGAGATCTCAAACCTGAGAATTTTTTGTTGGTTAATAAGGATAATGATTTCTCTCTCAAGGCCATTGATTTTGGACTCTCTGTTTTCTTTAAGCCAGGTAAATACTTCCTTTTGTTGGCATGCTAATCATTCTTGTGTTAGAATACAACTATTTTAAAAAAAAAAAAAACTAATGCAATGTTTTGTTAGTATGCCAGCCTTTTATTTCCCTTAATACTTGCATGCTTGGCTTAATGACTGCTGAGATTTTTACGACTGTATTTCCACTTATTTAGTTTCCAAGTTGATGCTGGAACCATTACTAAAGTGCATTCTTGGATATACTTATATATATCTCTAACTTATCACTCTTTGGGAGATCAGTAAATATTACCCCCTTACTTTCTTTTTTAGACTGTTTAAAATGTCTCTTTCCTAATCTGATAACTTTTTAATTTCAACATTCCACATGGCATGTTTATGACCACAAGGTTAAAGGACATTTTGGTATATTATACATATCTTTAGTTAACAACCACGAGATTCAAAAGTCTTCCTTACTTTCTTAAACTTTGTGCCCAGTTTAAACCATGACAAACAAATTGAAACGGAGGGAGTAGCTCTGAGACATTGATTTGGTAACAACTGTTATTCTATCATTTCCTTATATTGTTATGTTGGTTGAATGGTACTCGTTTTCTCCTGTAGGCCAAATATTCACAGATGTTGTTGGTAGTCCATATTATGTGGCACCTGAGGTGCTTTTGAAGCTTTATGGTCCTGAAGCAGATGTTTGGACAGCAGGAGTCATACTCTACATACTGCTAAGTGGTGTGCCACCATTTTGGGCTGGTATACCTCTAGTAACTTTGAAGAGTATATTGTCACCTTTCCGATTTCGATCTCCATAAACTCACAATTTGAATTCTACAGAAACACAGCAGGGGATATTTGACGCAGTTCTGAAAGGACACATTGATTTTGACTCAGACCCTTGGCCGCTGATATCTGAGAGTGCAAAAGATCTTATCCGGAAGATGCTGTGCATGCAGCCCTCAGAGCGGTTAACTGCTCATGAAGTATTGTGTATGTTTACCTTATTAAGTGATAGCAACCTTTCATTTTGTCTATCAGTGGAATATTTTGTTTAGCTTCATTTATTCTCTCTGTTGGTGATAATCTGGCTGGTCTTGCTTGATAGTTATTCGGTGGAGAGAGCGGATTTGCAACAATCTTATGAAACTTTTTATTCTTTCTTTTGGTGATGAATCTGGGTTATTCTTTTTTGATGGTTACTCAATCAAGAAATCAGTCACAATAATTATGTTATGCTTTATCAAAGTTGAATGATTACTGAGCCATGTAAACTTTCTGATAAAATGTATTGGGTGTTAGACTATGGGAATCCTTCGTGGCAATTGATTTGATTTTTGGGTCCCTTTTCATGCTTAGCATATGAAATATTATTTTGACCGCAGAGAAAGTTTCTCAGATCTATGTTAGAACGTGTTCTAATTATGTTTTTGATTGGTATATTATTCTGATTATGTTGGATCCTTTGCCAGTATCAGGTTAATTTATTGTCAAATAAAAGCCGCTCCACGGTGGTAAAGTCTCTCACAGGTAAGGTGAATATCTAGGCTTACAATAGGATAGATCTTCGAAATCTTGCTTAAAGCTCCTCGGACTTACTATCTTGGGGGTTGCTTGCTCTTCGTGGCCGTCAATACGCGCTCGCTACGGAAAAACAAATTACATAATTCTAAGAGTTAAATTTGATCAATCATGACTGGAAAGTATGGATTTGCACTGTTTAAGGTGTATCAAACTGCTTCTATGTAGTGTACTTGTGCCTACATCTGTGGCATTATGCAGGTGAATGAACTAATGTTCATATTTATAATATCCTCTAAATTTCTGCAGGTCATCCCTGGATTTGCGAAAATGGTGTTGCTCCTGACAGAGCACTGGATCCTGCAGTACTTTCTCGCCTAAAACAGTTCTCTGCTATGAACAAGTTAAAAAAAATGGCTTTGCGGGTATGTGTTCAAAACTTGTTGTAGATTAATGTGTCAAGAAATATGGTAAAACTCAGGTTCTTCCATGTCCAATCAAACCAATATAATATTTTTGGCAAACTTTATTGTATTCCGCTGGAACATGTATTTGAAATGTGCAACATATTGAAGCTTCACACATTCTTTCTACTTCCAGGTGATTGCTGAAAGCTTGTCTGAAGAAGAGATTGCTGGTCTGAGAGAGATGTTTAAGGCCATGGATACTGATAGTAGTGGTGCAATTACATTTGATGAACTAAAAGCAGGATTGAGAAAATATGGATCTACGTTAAAGGATACAGAGATACGGGAACTTATGGATGCGGTAAGGCAATCTTTGATTAAATATGTTTCGAACATCTTTTTCAAGTCAATAATGACATGACTATCTGCCATGGAATATTAGCATCTTCATCTCCGTAGAATGACACAAGGTAATGATGGTAAATTCGATCTGTTTGGAAAGACGATAGTAGAATTGGAATTTTGGCTCTTTCCTTTGTTAAATTAATTGAGTACTTTTCTAGTAGCTGAAGCTCATTGGCAAAGTACTCAGCTTTTCTTTTATGTGTGACAAGTCCCTGAAAGTTTAGGAAACTGTTTGGGCAAAACCCTCACTTGGACCCACATCATAAGTTCATATGCCTCATTATACATGCAAAGCTCCTTTTAAACTCTCTTAGGCGATTGATGTAGCTAACTAGCTATAATATTACTCGCAATTTTCAGGCTGATGTGGACAATAGTGGAACTATTGACTATGGAGAATTCATTGCAGCAACTGTCCATCTTAATAAATTGGAGCGCGAGGAACATCTCATGGCAGCATTTCAATATTTTGACAAGGATGGGAGTGGTTATATAACGGTTGATGAGGTTCAGCAAGCTTGTGTAGAGCATAACATGACAGATGTTTACTTTGAGGATATTATAAGAGAAGTCGATCAGGATAATGTAAGTTCACTGACTTTATACATAAATTTGTCTTTTAAGTACTAAATATGAAACTGAAGTGCTTTAATAGTTTACCAGACATCTCTCATTATTCATTATTGCTTGGATGCACTCAGATAATTCTTTTCAAAAGTATCTTTGAAGATTATGTCATTATTTTATTTGGTCTGACTACCTAAGCTAAGTTTTCCCAGCCTCTCATTTCTAGTCACACTTACAGAATTATAATTGTGCAAGGATTATAGGATTATTTAAGTGATGAAACATGTACATGGTCACAGATAAACATAGATCCAAGTGCTACAAAAGGAATAATTAGAAGATAAAGTACCAAATTATGTAGTACTGAACTTAGTAGCATCTCTAAGTATTTCAAATCACCTAAAACATTGGTTGTCTTTTGATAAGTCCTCCAGGACTGCAGGTTTCTTGAGTATGAGCCTGCTTGATCAAACTTTTCTAAAATCTGCTTATTTTGAAAAGTTAGTCAAAAGTACTTTTCGAGATAGTACATTGGAACTGTAGCAGTTGGTGTTTGGTCAAATCCTTTGAGAATCACTCTTGTGGTCAATCTTTACAATGAAGTCCTTTAAAGCGTCAAATTACGCAAGAAGAACATGTACATATTTACTTTACAATTAATGTTACTTAAAAAGAACAATGATTTTAATTATTTATTATTAAAGACTTTGATTAAGTTTTCCAAGTTTATTTAATCAAAACATTTCATCCTTTGTTTGATGAATAATGAAAGAGTTGGGAAGATAATGGCAAACATCCGTGGTGAAGGAGAACAGGACAACATTTTTAACGGTTGATTTCCTTTTCAAAATCAATATGGGGAGGTTTGTAAATAAGACTTAGCTTCTTCCCTACATCAGGAAAACTGCTTAAGCTGTTGTTCAAAAGCATATTTCCTTTTTGAACAAACACCTCAAATCTCCAACAAACGTGCTTGTAGCTTCTCAAAAGTTTGGCATAAACTCAAACCCAGCGGCCTGATGCAGGAAAAACCCGAAAATATAATTCAATTGTGCCTCAATGTGGCCATCATGTTTGCAAAATTACCTATGAAAAAACTCTCTGATTTATATGCATATAATGGTTCGTTTTGTATTCATATTTGCTGCTCCTCATATATAATAATCTGTTTCCTGGTGCACTTCTTTCCAGGATGGACGGATTGATTATGGAGAATTTGTTGCTATGATGCAAAAAGGAAATCCGTGTGTAGGGAGACGAACAATGCGAAATAGTCTGAATTTGAGCATGAGAGATGCACCGGGATCTCATTAGCTTCCCGGACAGACACATCTCTAGTAGGTACATTCCTTCCCCCTTTTCTAAAGTAACCCCATTTTTGTGGATGCTCCCGAACATGTAACAATTAGGAACGTATACCATGTGGTAATGAATGTGCATCATTTTTACTGCTTGCCTTGTGTTTGGTGTACTTATGAAAAATCTTAAAATATTATTTTCTGCATTGAATTGGGGAATGGCATGTATCCATTTTACATTAAGAGTTCTTTAACTTTTGGATTTGAATCTTTTCCTCTATCAAAGATTAATCCCCCTTCAGCACTACGGTTATGCACTCTCTTGTGCTGTCCTACATGAAATTGTAAAAGGACTGGAGCGAGACCTGGAAGAAGAAGCTTTAGTGAGAGTTTCTTATTGACAATTGATTAGCAATGTCCAAAAGGGGCTGTTTTTACACTATTTGCAATGGTTCTCGTATTGAGAAATTTTGTATAGTGGCATTTGATCACAGTCCCTTGACAACTGGATGAATGACAAAAACTTGTTTTCCAATTGGCAGTGGTGTATGTTGTGGTTGTTTTGTTACTTCTATCAGCCTTGCACCTCCTTTGGGTAATGCTTGAGTCGCAACATCAAGGTCTGGTATAGGAGTTACTAGGGCCAAGGTTTGCCAGCTATCTTGTCTTATATTGTAGCAGAAGTTGCCAATAAAATTTGATTGAACCTTTGAAGTTCAGTGAGGTGTATGTGTTAATCTGGTGGGCTTTAAATTATAGTGTTTTCAGTATCCTTAAAACAAATAAAATGCGGAGCTCATAATTGGAGGGGGAGAGGAAGGGGTTTGGGAAGTGGGTGGGAACTCAGCTAGTGGGGAGTGTGTACAGGCCTGTATCTAGCTCATGATGTTTCATGTTGAGGGCAGAGAAAATGACACAGGTCAGACCAAGAGTCATGCAATATATGAATGCATTAATTAATGGAAGATACAGTGAGGACAGAACTGTAGGCATTGGCTTACTTTCTTTCATCTTAGGCAAGACTACCCCAAAATATTTTGTGATTTATCAGGAGCTTAACCGGATTTTGGGACTGACTCAGTTTTGTAGGTGGCTTCAGTAAAAAGGGCAGCCCGGTGCACTAATCTCCCGCTATGCGTGGGGTCCGGGGAAGGGTCGGACCACAAGCGTATGTTGTATGTAGCCTTACCTTGCATTTCTGCCAGAGGCTGTTTCCACGGCTTAAACCCATAATCTCCTGGTCACATGGCAACAACTGTAGGTGACTTCAATCCAATTTCCCCTATTAAAAAAAAGAAGAGAAAAGAAAAACAGTTAATCCAATTTCAAGAGAGTGAAAGAAGAGTTACTTTTCAATCATCACCTACGGCTCAATCTTAAACTAATTGGGGTCGGCTATATGGATTCTTATATCGATTTGCTATGTTCACCCTCTTATCAAAAACGAAATCTATTGGTTTTTCTCGCAGTAGATGATTATTTGAATCATTGTCCTGCATCATCCAGATTTGCAACTTAACATGCTTGGCGGAGCATCCATGAGGTATTAGTGAGAATCTGAGAGAAACCCAGGTGGTTCAAGGTTTGTACAGAGTTTATATAAGCGATGGCATCACAAAACTTGGTGGCTTGGTGAATATTTATGTTTGATCTTGAAAATCTGCTCGTGAATATGTTATCAAAATGCATGATGGCATGAATTAGTTGCATGTTGTAAATTGATTTTGATGTAATTGTGAAGGTCCTTTGATAGCTTCATTAAAACAAAAAGGAAAGGGAAAAGGGCCAAATATTCCTCTCTACTTTGTTTTATTAGCTAACTTTATCCTCCGCTAGTGATTGTGAACAAAAATACCCTTGAGTCTTCAAACTTCACACTTATACCCCTATTTGGATGGAAACCCCCAAATCCTCTTTACATTTTCCGATTTCAAAAAACATTACCCACTTCCTTTGTTGACCCGCCCCGCCCCGCCTATTATCATCATCATCAAGTTTGAGCTTCTTTCATGGAGAAAAAAAGAAAGAAGCAAAAACACACTCCCAAATGATAAACCCCATAACCCACCTCAAATTTCACCTTTAAATCTTAGATTCGCGTCTGATTAAAAAAAATCAGCCCTACTTGGAGGAAGAAAAAAAATTGACCCTATAACCCAAACCAATCTGGTAATATAGATGTTCTAGATGGTATAGACATCATTTAGGGGAACTCGGATTATTTTGCATCGAAGCACCATTAGCATTGCTCTTTTCTGAAAAAGTTGTGTAACTCTTACTTATTGCATATAGTTCAAGTGAGTGTCTATTTTATTCATACCACATGCTTATATCAAAACAAAGGAAAAATTAAGATTAGGTGATGTTTCTTCTACTGACGTGACCAGATATATGAGAATTTGTGTGCTCCATTATATTATCATTAACTGCTTATTTATTGGAGTAAAAGATGGATTAAAATGTGAGGTGTGTTGATGTGATAACTTCAACCATCAAAAAACTATTTCAATGTATATGAAGGTTATATTTCTGGCCATGCAATTTTTATGTCATTATGATAACTGATAAGAGTCTTGTAATTTTTATGTGACAAAAAATTGTGTGACTTTGATGAAAAAGAATATACATAATTTAGGAACCATTGTGAAATTTCAAACGTGGATGAAAACTAAAAATTGGTACAGAAAGTTGGCTAGGCCCCCAATTTTTTCATCAAACACACGCGTGCCCTTATCCAAGGCATAGTTGAAAAATATGGAGAAGTTCTGGTGAAAACAAGGGAATTTGTATTATGGAGCATAAGACTCCATTGAAGAAGCTTGGGCTCAAATTCTTGAACTGCAAAATTGGAGTTTACATTGAGTGGGTATTGTTGAATCTCGTTGGAAACATCTCAATTCTGAAGGAATTAAGAATCGGATATGGGCTTAAAGGTGAAATCTAAGGTGGATTTTGGGGTTTATCATTTGGGTGTGTGTTTTTGCTTCTTTCTTTTTTCTTTCTCCATGAAAGAAGCTCAAACTTGATGATGGTAGGCGGGTCGTGGCTTGTCAATAAAGGGAGTGGATAATTTTTTTGAAATCGATAATTTAAGAGGATTTGGGGGTTTCCATCCAAATAGGGGTATAAGTGTGAATTTTGAAGACGGCAGGAGTATTTTTGTTCACAATCATTAACGAAGGGTAAAGTTAGCTAATAAAACAAAGTAGAGGGGTATATTTGATCCTTTTCCCAAAAGGAAAATAGTTGGATCATATTGTTGGAAAGAAAAGGGCTATGACGCAAAGTTGCAGAAGCGATCATACTTTTTTGGTTTTGGGTCCGGGCAGATGGGGAACGTGGGGTTAAGTCGAGCTAAGAGGGACATATCTCTTTAATATGGTTCGTGCAGCGAAAGAGAGTTGGGAAGTAGATTTATGGATTCAGTAGAAATTCATGCTTTCTTTTAAGTGGATGCAGCACATTGGTGACATTGGTGTTTTGAGATGTACGTTCAATTCTTTCCTAGATTGCACCTTTTATCATGCATTTGAATATTTTTCTTTAATAAAGACATCTTGAATATTATCTTAGCCAGTTTCCAAAAGAAGTTGAAAGATTACTGAAAAATCCCTCTTGCATTCTTCCTCGACATTGATAGAATTGATGGGTTTAGAAGTTCCAATGAGAGCGCAGAATTTCCTTCATTTCTTTGAGCCCTGATTGAATTGTTGAGGTTTAAGTCTGTTTGGTAATTTCTCTTTACAAGAAGTGATGAACAATTATCTCCTCTGTGAAAACTATACATTCTTAACTTTCTTAGCTCTCCTAAAGAAGTAATGTCATGTAGTTCTTTGGGTTCTATCACGGACGACTCTTGTTCTCTTGGATTTCTGGACATGATTGAATCTTGTAGAACATGCTGCATTGCAAATAAAATGAAGATTGGTGTTGATCATGCACTCTGCAAAAGAAGATTCTAATTTTGGCACTGGCGAGTTTGCAGGTTGTACAGAAAAGAGGCCAGGGCAATAGACTTCCATGATAACATGGTGTCCCCTACCTAATTCTGACAGTAACATCCAGTACCTTCGAGTTTGTGTAGAAGAGGATGAGTGAAAGACCATGTCGGACTGCTATATGCTTCCACGAATTGTTGTGAGCTTTATATAGTCCTTAGCATTGAAAATATTCCAACTAATGTGTTCAAATTAGTTGTGTTCTTTAGTCGAGGCTTTGTTCTTGTTTCATATTGTTAAATTAGGTTGTTTATCTTATGATGTCTTATTCCGTGAATTATTTTTACCTTTTTACTGTGTAATTTATGTTATTTATTGTGATGCTTGTTTATATTAATACCGGAATATGTACATTTTTCTTGACCGGAAGATAATTCTATTTTGTTCAGGGCAGGCATATCATTTGGTACATAGAATTAATAGAAGTCATTAGCAGTGAATGGTTGTCACAACAACTATGCCTTAATCCCAATCAAATTGAGATCGGTTACATGAATCCTTACTGACCATGTCTCAATCCGCTTAAGCTTAAAACAGATCAATATCATTTTCTTTTATGAAGTAAGAAGATTTCATTTTAAAGGCTTCAAGAAGATGCATCAAAAGTTAGAAAAGAGCGAGAATGTGATTTGCTCCTGTAAACAAAACTATACTAGTCTAACACCAGGGAGCATACACATTCCCATAAAGGAGTCTGGTCTAGCCAACAAAAAAGATTAAGCAAACATTTTGCTGTAAGGACATGATATGGACTTGAGATCCCATCAAAACGTCTTCGATTTCTTTCAAATGAATATTATCATTTATCTCATACCAATGTTATACAGAGAATGGTTGTCACTTGTGAATAAAACCACGTTGAAGATACAATTATATACTATAGCAATTTCCTGAAGAATAATCAAACAACGCAGATGCTTAGAAATTGTGATCCATTTAAAATAGGTTAGTTTATACAATATTCAGTGGACCAAATTTAACCCCAGGGATTTAACTTCCCATTATCAGAAAATATGCATTTGGACGTCATAGCACGTCCTTTTTTGAACAGCCACCCAACTTCACAGCAAGTTCCGCCACCTGCAATGTCTTTCAAACAACACCAGAGTTGCTTTGGGAGCACAACAAGATCTAATTCATCTCTTACTGTCTTCCTGTGTGCTGCCATCTACAAGCTCTTGAACAACTTTCTGCCAGTGTAATTCAGAACTCCCCGTTACTTATCCCTTCTGATGCTGACATGCTAAAAATTCGTTATTTCTGATTTAACCACAAACATTACAAGTCATTTTCCCAAGATGACTAGCTCCCTAGAAAGCAAGTCCAATTGCAGTAGATTGCAAGCATGAAACAACTAATTACCAAAGCATGTGGTGAAACTGCTCTTTCCCTTAACCAGTGATCTTGGATTCGAGCCGTGGAAATTGAGCTTTCTTTGGTAGAGAGCATTAAAATCCCCTATAGTAGATTTTCTACGACGGATTTGAATTAATTAGACTAATGGATTCTGAATAATGAATGGTTAAAAGAAAAGCATGAAACAAATACAACTACATTAAAAACCAGGAAAGCTTTCAATGAAGTGGGTTGAGTATCATGAGGTCTCAGGTTCAATTCCGCGCAGTGATTTCTTCCATTCTATTCTAGCTGGACAGAGTAACCCACCAAGGTTACCAAAAGAAAAACACTCAGGTAAGCTGAAAACTGAAGTCTATAAGATGCTGCTTGGTGCACTATTCAATTTGTCCATCTTTACTTTTTAACTACTTTGCCATCAAGTCAACAATTTGAATTGTTGTTGTAATGTGTGAAGGTTTATTGCCTGAGCAACAAAAGGACATCTGACATGATTAAATTGGAAGTTTCACTGAAATATTAAGGAACCCTTATAAGGTTGACAATTATTTCTGTCTACGCTGGCCTTTTAGATACCATAGCTCATGTACAGAAGAAAATGGTGTCTCAGATATTAGAAAGTATTTCAATTTTTATCACTCAACAAGAACAATTGGGCTGCCTTTTCCGCACATTCTACCTGAATAATAAAAGTGCCGGACTGCACTGTACTATTTCTAAAAATAGTACACTCCAACTGCTATTTGTGAGACCCATCTACTCTCCGGTACTAAAAAAAAATAAAAAAATACAGGCTATTATATATTAATACTCTAATACCGTCAATTATATATTAATATAGTCCATTACAATACATTACAATCCAATATAAAAATATACAGTCCAGTGCGACTTACCAAACGTGCGCTAAGAGCTTCTGAAGCATTGGTACAAGTGCAAACATCACAAAGAGTTTCAGCTCTCACGGGAATTATCGATGTGCTCTTCCCAAATGTATAGTAAGGTAAGCAAGAATCAATATTGAAGATACCTTCTGCCAAGTGTGTCGAAATGATCTGGACATCAACACACCACTACTCACTTGTTTTCACATTCACTAAAAGTAAATCACTTTTGTTTTACAAGACATTTGGCTTTGGTTTGATAGAAATCCAATTCGCAGTCAATTAAATTTCTTCCTAAACTAAAACAAGGTAGCAAAAAGTGACAAATGAGCAATTAAAAGAAGAACTTTTAGCACTTTGTTTGTTGATTTAGGTTCCTAGAAATGAGGTGAAGCGTTAGCGTATGAGATTATGGTTGTCAGCTGCTGGGGTTAGGAAGTCAAGCAAATGGCTAAACGTATGGTAAAATTCTTAAAAGGACAATTCTGAAAACACTTCATAAACTTGCAGTCTAAGGCACTTAAATATAAAAATATACAATTCTGCTGCCAAAGTTGTTGATGCTGCACCGAAGACAGCAAGGGGAGAAAGGGAGAAAAACTACAATTACAATGATTAGATCGTTTTGTTGCGTAGGATATTCAGTGCTCCGGACTATGTGTTAGGTAATGCTAGTCAGCCTTGCAAGTAACAGATAGAAAGCATGCTTCAACGTGATAATAGGAGGATGATAGTGTAGAGACATAATATAATTAAGTAATTAAAAAGAGTGCTCTCTAACGGCTTAAGTTTTTATATGAGATAGTCATAGAATTTAACATGGTATTAGAGCAAAGTCCTCGGTTCGTATCTCACCGCCACCCATAGAACAAATACTATTTCACGTGTTTACTTTTAGTGAGCGTTATTTATTGCTTACTTTGGGAGCATTGTCGAAGCTGGAGATGGCATGCTTACCCTCCCAAACACCAATGACCTGTGCAGGGTCCAAGGCTTGGGTAGAAGCAAATGCAGAATCCTGAATAGCACACCCACCCAGCTGATCACCATTCC
Organism: Przewalskia tangutica; assembly: GCA_029844215.1. NCBI lineage: Eukaryota > Viridiplantae > Streptophyta > Magnoliopsida > Solanales > Solanaceae > Przewalskia > Przewalskia tangutica. The sequence goes on from CM056730.1 coordinate 106,525,220, forward strand.
GGAACGGGCCTTACCAATGTTCGCAAAACATCTTAATGCTTTTCAATACCAGCTTAGAATCCTCAAGGCGCTCAACCTGAATTAGAGGTGACAAATGAGTCAGGTTAGGTCTATTAGCATTAACTCTTTTCCACATTGCTTTTGTCCCACATTGGTCGAACACATTTGTATATAATATGTTAGTATAATAATCTGTATTTGGCTAAATAATGTTTCAAAACAATCTGTTAATCACTTAGTGAAACATATAACATTAATGAAATAATAAACGAAAACAGAATCTGTTTTGGAAAAATAATTTCAGAATGTAATCGAGTCCACTTAGTTCAAAGTGTGTCCTTAAGGAAATTATTCCTCACAAGATTTCGAGGTTAACTAATATCGCCTCCCGGATAGAACGATTATCTTACCGTAATAGTAGTACTCAAATTCCAGAGCAATGAACCACTCAACTACAGATATCACAGATGAAAAATATTTTCGACTTGAATATGAAATTCAGAATGAAAAAAGTGAATGAATAAATTCTTGGAATAATCAAGAATTTATAGTGGTCGAGGTATCGATTCGAACGGTTGCAACCATTCGCAATAGTCACCTAATTTTGGAGGAAATTAAAAAGAGAGTGAGAGCGGACGGTCGTGGTCGCTGGTCGATCCGCTTGGATTTGTTTTTAATTAAATAATTAATTAATTAATTTAATTAAAGAAACGCTTGTCCAAAAAGATTATCAATCAATCTTTTGACAAATCCAAATCCAAATCCAATCAAGTCGAGCCGAGCGGCGATTTACGACGGCGAGCGGGTCCTTGCCCTCTCAACCCTTTTAAGCCTAGATAAGGTGTAATGTAATATATACACCTCTCTTTCCTTCTCCTTTTTCGATGTGGGGCAAAAGAGCCTTATACCCCCTTTAATTTTCATCCCATCATTTCCCATTCACCAATATCAAAACCCAACAATCCCCCACATGAATGGGGAATGGTTATAAGATAAAAGAATGTACGGACGAGTGTGATATACAAGCGAGAATTGATCAGATCCGGATAAGTAGGTTTCCTTGAACTTTCCGTAGTGAACTTATATAGATATACTCGATCAATCGGTAGATTTGATATCTTTGAACCGTCGAACTTTGTTGTATACCTAGACAACATAAGACACACAATCAACCTCAACCGTTTATGGTTCTCACGGTTGTGTTCGTTTGACCATGAACACCGCCCGATCTCTACGAAGTGCATGTAGAATGGGCCTTTACCGTCATTCCCTTTAAAGCCGCTTACACTTAACACTCACATAGGTGATTTCTAAACACGTGGTCCTATAGCCACATTATCCGGTCATACATCGCTGATTTAGATAACCATTAAAAACCTTAATGCTTTATTAACTCATTAACAAGCCATACAAATTTTATCCTTATTTCGAACATTGTCTTCATCCGAGAACGGGTTGAGTTATTTGACAATGTTGAACCGCTACCACAACTTTGTTTGATCTCCTGAACCTAGCTCTTGGGATCTCCACCGCTAGTAGAGTTACCGTCATGATGACTTGTCCTTGGCCTTAACCCCATTCTCATTGATGATCTACCAACTCCTCTAGATAAGCCTTTTGTAAGCGGATCCGCCACGTTATCTCTTGACTTTACATAATCAATTGTGATAACACCACTAGAGGAGTTGTCTAACCAGATTGTGTCTCCGTCAGATGTGACGAGATTTTCCGTTATACATTACGCCCCGCCTCTACCTATTGCGTTTGATCACAATGTATACATATAGGAGCCAAAGGTTTGGGCCAGAATGGAATATCTTCTAAGAAATTCCGGAGCCATTCAACTTCTTCACCGACCTTGTCTAAAGCTATAAATTCCGATTCCATCAGAGGGCGATGCATGTCTGCTTTTGATGATTTCCAAGACATCGCCCTCCGCCAACAAAGGAAAACATATCCACTTGTGGATTTAACTTCAAACGATCCTGATCCAATTTGCATCACTATATCCTCAAGCATCGCGATATTTATTATAATGCAAAGCATAGTTTTTGGTGTGTTGTAAATATCCCAAGACTCGTTTCATTGCCATCCAATGAGTTTGATTGGGATTACTCGTGAATCGACTCAGCTTGCTTATAGCACATGCTATATCTGGTCGTGTACAATTCATAATATACATCAAACTTCCCAAAACTCGTGCAAAGTCCAATTATGAGTCACTTTCACCTTCATTCTTTTGAAGTGCAAAACTTACATCGATTGGAGTCTTTGCAACATTGAAATTTAAATACTTGAACTTGTCAAGTACTTTTTCAATATAATGTGACTGTGATAATGCTAGACCTTGTGGAGTTTTATGGATCCTAATTCCTAAGATCAAGTCAGCAACCCCTAAGTCTTTCATGTCAAATTTGCTAGCGAGCAAACGCTTCGTAGCATTTACATAGACAATATCTTTACTCATTATCAACATGTCATCAACATACAAACAAACAATGACTTCATGATTTGGAGTATTTTTAATGTAAACATATTTGTCACACTCATTAATCTTAAATCCATTTGCCAACATTGTTTGGTCAAATTTTGCATGCCATTGTTTGGGTGCTTGTTTAAGTCCATAAAGTGACTTAACAAGTCTGCACACTTTACTTTCTTTACCAGGAACCACAAAACCCTCAGGTTGTTCCATGTAAATTTCTTCCTCCAATTCTCCATTTAAGAAAGCTGTCTTGACATCCATTTGATGGATTTCAAGACCATATACTACGCTGCCACTAACACCCGAATAGATGTTATTCTTGTTACCGGCGAGTATGTGTCAAAGTAATCAAGACATTCCTTTTGTCTATAACCTTTGACCACAAGTCTAGCCTTATATTTGTCAATTTTACCATCAGCTTTCATTTTCCTTTTAAAGATCCATTTTGATCCTAAAGGTTTATTTCCAGGAGGAAGATCAACTAACTCCCATGTATGGTTGTTTAAAATTGATTCAATCTCACTATTGACTGCTTCTTTCCAAAATGTTGAATCAGAAGATGACATTGCTGCTTTAAATGTTTGAGGCTCATTTTCAAGCAAGAATGTTACAAAGTCTGGTCCAAAGGAAGTAGATGTCTTTTGACGTTTGCTACGCCTTAGATCCTCTTTGCTTGGTATACTTTCCTTTGGTTCTTCCCGCGGTCGTTTAGATCTTTCACTTGACGACTCACATTCAGTTTTATACGGATAAATGTTTTCAAAGAATTCAGCATTATCTGATTCAATTACCGTATTAACATGAATTTCGGGATTGTCCGATTTGTGAACCAAAAAACCGACAAGCTTTGCTATTTGTAGCATAGCCAATAAAAACACAATCCACAGTTTTTGGTCCGGTTTTTTACCCTTTTGGGCAAAGGAACTTGGACCTTCGCTAAACACCCCCACACTTTGAAATATTTCAAGTTGAGTTTTCTTCCTTTCCATAGATCATATGGAATAGATTGTGTTTTGTTGTGGGGTACTCTGTTGAGTATTCGATTAGCTGTAAGGATAACTTCCCCCCACAAGCTCTGCGGTAAACCGGAACTAATTAGTAAGGCATTCATCATTTCCTTTAATGTTCGGTTTTTCCTTTCCGCAATTCCATTTGATTGTGGTGTGTAAGCGGCGAGTTTGATGAATAATTCCATATTCCAAACATGTCTGCAAAAGGAGATTCGTACTTCCACCCCTATCACTTCTAATCATTTTGATCTTTTTATTCAATTGATTTTCCACTTCGCTCTTGTATTGCTTAAATACATTAATTGCTTCATCCTTACTATTAAGCAAATACACATAACAAAGATCGAGTGCAATCACAATGAAAGTTATAAAATACTTTGTCCCACCACGCGATGGTATTGACTTCATATCACATATATCTGTGTGAATTAAGTCTAAAGGATTTGAATTCCTATCAATAGACTTATATGGATGTTTAACAAACTTAGATTCAACACAAATTTCACATTTTGATTTGTTACACTCGAATTTAGGCAATACTTCTAAATTGATCAATTTTCGCAAGGTTTTGTAATTGACATATCCTAAACGAACATGCCATAAATCATTTGACTCCAATAAGTAAGCATTGAATTTTTATTAATATCACAACAACCATTACATTGAGTTTGAAAAGGCCCTCGGTGAGGTAACTCTTTCCTATGAACATATCATTCTTACTAATTATAATTTTCTCACTAACCAACACGCACTTAAACCCGTTCTTGACGAGTAGGCCGACTGAAACTAAATTCTTCCGAATTGTTGGAACGTGCAGAACATTGTTGAGAGTCAGGACCTTGCCGGAAGTCATCTTCAGAAGTATCTTCCCATATCCTTCAACCTTGGTCAGGCAAAGATTTCCCATAAACAAGACTCTTCGGTCCAATGGAGCATATGTTGCAAATGCTTCTTTGCATAAGCAAACATGTCGAGTGGCACGCAATCCAGCCACCACTCCTTTGGTTTCCAACCAAATTGCACTGACAAAGATTGCACACGCATCATTCAGATCATCATTCATTTCCACCATATTGGCTTGTCTTTTCCCTTGTCTTTTCTGAGACGACAACTGGGCTTTGTGGGCCGCCTTTCCCACAATTAAAGAGCTGTTGCCCTTGAACTTTTCTTGTTAGAAACCTTCTTTCCGTAAGGTCTCTTTCTTTTCTTGTTCATTTTCGGAGCAGCATCTTCAACGATGTTGGCCCCTTCAATTGGTGAACTCTTACGATACCTCTTTTCAGCGATTTTGTTATCTTCCTCGATCTTGAGACGAATCACAAGATCCTCCAACTTCATTTCCTTTCTTTTGTGCTTAAGATAATTCTTGAAATCTTTCCACGAAGATGGCAATTTCTCAATCATTGAAGCCACTTGGAATGCTTCATTCACTACCATACCTTCAGCAATAAGGTCATGGAAGATAAGTTGAAGCTCTTGAACTTGGGTTCCAACGGTTTTTCCATCAACCATTTTGTAGTCTAGGAATTTGGCAACCACAAACTTCTTCAAGCAAGCATCTTCTGTCTTGTACTTCTTTTCAAGTGCACTTCATAGTTCTTTGGAAGTTTCTACTGCACTGTAGACATTGTACAAGTCATCTTCTAAGGCACTCAAAATGTAGCCTTTGCACAAAAAATCAGCCTGTTCCCAAGCCTCAGTAACCATGAACTGCTGGTTGTCAGGCATGTCGGCGGCAGGCACAGGAGGGTCCTCACTGATGAACTTTTGCAAACCAAGAGTGGTAAGCCAAAAGAACAATCTTTGCTGCCATCCTTTAAAGTTGGCACCGGTGAACCTCGCAGGTTTTTCAGCCGGTGGTACTGCGGTACGGGTTGTAGTAGTAACCTGTTACATCCCGTAAGTCCAGGACATGTATAAGAGAATGTACGTAAGGAATCAAGACTTGGAAATTAGTACGAAAGGAAGAATTGTTTTTCCGACGGAAAATCTTCCGAACGTCGGAAAGGAAAAATGTTCGTTGTTGAGAATTGGATTCTCAAAATGCATTATTTGATGAGTATGGAACTTTTAACATTATGGAAATTTATTTTTTTACGAATTTGGTCACGTGGGGCCCACCCGAGGAATTTTACATTTTTGTGGGGCCCCCGAGGGTTACGAAATTTTGTGGACGAATGAGAGGGCGACACGTGACACCCCTACATGTGGTCTTGGATGAAATTTAGTGAGGGTAAAATGGTCATTGACCACCTTGGAAGATTAGTCTTGCTAGCATGACATTGTTGACTTGTCAACTTGTCAACTTGTCCACATGGGCTTGATCCTAGTGAAACCCATCCAAGCCTCACATTTGTTGTAATCTAAGCCCTCCAATGTGTTTTAAATACTACACTAGTAGCAAGACTTGACATTTTCAACACTTAGAGAAATTAGACAACATTCTTGTTGCTATAGTTGCTCTCGGCTTTAGTGCAATTCCAACAAGAAAATTTTGTAGTTTTGATCCATTAGCCACAAGACTTTAAACCAAGGTTCATGAGTGTATTGTAAGTGTATCTCAATAGAAAAATCCCGGAAAGAGAGAGTTTTCGTGTTAGTCGCAAGGTGAAAACCTAGTTGCTTTTCTAGGGTTTGTTTGGAAATGGAAGAGAAGCTGGTGGTGAACTTCTAAGGGCTTCAAATAGAGGATTGGAACATAAGGAAAGGAGCTAAGAATTGCTAAGGCGCGACTTTGAATCTTGGGAATTTTAAGGGCTTGGAAAGGTATAAATTTTGTCGTTTTAGCAATTAAGTTTACTTATTGATTGTAGCTATGAATATTAGCAAGCATGAGTTATATATTATGTAGTTGGATAAGTATATTGGTTATTGGAACCCTAATCCGAAAACTAGCATGTTAGCCCTAAGATTTCAATTCAAGTCGATTATTAGTAAAGTCGTCGCATGTTGTAAAAAGAAGGAAATTGTAGTTGTTGAAGTTGTTTATGACTATATAACATGTTAGACCTTAGAACTTGGAATTGGAAAAGTATTGGAAAGGACTTAGTGTTATTATTTATGTTGGCTGAGAATGACTAGATTATGGAGCTATTTCGTATGAATTGTGGGGCGGAATTTTACATGTATTGTAAGGCGTGTAATCCCCTTTGTTTGGCTGTTGTTTTGAGCCTTAAATGTGGCGTGTTGGTTATTGTATTCGGCCTTGAAAAAGGTGGCAAAGTGAGTAGAAACAAAGGAAGTGCTGCCCGATTTTCCGTAGAATTAGAGACCGTATACTTAGTATTATTCTACGTTAGAGATTAGAAGTTGATAGTCTTGTTGTGACCATTATAAGTTGACACTTCACGCACGCGATTCGGCAGCTTGTGGATTTAGCCGAAAAGGTATGTGAACTATCTCCTCTTCTAGCATGATTCCTTAAGATAAAGAAAGTATGTCCTACTCCTTAAATGATCCATTCCTTGGTTGTAATTGGATTGCCTAAAATAAAATTTGTTCTATGTACTTCCTTGATTGTACTTTGATGTTTAAATTGTAAGTTGTATAATCCATTTCCTTAGTGAAGTTTGGATTCTTAAAAGTGAAAGTATTTTACTTAAAGTACATGTAGTCTTGAAAAGAAGTGGTTTCCAAAGCTTTTGGCTAGTGCCTTAATTCCAAAACCTAAGGGTTATTATAATGACTTTAGGGGAGTCAAAGGAGTGATTTACTTACTTGTTTTAAAAGAGGAGAAGTGACATGATTTAAGAGAAGTAACTTGTTTTAGAGGTGTGAGTTACTTGAGGTTTAAAAGTAGAAGAAACTTGTTTTCTAAATATTAAGAGACTTGTAGTATTTTGAAAGTTGAGAACTTGATTTGTAAGCATGTGATACTTGGTTTTAATTGTATAAGTCTCTTGATTATAAAAGGAATGGATATGTCTAAAACCATAAAGGGTTATAACGGCTTTATGGGAAGTTGGTTATAACGACTTTATGGAAGGTTAAGGAAGTTGTCTATTTTGATTAATGGGCATAAGTTGCCTAGATTGTGAAAATTTGAAGTTACTTGATTTCAAGCTTTGAAATGAGTTTTCTAAGAGTGTAGTAACTTACTTTGAAAAATAGACACACCTTGATACTACGTGTTAGTATCTTGGGTTTTTACATAAAAAGGAGTCTTTTGAAAAGAATGTACGTACGTAGTACTTGGCTTGTTAAATGAGAATTATTCTATTTGCGCCTTGATAAGTACTTTGGCTTGTTAATTGAGAATTATTCTATTTGTGCCTTGATAAGTACTTTGGCTTGTTAAATGAGAATTATTCTATTTGCGCCTTGATAAGTACTTTGGCTTGTTAATTGAGAATTATTCTATTTGTGCCTTGATAAGTACTTTGGCTTGTTAAATGAGAATTATTCTATTTGTGCCTTGATAAGTACTTTGGCTTGTTAAATGAGAATTATTCTATTTGCGCCTTGATAAGTACTTTGGCTTGATTAATTGAGAATTGCCTACGTGTCGGTGATAGCCTTTGAGTGCAAGTATTATGTTTTATTGTTGCCGCGACTCCGGTTGGAGGCCTACTGTCTTGTTGAAAGTTACTTGACGCGTCGACGGTGATGTGATTCCACGCATGCTTCGTCATTGTAGTACTTGGGTTAAATTCCTGATTTTTTATAGAAGGCGGCGATTTACGCTTTGTTCGACGGTTGAGATAGGGTAAGAGTATAAGTGAGGGGTAAACCCCCAAGACGCTATACCACCTTCTCCAGGGTAAGAGTATAAATGAGGGGTAAACCCCCAAGACATTATACCCCCTGCTTGTTTTGTTTGATGGTCGGTTGAGATAGGGTAAGAGTATAAGTGAGGGGTAAACCCCCAAGACGCTATACCACATTCTCCAGGGTAAGAGTATAAGTGAGGGTAAACCCCAAGACATTATACCCCCGCTTACCACCTTCTCCAGTGGTAAGAGTATACGTGAGGGTAAACCCCAAGACGCTATACCACCGGGACTTGGTGTTCATGTATGCCTATTGGTGTTGTACTATATCACGGATCACGGTGAGGAAGGATTTCCACGCACGATTGATATTATGGGCGTGAGACCCATGGTTATATTTTAGTAATGACTTGAGGGCATACGCGCCCCCGACTTGATATGATCGCATGTGTTTGTAATCGTAGGTTGACTATCATACATATCTCTGCTTTTGTTAGATCATATGATTTCATTACTGATTTCATCGTTTCACATACTTGGTACATTCTTCAGATCGACTCTCCTTCGGGCCGCGTCACGCCGCAGTTTAGGTACGCAGATTTGGTGATCGGCAGTAGGACCGCCGTAGTTTTTGGATAGCTCCTTCTTTTCTGGAGATTATCTTTTTGTATAAGTTCTTTCGATGCACTTTTGTACTTATGGTACGGGGCCTTGTCCCGTCATAGTTCAGTATAACTCTTAGAGGTCTGTATTCGTGTGTGGGATTTGACTCATGTACGGTGTAGTGTCTTTTGTTATGTATATTATATGGCAGCCTGGTCGGCTTTGCCCTTGCAAGTACGATTGGTTTTTTTAAAAAAAAGTGGTGTTATTTAATTTCTGCAGTTTACTTAGTTGTTAAGGTAGAAGGGTGCCTGGTAGGCACCGCCACGCCCGGTTCGGGTGACAGAGTGGTATCGAGGCTACCCTCGGAATGTCTACATACCGTGTCTAGTAGAGTCTTGATTATCGGTGTGTTGCGCGCCACACCCATAAACAGGAGGCTACAGGACATTTAGGAGTTGGTTTCTATTATTCTCACTCTAAGATCGTGCATGAGTCGTGTTAGTAAGATAATTCCTCTCGACGTATTGTTGTTCTGCTTATGCCTCGAGAGGGAAACAACGCCTGAAGGCAAAGGAGTAGCAGGAGCTACTATTCAAACTCAGAGAGTTGATAGGGCTTATGCCCAGGGCACACCGGATGTTGTTCCGCAGTCGGCGAGTTCTTCTGCGCCAGGTTTTGAGGCCCCGGCACCAGAGCCTCCAGTTTCTCGGGCCAGGGAAGACTTTAGGTCATGAAGGAAGCCATTATGTTATTGACCAAGATAACAAGCAAGGCTTTCATCAGCAGGAGGTTACTCGGCCAGTACAGACATGTGTACAGAGAGTAGAGGGCCAACGCATAGATCAGCGTAAGAGGGCTAGACCGGTTGGTTATCCCGGTGAGTTTTTGGACGAGCCGTCTCAAGGGCCAGTGAGATATTCGTCCCACCACCCAGACATACCCCAAGCTCACGAGTGGGAGATTTGATCCCACAAGGTATTTAGGAGCCGGTCCAAGCTCCAGGGGTCGAGGTTCTCAGAGGAGCAGAGGATTTTCTCGGTCGAGGCCACCTATTCCTCAGTGTATCAGATGTGGTAAGCGTCATTCGGGGAAATGCCGTTATGGCCCAGGAGTTTGTTTTTGTTGTGGCCGTCCGGGCCATATTCGGAGGGGATGTCCTTTTAGAAAGAGCACCGGTAAGGTGGCTCAGCCTATGAGGTCGATGGTTGGTTACCTTTCCTCGCGGTATCGTCCCCGAGCGGTGTTGGATGTCACCACCGGTAGTGGTAGAGGTCAGGGTGGAGTTTATAGTTCTGGCGGTCCTTCGAACCGCAGAGGTGACGTGACTACTGGACAGGATCAGGAGGCAACATCGCACGGGGTTACAGGTATACTTCGATTCTTTTGAATCATACGTGCATTGTTAGATTCAGATTTTACCCTAGCGTATAGGTTTTCCCTTTATTGCTAGAGTTGTAAAGTGATAGTACCCCAGAGGTAGGGATACTTTGATTAGTAAAGTGAAAGGTTAAGAATGTTGACAAGAATGATAAGTGAACTGAGACTATAGTTGTGTAGAGTTCACAAGTAGTAATTACCGCAATGTGATGTGAGACAGTAGGGAAGGATGCAGATGGAAATACTTTGGCTTATGTGGAACCTCTAGTGAATGGGAGGATAGGGTGAGAAGTACCTTGAGATAAGAGAGATTTATTTGACTAAGAATGAGAAGTTAAGTGTGACGATGAGTCGGGTTGTGGACTCATTTCGGTCACCGATAGTATGGAATGGGGTAATGTCGCTTAGAAATGGTCAGTTATGTGGTAGGGTCAGGGATGCGGACCAGTTTAGTTAATCGTTATGCGAGTTCGTGGATGTGTTCCATCGAACCAGGCCGTAAGGTCGGAAAGAGCCTTAACGGGAATGTAAGTAACTATATGGCTAAGTTTGGATAGTAACTCGAGGATTGGAGAAGAGAAACAAAATTTGAGATTTTGTGCGTGTCTTAGATGAGTTTGAAAGCACGAGAAAGTATGACAAGTAAGGAAAGAAAGGAACCTCTAAGGATCCCGTGTTTGGGAAGACTGTAACCTTCGAGTTTTGTGAGAAGGGACCACGGACGCAAGGTCCATTATTATGTTCACATATGTTGTGGTGGCCATGTGTGGCATCGTTATTCTTGTGCATGTTTTGATTGATAGGCATAATATAGAGTTTATCTGGAGTTTGTATAGCAGCAATCGACTAAGAACATTCGGGGACGAATGTTTCTAAGGGGGGAAGAATGTTACACCCCGTAAGTCCAAGACATGTATAAGAGAATGTACGTAAGGAATCAAGACTTGGAAATTAGTACGAAAGGAAGAATTGTTTTTCCGACGGAAAATCTTCCGAACGTCGGAAAGGAAAAATGTTCGTTGTTGAGAATTGGATTCTCAAAATGCATTATTTGATGAGTATGGAACTTTTAACATTATGGAAATTTATTTTTTTACGAATTTGGTCACGTGGGGCCCACCAGAAATTTTACATTTTGTGGGGCCCAGAGGTTCTGAGAATTTTGTGGACGAATGAGAGGCGAACGTGGCACCCCATGTGGTCTTGGATGAAATTTAGTGAGGTAAAATGGTCATTGACCACCTTGGAAGATTAGTCTTCTAGCGTGACATTGTTGACTTGTCAACTTGTCCACATGGGCTTGATCCTAGTGAAACTCATCCAAGCCTCACATTTGTTGTAATCTAAGCCCTCCAATGTGTTTTAAATACTACACTAGTAGCAAGACTTGGCATTTTCAACACTTAGAGAAATTAGACAACATTCATTGCTATAGTTGCTCTCGGCTTTCGTGCAATTCCAACAAGAAAATTTTGTAGTTTTGATCCATTAGCCACAAGACTTTAAACCAAGGTTCATGAGTGTATTGTAAGTGTATCTCAATAGAAAAATCCCGGAAAGAGAGTTTTCGTGTTAGTCGCAAGGTGAAAACCTAGTTGCTTTTCTAGGTTTTGTTTGGAAATGGAAGAGAAGTTGGTGGTGAACTTCTAAGGGCTTCAAATAGCGGATTGGAACATAAGGAAAGGAGCTAAGAATTGCTAAGGCGCGACTTTGAATCTTGGGAATTTTAAGGGCTTGGAAAGGTATAAATTTTGTCGTTTTAGCAATTAAGTTTACTTATTGATTGTAGCTATGGATATTAGCAAGCATGAGTTATATATTATGTAGTTGGATAAGTATATTGGTTATTGGAACCCTAATCCGAAAACTAGCATGTTAGCCCTAAGATTTCAATTCAAGTCGATTATTAGTAAAGTCGTCGCATGTTGTAAAAAGAAGGAAATTGTAGTTGTTGAAGTTGTTTATGACTATATAACATGTTAGACCTTAGAACTTGGAATTGGAAAAGGATTGGAAAGGACTTAGTGTTATTATTTATGTTGGCCGAGAATGGCTAGATTATGGAGCTATTTCGTATGAATTGTGGGGCGGAATTTTACATGTATTGTAAGGCGTGTAATCCCCTTTGTTTGGTTGTTGTTTTGAGCCTTAAATGTGGCGTGTTGGTTATTGTATTCGGCCTTGAAAAAGGTGGCAAAGTGAGTAGAAACAAAGGAAGTGCTGCCCGATTTTTCGTAGAATTAGAGACTGTATACTTAGTATTATTTTACGTTAGAGACTAGAAGTTGATAGTCTTGTTGTGACCATTATAGGTTGACACTTCTACGTACGGCGTATTCGGCTTAGCTTGTGGATTTAGCCGAAAAGGTATGTGAACTATCTCCTCTTCTAGCATGATTCCTTAAGATAAAGAAAGTATGTCCTACTCCTTAAATGATCCATTCCTTGGTTGTAATTGGATTGCCTAAAATAGAATTTGTTCTATGTACTTCCTTGATTGTACTTTGATGTTTAAATTGTAAGTTGTATAATCCATTTCCTTATTGAAGTTTGGATTCTTAAAAGTGTAAGTATTTTACTTAAAGTACATAGAGTCTTGAAAAGGAAGTGGTTTCCAAAGCTTTTGGCTAGTGCCTTAATTCCATAACCTAAGGGTCATTATAATGACTTTAGGGGAGTCAAAGGAGTGATTTACTTACTTGTTTTAAAAGAGGAGAAGTGACATGATTTAAGAGAAGTAACTTGTTTTAGAGGTGTGAGTTACTTGAGGTTTAAAAGTAGAAGAAACTTGTTTTCTAAATATTAAGAGACTTGTAGTATTTTGAAAGTTGAGAACTTGATTTGTAAGCATGTGATACTTGGTTTTAATTGTATAAGTCTCTTGATTATAAAAGGAATGAATATGTCTAAAACCATAAAGGGTTATAACGGCTTTATGGGAAGTTGGTTATAACGGCTTTATGGAAGGTTAAGGAAGTTGTCTATTTTGATTAATGGGCATAAGTTGCCTAGATTGTGAAAATTTGAAGTTACTTGATTTCAAGCTTTGAAATGAGTTTTCTAAGAGTGTAGTAACTTACTTTGAAAAAATAGACACACCTTGTTACTACGGGTGTTAGTATCTTGGGTTTTTACATAAAAAGGAGTCTTTTGAAAAGAATGTACGTACGTAGTACTTGGCTTGTTAAATGAGAATTATTCTATTTGCGCCTTGATAAGTACTTTGGCTTGTTAATTGAGAATTATTCTATTTGTGCCTTGATAAGTACTTTGGCTTGTTAAATGAGAATTATTCTATTTGCGCCTTGATAAATACTTTGGCTTGTTAATTGAGAATTATTCTATTTGTGCCTTGATAAGTACTTTGTCTTGTTAAATGAGAATTATTCTATTTGCGCCTTGATAAGTACTTTGGCTTGTTAAATGAGAATTATTCTATTTGCGCCTTGATAAGTACTTTGGCTTGATTAATTGAGAATTGCCTACGTGTGCTGGTGATAGCCTTTGAGTGCAAGTATTATGTTTTATTAAGTTGCCGCGACTCTCGGTTGGAGGGCCGGCTGTCTTGTTGAAAGTTACTTGGACGTACCGACAGTGATGTGGGATTCCACGGGTATGCTTCCGTCATTGTAGTACTTGGGTTAAATTCCCGGATTTTTTTTATAGAAGACAGGGCAGTACTTACGTTTTGTTTGACGGTCGGTTGAGATAGGGTAAGAGTATAAGTGAGGGGTAAACCCCCAAGACGCTATACCACCTTCTCCAGGGTAAGAGTATAAATGAGGGGTAAACCTCCAAGACATTATACCCCCTGCTTGTTTTGTTTGATGGTCGATTGAGATAGGGTAAGAGTATATGTGAGGGGTAAACCCCCAAGACGCTATACCACCTTCTCCAGGGTAAGAATATAAGTGAGGGGTAAACCCCCAAGACATTATACCCCCTGCTTTACCACCTTCTCCAAGGTAAGAGTATAAGTGAGGGGTAAACCCCCAAGACGCTATACCACCGGTGGGACTTGGTGTTCGTATGCTATTGGTGTTGTACTATATCACGGACTGCGGTGAGGAAGGATTTCACCGGCATGATTGATATTATGGCGTGAGACCCATGGTTATATTTTAGTAATGACTTGAGGCACGCGTCACGACTTGATATGGCTTATGTGTTGTGTATCGTAGGTTGGCTATCATACATGTCTCCTGCTTTGTTAGATTATGATTTCATTCTGATATTCTTATCGCTTCACATACTTGGTACATTCTTCGATCGACCTCCTTCGAAGTGCGTTCACGCTGCATGAGTTTAGGTCATGATTTGGTGATCGGCAGTGTAGGACCTTTCGAGTTTTGGATAGCTCCTACATTCGGAGTTTATCTTTTTGGTATAAGTTCTTTCGATCAGAGCTTTTATGCGATTATGGTAGTGGCGGGGCCTTGTCCGTCATAGTTGATATAACTCTTAGAGGTGCGTATTCATGTGTGGGATTGGACTCGTATGCGGTGTAGTGTCTTTTGTTATGTATATTATATGGCGGCACTGGCTTTGCCTTACTTGCACGCATTGGTTTTAAAAAAAAAGAGGTGTTATTTAATTTCCATGATTTACTTAGTTGTTAAGGTAGAAGGGTGCCTGGGTAGGGCGATCCACTGCTCGGGCGTGACATAACTTAGTGCGATATTTGCAGGTAGTTCCAATTTCAATTGCCATTGTTTGTCACTGTCAAATAGACAAACTGTTTTAATTAATAAAACCAAAATAACAATTAATTCACATACTTCAACGATGAAGATTTTATTTCTTCAAATCGCAGTCGGATTATAAACTTAAACGATGAAGATTTTATTTCTTCAAATCGTAGTTTAATTATGAAACTTTAGTATTCCAACGAAGTTTTTATATCTTCGAGTCAGAATACTAATATTCATATGGAGTAGAAAACTACACAAGTTTTAATCTCCTTAAACAAAACGATGGGGTTTTTATATTCTTCAAATCGTTGCAACAAATATAATACACAACGGTGAAGATTTTATTTCTTCAAACCGAATCAATTTTGATAGCAACAAATATAATACACAACGGTGAAGATTTTATTTCTTCAAACCGAATCAATTTTGATAGCAACAAATATAATACACAGCGGTGAAGATTTTATTTCTTCAAACCGAATCAAAATTGATAGAAACGAAGTGCAGTTGATTGTATGTTGTATACTTGATGAAGTTTTTATATCTTTAAATTAAGTATCCAAATGAG
This sequence comes from Przewalskia tangutica, assembly GCA_029844215.1. Lineage (NCBI taxonomy): Eukaryota > Viridiplantae > Streptophyta > Magnoliopsida > Solanales > Solanaceae > Przewalskia > Przewalskia tangutica. The sequence continues at coordinate 106,540,666 of CM056730.1, forward strand.
TAGAAAGTTATGAAAACTTTAATCTCAATCGGAGTAGAAAATCCGAAGATTTTAGTCTCCAAACAACATACAAGAAAAACACTTTTTTTTTCTTCTGAAAAAACACTTTTTTTTTCTTTTGGAAAACACTTTTTCCTGGACTTTTAATATTCCAACGAAGTTTTTATGTCTTCAAGTTAGAATATGAAATCTCGTACGGAGTAGAAAACCACACAGGTTTTAATCTCCAAACCAGGATACAAATTAAAATACAATAAATATAATTTCCTTAAGATTGTTGATATAATAATCTGTATTTGGCTAAATAATATTTCAAACCAATCTGTTAATCACTTAGTGAAATATATAACATTAATGAAACAATAAACGAAAACAGAATCTGTTTTGGAAAAATAATTTCAGAATGTAATCGAGTCCACTTAGTTCAAAGTGTGTCCTTAAGGAAATTATTCCCCTCACGATGCTCGAGGTTAACGAATATCGCCTCCGTGATAGAACGATTATCTTACGAATAGTAGTACTCCAAATTCGATGTGACCGAACCACTCAATAGCGGTATATCACACAGAATGAAAAATATTTTCGACTTGAATATGAAATTCAGAATGAAAAAAGTAAATGAATAAATTCTTGGAATAATCAAGAATTTATACGGTTGGAGGTACTGATTCTGAATGGTTGCAACCATTCAGAATAGTCACCTAATTTTGGAGGGAAATTCGAAAAAGAGAGGGAGAGCCGGACGGGTCGGGTCGCGGGTCGATCCGTTTGGATTTGTTTTTAATTAAATAATTAATTAATTAATTTAATTAAAGAAACGTTTGTCCAAAAAGATTATCAATCAATCTTTTTCCAAATCCAAATCCAAATCCAAAGCCGAAGCGGCGGCGACGGCAGCGCGAGTCCTTGCCTCTCAACCCTTTTAGCAGCTAGAGAAGGTGTAATGTAATATATACACCTCTCTTTCCTTCTCCTTTTTCGATGTGGGACAAAAGAGCCGTATACCCCCTTTAATTTTCATCCCATCATTTTCCATCACCAATATCAAAACCCAACATAATAGACCTTATATAAAGGGCTTTAATTTCTTTTCTTTTACTTGCACTTTTAGCTCTCAAGAATAGTATTATTCTATTATTTTGTTATTGCTTTGTAAGAATTCATATTATGAATAAAAAACTTTCATGAATTCTATCATGGTATCAGAGCCAAGAGCGCAAATTAATATTTTTTAGCTCGATCACGTATCCAACTTCGCGGTGAGTTAGTTGAGGGTTCGCATGCAGCACACCGCTGGTATCAGTTAATTTTTTTTGGCTTGTTTTGGAAGTTCGTGCTCATTTTGGCTGCTCGTGCTCATTATGATCTTGGCTTCCGCATCTGGGTTTCGTCTTCTTGGCTTCGCATCTAATTGGTGAGATCTGCCCTTTATTAATTTGTTTCTTGTTATTTGGGATTGTTGCTTGTTATTTGAGATTTTTCTGTTTAAAATTCATAATGGCTGGAGGTGATGATTCTTTGCAATCTATTGGTGTTCGGTTAGATGGAAAAAAATAATCCTATTGGAGCTATGTCATGGTAAATTTTTTGAAGAGAAAGGGGCTTTGAAATTATATGTCTGGAAAAGCCAAATGCCCTAAAGTTGGAGATGAAAAAATTGCTGAATTATTTAGGACTTGGAAGACCAATAATTCAAAGATTATTACTTGGATTAATAACTCCGTAGAACAAAGAATTGGGATTCAATTGGTTAAGTTCAAAACTGCTAAAGAGATTTGGGACTATCTGTCAAGATTATTTGTGCAGAATAATTTTGCTGTTAAATATCAGTTACAATCTGAAATTCGTGCACTAGTACAGAATGATTTGGGCATTCAAGATTATTTCTGTGCAAGGACCACTTTGTGGGATTAGTTAGCTATGACGGATCTACTGAATTGCAAACATGCGATGCTTATATTAAATGCAGATATGAAGACCGTCTCGTTCAGCTATTGATGGGTCTTCGGTCAGAATTTGAGAATTGTCGTTCAGGCTTGTTGCACTGCAAACCCTTACTATCTGTTGAAGATGTGGTAAATGAACTTATGGCTAAAGAAACATATTTGAAGACTCTAAAAGGGGTACATAAGGCTTCTACTTCGATATTGGCAGCTCATTCGTCTACACCGGTCCTTGCAGCCCCTACACACTAGTATAGAACATCTATCATGGATAATTGTAATTATTGCAAGAAACCAGAACACTGGAAGAATCAATGTCCTGAGCTACAGAAGACGTCAGGTTCTAAGCCTCCACATTCGGGACAAGGACAGAAGCCTTCTCAACAGAAGCAATATTCTGGAGGTCAATTCCAGAACTCGTATCCACCGACTCAGGCTGTCTTTGTGCCCTCTCTTGATCACCCAGCTTCATGAGCCTCTGTGAGTCACAATACTGATTTTGTAGCTGACCAATTTCAGAAGTTTCTCGCCTTCCAACATTTTCAAAAGAATTCTCAATCTTATGCTCTTTTTGCTCCTTCCGGCTCATCACCATATATTGGTTCAGGTATCATTTCGTCTTCTTGAATCTTGGACTCTGGAGCTGGAAATCATATGTCTCCTGATTTTTTTGTCTTTGCATCTATGTCTTCTGACCCCCTTCCAATTCTGTTGTGACTGCTGATGGCACACCTATGCCATTGACAGACATTTGCACCATTCATACATCCACTATATCATTACTCGATGTTTATTGCATTCCAAAATTACATATGAATCTTGTTTCTGCTGGTCAAATATGTGACTCTGGATGTTTTATTGGATTTTTTTTCTAATTTTTGTTTATGTGCAGGATCTAAAATCCAAGAGAGTGACTAGGACAGGGCGTAGAAAGGAGAGATGTCTCTATGTTTTGGATGAGCTGCATCTTCCTACTCATGCATCAGCTATGCCTGTTAATATGTCTTCTTTTCATTTAACACCTTCCTCTTCGAAGTTTTATTTGTGGCACTCTAGACTTGGTCATGTATCAGGCTCTCGCCTACGTTTTATGTGTAGTACTGATGTTCTTGGTGATTTACAATTCGATGATATTTCTGATTGTAGTGGATGTAAACTTGGAAAAATTTCTACTTTGCCTTTTAATCTTAGTACTTCTACTTCTTCTGCACCATTTGATCTAGTTCATTTAGATGTTTGCGGGCCAGCACATATCCCTACCAGAGCCGTCTCAAATATTTTGGGGGCCCTGTTCTAATTCGTAAAAGTGGGCCCTCTTTATGCTTCTCATATCCAGATTCATACTTTCTTGGAGGAATAATATGTAATTGAAATGTAAAAAGGACCGAAAAAATCTGATAATTTTATGTAATGCTCCAATTTATTAGAAAACCCACTCTCACAATTTCCCAAACATGAATTGAAGCTTTCAAGCTGAATATCGGATACCCACTGTTTTTGTTCAATAAAAAATTAGTGAACAATTATTGAAGTATGATAAACAATAATATTTAATGATTAAAAATTAAAAAATAATGATTAGTAAAATTAAAAAAACCTTGTTATGGCAGAGAGGGAGAGAGTCAGAGAGAAGGTGATTTCATTTTTTGAAAGTCAGAGAGAATCACGACTAGGGATGGCAACGGATCATATCTGAACCAGATCCTACTAGATTCAGATCCATTTTTATATCTGGATCCAGATCCGGATTCATCGGATCCATAAAAATCAGATCCAAATTCAGATCCATCGAATCCACCGGGTCCACGGATCGGATCTGGATCCACGTATAAAAAAATTTGTGAGATGTTTTATAGTCATACAAATATCTAAGACTTATTTTGAACTACACGTTTTAAAAGTCTCTCTTTATTTCTTAAATTCTGTGTCACTAGGACAATATTTTTTGGAACGGATAGAGTAGTAACTAATCAGGTAATTTCATGTAACAGTGAGGAGAGGACATGATTCTTGGTAAAGCAATAAAAGGAACAGAAACATCATCGTAGTCACATGCTTGCCCTCTGCTCTGCTGATAAATATATCCCAAAATACCCACCTGAACACCTCTGTTTTTTTCCATTTTAATTTTCTCTCACCTTTGTACGCAAACTATAGAATCTCTTATGAGCTATCAACTTCACGATCCTAAGCTTTAATCACATATATTTAAAGCTAAGTCTGTCACATTTTCTCTAAGCTTTAATCACAATTCACATATATTTAAAGCTTACATGTGAACACTGCCAATATAAGTCTTCTGCATACAAAATATTTTTCGATATAATAAAAAACGGATTTACGGGTCGGATCTGGACCGGATACGGATCTCAAATACAAGATCCAGATCTGATCCGTCAGAAACGGATCCTGGTCCGATCCAGATTCGTCGGGTCCAAATTTTAAAGATCCATATCCTATAAAACGGATTTGGATCCACCGAATCCGGATCGGGTCCAGAATCCACTGCCATCTCTAATCACGACCTTGGGTGAGAGCCTAATGCACTAGGAAGCACATTTCATTTTTTGAAATAACTGGAAGCAGTGCTTTGTGAAAAGTAAAAGATGAGGAACTATAGGGGCTAGGGCTAGGATTTTCTTTGGGCTATTAATGCGATACGCAAATATGGGCTGCTTATTTTATATTTTGGGCTATTTCGTGGGTTTTGGCAGAAAATATGGGATATGAGATGCAAATTTAATGATTTTTTGGGATGGTTCGTTGGTGTTGACCGAAAATAAAATATGGACTGGTATGATTTTCATTTGGAACCCCTAAAATCTTTGGGTCCAGTGCTACCGCACAGGCCCAAAGACAGCCATGATCCATAGCACAGGACCCAAAGACAACCCTGATCCCTACTAAGAGAAGCTCCAGCTATTATGTTTCCTTTATTGATGATTATACTCGTTATTGTTGGGTTTATTTGTTGAAAAGACATTCTCATTTTGTTCATACTTATGCTGAGTTTCAAGCCTATGTGAATACTCAACATTCTGCTATTATTAAATATTTTCGGGCTGATTTAGAAGGTGAATGTACTAGTGGGGATCTTTCTGGTATTTTCAAAGTTGATGGTACAATACATCATTCTTCTTGTACTGATGCACCACAACAAAATAGGGTAGCCGAGAGAAAGCATATGCATATTGTTGAGACCGCTAGATCTATGCTTTTGTCCGCTAGTTTACCTAGTGAATTTTGGGGAGAAGCTGTCCGTACATCTTTTTATCTTATTAATAGGATCCCTACCTCTCATAATTTTGGGATTTTGTCGTATGCTAGTGTCACGACCCGACCCCGGGGCCGCAACTGGTGCCCTACCGGGGCACCCCGACAGGTATACATCAGAGAATAGCAGCGGAACATACATAACACATAACCTGTATAAAGTAAACATCACTGGCAAGCCGATAAGGCTGCCTTCCATAAAAATATACTTAATCAAAAGTACAACTTGTTCTTACAGCCCAAAACCACAAACGTGACCACAGACCTCTAAGAATAACAACTGTGGCGGGACAGGGCCCCGCCATACCCCTGAATGTACACAATACCTATAGCATCAGGGAAGAACCGTACCAACAAAACAAGCTTCCGGAGGAATGGAGCTTCTGACACCGGAACAGTGATCCTAAGAATGAGGATCCACCACCTGCTTACCTCTACCTGCGGCATGAACGCAGCCCCCGAGGAAGGGGGTCAGTACACAATATGTACTAAGTATGCGAAACTGAAAAACAATACTGAAAATACCTCAAGTACAAAATAACTGGAGTCATGTATAAAGATCAGTTCACAAAACACTGTGCCTTACTAATAATAAGAATATCAACATATAATATACTGGATGAAAATAGGAAGCTCATGGTCAAAGCAAGGTCATCTGCCCCGCAGTATCATTAAGCACTCCTACTCCTGAGACTATTTCACCCGCATGGGTCATGTGGACCCGCATGAGGTATTCCTCGCATAGGCTGTACTCACCCGCATGGGACTATTTCACCCGCATGAGCCCTACGGACTCACATGAGGTATTCCTCGCATCGTGGGTAGCAAATCCACGGAATAGGTGGTATAAAGTCTTGGGGGTTTATCCCCTATTTATACTCTTACCCTGATGCAGGTGGTATAACGTCTTGGAGATTTACCCCTCATTTATACTCTTACCCTGGAGAAGGTGGTATAACGTCTTGGGGATGTACCCCTCATTTATACTCTTACCCTGGAGAAGGTGGTATAACGTCTTGAGGATTTACCCCTCATTTATACTCTTACCCTAGCTCAACCGGCCATCATACATAATATAAATAAAAGGAAAATCCGGGGATTTAACCCAAAGTACTACATACTTCCACTCTTTTAAAAATGACTCTTTTTCACATAAAACTTTTGGGCAATTGATGCCTTAAAACCAATTTGTCTTTCACAACCTCAAATCATTTATCCGTACTTATTTTACTTAGAGTAAATCTTTCTTTGTTATCCTTTCATAAAGCTAATATAATCAACTTCCCATAAAGTCATTATATTAACGTTATACCTTAGTCAATTACATTTTCCTAAAACCCAAGGGACTTACACTTTAAAAGGAAAACAAGAATCATATACTTGAACACATCAAGTCCCTTAACTTTGAAAACTCAAGACATCCTTAAAACAAGTAAGGGATATCAAACCTTGTACGTATATCGTACTACATAGGTAAAACCATTCATGCTCAAGAGATAGGAAAGTTCCACATACCTCTTCGGTCAATCCACTTGCTAAGTCCAAAATACCGTACGTAGTATGTCAACCTATAATGACCATAATACGTTTATTAACCTCTAGTTTCAATTATACCCGGCTAACGGTGGCCGAGACGGACCGGTAGCCCTTCAAGGTTTACTGGTTCGGACCGATTCTGGTCGGTTCATCGGACTACCAGACCACGGTCGGTTCGTTCGATTCGAGTTGGCGTGCGGTTAAGTCGAGCAGTCAACCGTCCGTTTCTTATTTTTTTTTTTTAATTTTTTTTAAATTCTAGTATTTATTTTCTATAATATAAACTAAATTCAATTTAAATATGTAATATAATAATATAATATATAATTTAGTTGTATATATTAAAATTGAAACTTTAAAGTTAACTTTTTATTTTATAGTTTATAACTTTATACTTTATTATAGATTATAACTTTATACTTTATAACTTTATATTGTAAATTTGTAATTATAATTTTATTAATTTATTAGATTAGTAGATATAAGTCATATAACTTATAAGTAATAACATATTAACAACTAAATAGATAGTAAAATTAAAATTAATGATAAGATGTAAACTTTTGAACTTTCATAACGTTAATAAGAGTACATAATGAAGTAATAATAATTTTATTTACATATTATGCATCCTTTTTGCAAGTTCTTCGTAATCTATAGGTTGATTGAATTGGTTATGCTCCATAGCCTCTAAATCTGGAGTATTAATTCCAGTCCCGCCTTCGCTCCCGCCTTCCAAAATATTACCTATTTCTTCATCTTACGGAATTAACGTCTCCACATCCTTGATTTCTTCTCTCGATCGATCCAATCCCTTGCGGACTAACACTTCTAATGTGCTTCCACCCAATGAGTGACGTGTGTCTCTATTTGATCTCGTGCTTGGCTAAATGCACTTTGAAGCCACCGTTGAGATCGACATTAAGAACATCCCGCCATCGCTGCAAGTACCGGAATTGCCTTTGTTATCTTGCCACCATTGTAAAGGGTCAAAATTTTCTTGACTCCGCTTTTGCAAATAAAATTGCATCTCATCGCAAGATCGGCTTGTGGTTGGTTGTGTTGTAAAAGTGCTCCATATGTCTAAAGATTCTTCTTCATCGTCATCATCATTGAATCCTGCGGTGTAGACACGTAGAACCGAACTAGAAGGAATATTAGTAGCGAGTTGGTGTTATCATGTAATGTAGCATAATATTCATATAATGTTGTTAAATTAGTATCAAGTTTATTTATGCAATCAAATGAAGATGGAGTTTACATTCCACCTATTTCCATATAAGTATATAAACTAAATATTAGATTATGACAATCTACCTTTTAATAGAAGGATTTAAGATGCACCAATACAATAAACATCGGGAATAGGAAAAAATATTTTTAAACTTTTCAAACATAACTGTAACTGCATCTGTATATTTCACATTTGATTTTAAACCATAGAGTAAATAGGAAATTTCAGCTATATGAGCTAAAGCATTACAAACTGTTGGGTAATAAGATCCTGAAAATTCAACAGTTGCAGTGTAAAATTTACGTAAAATTTTTAAAAGTTCACCAATTGATTTCCAATGTTCGCTTGCTAACATATACATTACGTTCTTACAATGCGCATTTGCAACATGTGTTATGGGGTCTTTATACTTATAACATTCTTTTAAAAATAAATAAGTATAATTCTACCGTGTAATAATCTCTTCTGGCATGAATTTAGGTCTCAAATTAAATTGTTTACATTTTTCTTTAAATTCTATAATTCTATTTTTCCTATTATTACCCTGAATAACTCCAACAACTCTTTTGAAAAGTTTTATTTCAGGTGAAAATAAATCAAGACCACTTTTAACAATTAAATTATAAATATGACAAGCACAACAAACATGAAATATATCAGGAAGTGGTGGTTGTACTTCCGCTTTTAAAAGATCTACTGTGATGATTATTAGATGCATTATCAAATGATACACAAAGTATTTTATTATAAAGATTATATTTTTGGGCATAAAAACAAATAGTTTCGCTTATATATTTTCGGATGACTTTGATCCTCGTCATACGCAAAGCAATATCGTTTTTCCATTTTAAAATTTTCATCAATCCAATGACAAGTAATTGTTAAATAATCATAACTGCTCAACGCATGTCCAATGTCCAAGTAAAACTAACATGGCATGGAAGGTTAGCAAACAAATATTGCAAGAAAATAACATAATCATTATGAAGTCTAAAAATATCGGCTCTAGTAGTACTACGAGGAACACCTTTAAAAAAAGGATTATATACTCTTTGAATATATGTAATTAAATATGAAGAAGAAGCGAAAGAAAAGGCAAACAACCTCACAATCATTTTTGCTAATTCAATGCGATTTTTTGGATCGCATTTAGCCAACCCCGCTTAATGGATTAAGTTGTTGTTGATCGGGTTCTAAATCGAGATGACATCCCATTGTGCCGTATGATCGTGTTTTATATGTCTACCTATAGTGCCCGTCCCCCCGTCACCACCCCCTGTCTTATGTTTATAAGTTCTCCCACAAATATTACATTTAACTCTATCAGTACCCACAACTATATCATAAAAGAGCCACACTTTACTCATTTTGTTTCTTGCTCGGTTGCGTAAAGGAGGTCTACGACTACGACTACCACTAGCAAGACCAACATTGTGAAGGAACACTAGTAGGTGTAGGAGGTTCTTGTTCTTGTTCTTCAAGTTCAACAATATTATCTAATTGAACGTTATCACATTCATTATCTTCTATTCCAAAATCTTCTTGCATTTGATCATAATCTATATTTTGATTAGATGATGAAGAACTCTGATTTTTTACCCTTGAACTAGATTTACTGTGTGATCCGACGCAATTCCCTTAGTAAAGACATTATAAAATATTTAAATAATCAACAAATAAATATGACAATTTAATAAAATAATTAGAGAATGAAACGAGTGTACCAAACTTGATTCGAATTCAATAGAAACTCAAGCTCAAGTCTTGCGTCTTGCTACTTTGAATTTGAAAACTAATAATATTAATAACTTGAAATTGATAATAAAGATGATTAAGAGAGTATGAGAAATTGAGAATAAGAGAATTGAGAGAAATGTTGTGTGATAAAAATGAAGAAAATGTAGAGAATTTATAGATTTTTTAAAGGGTAAAATGGAATTAAAATAAATAATAAAACAAAACAAAAACAAAAAAATATATATATATCGACTCAACGGCCGAAAATGACCGATTAACCCGCCTTTGATCCCCTCCAAGCCCAACGGTCATTTTGATTGGGCAATTTTTTAATTTTTTTGTTCTGGTCCGTCCGTCCAGGATTGCTAACGTGAATCAGGTTTTCTAGGGCCTACTTGGTCGGGTCTTACGGGTTTTAAATAACGTGCGGGTTGGGGTTGAGGCCAACCCAACCCGGTATGCCCTTACCGGTCGTAGGCCGGTTAAACTACCGGTCAGGTCCACGGTCAATTCGGTCAACGGACCGGTTGTGAGTTTAGTTTCAATGTAGAATATTCCAAGTTCAAGTCACTAAATTCTATGGAAAATTGGGCAGCATTTCCTTTGTTTCTACATACTTTGCCACCTTTTTCAAGGCTGAATTCAACATCCAAACGCCACATTTAAGGCCCAACAATCCAAACATTTCAAAGGGGATCACACACCTAAACTTGGATGTGTAAAATTCTGCCCCATAATGTACAACAACAAACTTAACAAGTTTAAGGTAGTACTTAGGCTACAACATGCTCACATAACCTTCTTAACCAATCCTTTCATATTCAAACCACATTTCTTACATGCAATGAATCTAAGAGCATTATTTACTACTACAAGTTCCTTCTTCTTCACATGCAACACAAATAACTAGCTATAAGAGAAGAATTGTTACCTTAGAGCTTTAGCCAAAACTATTCCAACAATTTTGCTAGCCTCCTTTCCATGAACACCACCACAATACTCCTACAAGCTAGCCAACAAACTTTCTTCTTGTCACACTTTTCAGATTTTCCTCAAGCTTAGATTTCCTCTTGAAATTCTAGAGAGAAGTGAGAAGACGAGCGGACATCTGAGCTCAGCAACGCATTTACTATTTGGAGATGGATGGCGCCAGGCAGGGTAAAAAGAAGGATTTTTAGCTTTAGAGAGAGAGAAGGTCTTTGAAAGATGACCAAGTCTTCAAGATTTGGTCAATATATAAGACATGCAAAAAAAAACAGATGGGGGGGGGGACACTTGTCACCCACCCATGGCCTCTTTTAAAATAAAACAGTGCAGAATTTTCCACTCAACTTCGCAAAACCCGCCTCGGCGCCGCGGCCCTGCAGCCGGCGCCGCGACGCTGAAACCTCTGCCAGCCCTCAGAACTTTCCGGCGCCGCGGCCCTGTGGCTCCTGACCGAAACATATTTCTGTCCGACTGCGCACTGAACTTGTAACTCCCATAACTTTCTACTCCGATGTCCTATCGACGAACGGTTGGTGGCGTTGGAAACTAGACTCAATGAAATACGCACTAGGCCTTTGAAACACCTAGGAACCCTCAATGTAACGGGTCATAACCCGCCCCAAAGTTGACCAAAAACCCGTCCGAAACAATCCGTCAACCTATCCTTCTAAATTTTAAGTCTTAACCCCTTTTGTACGCTCTCACACGCTTGACCTGAACTACGGGGTGTAACAACTAGACTATTAGGTCACACCCCACTATATTCCCATTTGAGAGTTTTTGGTTCTACATATTTTGTTCTACGCCCACATACAGAGAGTACTAAGTTATCTTCTCGTGTCACCATTTGTGTTTTTCTTGAATATGGGGTTGGGCAGAAAGATTATCGTTGTCATGATCCAATTTTTGGAAAATTGTATGTGTCTCGTAATGTTTTCTTTATTGAGCATGTTTCTTTCTTTTCCATCCCACCTACCTCACATGGCATGACAAAATCCGACCTTATTGATATTGATCCCTTTGATGCTGATTGCCCATCTGATTCTACATCTCATCTGTTCCTTCTCAGTCTTCTGGCAGGTCCCATGATATTGATACTCAACCCCCACCTACGCCTATTTCAGAACCTCTTGTGGTTGCAAATCCAGATCCACCTCTCTATCCTAAACGCACTTTTCGATCTACTCAGGTATCCGATATTGATTATTCTTGCTATGCTCCATCATCCGCTTCCTTTCTAGTTTCTATTAATTCTTTCTGTAAGCCTACCTCCTACTCTGAGGCAGCTCGTGATCCTCTTTGGCAAGAGGCTATGAATGAGGAACTGGCTGCTTTGAACAAAATTGGTACTTGGGATTTGGTTTCTCTACCGACTGGTAAGAAAACTATTGATTTTAGATGGGTGTACAAGATTAAGACCAAGTCTGATGGTTTATTGAGCGATATAAAGCTCGTTTGGCTGCAAAAGGTTTTGCTCAAGAATATGGTATGGATTATGAAGAGATTTTTACACCTGTTGCAAAGATGACTTCTATCCGGGTTCTTATTGCAGTGGCCTCTGTTCGTCATTGACATATTTCACAAATGGATGTTAAAAATGCTTTTTAGAATGAGGATCTTCAAGAAGAAGTCTATATGGTCCCTTCACCTGGTGTTTCACATAGTCCAGGACAGGTGTGCAGGCTTAAGAAAGCTCTGTATGGTCTCAAACAAGCTCCAAGAGCTTGGTTCGACAAGTTCTCCACTGTAGTATCATCTCTTGGGTTTATTTCCAGCTTTCATGATTCGGTGTTATTTGTTAAATCATCCCCTGCAGGTTGTATTTTGTTTTTGTTGTATGTTGATGACATGATCATTACAGGTGATGATATTGATGGTATTGCAACCCTAAAATCTACTTTGTCTCGCCGTTTTGAGATGAAAGATTTAGGTCATCTACGTTACTTTTTAGGTATTGAGGTAGCTTATTCTGAGAAGGGATATCTTCTCTCTCAGTCTAAGTACACTGCAGATATTTTTGAGCGGTCCTGTCACGACCCGACCCCGGGCCCGCGACTGGTGCCCTACCTGGGCACCCTTACAAGTATACATCAGAGAAAATCAGCGGAACATACATACTTAATAAGAAATAAACAACAGGCTAGCCGATAAGGCTACCTCCCTGGATATATATAAATATATACAAAGAAAAAAATAGTCACTTTTTTTTTTACAAACCGACGCACAAGATATGACTACAGACCTCTAAGAGTTTTGACATTACAACTGTGATAGGACAGAGCCCCGTCATACCCCTGAATGTATAACAACCGACAATACCAGAGATCTGAACCAAAGACAAGCCTCCGAAATAATGGAGCTTCCCAACCAGTAGAACAGTGATCCTAAGAGTGAGGATCAACAAGCTATGTACCTTAACCTGCGGCATGAACGCAGCCCCCCGAAGGAGGTCGATCTAACAGTACCAAGTATGTGGCCCGAAATCTTGTAATGAAATCATATAGTCTAAAATAAAGCTGGAGACATGTATGATGACCAAAATAACAGTACACTGTGCCTTACTAATAATGAGAGTAAACAAGAGTATACTTTACTGCATAAGAATATGAAGCTCATGATCAAATTAGGGCCACCCGTCCGTAGTATCATTAAGCAATCATACTCCTGGGACTACTTCACCCGCATAGGTCATGTGGACCCGCAATGAAGCAATTTGCTCCGCATGGGACTATTTCACCCGCATGGGCCCTGTGGACCCGCAATGAGTACATACGTCGCACTCGCATCATGGGTAGCAAATCCATGGAATAAGTAGTAACCCGGGGGTTTACCCCGCAAGAATAACATAACACTAGCACAACCGGCTATCATACATAACATAAGCACCACCAGCTTATCATAAATATCATAAGCAAGTTAAGAAATCTCCTAACTTCTTATTAGACTTAATTAACATTCACTCTCATTTATTTAAACTTAAGACACTATCATGTCACATAAAATCCGGGAGTTTGACCCAAAGTACTACGTACTTCAGTTCCTTTAAAAAGAACCCTTTTATATAAAAACCCCATGATACTAACACCCGTAGTATCAAGACATGTCTATTTTTCAAATCAAGTTACTACACCTTTAGAAATTCATTTCAAGTCTTTAAAACCAAGTAACTTCTACTTTCACAACCTAGGCAACTCGTGCCTATAAATCAAGTATACACTTTCTTAACCTTTCATAAAGTCGTTATAACTAACTTCCCATAAAGCCGTTATAACTCTTTATGTTTTAGACAATTACATTCATTTGAAACCAAGAGACTTATACTTTTAAAACCAAGTAACATATACTTTCAAAATACTTCAAGTCTCTTAACCTTAGAAACCAAGAAATCAATACTTTTTCCAAATCAAGTATTCTATACTTTTCAAGTCAAGTATTCTATACTTTTAAAAGCCAAGTTACCTCACTTTTCGAAATCAAGGCAAAGGATACCAAAATAAAACCGAATTCATTTTAAACATGTACGTCCACCGTACTATACATTAATAAAACTCATGCTCAAGAAGATAGGGAAAGTTCCACATACCTCTTCGACTTAAACCACTTGCCAAGTTGAATACGCCGCACGTAGAATGTCAACCTATAATGACCATAATACGTCCATCAACTACTAGCTTTCAACGTAGAATATTTCTAAGTATATGGAATCTTAATTCTACGGAAAATCGGGCAGCACTTCCTTTGTTTCTACGTACTTTTCTACCTTTTCAAGACCCGAAAATCAATAACCAAATGTCACATTTAAGGCTCAACATTTCAGCAATTCAAAGGGGATTACACGCCTAACAGGACGTGTAAAATTCTGCCCCACAATTAATATAAAACTCTCCAACAACTTAAGCCTTTCTCGGCTACAATCAATACCGCAACAATATCAATTTCCTTTCAATTCCTTTTTCAATCCAAGTTGTTATTCTAATATGTAATATAGCCGCAATCGATTATAACAACTATAATCCCTTTCTATCACATGCGACGATCGTAACCAACAATTAAATTGAATTACAAACTTAATGACTAACATGAACTTTTCGGACATTAGGCTTCCAATATTCCATAACACTTATCAATCTTCATTATATATATATATATATCATGATTATCTATTGATTCCTATAATATGTAATCTCTAATTACAATAAGAAGATGAAGATAATTACCTCAAAAGCCCAAATACCATCCAAAACCTCAAGTCGATCCTTAGCAACTTTAGTTCCTTTTCTTGACGTTCCAATCCACTCCAAGCAACCCTTATAAGCTTATGAAGAACTCCTCTTCAAGTTCCAACTCCAACTATGAAAAATCCCTTAGGTTTTCATGTTGCGACTGACGTAAAAACGTAGTTTTTCCGGGATTTTTGTATCGAGATATCCTTATAATACCTCTAGGAACCTTGGGTTTAAGTATTGTGAATTATGGACATCAAACGATTTTTTTTTGTGTGGGTTAAGGCTCAATGTCGAGAGCCTCTAAGAACAAGAACAAGATTTGAAATTTTTCTAAGTGTCCAATTAGTCTTGCACTAGTAATGGATATATAAAGAGATCAAGGGCCAAAATTAAAACACTTGTGTGGCTTGGATTTGGATGACTTAAATATCAAGAGTTAACTTTTCCACTTGTTTAGCTTGTTCTCGCCCAACATGGGCAATGTGAGGGTGACACGTGTCGCCCTTCGGTTGGTCTAAAATATTTCATCTCCCGAAATTCCGATAAATTCTATAAGTCTCAAATATCAAATTCGGGAACTCAATTCTCATTAATAAACATTTTTCCTTCCTGAGGTTCGGGAGATTTTCCTTAGAAGGAGCAAATATTTCTTTCGTTCAAATTTAAAGTCGTAACTTCCCACGTACGTTCTCTTACACGTGTCCTGGAATTACGGGGTGTAACATTCTCCCCCCCTTAGAAACATTCGTCCCGAATGTTCTTTCGGAGTTCATTCTAATCAGATATCGTTATAGTCCCCTTTAATTATACCCAATCACAAATCAATTGTGCCACACATGGCCACAACAACACTCAGGAAATACGTCAATCAAATCGACAAGTAGGGAGAATGGATTTCCTGGAGGTATAGGGAAATAAGTGAGGATACTTCTGTATCATGCCATCCTCTGCCTCCCTAGCCATCTCCTCTCTATTATCATTCCGCCACCAAACCTTGACGGAAACCACGTCCTTAGTCCATAATCGTCTGACCTGGCGATCAAGTATCGCTATAGGACTCTTATACGATAACCCTTCTTCCACCTGGACATCACTAACTGGGAACAACTCTGGATGGGTCTCCGATACTCTTCCGTAACATAGAAACATGAAGACCGGATATACTGCCTCCAAATCGGCCGGCAGTGCTAACTCATAGGCAACCAGGCCTACTCTACGGATGATCTGATAAGGCCCAACGTACCTTGGGCTAAGTTTCCCCTTCTTTCCAAATTTCATCACACCCTTCACGGGCGATACCTTCAAGAAGACCCAATCGTCAACCTGAAACTCCAAGTGTCGACGTCGATATCTGCATAAGACTTCTGTCGACTCTGAGCTGCTAAACACCTCTCCTGGATAAGCTTCACCTTATCCACAGCCTGCTGAATCAAGTCTGGGCCAACTAACTAAACCTCGCCTACATCGAACCAACCGATCGGCAACTTACACTTCCGCCCATACAAGGCCTCATAAGGCGCCATCCGAATACTGGAATGGTAGCTGTTATAACACGTAACTCAACAAGAGGCAAATGATCCTCCCAGCTACCCCTGAAATAAATAACACAGGCCCGCAACCTATCCTCAAGTGTCTGGATAATATGCCCTGCCTGTCCGTCGGTCTGAGGGTGAAATGCAACACTGAGACTCACCTGTGTCCTTAACCCCTTCAGGAAACCCCCCCAGAAGTTAGCCATAAACTGGGCTCATCTGTCTGTCATAAATAAATGTAGGAACCACGTGCAGTCTCACAATCTCCCTGATGTAAAGTCTAGCATAATCCTCAGCCGAATACGTAGTCCTGACTGGAAGAAAGTGTGCTGATTTCGTCAGCCTGTCTACAATAACCCAGATGGAATCACACTTCCTCTGAGTACGGGGTAATCCTGTAACAAAATCCATGTTGATCACCTCCCACTTCCATGTCGAAATATCAATCGCCTGCAATATCTCACCGGGCTTCTGGTGCTCAACTTTGACATGCTGACAATTCGGACACTGAGCAACAAACTCTGCTACATCCCTCTTCAGGCCATCCAACCAGTACATACATCTGAGGTCATGGTACATCTTAGTAGACCCCGGATGAATAAAGTAACGAGCACCATGTGCCTCCCCTAAAACTTGCTGACGAAGTACTGTTAGCATCGGGTACATACCACCTGCCCTCGTATCCTAGCACCCCATCAGGTGCTATCTCATACAGGATCTTCTTCTCTCGGAGAGCCGTATCTCGATCCCGTACTAAAACTGGATCCTCATATTATCGCCTCTTCACCTCCTCGACGAGGAAGACTCGACATCCTCTCGGATCCGAACTCCATTAACATCGGAAACAAATAATCGAACCCCCCGGCTCGGTAGCTGATGAATCTCACGGACCACGTCCTGTCTATCTGGCTGTCCATCTGACAGACTACCCCTAGATCTATGACTAAGAGGATCTGCAACCATATTGGCTTTCCATGGGTGGTATAGGACCTCAACATCATAATCCTTGAGTAACTCTAACCACCGTCTCTGTCGCAATTTCAGTTGCCTCTGTCTGAAGATATACTGGAGGCTCTTGTGGTCTGTATAAATATCCACATGAACTCCATTTAAGTAATGCCTCCCATAGCTGCTGGGAATTATAGGCTGTAACCTTATCGTGTTGCATCCGCACACAACCCAGCCAACATTCAAAGTGTTACCCTAACCACCTAACCCTCAAGCCCTTCAGGAGGGGTTAGAACTATAGTCGTAGTCGGCTTATCTTCAAATAACTGGAAGCCTTTCTCATACTTCCGAAATATTCGGGGATATAATCTCAATTATGATTCCTGTTTCCATTTCTCTGTTGCAACCAGACTTGGTCACCATACTTAGATTCAATTCCTTCGCTTGTCTCATGGCTAAGACTTCCTGCCAATCGCACTTTAGGGGGAGACTTCTTTGACCTCGTCAAGTAGTAATCTTATTATTCTCTTCCAGCTCATAGAGCTTATAGTCAGGTGTTCAACCTCAATTCATGGCATTGCATAATCCAATGGCTTGCCAAGATTTCTTATCTTGTCATGATTATGTCTCTCATCGTTCGAGTGTCTGCTCGTCTTACCTTTTCCATTTCAAGTTGTCCTGAGGTCTCTTATCTCCCCGTATATAATACAGTCCGACTCGTCATTACAGGCTTGCCACCCGTCGTTATACTAATTTATTAACTCAAAATATTTCTATCTTGATCCTTGGTCGTACATTTCCATTTATGCTTATTACCCGTATTCGTATCCTTACAACACGTCCTCGACTATTTCCTAATGTCGCCCTCAATTACCCCAACACCATACTTTTCTCACGGCTACCTAAAATTGTAACCTATGGCATGACGACACTGAAGACCTTACCAGTCTCATACCCTTCGCCTAACAACATGGGTACACCTAACCCCATAATACGTAAAACTATCCTTTTACGTGGGGGAGAGAGCTTATCTCCCTTTCATAATCTTAATCATCAAGCGCCACCTTATAATCGTATAGATTTTCAAAATCTACCAACGATGTCTTCTGTTTCCCACAGGTAGTACTCACACTTATCTTATTCCTGCCTCGCGCATTTCTCCTGAAACCATTCGGAATGTCGTGGCCCTGACTGCCACACTAAACCAACTCCAAGTACCTCCAAGGGCACTTAACATGAATTTTTTCAATGACCGTACGTTTTTATTTCCATCTCCAACTCTTCAAATTCAACTATTTCATACTTTCTACATCAATTTACCCCAATGAACAAGTCACATAGACTTACCCAAAATCAAGTCACATAGACTTTTCAATTAATGATGTCAAAGAAGGAAGGATAATCCACTCGTTCTGATCAATTCCCTTATACACACTCGATAACCGACTTCACGAAACCGAATCGAACCAATCTCTCTCTGTAGTCAACGTTGGCACAATAAGAAGCCAACTAGCCCGTACCCATAATGACCTCAAAGTCTGACATATCCAGCTCTACCAGGTCTGCTTAGGGTCTGACGACTGTATCATCAACAGACAATTCTTATATACCCGTCCAGTTACCACCCAATAACTCACGGGTGTAGCTACCTTAAAAGGTTCTTATGGATTCAGGCTCTATTCCTCTACACTTGGTTGCTCTCTTTCTTACTGGTCGTACTCTTTCCGTACTCCCAAACTTATTCTAGCATACGTACATAACCTCCATACTGATTCTGGCCTCCAATCTTTGGAGTTACTATATCGAACAATATAAGGCCATTTACGGCCCTTACGAGCCGGTTCCGGTGGAACGCGTCCACGAACCCGTAAAACGATTAACTAGTCTTGGGCCTTGCACCCTCGTGACCCTGTCACGTAGCGGGACTACTACCAACTGATCCCACTCCATATCAGGCTATGGGGCGACCCGTAATAGGTCCTCAACCCGACCCACCGTCGCACTTAACTCTTACCCTTAGTCTGAATTAAATCTTATTGCCCGAGAAGACCTTATATACCTAAGGTCTCGGCGGTTATCAATATTCTTAGGCTCGCAATTTCCATGCTCCAAGCCTACCTTATCAGTCCCCCTGTAAACGGGTAAAATAGCTTCTCATAAGCTCTCAATCGTGTTGTCTTGGTCACAACAACCATACTTACTCCATACGGATCTCATCCGTACAATTCTCTGAAGCATACTACGTGGCTAAATCTATTAACATAGTCTTCCATTAAGTCCCTTAACATGATTTCTTAAGGGTTCATTACCTTCTCAGACAACTCATCATCTCCTAATTTTTCTCAAATTAGTACGTAACACCTTAATGAGAATTCATTAAACTGTTTTATACCTTTCTGGTATCTATTTAGTCGTTACCAACTCTTGGTAATCTATAATCATGCCAGACAATACATATATGACCCTCATACATACATCTGTATACCCGTACGTCATTATACCAACTATACAACAATTATTACCAACCTGGATACGCAATCCATATAATCCTTCCTGGGTCACTGTCGCCTTTCTCATAGCTGCAATCAACATAACTCGTTAGGGAGAGACTACCCTAACAACACAGCTCTATCGCACGTTCTCAGAGTGAGAAGAATGGAAACCAATCCTAAATGTCCTGCAGCCTCCTGATTATAGATGTGGTGCACAACACACCGATAATCAAGACTCTACTAGACACGGTCTATAGACACTTTTCGAGGACTAACTGCTCTGATACCACTTTTGTCACGACCCGACCGGGCATTGGTGCCTACACAGGCACCCTTACAAGTATACATCAGAGAAAATCAGCGGAACATACATACTTAATAAGAAATAAACAACAGGCTAGCCGATAAGGCTACCTCCCTGGATATATATAAATATATACAAAGAAAAAAACAGTCACTTTTTTTTTTTACAAACCGACGCACAAGATATGACTACAGACCTCTAAGAGTTTTGACATTACAACTGTGACGGGACAGGGCCCCGCCATACCCCTGAATGTACAACAACTGACAATACCAGGGATCTGAACCAAGGACAAGCCTCCGAAATAATAGAGCTTCCCAACCAGCAGAACAATGATCCTAAGAGTGAGGATCAACAAGCTATGTACCTCAACCTGCGGCATGAACGCAGCCCCCCGAAGGAGGTCAGTACAACAGGTACCAAGTATGTGAAACTGAAAGTACTCTAATGAAATCATATAGTCTAAAATAAAGCTGGAGACATGTATGATGACCAAAATAACAGTACACTGTGTCTTACTAATAATGAGAGTAAACAAGAGTATACTTTACTGCATAAAAATAGGAAGCTCATGATCAAATTAGGGCCACCCGTCCGTAGTATCACTAAGCAATCCTACTCCTAGGACTATTTCACCCGCATAGGTCTTGTGGACCCGCAATGGAGAAATTTGCTCCGCATGGGACTATTTCACCCGCATAAGACTATTTCACCCGCATGGGCCCTGTGGACCCGCAATGAGTATATACGCCGCACTCGCATCATGGGTAGCAAATTCATGGAATAAGTAGTAACCCGGGGGTTTACCCCGCAAGAATAACATAACACTAGCAAAACTGGCTATCATACATAACATAAGCACCACCGACTTATCATAAATATCATAAGCAAGTTAAGAAATCCCCTAACTTCTTATTAGACTTAATTAACATTCACTCTCATTTTATTTAAACTTAAGGCACTATCATGTCACATAAAATCCGGGAGTTTAACCCAAAGTACTACGTACTTCCGTTCCTTAAAAAAAAACCTTTTATATAAAAACCCCATGATACTAACACCCGTAGTATCAAGGCATGTCTATTTTTCAAATCAAGTTACTACACCTTTAGAAATTCATTTCAAGGCTTTAAAACCAAGTAACTTCTACTTTCACAACCTAGACAACTCGTGCCTATAAATCAAGTAGACACTCTCTTAACCTTCCATAAAGCCGTTATAACTAACTTCCCATAAAACCCTTATAACTCTTTATGTTTTAGACAATTACATTCATTTGAAACCAAGAGACTTATACTTTTAAAACCAAGTAACATATACTTTCAAAATACTTCAAGTCTCTTAACCTTAGAAACCAAGAAATCAATACTTTTTCCAAATCAAGTATTCTATATTTTTCAAGTCAAGTATTCTATACTTTTAAAAGCCAAGTTACCTCACTTTTTGAAATCAAGGCAAAGGATACCAAAATGAAACCGAATTCATTTTAAACATGTACATCCACCGTACTATACATTAATAAAACTCATGCTCAAGAAGATAGGGTTCCACATACCTCTTCGACTTAAACCACTTGCCAAGTTGAATACGCCGCACGTAGAATATCAACCTATAATGACCATAATACGTCCATCAACTACTAGTTTTCAACGTAGAATATTTCTAAGTATATGGACTCTTAATTCTACGGAAAATTGGGCAGCACTTCCTTTGTTTCTACGTACTTTTCCACCTTTTTCAAGGCCCGAAAATCAATAACCAAATGCCACATTTAAGGCTCAACTTCAGAAATTCAAAGGGGATTACACGCCTAACAAGACGTGTAAAATTCTGCCCCACAATTAATATAAAACTATCCAACAACTTAAGCCTTTCTCGGCTACAATCAATGCCGCAACAATATCAATTTCCTTTCAATTCCTTTTTCAATCCAAGTTGTTATTCTAATATGTAATATAGCCACAATCGATTATAACAACTATAATCCCTTTCTATCACATGCGACGATCGTAACCAACAATTAAATTGAATTACAAACTTAATGGCTAACATGAACTTTTCGGACATTAGGCTTCCAATATTCCATAACACTTATCAATCTTCATTATATATATCTCATGATCATCTATCAATTCCTATAATATGTAATCTCTAATTACAATAAGAAGATGAAGATAATTACCTCAAAAGCTCAAATACCATCCAAAACCTCAAGTCGATCCTTAGTAACTTTAGTTCCTTTTCTTGACGTTCCAATCCACTCCAAGCAACCCTTAGAAGCTTATGAAGAACTCCTCTTCAAGTTCCAACTCCAACTATGAAAAACCCCTTAGGTTTTCATGTTGCGACTAACGTAAAAACGTAGTTTTTCCTGGATTTTTGTATCGAGATATCCTTATAATACCTCTAGGAACCTTGGGTTTAAGTATTGTGAATTATGGACATCAAACAATTTTTTTTTGTGTGGGTTAGGGCTCAATGCCGAGAGCCTCTAAGAACAAGAACAAGATTTGAAATTTTTCTAAGTGTCCAATTAGTCTTGCACTAGTAATGGATATATAAAGAGATCAAGGACCAAGATTAAAATACTTGTGTGGCTTGGATTTGGATGACTTAAATATCAAGAGTCAACTTGTCCAGCTTGTTCTCGCCCAACATGGGCAATGTGAGGGTGACACGTGTCGCCCTCCGGTTGGTCTAAAATATTTCATCTCCCGAAATTCCGATAAATTCTATAAGCCTCAAATATCAAATTCGGGAACTCAATTCTCATTAATAAACATTTTTCCTTCCCGGGGTTCGGAAGATTTTTCTTAGAAGGAGCAAATATTTCTTTCGTTCAAATTTAAAGTCGTAACTTCCCACGTACGTTCTCTTACACGTGTCCTGGAATTACGGGGTGTAACAGATCTCATCTGACAGATACTCGTATAGTTGACTCTCCTCTTGAGGTTAATGTTCGATATACACTTACTGACGGTGATCCTCTTTATGTGACTCCCCTTTCATTCCATATCCGGGTGCTATCTCTATATACACCTCAATCCCACTTTATATCGTTCAGTTGTGGGGAGTGTGGTTTACCTCACCATTACTCGCCCTGACATTGCATATGTTGTTCACATTGTCAGTTAGTTTGTTTGCTCTCCTACATCTGTACATTGGGCTGCAGTTATGCGTATTCTTCGCTATCTTCGAGGAACGATTTATCAGAGTCTTTTGTTTCCATCGACCTCATCCTTGGAGCTTCATGCATTTTCTGATGCAGATTGGGCTGGTGACCTAACTGATCGGAAATCAACTACTGGTTATTGTGTATTTTTAGGAGATTCACTCATCTCATGGAAAAGTAAGAAACAAGATGTTTCTCGCTCTTCAACTGAGGCAGAGTATCGTGCTATGACTTCAACTACTTGTGAGATTGTATGGTTACGTCGGTTATTGGTTGATATGGGTGTCTCTCTTTCCTTACCAACACCGATGTACTGTGATAATAAGAGTTCTATTTAGATTGTGCACAACACAGTCTTTCATGAACGTACCAAACATATTGAGATTGATTGTCATATTATTCGATATCATCTTTAGCAGGACACTCTATCCTTGTCATTTATCTCATCTTCGATGCAACCTGCAGATTTCTTCACAAAGGTGCATACCTTAAAGCGTCACCGGTTCTTTCTTGGCAAACTCTCAATGCTTCTGTCTACACCATCGCGAGTTTGAGAGAGGATATTAGCATTGACTCTTTCCCACATTGCTTTTGTCCCACATTGAAAAAACATATTTGTATCTCATATAATACCCTATATAAAGGGCTTTACTTGTTTTTATTTTACTTGCACTTTTAGCTTTCAAGAATAGTATTACTCTATTATCGTGTTATTACTTTGTAAGAATTCATGTTATGAATACAAAACTTTCATGAATTCTATCAAGGCCAAACTTGGGCGGGTTAAAACAAATAAAATAAGTAAGCAATTTTTACAGTGTATATCCGCCCATCAAATTAATAGCCAACAAATGTATATCCTTTATATAAATGTGTATATACATCTAATATACATATTTTATACATAACTAACTTATGTTTTTTGTATATATGGCTAGCTGTTGTAATGTGTAACTTCCACAAATAATAAACAGGTCATGATTTCTAACCTGAACAATGCGCACCCTCGACTCCTCCCGAGGATCAATCAAACAATGCTCCAACTCCCATGTATTTTCATTATTATTATTGGACCAGGCTGCCACATAACATTCAGTGGAGTGATACGCAAAGGTGGAAACATTGTCATCAGTAATATTCCTCTCGTCGATGGTATACCTAGTTGCAGCATCGGCTTCACAGCCAACAGTGGAAAGAAGCCGAATGAACTTGCACATGAAAGAGAAGGCGGCGTCATCATGAGCAAGAGTAGGGCATTGAGTTTGCCAATCGAATACCTTCACCTCCCACTCCCTGTAAGATTCAGGGACTACATTTTCCGGTAACTCAATCCATATCCATTTTGATTCGCTCAAACTCAGTAGAACCCAAGAGACTAAAATTTTGGTTTCTCATATTGATGATGTATTTTTATGCTTACCCTTAATGGAATCTGGCTGAAGTGAGTGCTCGGTTGTCTTTGCTGCCACGTCGTGTACGGGTCTCTTGGAAGTAGTATAACTGTCAAGTTTGATACTTTATGTTTAGTGAAAGACGAATGCAAGAAGGTGACGCTGCTATGGGCAGACAGAGCCATAGATCCTGTCTGCTTATTGCGTCTGCAGTCGAGCACCTCATCTCTCCTTTCTTTTCTTTTCTCCAAACATTATGTCTATTTTGGACAAGCAAAAATACTTATTTATTTAAAAAGTGCTTATTTTAGTTAATGAAGTTGTTTGACTTAGTTTTTAGGAACAAAGTAATATTTTTGAATAATATGGGATTGTTTTGGAAAAAAAATACCTTTGGAATCTTCACCAAACACAAAATACTATATTGACAAAGAATACTTTTGAAATTGACTAGTCAAATACCAATTACTTCTCTCAATTTTTTTTAAATATCTTTTAAATAAATAAATAAATAAATAAAAAAGTTTGACACAAATTAGTACCATTATGAAGCTTAGGACACGTTTGGTACGCTGTATTACGCTGGACTGCATTGAACAAAAAAATAATACAGCGTTTGGTGGACGTTTTCAGCTGGATTGAATTGTACTATTTCTAAATATAGTACACTCCAACTGCCATTTTTTAGACTCATCTAGTATATGGGTCTCCACAGGATGTACTAAAAAAATACAGTCCATTATATATTAATACTCTAATACCGTTCATTATATATTAATATTCTAATACCGTTCATTATATATTAATACAGTCCATTACAATATTATACAATTCAATATAAAAATATATTGTTTATTGCGACGTACCAAACGGGCCCTTAGTGTCAAACTCAACTTATACTTAAACCTGTCAACCGGTCCGGGTTGACCCGGAACCGGACCGGTTGACCCGGTAGTTTAACCGGACCGGTAAGGGCATACCGGGTTGGGGGTTGGATTGGCCCCCAACCCCAACCCGCACGGGTTATGAAAAAACCCGTTAAGGCCGGGCCAGGTTAGGCGATAACGAGCAGGTTCCATTCTGGGTTAGCCGTCGGGCCGGGCCGAATAACAAAAAAAAAAATTAAACTTTTTCCCAAGCGGTATTATTCAGTTGGGCATGGGAAGGGCACTGGGGCGGGGGCCTTGCCAGCGGTCATTTCGGCCGTTGGCCATTTTTGTTTATTTATTTATTTTAATTACATTTTACCCTTTAAAAATTTATAAAGTATCTCTCTTTTCTTCATTTTGATCACACAACATTTCTCTCCCTTCTCTTATTCTCAATTTCTCATACTCTCTTAATCATCTTTATTATCATTTTTCAAGTTATTATTATTATTAGTTTTCAAATTCAAAGTAGCAAGACTTGAGACTTGAGCTTGAGTTTCATTGAATTACGAATCAGAAGTTTGGTACACTCGTTTCATTCTCTAATTATTTTATTAAATTGTCATATTTATTTGTTGATTATTTAAATATTTTATAATGTCTTTACTAAGGGGAATTGCGTCGGAATTGTAGTAAATCTAGTTCGAGGCTAAAAATCAGAGTTCTTCATCATCTAATCAAAATATAGATTATGATCAAATGCAAGAAGATTTTGGAATATAAGATAATGAATGTGATACCGTTCAATTAGATGATATTGATGAACTTGAAGAAGAAGAACAAGAACAAGAACCTCCTACACCTTTAGTGTTCCTACATCGATGTTAGTGCGCTAGTGGTAGTCGTGTCGTAGACCTCCTTTACTGAGGACCGATGCAAGAAAAAAGGAGTAAAGTGTGGCTCTTTTATGATAAAGTTGTGGGTACTGATAGAGTTAAATGTAATATTTGTGGGAGAACTTATAAACATAAGACAGGGGGTGGTGACGGGGGAACGGGCACTATAGGTAGACATATAAAACACGATCATACGACACAATGGAATGCTGTCCCTAATTTAGAACCCGGTCAACAACAACTTAATCCATTAACTGGGGGGTTGGCTAAGTACGATCCAAAAAAAGATCGCATTGAATTAACAAAAATGATTGTCGGAGGTTGTTTGCCTTTTTTTTTTGCTTCTTCTTCATATTTAATTACATATATTCAAAGAGTATATAATCCTTTTTTTAAAGGTGTTCCTCGTAGTACTACTAGAGCCGATATTTTTAGACTTCATAATGATTATGTTATTTTCTTGCAATATTTGTTTGCTAACCTTCCATGCCATGTTAGTTTTACTTCAGACATTGGACATGCATTGAACGGTTATGATTATTTAACAATTACTTGTCATTGGATTGATGAAAATTTTAGAATGGAAAAACGTATTATTGCTTTTTGCGTATGGCGAGGATCAAAGTCATCTTGAAAAATATATAAGCGAAACTATTTGTTTTTATGCCCAAAAATATAATCTTTATAATAAAATACTTTGTGTATCATTCGATAATGCATCTAATATCTATCTTTGTAGATCTTTTAAAAGCGGAAGTACAACCACCACTTCCTGATATATTTCATGTTCGTTGTGCTTGTCATATTTATAATTTAATTGTTAAAAGTGGTCTTGATTTATTTTCACCTGAAATAAAACTTGTCAAAAGAGTTGTTGGAGTTATTCAGGGTAATAATAGGAAAAATAGAATTATAGAATTTAAAGAAAAATGTAAACAATTTAATTTGAGACCTAAATTCATGCCAGAAGAGATTATTACACGGTGGAATTATACTTATTTATTTTTAAAAGAATGTTATAAGTATAAAGACCCCATAACACATGTTGCAAATGCGCATTGTAAGAACGTGATGTATATGTTAACCGTTGGAAATCAATTGGTGAACTTTTAAAATTTTTACGTAAATTTTACACTGCAACTGTTGAATTTTCAGGATCTTATTACCCAACAGTTTGTAATGCTTTAGCTCATATAGCTGAAATTTCATATTTACTTTATGGTTTAAAATCAAATGTGAAATATAAAGATGCGATTCTGATTATGTTTGAAAAGTTTAAAAAATATTTTTTCCTATTCCTGATGTTTATTGTATTGGTGCAGTCTTAAATCCTTCTATTAAAAAAGTAGATTGTCATAATTTAATATTTAGTTTATATACTTATATGGAAATAGGTCAAGCGAAACTCCATCTTCATTTGATTGCATAAGTAAACTTGATACTAATTTAACTACATTATATGAATATTATGCTACATTACATGATAACACCAACTCGCTACTAATATTCCTTCTAGTTACGGTTACGTGTCTACACTGCGAGTTGATGATGATGGCGATGAAGAAGAATCTTTAGACAGATGGAGCACTTTTACAACACAACCAACCACAAGCCGATCTTGCGATGAGATGCAATTTTATTTGCAAAAGCCAGCGGATCCGAAGAAAATTTTTGACCCTTTACAATGGTGGCAGGATAACAAAGGCAATTCCGGTACTTGCGATGGCGGGATGTTCTTAATGTGTCGATCTCAACAGTGACTTCTGAAAGTGCATTTAGCCAAGCACGAGATCAAATAGGAGACACACGTCACTCATTGGGTGGAAGCACATTAGAAGTGTTAGTGCGCATGGATTGAATCGGATCGAGAGAAGAAATCAAGGATGTGGAGACGTTAATTCTCAGGAAGATGAAGAAATAGGCAATATTTTGGAAGGCGGGAGCGGAGGCGGGGTGGAATTAATACTCGGTTAGAGGCTATGGAGCATAACCAAATCAATCAACCTATAGATTACGAAGAACTTGCAAAAAGGATGCATAATATGTAAATAAAATTATTATTACTTCATTATGTACTCTTATTAACGTTATGAAAGTTCAAAAGTTTACATCTTATCATTAATTTTAATTTTACTATCTATTTAGTTGTTAATCTGTTATTACTTATTTGTTAACTTATATCTACTAGTCTAATAAATTAATAAAAGTATAATTACAAATTTACAATATAAAGTTATAAACTATAAACGGTATAAAGTATAAAGTTATAAACTATAAAATAAAAAGTTAACTTTAAAGTTTCAATTTTAATATATACAACTAAATTATATATTATATTATTATATTACATATTTAAATTGAATTTAGTTTATATTATAGAAAATAAATATTAGAAATAAAAATAAAAAAAAATAGAAACCGGACCGGTAGGACCGGTTCTGACCCGGAACCGCACGGGCCGACCTGGAATCCGGTAACGACCCGGACCGGTTGGCCCGGTAGTCCGGTGAACCGGACCGATAACCAGTCCGGAACCGATTAAAACCAGTAAAGGGCTACCGGTCCGGACCGGGTCAGCCCGTTAGACACCTATACTTATACTACGTAATTAAAGGTGAAAGAATATTCCATTTTACCACACCCTCCGGTGGTCGCTAGCCTCACCATCTTGCTATTTTGTACTCCCCTACTTTCTCGACCCACATCTTTGACAAATTAAAAATTCTTTAATTTGTTAGTAGAGGTACCAAACAACGCATAATACTATTAATCGTAGGAATATACTTTTGAAAAGCAAGGAGTTATGTGCTTAGTTAGACATCCTTTAGTATGAAAATTGATATTTATCAAGGAAAGAAATAATTTCTTGATTATTTTCATTAATGAAAGAGATATATATATACTTTACATATTTTCATAATGGAAAAATCCTTTTCCTTTTTCTTTTCCTATTCTATTCCTAAAACCTATTCTATTTGGAGACTTAACTATATAATTATGATAATAGTACAATACTAATTATACTACAACATACATTTTTAATATACATCAATAACCTAGAAACCGACTTGGGCCTTCTGCCCGTGATGCTTGTGATGGGTTGGCCAAAATAATCTTGTCCAATATACATAAATATACATGTGTATACTTATGTATATTTAACACACACCCGCAGTCATAGCGGGCGGTATTCGTACGCTGAGACTGTCTCTCAAATCTTCAAAAAGGACTGAGGGAAGACCCTTTATAAAGATGTCTGCAATTTGATACTTGGAAGGGACATGGCAGACGCATACCTGTCCATGAGCTACCTTTTCGCTAACAAAGTAAATGTCCATCTCGATATGTTTAGTGTGCTGGTGCTGAACCGGATTCCAAGAAAGGTAGATGACACTAACATTATCACAATAAACCAAGATAACTTTCTCAATAGGACAATGAAGCTCTAAAAGGAGATTTCGTAACCAACATGATTCAGATACCACATTGGCTACCCCTCGATACTCAGTCTCTACACTGGAACGTGATAAAGTCTACTGGCGCTTTGCAGACCAAAGTACCAAGTTATTGGCAAGAAACATACAATAACTAGAAGTAGACCGTCTGGTGTCTGGACATCCTCCCCAATCAACATCTTTATACGAGACAAGTGTAGATATCGACGAAGGATATAAATGTAAATCATAGTCAAGTGTCTTCTGGATGTACCTAATGATGCGTTTAAGCGCATTCATGTGCTCAATCATGGGATCATGCATAGACAAACACACATGATGTACGTCATATGTAATATATGGTCTCATAAACATAAGATACCGAAGAGCCCCTGCAAGACTACGATAGCGAGTGGGATCCTCGTACGGGGAGCCAGCCGCAGCACCCAACTTGGGTTTAGTATCGACTGGAGTGGAAGTGAACTTACATGATGACATCCCATCCCTCTCAATGATCTCAGTTGCATACTTCCTTTGTGATAAGAACAATCCACCTGCATGACGAGTGACATCAATCCCTAAAAAGTAACTCAAGGCCCCCAAATCTTTCATGTCAAACTTAGAACTGACATTGTCATGATAGACTGGCGTAATGCATCAGAAGAGACAATCAAAATAATATCATCGACATATATGAGTATGTAAGCCAATGAAGTACCCCGATGATATATGAACAATTAATTATCAGACCTGCTGTGAGAGAACCCAATAGTCGAAACATAGTCTGCAAACCTCTTAGACCAAGCCCTCGGGGATTTCTTAAGCCCATATAAAGACTTCTTCAATAACAGACATGATGAGGATATTTGGAATCCCTAAACCCCAAAGGCTGATGCATATATACTGTCTCCTTGAGATCACCGTGTAAGAAAACATTCTTTACATCTAGCTGATGAATGAGCCATGATTTCGAAAGAGCCAAGCTGAGCACATTGCAAATTGTAGATGACTTGACCACCAGACTAAACATCTCACCATAATCTACACCAACCTGTTGAGTCTTACCATCACCTACAAGACGAGTTTTATGCCTCGCAAACGAACCGTCAAAATTGTCCTTATGAGCAAATATCCACATAGACAGAATAATATTAACACCAAATGGATGAGGCACCAACTCTCACGTCTTATTATCAATGAGAGCATTATATTCGTCAGTCATAGCAATCTTCCAATTCGGGTCATTTAAAGCAGACACATGATTACGGGGTAATGATGACTTAAGAATATTATAATTTAAATTAAAATGTCTTTTTGGTTTAAAAATACCTCGTTGACCGGTCCATGACTCGGAGCAGAATTGGGTGAAATTTGGGAAATTTCGGGACACGGGAAGGGCTGGCCAACATGCACTGGGCTTGCTGGCCCAGAATAAGAAACCGACGATTCCGAGGACACAGGAACTGGACCAGTTCCAGTATTGGACGATCGCCCAATATCGTAACCGCCCGATGCGTTACTAGAGGCGATGGTGGGACATACTCGTGGGATCAGCGAGGCGATGGGCGTGGAGAATTTGATGTGTGGGACATGTCCGAAAAATGGTGAATAATATACGGGGATATATCATCATTCAAAAATTATACGAACTAGGGACGAGACTATTTACCTTAGCAAATGAAAATTAGGACTCATCAAATATTACATGGCGATTAATAATGATTTTATTAGACGATAAATCAAAACATTTGTAACCACGATGATTTGATGGATAACTTAAAAATACACAAGGGGTAGACCGAGCCTGAAGTTTGTTAATTATGGTGGACAGAAAGAGTGGATAACACAAGAACTCAAAGACCCTAAGATGTGAATACGAAGAAGTCTTATTATATAAAATGTGAATAGGGGTCGAATGTCAAACCTTTAGACGGAAGAACGTTAAGAATATCTGTAGCCATTTGTAGAGCATGATGTCAAAAGTCGGGGGTACAGAAGCATGAATCAATAAAGTTCGGACAACGTTATTAATGGTACGAATTTTGCGTTCGACTTTCTCATTTTGTGAAGATGTATGAGGGCAAGGAAAACAAAAAATTATCCCATTAGTAGCACAAAATTTTCGAAATATCTCATTATCATACTTTTTGCCATTATCACATTGAATATTTTTTATTTTCCGTTCAAATTGGGTTCTGATGAATGCTCTACATTTTTAAAAGATGGAAAAAATTGAAGTTTTTTCGCTATCAGAAAAGTCCATAAAAACTTAGAATAATCATCCAAAAATAGAACATAATACCAATGACCCAAAGAACTGAGAACATGAGAT
The DNA here is from genome assembly GCA_029844215.1 of Przewalskia tangutica. Taxonomy (NCBI): domain Eukaryota; kingdom Viridiplantae; phylum Streptophyta; class Magnoliopsida; order Solanales; family Solanaceae; genus Przewalskia; species Przewalskia tangutica. The sequence continues at coordinate 106,572,972 of CM056730.1, forward strand.
GTCCATAAATCGCTATGAAAAATGTCAAATGACATTGAAGTATGAGAATTAGAGTCTACCAATGACAACCTAACAATTTTCCCTAAATAATAAGACTGACAATTCGGAATACTATGCGTACCCTTACATGAAATAAAATTATTTTTATCTAAAGAATATAAAATAGATGACCCCGAATGACCTAGACGAGCATGCCACAACGAAGGAACAAGAGCTGCAAAAGTTGATGGCACAATTTGACTCGAGAAACCGGAACATGGCATGATATGATACATATCTCTTCTACTATCATACCTCATGAGAAGACTCTCTGTCTTGAAATCCTTCACATAGAAACCAAATGGATCAAATTCAATTGAAACGAAACTATCAGTGGTGAACTTATGGACATACACTAAATTTTTAATCAATTTTGGGGCTTATGAAAGGTATTTTTCAAGATAAAGGGGGGGAGGGGGGACAAAGTTTTATGAACATAACCACGAATTGGAATAGTATTACCATTCCCAACAATTATGCCACGAGGGTTGCTCAAATTGGAATAAGATGAGAGAGTACCTGAATCAGATGTCATGTGGGTTGTGGCACTTGTGTCCATTTATCAATTTGGGTCCGGAGGAGTTAATCCTAGTGTGTGCATTTCGGCTTCAATATCTGTCGAAGACGGTGCAAAAGTGAGCCCTTCAGCCGCAAATACCTGCTGTGGTCGAGGCCCAAGCAGGCCTGGGGCTGGCCAAGACCCAACTGGGCGTGAATGATTCTGCTGAGGCTGCTGAATGTTGGGCCGAGAATGGGCAGTGGCCCAATTCCCAGAAGGCACGTCTATTTGAGGATAAGGCGTGGGCCACTGTCAGTAGGCCCATGGCCAGTTTGCTGGTGGCCCAATTGGTCGGGACCCACCAACGCCTCTTCCTCTGCCATTATTACCACCACGACCACCACCTTTTTTTTTGCGATTCTAACCTTTCTTGTCGTTACCGTTATTGCGATTTTGGCCTGAATTGTCATAATATGATTGAGGACTATTCGAAGTGTCTATAAAGCTGGAGTTAGATCCAGTAGCTGCCTTTTTAGCCAACCCAGCCTCCTCCAGTGTAAGCATAGGCCGAGTCTGATAAAATTCTGGTATGAGGTTACTTTGACGAAGGATCGAAGCAACGCCGTTATAGGCCTCAGACAGGCCTGCAACCATCTGTATAACGAGACAACTATTGCTAACAGGAGCACCCACATTGCGAAGTTGGTCCGCCAATTCCTTGAGTCGTTTGCAATAGGATGAAACATTCGGAAAAATCCTCCATAGCGACTTGGGAAAATTCCTATTCAAGGGTGACAATGTGGGAATGACTGTTATTCTGAAATATATCACACACTCTATTCCAAGCAACCATAGTTGTAGAGTTGGGTTCCATTATTGTCTGTAAGAGGTCGAAAGAGATAGTGGTATAAATCCACTGGAGAAACTTAGCATCACGAGTAATCCATAATTTTGGATCTTCCTCTTTGGTCGACACACCCTCCGTAACAGGAGCCGGAGGGATTATGTGGTGAAGAACTTGATGTGACAGTGCATGAATGTTGAACAACTCTGCCCACGTCCCATATTGAACGCTTTCTAAGTCAAGAACAATAGGTAGAACACTCTTGATGTTAGAAACTGTTAAGGCAGGATGAAAAATGTTCTTATCAGTCATAGTGAATAGAACAAGAAATTTGGACAAGAAGGGAATTTTTGTCTCGGGTTTAGGGAGAAAACCGAGGGGGGGTTTCACGAAAATTGAGAAAGAGAGAGTAGCGGAAGCAAGGAAAAAATAACCTAGACTTGTGATACCATGAAAGAAATAATTCCTTGATTATTTTCATTAATGAAAGAGATATATATACATTTTACATATTTTCATAATAGGAATTTTTTCCCTATTCTATTCTATTTGGAGACTTAACTATACAATTATGGTAAGAGTACAATACTAATTGTACTACAATATACATTCCTAATATACATCAATAACCTAGAAACCGACTTGGGCCTTCTGCCCGTGATGCCTATGATGGGTTGGCCGAGAGATCTTGTCCAATATACATAAGTATACATATGTATATCATGTTTATACATATGTATATTTAACAAACAAATTTACCGAAATCATATATTCCCATATTCATTGTGAATTATTCTCATTTGCCTCACAAATATGGAACTAATCCACTGATCTTGAAAATAGATGGTCATGAGCTTTTGACCTCAGCTTGTGTCAAAACTCAATTTTTTGAAATTTTACCCTTGAAGCAAGCAGGATCAAAAGTTCAAGATTATCTATCTCCAGGAGTATAGTTGCCCCACTGGTCAGGCTAATTCTAAATTGCTAGACCCATAAAAGCGGGAGCACTAACTAGAAAAAAAATTCAATTTTAAAAGCTCAAATCCAAAACCTCTGGTTAAGCGTGAAAGATCCATCCATCCCACCACATCCTTGGTGATATTTGTATATGTTCAACATCTGGTACTCCTATCTCCTAATGCGACAATTCTAAGTAATCGAGACATTAAGGTATACGTGAACATGTGCCAGGAAAAAGAATAACTTCCAAACCCTGTTCGCGCACTCGCATGCAACTTGTCGAACCTATAATTTTATAAATACAATGAGTTCAATGCTAAGAATCTTAAAAGTTTAACCAATGGAATTTAATTCCTGAATCCATCTTTGCCTACATAGCCACACTAAGCAGATACAATAACCCAGGTGCTTCATTTGCAATCCAACCTTCAAGTACTTGAGAATTCTGCAGCAGAGTTGCAAATAATATCCAATATAATGATTTGCCAGAGTCGCCAATCTGTTTGGTTTGTATAAATGTCCATTAGAAACAACTGAAATAGTTGATAGCTAAACTATTTAACTTGAAGCTTCATTAAATTTGAAGACGAAATCATAAAGCCTTCCTCCAATAAACTAAAGATATCTGGAAATTTACTATTGAAACTCTCATATGCATTTCAAACATTTGACTAGAATTTGATTCTCACACCATTACCAACCTCCAGTATTATGTGTTGCAAGAACTCATCCCATAGTTATTCGATTAACATGTAGCCAACTGCAACAACATCAGCAGTCATGTAATTATCCTGCTGCTATATCCCTTTTGAAAGAATTAATCTCTTGATTATTCTTATTGATGAAAGACATATTTATACAAGTTACAATAGGATAATCATATTCCTACTTTACATCTAAATTCATATTCTATAAGGAGACTAAATCTACACTTATGGTAATATTACAATACTAATTTAGGTACAAGACTAAGTCTACAATATACCAAATATACAATAGGGAAAATATTAACAAATCTGGAACGCATCGGCTGGATGTCGAGGCCCATTCTCTAACACACCCCCGCAGTCATAGCGGGCGGTCTTCGTACGCTGAGACTGTCTCTAAAATCTTCAAAAAGGACCGAGGGAAGACCCTTTGTAAAGATGTCTGCAATCTGATATCTGGAAGGGACATGACAAACACGTACTTTTCCTTTAGCTACCTTCTCTCGAACCATGTGAATATCCATCTCTATGTGTTTAGTACGCTGGTGCTGAACTGGATTACCAAAAAGGTAGATGACACTTATATTATCACAATATACCAAGGTAACCTTCTCAATAGGACAATGCAGCTCTGAAAGTAGATTTCGTAATCAACATGACTCAGAAACCACATTGGCTACCCCTCGATACTCGGCCTCTGCACTTGAACATGAAAGCGTGTATTGACGCTTGGCAGACCATAAGACCAAGTTATTACCTAAAAACATGTAATAGCCAAACGTAGACCGTCTGGTGTCAGGACAACCACCCAATCATCATCTGTATAGGAGACAAGTATAGACGTCGACGAAGGATACAAATTCAAACCATACTCAAGTGTTCCCTGAATGTACCTAAGGATGCGTTTGAGCTCATTCATATGTTAAACTCTGGGATCATGCATAAACAAACTCACCACATGTATGACATATGTAATATCAGGTCGCATGAACGTAAGATACTGTAGGGGGCCTGCAAGACTATGATAGCGGATCGGATCCTCATAGGAAGAGCCAACTGCAACACCCAACTTGGGTTTAGTATCAACCGGAGTAGAAGTGGACTTAAATGATGACATCCCAGCCCTTTCAATGATCTCTGTTGCATACTTCCTCTGTGATAAGAATAATCCACCTGCATGACAAGTTCTGATAATCCCCAAAAGTAACTCATGGGCTGATAATGACAAACTCGGGCGAGCATTGTCATAATGGACTTTCGCAAAACATCAGAAGAGGCAATCAAGATAATATCATCAACATACAATAGAATATAAGCCATCGAAGAACCGTGACGATATATGAATAATGAATTATCAGACGAGAAAAACCCATACTCGAAACATAATCAGCAAACCTCTTATACTAAGCTCGTGGAGACTGTTTAAGCTCATACAAGGACTTTTTCAACAAACAAACATGATTAGGATATCTAGTATCTCTAAACCCCAAGGGCTGATACATATACACTGTTTCCTTGAGATCACCATGTAGGAAAACATTCTTCACATCTAGCTGATGAATGTACCATGATTTCGAAAGAGTCAAGCTGAGCATAGTGCGAATGGTAGCCGGCTTGAACACTGGACTAAATGTTTCACCACAATCCACACCAACCTGCTGAGTCTTACCATCACCTATAAGACGAGCCTTATGCCTCACAAATGAACCATCAGAATTTTCCTTGTGAGCAAAAATCTACATAGACTGAATAATATTAACACTAGATGGACGGCGTACCAACTCCCACGTCTTATATCAATAAGAGCATTATATTCATCGGTCATGACAATTTTTCAATTAGGTTTAAGGCAGACACAAGATTACGGGGTAAGAGTGATTTAAAAACATTAAAATTAAAATTAAAATATTTTTTTGATTTAAAAATACCCCGTTGACTGCGAGTGATTGGACCATGACTCTGAGCTGGATTGGGTGAATTTTGGAGATTTTGAGAAGTGTCGGAAATTTCTGTCGAAGGGGCTGCAACGCTGACGACGGGACGGAATTGCATTGTTCACTGGAAGGCAAGCGTCGCGGTGCCTTCCTAAGGGTCGGGCGCTGACGACGTATTTTATGAAAAATGGCGGAGAACATATAATTTGTGAGAGGGAAAGGAAAAATCGAGAAGTTGGTCTAGGGTTCTGGAAGAATCGAGAAGGTGGGTGGGGGATTACACGGTATTTGAGAGAAAAGAGAGGAGCGGAAGCAAGGTAAAAATAACCTAGACGCTCTGATACCATGAAAGAATTAGTTCCTTGATTATTCTTATTGATGAAATACATATATATACAAGTTACAATATGATAATCATATTCTTACTTTACATCTAAATCCTTATTCTATAAGGAGACTAAATCTACACTTATGGTAATATTACAATACTAATTTAGGTACAAGACTAAGTCTATAATATACCAAATATACAATAGGGAAAATATTAACAAATCTGGAACGTGATGGGCTGGACGTCGAGGCCCATTCTGTAACACCTTTCAAGTTAGCATTGTGCATTACTAGTGATCATTAGCCAAGCTGGTAGTATCTTATCATTACTAGTGATATAATCAATTTGGCAGCAGGTGCATCCCAAATTTAATCATGCCTCATGAATTCATGTAACAACATCACCTATATAGTTTTTCCTCACAGCGGCAGCAAAAGATAAAAGTCAGTTTGACATATTCGACTCAATTTTGTGCGATTTTCAAACTCAAATAATCTCGTCACCTTAAGCTTAGGGGCAATATCAAGTACAGAAGTCGAGTGTAGAGTTATGACCGTTGGTAAAATTCGAGCTTATATATTTGAAACAATTACCTGAGAGTTAAAAGTTCGAAAGGTAGAATAAATGATACATATTTCTGACAATCAAGTTATGGTACATATTGTGTTTAGTCCAGTATCACATGAGAGGACTCAACAAATTGAGATTTGATTGTCATTTTATCGGGCAGAAAGTACAATTTAGACTTTTCTACTAGTTTTGTTTGGCCAATATATTCACAAAAGCACTCTAAAGACAATTAGAGGATCTAACGCTCTAACGCTCAACGTTACAATATGAGTCGATCTATTGCAAAATTATAGGAGAATAAACTATTTCAAAACTCCATAGGTTATTGACAAATATTTTTATTTACTCGTAAGACAATTACTTACGTTGTTAAGCATAAAGAACAACTATATAACTAATTTCGACATTGTTTGCACCTTAGTCTCCTCATTTGTGCATAGTGTCTCATAAAACGTTCTCTCTTTTTCCTTCTTGTTTCACATCTCCACTTTTGCCAAATTGATCCATCTGTGAACCCAAACTAAATAACCCGAAAGAAGAAATGCCTGCCTTCCATTTTTGGGCAAGCGTCTTTAAAAGTCTATTCTTCCCGGAGGCCCTACTGTTTTAGCTTCATTAAGTATGGTCAAACATCTTCCTATATTTTTCACACCGGAATTATCCTCATAATTGACTACAAAATTCTGATTTGTTCAGTTCCATCTTACCTTTCTGCCTTGAATGAAAGAAAAATCTGAATCATGTACTTTCGATGCAGAATATAAATTTACCTATTAAAGTTCACTAAAATTGCAAAAATAAGTAGCTCTGGACCCATAATTTTAAAATTTTAGTAAGTCCAAAGTTAGGAACCTTAAAGATTGAACCTACAAAATTCAAATCCTGGAGCCTCCATGTGGATTTCAAATCTGTATAGCAATTGGGCTTATTCTTTTTAAGTTTCAAAACCTGTTCCACCGCGGATTCATTGGGCCACCCGCTTCAGTGCCTGAATAGCTTCAATACTGAGATTCCTTCCCTTCTGCAAGGCTTTTCGATTTTTGCTCATGTCTCTCATGCTAATTCTCATATTTCCACCACATTTAGACTCGGTCCTAGACACTATTGAATTGAATAGGGTATCCGATAGAAATCACCGGCCGTGAATCTGAGGCCAACCTCGGTCATTGATCCCAACTATTCATAATGTTCTCTGGTCGTGGCTTAAATGCTATGTTTGAAATAGTAGGTGTTATATATGGACGACGCCCCGGGCGCACTAACCAAATGGCCGGCAAGTTCAAGCAAGAAATCTGTTATGAACAACTTTACTATATTAAGGTGTATAAGGTAAAAATCAACCCTAAGAGCTAGATGAGTTAATGGCTAGTCCGAGGTGACTCAACCATGATGATACCAGATGCAAATTTATAGTCAGAAGACAATATACAATTATGTGATCATAATATCGGATATAAACTTGTGGCCGGACATGAATCTACTCAAGAATATGATCGTTATCCCCGAAATTACTCCAGTATTTATTACCTTTTATTGCAGCATTAATATTGATAATTAAGAGGGCATGATTTGTGGATCATGCACCCCATAACCCTAGTATAAGTAGATGTTCTCATCCTATTGTAAGACGGAAATAGCAAGACAACATACTTACTTTGTTCTTTATATTCTTTTGCTCCGGATTCGAAGTGTTTTCAAAGGCTGAGTGGTCAATATGAGTCATCCTCGTTACGAGATTCCTCTGAATTCACATGTATCAGCCTTAATTTATCATATCATTGTGTTCTTTATTAATTGATTTCATTATTTATCTCTCGTTATTTATATTATCTAAAGCAAATCAATCCATGTATCCTTTAAATCACATAAAAAAAATCAACTGTACCTTTTTGGATAGACAATTTAGCACCCACCGTAGGAATAAGGATAATAATGGTGATTTGTTCAAACTCAAACTTCACTTATTTCTTTTGAGGTTTGTGAAAATAGGTCAATACCAAACGCTTGAAAGATAGCTAGTGAAATTCAAGTTGTGGTTAGAAATCATGAAGATGTTAAGCGTATTTTGTATACGCTTTTTGAGTCATTTTTAGTTAGTATTTTACTCGTTTTTATTGTGTTTAGTATAGTATTAGGTTTATTTTTCTTTCTTTCTTTTGAGACAGCGGTTCAAAACGGTAAAATGGCGAAAAGGAACGAAAAATGGGCATAAAAGGAGGAATCTGAGGCCGAAAAGGACAGAAATTGAAGACCCGGACGAAAGCCAGGCAGCGCCGGTCAGCAGGGCCGCGGCGCCGGAACATCAGAGAAGCCACAGAACTTTGGGCGCCGCGGCGCCAGTCTGCAGGGCCACAGCGCCGGTATAGAAATCGAGAATCCGAAGTTAATTTGGCCAGGAGCAGAAGGGTCCATAGGGCACGAAAATTGCAACATACTAAAAGCCATAGGGATTATTCTATGAGAATGAGAGTCATTCTAACACAAAACACATCACAGGGCAAGGATTTGAAGCTACAATTGGAGACTTTAGTTCACAATACTTTTTTTTCTTTCTTTTTAATTCAGTTTATGTTTGGAATTGTATTAGTTCTTAGCGTGACTATGGCTAGGAGCTAAACACTTTATTAGGGATTTCCGTTTGAATCACTTGAAACTCTATTTCATGACTTAATGCATTAGTTGATTTCTTCTTCACTTGATTAAGATTTATTCAATAATTGGTATGAATGTTTGATAGTTAATTGATCACTAATTATCATAATCTATATGATTTCGAATCAAGAACCGAGAGGAGAGATTTGGATATGTTGTAATTGAATAGACATAGGTTAAAATCGCGGACGAAAGTACCCCGATACTTGTGTAGCATTATAGGTTACTGTTCTTAATCCTCCTATGTGGTAAATCCTATCATAGAAATATAGAATGGTTCTGCACTGGGGTTGAGTGATTATATATTCTAACCGGAATATAAGACAGTTTAGTTAACCGCTATCTTAACGTAGAAGAAGAAGTCATTCTAGTTGCATTAAGGATTGAATAAAGTGGATAGTCGAGGATTTTGGAAGCCCTAATTCCTTCATAACTGATTACAACTTCAATAGTTTAGTAATTCTTGCAATTATTCTAGTATTTAAACAAAAAACCAACTCTATTATCGATTGCTAAATAGGTAACATAAAATAGATGAATGGTAATTAGAAACCAGTCTTTGAGGACGGTATTCGGTCTTATTAGACTATACTACTTGTGAACGATACGTACACTTGCGTGAGCACGTGGAAATCGCCCAACAAGTTTTTGGCGCCATTGTCGGGGACTGACGTACTTCTAATATCGAACCATTTTATTCTTAATTTCTAATTTGGTCGCTCCCAGAACAAGTTCTGAGAGCATCTTTTTATCATTTTTTGTAATTTTGCAGGTAAAGTCAAGTATAGGTACATAGACTATCACTATCAGGGGCTGCAGGACTATGAGCTTAGTCCACCGCAGCAATTTAGACCACAGGCGCCGCAAGAGGAGCGAAAATGAGCTGCAGAAAACCTTATTCAGGCTCACCGAGTGCCAGAATCCTCAAGGCCTAATTTATTCACCACAGAATCAGGCTCCATCAGGAAAGATAGATAACATGGGAGCAGTTCTTTGGGCACTCTCAAACGCCCAAAATCAGTTCATGGTGGAAACAAGATCATCCATCAGGAATCTAGAGATGCAGTTGGGGCAGCTAGCTAGCAAGTTGAGAAACGGTATACAAGGGAACCGCCCTAGCAATACTGGTGCAGACCCACAAGAATAGTGCCAAGCAATTGATTTGAGAAGTGGCAAACAAATGGAGACAGGTTCATCCCCAAAATGTCCAGAAAAAAAGGGTGAACCTAGTGAGGTGAAAGAGTCAGATGATGCAGTAATCATAGAAGATATTCATGCGGACCAAAGATCACCACCAGCAGTCGTTGACACACCGCAGGTGAAGATACCATATCCTCAGAGACTTAGAAAAAATTCTCTTGACAAACAGTTTTCTAAGTTTCTGGAGGTCTTTAAAAAACTGCACATCAACATTCCATTTGCTGAAGCCTTAGAACAAATGCCAAGTTATGTGAAGTTCATCAAGGATATCCTCTGTAAAAAGAGGAGGTTGGAGGAGTATGAAACAGTGACATTGACTGAGGAATGCAGTGCCATCCTACAGAAAAAGTTACCTCAGAAGTTGAAAGATCCGGGAAGCTTCACCATCCCTTGCACTATAGCGAAATTCGAATGTCAGCAGGCTCTCTGTGATTTGGGGGCAAGTATAAATTTGATGCTGCCCTATTCCGTGTTTTGCAAACTTGGAGTGGGGGAAGCAAGACCCACAATCATCACCTTACAGCTAGTCGATCGCTCTATCGTCCACCCTAGAGGAATCATCGAGGATGTGTTGGTTAAGGTGGACAAGTTTATCTTCCCCGCTAATTTCATCATCCTAGACATGAAAGAAGATGAAGAGATGTCCATCATCCTTGGCAAGCCATTCTTAGCCACAGGACGGGCACTCATTGATGTTTAGAAAGGTGAGCTGAGACTTCGTGTTCAGGGAGAAGAAGTGATTTTCAGTGTATTCAGGGCAGCAACCTACCCAAGGGCAAATGATAACTGCTATGCTATTGATGTGGTCGATAAAACCATTTCTGAAAACGGGTTTAGGAGTGCTAATGCTCTTGAAGTGGTGATGACACAATGAGATGAGGGTAGTGGTAATAAAACAGAATTGATGGAGTATGCGAATTCGTTGGATTCCCATGAGCCCTGCTATAAAAGAAAATATGAAGAGCTAGGAACCATGCCAGAGAGACCAGTGCCATCCACAGAACAAGCTCCAGAACTAGAGTTGAAGACTCTGCCAGATCATTTGAACTATCAATATCTAGGTGAGAACCACTCCTTACCAGAGATCGTATCATGTCATCTATCCAAGTGGAAATTTGAAAAGCTGAGAGTATTGAGGGCTCACAAGCTCGCGATTGGGTGGACACTGGCAGACATTAGAGGGATAAGTCATTCTACAGTAATGCACAAAATTCGTCTAGAAGATGAGAGCAGACCCTTCATTGAGGCACAGAAGAGACTAAATCCAGCCATGAAAGAGGTGGTGAGAAAAGATATCCTGAAATGGCTCGATACTGGGGTGATTTATCCTATCTCTGACAGTGCATGGGTAAGCCCTATGCAAATGGTACCCAAGAAAGGTGGAATGACTGTGGTGACTAACGAAAAGAATGAGCTTATTCCATCCAGAACAACTACAGGGTGGAGAATGTGTATTGACTACTGCAAGTCGAACAAAACAACCAGGAAGAATCATTTTCCTTTGCCTTTTCTTGACCAAATGTTTGACAGGCTTGCAGGACACAACTACTATTACTTCCTGGATGGTTATTCAGGATATCATCAAATTTTCATCTCTCCAGAAGATCAGGAGAAGACAACCTTCACATGTCTTTTTGGTACGTTTACTTTCAGGAGAATGCCATTTGGGCTTTGCAATGCACCCGCCACTTTTCAGCGTTGTATGATGGCTATATTTTCTGATATGGTGGAGAGGACCATAGAAATCTTCATGGATGATTTTTCTGTTTTTGGGTTCTCCTTTGATGAATGCTTAAAGCATTTAGAGGCAGTGTTGCATCGGTGCAAAGACTCGAATCTGGTGCTGAACTGGAAGAAGTGTCACTTTATGATGCATGAAGGTATAGTTCTTGGCTACAAGAATTCCAGCAAAGGCATTGAGGTAGACAAGGCTAAGGTTTCAGTGATCGAAAATCTGCCACCTCCAATATCGGTAAAAGGGATCAGAAGTTTCCTTGAGCATGCTGGTTTCTACAGAAGATTCATCAAAGACTTCTCAAAGATCTCTAAACCTCTGTCCACCTTGTTGATGAATGGGGTTGATTTTGAATTCAATGAAGAATGTCTGACTGCCCTTCAGACACTTAAAGAGAGGCTAACCTCAGCCCCTATAGTCACTACACCTGACTGGACACTCCCATTTGAATTGATGTGCGATGCAAGTGACTATGCAGATGGAGCAGTTCTTGGACAGAGAATTGACAAGGTATTCAGGTCAATTTACTATGCTAGCAAAACCCTCAATGATGCTCAGCTGAATTATGCGACGACAGAGAAAGTGCTGCTAGCCATAATTTACGTATTTTAAAAATTCAGGCCATACCTCATTGGGAATAAGGTGATAGTGTACACTGACCACTCAGCCATTAAGTATTTAATAACTAAGAAGGATGCAAAACCTCGGCTTATACGATGAGTGCTGCTACTACAAGAATTTGACATGGAGATCCGCGATAAAAAAGGGACTGAGAACGTGATTGCAGACCATCTGTCAAGGATTGAAGTGGAAAAGAGCCAGAACACTAAGGATGTGCAAATAAATGACTACTTCCAAGACGAGCAACTGTTTCAGGTAAGTACCAGTGTAAATTTACCTTGGTTCACTGACTTTGTTGATTTTCTTGCAGCAAAAGTATTGCCTTCAGGAATGACAAGGCAGCAGGTGAAAAAGTTCTATTCAGAGGTAAAACATTACTACTGGGAGGAGGCAATTCTCTACAAGCACTGTGCTGATCAAGTCATAAGGCGGTACGTACCCGAGGATGAAATGCACCAAATTCTCACTCATTGTCACACCTTGCAATGTGGTGGGCATCTTGGAGCATCACGGACAACAACCAAGGTATTGTAGAGTGGATTCTATTGGTCAACCTTATTCAAGGATGCCAACACTTTCGTGAGGGGCTGTGATCGTTGCCAAAGAACTGGGAACATGTCAAGGCAAAATGAAATACCCCTAACTGGGATCTTAGAAGTGGAGTTGTTTAACATGTGGGGGATTGATTTCATGGGCCCGTTCCCAACATCCCTTGGGAACCAATACATTTTTCTCGCAGTGAATTATGTGTCCAAATGGGTCGAGGCAATGTCTATGAAAGAGAATGATAGTAAAACTATCTTGAAATTCCTCCAGAAAAACATATTCACAAGGTTTGACACTCTAAGAGCCCTCATCAGCGATGAAGGGAGTCATTTTTGCAACAAGTATCTTGACACCTTGCTGGCGCATTACGGAGTCTACCACCGTACTGCTTTGCCATATCACCCTCAAGCAAATAGACAGGCTAAAATTTTGAATAGAGCAGTGAAAAGCATACTGGAAAAGACAATGGATGGCTCAAGGAAGAATTGGTCTACAAAGTTGGATGATGCACTCTGGGCCTATAGGACAACTTTCAAAACTCTTATTGGGATGTCACCATACAGGATGGTCTTTGGGAAGACATGTCATCTACCGGTGGAGTTGGAACACAAGGCATACTGGGCAATGAGGAAACTGAACATGGATGCCCAAGCAGCATGGCAGAAGAGGCTGCTGCAACTGAATGAGCTAGATTAATTTCGGAACAACGCCTATGAAAATGGAAAAATCTACAAGGAAAGGACCAATGAATGGCATGACAAGAACTTGACCCTAAAAGAGCTACAGCCTGGGCAACAAATACTCCTATTCAACTCGAGGCTGATGTTGTTGTCAGGCAAGTTAAAGTCCAGGTGGTCAAGGCCATTCGTTGTGGAAAAAGTTTCCCTCTATGGTGCAATCGAACTGAGAGGGAAAGAATGTGCTCCATTCAAAGTGACCGGACAAAGAGTGAAACCATACTTATTGAATAACATGGAACAAAGCAACTCTGCTAACCGTGTTAGGCGATAGCCACGTGCTCAACGTAAGTGTACGTATCGTTACAAGTAATATAGTCTGTAAGACCGAATATCGTCCACACAGACTGGTTATCAAGTACCGAACTTCTAAACTTTGGTTTCTATTTGGCAATCGATAAATTGTTTGGTTTTATAACTAAGAAGTATAATTAAAGTAAAGTGCAGGAATTTAAACTAAGGTTGATAATACTTTGGGTTTATAATAGTTATGAAGGGAATAGGGCTTCCAATCTCCTCAACTATCCGATCTTTCACTTGTTAATGCAATGCTAATGGGTCTTTTTCTTATTAAGATAGCAGGTTAACTAGTCTGTCATCATATTCTGACTAGGATATACGAGAGCTCAATCTTGTGCAGAAACCTTTTATATTTCTATGATAGATTTTACCACACGAGAGGATTAAGAACAGTAACCTTAAACACTACACAAGTATCAGAGTACTTTCGTCCACGATTTTAACCTATGTCTAAACAACTACGGCATATTCAAATCTCTCCTCTCGGTTCTCGATTCGAAATCATATAAGTTATGACAATTAATGGTCAGTTAATTATCAAGCAATCAAAGCAATATTGAGTAGATCTTAATAAAGTTGAATAAGAAATCAATTAACTAATGGATTAACTATATGAAAGAGTTTCAAGAAGATTCGATGGAAAACCCTACTAAAATAATTAGCTCCTAAACATTGTCATGTCAAGAACTAAATTACAATTCAACATAACTGAAATAAATTAAGGGAAAAGAAAAGAAACACTTAGAACTAGGTCTCCAATCGTAGCCCCCAAGCCTTGCCTTGTGATGTGTGTTATGATGGATGATCGAATCATCCCTAAAATCTGTCCCAAGGGCTTAAATATGCTGCAAAAATCGTGTGCCCTGGACCCTTCTTCCCCTGGCCAATTCCGCCTCGGATATGGAAAAATGCGCCTCGGCACCGCGGTCTTGCAGGCTGGCACCGCGGTGCCAGAAGTCCTGTAGCCAACTTGAACTCGCAGATCTTTTGGCACCACTGTCCTACTGGTTGGCACCGCGGTGCCGTAAGTCCTGTAGCCAGATTTTTTTGATTTTTGTCATTTTCTCGTCCAGACTTCGTCTGATTTCTCCTATACTTCCCGGAACTTCTTAGGCTTCATTTCTTGGCCCTTTAAGTGTGCAATTCCATCTCAAATAAGCTCATTTCATCTTCTTTTTGACATTTCTCTATTTATACCGATGTGACTCAAAAGAAATAAAAACGACCACAATAATATACCAAACACAAACGAAATGAGTAAAATACTAACTAACAATGACTCAAAACGTATATACAAAATACACCTAACAATCCGTCTCAAACCACAGTGAAGAGGAACCTACGTCCGGCTACAAGTCGTTAAAGACAGCGCTACTTGGGAGACAACCTAATGCTTAAATTATGCAATTTAGTTTAAATAGAACAGTCTCACTTTCGATATTTTTGTTGCGTTGTGATGACATGTGAAAGAATTGGACCTGAAGCACAGAAAAACGTGAAAGACAGGAAATAGATGCAGAGCCGCGGCGCCGAGAAGCAGGGCCGCGGCACCGAAAGTTCTGGGAGACTGCAGAAGTTATAGTGCCGCGGCTCCAAAATGCAGTACCGCGGCTTCAAAATGCAGAAATTTCTCCGAAATGCAATATCCGCCGCGACCACCACCATTTTGAATCGATATTGTCTGTAAGTTGTCCCTTTTATTTTTTAGTCTTACACATTTGGGACAATGTGTCGTTTAAGTTGGGGGGAGTTCTTATTTTATTTTATTTTTGTTTGTCTATTTTTGAGTTTTTTTTGTGTGTGTTTTATATGAGTTAATTTTTTTTTATGATAATGCATACCGTGTTTACTTGGAACGCCTGATGCGCGAAAAGATGCACACACTTAAACGCAAGTGCACGTTATCGTGACAAGTAATATAGTCTTAGCAAGACTGAATATCGTCCACAAGGATTAGGGTTCAAGTACCAAATATCTATATTTTGGTATCTATTTGGTAAATTGATATTTGATTTTGTGGTTTATAACTACGAATTATAAAGACTAATTTAACTAATGAGTTTACTTCAGTTGTGATGAGAATAGGGTTTCCACGTCTCCTCACTATCCGCTTATGTCACTTATTAATGCAATAACTTATGGTCTTCTTCTTTTGGAGAAAGCAGGTTCACTAAATCGTTTTATACTCCCGTTAGGGTTATATAAACACTCAACCCCAGTATTGCTCCTTTCTACCTTTCGGTGATAAGGATGACTCTATAGGAGGATTAAGACTAAGAGCCTAGTTAACCGTCACGCACAATGCGTAAAATTAGGGTTGTTAAGCCTCTCGTTAACGCTACATAAATAATTGAGGTATTTTCATCCCCAATCCAAGAATGTCTACCCAACTTACAACATATTCACAATCCCCTCCTTTCGGAGTCTGATTAGAAATCATATAGTGATAATTAATTGTCAATTAACTACCAAGCATTCAATTTAATTATTGGATAGATCTCAACAAGAAGAAGAATAACCATAAGCATGCATTAAATCATAACATAAGTTTCTAGAGATTCAACATGGAAAGCCCTATAGAGAAATTAGTTCCTAGTCATTGACATGACAAGAACTAATTACATGTTCTTCATAAAACTGAAATAAAAACAAGAAAAGGAAAGGGAATTTACTAAACTATGGTCTCCAATCTCCAAGCAAGAAAGCCTTGTGTTGTGCAAGAAGGGGAACCCTTAAAATCTGCCTAGGGTTCTCCTTTTATAGGCTGAAAACCGCCTCTCTCTTTTCCTTCAGGCCGCCCAATTTCGTCCAAAACCTGATTTTTCAGCGTCGGCGCGCGACCACGATTCTCTGCATGCGTGGCGCCGCGGCGCTAGCCTCTCTGCTGATTAGGCGTCGCGGCCTGCTCGTTGGCGTGGCGCGCGCGCTGGGTCTTCTGCAGCCTCTCGATGTTGGCGCCGCGACCGCTTCGATGCGGGGAGGCCGCAGTCAGTCTGGGTTTCAGCCTCGTTCGCCACTTTCTCTGTTTTTAGCTCTGGAACCTCCTCTTTTGCCCTCTTTTAGCTCCTATTCCGCCATTTGGCCATTTTAACCACTTTGACTCAAAAGAAAGGAAAATTATCCTAATACGACACTTATTTGTACAAAAAGGGACAAAAAACTAACTAAAACTGACTCAAAAAGGTGTATATAAAATACACCGATCAAATACCCCCAAACTTAACCTTTGCTCGCCCTCGAGCAAAGATAGAAAGAAAGAAATAAAAGACTCAAAGAAACGAAAAATAAAAGACTCACTGACATTGATCACTTTTGATGCATTAGTGTTAACTAGAAAAACATGAAGGTTAGCAAAATAATATGCAGGAACATATAACATGAAATTTCAGCACACTAAACACATGAAGCTAGATATTTCGCAAACTCATATTTATCATGCTTAATGGAAGTCAATATACTAAATCATGCATATAAATTCACAAATCCTATGTCATGCTTACTTGCTATTCTCCACTAATCCTGGTTATGCATAAAAGAGATCTTCAGGACTTTAAGGGTTGTAATGTAGGCTTAGGTATAGGTAGGTAAAAATAGGCATTTAGGCTCATTTCGTGTACCATAAACTCTTTAGCTTTTCTGTATTTCCCTTTTTCTTTTTGTTCTTTTCTTCATTTCAATTCTATCTTTCCCCTCTTTTGTTTTGGGAAAGTGAAGTATATACTAATGACAAGCACCCCCAAACTTAGGCTTTTGCCTATTTCTTATTACTTTTTTATTGGGGTGCAACAAGCTCATTCACTCTTTTTGTCTCTTTTTTTAACACAATTTTATTCCACAACTTCACATTTTTACTTATGACACAATTTGTGGGAATATAGGGTTGTAAAGAAAGAGTTTCAATTTTTAGGCTCAATGGGGCTGACTGGGGATACTTTTTAAAGTCCGGAATAGAAAAGAATGGTAAGAATTGGCTATCAAAGAAATGCCTGAGTCATCTCCCTAACATGCACATCCTAACTATTTCGCCTCAAATAGCAAGCAATCATAACACATAAGTATTTATCATTTAGCATGCATAATTTAAGCAAGAAACTCCAAATAGACAGATTCTGTGAGTTTTTGGCATATCTAACCTAAGTGTTTAGATAGTTGCTTGTATTCCATTACATTATTCCACCTTACTTCACTAGGTGTTTCTAGTAACTACAACATACATGATCTTTTGACAGACAATTATGATTTAAAAAAAAAAAAATTGTGACTCAAAAATACATAAAACAATAAAAAGATTTAAATAAAACATAACAAGACACAAATAAAACACCCCCAAACTTAAATCACACATTGTCCCCAATGTGTGTAGACTCAAAGACAGTAAAAGAAATAAGACACTTACAAACTTCGGCTAAAATGGTGGTGGTGGCGGTGGATAATGCATCGACCATTGGTTGAACATGGAACTCATCTCGTCATACTGCTGGTGCAACTGTTGTTGCTCCTGCCTCAATTCTTGTTGCCCTTGTCGCAACTCATGTTGTCCCTGTCTCAACTCATTTTGTCCTTGTATCATTGTGTCGAAATGTTGCATCATCATTCTTCAGTTGGAGCACTTGCTCCATCATAGGCACTGGAGGTTCTGCTTCTGTGGTTGGCTGGTGGCTAGGTCCTGCCTCATATTGAACCCATATTTCAGGCTCATCTTCGTTCATTGCGGCCTCTGCTGCCGCTGCTGCTGCTGGTTGTACTCTTCGTCAGTCTTTGGGGCTTGGAGTGCAGGAAAGAGTGCACTATCCCATAGGACACAGGCAGTTGGTTTCTCTCATGAGTATCAGTGGGTAGGGTTGGGACCGCATTCATATTGCATAAATTCGTGATAAGTGAGCCATGTCCCAATCCACCTGTTGTCACCAACCTGCTAATCTCTTCAATGCTCTGCACTATCTCTTTCCCTACATAAATCGTCAACCCCCTCATAATTCCATATATTAGCTTAATCCTATCTTCTGGCACTCTGGTGAAGTGCGTGGATGGAATCATGCGGGCACTGACGAAATATAGCCAACCCTTGGCTGCTTTGTTGAATTGGCACCTGCTCAGTGCTCTTGACCCATTTCTCGCAATATCAAAAGCAGCCCCAGGGTAGCTCACTGTGTCTGCGACGGCGTCCCAGTTGATGATGTCGGTGCTCCTAGACCATGTTCTGAGATGGCTCCGATCACCAATTCCTCCTTCAACATCAACTGTTTTTATAGTCATATTTATTGCTTCTGCCGTCACAGGCATGTATCTTCCCCTTACAAAGCATCCCCTTTTCACCCTCTCCGGAAAGTTAGCATAGAACTCACGCACCATTGTTGTGTTCATTGGTGCTATTTTCTCCGGATTGACAAATCTCCTCCACCCCCTTAACTCAACCATTGCCCGAATGGGCTCATAAACATATTCCTCCCCAAATGACTCCCTCTGATAGTCCATTCCCCTTTCAGGGATTAAGGGTCTGGTATCAAGCTTTTTGTATCTCTGGAAGGCTTGGTAGCTCACAAACCTAGTATTATCGTATTGTGGGGTTGGGGTGGATGTGGAGGCTCTTCTTTTTCTGGTGGACATTTTTTAAAACAGTTTCTGCAGCTTACAATTTAGTGGCACAAATGTTTTCTACACAATCAACAACTAGCAGCGAACACAACACCCCCAAACTTCAACTCTTCTACCCAATACCCAACCTCCTTTTCTACTCTTTCTCCAAACTTCACAATCAACTTTTTAGCACCCAAACTACTTCACAACTACAATACTCCTTCAAACTACTACCTCCTGTGACTTCAGTAAAGAACTCAAGAACAAAAAAAGATTACCTTTTTATGAGAGGATTCAAGCTGTTCTTGTTTGAAATGGTGGTTTGAGGCTATGGAATGGAGCTTTGTTGTTTGAGATAACTAAGGGTTTTTAGGAATTTAAGAGTTTTGGTTGTGGTTGGGTTGGATTTGTGGGCAAATTTTTGGATTTTCGTGTGTTTTTGGAGAAGAAGGGTTAGGTTTTTGAAATTAGGATTGGGGAAAATCTGATTTCTGGGCATTTTAAGTTTCTGGATTTCCGCTTTGGCGCCGCGGCCCGATCTTACGCACTCGCCGGGACTTTCTGCGCGCGGCCACATTCTGGCGCGCGACGCTAAACTTCAAAGACTTCTGATTCTTTTGGCGCGCGCCTGCTCTGGCGCGCTGGCGTACACTACGCTTTTCGAAATCCTGGCGTTTCTTCAGTTTTTTGCCCTTCAGTTTATTTGCCTATCCCTGTCAATCACAACACAAACGCTACAACCCAAGACCGTGAGACTGTTGTTAATAAAATAAAATAAACTAACGACAGAAATTAAAATAACATAATTGAAAACGTTGGGTTGCCTCCCACTTAGCGCTGTCTTTAACGTCTTTTAGCCGGACGCAAGTTCCTTAGTTTAATAAATGTGAGGTGTATTAACCCCACAACAAATCCATTTTTTCCACATTGTTCGTTTTCTTTTTCTTCTTCTTCTTCTCTTCTTAGCATTATCATCAAGCGAAGTTTCAGGAACACATACCTCCTTTAGTGGAATTTCGGCAAACCATGCCTGCTTTCTTGGGCTCATCTCCCTTTGGTTGACTTGTATTGGCTCGCAGGGGGGTTTGATGGTGCTGATTGCAAAGCACCCACTCATGGTTGGTGGCTCAATGACGTGTTTAAAAACTTTAAACACCATTTCTTCATTCTCCACCCTTAATGTTAACTCTCCTCTTTCAACATCAATCAAAGCTCTTCCCGTTGCTAGGAATGGTCTCCCCAATATGATAGGGATTTCCGCATCTTCTTCCATATCAAGAATGAGGAAGTCTGCAGGAAAGAAGAATTTTCCTACTTTCACAATCATGTCCTCAATCTTGCCTCTTGGATGAACCACTGTCCTGTCGGCCAGTTGCAGGCTTACTGTGGTTGGTTTGGCCTCACCCAACTCCAATCTTTTTGTTATACCCCATAGTTCTGACCCTACGTATGAGAGCGTACGAAAGCATGTAAGACTTAAAATTTTCAAAGGATAGGTTGACGGATTATTCCGGACGGGTTTTAGTCAACTTTGAGGCGGGTTATGACCCATTTCATTGAGAGTTCCTAAGTATTTCAAAGGCCTAGGGCGTAGTTCGTTGAGTCTATATTCCAACGCAACCAACCGTTCGTCGATAGGACGTCGGAGTAGAAAGTTATGAGAGTTACAAGTTCAGTGATCGGGCGTAAATGCGTTTGAGCAAAGCGCGGCGCGGCGCCGGATGCGAGACGCGGCGCCTAAAAATACGAGGGTCGCTGAAGTTGCAGCGCCGCGGCGCCAGAACAGCAGGGCCGCGGCGCCGAAAGTTCAGAGAGGCTGCGGAGGTTTCAGCGCCGAGGCGGGATTTTTGGGCGGAAAAACTTAGAAAAGTCAGATTTTTCTTTTAAAAGACCTTGGGAGGGTGACAAGTGTCCCCCCCATCTGATTTATTGCATGCAATATATTGACCAAGTCTTGAAGACTTGGTCATCTTCCAATTTCCCTCTCTCTAAAGCTTTAACTCGCCCTTCTCTCTAAGTTTCCAAGAGAAATTCTAAGCCTAAAGAAAATCTGAAAAGTGTGATAGGAAGGAAAGGTTATTACAAGCTTGTGAAGACTATTGTGGTGATATTCTTGGAGTAGAGGCTAGCAATTGTTGGAGTAAATTGGCTAAAAGCTCTAAGGTAACCATTCTTCTTTTATAGTTGGTATTTGGTATTGCATGTTGAGTAGGAAGAACTTTTAGTTGGAAATAAGGCCCTTAGATTGATTGCATGTGAGAAATGTGGTTGGGATATGAAAGGATTGGTTAAAAGAACAAATGAGCATGTTGTAGCCTAAGAACTACCTTAAACTTGTTAAAATGAATTATTGTACCTTGTGGGGCAGAATTAGTTTGGGTGTGTAATCCCCTTTTCATTGTTGGATTGTTGAGCCTTGAATGAGGCATTTGGATGATAAATTCGGCCTTGAGAAAGGTGGCAAAGTATGTAGAAACAAAGGAAATGCTGCCCAATTTTCCGTAGAATTTAGTGGCTTTGAGTTAGATTATTCTACATTGAAATTGGAGGTTAATGAACATATCATGGTTATTATAGGTTGAAATATTACTTGCGGTAGTTGAGCTTAGCAAGTGGATTGACCAAAGAGGTATGTGAAGTTTTCCTATCTCTTGAGCATGAATAGATGAAACTATGTAGTACGGTAGACGTACAAGATTTGGTATTCTTACTTGTTTGAGTATATAATGACTTGTTTCGTTTTAAGAACGTATAAATCTCTTGGTTAGGGAAAAAGTATGATTTTACTAAAGTATAGAGTTAATATAACAACTTTATCTAAAGTTGGTTTATTAGCTTCATAAAAGGTTAATGAGAAGAGATTTACTCTAAAAGTAAGATAAGTATATGAAGAGGCAAATTGGTTTAGGGCATCAATTGCCCAAGAGTTTTATGTATAAAGAGTCATTTTTAAAAGAGTTGAAGTATGTAGTACTTGGGTTAAATTCCCGGTTTTCTTTTATTAAAGATATGATTAAGTGTCTTAAGTAAACTAAAATGAGAGGGTATATGAACAAGACTTATAAGAAGTTATAAGTTTTCTTAACTTATTTATGATTATGATATGATGACAGTTTGAGTTAGGGTAAGAGTATATCTGAGGGGTAAGCCCCAAGATCGTTATACCACCTTCTCCAGGGTAAGAGTATGTGCGAGGTAAGCCCCAAGATCGTCATACCACCTTCTCGGTGTAGAGTATATCGAGGGCAGATCCAAGATCGTTATACCATCTGCACCAGTGTAAGAGTATATCTGAGGGGCAAGCCCCAAGATCGTTATACCATCTGCTCCAGTGTAAGAGTATATCTGAGGACTACAGCCCCAAGATCGTTATACCATCTGTTTCAGGGTAAGAGTATATCTGAGGGGAAAGTCCCCAAGATCGTTATACCACATTAGTGGATTTGCTACCCGTGATGCGAGGAATACCTCATGCGCGAGTCCTTATGGGCTTATGCGGGTGAAATAGTCCCATGCTGCGGATGCGGTCGATCACGAGGAGTACCTCATGCGGGTCCACAGGACCCATGCGGGTGAAATAGTCCCAGGAGTAGGATGGTTTTATTGATACTACGGGCGAGGTACCCCGTCTTGATCATGAGCCTCCTATTTTATGCAGTATCATATATATATATACTTGTCACTCTCATTGTTAGCAAGGCACAGTAAAAGGTATTTTATTGACTTCCATGACTCCAGCTTACTTTCAGACTTATGATATCATTATTACAGTATTTTTCCAGCTTTACATACTTGGTACATATTGTGTACTGACCCCCTTCCTCGGGGGCTGCGTTCATGCCGCAGGTAAGGGTAAGCAGATTGAGGATCCTCGTTCTTAGGATCACTCTTCCGGCGTCAGAAGCTCCACTCCTCCGGAAGCTTATTATTTTGGTACGGATATTCCCCGATGCTATAGGTATTTGTACATTCAGGGGTATGGCGGGGCCCTGTCATACGATTGTTATCTTTATAGGTCTGTGGTCACGTATGTGTTTTGGGCTACAAGAACCAGTTGTATTATAAATACTTTGTTTAAGTATGTTTATGGAAGGCAGCCTTATCGGCTGGCCAGTGATGTTTTACCCTTTTATAAAGTTATGTATGTTCATTGCTATTCTCGACATATACGGCGGTACCCAGTAGGGTACTAGTCGCGGCCCCGGGGTCGTGTCGTGACAAAAGTGGTACCAGAGCAGTTAGTCCTCAGAAAGTGTCCACAGACCGTGTCTGGTAGAGTCTTGATTATCGATGTGTCGTGCACCACATCTATAATCAGGAGGCTGCAGGATATTTAGGATTGGTTTCACGTCGTCGCGACCTCGTGATTTTGAGGAGCGGGCCGGACGCCATCGAGACCGCTGAACGAGCCTCGGTCTCGATCGAGTACGAGATTACGGGAGCATGATTCGCATCGGGCGATAGTGGCAGTGGAAGCGCGCGAAGCGAGCGGCCAACCCTGAGCCGATAGTTTATGGATTCGGATTTCTTGGTCAACCCACCCGAGTTCTATGGTTCGAGATTTGATGAGGATCCGAGGAGTTTGTCCGGCGATTCTGACGGACCATGCAAGTCCTTAGGGCATCGAGACGAGTGCATTATACTAGCCGTGCGGTTACGCGATATTGCGTTGAATCGGTTTGAGTCATGGGTATTGGCGAGGGTGAGGATGCTCTTCCGGTGATTGGGAGGAGTTCACGAGGCGTTCCTAGACCACTTCTTGCCTCCCGAGGCGAGAGCCAGCGTGAATAGGTTCTTGACCTTGAGGCGGGGCGGGAGGACTATCGGGAGTACTTGAGTTTGACTCCTTGGCGGATATGCACACACCATCGTAGCGCACATGGCGACGGGGTTCATAGATACGTGATGGGGCTGGCCGTCACGCATGATTCTTGCTTGCCAGGGTGGCTCTTCAGCCAGGTATGGATATTGCCAGGATGCAGGCATACGCACAGGGGATTGAGGACAGAGAGAGGCAGGATCAGTTAGATTTGGGCCAGCCCAAGAGGGCCAAGACATCAGGTTCTCAGGGCAGTTTTCGAGGCGGGCAGCCTCAGCAGCAGACTAGGTCCACCTCGGCCCGGCCAGAGTGCTTCTTCGATTTCCGGCGGAGGTCCGATCAGCGAGGTTATTCGGGAGCGGTCGGGGCTCGGGACTTGTGTTTCAAGGAGGCAGAGACCAGCACCAATCGAGACCACCTACCTCTCGGTGCGTTCGATGCGGTAGGTCTCATCCGGGCGAGTGCCGTATGGGTTCGAGATCATGTTACTCTTGTGGCCAGCAGGGCCATCTGAAGAAGGATTGTCCGTCCTTAGGCGGCGGGAGCATTACAGTTCAGCCGGCGGTGCATTCTTTGGATCTTCATCTTCGATGGTTAGACGCCGGAGGCGAGTACTTATGGGCAAAGAGCGCGGCGAGGTCGTGGTAGGGATTCGATTCTAGCGGTCCTCGAGCGCATATATGCTATGTCGATGAAGCGGGACGAAGGCGTCGCGGATGTCGTCACAGTACATTATTGGTTTCTTCTTTGTGATGTATATGCTTTGATAGATCCAGTTCTACCTTGTCCTACATATCTCCTCATATTGCGGTAGAATAGGGATAGAGCGAGTCCATAAGACCTTTTGAGGTGGCTACGCGATGGTGATTCGATGGTAGCCGGCGAGTGTATAAGGCTTGTCTGTGACTATAGATAGCCGTCGGACTCTGGCCGACTTGATAGAGTTGGATATGACGGACTTTGATGTGATTATGGGTATGGATTGGCTAGCATCTTGCTATGCCAACGTGGGTATGAGAGATTAGTTCGGTTCGGTTTCGTGGCCGATGCCGAGTGGAAGGGAATCTTGCATCGTAGAGGTAACTTTATTTCTTACCTCAAGGCTAGGAAGATGGTGCGGAAAGGGTACATCTATCATATGGTTGGGTATTCGACATCGAGGAAGTGCAGTACCTTGATCGATTCGGTCGTTAGAGAGTTTCCAGACGTATTCCCAGATGAGCTTCCGGGTATCCCTCCTGAAAGGGAGATTGAGTTTTGCATTGACTTGGCGCCAGAAACTCGACCGATATCTATTCCGCCATCCGGATGGCACTGCCCGAGTGAAGGAGTTGAAGGACCGGTGAAAGATTTCTTTGGAGAAAGGCTTTATTAGGCCAAGTGTTTCTCCTTGGGGAGCACCAGTGTTATTTGTAAAGAAGAAGGATGGGACGCTGCGTATATGTATTGATTACAGGCAGCTGAACAAGGTAACTATCAAGAACAGATATCCCCTCCCCAGGATTGACGATTTGTTTGACCAGTTGCAGGGTGCAAAGTGTTTTTCCAAGATAGACCTGCGATCTGGTTATCATCAGGTGCGAGTTAGAGAGATAGATATCCCAAAGACTGCATTCAGGACCCGGTATGGGCACTATGAGTTCAGGGTGATGTCTTTTGGGTTGACCAACGCCCCAACAGTATTCATGGATTTGATGAATAGGGTGTTCAGGCCATACTAGGATATGTTCGTTATAGTGTTTATCGATGATATCTTGGTATATTCGCGCACAGAGCAGGAGCATACAGATCATTTGAGAACGGTATTGGGAGTCCTCCGAGACCGGCAGTTGTATGCCAAGTTCTCGAAGTGCGAGTTAGTTGACGTCGATGGCTTTCTTAGGACATGTTATCGGGGCGGTATTGGGTTGATCTGACTAAGATTGAGGCGATCAGACTTGGCGGACCAGCTACAGACGGAGTGCGCAACTTTTGGGCCTTGCAGTTATTATCGAAGGTTTGTAGAAGTTTGCTTCTATTTGGCACCTTTGACTAAGTGACTCGAACGGCTATGTTAGGTGGGCGGATACTTGCGAGAAAGTTTCGATTGCTAAAGGAGAAGTTGACGATCGCCCGCTTCTTACTCTTCCGGAGGGCTTAGATGGATATGTGGTTTATTGTGACGCATCAGTGTCGGGCTTGGAGTGCGTCTTTGATGCGGGCAGCGAGTTATAGCTTATCTCGGCGGCAGGAAGCATGAGAAGAACTATCCCACGCATGACTTGGAGTTGGCAGCGGTGATTCATGCTTTAAAGATCTGGAGGCATTATTTATATGGAGTTCATGTGGACATTTACACAGACAACAAGAGTCTCCAGTACATCTTCAGCCAGAGGGAGCTGAACTTGCGTCAGAGACGGTGGTTGGAGCTATTTAAGGATTACGATGTTGATATTCTATACCACCCAGGGAAGGCCAATGTAGTTGCAGATGCCCTTAGTCGCAGATCGATGGGTAGTGCATGCGATGTTCAGCCAGAAAAGAGGGATATGGTCCGAGAGTTACATCAGCTAGCGAGCCTTGGGGTTCGTTTGGTTGATTCTGATAGTGATGGAGTTCGAATTCGAGAGGTTGCCGAGTCTTCTATCGTCGAGGAGGTAAAGAGGCGACAGTATGAGGATCCGATTTTGCACGATGCCGAGATGCGCTGCTCGAAGGAGAAGAGTCTGTTTGAGGTAGCACCTGATGGGGTGCTAAGATTTGAGGGCCGGTTGTGTGTTCCCGATGTGACAGGACTTCGTCAGCAGATTTTGGGGGAAGCACACAATGCTCGTTATTCTATTCATCCGGGGTCGACTAAGATGTACCATGACCTCAGATGCGTGTATTGGTGGGATGGCCTAAAGAGGGACGTTGCGGAGTTCGCGCACGATGCGAATTGTCGAGTTAAGATTGAGCACGAAGCGGTGGCTGTTGCAGGCCATTGATATTCCGACTTGGAAGTGGGAGGTGATAAATATGGATTTTATTACAGGGCTACCTACCACTCAGAGGAAGCATGATTCCATTTGGGTGATTGTCGACAGGCTGACGAAATCAGCCCATTTCCTTCCGAACGAGCAGCGTTTTGGTGGGGACTATGCGGATTATATATTAGAGAGATTGTGAGACGCACGAGTCCCGGTGTCGATTATATCGAGATAGAGGCGGTTCTCGGCTAATTTACGGAGGTCTTTTCGAAGGGATTAGGGACACGGTGAGTCTCGATGCGGCGTTTCATCCCCAATGCGGACGGTAGCCGAGCGCACTATCCAGTCACTTGAGGATATGTTGCGGGCTTGTGTTATTGAGTTCAAGGGTAGCTGGGAGGATCATTTACCTCTTGTGGAGTTTGCTTATAACAATATCTACCATTCCAGTATTCAGATGGCGCCTTATGAGGCCTTATACGGGAGGAAGTGCAGGTCACCGATAGGCTGGTTCGAGGTGGGAGAAGTTCAGTTAGTCGGGCCAGACTTAGTTCGTGACGATGGATAAGGTGAAGCTTATCCAGGAGCGATTGTTGGCAGCTCAGAGTCGGTAGAAGTCGTATGCAGATCATCGGCGTCGACACTTGGAATTCGAGATAGATGATTGGGTTTTCTAAAGTATCGCCCGTGAAGGCGTGATGAGATTTGGAAAGAAGGGAAGCTTAGCGAGTACATTGGGCGTATCAGTTGTCCGTAGGGTAGGCAAGGTTGCTATGAGTTAGATCTTCCGTCCGATTTGGGCGGTGCATCGATTTTTCATGTGTCTATGTTGCGGAAATGTATTGGAGATCCATCTAGAGTGCACGGTTCAGGATGTCCAAGTGACAGAGGAGTTATCGTATGAGAGAGTCCCATAGCGATACTCGATCGTCGAGTTAAGCGACTTGAACGAAAGATGTGGCTTAGTCAAAGTGCTATGGCGGAACGAAACAGGAGGAAATGACATGGGAAGCGAAGGGCGATATGATGAAGAAGTATCCTCACTTATTCCCTATACCTCCAGGTAACCTACTTTCCTGCTTGTTAGTTTTGATTTAGTAATTTCGCTTAAGTATGTTGTGGCTCGTGGAGCTTCTTAATTTTGCAAAAGAGTAGTTGAGAGGGTCTATGTCGATAATATGATTTGAGTAAGCCTAGAAGGAATATTCGGGACGAATGTATCTAAGGGGAGAATGTTATACCGTAGTTCGACCCTACGTATGAGCGCATTTAAAGCATGTAAGACTTAAAATTTTCAAAGGATAGGTTGACGGATTATTCCGGACGGGTTTTAGTCAACTTTGAGGCGGGTTATGACCCGATTCATTGAGAGTTCCTAAGTATTTCAAAGGCCTAGGGCGTAGTTCGTTGAGTCTAGATTCCAACGCAACCAACCGTTCGTCGATAGGACGTCGGAGTAGAAAGTTTTGAGAGTTACAAGTTCAGCGCGCAGTCGGGCAGAAATGCGTTTCAGGCAAAGGCGACAGGGTCACGGCGCCGGATGCAGGGCCGCGGCGCCTAAAGTACTGAGGGGTCGCTGAAGTTGCAGCGCCGCGGCGCCAGGACAGCAGAGCCGCGACGCCAAAAGTTCAGAGAGCCTGCGGAGGTTTCAGCGCCGCGGCGCCGAGGCGGGATTTTTGGGCGGAAAAACTTAGAAAAGTCAGATTTTTCTTTTAAAAGACCTTGGGAGGGTGACAAGTGTCCCCCCCCCCCCATCTGATTTCTTGCATGCAATATATTGACCAAGTCTTGAAGACTTGGTCATCTTCCAATTTCCCTCTCTCTCTAAAGCTTTAACTCTCCCTTCTCTCTAAGTTTCCAAGAGAAATTCTAAGCCTAAAGAAAATCTGAAAAGTGTGATAGGAAGGAAAGGTTATTACAAGCTTGTGAAGACTATTGTGGTGATATTCTTGGAGTAGAGGCTAGCAATTGTTGGAGTAAATTGGCTAAAAGCTCTAAGGTAACCATTCTTCTTTTATAGTTGGTATTTGGTATTGCATGTTGAGTAGGAAGAACTTTTAGTTGGAAATAAGGCCCTTAGATTGATTGCATGTGAGAAATGTGGTTGGGATATGAAAGGATTGGTTAAAAGAACAAATGAGCATGTTGTAGCCTAAGAAATACCTTAAACTTGTTAAAATGAATTATTGTACCTTGTGGGGCAGAATTAGTTTGGGTGTGTAATCCCCTTTGCATTGTTGGATTGTTGAGCCTTGAATGAGGCATTTGGATGATAAATTCGGCCTTGAGAAAGGTGGCAAAGTATGTAGAAACAAAGGAAATGCTGCCCAATTTTCCGTAGAATTTAGTGGCTTTGAGTTAGATTATTCTACATTGAAATTGGAGGTTAATGAACATATCATGGTTATTATAGGTTGAAATATTACTTGCGGTAGTTGAGCTTAGCAAGTGGATTGACCAAAGAGGTATGTGAAGTTTTCCTATCTCTTGAGCATGAATAGATGAAACTATGTAGTACGGTAGACGTCTGAGATTTGGTATTCTTACTTGTTTGAGTATATAATGACTTGTTTCGTTTTAAGAATTATAAATCTCTTGGTTAGGGAAAAAGTATGATTTTACTAAAGTATAGAGTTAATATAACAACTTTATCTAAAGTTGGTTTATTAGCTTCATAAAAGGTTAATGAGAAGAGATTTACTCTAAAAGTAAGATAAGTATATGAAGAGGCAAATTGGTTTAGGGCATCAATTGCCCAAGAGTTTTATGTATAAAGAGTCATTTTTAAAAGAGTTGAAGTATGTAGTACTTGGGTTAAATTCCCGGTTTTCTTTTATTAAAGATATGATTAAGTGTCTTAAGTAAACTAAAATGAGAGGGTATATGAACAAGACTTATAAGAAGTTATAAGTTTTCTTAACTTATTTATGATTATGATATGATGACAGTTTGAGTTAGGGTAAGAGTATATCTGAGGGGTAAGCCCCAAGATCGTTATACCACCTTCTCGGGGTAAGAGTATGTGCGAGGTAAGCCCAGATCGTCATACCACCTTCTCGGTGTAGAGTATATCGAGGCGAGATCCAAGATCGTTATACCATCCGCACGGTGTAGAGTATATCGAGGGCAAGCCCCAGATCGTTATACCATCCGCTCGGTGTAAGAGTATATCGAGGACTCTGACCCAAGATCGTTATACCATCTGTTTGAGGGTAGAGTATATCCGAGGAAAGTCCCCAGATCGTTATACCACCTGTTAGTGGATTTGCTACCCGTGACGCGAGGAATACCTCATGCGAGTCCTTATGGGCTTACGCGGGTGAAATAGTCCCGTACTGCGGAGTACGATCGATCACGAGTACCTCATGCGGGTCCACGGGACCCGTGCGGGTGAAATAGTCCCGAGTAGGATGGTTTTATTGATACTACTGGGCGAGGTACCGTCTTGATCATGAGCCTCTATTTTATGCGATGATCATATATATATACTTGTCACTCTCATTGTTAGCAAGGCACGATAAAAGGTATTTTATTGACTTCCATGACTCGGCTTACTTTCGGACTTATGATATCATTATTACGGTATTTTCGACTTTACATACTTGGTACATATTGTGTCGACCCTTCGGGGCTGCGTTAAATCTGCAGGTAGGCGTGATTGAGGATCCTCGTTCTTAGGATCACTCTTCCGTCGAAGCTCCACTCCTCCGGAAGCTTATTATTTTGGTACGGATATTCCCCGATGCTATAGGTATTTGTACATTCAGGGGTATGGCGGGGCCCTGTCCCGCCACAGTTGTTATCTTTAGAGGTCTGTGGTCACGTATGTGTTTTGGGCTACAAGAACATTATAAATACTTTGTTTAAGTATGTTTATGGAAGGCAGCCTTATCGGCTGGCCAGTGATGTTTTACCCTTTTATAAAGTTATGTATGTTCCGCTGCAATTCTCTGACATATACCTGACAGGGTACCCCAGTAGGGTACTAGTCGCGGCCCCGGGGTCGGGTCGTGACACTTTTAAATACTGATAAGGGCATCAGATTTATTCTTGCCCCTAAATCACACAGAGCTCTGTTGCATGTCACCCTGCCCACTGTGCAAGGTAGTGTAAAGCTCTCTGGATCTTTTAGCTTTGGTGGCAACTTTTTCTGCAAGATAACACTACACTCTTCTGTCAGTGCTACTATTTCGTATTCTGCCAGCTTCTTCTTCTTTCCCAAGATCTCCTTCATGAACTTGAAATAGGAAGGCATCTGCTCCAAAGCCTCTATAAAAGGTATGTTGATATGCAGCTTCCTGAATGTCTCCAAAAATTTGGAGAATTGTTTATCAACCGCCTACCGCTGTAATCTCTGGGGAAAAGGGATCTTCTCTGTATACTCTTTCTCTGGAGTTTTCTCTACTACTGGGCTAGGCTCAATCACCTTATCTTTTTCTATCTCTGCCTTCTTCTCACTTCTTGGTGAGGTATCACGCTCAATTGTCTTCCACTTCTCAACATTGCTTCGACACCGCTTCCTCAGATTTACCTCTGTATTGCTTGGCAATGTACCTTGCGGCCTGTTGTTTGCCTGCTTTGCTAGCTGACCCACTTGTGTTTCCAAGTTCCTGAACGAGGATCTAGCTTCTGTCATGAACTGCGTCTGGGCGTTGGCAAGTCTTTATCCTGGTATTTCGCTCGTCGGCTTTCTTCTTGAACCGGTGCATTGAGCTGAGGTGAGGGCTTGAATGAAGGCTGCGATTAGTTCTGTTGGTTCTGCATCGCCTGTATTGATTCTGCTGTCCCTGGTATTGATTCTGCTGCCCCTGGTCTCCTCTCCATGAGAAATTTGGGTGAGTCCTCCACCCTGGATTATAAGTGTTGGAGTAGGGGTTGTTCTGTTGCCTATGATAATTACCTCTTGCGACACTCTGCTGCTCCATTGGTATATTGTTGGGATCGGTGAAGGACACCTATCGAATGTATGTGGGCCACCACATATCTCATGACTTTAGGCATCTGCACCGCATTCATCGACATTGTATGTTCTGCAATTGTTTTCGCCAAAGGGCCACTGGGCATTCAAGCGGCAATAACATCTATTTCGTGGACTCAACATTCTCCTCCCACTTGTCGACATCTCTTCTGTGACATGGTTGTTAGTGGCCATATCTTCTAATAACTCATGAGCGTCGTGGGTTGTTTTCCTCATGAATGCTCCACCTGCTGATGCATCTATAATGGTTACGGTTGTCTTTGCTCGGCCAGTTGTAGAAGATGTGGACCAAGTTCCACAACTCAATGCAATGGTGTGGGCACTTTCTCTGTAGATCTTTGTACCTTTCCCAAGCTTCATATAAGGACTCTCCATCTGCTTGGTAGAAGTTGTTCAACTCCTCTCGATTTGTTGCTTTACGGGGAAAGAACTTGGCTAGGAATTTACGGCTCTTGCCATGTAAAAATCGAATCGTGGCGAGGAATTCAACCATACTTTTTCTCTATCCCTGGTGAGAAGGAAAGAGCCTCAATCTGACGGCATCATCGATGCGCCGTTATATCCGAAAGTTGCACATAGCTCCAAGAAATTAGTTATGTGCATATGTGGATCCTCGATGGCGATCCTCAGTTGCGTGTGCTGTACCATGCTCAGAATCTCCGGTTTTATCTCGAAGTTGTTGGCTCCTATTGCAGGGAGCCTAATGCATGTCTGTGCTCAATTCACTTTTGGCAGCACATAGTCTCCCAAACTTCTTTCTGGTTGGATTTGGACTCTCTCCTCCACGTCTATTGGCACTTGCCGAGGCATTCCTGGGTTAGGTTGATTTTCCCCTAACCCTTCTCTCATCATGTTATTGTTTTGAGCACCGTCCATCTCTATCAAAGTTGCAATCCGTTGATTCTTTACATTACGCTACAGGTTTTCTCAATTTCTGGATTGAAGGGAACAAGAGTGTCTGCTCCTCTTCTCCTTCGCATAAACTGATTTTCTGAAATAGATCAAAAACAAACAACCAATCACGATACCTCGATTTTTTTTTTTTGAAAATAAAAATAAAACTTAAAAATTTAAAATAAAAATAAAAATTAAAAAACAAATTAGAAATTAAAAATAGACAAATTTGATATTGAACTATGCCTAATCCCCGGCAACGGCGCCAAAAACTTGATGCGCGAAAAGATGCACACACTTAAACGCAAGTGAACGTTATCGTGACAAGTAATATAGTCTTAGCAAGACCGAATATCGTCCACAAGGATTAGGGTTCAAGTACCAAATATCTATCTTTTGGTATCTATTTGGTAAATTGATATTTGATTTTGTGGTTTATAACTACGAATTATAAAGGCTAATTTAACTAATGAGTTTACTTCAGTTGTGATGAGAATAGGGCTTCCACGTCTCCTCACTATCCGCTTATGTCACTTATTAATGCAATAACTTATGGTCTTCTTCTTTTGGAGAAAGCAGGTTCACTAAATCGTTTTATACTCCCGTTAGGGTTATATAAACACTCAATCCCAGTATTGCTCTTTTCTACCTTTCGGTGATAATGATGACTCTATAGGAGGATTAAGACTAAGAACCTAGTTAACCGGTCACGCCTGATGCGTAAAATTAGGGTTGTTATGCCTCTCGTTAACGCTACATAAATAATTGAGGTATTTTCATCCCCGATCCAAGAATGTCTACCCAACTTACAAAGATATTCACAATCCCTCCTTTGGTCGATTAGAAATCATATAGTGATAATTAGTTGCCAATTAACTACCAAGCATTGATTTAATTATTGGATAGATCTCAACAAGAAGAAGAATAACCATAAGCATGCATTAAATCATAACATAAGTTTCTAGAGATTCAACATGGAAAGCCCTATAGAGGAATTAGTTCCTAGTCATTGACATGACAAGAACTAATTCCATGTTCTTCATAAAGCGAAATAAAAACAAGAAAAGGAAAGGAATTTACTAAACTATGGTCTCGATCTCAAGCAAGAAAGCCTTGTGTTGTGCGAAGGGAACCCTTAAAATATGCCTAGGGTTCTCCTTTTATAAGTGAAAACCGCCTCTCTCTTTTCCTTGAGCTGGCCGAGAATTTCGTCAAAACACGATTTTTCCGCGTCGTGCGCCCGATTCTCGATGTGCGTGGCGCGGCCTACTTCTGTAGCCTCTCTGATGATTAGGCGCCGCGGCCCTGCTACTGTTGGCATGAGTCACCGCGGCGCTGGGTCTTCTGCAGCCTCTCTGGATGTTGGGCGCCATGACCACGCTTCGATCAGGAGGCCGCTGAGTGCTGGTTTACGCCTCGTTCGCCACTTTCTCTGTTTTTAGATCTGGAACCTCCTCTTTTGCCCTCTTTTAGCTCCTTTTCCGTCATTTGGCCATTTTAACCACTTTGACTCAAAAGAAAGGAAAACTATCCTAATACGACACTTATTTGTACAAAAAAGGACAATAGACTAACTAAAACTGACTCAAAAAGGTGTATATAAAATACACCGATCAACGCCTAATGAATTAAGTGTAATAATGTAATGGAATGCGAAATTAAAATTTGTGTGCTTAAGTTAGATATGCCAAAGATTCATGAAAACCTAATTATTTGGAGTATTTTGTGCTTAGTCTGTGTATTGTCAATTGTGAAAAACATCTGTGATGTCTGCTGCTTGTTATTTGAGGCGAAATAGTTAGGATGTACATGTTAGGAAAATGATTCAGACATTTCTTTGTTAACTCTTCTTACCCTTCATTACCTACCCTGACAATAAATTGTATCACTAGTCAGCCCTTTGAGCCTAAAATAGAAGTTATTTCTTTGACACCTCATGTCCCCTTGTGTACCATAAGCAGTAATTGAAGAGATGGATGAAAAGAGTAAAAAAAGAAATACGAAAAGAGAGTGAAAAATTGATGTACCCCCATAAAAAAAATGTAAAAGTTTAAGTTTGGGGGCCTATGCGAATGTGTTTCATGCTCTCAAAAAGAGAAGAGGGGAATGATAGGTATGAACGAAAAAGAATACCAAAAAGAAGGACAAAATGGTTGAATGAGAAAAACGCTTATGGTACGTAATTTGAGCCTAAATGCCAACTTTTATCTACCCCTACCTAAGCCTACGTTACAACCCTGAAAAGTCCTGAAGATCTCTAGTATGTACGTCCATGATTAGTGGAGAATAGCAAGTAAATAGACCCATGAAACTTTGAGAAAAAATGAAAATAAAATTGACATGCATAGGTTGGTATTCATGCTTCCATTGATTGTGACTGAAATGAATTTGTGTACTGACTTAAAATTCTAAATTGCTAAATTCATGCTACATTTATTCCTACATATTATCCCAACTGACGTTCATGTGTTTCTAAGTAATCATGTGTAGCTGCGTGATTTGAGTCTTTTGTTTTTGTTCTTTGTTTTTGCTTTGATCTTTGCTCGAGTACGAGCAAAGGTTAAGTTTGGGGGTATTTGTTAAGCATATTTTGTATACGTTTTTTGAGTAATTGTTAGTTAGTATTTTACTCGTTTTTGTTGTGTTTAGTATAGTATTAGGTTTGTTTTTCTTTCTTTTGAGTCACAGCGGTTCAAAACGGCAAAATGACGAAAAAGAAACGAAAAATGGACATAAAATGAGGAATCTGAGGCCGAAAAGGACAGAAATTGAAGATCCGGACGAAAGCCAGACAGCGCCGGAACATCAGAGAAGCCACAGAACTTTGGGCTCCGCGACGCCAGTCTGCAGGGCCGCGACGCCGGTACAGAAATCGAGAATCCGAAGTTAATTTGGCCAGGGGCAGAAGGGTTCATAGGGCACGAAAATTGCAACATACTAAAAGCCCTAGGGATTATTCTATGAGAAGGGGAGTCATTCTAACACAACACATCACAGGGAAATAATTGGAAGCTACAATTGAAGACTTAGTTCGCAGTACTTTTCTTTCTTTCTTTTTAATTCAGTTTATGTTTGGAATTGTATTAGTTCTTAGCGTGACTATGGCTAGGAGCTAAACACTTTATTAGAGCTTTCCTTTTGAATCGCTTGAAACTCTATTTCATGACTTAATGCATTAGTTGATTTCTTCTTCACTTGATTAAGATTTATTCAATAATTGATATGAATGTTTGATAGTTAATTGATCACTAATTTATAATAATCTATATGATTTCGAATCAAGAACCGAGAGGAGAGATTTTGATAAGCTGTAATTGAATAGACATAAGTTAAAATCGCGTACGAAAGTACCCCGATACTTGTGTAGCATTATAGGTAACTGTTCTTAATCCTCATATGTGGTAAATCCTATCATAGAAATATAGAAGCGTTTTGCACTGGGGTTGAGCGATTATATATCCTAAGCGGAATATAAGACAGTCTAGTTAACCGTTATCTTAACGTAAGAAGAAGAAGTCATTCTAGTTGCATTAAGGATTGAATAGAGTGGATAGTCGAGGATTTTGGAAGCCCTAATTTCTTCATAACTGATTACAACTTCAATAGTTTAGATAATTCTTGCAATTATTCTAGTAGTTAAACAAAAAACCCAACTCAATTATCGATTGCTAAATAGATAACATAAAATAGATGAACGGTAATTAGAAATCAGTCTCTGAGGACAATATTCGGTCTTATCAGACTATACTACTTGTGAACGATACGTACACTTGCGTGAGCACGTGGAAATCGCCCAACAGAAGACAACAACAATGGTGACAATGTCAATAATAACAACAGTGTCCCGCCCGTTGACTCAATAATCGGAGAGCATCAAAATAACCACGTGATATCACCCTAAGGATCCAGAAGGTCACGTGAGAAAACACTGAACGACGATGAAAATGGAGAAATAAATTTGGCTCGAATCTTCAACATGCTGAAGGAGAAGCATGACTGCATGAGGCCATTACTCAGTAGCAAAAAAAGAGTAGTGAAGTAAGTGCGGCGAATTAAGTTCGTCCCGTCTGTGATGGAGATCCGGGCCGAGAGGAGGATCAGGTTGATGAAAATGGCAATGGATCGGGGATTAATGAGTCTTCAGAGGTCTTGAAAATGCTCCAAGCCTTTACTAAGAAAATGGATACTAATGAAAAGAAGGTTGAAATCTACAATTCACGGGTATAACATATTCCTGAAGCGCCTCCGATCCTAAAGGGAGCGTACTCGAAGAGATACATTCAGTTGTCGTTTCCACCGAGTGCAACTCCGAAGTTGATACAAAAAAGATTCAAAATTCCAGATCTCTTGAAGTACGATGGAACTACGGATCCACATGAGCATGTGACGTCGTACACTTGTGCGGTAAAGGGCAATGCCATGCATCCAGATGAGATTGAATCAGTGTTACTGAAGAAATTTGGCGAAACATTATCCAAAGGGGCAATGACATGGTACTCATGTTGCCTGAACATTCTATTAAATCGTTTGAAATGTTTGCAAATGCTTTTATAAAGGCATATATCATAGCACAGAAGGTTCAAACCAGAAAAACGGATATATTCAAAATTGCTCATAAGGATACAAAATTGTTGCGTGAGTTCGTGACAAAATTTCAAAAGGAACGAATGTTTCTTCCCCCGGTATCAGATGAATGGACAGCGAAAGATTTCACCAAAGGATTAAATCCTAGGAGTTCCAGTGCCTCGTTTAAACTCAAAGAGAACCCGTTAGAATTTTCCGCAACAACATGGGTTGATGTTCATAACATGTACGAATCAAAGATATGCGTGGAAGATGATCAAATGATTATGTCGACGTCTTCTATGACCCAAAATCAAGATCAACAAAATTTTGATCAGAGGAATTTCAGATACCGATTTGAACTATACATATCGGGATCACAGACTGACAGGAGGCATGAGCATATCTAGAGTGAATCACCTGAAAATGATTTACATGAAGAACATTAATGTCTACGAACACTTGGGATTGTTGCATCAAAATAGTGGGAACTATAACAATAAGTACCAGAAACATTTAAAGATGGCTCCGGAACGGAGTTAAAGGAAGGCATTATGCCCGAATTCTCATGCTTTTTACTCAAGAATAAATACCGGAGATAGCCTGAACTGGTTCGAAATAAAGAAAAAAGAAATGGGGACTGCTAGATCGGCCCCGGTAAAAAAATAGAAGGAAAAAAAAATTAGAAACCGGCTAGACCCAATAGATGTCATCTCGACTGTAATTCTCTTGCAATGTACTTTTATTAATTTCCTCTAAACTATCTTATATGCAATGTTGTAAGCACTTGTGTATGTTCAAAAAATGAATGAAGCAAAAATTTCACCTTATAAACATCCTCGTATATGTCAGATAAACTTAATCATTCTTAAATTTGCTCACACTCAAAAGAAAATAAGAATTACGAATCCGAACAATTGTTCCTATATGAACATGAGACGTCCTCTTCATAAGCACCATAAAAATAAGGGCCCTCTCTTATAAATTCACCCAGATAAATGGCTAAAAGTCGAATGCTTTATTTCCCTACGATAAAGTTAATCAGATGCATTAAGTTCTTGAATTCTATCAAAACCAGAAGTAAAAACTTTCTGGTCATTAATATCCCCGGTCTACGAGACTATGAAGTACTAAAAGTTTCGTGTATACCTAAAAACCCAGGATGAATACTAAAAATCTGAGATTAAGCTTTATGTGGTGGTGATAATTTTTCAGCGGTGGAGTTGTTATCCAAAATCCTTAAGTCATGCATTCTTTTTCTCTTCACCTGATTTTTATCCCGATTGGATTTTTTCGTTAAAGTTTTTAATGAGACATTGGCAATGATGATTACACGTTTTTTGAGTAGAAAAGATTAAATCTTCCATTTCCCGGTCACATCACAGGGAGTAATCAAAAAGTGGGGGAACTATCAATATACGGTAAAAATCAATCTCAAGAGTTGGATGAGTTAGGAAGCGACACGTGTCAAGAATGACCAGTCGGAGGTGACTCAACCATGATGACACCAGATGTAAATTTATAGCCAGAATACCGGATACAAATATGTGACCATGACACCGAACATTAACTTGTGATCGGATAAGAGTCAGCTCAAGAATATAACTGTTATCTCCGTAAATTCCTCCAACTTTTATTAGCTTTTATTAGGCTTTATTATCTTTTATTACAACATTAATATTGATAATTAAGAGGACATGAACAAAGGGGGTCACTTTTTTTTTATGAGGGTAGGGAGTTTGGGTTGGTGTGAAGTGTATCGCACTTTGGGAACAAGATCAGAAATTCCATTCTCTTTTTTACCATCTAAAATCGAAGAAAAGAAAGAAGGGCGAGATAAACAAATAAAGAGCTAGCTTTCTTTAAACTTTCTTTATTATTATGTAAGATTAGAATGTGCAAAATGAATCGGTGATTTGTGGATCATGCACCCCATAGCCCTAATATATGTAAATGTTCTCATCCTATTGTAAGGCATAAGAAATGAAATAGAAGGACAACATACTTACTTTGTTCTTTATATTCTTTTGCTCCAAATTCATAGTATTTTCAAAGGCTGAATGTTCAATCGGAGTCATCCTCATTACGAGATTCCTCCGAGTTCACATGGATCAGGCTCAATTTATCATATCATTATTTCTTTATTACTTGATTTCATTATTTATCTCTCGTTATTTATGTTGTCTAGAGTAAATCAATCCACGTATCATTTAAACCACATAACAAATTCAACTATATTTTTTTTTTGGGTAAACATAAGGCATAGGCAAAAACATTCTAAAAGAGTCAGATATAATCCAATTAATGAAATAGAAACTCAATTAATCTTATATAACAACGAAAAAGAGAATTTAGTTAAATTGTATGATAATATGTTTCAATATTTAGGAATATATATAATATTTACATTTTTAGATAAATTTATCAACTTCCAAATATCTTCATAAGTAGTCTCTATCTTTCATGAGATTAGTCTCTTTATTTTTGTATCATGTTCATTTTTTCGCATCAGACAAGATTTGCACCTTTGATCATCCATTTTCAGTACCCCCTGTCTCATTTTATATGAAGGTCTTTGACTTGACACAAAGTTTAAGAAATAAATGTTGACTTTTGAATCTTGTGGTCTAAAATAATCCAAAGATATTTGTGTGGTTATAGATTATTTCGTTAAACGTAAAAAGATAAAGTTTAAAGTTAATTTATTGTCAAATAAGAAAAAATGTCATTATTTTTAGAAATGACTAATAAGAAAAGTGTATGATATAAATTGGGACAGATGGAACAATAATTTTCAATGTTCTTGAGTTGCTAGTGCTTCAACAGTGATGACATTTTCAACAAATTGAATTGGGATGCCAAATGCTTAAAGCAAATGATCACAATTATTCATATCAATCACTCCAATGCCTGTCATCATCTTCTTCCAGAAAAGAAAATCACATTCTTCTTATGTAAATTAGTATTTGCAAACATAACAACACCATCTTGTGCCATGATAATATTTTTATCATTAGTACATCACGTACATATGTAGAACAGGGATATCTTTGGGCCTGTGCGAACTGTGCTACCGGTCCATATTTTATTTTCGGCCAACACCCACGAACCAGCCCAAAAAATCATTAAATCTGCAGCCTATATTTTCGGCCAACACCCACGAACACCCAAAAAATAAAATTTGCAGCACATATTTGCATATGACATTAATAGCCCAAAGACAACCCTGCCTTAGCCCCTATAGTTCCTCATCTTTTACTTTTCACAAATTACTACTTCCAGTTATTTCTGAAATGTGCTTCCCAGTGCATTAGTCTCTCACCCAGGGCCGTGCTTCTCTCTGACTTTCAAAAAATGAAATCACCTTCTCTCTGATTCTCTCCCTCTATGCGATAACAAGATTTTTTAAATTTTAAATCATTATTTTTTAATTTTTAATCATTAAATATTATTATTTATCATATTTCAATTATTCACTAATTTTTTATTGAACAAAAATAATGAGTGCCCGATATTCAGCTTGAAAGCTTCAATTCATGTTTGGCAAATTGTGAGACTGGGTGTTCTAACAAATTGGAGCATTATTATCAGGGTTTTCCGATCTTTTTTGCATTTCAATTACATATTATGTCTCCTACAAAATATGAATCTGGATATGAGAAGCGTAAGAAGAAAAATAAATCGAGGAATTAACTAAATCTCAAAGAGGAGCTCTTGATAAGTTTGTTATAAAAGAGACAAATTCAGGTTGAAGATCAAAATGTTAATGAGAATATTAATATAGAGAATCAAGTCGTTCCAGAGAATAGAGATAACTTGCAATTATATTGGATTGTTATTTATAATTTAAAATAATTTTTAATTATTGAAATCGTATATTTACTTATATTAAGGATCTATTTTTACGAATTAGAATAAGACCCTAAAAATGTTTGAGACGGCCTGAGGTAAAAGAAGAAGATGTAGTAATCAAATTGTGTCTTGTCTACAATTTTATTGGGTTCGTATATATCCCCATTAAAGCTCATTGAATTCCTTGTCTTTCAAATTTACCACATGATCGAAACACTTAGATTAGTAAGTTCAATAGAATCAGGATATTGATTAATATTAACGATAATATCGTTCTACCATCTAACAATGTCCATTGTACTTTCTACATTAGGCCAATTTATACGACAAATCTCACAGGGCATCTAAAAAGCATATGGTCAATTACTTTACTTTTTATACCATAAACTTTACACATAGCACAAATATATTTTAATCTTTTTGATATAATATAATTAACAGATACCACATTCAATGTACATTTTCTAATAAGATGTTTATATTTGTTTGTAGTATTAAGGAATCGTAAGAAATCCCAAAACGCTTTTGAAAAAAATTAATAACTAGATTGAGGCAGGGACAAAGCCAGGATTTCGAGCTAGAGGAAGCCTATTTATATTTAAGGGGGAGTTCGGGCTAGGAGAGCCTATTTTGGTCCAGTTGTCCACACTTTAAAAGAAAAAGTGTAAAGAATTGAAAACTCTATTGTAATTAGGGATGTTAGCGGTTCGGATACACCCGGTAATTACCCGAGAACCGGACCGGTAAACCCGGACCGATACTTGGACCGAAACCTTAACGGTCCGGATACGAGTACCAAAAATACCGACCAGAACCCAGAAATACCCAGAACACCCCAACCCCAAACCCCAACCCCACCCTGGCCCCTCCACAAATTTCACCAAAGAAGCTCCCAAACGGTCCTCCCGCCACTCAAATTAGTTGTAAATTAATGAAACTTTAAATGATCATAACTTTGCGCTCGGATGTCCGTTTGATCTAATGTTTTTTTTGATTTCGCGTATTTTTTCGAGATAGGGCCGGACAAACAGCTAAACCAATTTGGAGCAGCCAATTTCTCAAAAAACATCCGTCTTGCCAATCAATTTCACTTTTACCCCAAATTATTACCAATTGTCCATTTTTAAATCTAAATATCTCGCGCTATACAATATATTTCAACGTAAAAATTTTGTGGTAATGTGTCCGAGAATGTCAATTTCAGTATTGAAAATTCAATTTTAAAAAAAAAACAAAATCGGCCCGACCCGGAAAATTCTTACCGGTCCGGACCAAGAACCGGACCGATAAGGTTTCGGTCCGGGACCGGATCTCGTTCCAGGACCGAAACCTATCGGTCCGGGACCGGTCCGGACCGGTAAGCTTATCGGACCGGTTCCGGTAAGTGGATACCCGGACCGGTTCGGATAACAACACTAATTATAATATCATGAATATTACTAGTAGTATACTAGGAAAAATTTAAGTCCGGGCCCCCCTGGTTACATGGTGGCTCCTCAACTGGATTGAGGTCTAGCAATGCTAACCTCTATGCATCTTATAATTTTTCTAGCTAAATCTTAGTTTTACTTCATAATTGTCAGATGTAGTATGATGCCAAATAATTATGTTTGACGATCTAGTGACAGAGATGGGAACAAATATTATTGCATGGATATCATCTATAAAATATCTTTTCTAGAGATCTTGCAACTTTCAAGTATGTCAATTATGATCCGTATGTTCAATCACTTGTAACGCGATATCCATTTGAGCATCAACAGAGATTGATCTGATTATTGGTTAGATAATCAAAGTATTTAAATGGGACGAAGCCATTATAATTTTCCTACTAAATTGCCAACTTTCCAAATTTTTCTACACATTTTCTCTTGTGCGCACCTCTCTTCCATCCAACTAAAACACCCTCTCATCCTCCCCATAAATTAATCCTCAGCTCTTCCGAAAGTTTTTCTTTGCTTTGTGTGCCTCTCATTGGTTCTCCGTAGTGATCGGAGAACTAGTAAAAAAATCAAAACTTGTAATATTGATAGTTAAATGAATTAATTCAATGGCAACCTTTCTTTTTAGTACTCTAAATAAAAATATTACTGAGGGTGGTCATCAGCTACAACATTGAAGAGCAAGAGTGATTCCCAAAATTATGATGAAGAAGAATGGAAAGATTTGTTGCCAAGGTTGAGAACAACTGAACAAGACCACCCAATTAAGTCACACGTTCATTGTCACGTTAATAAAATTAGCTAGTTTTACATAGCTCTAAGGTTATGTTTTGAAAAAAAATGGCAAGCTTGTCGGGGCAACCATCGAAGAAGGCAACACGTAGCCCTGGAGGAACAAATCCAGGGGGCACTCAGGGTGGTGGTAGTAATAAT
This sequence comes from Przewalskia tangutica, assembly GCA_029844215.1. Taxonomy (NCBI): domain Eukaryota; kingdom Viridiplantae; phylum Streptophyta; class Magnoliopsida; order Solanales; family Solanaceae; genus Przewalskia; species Przewalskia tangutica. The sequence continues at coordinate 106,616,653 of CM056730.1, forward strand.
AAGGGAAGTTCAAGCGGGCAAACAGTAAAATTTGCACGAAGAACGTCGAGTGGACGATATGTGAGCCTGTCGAGAGAAGACCTTGATATGTCGGGTGAATTGTCAGGAGATTACATGAATTATACTGTCCAAATTCCGCCAACGCCTGATAATCAGCCAATGGATACGTCTGTTGCTGCCAAAGCAGAAGAGCAATATGTTTCCAATTCGTTATTTACCGGGGGATTCAATAGTGTTACTCGCGCGCATCTCATGGATAAGGTCATCGAATCCGAAGTTAGTCATCCTCAAATGGCTGGATCCAAGGGCTCTTCATGTTCCATGCCTGCTTGTGATGGAAAGATCATGAAAGATGAAAGGGGAAATGATGTAATTCCATGTGAATGCAGGTAATTTATTAATTAAGCAACACATTGTTTAGGGTCGTTTAGTTGATGATTAAGAGGTGATTTATTCATATATTAAATCTTGCATAACTTGTACCATGTTTGATAGCATTTTTTTGCTATGTATAAATTCGACAAACCAAATACGGTGTCTAGTTAGCTATTCAGAATCACGCATATCTAATAACATATATGTCTTATTTTATGCGGGATAGATAGAATAACTAATACATTAATAACTAATGGTACATCAATAACTAAACCTGCATAACTAATCCCTGCATAACTCTAACTAGCAACCACACAACCCCTTAGGTTACTTATTAGGTAATTACAAATAAATGTGAAATGTTAAATAACTTGCTATTACAAGTTTAAAAGTGAAAAGAAAAATCTTTATATTTCCGGTGTATATAATTTAAATCCATTAAAGAATGTGTTGATAAGCTAGAAATTCATGTGTTTGTTTGTTTTAGGTTCAAAATATGTAGAGATTGCTACATGGATGCACAAAAAGACACAGGTCTATGCCCGGGTTGCAAAGAACCTTACAAGGTCGGAGATATTGACGACGAGATCCCAAATTTTTCTAATGGAACATTGTCTTTACCGGCACCAGATGGTTCCAAAGGGGATCGCGGTATGTCTATGATGAGAAGAAATCAAAACGGAGAGTTCGATCACAACAAATGGCTCTTTGAGACACAAGGCACTTATGGATATGGAAATGCTTATTGGCCTGATGATAGGGATGGAGATGATGGTGATGGAGGAATGCAAAAGCTGGATACATCTGCTGATAAACCTTGGAAACCCCTCAGTAGGAAATTGCCAATACCGTATAGCATTATTAGCCCTTATAGGTATTACTTTAATTTTGTGTTCTGTTTCTTTTCATTGGGGTGTCATGTTCTGTTACATATGAGAAATAAAGTCATATAGTAGTTCCATGCATGCATGCTAATAATTTCTGAATTAATGGCAATGTACAGGTTGCTAATTGTTATTCGATTTATTGTACTCGGATTCTTCTTGGCATGGAGAATACGACACCCAAACAATAGAGCAATATGGTTATGGCTGATGTCAATTATATGTGAATTATGGTTCGCATTTTCATGGATCCTGGATCAGATACCTAAGGTGTCACCCGTTAACCGCTCGACTGATCTAGTGGTACTACGTGAGAAATTCGACATGCCATCACCATCCAATCCTTCAGGTAGGTCGGATCTCCCAGGAGTTGATATGTTTGTGTCAACGGCTGATCCAGAGAAAGAGCCGGTTCTTGTCACAGCCAACACCATCCTATCCATCTTAGCAGCTGACTATCCCGTGGAGAAGCTAGCTTGCTACATTTCAGATGATGGCGGTGCCCTTCTAACTTTCGAGGCAATGGCAGAAGCTGCTAGCTTTGCTGATTTGTGGGTACCATTCTGCAGGAAACATGATATTGAGCCTAGGAATCCTGAAGCCTATTTTCTTGTGAAGGGAGACCCTACCAAGAACAAGAAGAGAACTGATTTCGTCAAAGATAGACGATGGGTGAAAAGGGAATATGATGAATTTAAGGTAAGGATAAATGGTCTGCAAGATTCAATAAGAAGGAGATCGGATGCATTCAATGCTCGGGAGGAAATGAAGATGTTAAAGCACATGAAAGAGAGTGGGGCTGATCCTTCAGAGGGAATTAAAGTGCAAAAGGCCACTTGGATGGCTGATGGAACTCACTGGCCTGGAACATGGGCTACCCCCAACAGGGATCATGCCAAGGGTGATCATCCTGGCATCCTTCAGGTATATATACATAATAGTTATTATTTCCCTTACGAAATTGACATTCATTTTGCGAATTTAATTTGTAGGTAATGTTGAAACCCCCAAGTAGTGACCCACTAATGGGAGGGGGTGAAGATAAGCTATTGGATTTTTCGGATGTGGACATACGGCTTCCAATGTTTGTGTATGTATCACGTGAGAAGAGGCCTGGGTATGATCATAATAAAAAAGCAGGTGCCATGAATGCCCTAGTGCGAGCTTCTGCCATATTGTCTAATGGTCCATTCATACTCAACCTTGATTGTGATCACTATATATACAATTGCTTAGCTATTCGTGAAGGGATGTGTTTCATGATGGACAGAGGTGGAGAAGACATATGCTATATTCAATTCCCTCAACGATTTGAAGGCATTGATCCATCAGATCGTTATGCCAATCATAATACTGTGTTTTTTGACGGAAATATGCGTGCCCTTGATGGCCTCCAGGTAATAATTAACTTGTTTTCTTGTCAGTTTTATAACCATTAATTCTTGTCCGGAGACTAAACTTGATGGTCCATTGTATAGGGTCCTATGTATGTGGGGACAGGTTGCATGTTTAGGCGATTTGCACTTTACGGCTTTGAACCAGCGCAACCTGATAAGACACCACAAAAAGGTGCAGAGACTCAAGCATTGAAAGCCACAGATTTTGATCCTGACTTAGATGTGAATCTACTACCTAAGCGTTTTGGAAACTCCACAATGTTATCAGAGTCTATTCCAATAGCTGAGTTCGAAGGTCGCCCTATCGCCGATCACCCTGCTGTCAAGTATGGACGACCTCCTGGTGCTCTTAGAGCCCCAAAGGAACCACTTGACGCCACCACTGTGGCCGAAGCAGTCTCTGTCATATCTTGTTGGTAAGCTCCCTTCCTCCTACTTAATATAATTAATTTCCATATTGATCTATCACTCTCTACATGCATATAAATGCTTTTATAATTAACGTAGGTACGAAGACAAGACGGAGTGGGGTGATCGAGTTGGATGGATTTATGGTTCAGTGACGGAAGATGTGGTGACTGGATACCGGATGCATAATCGTGGATGGCGTTCTGTTTATTGCATCACCAAGCGTGACGCATTTCGCGGATCAGCTCCCATAAACCTAACAGATAGGCTTCATCAAGTGCTACGTTGGGCTACAGGTTCTGTTGAAATCTTTTTCTCCGGGAACAATGCCCTTCTTGCATCCAAAAAACTCAATATCCTTCAGCGTCTCGCTTACCTGAATGTTGGCGTTTATCCTTTCACCTCACTTTTTCTCATCGTCTACTGCTTTCTTCCTGCACTCTCCCTTATCTCTGGCGAATTCATCGTTGCAAATCTCAATGTCGCCTTCCTTGCATTTCTATTAATCATATCTCTATGTCTCATCGGCTTAGCTATCTTGGAAGTGAAATGGTCTGGTGTTGCTCTAGAGGATTGGTGGAGAAATGAACAGTTTTGGCTCATTTCTGGAACTAGTGCCCATCTTGCTGCTGTCGTCCAAGGTCTCCTTAAAGTGATTGCCGGCATTGAAATATCTTTTACACTTACTTCCAAGTCTGCTGGAGAAGACGTTGATGACGCCTATGCCGATCTATACTTGGTCAAGTGGACTTCATTGATGATCCCGCCTATTGTCATCGGTATGATTAACATCATTGCCATCGTGATCGCGTTCTGTAGGGCAATATTTGCTACAGTTCCTGAGTGGGGAAAGTTCATTGGTGGAGCCTTCTTTGCATTCTGGGTGTTGGCTCACTTGTATCCTTTTGCTAAGGGACTAATGGGTAGAAGAAGAAAGACACCTACAATTGTATTTGTTTGGTCGGGACTCATTGCAATAACACTCTCCTTGCTATGGATAGCTGTCAACCCACCCGGAGCTGGGCCTGTACAAGGTATTGGCGGTGGCTTTCAGTTCCCTTAAGCCATCAAATCAGCGTAGACCAAGGGCAAAACACTCATCGTTTACAGCATGGACACACCGGCATATAGTTATAGTTGAAATGGCTTTGACGAATTTATTCGGTGTCTCGGAGTTGTAATCTTCAGGATTGACGAAATGGATGTCGTATGAGAGGTTGGGAAGGAGGGACTTCGCTAAAGAACTAAAATCATATCATATGTTGCATCAAAATTTAGAGAAAGTAGATTTGAAATTAATGTAACCTATTACAATTTTTTTTTTATTCTATTTTTTTTTGCCTATATAGAGTTTGAGTAAAAAATAAATAGAGCGGTTCTAACCAACTTCCGTTATGAAAAATTGAAAAGTTCAGCTATAGAAACACATAGCCTGTATCTCCAAAGAGACTACTAAAAAATAAACACATCTAACTCGAACTGGCCGGACCAGAGCCCCTTCACCGGTTTAATTCCGATCGGACGGTTCTGTCGATTCATCGGACTCAAGCCAACCGGTCCGGTTCATTACCGATTTCAGTCGTCCCGCATGGATCCGGTTCAACCGCCTACCGTCCGTTTTTTTTTTTTTTTAAATTTCTAGTATTTATTTTTTATAATGTAAACTAAATTCAATTTAAATATGTAATATAATAATATAATATATAATTTAGTTTTATATATAAAATTGAAACTTTAAAGTTAACTTTCTATTTTATAGTTTATAACTTTATACTTTATAGTTTATATAGTTTATAACTTTATACTTTATCTTTATTTTATAGTTTACTTTATAGTACTGTTATAGTTATACTTTATAGTTTATAACTTTATATTGTAATTATACTTTTATTAATTTATTAAATTAGTAGATATAAGTTAACAAATAAGTAATAACAGATTAACAACTAAATAGATAGTAAAATTAAAATTAATGATAAGATGTAAACTTTTGAACTTTCATAATGTTAATAAGAGTACATAATGAAGTAATAATAATTTTATTTACATATTATGCATCTTTCTTGCAAGTTCTTCGTAATCTATAGGTTGATTGAATTGGTTATGCTCCATAGCCTCTAAATCTGGAGTATTAATTCCAGTCCCGCCTCCACTCCCGCCTTCCAAAATATTGTCTATTTCTTCATCTTCCGGAGAATTAACGTCTCCACATCCTTGATTTCTTCTCTGCGATGCGATCCAACTTTGCGGACTAACACTTCTAATGTGCTTCCACCCAACGAGTGACGCAGGTCTCCTATTTGATCTCGTGCTTGGCTAAATGTACTTTCGAAGCCACCGCTGAGATCGACACATTAAGAACATCTCGCCATCGCCGCAAGTACCGAATTGCCTTTTGTTATCCCGCCACCATTGTAAAGGGTCAAAACTTTTCTTCTCACTGCTTTTGCAAATAAAATTGCATCTCATCGCAAGATCGACTTGTGCTTGCTTGTGTTGTAAAAGTGCTTCATATGTCTAAAGATTCTTCTTCATCGTCATCAACATTGAATTCTGAAGGTATAGACACAGAAGCAGAACTAGAAGGAATATTAGTAGCAGAGTTGTTGTTATCATGTAATATAGCATAATATTCATATAATGTAGTTAAATTAGTATCAAGTGTACTTATGCAATCAAATGAAGATGGAGTTTCTGTTTCACTTACTTCTATATAAGTATATAAACTAATTATTAAATTATGACAATCTACTTTTTAATAGAAGGATTTAAGACTGCACCAATACAATAAATATCAGGAATAGGAAAAAAATATTTTTAAAATTTTTCAAACATAAATGTAACTGCATCTTTATATTTCACATTTGATTTTAAACCATAAAGTAAATATGAAATTTCAGCTATATGAGCTAAATCATTACAAACTGTTGGGTAATAAGATCATGAAAATTCAACAGTAGCAGTGTAAAATTTACGTAAATTTTTTAAAAGTTCACCAATTGATTTCCAATGTTCGTCGGTTAACATATACATCACGTTCTTACAATGCGCATTTGCAACATGTGTTATGAGGTTTTTATACTTATAACATTCTTTTAAAAATAAATAAGTATAATTCCACCGTGTAATAATCTCTTCTGGCATGAATTTAGGTCTCAAATTAAATTGTTTACATTTTTCTTTAAATTCTATAATTCTATTTTTCCTATTATTACCATGAATAACTCCAACAGCTCTTTTGACAAGTTTTATTTCAAGTGAAAATAAATCAAGACCACTTTTAACAATTAAATTATAAATATGACAAGCACAACGAACATGAAATATATCAGGAAGTGGTGGTTGCACTTCCGCTTTTAAAAGATCTACAACAGCAGTATTATTAGATGCATTATCGAATGATACACAAAATATTTTATTATAAAGATTATATTTTTGGGCATAAGAACAAATAGTTTCGCTTATATATTTTCCAGTATGACTTTGATCCTCGTCATACGCAAAAGCAATAATACGTTTTTCCATTCTAAAATTTTCATCAATCCAATGACAAGTAATTGTTAAATAATCATAATCGTTTAATGCATGTCCAATGTCTGAAGTAAAACTAACTAGGCATGGAAGGTTAGCAAACAAATATTGCAAAAAAATAACATAATCATTATGAAGTCTAAAAATATCGGCTCTAGTAGTACTACGAGGAACACCTTTAAAAAAGGATTATATACTCTTTGAATATATGTAATTAAATATGAAGAAGAAGCAAAAGAAAAAGGTAAACAACCTCCGACAATCATTTTTGCTAATTCAATGCGATCTTTTTTGGATCGTACTTAGCCACCCCCCAGTTAATGGATTAAGTTGTTGTTGATCGGGTTCTAAATCAGAGACAACATTCCATTGTGTCGTATGATCTTGTTTTATATGTCTACCTATAGCGCCTGTCCCCCCGTCACCACCCCCTGTCTTATGTTTATAAGTTCTCCCACAAATATTACATCTAACTCTATCAGTACCCGCAACTTTATCATAAAAGAGCCACACTTTACTCCTTTTTTTTCTTGCTACTGGTTCTGGTAAAGGAGGTCTACGACTACGACTACCACTAGCAGACTAGCAATACCAACATTGACAGAAGAAACACTAGTAAGTGTAGGAGGTTCTTGTTCTTCAAGTTCAACAATATTATCTAATTGAACGTTATCATATTCATTATCTTCTATTCCAAAATCTTCTTGCATTTGATCATAATCTATATTTTGATTAGATGATGAAGAACCTATAGATTTTTTACCCCTTGAACTAGATTTACTACAATGATCCGACGCAATTCCCCTTAGTAAAGACATTATAAAATATTTAAATAATCAACAAATAAATATGACAATTTAATAAAATAATTAGAGAATGAAACGAGTGTACCAAACTTCGGGATTCAGAATTCAATTGAAACTCAAGCTCAAGTCTCAAGGTCTTGCTACTTTGAATTTAAAAACTAATAATAATAATAACTTGAAAATTGATAATAAAGATGATTAAGAGAGTATGAGAAATTGAGAATAAGAGAATTGAGAGAAATGTTGTGTGATAAAAATGAAAAAAATATAGAGAATTTATAGATTTTTTAAAGGGTAAAAATGTAATTAAAAATAATAATAAACAAAACAAAAAAAAAAAAAAAAAATTAAATGAAGACCGTTGGTACACTTCTCACCCTCCCAACGGTAACAATACCGTTTGGGCCCGGTGCAATTTTTTTATTTTTTGTGTTATCGACCGTTAACCAGTAATGAAACCTGTTCACACGGTCTAACCGGTAATGGAACCGGTTTTCCGTTACCGGGTCTAATCGGTCCGGGCCTTACCGGGTTTTTTTCTAACACGTGCGGGTTGGGGGCCAATCCAACCCCAACCCTGAAGCCCTTATCATCGGCGGCCCGAATTTTCTACCGGTCAACTGGTCCGGCTCCGGTCAACCTGCACTGTAGAGTGTATACTAAAAAACCATTGTTATGTTTTACACAATTTGCATGTTATGGCTTATGTCTGTGATTTCTTCTGTTTCCTTACTCTATTTTCCTTTTTTCGTAAAATGATCATATTTCTTTTATTTCTACTTTTTTTATTATTCTTACATAGGAGTAGGGAAAGTGAAAAATGAAGAAGAATTTACAGATTCGAATCTTCACCAACAATATAATATAAAAATTCATGTCAAACAACTGAGCTACTGATTCTTACTTCGTTTCTACTGTCATTATAAAGGCAACCTCATTATTAAGGTTTCAAAAAGAACAAACACAAATAAAGAGTTGGAGAAGAATCTTTTCATTAGCACTAAAAAAAGTTTCTTCTTGAAGTTTGATCAAGTATTTTATGTTTTCCTGAAAAGCGCTAAATTATAATAATGGAAATTAACCATTTTAAGGGTTTTATTATTAGGATAATGAAATCTCTTGTACAGAAGTACAATGAACTTAGAGTAACACTAATATAAGAGATCGTAGTGATAAAATATGATCAAAACAACTTCCAGAAAAATATTCGTATTAGCATTACAAGAAAAATAGTTCTTAAAAGATTGCATTGGTCCCAAAATATTAGGAATAGTGGTCAGAAAAATCTAATCTCCAATCTTCATTATAGGCGTTGTCACAACTAGGTATACTGACGGATCATTAGGGCAATCTACTGAGTGGTTATGTGTAAAACGGGAAAATAACAACAACAATTAGTAATAAAACTTGGAAATAATTAAATAGAAGGGCTTGCTGAGTCGACCAAATTCTTGATCTATCCTTAAGATAATATTTCCCCGTATATTCTTTCAACGGTTGTAATGAAAACTTATCTCCCAAGATAAAACAACAATCAAACAAATGAGCAAAGGGAACTCAAGTGTTGACTTTGAAAGAAAGATCTTTGAGTGTTTTGTGATTGTAAGAGAGGAAGAAGAATTTCAGATTTCAAGTGTTTTGCAAATAAGCCTAAGACCTCATTTTATAGTGTTGTGAAGATGACTCTCCAATTGCCCATGTAATGACCTTGAATGGCCATGTAATGACCTTGATTATGGAGTGTTAATTCAGTCAAATAATGGCTGAATTCATTTGGCATGTAATGGAGGTTTAATGCCTCAAAAACCAACCCAAGAGTCATGTTTTTTCGTCTCCCGTCGCAGCCTCTGGACTACCGGTGTCGCGGTGCCTCCCTGCAGGGAGGCGCCGCAGCGCCACAACTTCAGAGAGTTGGCGCCGCGTTCGCAGCTGGTGCCACGACGCCACAACCGTAGATTTGGCGCCTGGCCTGCAGCTTAGCGCGGCGCACTGCAGGGCCGCGGCGATTCATGACTCGTTTCATCTTTAAACACATTGTACACTTCTTCCTTCATTTACCAACGTGAAACCAATGTCATTTGACCAATAATCGTCTATTATCTTACGTCTCAAACAATTCGTATACGTACCAATATCTTTTCCATTTAAGGAAATTATGATCATTGGCATTGTATGTACACGTGTGTGGAAATAACGTTTCCGACGTGTGGGGCCCCTAATTGTTCGATTCGTAATTAAAGGATTAATTTTATTTCACGTTTAATAAATATTTCCAACAATCCCCTATTGGAAGAGATTTTGGTGCACGCGTATGGTGTCGTTCTAGCAATCACTTGGCGGAACAATGTTGCATCTGGAGAGGTAGCCGGAGCTTTGAACCTTCCATAGTAGAATACCATCGGACATATTTACTGCGCGGTGAACGTGATGTCTTGAACCGTCAGTGTTTAGTATATGCCAAGACAATAATACCAACACAACACCTTTCCTACTCAATCTTTCTAGTGTTTTGTCCGTCGTGGGCCGTGGACACACTTGGATTCTTAAGTACGTTCATTTGAGGCGGCCTGTCCTCGTACTTAAATAGGTGGTCTCCTACAAGGTATCCTGTAATACCCCGCTACACAAGCGTTAGGAACCATTAAAATTTTCCCCAACCTAACCTCAATTATTGAGAATCATTAAAGGTTTTGGAAACTTATCTTTTACCCCTCTACAGGTAGCACTTTATGTCTATCACGGGAATGGCCTTGACTTATCCCTGGGATCTCCAGTCCGTAAGGTTGGGTGTCCACTACATTGGTTCTTATTGATTGAGTTTTAAGCTCATTCCCCTAGACAGGCAGAACAACTGATCTTTGGGTATTTCCTTCGTCAAGGGATCTGCGATATTTTTCTTAGATTTTATATAATCAATGGAAATAATACCCGAGGTCATCAACTGTCTAACGGACTCATGTATCCGTCGAATATGACGAGGCTTGCCATTGTAAATAGAACTTTGTGCCCTTCCTAGAGCCGACTGACTATTGCAGTGGATCATTACATAAGTCACGGGTTTATCCCAACATGAATTATCTTCTAAGAAACCATGAAGTCATTCAGCTTACGGGTGAGTCTTGCCAATTTATTGACTTCTAACCAATGGTGTCGTTGCATGTGAATTTTCGAACATCTCAAATTTCTTCAGCACATTCTTGATGTAGTGAGATTGAGACGAAACCAATCCGTTAGTTGTCTTAGAGACCTTGTGTCACGACCCGATCTCGGGCCCGCGACTGGTGCCCTACCTGAGCACCCTTACTGGTATACATCAGAGATAATCAGCGGAACATACATGAAACTTATAAAATAAATCAACAAGAATTAAACAACAGGTTAGCCGATAAGGCTACCTCCCTGGACGCATATACATATACATAACCAAACGCAGTTACATCCTTCTTCTTTACAAACCGACCCACAAGATATGACTACAGACCTCTAAGAATTACAACTGTGGCGGGACAGGGCCCCGCCATACCCCTGAATGTACATAAAACTACAACATCAGGGAAACCGTACCCAAAAGATAAGCCTCCGGAGTGAATGGAGCTTCTTTCCAAAACTGAACAGAGATCCTAAGAGCAGGGATCACCAACCTGTGTACCTAACACCTGCGGGCATGAACGCACCCAGAAGGGTCGCATAACAGTGCGAGTATGGAACAAAAATAAGGTACAGTAACCAAATCATAACTGTATGAAAGAATGACATGGGCAAGTATAAAAATGAAATATCAGATCCTACCGTGCCATTTTAACTCCTGAAACCAATCGTATATTAACCGTTCTTTTTCTTCTTTCAATAACATCATATTCTTACATACATACTTAAGAATTCAATCAAGTTTTTCCACTTAACTTACATATCTTACATAACATAATTCGGCCCTTTATGGAGGGACTTCTTATTTGGCACTTACTTTGATTATCCATACGTGATAATGTAATCCGGCCCATTTGCGGGACACGGTGTACTGATGAATCATGTGGCATAATCCGGCCCGCCTGTGGGGCTCGGTGTACTGTGGAATCATGTAGCATAATCCGGCCCGCCTGTGGGGCTTGCAATCGTGGAATCATGTAGCATAATCCGCCGCCGCGGCTCTGTAAGATGACGTAACCCGGCCTATGTGTAGGCTCGGGGTAATATGGCGTAATCCGGCCTATATGTAGGCTCGGTGTATCTCATAACATAATCCGGCCTATTTGTAGGCTCGGTGTGATTTTCCTTACATAACATTTTTAAGCCATCTTTTCACTTCTTCTTAAGTCGTTATAACAACTTCACATAAAGCTATTATAACAACCTTTCATTTTAGAGAACTTAAGACACTTTTATTCTTGCAACATTATGGAAACTAAACCCAAAAATACTACGTACATACACACTTATAAAAGAATCATGTCACTCCCTCTCTTTTAAATCAATAAATTCTTCTTTTTAAAACTCAAGTTACATACTCTTTTGAAATCAATCTTCTTAACTTTTGAAATAGATCAAGAAGCCATACTTTTTAAATCAAGTCATTTCCACTTATAAAATCAAGGCTTATAGTCTTAAAACCTCGTATCATATAAACTTTAAAATCATGTCTCTTATACATATAAAATCATGTCATCTATACTTTAGAAATCAAGTCCCATAACTTGAAAAATAAAGTTTCATACACTTCAAAAACCAAGTAACTTATTCTCTTTAAAATCATATAACTTCCACTTTTAAAATCAATCCCCTTTTCACATATAAATTCAAGTCATTTTCAAACATAAAATCAACTTACTTACTTCAAATAAATCAAGGCACATAGCTTTAAATCAAACCTCATAACTTCCTAACCATTCTTACCAACATCTCTCATAAGACTTGGTAAGGACTTAGGATGATTTAAACATACTTTTAACTTAGAATCAACAACGTGGATACTTCTTAACTTCTAAGAGTATAAGGAATCATGAAATAATATCACATGGCTATTTCATACGTAGGATCATGCCAAAAGAAGGAAGAGGTTCACATACCTCGCGACGACTATCGACAAGTAGCAAAATGCTCCAAAGTACTTCAACCTTGGTAGCTATCCCACCCTTCAAGTAGAATACGCTACACGTAGTACTTCAACCTATAATAACCATAACATGTCTATCAACTCCTAGCTTATCAACGTGGAATAATACTAAGTGCTAGGCCTCTAATTCTACAGAAAATTGGGCAGCACTCCCTTTGTTTCTACGTACTTTTCCACCTTTTTTAAGGCCCGAAATCAATAGCCAACATGCCACATTTAAGGCTCAATAATTCAGCTAACCAAAGGGGATTACACGCCTTAACAGGACGTGTAAAATTCTGCCCCACAATGTATACAAAACAATCCATAATTTCATCAATATTTAGGATAAGATATGAAGCCTCTTTGCACCCTTTTTCACCTTTATTCCCTAGGACTTTCACTAGCCAATTCTACCACATTAATCATATATATAACCACCCCATTTCTGCATATATACAAGTCTAAAACAGCCCGTAAAACTGCCACAAAACTGTGTTAAAATATTCCAAAATTCTAGGCCATTTCGGCAATTTCACAATATAACAACAAGTAGTCATTTAGTCATTTCCCATTTACTTTTCCAATTCCTTTTCAATCCAAGTTGTTATTCAAACATGTTATATAGTCGCAACCAATTTTAACAACTATAATCACTTCTTTATATAACATGCGACGACTAAAACTAACAATTAAATTGAATTACAATCTTATGGCTAAACATGCTAGTTTCGGATTTAGGCTTCCATAATTTCATAACACTTATCAATCTTCATAATATATATCACATGATCACTTCTAACTTATCATAACATGGAATCTTCAATCACAATAGTAAGACGAAGATTTATACCTCAATAAGCCCAAATTCAATCCAAGATTTAAAGTCGATCCTTAGCAACTTTAGCTCCTCTTCTTGACGTTTCAATCCACTCCAAGCAACCCTTAGAAGCTTGTGAAGAACTCCTCTTCAAGTTCCAACTTCAAAGTTGAAGAACACCTTAGGTTTTCATCTTGCGACTAACGTAAAAACGTAGTTTTTCCTGGATTTTTGTGGTGGGTTATCCTTAGAATACCTCTAGGGATCTTAGGTTTGAATATTGGGATTTATCATCAACTTTTGAAGAATTTTCTTGCTCAAAGTGAGCTCAAAACCGAGAGCTCCCTTATGCTAGCACAAAGTTCTTGATATTTTCTAAGTATGAGATTTGTCTTGCTACTAGTATAGTTATATAAGGCATCCAAGGGCTAAGATTAATACATATGGGTGGCTAGGATCTTAGTCAATAGTCAATAATGTCAAGCTCTCTTCTTGGTCTTCTTAGATCAAGACTTTCAACCAAGCCATGCGGAGGGTGACACGTGTCACCCTCCTATTGGTCTAAAATATTTCTTTTTCCAAAATTTCCATAATTCGTCAAAATATCGAAAACCTCGTGGGCCCCACAAAACGTAACATTTCCCGGGTGGGCCCCACGTAACCAAATCCGTAAATAAATTTCCACAATCTCAAATAACAATTATGGGAACCCAATTCTTACTAACAAACATTTTTCCTTCCCGAGGTTCGAAAGATTTTTCCTTAAGAATAACAAATCTTCTTTTCGTTCAAATTTTTAAGTCCTGTGTTCTCGCGCCTATTCTCGTATACATGTCCTGGAATTACGGTGTGTAACACCTTGATCCCTAAGATAACATCTACGACACCCATATCTTTCATGTCAAAACATTGTTTTTAGCACAATCTTAGTCTCTAGGATTACCATAGGACTGCTACCAGTGATCAACAATTTGTTTACATAGAGGAATGTTATGCCTAATGAATCGGTCATAACTTATGCCTAATGAATCGGTCATTTCATCTTCATGTAAACACACTCATCACACTTGTTAATAGAGACTCCTTACGATAGTAGGGTACTATCAAATTTCTCGTGCCATTATTTAGGACCTGTTTCAGCCTGTACAATGATTTGACAAGCAAACAAACCTTTGTCTCTTGTTCTGAAACCACATACCCTTCTAGTTGGTCTATGTATATTTCTCCTTCCAAATCATCATTTACGAAGACTATCTCGACATTCATTTGATGTAATTCAAGATCCCGCAAGGCAGCGATAGTCATGAACATATGTATGAATGTCTTGTCTATAGACCCATTGTCATTGTAGGTTCTCATCTTTGCTTTGTGACGTTTAGATGTTTCAGATGCTCCATTTTTACTTTAAGTAAGTAAAGTGGCAAAATCTTATGCCATCGTCTAAGAAAGTCACAAAGGGCTTGTTCCCCCCCCCCCCCCCCCTCTAGTTCTAAATCACATCTATTGATATATGTGAGTTCTAGAGAAGTGGTTTCCCTTTCGACGGATCTAAGATAACTTTCTGGAGAGTCTTTGCCTCCATGCCCACCTCACACTTATGTTTAGGGTTTATGTCGATAGAGAGCAATGATTCCAACTTTACCAATTTTAATATAGATTGATAGTTAACACGTCTAATCTATGACACCATAAATTAGAAGACACAAACATGTAAAAGGAATGCTTAGTTTTATTTATAATAAAAGGCAGTACAAGTACAGTATATGCCTTAAAGAGGCCTTCATAGGCGAAGCCCCTTTCTAAGTAGACGGCATTATAGGTGTACATTAACCTTAAGGAGGCATTCACATACGAAGCCCCTTCCTACAAATGTTCCGTTTTTAGTGATTACAAACTTATTAGCCTCTAGCACTAGTCTAAAACCAGCATTCACTAATAAATTTCCAGAAATTAGATTTCGTCGAATTTCTGGGACATGCATTACTTCTTTGAGAATCAGCTCCTTTTCGGACGTCATCTTAAGAATTGCCTTTCCTTCCCCCAGCACCTCTGAAGAGGAGTTGTTGCCCATGAACAACTTCTTATTTGTGACTGGTGTATACGTGGAGAAAGCGCCTTTAGTGGAACAAATGTGACGGGTAGCACCCGTGTCCAACCACCATTGCGTCGGATTCTTAACAAGGTTTGCTTCTAACACCACTGCTGAAAATTCTTCAATCATATCATCTAGGAGCGTGTCCTCGACGATGTTTACCTTATCCTTGCCTTTATCATGTTTTTTCTTGCGACAGTCTTTGGCCATACGACCAACTTCACCACAATAGTGGCATATTCCCTTAAACTTTTCAGTTGTTTGGGACTGACCATCCTTCTGGAACTTCTGTTTTTTTCTTGGATTCCCTTTGACTTCCGTCAGATTTGCCTTAGCCTTAGCGGGTTGTTGCCCTTTTGACATGACCTTCTTATTGTCTTCTTGTATCTGGAGTTTGACAATAAGTTTGTCTAAAGTAATCTCCTTCGTTTTGAGTTTCAAGTAATTCATAAACTCATTCCACGAGGGAGGCAACTTTTCGATTAATGCCCCAACCAAGAATTGTTCGTTGGACTTCAATCCTTCCAAGTCTAGATGATGTAGAATCATTTGTGTCACGACCCGACCTCGGGCCCGCGACTGGTGTCTTACCCCGGGCACCCTAGTGATACAACATCAGAGAAAATCAGCGGAAATAAAAACTCAAAGATATGAACAATATGAAATAAGAAACAGGCTAACCAAAACGGTCACCTTTCTGTATATACATATAAAACCGAACAATTACATCCTTTACAAACCCTGCCCACAACAATACTACAGACCTCTAAGAGTTTTTATAACAACTATGGCGGAACAGGGCCCCGCCATACCCCTGAATGTACAAGTACCTACAATGACAGGGGACTATACCAAAAGATAAGCCTCCGGAGAAACGGAGCTTCCCAATACGCAGAACCGTGATCCTAAGAGCGAGGATCAACAACTGGTGTACCTCTACCTGCGGCATGAACGCAGCCCCCCGAAGGAGGTCAGTACAACAGGTACCAAGTATGTGAAACTGAAAATACTGTAATGAAATCATAACAATCTATAAATAAAACAGGAGACATGTATGATAACCAAACTACAGTACACCATATATAAGCAGTTATGTCAAGTCAGAGACTTACGCCCTCAAAGTCATCACTCAATTATAACCATGGGTCCCACGCCCGCAATATCAATCATGCCCGTGGAATTACTTCCTCACTGCCGGCAGTCTATGACATAAATAATAATCATGTGACGCGCACGTGGCATCCTACCTCACTGTCGACGTACACATATACAATACATATATATATCTCCTGCCCGTGGAATCCTCCGTCACTACCGGCAGTCGTAACATATAACCATGTGACGCGCCAGTGACATCCTACCTCACTATCGGCGTACACATATACAATACATATATATATATATCTCCTGCCCGTGGAATCCTCCTCACACGGCACTGTAACATATAACATGTGACGCGCTGGGCATCCTACCTCACCGTCGCATACATATACAATACATATATATATATACAACATGCCCCCGGAATCCTTCATCGGTGTAGACATGTCTTCATGGGGAGCTAGCTCATGGAGTAATAATCGTATCTACCATGCCCCTAATCCTCATCGGCAGCAGTGTCTTCACGGGAGGTAGCCCACGAGTAATAATCGTATATACCATGCCCCTAATCCTCATCGGTGTAAATGGTCTTTATGGGGAGCTAGCCCATGGAGTAATAATAATGGCCACATGCCCCCGGAATCCCTCATCGGTGTAGACATGTCCATGTGACAAATGATAATATACCGGGAGTTTAACCCGCTGCATGGCCGCATGCCCCCGGAATCCCTCATCGGTGTAGATATGTCCATGTAATAATAACCATGGAAGCATACCCGTGGAATCCTCCGTCACTGCCGGCACGTCCAAGTAAATCCACAACAAGCCAGCCGGCCCTCCATCGAGAGACGCGGTGGCATAGAAATACAATACTTGCACAACAAAGGCTATCACAAATAGCATAGGCAAGTTCAACATACTCTTAGACTTTCATTAACATGTAAATTGATTCACCATTTTATAAACTCAAGGTACTCCCATTTATTGCCAACAATCCGGGTTTTAACCCTAAAGTACTACATACTTGCATTCTTTCAAAAAGACCTCTTGTTACGTAAAAGCCACCCGATACTAGTACTCGTAGTATCAAAACAGAGTAACTATCCTTTTAAGTAAATCAAAATAATTTTCCGTACCTTCTTTTTTAAATAAACCAAGACAAAACCATGCCTTCCTTTAAAACCAAATCAAGACAATACCATGCCTTCCTTTTTAAAATGAAAACACTTCTCCCTTTTTAAAGTCAAGTAACAATATACTTCTCAAAATAGTTTAGGCTTCCTAACTTCAATTCTCAAGTCTCTTCTCTTTTAGAAATCAAGTTTCTTACTTTGGAAATTCAAGAAACCAATATTTTTTTATAATGATCTTATTAAAGCAGCCATGATCTAGAAAATGTAATACAATTTTGTCTTATCTTAGCTTCTATGCAGATGGAGGAATTCTACTCATTTTAATTTAATTGATTGTCAATACATTTTCATTTATTAACGCTGCAATGGCTTGTTCGATATTTACTCTCATTCGTGCCGTAAATTAGCAAAATCAACTCGACTCCAAATATTTCCTAACGACTCTTACCAACATCCCCCATAAGACTTGGTAAGATCTAAGATAACTTTATTCTTTTTAAAGACCAAGTACCCATTACTCACGAATGAGGTTTCACAACCTTTTTACACAATTCAAGTCCTTAAAATTTCATATCAAGTCACTTAACTCTAGAATCAAGTCAAGGACACAAAAAGGAAATCCAACTCCTTTAACACACGTGCGTCTACCGCACTATATATTTCACAAATAATCATGCTCAAGAGAAATAGGAAGAATCGCATACCTCGCGACGATTATCGATAAGTAGCAAAATGCTCCCAAGTACTAAAACCTTGCTAGCCTTTTCCACCCTTCAAGTAGGATACGCCACTCGTAGTACTTCACCTTATAATGGCCATAATACGTAAATTAGCTTCTAGTTCCAACGTAGAATATTATAATTGGGAAGTCCCTTATTCTACGGAAAATTGGACAGTACTTCCTTTGTTTTACGTACTTTTCCACCTTTTTCAAGGCTCGAATTCAATATCCAAACGCCACTTTTAAGGCCCAACAATTCATCAATACAAAGGGTATTACACGCCTAACTCGGACATGTAAAATTATGCACCACGATTCATATTAAAACAAACATCTAGCTTAAGGCAACTCCTTGGCTATAACATGCTCACATATCAACTTCCCAAATCCTTTCAATTCAGCTCGTTAATTCAACATGTTATATAAGTCATAACCAATTATAACAACGATATACCCTTCTATAAATAACATGTAACGATTTTAGCTAACAACCGAATTGATTACAATATCATTGACTAACATGTCCATTTTCGGTTTTTCAACAAGTCGACATGATCCAAATCTTTTCAAACTTAAATATATAAACCACATGCTCATTTCTTAACTACCATAACTTGTAATCTTCAATTACATGAGAAGGTGAAGGTTTTACCTCAATAAGCCCTCTTTCCGAAATCTTATTCACGCTAAAATCACCCACACGAACCCTCTACAAGCTTGCCAACATAATTCTTTCTAGTCGTCTTTCCAAAATTTTACTAGGCCTAGGTTTTTCCTTGAAATCTTTAGAGAGAAGGGAGAGAAATTTTAGAGAGAAGGGTTCTTTGATAAAATGACCAAGTCTTCAAGACTTGGTCAATAAATAAGACTTCCTCTTGGTTAAAAAGATGGGAGGGACACTTGTCACCCTCCCACAGGCCTTTAACAAAATATCTTCTGATTTTCCCCTGTTTTCGCGAAATTTCCCGCCTCGGCGCCGCAGCCCTGCAGCCGGCGCCGCGGCGCTGCAACTTCAGAATATACCAGCACAATCCGGCGGCGCGGCCCTGCATCCGGCGTCGCGACGCTGTGGCACATGACTGAAAACACTTTCTTGAACGTCTGCCCACTGAACTTGTAACCTCCATAACTTCCTACTCCGATGTCCAATCGACGAGCGGTTTGTTGCGTTGGAAACTAGACTCAACGAAATTCATACAGTGCTATTGAAACACCTAAAAACTCTTACTGAACTAGGAGATATACCGCTCCAAAGTTGACTCAAAAACTGTCCAAAAATATTCTGTCAACTAATCTTTCCAATTTCAATTCTTATTTCCCTTCGTACGTTCCCAATACATGACCTGGAATTACGGGGTGTAACATTCTTCCCCCATTAGAAACATTCGTCCCAAATGTTCCTTCTAAGTCTCCAAAACACATGCGCCGGTATAGTTTCCACTACTACACCTACAAAAATCAATTATGCCACGTATGGCCATAATATAATAACCATGCAAAAACTTAAATCCCAACCAACGAGGAATCACCTCTAAAGCGTATAGCCACACTATTAGCTCTCACCCATGGTCTAAAGGATACTCTCTTCACATCTCCTCTTCACAAAAAAAAATGATCACTTTCATTCTCTTAACACATGTTCGCTTCTTCCCTTACTCGTCGTACCCTTCTCGTATACCCAAACTCCTTATAGCACATGTACTACATTTTCGTCATCGCTTCAGTTTCCAATACCTTGGAGTTACTACCTCCAAACTTGGTCATATTACTAGCCTCAATCTCTTTTAAGGCCATTCCCGGCCTTCACGATCCGATTCTGTTCGAACGCATCCACGAACTCGTACGATGGTTACCTAAACTTGGGCCTAGCACCCTCGTGACCCTATCACCTAGCGGGACCACCTCAACCGACCCCACTCCAATTCGGGCTGCGGGTTGACCCGCAATTGGTCCTCAACACGACCCATCTTGCGCCAAATTCTTGTTCCCGGTCCGGAACAATCTCACTATTTAAGTCACGAAAACCTAGTGGTCTTCTTAGCTCAACTACCCACTTTCACTTCACACCACTCATGGACTTATCACACAAATATACTCCACGTATACTATGTACTCCGACAAAGGTCAACCGTAAATATTTTACTCAAGACGGCCTCGCATCTAAGGTCTCCATGTGTAATATTCTAAGGCTCACAATTTCCCTGTCCCCAAACTTACCTTTTCAACTTACCAGGCTTCTATGTCACAATTTACACAAAACTACCCGTACATAGCACTCAACATGTAATCATCTCATCACACATACTAATCTTTAGAGGGTTAAGGATATACCTGAAATCAAAATAGGCGGTTCCGAGGACCGCTAAAACTGGGGACTTCCACCACGACCTCTGCCATGGCCTGCCGGTGTATGAACATCCTGCCTAGCTGTTGAAGGCGAAGAGCCCGCAACTGATACAGTGCTATCCCACCAGTGCCACCTCTGGTCGGACAGTCTCTCACCAAATGGCCCTGCTGGCGGCAAGCATAACAAGCTGTCGAAATAGTACGACACTCCCCGAGGTGGGGTCTACCACATCGACCACACCGAGGTAGAGGTGGCTTCATCTGACTAACACCCCTTCTTCCCTGGAACCTTGAAGTCCTGGAGCCCCGACCCGCTCCTGAACATCCCGAACGTCCTGAAGACCGTGGAGGAGCACTCTGTACCGGCTGAGGTACATATCGATCACTTGAGGCCGCCGCCTCGAAGTTACCAAAGGACCTGTTGTCACCGACCTCTTCTCGCTGATCTTGGTCTGTCCGTGCGACTCTACGTTCTCGCTGTGCATAAGCCTGCATGCGGACAATGTCCATGCCCGGCTGAAGAGCTACTCATTTGCAACCCTCCGCTAAATAATCATCAAGCCCTGTGACGTAGCGGTGCACTCTATCCTCCATGTCTGTCACCAAAGCGGGGACATACCGAGCCAACGAGTCAAACTCTATGTTGTACTCCCGAACCGTTCGTCCGTTCTGCCTCAACATCATAAATCTATCTGCCCGAGCTCTCCTCATCTGCGAGGGCAAGAAGTGCATAAGAAATGCCTCTGAGAACTCGTCCCAACCAGCTGGAAGCGCATGCTCCCCCCGGGACAGTTCCCATGAATCAAACCAGTCGACCGCAGTATCACGCAACCGATGTGAACCCAATACCACCGACTCTGTCTCTGAGGCCTTGATCACTTTCATGATCCGCTGCAACTGTCGAATAAACTCCTGAGGATCTTCCTCAGTTCTCGACCCATAGAACTCTGGTGGACTGCAACTCAAAAAGTCCCGAAGTCTCAAACTATCGGATCTAGGGTGAATCACTGGTACTACCGGAACCTCCGACTCTCGTCTGTCCTCATGCCTTTCTACAATCCTAGCTAGCAACAGGGTCATCTCTTTGTAATCCATATCCTCTGCTCCTGGTCGTGGAGCTGGAGGCTCAGATATCATGGCCTCAGTAGAAACTGTTGCCGCTGCGCTAAACTCTGCTGGGGCTGGCGGCGTCGCAAAACTCGCCGTAAGAAGTACCACCTCGTGTAATGATCGGTCTCAGGCCGCCAGAACCTCTGCGGCTCTACTCGCAGCCTCCTTCGCCGCTTTGCTCCTTCGGGCCTGGTTGCCTGCAGAGGCATAATCGATACATAAGAGGAGTCCAACTTATAACACAACTCTAAGGCACGATCTCGAGTGAGAAGAATGGAAACCAATCCTAAATATCTCAGCCTCCCGATTATAGGTGTGGTGCACAACACGCCGATAATCAAGACTCTACTAGATACGGTCTCAGACACTTTCCGAGGACTAATCGCTCGATACCACTTTATCACGACTGACTGCCCGCTGATCGTGTCTTACCCTGCACCCTAGTGATACAACATCAGAGAAAATCAGCGGAAATAAAAACTCAAAGATATGAACAATATGAAATAAGAAACAGGCTAACCAAAAAGGTCACCTTTCTGTATATACATATAAAACCGAACAGTTACATCCTTTACAAACCCCGCCCACAAAAATACTACAGACCTCTAAGAGTTTTTATAACAACTATGGCGGGACAGGGCCCCGCCATACCCCTGAATGTACAAGTACCTACAATGACAGGGGACTATACCAAAAGATAAGCCTCCGGAGAAACGGAGCTTCCCAATACGCAGAACCGTGATCCTAAGAGCGAGGATCAACAACCAGTGTACTTACCGCAAAGATGAACGCAGCCCGGCGAGGTCAAGACAACAGTACCAAGTATGTAAAATCAAAATATCAGAATGAAATCATAACTATATATAAAATGGAGACATGTATGATAACCAAACTACAAGACACCATATATAAGCGATTATGTCAAGTCGTGGACTTACGCCTCAAAGTCATCACTCAATTATAACCACGGGTCTCACGCCCGCAATATCAATCATGCCGGTGGAATTCCTTCCTCACTGCCGGCAGTCTATGACATAAATCATAATCATGTGACGCGCCCGTGGCATCCTACCTCACTGTCGGCGTACACATATACAATACATATATATATATATATATATATATATCTCCCGCCGTGGAATCTCGTCACGCTGATACCAGAATATATATAACCGTGAAGCGCGGTGGCATCCTACCTCACTGCTTTACATACATATACAATATATATATATATATCTCTGCCGTGGAATCCTCCACACGCAAGTCAGAACATATAACCATGTGACGCGCCAGTGGCATCCTACCTCACTGTCGGCGTACACATATACAATACATATATATATTGTCGCGCCCTTTTTCGGCCGCGGCATTCTAAACTCCTGCTTAAAAATGCAATGTTAGAAAATAATAAACAAAAATAAAGCTCAATGTTTAAAAGTGCTTAAAATACTAAAGACTATTAAATGCTAGAAATGCAAAAGGGTTGCTAAATGCTAAAATGTGCTAATATGGTTGCTAGAATGCTAAGGGTTCGCGGAGTCGCCACCTAATTAGTTTGGGTGAATTAGGACACCTAAATGTTTAACTGGTTTAAAGTAAAACATTAACTCCATTCTTTAATGGTCTGCTAAACTTAATGAGATTCTGGGTAAGGGTTCTTTATTAATCTAGAGGGAAGGGGTTAGGCACCCTCTAAGATCCGCTAACTTGCGGTTGTCCTGCCAAACCTAGGGTAATTATTATATTTTAAAAATGCAAAGTAAACGATCTTCCTACTTAATAAAATGCTAAAAATGTTAAAATGTTAAAAAGGTGTTAAAATATAAAAAGGGCAAAAGGTGTTATAAATAAATAAAAGAGTCAAATGCTAAATGTTTAAAAGTGCTTAAAATACTAAAGGTTGCTAAAAGGTATTAAATGATAGAAGGGTGCTAAAGGTGCTAAGAGGTGCTTAAAAGTGTTAAATGCTAAAGTGCTGAATAATTAATAAAATGTTAGGAAATAAATGCTAGCATGTTAAAATGTTTAAAAGGTGCTTAAAGTATTGAAAGGGCAAAAGGTGCTATATGCTAAAGTACAAAGAATGCTAGGAAGGTGCTAAAATGTTACTAAAGTTTAAAGAGGGGTTAAGAATGCAAAAACTGTTAAGATGCTAGAAAGTGCTAAATGCTAAAGTGCTTTATAGACTAATTATATGCTCAGGCTAGCTAAATTAATCTTGCCTAGCCTGCGTACAATATTATATAAGAGATGTTTTAAGATGATTTTTGAGAGTTTAGGAAGAAATCTGTTATGAATTTTAATACGCAAAATGTTGGTTTTATAATGCAAGTTAAATCATTTTGGCAAAAATTAGACATGCATGACAATCTTAAAAGGCAAGTAAATTAAGCGATGAACTTTAAATTACCTTCCCCACTTATATGTTTAAAGGCTAATTATTCTAGATATCCTATTAATTACAAAGTTAAATAATTAGGCAACAAATTTCAAACAAATAATATAGAGGGTGGATATGATCGCGGCTTCCAAGATGCGTGGCGACATCGTCTTATCCTATTTTGTCTTAGGAATTTCAAGCGGAATGCAAATGCGGGTGCACATAGACGCGGGTTGTCATTTGAAGTAACTCGTGATGAGTCTCGCCGTGAGACTCTTCATTTTGCTCCGGTGCGTTTCATGTAAAATATAAGAAAAGATAAGGATTAGTACAAGCCCAAATGATAATTGATACAAATACTTGGAACGAGCACATAACATGTCACAATGAACTGGCCCAGGGCAGTTGAGCAAAAATGCAAAGGGGAACACTATTGCAATGCTAAGAGAAGGCAGCCGGCAGGTGATAAAAGAAATAAGGACGGGCCAGTATGTAAGTAGCGCAAATCAGCCTCTAATATCACCCACGACACCCAACAGTTCTATCCGCAGATGCGCGAGCAAATAAAGAGGGCGGACCCATTTTTAAAACAGATTCAGCTTTAAACATGCAATGTGATACGCATGCATTAGAAACTTAACAAGAAAGATTGACAAGGGTGGCAGATCCACCACGACACAAGTATTTGAGTTAACAAGTCTAAAAAAAAGCCATTTTAGACTCAGGTTATGTTGTGCAACTGGGAGGTTCTTTGATCTCATGGAAATAAAAAAAATACAAGCACATCAGTAAAGTTCAGTAAAAGCTGAGTATAGGAACATGACGACAGCAGTTGCAGAAGTAATTTGGCTAGTTAATTTACTGCAAGATCTAAAAATACCAATCACACTACCATCAAAGTTATCTTTGTGACAAGAAGGCAACATTACAAATATCTTCTAATCCCCTATTAACATTATATGCATATGCCAGCAGTTCAAGGTTTTAGTTTTAATCTGAGGTATCAGTTTGATGACTTATACACACATACATTAACCAAATGGAAATCAAACATTATAGGCATATGCCAACAGTTCAAGGTCTTAGTTTTAATCAGATGTATCAGTTTGATGACTTAATCCAAACAGAGAAAGTACAAAGCAAGAAGTTGCAGGGGCACAACAATTTTCTTCAACCCAGCAAAGCAGAATATAAACCTAAGAACTCCAAACAAATAACAACTCTCAATTAAACATGTTCGACACTTAATTTTGCTAAACCAACTTAATTACATATTAATCTAACAGTATCAGACAATACATAACTGTACTTCAAATCATACACACACGACAATTAAGTGGCATTAAACACATTAGTAAAGCATATAATGCTCACAGACCACGAAATGTGAATCACATAAAAACATGAAAGGGAATGGCTTTACCTTCTCCGGACAGCGACCCGGGGCAGCGTATCAAGTCGTCGGTCCAATCGACGGGTTTTGGGGTTTGCGATGCGAATAAGGGCAAGGTTTGTTTGTTGATTCTTGGTTTGAATTGAAAGAAGGAGATTCGAACTACCTATTCGTGCAATGCTAGTGGTCTGGTGGTCGCCTCAGATCTGTTCTCGCTCGCCTCGGTGGTTACTTAATCGCTTTGAAGGTCTCGCCTTTATCGTTTCTACTGTGCTCTGCCTCTGTTGCTGTCTATGCCGATGCTATCGGTTCCTAATTGCTGCTAAAGTGCAAAAATGATTGCTACCTCACTCTCCTTCATCGATGCCCTAAATTGCTATGTGGTTGCCCCGACTCCACTCTCCATTCCTTCTCCTATGCTCTGCTCTGCCTGTTCACCCCTGAGCTCTGAATCGATGCTATCGGTGGCTAAATTGCTATGTCGTTGTGTTCTTCCCGTTTCGATGCTATCTGGGTCTCCGATGCCTTCTGAGTTGCTGACTATGGCTAAGGGTTCTAAACTCTGCTCCCTAAGCCCTTAATCGATCCCTAAATTGCTATGTGGTTGCCCTCGACTCCGCTCTGAATTCCCTCTCCTATGCTCTGCTCTGCTCTGTGTTCGACTGCATGTCCCTCTTATAGCCCAATTCTAGGTTCTAATATTGGTAGGTAAATAAAGGCTGATTGAGTGATTCAGTAAGAAAATCCCCCCCTGATTTCGTGCGATTTGTACTGATTTCGTATGATTCGATAAGGTGCGATTTGAAGGATTTGTGTAGGGATTCGGTTTATCTATGGTAAGAAGGGTTGGCTTGCGTACGGGTAAGAGGAGCCGGATTTTCAGCGAGAACCGCCAGGTAGGGTAAAGCGGCGCGCGGCGATTTAAGGTGTTCGTTTTAGGTTCGTTCGTTATATTTTGTTGTGAGGAAGGAGAGGTCCGAGGAATAAAAGCGTGAAGGAGGTGGTGAGGAAAAATAAAAGAAGGGCTGGGGCTTGGGATTGCGGGTCGACGCTGGTCGCGGTATCAGTGTGTAATAGATGGGTCAATTAAAATTCGGGTAGTTAGTACTTAATTAGGTATCGTATTAATTCTAGGTATTAGTGTTATAATTAATTAATTAACAAATGTGATTAAATTAATTAGGTGCTTTATTATAATTATCTAGGTGCTACATTAGTCTAATTATTTAGGTGCTAAATTAGTCTAATTATTTAGGTGTTAAATTAGTCTAATTTCGAGTTATAAAACTATTACGATAATAAATGCGGGCGTATTATTTAATTAGTGCTCAATATTTATACGCGATGCCGTTATTAAAATTGATTTTAAATTACAAATGATTATGAAATTCTCTTGTGTATTAATAAACGCGGCTATGCTACGCGACACGACGTCATTGCTAAATTATTTATTTTATTTATTTATTATTAATTAAGAATCCTGACAGGGCTTGAAATCAATTAATGCGGGCACGGGACTCTAAGTGTTTAATACTCTACGCGAGACGCGACGCCATTATTGAATTATTTATTTATGCTCAGATTTATGTTTTATTTGTCGATTTTATCAGAAAATCCTAAAAATTATTTTACAAAATTAGTGTAATTTTATAGTTAATGATCGACGGAGGGTCAAAATTGGGTGTCACCGTATCCTCTTTATATGGAGATGATGGAAGAATCTTCTGACAAAGACGTTGACTCATAGCCAATTTTGTCTCGATCTTGTAATTGCAAAAAAATCTTTGGCGGTAGCAAGCCGACGCAAAAAATCAAAATGGCCCGGTGTCGAGTTATGGCGACCTTTGGGTTACCATGGTCGAAACACCGGGGCGGGCTAATGCGGACTCAAAGCTGTCCCAGTGTCGAGTTATGACGACACTGGTTTACCATGGTCAAAACACCAAGGCGGGCTAACGCGGACTCAAAGCCCGGTGTCGAGTTATGGCGACACCGGGTTACCATGGTCAAAACACCGCGCGCTAACGCGACTTAAAGTCGCCCATGTCGAGTTATGATGACACCGACTATGGTGTAAAAAGTAAAAGAATATAATCGCTTGAACACGGAGTCGCTTTATGGCTTGTGGTGCTGGGTTCTACGGTGATGTGGAGCGAGTGGACCGACGCTTGAGGTCGCTTCTGCCAATCGTTGGGAAGGTTGTCCCCCCAACAAATTGCCCCGGTTCGCTGTAAGAGAAAATCCACGTTATGCTCCTGCTCCTGCATGCTAAGACTTAAACAAACGGTTAGTGCATAATCATAAGGCAAAAATGATGATGTATAATTTTAAAAGTAATGCAACCGTGAGTAGAAAAGGTTATCCCGCAAAAGTGTGATGCTCTTTGTGTTGATGCGATGTTGCGAACGCGTGATTTTCGCCCCGCACGCACGTGTTGCGATTGTGAACGCGGTATGTTGTCCTGCCGCAATTTCCTCGTAGACTAAAGCTCAAGAAAGAGTTAGTGCATAAATCGCAAGAGTAATAATAAAGCAAGCGTAAGAGATGCAATTTCGGGAGTACAGAAATCGCCCATGCGTGGATGTGATATGCTGATGATGGCGTCGTTTTTGGGCTTGTTGTGCTGATAGCGTCGCTGCTTGGACGTGTTGCTGCTGGCGTCGTTGCGTAGACTTCTTTGCCTTGATAACGCCATTACTCGGACGTATTGTTGTTGGCGCGCTGCGTGGACTTGCTGCGGCCGATAACGCCGCCGTATTATTGCCTTGGCGCCGTTGCGTGGACTTGCCGATCACGCCGTTGTTTGGGCGTGCCGCCGGCGTCGTTGCGTGGACTTCTTTGGCCGATAACGCCGTTATGCGGACGTATTGCCGGGCGCCGTTGCGTGGACTCCGATCACGCCGTTGTCCGGGCGTGTTCTTCTTGGCGCCGTTGCGTGGACTTCTTTGGCCGATAACGTCATTGCCTGGACGTATTGATGATGGCGTCGTTGCGTGGACTTGTTGTTCACGTCGTTGTCTGGACGTGTTGCCGCCGGCGCCGCGTGGACTTGTTGCCGATAACGCCGTCGTTACGCGGGCCGCCGGGCGTCGTTGCGTGGACTTCTTTGGCCGATAACGCGTCATTGCACGGGCGTATTCTTTGGCGTTGCGCGTGGACTTGCCGTTCACGCCGTTGTCCGGACGTGTTGCCGGCGCCGCTGCATAGACTTGCCGATCACGCCGTTGCGGACGTATTCACGCTTCCCGTAGAATAAATGCTCCTGCAAGCTAAGCTTGAGAAAAACATTAGTGTATACCTGTTTAAAAATGATAAATACATATGAGAAGTGCAATTTTATGGGTATAGATATCGTTCCTGATATGAGAGATAGTGCGAGGTGTTGTCTGCACCCGACGTGCTAGACGCCGCAAATGATGAATCGCCATGATGCTTTGTGGTGGCGACGCGTAGGTTGCTAATTTGACTTGATGCCCGAGTTGACGCGCTAGGTTTTGTTGCGAACTCAACTTTGATCGATTGTTGATGCCCTTTCTGCCACGCTTTGCTCTTGCCGCGACTTTGATTGTTGTCATCCTCTCGCTTTGTCGCTTCCCGCTTCGCGAAGAGACTTTTGTCGTATTTTCGCCTACCGTTGCACTTTCTCGCTTTGTTAATATGAAAAGACTGCGCTCCAAAGAAAATTTGTGAGTTTGGGGTCGATTCAGATTCGACTTCGCCGCCTGTCCCTTGATATCCGTGCTCGACTGTTTGGACTTGCAACCCCACCGTTTCCTACATGATCCCGCTTTTTGAAAAGGTGTCCGCCTAAAATGGGTCTCAATGGGGTTGCTTGTATTCTTGTTATTTTCAGAGCGAAGGGAAGGTTTCCTAATGGTGTGACCGAAGCCGATTTAGGCCGCCTACGTATCCCCATGAAGGAATCAGGTCGAACGTAGTTCATTACAAGCGAATATTGGGTAAAAATTAAAATTTCTAGATGTGGGACCGAAGCCGAGACGGCCGCCTACGTATCCACCAAGGGAATCAGGTCAAACGTAGTTCGTTACAAGCAAAACGAAAGAAAACATTATTAAAGCTTAAATATGAGTTTATAAATTATTCTGCTAAAATAAATCGTTTTTCCTATCCAGGCTCTAGGCGGACCAAGACAGGGGTGCAAATCCAATCAATACGCCTTCATGCTCGCCGTGGACGGCCGGGTCTTCATGCTCGCTATCTCCTCTTACGCCTCTGCGTGCATGCTCGGATAAATGACCGATTCGAGGCGGAATGGGCATAGGCAGTGAGTGTATTCTCATCCGAGGTTATCAGTGCACATTGACGGCCGTGGTTTGGCAAGGGTTATCATGCACATTTGGGCGATCCTTTACCGAATTACCTTCTCCGATCGGTGCCTCGATTCGCCCTCGAGGAGTGACAACCTTGATGTCATGTCTCGGCTATCGGAGTGATACGCCGCAGCGCTTGTTCTCATCATACCATCTTGGGATAGGTCAGAATCCTTCCTGGAATCGGTTGGATTAGGCCTGCAGCTCGCAACCTTTCATATATTTGAGGTATGGGTTCAGCTAGTGGGGTGCGAACTTTGGGTGGTTTTCCTTCAAAATTCTTATTTGCTCTGGATGCATTGGGTGCTCTATTCTGTTGGCGGGCTTGATGGGTGGATCTATACGGGGCGGGATAAACAGGTGCTTGTGAAGAGGGAGATAGCAGAGCATGAAGACCCAGCAGAGTCGCCATTTCTGTCGCGCCCTTTTTCGGCCGCGGCATTCTAAACTCCTGCTTAAAAATGCAATGTTAGAAAATAATAAACAAAAATAAAGCTCAATGTTTAAAAGTGCTTAAAATACTAAAGACTATTAAATGCTAGAAATGCAAAAGGGTTGCTAAATGCTAAAATGTGCTAATATGGTTGCTAGAATGCTAAGGGTTCGCGGAGTCGCCACCTAATTAGTTTGGGTGAATTAGGACACCTAAATGTTTAACTGGTTTAAAGTAAAACATTAACTCCATTCTTTAATGGTCTGCTAAACTTAATGAGATTCTGGGTAAGGGTTCTTTATTAATCTAGAGGAAGGGTTAGCACCCTCTAAGATCCGCTTAACTCATGTTGTCCTGCCAAACCTAGGGTAATTATTATATTTTAAAAATGCAAAGTAAAAGATCTTCCTACTTAATAAAATGCTAAAAATGTTAAAATGTTAAAAAGGTGTTAAAATATAAAAAGGGCAAAAGGTGTTATAAATAAATAAAAGAGCCAAATGCTAAATGTTTAAAAGTGCTTAAAATACTAAAGGTTGCTAAAAGGTATTAAATGATAGAAGGGTGCTAAAGGTGCTAAGAGGTGCTTAAAAGTGTTAAATGCTAAAGTGCTGAATAATTAATAAAATGTTAGGAAATAAATGCTAGCATGTTAAAATGTTTAAAAGGTGCTTAAAGTATTGAAAGGGCAAAAGGTGCTATATGCTAAAGTACAAAGAATGCTAGGAAGGTGCTAAAATGTTACTAAAGTTTAAAGAGGGCTAAGAATGCAAAAAGTAAGATGCTAGAAAGTGCTAAATGCTAAAGTGCTTTATAGACTAATTATATGCTCAAAGCTAGCTAAATTAATCTTGCCTAGCTGCGCATAATATTATATAAGAGATGCTTTAAGATGATTTTTGAGAGTTTAGGAAGAAATCATATGAATTTTAATACGCAAATGTTGGTTTTATAATGCAAGTTAAATCATTTTGGCAAAAATTAGACATGCATGACAATCTTAAAAGGCAAGTAAATTAAGCGATGAACTTTAAATTACCTTCCCCACTTATATGTTTAAAGGCTAATTATTCTAGATATCCTATTAATTACAAAGTTAAATAATTAGGCAACAAATTTCAAACAAATAATATAGAGGGTGGATATGATCGCGGCTTCCAAGATGCGTGGCGACATCGTCTTATCCTATTTTGTCTTAGGAATTTCTGAAGCGGGAATGCAAATGCGGGTGCACATAGACGCGGGTTGTCATTTGAAGTAACTCGTGATGAGTCTCGCCGTGAGACTCTTCATTTTGCTCCGGTGCGTTTCATGTAAAATATAAGAAAAGATAAGGATTAGTACAAGCCCAAATGATAATTGATACAAATACTTGGAACGAGCACATAACATGTCACAATGACTCAAAGAGCTAAAAGGAAAGCTGGCCCAGGGCAGTTGAGCAAAAATGCAAAGGGGAACACTATTGCAATGCTAAGAGAAGGCAGCCGGCAGGTGATAAAAGAAATAAGGACGGGCCAGTATGTAAGTAGCGCAAATCAGCCTCTAATATCACCCACGACACCCAACAGTTCTATCCGGCAGATGCGGGCCGGAGCAAATAAAGAGGGGCCAGACCCATTTTTAAAACAGATTCAGGCTTTAAACATGCAGCTGTGATACGTACAGATTAGAAACTTAACAAGAAAGATTGACAAGGGTGGCAGATCCACCACGACACAAGTATTTGAGTTAACAAGTCTAAAAAAAAGCCATTTTAGACTCAGGTTATGTTGTGCAACTGGAGGTTCTTTGATCTCATGGAAATAAAAAATACAAGCACATCAGTAAAGTTCAGTAAAAGCTGAGTATAGGAACATGACGACAGCAGTTGCAGAAGTAATTTGGCTAGTTAATTTACTGCAAGATCTAAAAATACCAATCACACTACCAGTCAGGTTATACTGTGACAGTAAGGCAACATTACAAATATCTTCTAATCCCCTATTAACATTATATGCATATGCCAGCAGTTCAAGGTTTTAGTTTTAATCTGAGGTATCAGTTTGATGACTTATACACACATACATTAACCAAATGGAAATCAAACATTATAGGCATATGCCAACAGTTCAAGGTCTTAGTTTTAATCAGATGTATCAGTTTGATGACTTAATCCAAACAGAGAAAGTACAAAGCAAGAAGTTGCAGGGGCACAACAATTTTCTTCAACCCAGCAAAGCAGAATATAAACCTAAGAACTCCAAACAAATAACAACTCTCAATTAAACATGTTCGACACTTAATTTTGCTAAACCAACTTAATTACATATTAATCTAACAGTATCAGACAATACATAACTGTACTTCAAATCATACACACACGACAATTAAGTGGCATTAAACACATTAGTAAAGCATATAATGCTCATGCATCACGAAATGTGAATCACATAAAAACATGAAAGGAATGGCTTTACCTTCTCCGACAATGACCCGGCGTATCAGATCGTCGGTCCAATCGACGGGTTTTGGGGTTTGCGATGCGAATAAGGGCAAGGTTTGTTTGTTGATTCTTGGTTTGAATTGAAAGAAGGAGATTCGAACTACCTATTCGTGCAATGCTAGTGTCCGGTGGTCGCTTCCCGACTATCATTCTCGCTCGCCTCAGTGGTTACTTAACTGCTGCTGAAGGTCTCTGCCTTATCGTTTCTACTGTGCTCTGCCTCTGTTGCTGTCTATGCCGATGTTATCGGTTCCTAATTGCTGCTAAAGTGCAAAAATGATTGCTACCTCACTCTCCTTCATCGATGCCCTAAATTGCTATGTGATTGCCCCGACTCCACTCTCCATTCCTTCTCCTATGCTCTGCTCTGCCTGTTCACCCCTGAGCTCTGAATCGATGCTATCGGTGGCTAAATTGCTATGTCGTTGTGTTCTTCCCGTTTCGATGCTATCTGGGTCTCCGATGCCTTCTGAGTTGCTGACTATGGCTAAGGGTTCTAAACTCTGCTCCCTAAGCCCTTAATTGATCCCTAAATTGCTATGTGGTTGCCCTCGACTCCGCTCTGAATTCCCTCTCCTATGCTCTGCTCTGCTCTGTGTTCGACTGCATGTCCCTCTTATAGCCCAATTCTAGGTTCTAATATTGGTAGGTAAATAAAGGCTGATTGAGTGATTCAGTAAGAAAATCCCCCCCTGATTTCGTGCGATTTGTACTGATTTCGTATGATTCGATAAGGTGCGATTTGAAGGATTTGTGTAGGGATTCGGTTTATCTATGGTAAGAAGGGTTGGCTTCGTGCATGGGTAAGGAAAGGGAGCCGGATTTTCAGGCGAAATCCGGCTAGGTAAGGCGTGAGTGGCGCGCGATTTAAGGTGTTCGTTTAGGGTTCGTTCGTTATATTTTGTTGACAAGTGGGAGAGGTCCGAGGAATAAAAGGTCGGGAGGTGGTGAGGAAAATAAAAGAAGTGGGCTGGGTCTTGGGTCGACGCTGGTCGCGGTATTGGGTGTAATAGATGGGTCGAATTAAGTGGTCAGTAGTTAGTACTTAATTAGGTATTGGGTATTAATTCTAGGTATTAGTGTTATAATTAATTAATTAACAAATGTGATTAAATTAATTAGGTGCTTTATTATAATTATCTAGGTGCTACATTAGTCTAATTATTTAGGTGCTAAATTAGTCTAATTATTTAGGTGCTAAATTAGTCTAATTTCGAGTTATAAAACTATTACGATAATAAATGCGGGCGTATTATTTAATTAGTGCTCAATATTTATACGCGATGCCGTTATTAAAATTGATTTTAAATTACAAATGATTATGAAATTCTCTTGTGTATTAATAAACGCGGCTATGCTACGCGACACGACGTCATTGCTAAATTATTTATTTTATTTATTTATTATTAATTAAGAATCCTGACAGGGCTTGAAATCAATTAATGCGGGCCCGGGACTCTAAGTGTTTAATACTCTACGCGAGACGCGACGCCATTATTGAATTGTTTATTTATGCCTGTATTTATGTTTTATTTGCTGCATTTTATTGTAAAAATCCTAAAAAATTATTTTACAAAATTAGTGTAATTTTATAGTTAATGACTGGACGGGAGGGTCAAAATTGGGTGTCAACATATATATACAACATGCCCCCGGAATCCCTCATCGGTGTGGACATGTCTTCATGGGGAGCTAGCCCATGGAGTAATAATCGTATCTACCATGCCCCCGGAATCCCTCATCGGTGTAGACAAGTCTTCATGGTGAGCTAGCCCATGGAGTAATAATCGTATATACCATGCCCCCGGAATCCCTTATTGGTGTAGACAGGTCTTCATGGGGAGCTAGCCCATGGAGTAATAATAATGGCCACATGCCCCCGGAATCCCTCATCGGTGTAGACATGTCCATGTGACAAATGATAATATACCGGGAGTTTAACCCGCTGCATGGCCGCATGCCCCCGAAATCCCTCATCGGTGTAGATATGTCCATGTAATAATAACCATGGAAGCATACCCGTGGAATCTTCCGTCACTTCCGGCACGTCCAAGTAAATCCACAACAAGCCAACCGACCCTCCATCGAGAGACGCGGTGGCATAGAAATACAATACTTGCACAACAAAGGCTATCACAAATAGCATAGGCAAGTTCAACATACTCTTAGACTTTCATTAACATGTAAATTGATTCACCATTTTATAAACTCAAGGTACTCCCATTTATTGCCAACAATCCGGGTTTTAACCCTAAAGTACTACATACTTGCATTCTTTCAAAAAGACCTCTTGTTACGTAAAAGCCACCTGATACTAGTACTCGTAGTATCAAAACAGAGTAACTATCCTTTTAAGTAAACCAAAACAATTTTCCGTACCTTCCTTTTTAAATAAACCAAGACAAAACCATGCCTTCATTTAAAACCAAATCAAGACAATACCATGCCTTCCTTTTTAAAATGAAAAAACTTCTCCCTTTTTAAAGTCAAGTAACAATATACTTCTCAAAATAGTTTAAGCTTCCTAACTTCAATTATCAAGTCTCTTCTCTTTTAGAAATCAAGTTTACCAATACCTTTTTATAATGATCTTATTAAAGCAGCCATGATCTAGAAAATGTAATACAATTTTGTCTTATCTTAGCTTCTATGCAGATGGAGGAATTCTACTCATTTTAATTTAATTGATTGTCAATACATTTTCATTTATTAACGCTGCAATGGCTTGTTCGATATTTACTCTCATTCGTGCCGTAAATTAGCAAAATCAACTCGACTCCAAATATTTCCTAACGACTCTTACCAACATCCCCCATAAGACTTGGTAAGATCTAAGATAACTTTATTCTTTTTAAAGACCAAGTACCCATTACTCACGAATGAGGTTTCACAACCTTTTTACACAATTCAAGTCCTTAAAATTTCATATCAAGTCACTTAACTCTAGAATCAAGTCAAGGACACAAAAAGGAAATCCAACTCCTTTAACACACGTGCGTCTACCGCACTATATATTTCACAAATAATCATGCTCAAGAGAAATAGGAAGAATCGCATACCTCGCGACGATTATCGATAAGTAGCAAAATGCTCCCAAGTACTAAAACCTTGCTAGCCTTTTCCACCCTTCAAGTAGGATACACTACTCGTAGTACTTCACCCTATAATGGCCATAATACGTAAATTAGCTTCTAGTTCCAACGTAGAATATTCTAATTGGGAAGTCCTTTATTCTACGGAAAATTAGACAGTACTTCCTTTGTTTCTACGTACTTTTCCACCTTTTTCAAGGCTCGAATTCAATATCCAAACGCCACTTTTAAGGCCCAACAATTCATCAATACAAAGGGTATTACACGCCTAACTCGGACATGTAAAATTATGCCCCACGATTCATATTAAAACAAACATCTAGCTTAAGGCAACTCCTTGGCTATAACATGCTCACATATCAACTTCCCAAATCCTTTCAATTCAGCTCGTTAATTCAACATGTTATATAAGTCATAACCAATTATAACAACGATATACCCTTCTATATATAACATGTAACGATTTTAGCTAACAACCGAATTGATTACAACATCAGTGACTAACATGTCCATTTTTGGTTTTTCAACAAGTCGACATGATCCAAATCTTTTCAAACTTAAATATATAAACCACGTGCTCATTTCTTAACTACCATAACTTGTAATCTTCAATTACATGAGAAGGTGAAGGTTTTACCTCAATAAGCCCTCTTTCCGAAATCTTATTCACGCTAAAATCACCCACACGAACCCTCTACAAACTTGCCAACATAATTCTTTCTAGTCGTCTTTCCAAAATTTTACTAGGCCTAGGTTTTTCCTTGAAATCTTTAGAGAGAAGGGAGAGGAATTTTATAGAGAAGAGTTCTTTGATAAAATTAAGACTTCCTCTTGGTCAAAAAGATGGGAGGGACACTTGTCACCCTCCCACAGGCCTTTAACAAAATATCTTCTGATTTTCCCTTGTTTTCGCGAAATTTCCCGCCTCGACGCCGCGGCCCTGCAGTCGGCGCCGCGGCGCTGAAACTTTCGAACATTACAGCACAAACGGCGCTGCGGCCCTGCAGTCGGCGCCGCAACTTCAGAATATACCAACACAATCTGGTGCCGCGGCCCTGCATCCGGCGTCGCGACGCTGTGGCACCTGACTGAAAACACTTTCCTGAACGTCTGCCCACTGAACTTGTAACCTCCATAACTTCCTACTCCGATGTCCAATCGATGAGCGGTTTGTTGCGTTGGAAACTAGACTCAACAAATTCATACAGGGCTATTGAAATACCTAAAAACTCTTACTGAACTAGGAGATATACCGCTCCAAAGTTGACTCAAAAACTGTCCAAAAACATTCTGTCAACTTATCTTTCCAATTTCAATTCTTATTTCCCTTCGTACGTTCCCAATACATGACCTGGAATTACGGGTGTAACAATTTGAAATTCCTGGACTTGGGTTGACACACTTTTGTTATCCACCATTTGAAATTTCAGAAATTTTCCAATGATGAACTTCTTACTACCCGCGTCTTGGGTGTTGTACTTCTTTTGTAGTTTGTCCCATAACTGCTTGGCAGTTTCAACGGTACAATATACCGTGTAGAGAGGATCGGACAAACTGTTTAGAATGTAGTTCCTGCACATGAAATCACTGTGTTTCCATGCCTCACGAACCATCTTCATGTCGTCATCAACATGGTTACCTTGGCCACCTCCCGCCAAATTATTTGGCTGAGGGTCCGTGTCATCCCCAACTTGTGGAGAGTCTTCGGTTAGGAAATGTTTTAGTCTCATAACCGTCAGGAAAAACAACATTTTTTGCTTCCATCGCTTGAAATATGTACCCATGAACTTTTCGGGACGTTTATGATGAAAATCAGCGGGAGTTGGAGCAGGAGTACTCCCTTGACCAGTAGCAAAGTCGTTGAATTGATCTTCAGCATACATGTTGTTGTTGTTTAAATAACGAATATTATCTTAAGTTTGTGAGTGGTAATGTGTAAAACGAGAAAATAACAACAACAACAACAAATTGTAATAAAACTTGGAAATAATCAAATAGAATGGCTTGCTTAGTCGACCAAATTCTTGATCTATCCTTAAGATAATATTGCTCTGTATATCCTTTCAACGGTTGTAATAACAACTTATCTCCCAAGATAAAACAACAATCAAACAAATGAGCAAAGGGAACTCAAATGTTTGCTTTGAAAGAAAGATCTTTGAGTGTTTTGTGATTGCAAGAGAGGAAGAAGAATTTCATATTTCAAGTGTTTTGCAAATGAGCCCAAGGCCTCATTTTATAGTGTTGTGAAGATGACTCTCCAATTGCCCATGTAATGGCCTTGAATGACCATGTAATGGCCTTGAATGACCATGTAATGGCCTTGAATGACCGTGTAATGATCTTGATTATGGAGTGTTAATTCAGCCGAATAATGGCTGAATTCATTTGGGATGTAATGGAGGTCTAATGCCTCAAAAACCGGCCTAAGAGTCATGTCTTTTCGTCTTCCGTCGCAGCCTCTGGACTACCGGCGCCGCGACCTTGCAGGGAGGCGCCGCGGCGCCACAACTTCAGAGAGTTGGCGTTGTGGCCTTGCAGTTGGGCGCCAGGGCGCCACAACTTCAGAGAGTTGACGCCTTGGCCCTGCAGTTTGGCGTCGCGGCGATTCATGACGCGTTTCATCTTTAAACACATTGTACACTTCTTCCTTCATTTACCAACGTGAAATCAACGTCATTTGGCCAATAACCGTCTATTATCTTACGTCTCAAACAATTCGTATACGTATCAATATCTCTTTCATTTAAGGAAATTATGATCATTGACATTGTATGTACACGTGTGTGAAAATAACGTTTCCGACGTGTGTGGCCCCTAATTGTTCGATTCGTAACTAAATAGGATTAATTTTATTTCACGTTTAATAAATATTTTCAATATCTACCACCCTAAAATCAACTGAGCTACGCCTATGTGGGCTATACTGACTGATCCTTAATATTAACAGCTATAAACATACTCTTAAAAGTCGTATGGATTTCTACTCAATACAAAGAATTTGCTACGAAACTCTCCACAAAGTCAAGCTTATCCAATACTTATCGAAACCCATTACCAATGCAAATAATACTTTAAAAAATTACGTTATTTCCTCCCTATTTATTTCAACAAGCTTCAAATGGTTTGTAAAAATTATTCAAGTTGTTTGCCTTGAATTGATAAAACTAATAATTAATAATTATGAATTCCATATTCGTTTTAATGGTCTCTTGTCTAAAAGACCTCTTTAAGTCTTCAATTGGAAAATTACACCTTGAGTCTTAAAAATTGACGAAATTCCAATCAACAAATTTATGACATCAACATATTTAGTTTAAAAGTCTTCGACCCTAGTTCCAACGTCTTGAAAATATAAAATAGTTCCCATCTCCAAATTCTTAAAAGACTTATACCCCAACCTCAAATTCTTGAAAAATACAAAATAGTATCTATCCTCAGAGTTTTAAGAAATTCAAATTAGAAATAAAAATCAATTTTCTTCCCTCCAAAGCTCCAAAAGCCTCTCTGTTAGCACATGTATAATATAAAATATACCATATTTAAGGGTTATGTAATTAGGATAGAATTAGGATTCTATTATATAAGGATTTTAAATTGTACATCTATATATTTGTATTAATAAAAAAAAAATCGCAGAATAGATTAATACAATTTTACGTAACATTAGAAGTCAAAATTTAAACCCTAATCTCGTTTCACGGTGTCCGTGATTTTTTTCCAGAGAAAACAGTCTTTTTTCCTGCCTCTTCGCACAGACTTTTCTCTGCAAACAGCCAGTTTCTTTGCCTTTTTCCAACTACCCTCTGCGCACTGACACCCTCTACAGTCTGTCTCTACCCCCCCTCCCCCTCCCCCCGTTTTTGCCTCTTCAAACAACCAATTGTTTTTCTTTTTTTTCCAATTTTCGATTTTCATTTCCTTTTATCTTTTACTCGAGAACAAATCAATGACTTTCTTAACCCGTCAACGGCTCGATAATGTGTGGTGTATGGATACGAAAGTCATGTCTCGTCTTACCAACAATTCAGGTAATCTTACTCAACTGCACCAGTTACAAACTTCACAATCTATTATGGTCGGTAATGATCATCGCATTCCAATGATTTGACCACACCCTTACTCTACCGCCTCATCCCCACTTCTCTCTTAAAAATGTCTTTTATGCTCCAAATATCATCAAAAATTTAATCTATGTTAGAAAATTTGCCACAGATAATTATGTCTCAATTAATTTTGATCCGTTTGGATTTTTTGTAACGGACCTTCATACCGGAAAACTCCTTAAAAGATGCAATAGTGAGGGGGACTTATATTCTTTCCTCCCCACATCTGCTGCTAGTGTCACTCCTCCCACCATTTTAATAATAATATCTCCCTCCACATGGCATAATAGAATTGTTCATTCGGGTTCTCACATTTTTTATTCTCTTAAAAATTGAAATTTAATCCACTGCAACAAAGGGAATCTTTCTCATAGTTGCTCCTAATGTCAGTTAGGGAAACACGTTAGACTATCATTTGCGACTTCTATGAGTACTATTTTCTCTCAATTTGATATTTTTCACGTTGATGTCTTTCATAACCAACAACTTAGACCACAAATAGTATCTGGTGTTTTTGAATGATTTCTCTCACTTTCTTTGGATCTATCCACTCAAACTCAAATTTCAAGTGTTCTCCAAATTTGTTGAGTTTTGTACCCTGATTAAAACGCAATTTGAAAAAGACATAAAATTGTTTCAATGTGATAATGGTCGTGAGTCTAATAATTCCTTATTTCATAAATTATGTGCGGCCAACGACATAATTTTTCATTTCTCGTGCACATATACTTCCCTTCAAAATGGTAAAGTCGAAAGAATTTTTTGAACCATTAATAATATGATTCGTACCCCCATTTTTCATGCGCCCCTCCAACTTTTTGGGTATATGCACTAAAAATGGTAGAACACATTCTCAACATTCTACCTAGCAGTGCAATTCAAAATAGGACACCCACCGAAATTCTCTACCGTCAGATCCCTACCTATGACCATCTTAGAATTTTTGATTGTCTGTGTTACGCTAATCTGAAATCCACGACCCCCACAAATTAGCACCCCGATCTACTCCGTGTGCATTCCTAGTTTTTCCCTCAAATCATATAGGGTACTTGTGTTATGAGCTCTCCATTGATAAAATCATAATATCTCGACATGTCACATTTGTTGATTATGTTTTCCTATTTGACAACATTAAAAAATTTCGAGTCATTGATTACCAATTTCTCGAAGATTCGGACTCATCTCCGCTTGTCCAACAAGCATTCCGTCAATATGCCACTATTTCGGCGGCGGCCGCCGCATCATCTTTCATCACCGGCGACCAACTGCGCCAGTCCACCGTTGTAACTCCATCACTGCCACATCCTACAGTATATCTACATCTTCATCACCACCGATGTCTCCGTCTCAGACAACGTCGATTGTCACCACCACCGGCAATCGGCACCGAGTCTTTGTCTCACTATCGATAATCAATCCCACCACCAATTGGAACCGTCAGCCACCACCGACTGTTTCGCCGCCTCCAGCAAACCATATAGTCGACTACCCAATCAACCACCCCTCCACCAAAACCTACCAGTCATTTTACCTCTGATCTGTACACCGATACAACCCATGTACACTCCTGAACCACCACCGTCCGCCTACCCAACTTCAGCCAACCTATACCACTCTTATCCATCAGACCCATCGTCTCATCCACCAACACCACCGACAGTCTCACTGCCCTGTCCAATCGTTCATCATCATCACCAAATCGACACCACTTACCAAACCAGTGATCAAAATCCACCAACCAATCAAAATATCGAAATTGTCCCTGTCCCCACACACCATATGGAAACCCGTTCACAACACAAGATTTTCAAACCTAAAGTCCACTTTAACCTATCTACCCAAACTGTATCTCTAATTCTCAAAAACTCAATATTAGCCAAACAAGATCCTAATTGGAATGCGGTCATGCGTGAGGAATTTAATGCTTTAACTAATCATCACACTTGAGATTTGGTTCCTAGACCGGAGGAAGTAAATGTGATCCGTTGCATGTGACTTTTTCATCATAAATACAGAGACAGTGGTGAGCTAGAAAGGTATAAGACGAGACTTGTGGCTAATGACACTAATCATCAAGAGTGTATTGATTGTGGTGAGACATTCAATCCGATTGTTAAACTGGCTACAATTCGTACAGTTGTGAGTATTGATGTGGGTAAGAATTGGCCTATTCACCAACTTGATGTGAAAAATGCATTTCTACACGGGGATTTGAAAGAAACGGTTTATATGTATCAACCGCCTGGTTTTGTCCATCCAGTAACCCCTCAGTATCTATCCCATCTCCAGTCACAGTATGGTTTGAAACAGGCCCCGAGAGAGTGGTATGACCACTTTGCATGGTACATCTTGCATCGAGGTAGTAACTTTGCTTATTTGTTGTTATATGTGGATGATATTTGTCACACCATTTTTCGACCGCGACATTATACCACTCCTTAATAAAAATGTTA
The DNA here is from genome assembly GCA_029844215.1 of Przewalskia tangutica. Taxonomy (NCBI): domain Eukaryota; kingdom Viridiplantae; phylum Streptophyta; class Magnoliopsida; order Solanales; family Solanaceae; genus Przewalskia; species Przewalskia tangutica. The sequence goes on from CM056730.1 coordinate 106,659,139, forward strand.
GAAATAAATTGCTAAAATGCTAAATGGTTAAAAGAGTGTTAAATGTTAAAGGGGTGCTAAAGGGTTGCTAAGTGTTAAAGGTTGCTAGGGTTTGCGGAGTCGCCACCTAATTAGTTTGGGTGAATTAGGACACCTAAATGTTAACTATGTCAAAGTCAACATTAACTCCATTTTTGGTCTGCCGAACTAGTGTGAGATCCTGGGTAAGAGTTCTTTATTAATCTAGAGGGAAGGGTTAGACACCCTCTAAGATCCGCTAACTTGCGGTTATCCTGTCAAACATAGGTTGATTATTATGTTTAAAAAGATGTTGTAAGTGTTTATAAAAGAATGCATTTTCATAAAAGATTTATAAGACTAATGTTACAAAAATATGTACATAAAGTTTAAAAGCGTGCATATTAAAGTGATGCGAAATTGATGTATTTACTAAAGATATGCATTTCATTTACAAAATCAATTTTTTTGATTAACATATACAAGGTATGATAAAAAAAATGCTATTTTTTTTACGATGGATAATAAGAAAATAAATTTATTATGAAATGAATTATAATGTTCTTAAGTGGTTTATGAGAAAATCAATTTCTTTGTTATGCATTAACTTCATGATTAGATATGCAATTTTAATTGCTAGGCAAGAGATTAGACATGTCAGACAAGCCTAAGATAGATAAATTAGAAGTGTGTTTCCAGTTTTTTTTTTAAACTGACCACCCAATTTCATATATTCAAGGATTAATTGTTCTGGACAACCTATTAATTATAAAGTTAAATAATTAGACAACAACTAAATAAATGAGATAAAAGGTGAATATGATCGCGGAAGCATTCAAGATATATGGTGACACCCTCTTATCCTATTTTGTCTTACAAATACTGAGGCGGGAATGCGAATGCGGATGCACATAGACGCGGGTTGTCATTTGAAGTAACTCGTGATGAGTCTCGCCGTGAGACTCTTCATTTTGCTCCGATGCATTTCATGTAACAAAATAAGAAGAAGAAAAGGATTAATATATGCTCCAATTTTTATTAAACATAGTAAATAAGTATTGGGCATAAAAGATCAACACACGTGAGTTACACTTTATTTTGGCAATAGGCAGACTAAATATAAGACAATCAAATTACTTTATAACATGCCTTGTCTCGAAATATGCACAAAATAAGCATGGTACAATACATGCGTAAGTTAACAAAGCAGATTCAGAGGCTTCACACCAGACAAAAATAAAAGAAGAATAAGGACGATGCAGATTCACCAGTGAGAGAACAATACACATGATTCAGCATCTAGGTTAAAATCAGCACACCGGTTCAAACATAATAGGCAGACAACCAGTAGCCAGACTTAAGATCACATTTATATTGCATATCTAGACATGATGGTCATCAGGTAGGCAAGATAGGCACATGCTCAGATTAATAGCCATACTGCCGCAGTCTTGACTATCCAATGGATATTCCTATGTGCCCAGAAAGATCTAAATTAAACCAAACATGCATATTTCTTTAAAGTAAACGAGTATGCAACAAAAGGGGTGAATGCCTTGATCAAGTTACTGGTTAGCGGTTTCAGTTATTTTAATCTACACCTATCTATACATGAACGAAAACAAACTGGTAAACCGCAATGCAAGCAAACAAGGACTGATGTGAGAGATCATTCATGTATTTCCATTATCTTATCAGCGACTAAAACAGACGATGTATGAAATTGTACATCTGGAAATATCCTATTGACAGATTCTGACGGTGGATTTGTATTCCAGTGATACAATAAAATTCAGGAGCCTTCACAACAATTCAGACGACATCAAGCATAGAACATATATTTAGACGAGTGACAAACAAATGATTAATTTGGAAGAATATGACAACCCATAAATACACACAAGACCATTTGAAGGCCATACTTAGCTTATGCAAAATCATATAACTCAAACTAGAAGACAGAGTCTACTCATGATGCACTACTAGGTACACTGACACTTAAAGGGAGCAGAATGAATGTGTCCAACTTGGGGAAATACCAACATATGAATAAGTAGTTATAGTGGACCATTCTGGCTACACTTAATACCCCAAATTCGTAAATTGACTCTCGACAATGGAAACAAACCATCATTCACATCATATAATCTGGCTTTAGATTAGTTAAAGCAGACTAATCCTACTTCAATTTTAAGCATAAACAACAACAGTCATTCGAACAAATCTAGCTAAAATGATTAATAAGCAGGAAATACAACAAACACACATAAAAAAAAACACAGTCGCGAATGTTAATAGCAGTTAATCTTAACTGACAGATTCAGCGTCAAACAAATGTGTCTCAAATCGTACACTAATGACAAATTAAACGACATCGAACAGATTTAACGAAACGCATAATTCACACAGACCACGAAGTGTAAATCACATAAAAATAGAAAGGGAATGAGTTTACCTTCTCCGGACAGCGAATCGAGGCAGTGTATCAAGTCGTCGATCCACTCGGAATATTGTTGCGATGCGATTAAAAGGACAAGATTTCTGTATGAGAATAGGTGTGTGACTACTCGCTGATTCTTGCTTGATTCTTTCTAGGATTTCTCGATGCCTACCGATGCTGAAACATTCATTCTTGTTTTGTTGGTTCTTACTGTTTCTCTCATATGTTTCTCTTATGTTCTTCCTTCCTCCCCCCCCCCCCCCTCTTATTGCATGTGTATAGCTCCCTTTATAGTCCCAATCTTGGGTTCTAATTTATGGTAAGTATTGATGCGATTTTTGACTGATTTTGTGCGATTTGAGTATTGATTCGGTATTGATTTTGGACGAGATTTATGCTTGATTCTTAATGTCATCTGGTTATGGTAACGATTTTAGACGATTTGGTGTGAGATTTTCGGGTGTATATTTGGAACGATTTAGTGCGATTTAGTGCTAACTTTAGGTAAGGATTTCAGTGAGCTGGCTGGTGATCGGTGTATTTTATATACACCTTTTGAGTCAGTTTTAGTTAGTCTTTTGTCCCATTTTGCACATATAAGTGTCGTATTAGGATAGTTTTTCTTTCTTTTGAGTCAAAGTGGTTAAAATGGCCAAATGGCGGAAAAAGAGCAAAAAGAGGGCAAAAGAGGAGACGCCAGAGCTGGAAACAGAGAAAGTGGCGAACGAGGGAAAAATCAAGACCGGCGCGCGCCTCGCAGCTGCAGGCCGCGACGCCATCATTCAGAGAAGGTGCAGAAGATCCAGCGCGGCTAAAGTGGCGCGCGCCACTATCGAGAGGAGAAGATATAGGCCGGCGCCTACGCCAGCGAGGCCGCGGCGCCTAGACATCCGAGAATCCACAGGAGATGCAGTACGGCGCGCTGCATGCAGATATCGGCGCGCGCCAAACAATCGACGGATTGCAGAACTTCCGGCGCGCTGTCAGGGCTGGCGCCGACGCGAAAAAAATAGATTTTCAGACGGATTTTAGGCCAGGCCTGCAGGGAAAAGTTGAGGCGGTTTTCAGCCTATAAAAGAAGAACCCTAGGCAATTTTTGGGGGTTCCCCTTCTTGCACAACACAAGACTTTTGGCTTGGAGATTGGATACCATTAATTTAGTACTTTCTTTTCCTTTTCTTTACTTTATTTCAGTTTTTGCATGATGAACTTTGAATTAGTTCTTGTCATCTTTATGGCTAGGAACTAATTCTCTTATAGGGCTTTCCATGTTGAATTACTAGAAACTTATGTTATAAATTAATGCATGCTTATGGTTATTTTTCTTATTGAGAGATCTATCCAATAATTGAGTTGAATTCTTGGTAATTAATTGACAACTAATTATCACTATATGATTTCTAATCAGATTCTGAAAAGGGGGGATTGTGAATATGCTGTAAGTTGGGTAGACATTCTTGGATTGGGGATGAAAATACCTCAATTATTTATGTAGCGTTGATGAGAGGCTTAACAACCCTAATTTTGCGCATTGTGCGTGACGATCAACTAGGTTTTTGTTCTTAATCCTCCTATAAAGTTATCCTTATCACCGAAAGTTAGGTAAGGTGCGATACTGGGGTTGAGTGTTTATATAACCCTAACGGGAGTATAAAACGATTTCAGAAACTCGCTTTCTCCTAAAGAAGAATACCATGAGTTAATGCATTAGTAAGTAGCATAAGCGGATAGTAAGGATACATGGAAGCCCTATTCTCATCACAACTGAAGTAAAACCTTGATAGTTAAATAGCTTTTATAATTCGTAGTTATAAACAACCAATCAATCATAAATTCACCAAATAGATACTAGAAAATAGATAGTTGGTAATTGGACTCTAATCCTTGTGGACGATATTCAGTCTTATCAAAGACTATACTACTTGTCACGATAACGTGCACTTGCGTTTAAAGTGTGTGCATCTTAACGCGCATCAAGTTTTTGGCGCCGTTGCCGGGGATTAGGCATTAGTTCAATATCAAATTTGTCTATTTTTAATTTCTAATTTGGGTTTTATTTTAATTTTTAAATTTTTTACGTTTTTCTTTTGAAAATTCGAGGTGCCGTGATTTGTTGTCTATTTTTGATCTATTTCAGGAAGTCAGTTTATGCGAAGGAGAAGAGGAGCAGACACTTTTGTTCCCTTCAATCCAGAAATTGAGAAAACCTGCAAACATAACAGAAAGAATCAGCGGATTGCAACCTTGTTAGAGATGAACGGCGTTCAGAACAACAACGGGATGGGAGAAGGGTTAGGAGAGAATCAACCCCATCCAGGAATGCCTCGGCAAATGCCAATAGATGTGGAGGAAAGAGTCCAAATCCAGCCAGAAAGGAGTTTGGGAGACTATGTGCTACCAAGAGTGAATGGAGCACAAACATGCATTAGGCTCCCTGCAATAAGAGCCAACAACTTCGAGATAAAACCGGCGATTCTGAGCATGGTACGACACTGTGCAATTCGGAGGATCGCCATCGGAGGATCACGTATGCACATAGCTAATTTCTTGGAGCTATGTGCAACTTTAGATATAACGGCGTTCGATGATGCTGTCAGATTGAGGCTCTTTCCTTCTCACCAGTGGATAGAGCAAAAGTATGGTTGAATTCCTCACGATTCGATTTTCACATGGCACGGTGGCATGTAAATTCTTAGCCAAGTTCTTTCCTCCGTGTAAAGCAGCAAAACTAAGAGGGGAGTTGAACAACTTCTACCAAGCAGATGGAGAGTCCTTATATGAAGCTTGGGAAAGGTTCAAAGATCTACAGAGAAAGTGCCCACACCATTGCATTGAGTTGTGGAACTTGGTCCACATCTTCTACAACGTGAACAAAGACAACCGAACTATCATAGATGCGAATGGGTGGAGCATTCATGAGGAAAACAGCCCACGACGCTCATGAGTTATTAGAAGACATGGCCACTAACAACCATGTCACGGAAGAGAGGTCGACAAATGGGAGAAGAACAGTGGGAGTCCATGAAATAGATGCTATTGCTGCCTTGAATGCCCAAGTGGCCCTTCTAGCGAAACAGTTGCAGCAACATACAGTGTCAGTCAATGCGGTACAGATGCCCAAAAGCTGTGAGATATGTGGTGGGCCACATACATTTGATAGGTGTCCTTCAGCGGATCCCAACAATATACCCATGGAGCGGTAGAGTGTCGGGCCGTCCAGAATTATCAGAGGCAACAGAACAACCCCTACTCCAACACTTTTAACCCAGGGTGGAGGAACCACCCAAATTTCTCATGGAGAGGAGACTGCGGCAGAACCAAAGACCGTAATCAGCAGAACCAATACCTGAGGCAAATGAGACCGCATACGGGCAAGATAACCGATCGTGGCGCAGAATCGATAGGGCGATGCAAGTCGCAGAGCCAGAATCAGCAACCCTTCATTCAAACCCCACAGCCTCAACAGTTCAACGACCGGTTCGAAGAAAAGCGGATGAACTGGCGGACAAAGACTTGCCAATGCCCGGACGCGATTCATGATGTGCTAGATCCTCGTTCGAAACTTGAGACACAGTGGGTCGCTAGTAAACAGCAAACAAAGAGCGCATGGAACATTGCCAAGCAATACAGAGGTAAATCAGGAAGCGTGTCGAGCGATGCGGTTGAGAAGTGGAAGACGATTGGAGCGAAGAGTCACCTCACCGAGAGTTGAGAAAAAGCGAGTTAGAAAGAGAAGGTGATTGAGCCGAGCCCAACGAGAGAAAACTCGCAGGAGTATACAGAGAAGATCCCTTTCCCCAGAGACTACAAATGAAAGGCGGTTGATAAACAATTCTTCAAATTTTTGGAGACATTCAGAAAGCTACATATCAACATACCTTTCATAGAAGCATTAGAGCAAATGCCCTCCTATTTCAAGCTTATGAAGGAGATTTTGGGGAAAAAGAAGAAGCTGGCAGAATACGAATTAGTAGCACTGACAGAAGAGTGTAGTGCTATCTTGCGTAAAAGTTGCCACCAAAGCTAAAAGATCCGGGAGCTTTACACTACCTTGCACAGCGGTGGTAACTTGCAACAGAGCTCCATGTGATTTGGGCAAGTATAAATCTAATGCCCTATCGCATTTAAAAGATTGGAGTTGGGTGAAGCCAAACCAACCACAGTAAGCCTGCAACTAGCCGACAGTGGGTTCACCCAAGAGGCAAGATCGAGGACGTGATTGTGAAAGTAGGAAAATTCTTCTTTCCTGCAGACTTCCTCATTCTTGATATGGAAGAAGACGCAGAAATCCCTATCATATTGGGGAGGCCATTCTTAGCAACGGGGAGAGCTTTGATTGATGTTGAAAGAGGAGAATTAACACTAAGGGTGGAGTCTGAAGAAATGGTGTTCAAAGTTTTTAAACACGTCATTGAGCCACCAACAGTGAGTGGGTGCTTTGCAATCAACACCATCAAACCCCATGCGAGCCAATACAAGTCAACCAAAGAGCGATGAGCCCAAGAAAGCATGGTTTCTTTGAAATGCCACTAAATGAGGTAAGTATTCTGAACTCCCCCTTACTGATAATGCTAAGAAGAAGAAAAAGAAAACGCCAAATGTGGAGGAAATGGATAGGTTGGGGGCTTAATCCACCCCAGGGTTATTAAGGGTAAGGAACTTGCGTCCGGCTAAAAGACGTTAAAGACAGCGCTACTTGGGAGGCAACCCAACGTTTTCAATTATATTATTTTAATTTATGTGTTTAGTTTATTTTGTCTAGAACAATCTCACGCTTGGCTTTCGTGCTTGTCCGTGAGTGATAGGTACAGTGGAATGAATCAAGGCGAAATCAAGAAAAGTCGATTTCGAGCGAAGCGTCGCGCCGTAGCGTTAGGGCTGCGCGCTAAAAGAGCCGAACAGCGCAGAATTTAGGCCGCAAGACAGAGCGGTCATGCGCTAAAAGAGCTGAAAATTTGCCAAATCTAGCCATGGCGCCAGAATGCTGGCATGCAGAAAGTCCCGGGCGAGCGCAGATGTTTAGCGCCATGGCTAAAAGCGCGGCGCCAAGGCGGGAATCCAGAAACTTAAAAACGCCCAAAAATCAGATTTTTCCCAATTCCAAATTCAAAAACCTAACCCTTCCTCTCCAAACAAAAAATAACCCACGAGAAATTCAGAAATTTGCCCACAAATCCTCCACAAATCCAACCCAACCACAACCTAAACTCTTAAATTCCTAAAAACCCCCCACTATCTCAAACAACGAAGCTTCATTCCATACCCTCAACCCACCAATTGAAACAAGAACAACTTGAAGCTCTCATAAAAAGGTAATCTCTTTCTTTGTTCTTGAATCCTTTTATTGAAGTCATAGGAGGTAGTAGTTTGAAGGAGTATTGTAGTTGAAGTAGTGTGGGTGCTGAAAAGTGATTGTGAAGTTTGGAGAAAAGAGTAGAAAAGGAGGTTGTGGGTATTGAGTAGAAAAGTTGAAGTTTGGGTGTTGTATTCGCTGCTAGTTGTTGAGTGTGTAGGAGACAGTGGTGCCACTAAATTAGAATCTGCAGATTTTTGTTTTAAAATGGCCACCAGAAAGAGAAGAGGCTTGTTGACACCCAATTTTGACCTTCCCGTCCAGTCATTAGCTATAAAATTAGACTAATTTTGTAAAATAATTTTTATGATTTTTTATAATAAATACAGCAATAAAACATTAAATACAAACATAAATAAGCAATTTAATAATGGCATCGCGTCTTACGTAGAGTATTAAGCACTTAGAGTCCCGCGCCCGCATCAATTAATTTCAAGCTCTGTCGTAATTCTTAAATAATTAATAAATACATAAAATAAATAATTTAGCAATGACGTCACGTCAAGTAGCATATCCGCGTTTATTAATACGCAAGAGAATTTCATAATCATTTGTAATTTAAAATCAATTTTAATCTAATACATGCATTTAATAGCGTCGCATTTATAAAATATTAAGCATTAATTAAATAGCACGCCCGCATTTATAACAATTAGGTTAATAAATCACCTAAACAATTTAAGCACAATTTATTAATTTACTAATAAAGCACCTAAAATAATTAATCACAATTTACTAATTTAATTCACCACTAAACTAATTAATTAACTCCTAAAACTAATACCCTAATTAACTAACTACCCAGGCCCAACCCGCAAGCCCACGTCGCCCCTCTACCAGCATGCCCACGACCCGAGGCCCAATCCTTTTCCCCTTTATCAGAAGGCCCACGCGACCCCAGCCTCATTTCCTTTTCCTCGTCTCTCCCGCAAATAAGCCCAGAACAAACCCTAAACCTAAAGGCCTTCGCCGCACCTCGCACCTTCCCCTCCCCATCGCAGCACCAGCACCCTAGCCCGGATTTCTCGCCGGAGAATCCGGGGTTTCCCTTTACCCACGCACCCAGCCAACGTGTTCTCACCGTAACCAAAACCAGATCTTCCGAAGATCGCAACTTACCATAATCTATTCAAATCACACGAAATTAGTACGAATCGTGCGGAATCAGGGTAAGAATAAGCAGCCCTAATTGCCTACCAACATTAGAACCCAAGGATGGCTATATAAGCGCATGCAAAAGCAGAACGAATGGGGGCTCAGAGCAGAGTAGGGCAGGGCTCAGAGGAGTCCAATAGCAACATTCGAACGAGAGAGCTCAGTCGGGGGGGAAGGCAGTCGGTTAGCAATTGTTTTTTTTTGCAGCATAGGAATCCCATTAAGTATCCAGGGGAGTAGCATCCAAAAGGGAAGGGGTGTCGATTCGCATCTTCAAACAACGATAGCCAAAACATATTCTTACATATGCAGTTAGCAGCCTTCAACCTCAGTAAGCATCGGGAATTAGGGACGCAGCATCCAGAAAATTAGCATGATAGGAGTAGGAAATCTGAATCAGTCAAGAACCAACAGTTTTCCTCTCTTTTCCTTTTCGCAAAGCTTTCTTTTCTTGTCTATCGCATAAACCGCATTCCCCGAGTGAATCGATGACTTGATATGCTGCCTCGGTTCGCTGTCCGGAGAAGGTAAAATCAGCTTCCTATCGACCGTTCATGCATCTTTGTATTTCGCATTGCTTTGGGTGTTAGATGAATGTTTACGTTGTTCATATCCGTGACTGTTAATTGTTTTACTATCATTTGTTGTATGGCTGAATGATGTAGCCATCGTCTAAAGGTTACGGGATTGGCTGAGTTATGTCATTTATGTCGTTATAAACATTCTGGTAATTGTTTTGCGTAGCTTAAGTGCTTGTCAGGTAGAACATGTATAATTTCTGAAGCAATGGGATTAGTTCCAGTTATTCATAGTTGGTTTTTATGCTAGCATCTTCGAAACCTATCATGCCATGTCAACCTTAGGCCATTGTTTGTCCACCTTCTGACCTGCAATATTGATCAATATTAATAGCAGCATAGATCAATATAATATATGATGGTTTAACAGTTTGTGTGACTTTGCCGTGTCGTTATCTGGGATCTTTGCCCTGTATTAGGACTGAACCTATTAATATTCCCAGGCAGATTTTGATGAATCTCCCCTGCATATATCATGAGACCTATCGTTAATGTATATTTGTTCCATCAATCACGGTCTTTTGTTTGACGTCTTGAGTTCACAGATGTAGGGATATATAAAACATATACTCAGCATATTGGATCCATACATTTAGCAGGTCATTATGTATCACGTTGTATATGCCTGAGACTTGTCCTACTCTTATTTCTTTCAAGTCATCTATGTGTGATAACTGTTCTCTTTCTGGAATTCCTTATCTGTTAGCTTAAGTGAACTGGAAATACATTACCCCCTAAGTCAGCACGTTGGTCACTTCATCTTTTTATACAACAAAGAAAAAATGAATGAATTGGTGTTCCCATTCCTATACATGTGTGAGTGTTAAAATAGGCAATTATCTCATCCCTGATTGGAACTAGATCTGTTCCCTATTACTAAACATGATTGATGTCTTCTCTTAGCCTTGAAGTATTGTTCTCTCTTGCTTGTGATCTGAATTAGCTCATGATCGCTGTGTTTTCTAGTGTTTTTCTATCTTGTTCTCCATGTGTTTCATGCTTGCTGTCTAAATTTATATGTGCTTTTCTGCCGGCTGCCTTCTCTTAGCATCACAATAGTGTTCCCTTTCGCACATCTGCTCAATCGCTGCACCTGAGGCCAATGACGCCACAGGCCGCTTTTCCTGTTAGCTCCTTGAGTCATTGTGACATGTTATGTGTTCGTCCTAATTATTTGTATCAATTATTGTTTGGGGCTCGTACTAATCCTTATCTTTCTTTTTTACATGGCACGCACCGGAGCAACAAAGAGTCTCATAATGAAACTCGTCGTGGCAAATGTAAAGGCATGCATATACATCCATCGAGTTCCCTCTTCGGCAATTCCTAGAAAAACAAATAGGACGGGGTCATCCGCTTCAATCCCTTACTCTCTTATCTCATCCTTATCTTACTTTATTTGTTATTGTAATTTATAACTTTGTAATTAATAGGAAACCAAGAGCAATTAGCATTTTGAACGCATAAGGGGAAGGTAATTGGAAACGCATTTCTACTTTACGCGTCTTTTACGATTGTTATGCATGTCTAAATTTTACCAAAGTAATCTAAATGATTTAACTTGCCTCATAAAATCAACAATTTGTTTCTCATTAAACCCATAACAAATTTCCTCCTAAACTCTCAAAAAATCATCTTAAGCATTTTTCATATAATATTATACGCAGGTTAGGCAAGATTAATTTAGCTAGCAGTATACATAACTAGTCCGTAAATAATCTTTGCATGAACACATAATTAGTCCATAAAGTACCCTCTTAGCATTCTTTAGCATTTCTAGCCCTTTAGCACTTTTAATCACCCCTTGGCGTTTAATACCTTTAGCACATTTTGTCCTTAATATTTTAGCACCTCCTAGCATTCTTTTGCATATAGCACCTTCTGCCCTTTTTAGACTTTAAGCACCTTTTAAACATTTTAACATTTTAGCATTTATTTTATTTCCTAACATTTTTATTAAGCAGGAGGAGCTTTTATTTTTGCATTTTTAAATATAACAATTATCCTAGGTTTGGCCGGACAACCGCAAGTTAGCGGATCTTAGAGGGTGCCTAACCCCTTCCCTCTAGATTAATAAAGAACCCTTACCCAGAATCTCACTAAGTTTAGCAGACCATAAAGAATGGAGTTAGTGTTGACTTTAACCTAAGTTGACATTTAGGTGTCATAATTCACCCAATTAATTAGGTGGCGACTCCGCGAACCCTTGACATTCAGCACCCTTTTAAGCGCCCCTTTTTTACATTTAACACTTCTTGCACTTTAGCATTTATTATTTATTTTCTAACATTTTATTAAGCAGGGTTCGCTAGAAAAGAAAGTCGCGATCGAAAATGGGCGTGACAGAATGGCGACTCCACTGGGGATTTAAGGTTCTTAACCATAACAGACCTAGGGTTATTATTTGGCATTATTTTGCATTTAAGTTTGTGTGCTATATTTTGTTTATTTTAATTGCTACCTGCTTTACTGCTTTCCCTAAACTGACATTCCGCTCATATTTCTTCCACTCTGGAAAATTCACACAATCACACACTACATGCGAGGTGCACTGGGTGCATCAGCAAAATTCTTTCTTCAAAATCCGAATTTAGGAGAGTTGGTAATATACGTGGAGTGTCCGGTCTAACCGGTGGCCGCGTAGCCTTCTCACTCGAGTTGTCCGCTCGAAACTCAAGGCCTAGAAAAGCCAAATCTTAGAAACTTAAGATAGAGCTATATCACCCTTATTTTAGTGGCATGACGAAGCTATTCTAGGTGGGTCAATCCTTGGCATTGACACCACAATTAGGAGGACACCAAACTTATCGACGGGTTTCTCAACCCAACGACCAACCAGCATATTATGTGTAGCGTGGCAATGATAGACAAATCCAAACCTAATCATGTCATGCTGAAATTGGAAAAAGTGCACCGTCATTTGGTCGCCATTTCCAACAGAAGCATTACAGTTGGACGATTTGGACAAAGCTATCATAGCCTCGCATATGTGACGTTTAGGCTTACCTCTGGCATAAAGGGGTCTCCATGCATGTTAGGACTCACCTGCAATGCGATAATTTATGTGCAACATGTACTTGCTAAATGCTATTTACACTCTTGCAAAATCACGTGCTCTACACTAACGCAGTTTGCTACATGTTGTCTAAAGGATTTATCATCTCCCCCAAAGGTCGATTTGTATTTGACTAAGCAATGACAGAGCATAGATATTTCACAAGATCAAAGGCACGGTCCAGCGACATGACCGATTCAAGGGCATTTGAGCAGAACGAGTCGGAACCTGTCTTGGTTCCTATAAGCAGAGCAGGGGTCTCAGAAAAGAAAAGCAGCATAAATCCGATCGAGCACCTCGCCCCAAATACGCAAAGAAACGGCAACCCCGCAGCCGAGCAGAAACCAAACAGGGTTGTAAGTCCCAAACAGCGACATACGCGATATCAAGGAACAAGACGATGAAGTAAAATATGAATCGACCCCCCCCCCCCCCCAAACTCATAACTTTTCTTTGAGCGCATGTCTTTTCATATTAACAGAAGCAGAGAGTGCAATAGCCGAAGTAGAAAATACGGCAAAAGTTTCTTCACAGAAGCAGAAAGAAGTAGTAGAGGCAGAGGATATGACAAAATCCAAAAATTCAAAGTCCGCATCAGAAGCAGCAACAGCAGAAAGGGGAATCAACAATCAGCAGTCAAAGTTCAGAGTTCCGCAACCAAACCTAGCGCATCAACTCGGGCATAAAGTCAAATTGGCAACCCACGCATCGCACACAGCAAAGGCATCATGGCAATTCTGGCCAGAAGCGCTTAGCATGTCCGCAAGGACAACATCTCAAGATTCATCAGCGATCGTGATGACATCTCACCATAAAATTGCACTTCTCATATGTATTTATCATTTCGCTTAAACAGTATACACTAACGCTTCTCGCTTTAGCTTGCGAGCATTTATTCTACGAGCAACATCAACACGCCCAGTAACGACGTTATCAAGACAAAGAAGTCCACGCAACGACGCCAAGAAAGAACATCGCCCAGTAACGCGACAAGACAAAGAAGTCTACGCAATGACGCCAAAGAAAGAACACGCCCAGCAACGACGTTATCAACACAAAGAAGTCCACGCCACGACGCCAAAGAAAGAACATCGCCCAGTAACGACGTTATCAAGACAAAGAAGTCTACGCAATGACTCAAAGAAGAACACGCCCGCATAACGACGTTATCGACAAGACAAAGAAGTCCACGCAATGACGCCAAGAAGAACATCGCCCAGTAACGACGTTATCGCGACAACAAGTCCACGAACGACGCCAAGAAGAACACGCCCAGTAACGACGTTATCAAGACAAAGAAGTCTACGCAACGACGCCAAAGAAGAACACGCCCAGTGCAACGACGTTATCAACACAAAGAAGTCCACGCAACGACGCCAAGAATAACACGCCCGCATAACGACGTTATCAACACAAAGAAGTCCACGCAACGACGCCAAAGAAGAACACGCCCAGTAACGACGCGATCAAGACCGCAAGTCTACGCGAATGACGCCAAAGAAGAACATCGCCCAGCAACGACGTTATCGCGACAACAAGTCCACGCAACGACGCCAAAGAATATGTCCAGTAACGACGTTATCAAGACAAAGAAGTCTACGAATGACGCCAAGAAGAACATCGCCCAGTAACGACGTTATCAAGACAAAGAAGTCACCGCAACGACGCCAAAGAATAATACGCCTACGCAACGACGCCAACAAAGAACATCGCCCAGTAACGACGTTATCAGCACAACAAGTCCGAAAATGACGCTATCATCAGCATATCACATCTACGCAAGGACGATTTCTATACTTTCGAAATTACATTTCTTACTCATGCTTTATTATTCTGTCTTAGCAGTTATGCACTAACTCTTTCTTGAGCTCTAGTCTACAAGTGGCAAGCAGAAAGATTTACATATCCGCATTCACTATCGCAACACGCCTGCGGTAAGGACGAAAGCCACAAAGATTTTCAAAGATCGCATCAACACAACAGCATCGATTTTGCAGATAACATTTTCTACCATCATCTACATTACTTTTAAAATTATGCTTCATATTTTTGCATTAACATTTATGCACTAACCGCTTGTTTAAGTCTTAGTACGCGAGCGTGAGCACAACGGGATTTTCTCTACAAATAACCGGCAATTTGTCGGGCCAACCTTCCCAACGAACGGCGTAAGCGCCTCAAGCGTCGGCCCACTCGCCCACATCACCATGTAACCCAAAGACCATAAGCCATAGCGCAGACACCCTGTGTTCAAGCCCGCTTATTTTATTTTATTCTTTACACCACACCAAAATCGCCATAACTCGACATCGGGAGTTTGAGTCCGCGTAGCCCGCTTTAGTGTTTTGATTATGGTAGCCCAGTTGTCGCCATAATTCGACACCGACAGCTTTGAGTCCGCGTTAGCCCGCTGCAGTGTTTCGACCATGGTAACCCAAAGGTCGCCATAACTCGACATCGGGACAGATTTTGATTTTTCGTCGGCGCTTCACCGCCCAACATTTTTTGCAATTCTGAAGATCGAGACAAAATTGGATATGAGTCAACGTCTTTGTCCGAAGATTCTTCCATCATCTCCATACAAAGAGAGACAGCTGTTGACACCCAATTTTGACCCTCCCGTCCAGTCATTAGCTATAAAATTAGACTAATTTTGTAAAATAATTTTTATGATTTTTTATAATAAATACAGCAATAAAACATTAAATACAAACATAAATAAGCAATTTAATAATGGCATCGCGTCTTACGTAGAGTATTAAGCACTTAGAGTCCCGCGCCCGCATCAATTAATTTCAAGCTCTGTCGTAATTCTTAAATAATTAATAAATACATAAAATAAATAATTTAGCAATGACGTCGCGTCAAGTAGCATAGCCGCGTTTATTAATACGCAAGAGAATTTCATAATCATTTGTAATTTAAAATCAATTTTAATCTAATACATGCATTTAATAGCGTCGCATTTATAAAATATTAAGCATTAATTAAATAGCACGCCCGCATTTATAACAATTAGGTTAATAAATCACCTAAACAATTTAAGCACAATTTATTAATTTACTAATAAAGCACCTAAAATAATTAATCACAATTTACTAATTTAATTCACCACTAAACTAATTAATTAACTCCTAAAACTAATACCCTAATTAACTAACTACCCAGGCCCAACCCGCAAGCCCACGTCGCCCCTCTACCAGCATGCCCGCGACCCGAGGCCCAATCATTTTCCCCTTTATCAGAAGGCCCACGCGACCCCAGCCTCATTTCCTTTTCCTCGTCTCTCCCGCAAACAAGCCCAGAACAAACCCTAAACCTAAAGGCCTTCGCCGCACCTCGCACCTTCCCCTCCCCATCGCAGCACCAGCACCCTAGCCCGGATTTCTCGCCAGAGAATCCGGGGTTTCCCTTTACCCACGCACCCAGCCAACGTGTTCTCACCGTAACCAAAACCAGATCTTCCGAAGATCGCAACTTACCATAATCTATTCAAATCACACGAAATTAGTACGAATCGTGCGGAATCAGGGTAAGAATAAACAGCCCTAATTGCCTACCAACATTAGAACCCAAGAATGGCTATATAAGCGCATGCAAAAGCAGAACGAAGGGGGGCTCAGAGCAGAGTAGAGCAGGGCTCAGAGGAGTCCAATAGCAACATTCAAACGAGAGAGCTCAGTCGGGGGGGAAGGCAGTCGGTTAGCAATTGTTTTTTTTTTTGCAGCATAGGAATCCCATTAAGTATCCAGGGGAGTAGCATCCAAAAGGGAAGGGGTGTCGATTCGCATCTTCAAACAACGATAGCCAAAACATATTATTACATATGCGAGGGCCTTCAACCTCAGTAAGCATCGGGAATTAGGGACGCAGCATCCAGAAAATTAGCATGATAGGAGTAGGAAATCTGAATCAGTTAAGAACCAACAGTTTTCCTCTCTTTTCCTTTTCGCAAAGCTTTCTTTTCTTGTCTATCGCATAAACCGCATTCCCCGAGTGAATCGATGACTTGATATGCTGCCTCGGTTCGCTGTCCGGAGAAGGTAAAATCAGCTTCCTATCGACTTCGTTGCATCTTTGTATTTCTGCATTTCTGTTTTGGGTGTTAGATGAATGTTTACGTTGTTCATATCCGTGACTGTTAATTGTTTTACTATCATTTGTTGTATGGCTGAATGATGTAGCCATCGTCTAAAGGTTACGGGATTGGCTGAGTTATGTCATTTATGTCGTTATAAACATTCTTGTAATTGTTTTGCGTAGCTTAAGTGCTTGTCAGGTAGAACATGTATAATTTCTGAAGCAATGGGATTAGTTCCAGTTATTCATAGTTGGTTTTTATGCTAGCATCTTCGAAACCTATCATGCCATGTCAACCTTAGGCCACTGTTTGTCCACCTTCTGACCTGCAATATTGATCAATATTAATAGCAGCATAGATCAATATAATATATGATGGTTTAACAGTTTGTGTGACTTTGCCGTGTCGTTATCTAGGATCTTTGCCCTGTATTAGGACTGAACCTATTAATATTCCCAGGCAGATTTTGATGAATCTCCCCTGCATATATCATGAGACCTATCGTTAATGTATATCTGTTCCATCAATCACGGTCTTTTGTTTGACGTCTTGAGTTCACAGATGTAGGGATATATAAATCATATACTCGTGATATCGATCCATACATTTAGCGGTCATTGTGTATCACGTCAGATATGCACGAGACTTGTCCTACTCTTATTTCTTTCAAGTCATCTATGTGTGATAATCGTTTCTCTTTCTGGAATTCCTTATCTGTTAGCTTAAGTGAACTGGAAATACATTACCCCCTAAGTCAGCACGTTGGTCACTTCATCTTTTTATACAACAAAGAAAAAATGAATGAATTGGTGTTCTCATTCCTATACATGTGTGAGTGTTAAAATAGGCAATTATCTCATCCCTGATTGGAACTAGATCTGTTCCCTATTACTAAACATGATTGATGTCTTCTCTTAGCCTTGAAGTATTGTTCTCTCTTGCTTGTGATCTGAATTAGCTCATGACTGCCAGGTTTTCTAGTGCTTTTCTATCTTGTTCTCCATGTGTTTCATGCTTGCTGTCTAAATTTATATGTGCTTTTCTGCCGGCTGCCTTCTCTTAGTATCACAATAGTGTTCCCTTTCGCATTTCTGCCAATCGCACACTGTGGCCCAAAGAATCGCCCGCCGCTTTTCCTGTTAGCTCCTTGAGTCATTGTGACATGTTATGTGTTCGTCCTAATTATTTGTATCAATTATTGTTTGGGGCTCGTACTAATCCTTATCTTTCTTTTTTACATGGCACGCACCGGAGAAACAAAGAGTCTCATAATGAAACTCGTCGTGGCAAATGTAAAGGCATGCATATACATCCATCGAGTTCCCTCTTCGGCAATTCCTAGAAAAACAAATAGGTCGGGGTCATCCGCTTCAATCTCTTACTCTCTTATCTCATCCTTATCTTACTTTATTTGTTATTGTAATTTATAATTTTGTAATTAATAGGAAACCAAGAGCAATTAGCATTTTGAACGCATAAGGGGAAGGTAATTGGAAACGCATTTCTACTTTACGCGTCTTTTACGATTGTTATGCATGTCTAAATTTTACCAAAGTAATCTAAATGATTTAACTTGCCTCATAAAATCAACAATTTGTTTCTCATTAAACCCATAACAAATTTCCTCCTAAACTCTCAAAAAATCATCTTAAGCATTTTTCATATAATATTATACGCAGGTTAGGCAAGATTAATTTAGCTAGCAGTATACATAACTAGTCCGTAAATAATCTTTGCATGAACACATAATTAGTCCATAAAGCACCCTCTTAGCATTCTTTAGCATTTCTAGCCCTTTAGCACTTTTAATCACCCCTTGGCGTTTAATACCTTTAGCACATTTTGTCCTTAATATTTTAGCACCTCCTAGCATTCTTTTGCATATAGCACCTTCTGTCCTTTTTAGACTTTAAACACCTTTTAAACATTTTAACATTTTAGCATTTATTTTATTTCCTAACATTTTTATTAAGCATGAGGAGCTTTTATTTTTGCATTTTTAAATATAACAATTACCCTAGGTTTGGCCGGACAACCGCAAGTTAGCGGATCTTAGAGGGTGCCTAACCCCTTCCCTCTAGATTAATAAAGAACCCTTACCCAGAATCTCACTAAGTTTAGCAGACCATAAAGAATGGAGTTAGTGTTGACTTTAACCTAAGTTGACATTTAGGTGTCCTAATTCACCCAATTAATTAGGTGGCGACTCCGCGAACCCTTGACATTCAGCACCCTTTTAAGCGCCCCTTTTTTACATTTAACACTTCTTGCACTTTAGCATTTATTATTTATTTTCTAACATTTTATTAAGCAGGGTTCGCTAGAAAAGAAAGTCGCGGTCGAAAATGGGCGTGACAAGGCTCCACATCCACCCCAACCCCACAATACGACGAAAATAGATTTGTGAGTTACCAGGCCTTCCAAAGATACAAAAGGCTTGATACCAGACCCGTAATTCCAGAAAGGGGAATGGACTACCAGAGGGCGTCATTTGGAGAAGGAGATGTTTATGAGCCCATTCGGGCGATGATTGAGCTAAGGGAGTGGGGAAAATTTGTGAACCCGGAGAAGATAGCACCAGCAAACACAACAATGATGCGTGAATTTTATGCCAACTTTCCGGAGAAGGTGGAAAGGAGATGCTTTGTAAGGGGAAGCTATGTGCCTGGGACAGCAGAAAATATCAATATACAATTGAAAACAGTTGATGTTGAAGGAGGAATTGGTGATCGGAGTCATTTTAGAACATGGTCTAGGAGAACCGACAATATAAACTGGGATATCGTCGCAAACACCGTGAGCTACCAGGGAGCTGTTTTTGATATTGGAAGAAATAGGTCAAGAGCACTGAACAGGTGCCAATTCAACAAAGTAGCCAAAGGATGGCTATACTTCGTCAGCGCCCGCATGATTCCATCCACGCACTTCACCAGAGTGCCAGAGGATAGGATTAAAATGGTATATGGAATTATGAGGGGGTTGACGATTGATGTGGGGAAAGAAATAGTGCAGAGCATTGAGGAAATCGAGTTGGTAACAACCCATGACGGGCATGGCTCAGTTATCACCAGGTTATGTCACATGAGTGCGGTTCCAAAACTACCCACCGACACTCATGAAAGAAACCAACTGCCCGTGTCCTACGGGATAGTGCACTCTTTCCCAGACCCAAGCCCACCAGCCTGTGACGAGAGTACAACCAGCAGCAGCAGAGGCCGCCATGGACGAAGATGTGCCTGAAATAGGAGCTCAATATGAGGCAGGACCTAGCCACATGCCAACCACAGGAGCAGAACCTCCAACGCCCACAATAGAGCAATTGTATCAGAATCAGATGAGGATGATGCAGACATTGGGCACAGTAGTACAAGGACAGCAAGAAACAAGGCAACAAATCAACGAGCTGAGTTCCTTGTTCAACCAATGGTCGATGCATTATCCACCGCCACCACCACCATTTTAACCAAAGTTTGTAAGTGTCTATTTCTTTTACTATCTTTGAGTCTACACACATTGGGGACAATGTGTGTTTTAAGTTTGGGGGTGTTTATTTGTGTTTTGTTTTATATGTTTCATGTTATGTTTTACTTAAGTCTTTTTGATGGTTTTTATGTTTATTTTGAGTCACCAAATTTTTTCTTTTTGAGTCATAATTGTCTGTCAAAGATCATAATTGTTGTAGTTGCTAGAAACACCTAGTGAAGTAAGGTGAAATAATGTAACGGAATTAAAGCAACTATCTAAACACCTAAGTTAGATATGCCAAAAACTCACAGAATCTGTCTAGTTGGAGTTTCTTGCTTGAGTTATGCATGCTAAATGATAAATACTTATGTGTATGATTGCTTGCTATTTGAGGCGAAATAGTTAGGATATGCATGTTAGGGAGATGACTCAGGCATTTCTTTGATAGCCAATTCTTACCATTCTTTTCTATCCTGTACTTTAAAAATATCCCTAGTCAGCCCCATTGAGCCTAAATTTGAAACCTTTCTTTGACAACCTATAATTCCATACTTGTGCCATAAGTGAAAAATTGAGATGTTTGGAATATAAAGTGTTGAAAAAGAGACAAAAGAGAGTCAACAATTTTGATGCACCCCAATGAAAAAGTAATAAGAAAGAGGCAAAAGCCTAAGTTTGGGGGTGCTTGTTATTATAATACACTTCACTCTCCCAAAACAAAAGAGGGGAAAGATAGAATTGAAGTGAAGGAAAGAATCAAAAAAAAAAAAAAAAAAAGGAAATACTGAAAAGCTGAAGAGTTTATGGTACACAAAAATGAGCCTAAATGCCTATTTTTACCAACCCCTACCTAAGCCTACATTATAACCCTTAAAGCCCTGAAGATCTCTTTTATGCATATCCAGAATTAGTGGAGAATAGCAAGTAAGCATGCCATAGGAATTCTTGAATTTATATGCATAATTTAGTATATTGACTTCCATTAAGCATGATGAATATGAGTTTGCGAAATATTTAGCTTCATGTGTTTAGTGTGCTGAAAATTTCATGCTATAGGTTCCTGCATATTATTATGCTAACCTTCATGTTTTTCTAGATAACACTAATGCAGCAAAAGTGATCAATGTCCTTGAGTCTTTTTTTTTTCATTTTCCTTGAGTCTGTATTTCTTTCTTTTGATCTTTGCTCGAGGGCGAGCAAAGGTTAAGTTTGGGGGTATTTGATCGGTGTATTTTATATACACCTTTTGAGTCAGTTTTAGTTAGTCTTTTGTCCCATTTTGCACATATAAGTGTCGTATTAGGATAGTTTTTCTTTCTTTTGAGTCAAAGTGGTTAAAATAGCCAAATGGCGAAAAAAGAGCAAAAGAGGGCAAAAGAGGAGACGCCAGAGCTGGAAACAGAGAAAGTGGCGAACGAGGGAAAAATCAAGACCGTGGCGCGCCTCCTGCGATC
Source organism: Przewalskia tangutica (assembly GCA_029844215.1). NCBI lineage: Eukaryota > Viridiplantae > Streptophyta > Magnoliopsida > Solanales > Solanaceae > Przewalskia > Przewalskia tangutica. The sequence continues at coordinate 106,680,717 of CM056730.1, forward strand.
AGCGGGCGCGGCGCCCATCATTGAAGAAGGTGCAGAAGATCCAGCACGCGCCAAAGGCGCGGCGCCCACTATCGAGAGCGAAGATATAGCGCGCGACGCCTCGAGCAAAGCAGGCGCGACGCCACATCCGAGAGGCCACAGAGATGCAGCGCGGCGCCTCGCAGCGAGATATCGTGGTCGCGCGAAACAATCGACGGATTGCAGAACTTGGCCGCGCGCCGACGCAAAAAAATAGGTTTTCAGACGGATTTTGGGCCAGGCCTTCAGGGAAAAGTTGAGGCGGTTTTCAGCCTATAAAAGGAGAACCCTAGGCAGTTTTTGAGGGTTCTCCTTCTTGCACAACACAAGACTTTTGGCTTGGAGATTGGATACCATTAATTTAGTACTTTCTTTTCCTTTTCTTTACTTTATTTCAGTTTTTGTATGATGAACTTTGAATTAGTTCTTGTCATCTTTATGGCTAGGAACTAATTCTCTTATAGGGCTTTCCATGTTGAATTACTAGAAACTTATGTTATAAATTAATGCATGCTTATGGTTATTTTTCTTATTGAGAGATCTATCCAATAATTGAGTTGAATTCTTGGTAATTAATTGACAACTAATTATCACTATATGATTTCTAATCGATTACGAAAAGGGGGATTGTGAATATGCTGTAAGTTGGGTAGACATTCTTGGATTGGGGATGAAAATACCTCAATTATTTATGTAGCGTTGATGAGAGGCTTAACAACCCTAATTTTGCGCATTGTGCGTGACGGTCAACTAGGTTTTTGTTCTTAATCCTCCTATAAAGTTATCCTTATCACCGAAAGTTAGGTAAGGTGCGATACTGGGGTTGAGTGTTTATATAACCCTAACGGGAGTATAAAACGATTTCGTAAACCTGCTTTCTCCTAAAGAAGAATACCATGAGTTAATGCATTAGTAAGTAGCATAAGCGGATAGTAAGGATACATGGAAGCCCTATTCTCATCACCACTGAAATAAATCTTTATATTTAAATAGCTTGCATAATTCTTAATTATAAACAACAAATCAATTATCAATTCACCAAATAGATACTAGAAAATAGATAGTTGGTAATTGGACCCTAATCCTTGTGGACGATATTCGGTCTTATCAAAGACTATACTACTTGTCACGATAACGTGCACTTGCGTTTAAAGTGTGTGCATCTTAACGCGCATCAGCTGGGTGTGCATGGGTAAGGAAAGGTCGCCGGATTCTCAGGAGAGAATCTCGGCAGGGGAAGGTGCGGCGATGGGGGTGCGAGGGTGGAGGTGCGGAAGTTTAGGTTTAGGTTTTGTTGGTTTTGCGTTGGAGGAAAAGGGCTGAAGGAGAGGAGTGAAAATGGGCTGAGGGGTGAAATAAAAGGGCTGAAGGGGAGTTGGGTCGCGGGTCGTGGGCTTGGGTCAGACGAAAATAAAGGGGTGATGTGGTATTGGGCTGTTAATTATTTGATTTGTGTATTAGTTTTAGGTGTATTATTTAATTGTTGGTAAATTAAATTATTTAAATACAATCCTAGGTGTTTTATTAGTTTTAGCTTGGATTTTTATTATTACAATGATAAATGCGGACGTTATATTTATTTAGTACTTAATATTTTATAATGCGATGCCGTTATTAAAATCTTATTTATTATGTGTATCTTGCGATGTTAAATTAAAATTGAATGGGGTCTAGATTATTATTAAATTATTTAAATGTTAAATGCAGATATGATATTTAAGGATTGCTTAATGCTTTTATAAATGCGACGCTATTATTAAAACACATGTATTAGATTAATGTAAATTACAAATAAATTATGGAATTGCCTTGCGTATTAATAAATGTGAATGCGGATGTGAGACTCAAAGTGCTTAATACTTTCCGTAAAATGCGGTGCCATTGTTAAATCGCTTATTTATGCGTGTATTAATGTTTTATTGTTGCATTTTATTATTAAAATTTATTTTTGAAAAATTAGTGTAATTTTATAGTTAATGACTAGACGAGAGGGTCAAAATTGGGTGTCAACAATATTGTGCTTACTGCCTCCTCTAATTTGTTGAAAAATGAGATTATTGCATTACTGAAGAGTGTATTTGCTATGACTAACTTGGAAAAATTGAGCTATTTTTTGGGGATATCAGTGACTCATTCTGCAGATTTATTGTTTTTGTGCTAGTGAAAGTATGAAGAGGAGAAAGTGTACAAGGCCAAAATGTCAAACTGCAAGATCATGTCTACACCGGTTGATTCTAAATCAAAGCTTAGTGTTGTGGATGGTAATCCAGGTAGCCTCATTTTAATGCCCTTAAACGTATAATTTGATATGTTAAGGGTACGCTTGATTATGGATTGCATCTATACCCATCAGCACCGATCAGGTTGTTATCATATACAGATGCTGATTGGACAGGTTGTCCGGACACACGGCGCTCCACCTCCAGTTATTGTGTGTTCTTAGGGAATAATCTAATTTCTTGGTCTGCCAAGAGGCAAGCCACTTTATCCCGTTGGAGTGCAGAAATGGAGTATCGAGGCGTTGCTAATGCTGTTGCTGAGATTTGTTGGCTTCAAAACATTCTTTTGGAGCTTCAGTATCCGTTGTGTAAGGCGTATTTGGTCTATTTTGATAACATATCCGCCATTTATCTATCTCATAATCCAATTCAACATCAGCGAACCAAGAATATTGAGATGGACATCTACTTTGTTCGTGAGAAGGTGACTCTCGGTCAAGTCATAGTATTACATGTGCCTTCCTCATATCAGTATGCAGATATATTCACAAATGGACTTCCTAGACAACTCATCCTTGACTTCAGATCCAGTCTTAGCGTCTGACATTCTCCCACTCCGATTGAGGGGGTGTGTTAGCACGTGTATAATGTAAAATATACCATATTTGGTTTTATATAATTATGGTAGAATTAAGATCCCTATTGTATAAAGATTCCACATTGTACACTTTTATATATTTGTATTAATGAGAAAGGCTCCCCAAGGGAGATTAATACAATTCTACACTCTCGTTTTTTCTCCTATTCAAATCCTTTTTCCGATGCAAAAATTCAAGATTTCATTGAAAAATCACTCTCCAACAATGGAAGCTTCTTCAATTCAGCCATTGTTATCCCTAGCTCTAAGTCATTGTTATCCAATTCATCCATTGTTATCCCTAGCTCTAAGTCATTGTTATCCAATTCATCCATTGTTATCCCTAGCTCTAAGTCATTGTTATCCAATTCATCCATTGTTATCCCTAGCTCTAAGTCATTGTTATCCCTAGCTCTAAGTCATTGTTATCCAATTCATCCATTGTTATCCCTAGCTCTAAGTCATTGTTATCCAATTCATCCATTGTTATCTTCAATTAATTTTTCTATTGTTGTAAAAACTTACGTTTTTGACATTATCTTGCAGGTGACGACGACGTCGAGTTGACGACAGAGAAAAACCCATTTCATCAACGATCATAGACTACCCTCTATGTTGATGATGGACTATGAACAAGTATATCACATATCGGCCCGTGTCAATTGTCAATAGTTATATTTTCTACTCAATTAAATTATTTGTCAATAATCGACCACTTGTAAATGTAGGTTAGGCTACTATTTGACTAACAATTAATTAATTAATTAATTATGTAATTAATAAATAATAATAAAGTACTTAACATTATTTAAACATGAAATCAATTATTTATTATTATCCTATGAGAGCTCCCATCAATTGGACACATGATCTTATGAGTTTTTTATATTTTCCATCTGGTATTCGATATCCGTATTAGGGTCCGACTAATTCTGAATTCGTATCGAGGAGTCCCACATTGGGGCAAGACACTCCCTGCTAAAGGGGACTCGAACCCAAGACCTTTTGATTAAGAATGAAGTAGTACAAGTCACTACACCATAATCTTTGTTGGTATGATCTGATGAGTTTGACAACAAGTAATGATCCTCAAAGCACTACTTTTTGACTAAAATGTAATATTAATTAGTTAAGTTATAATAAGAGACTTAACACTATTTATACATGAAATTAATCCTTTATTATATCATATGATAGCTCCATCAATCGGACACATGATATAATGTGTTTGAGAATAAGTGATGGTCCTCATAGTACTACTATTTCACTAAAAAGGTAATAGATTATAATAAGGGACTTAACACTAATTAAATATAAAAATAATATTTTATTATATCATAAGAGAGCCCCATAAATTGATCATCATAATCCAATAGTTTGACAACCAGTAATGATTCTCATATTACTTGCTCTCAGAGCAAATTCTTGTTCTTAAGGTTTGTGGTGCTCAGAGGACCATTGCTTATATGGTAATCACAAGTAATTGGTCATATGTTATTGCGTTAAGGATTACTAATTTGTGAGACATTATTATATAATAACTCATCAATTGATGGTATGGTCCAATGAATTTAAGAACAAGTAATGATTACCGGGCACAATCTTGATCTAAAAAAGTGCTGCGCAAATTGATGATGACTCTCTTATGATATAATAAAATATTATTATCACGTTTAAATAGTGTTGAGTCCTTTCCCCAAGGTACATTTAATGAACCCTAAAAGGTAGTTGGACATTTGTTGAGTAGAAAATAACTGGAAAAAAATCATAGGCTAGTTTTCCAATTGAAGACTTAAGCATCCTTTTTGCCAATTCTGCTCCAATTTTAACTATATTAGACTAGGTATCTTACTTGCATTTGATAACAAAACTACACATATGAGATAAAGTGATATATAATAAGGTTAGGATATGATAAGAAACAAAATTTGTCTAATTAAAATCATACAAATATGATTTTATTGATTTATTGTATATCTAGATTCTGAATCAAATATAATAATCCAGTGGTTATTAGTCACTATATCACGATTTGTATAAATTTTGTGTTTGAATCAAATAACTTCATGAAAGAATATAATCCCTTGATTATTTCATTAATGAAAATATTTATATATACATGATATACATTATCTAATTACGAAAATTAAATATATATTTTTCTAATACAAGACTAATAATTTTTTTTAGTACAATATCACTATCATAATTATACATGTACAAAAACTCTACTAATTATGGTACAATATATTTCAAATATGAAGAAGTGATATACACGGTTGGGCCGTGTATATAAGCGACGATTTCGTAGGCTTTCACGAATTTGATTGACTTGGTAGATTTTATATTGATTTATGACTCAATAGTTATTGAAAAATAATCCAAAGTTGAAGTACCAAAACTAAATAGTTTAGGAAATTTATATTTGTTAGTTTTATTAAATGATGTCTTGATAAGATTTGTAGCCAAAATAATATTGAAATAGATTTTCTAGCTTTTAGTTAAAGTAAGTTTTGTATTATTATAATTAGGAGAGGTACTACCTATTTTATTTTGTAAATACTTGAAGAAAAAATAAGAAATTCATATAATTTTGAGTAATTTATTTATTCATTCAAATTTGTATCGGAATCTCTAAGATCTTGGTAGAGACTCAAATCACTTTTACTATTAGTGTGCAATACTGCCAACTAGGGGTGACAATTGGGTAGGTTAGGGCGGGTTAGGGCAGGGCAAGCCTTGACCTGTTAAGATGTTAACCCACCCTGTACTGCTTCGTTTAGCATTTTAAAAAAATTTGTCCTGCCCCGTTAAGTCATGTCCCGCCCTGCCCTATTTATGTTTATGAAACAAGACATAAATTTAAAACAGTCATAACTTTTTATCCGTAAGTCGGATTAATCCCCATAAAGTATCAAACTGTCGAGAAAAGAGAAAACTAGAACTTTTATTCAGAACAAACTTTCAGATTCTCTACCGATTTGTACATTTTTTACGTTATACATTCTGCCCTTTCAAATTTCGATTAATCCGAGACATAAACTTTAAACAGTGATAACTTTTAAATCGTAAGTCAGATCTATCCCCGTAAAGTCTTAAACTGTCGATAACGGAGTAATCTAGAACTTATATGCAGCACAAACTTTCATATTCTTTATCGATTTGTATAGTTTTTACGTTATACATTCTGCCCTTCCAGATTTTGGTTGATCCGAGGCAGAAACTTTAAATAGTGATAAATTTTAAACCATAGGTCGGATTTATCTCCGTAAAGTATCAAATTGTCGATAATAGAGTAATCTAGAACTTTTATTCAGCACAAACTTTCAGATTCTTTACCGATTTGTACAGTTTTTACATTATACATTCTGCCCTTTCAGATTTCGGTTGATCCGAGGCAGAAACTTTAAATAGTGATAACTTTCAAATCGTAAGTCGGATTAATCTCCGTAAAGTCTCAATATGACCGTAACAGAAAGATGTACAACTTTATGAAATTTTATTCAATTCTAACAAGTACAACCCATTGTAACAGATTATAATTTCACAATCCAAACTAGTTAGAATTTTCTAAAAATTATAACCTATTACCTGCCCTGCCCTATTTAGAATTTTCTAAAAATGTGTTTTGACCTGTCCTGCCCTGCCCTGTCCCGTTTAAGCATTGCCCTGCCCTGCCTCATTTAATGTTTGACATGTCCTACCCCACCCTGCCCTACCCCGTCCCATTTGCCATCCCTATTGCCAACACGTGATTTCCATTGGGTTAATATTATATAAATGAAAAACAATCATTCTGAAAAGAATTGAGAAACAATATTAGTACCTATTTAAAATGGAGCAAAAAATATAACACAAGGAAAATCTCTTCTCCAAAAATTGTAGAGAAATGAGTATAAAATAATTATTAGAAGTTGGTGAGAAATGCATCAATAAATTTGAAAATTGATGATAGGTGCATCAATAATGAAAGTTGGTGACAAGTACATTAATAGTTAGGGGTGAGCACGGGTACAGGGTATCCAGATACCCGATCGAAACTGATACTAACGGGTAGGTTTCGAGTAGATATATTAGAATAACGGGTAGGTCCCGGATAGTAAAATTAGGAACCGATCAATGTCGGATCCGGTTCCGGAAAATAGATATCGGGTACCCGTTATTCTAATATATTTTAGGAACCGATCAATGTCGGATCCGATTCCGAAAAATAGAGACCGGGTACCCGGACCCGGAACCGATACCCGGACCCTATGAACCCACCCCCATTTAAATTATTTAGTTTTGGGCTTTGAGACGTTTAATTTATTGGCTCAGTCCGGTTTATACATAACCCACGCCCTAATTTTTAGGCCCAATTCGGTTGATACATACACAACCCACGTCCTAATTCTCATTTCTCATACTTTCCAGTTTCCAATCTACGCAGCCAGCATCCTCTTCGGTAGTCTATGCCCAGTACCCCCTCTTTCAGCTTATTAACCGTGTGAGGCCTTTGGAGAATCAAGAATTTAGTTCTATTTCTTCCCTCAGATATTAAGGCTCATGTCCTTCTTGTGTCATGGGCTTTTTCTATTCGATTTCTATTTTTAAGGATCGGAATGGAATCATTCGGTAATGGTCAAACTAAATCCAGCCCTTTGATGGGGCAATGATACATTATGCACTACGCACTGCATGAGATAGATATGGTCTTGTGTGTGTTAAATCGTGAAGCTTTCTGATGATTCAATAAAGAATAGTCTGAATTAGTTTGGGTTGATTTCTGTTAGTTTAGATTGAATTAGTTTGAGTTGATTTCTGTTAGTTTAGATTGAATTAGTTTGGGTTGATTTCTTCTAGTTTAGATTGAATTAGTACGTTATAGTTACTGACAATGTTTTATTTTGATACATTTTTTGGTAGATGGCTGAGGCTAGCACGACATCCATAACTTTTGAAGATGTTTTTAGCATCTTTTGTTTCTTTTGAAGATGTATTTTTGTTTATGTTTATTTGGAGTTTTGTAATTTTTGCTTATGTTTATTAGACATTTATGGACATTTAAAATAAGGTTCAAGCAATTTATGGATTGCTGAGATTATGAAGAAAAAACAGCTATCATATTTGGCTGGTTTGGCAGCAGTGTTAACCATAAAAGGCCAATTACGTTGCAAAACAGCTATCATATTTGGTTGGTTTGGCAGCAGTGTTAACCATAAAAGGCCAATTACGTTGCATTCCTAGAGCAAATCTTTGTTGCTTTTGTTAGCCTAATTATAACTATTATTTCGAAGCAAACAGATGTTGCATCTTGATACTAAGATCGAATAATATTTGGATGTTTAGCTAGCAAACTTTTTAGATTAAGCAGAAAAATAAGGTTCATGTGCATCAGTGTATGTAATATGTCAATCTGACTGCTAAGGTTCATGATTAAGGTCTGAATGTGTTTTCCGTTACAGGGTACTCGGGAACCTACCCAGAACCGCAGGGTCCGGGTAGATTCCGGTTAATTGTTGCTACGGGTAGGTTCTGGATAATAAATTTAGGAATCGATCTTTTACAAGGTAGGATCCAGATAATTCAAAAATTGTAGGGTACCCGAACCCGCTCACTCCTATTAATAGTTGAGAGTTAATCATAAGTGGATCAACAATCGAAAGTATGTGACAAGTGCATAAACAAAATAAGAAGTTAATGAGAAGTGTACCAACAATTGAAAATTGATGAAAAGTACATCAACCATAAGAAGTTGAAGCGAATTGCTTTAACAATTATAATTTGATGATAAGTGTATCAACTCTTATAAAATCGGAGAGAAATGCTCCAATACAATAAACATTAAAAAAATAAACAGACATATACAACTTTGAATTATAGGAGAATGTCAAAGACTAATTCAAAGTTGGAGTAGATAAATAAAGTTGAGATTATGTTTCGTATTTATTGTAATTTAGGAAAGAAACAATACAGAGAAATGAGTTTAAGCTATAATTTTATTATTCTTACCACGTGATTTGCTATAATTTAATACTTTATTATACTGTAGTTTAAGCTCATTAAAATTATAAATAAAATAGACGTCATTTTATGAATTTATTACCTATTGATTGTTATTTCAGTATTATGTAAGTACAACCTTAAAGATACATATATATATAAAAAAAATTAAGTTTAAATACTATTTTATGAATTTATTATAAATTTACTTTTATTAATATTTTTATAGTTTTACATGCATTTAGGTATAAGTTTTTAAGGTTTTGGTCTCTTCTAATCTTAATTGTAAAATAGTTTTTTTCGGGTTTCATTTGCTACTAATATGGCACGAGCAAATTATTTTTATCGTATTATTTTGTTTTGCTCATTTAATCGTTATTCAATATCATTAACTTATATGTTTGATTCCTATTTTAAACTTTTTCTAATACTAAGTTTTTTTTTAATTTCATAGGTAAGTCCAATATAACATATATTAATAGAAAAAAATTATGATATTAAAAAGAGATAAAGATTATAATTTAAAGGGTAAACAATATCTAAAACTTCAATTCAAATAGGATGGGGAACATGTCTATTGCTAAAAATTGGATTAAGAATTTGATTTTAACTCAAAAATCCCTATTGTTCTCAAAATTTTAACTCGGTTTAATAGATAATGGTAAAAAACACATTTAAATTATTATTTTTTGTGATTTTCATAACCTAATTATTAGTTATTTTCTTTATTCTATTTAAACTATCACGATCTGCGTATTAAAATTTAAAATATACCTAATTATGTATTTTAATATTTAATGTAAGGAATAACTAATAATTAAAGTGTGAAACTCGATAAAAATTATATTTTAAATGTGTTTTTAAGTTGAAACTCGGTGGATCCAAGTACCCAACCCTCCTCCACGCTCCGTCGTTTCTTCCCACCGTGCACAGCGGAACATCAGTGCACAACGGATCCACCACCACCAACACATTTAGTTCTGCGGCTTCAAATCAGGTTTGACTTTCTCTTTCTTCATCTTCCTCCTTTAGTTTTTCGTATTTACAATTTACAAATGTCGGATCACAAATGAATTAGTGTAATTTGTTGTATTTAGAGCTCAAAATCTGATTAGGAAGCTGAAAATTGGTACTTTAGGTTTCCTTTTATTTAATTGGAGCACTATTTCTGGTTGCAATTTCTTCGCATTGTTGAACTCAGGGTTACATTTCTAAACTATGAGAAAATAATTTTATAAATTGTATTTTTTTTAAGTTAATTGACAAAATTGAATACTGTTCCATTTTTATTTTGATCTACATGCAACAATGACTCCTCTGTTTCAGACAAGTTGTGGTTATTTTGTTCTATATGTTAATTTTATGTATTTCAATGGAAATGTTAGTGGTGTACATAAAAATCACGCAGATGTAGTAATGATGGACTAATTAGTACTCCCGCCATCCTATTTTATGTGACATCATTTGACTTGACACAAATTTTAAGAAAGAAAGGTTTACTTTTGAAATGTGTGGTCTAAGATAAATTTTAGATAATTGTGTGCCTATAAATTACATTTCATTAAGGGTAAAAAGAGAATTTAAAAGCTAAATTGTTTTAATTTTAGAGAGGTGACATTCTTTTTGGGACAAACTAAAAAGAAAATGGTGTCACATAAACTGGTATAGAGAGAACTAATTACTTATCTGTCCCAATATAAATGACACCATTCTACTAATAATATTATTCTATATTTTGTGGGAGGGGGTGGATTCACTAGCACTGTAATATTAATTCCATAAATTGCTGCTGATTCTCGATAGTTAGGTGTCACATCCCTAGTCTTCAACTAAGCGCACGTGCGGCCTTGCTAACTCGCACGTTTTTGCACAACTTGCTCACGATCTTGCTATGCCAAGTCAGCCTGGAATACTACACTTAACATCGCTAACGCTAAGGAAATGATAGATAAGGAAGACAACAAGAATTTGTTAAAGAAAGCTTTTTGTATTAGAGAGAACTTGTTAATTTTTCTTGATGATTTTACAAATGAACGACTTTTCTATTTATACTACTCACCTAGGGACTAGTATGTAGATAATAATTATTCTACAAGTCCCTACATATTTACAAATAAGCTCATATTCTAGAAATCTCTACACAACTAGAATATTCTAAGGACTTTCTATGCAAATCCATGGAATTCTAGGATCTTCCAAGGAAAATCTCCATGTCTCTAGAATCTTCCCATAAATCTAGTCTTCATCTTATGTAACAATTTCACATGACAAATATATATATGCCAAGTGGCATCTAGGAGGCATAATGATGTGGTGAGTCATCACATTCTCCCAGATATAGTACAACAACAACAACAGTATTCCCAGTGAAAATCCACAATGTGGGGTCTGGGGAGAGTAGAGTGTACACAAACCTTACCACCACCTTGATAGGTAGAGCGGCTGCTTCCGGGAGACCCTCGGCTCAAGACTGAGCATAATCACAGGCAAAGTAGTCCAAGCAGAGTAAAGTAGAGCAAAGTAGAGCGAGGGAAACGATCAGATTCGACGAGAACTTACAAATAAAGCATTATAAACATACAAATAATAAAATCAAATACGACATGGTATTGCATTCACACAGAGATAGTAATGATGTACTAATTTGTACTCCCTAATCCCATTTTATGTGACACCATTTGACTTGACACAAATTTTGAGTAAGAAAGGTTGGCTTTTGAAATGTGTGATCTAAAACAAATTTTAAATAATTGTGTGGTTGTAAATTATTTCATTAAGGGTAAAAGGAGAATTTAAAAGCTACATTGTTTCTAATTTTAGAGAGGTGACATTATTTTTGGGACAAACTAAAAAGAAAATTGTGCCACATAAACTGGGACAGAGGGAGTATTAATTACTACTACTTATCTGTCCCAATATAAATGACACCATTATACTAATAATATTATTCATTTTTTTTTGTAGTGGGTGGATTCACTAGCACTGTAATGTCAATTCCGTTGTTTGCTGCTGATTCTCGATAGTTAGGGCTGCATAATATGCAGTTGGTGGAATGGAAGTAGAATAATTCTCTCTTCATTAGAAGTTATAGTTAATTAAGTGGTAGCTTTTGGAAAGAGGGAGTTGGGATACCAGCTACAAGCTAGCTATTAGTTATGTTGCTTGAATTCTCCAAAAATGTTGTTGGGTGCAGAGGCGAATCCAGTATTTCAAGAGGATGGGTGCACCGTTGCTTTTATAGGCTGCTTTATAAATGTAAAAGAAAATGACACAAAAGTGCAGCAAATTAAGTTTGATCCCTCGACCTTAAGGAATTAGACTAGTGTTTAACCGGTGCACCACTCAATCTTATTTGATCATAAGTTCCTTCAGTTAAATTAGATATATTTTAAGAATTATACACATAATATACCGAGTTTAGTCGGGTGTCCATGAGTTCACGTGACCCATTTTGTCTACATAAATTCTCCCCTGGTTGGGTGTATGTGAGATCCTCCAAAAGTGGCATTTCTTGAGGATCCGACGCGGGTGCGATAACATTTTTGGAGGATCTGAGCAATATAGTCCATTAGCAAGCATGTGTAAATTGAGATGCGAATAGGGGTTTCCAGCTTCCAGCCAGGTTTGTAGAACTTCAAATTACTGATATTGGGGCTTCAATTGCATTTCTACGTGCTTAGCGAGCATCATGATTGTTATGGAGCATCCATTCCCAAATATAAGAATATTTATTCACTTCAGTACAAGATTTAGTTTGTTCATATTGACATGTTTCTTTTGCTATCCATGGAGATGGTAATGAGTCCTTTCCTTTCAGGTTTCGTTGTGATGAGTGATGACTAGAGAACAAGTCTCCATATAGCCTGTTGCAATTTGTAGTGAATCATAGAGGAAACAGAAGAAGATAGAGATGTTTTCATTGTTTTATGGATTATATAAACACATGTTTAGCAAGACAGAGTTTCATGTCCTTATTCTCGGGATTGACAAGGCTGGGAAAACGGTACATTATTAACTATTTTCTTAAATAACTTTGGCGTGCAATGTTTCATGTACTTTATGCAATCCAGTTTTACATTTAACTGTTTTAACCACCTTTTATTTTGTAATTGATAAAGCTTTGATGATTTTATCCGCACTTAGTTATTATTGTCATACACAAAGCAAGAACTAAAAGAGGGGGTGGGGGTGCAAATATAATCAGCCGTTGACCCTCGAAGAGATTGTGCTAGATATCTTCTAAATGGTCATTTGGATTGTCAAAACTATTAAACTAGTAGCAATACATTCTTACACAATCTTTGAATAATAACATGACTATCTATTTCTGTGTATTTCATTATTTAATGAAACACGGATTTGTAGCAATATATGGTACCTTTAATTGTCTTAAGTCAGTTTTGCAGTGCGTTTGAGACCAGCGGTAGGTTTTGAAATTCAGAAGTGGTCTTTTGGGGGCTAGTTGTCCATCTCAAAATTAAATGTATTTCTGGTGGGTCATCGTTTAGGTGTCTTACTTATATCACAATGATCTTTAAAGTTCAGCACTAAAACACTTACTGAGCTATAAATTAGATGGAACTTCCTCTATGTTTACATGCTAAACATATGAGAGGGAGGGGTTAAATGGCTAATATATGGATGGAAACTGATGTAATAGTTGTGTTCTTGTACTGTTTTGTGGCTGGAAAGATTATGGGCAGCATGTACGGAAATGCAGAAACAGCGGTGAATAAGTATAGGATAGAGAAGAAAGTTGGAAAGAAAGAAGCAAGGAGATAGGAGGGAGAGAGAGAAAGCAAAAGTAATCACTTGAAGCTTCGCCGAGATCACTGTATTCACTGTGTCAAGCACAAGGATTACATGGCTTTTGTGGGGGAAAAAGCTGAAGAAATGACTAGCAGTAAGCACCAACTTTTGACAAGCCCCGAGGTAGATTCAATCGTTGAAGTGTGTCAGTGAATTTGGATTACACTTCATATTGTAATATTTCCCAAACTTTCCAGGATTAATATTTATATCATCACTTGCTGGTTTTGGAAAACGACCATGAAGAGTTAAAAAGAGGGCACCTCCCCTAATATCTCAGTTTGATCAATAGAATTCTTCATCAGCATCCTCCTCCTTGAATAGAAACTCTTAGTAACTAAAATGTCTTCAGTTTCCTCCTGAACAGTAGAAGCAGCAATCACATTCATCTTATTAACATCTCCACAATGGACTGTCTATGTTGAAGACATTGCTAATCCCTGTGTTCTCTGGCGATTCAGTGACATAAGGATTAGAGTTACTTTTGTGGAGAACTTTTCATGGTCCAGCATTTTGATAATGAAGCTTCAGTGTGGGTTGGGAATTGTGTCTGGTCACTGAACAATGCTTGAAATTCTTCTCATCGTCAATGTAGAGCTGCATAGCTTTTGTAATCTGCATTATTACTGATAATCTTGGGTCGTACGTTAGTATGAATTTGAAGAGGTATGCCCCGCGAATGCTTTCCTGTGGTAGCCCGAGAAGGGTGAAGGAATCAAGTCCATTGGTTTCCTTGGTTACATACCCATCTCAATTTCAAAGGGACGGGGACCAGTGGTTGGGTTGACACTTGACAGAGCTACTGTATCCGAAGTTGACCATAGGCAGTACTAGGTCCAAAACAGTTTGTCTCCAACAATATGACACATAATAAAGTAGATCCGCTGAAGTTTGAGTACAACCTAAGTTTGGCCATGAGTTTGAGGGTGAAAAGCAGTTGAGGCCTTGAGGGTTATAGCTTAGTGCTCTGAAACGCCAAAATGTCCTCCATAGTAACTAGTAAACTTTACATCTTGACCAGAATCAACAGTCTTAGGAAGTCTTAGGAAGTCTAAGGAGTCACATGAACTGGACTTTCTTTATGTAGTCTGTGGTAGGTGCCATGATACTGCTGAAATTCATATAAATCTACTAGAAAGTAACGAACCTGTGGAATTGCTGATGAACCTCCTTAGATGATGTAAATGTTAATCCGAGAAAGTTTGGAAGGTTCTCTGAGGAGAATTCTGCTTGTAACTAAAAACCAGACGTTGCTATGTGATAAAACTAACCGCGAAGTTGGGCAGTCTACCTTCTTTATGGATCATCAATAGGGTAAAAAACACTAGTCAATGAATCTTCAAATTCTTGTCTTAAGTTAGACCCTGATTGGGCAGCAAGATAAGGTCAAGCAAGACTGCAAGAAATGTAGAAAAATCACTGCCAGAATCTTGAGTAAAACCCTAGGTTAAGATGATGAATTGGAGAAGAGGAGAAGTTTTTTTAAGAAGTTTAGATATCTTGAAACATGCACGCATCGACTGATGAGCACCGGTTCTTAAACTTAGGAAGCAAGAAGAAAAATAAAAGAAAAAAACTAGTCCATATCCTTTTTGAAGAAGAGAACAAGGTCTTGGCCTTGGAAAATGATTTGGTTTAGCGAGGCTAACAACAGGGTTTTTTGGCCTTGAAAAAAGATTTGGTTTAGCAAGGCTCCTTTGAAGGTCTCTTGCTTCTCTTGGATTGTGGCTAGGGAGGCACTCACTCATTCCACCCTCCAAAAGAGGGGATTTCAGCTTTGTAGTAGGTTCCCCATGTGTGAAGAGCACTCTGAAGATGTTGGCCACCTCTTTTTGCATCGTAGACTTAATAGTCAGCTGTGGGACATGTTTTTAGCAATCCTTGGCATGTCCAGGACCATGTCAAAATCCACTATGGAGCTACTGCAATGTTGGAAAGAAGGATTCTGCAAGAAATCACACAAGACCTTAAATACCATCCCTCGAGCCATTTGGTGGATTGGTTTGAAAGAAATGACAGAAATTTTGAAGGTCATAGGAGAAATTTACATAGCCTTAAACAAAGATGTATTTTTTTGCTAGCGTTTTGGTGCAACCTGGTTATTGTACTGGATGTTGATGCAATTTTAGATACAATAGGGGATCTGCACAATCTGCAATTATGTTTTCTCGCACTGGCTTAGTACAAGCATTCATAATATCTTTGATTACTTGTAAAAAGAAATTAGGATATGGGGGTAGACTGCAACAACAGTACTAGAGCTAGAGTGGAATGTGGATATATGAACGGAGTCCATTTTTTTCAAATCAACTAGTGGAGTCCATTTTAGCTTACTCTATAAGATGAAAAGTTGTCCGACATATTTATTAAAATACAGTTGTCCCTGGAATTAGTGTGCTGTGAACACTGATCTGAATTGCATTTTTTTTTGACGTGCTACTGTTCTGCAATTGCTTTTTTACAGTTTTTTATTTGCTTGTACTTTTTAATCTTTTTGTAATTTCTCTTTCCCTTGCCTTTTTTTGTGTGTGAATTTCACATGCTTAACCATTACAGATATTTTATCAAAGTCTAGTTTTGAAAGGTTTCTTTCTAATCCTCCTTTCTATTATTAAATTTCTAGACATTGTTAGAGAAATTAAAGTCACAATACTCAAACTTGGAAGGCCTTCCACCAGATCGTATTGTTCCAACTGTGGGGCTCAATATTGGTCGTGTTGAAGCATCAAATACGAAGCTTGTATTTTGGGATTTAGGAGGTCAGGTATGAACTTTGCTTCCCGTGACCTCTGAGATGATAAAATTTCCATTTTAGAACCGTAAAGGGTCTGTAAGATAAATGTGTTATGCCTGACAAAAGACAAGGTAGAAGTGCTTGACATCAGGCATCTGTTTTATACTTTTAAGTTTGATGATCAAGTGCATGTTTTTGTTATTGTGCAATTTATGATGGTCATGTACTATTGTTTAGGACATACATTTCCAAACTTAAGATGTATTTTGGTAATTTTCTGCCTTATATAAACAGTGCTTGCTGTCACGACCTTTGTAATAAATGATGGAGGATTATACAATATTCTTTAAGCTTTCTCGCTAGAGCTTAGTCAACAGATAGGGGTGTCAGTTCTCTGATTGTAAGACACTTTTATATATTTCAGCCGGTTATAGACATTCATATAAGTTTCTCTGACTAACATGAGACCATTTATACTCCTAGCCTGGTCTTCGCTCAATCTGGGAGAAGTATTATGAAGAGGCGCATGCAGTGATATTTGTTGTCGATGCTGCTAGTCCATCACGCTTTGAGGATTCCAAATCTGCACTTGGTATGTACTGTTGGTTAGTCATGTCTACAAGCTTTTGTCTAGTTCACGATTAGTGGGCATCGTGGTTTATTCATCTTTTACTTCATTAACTGGCAGAAAAAGTTCTCCGGCATGAGGATCTGCAAGGAGCCCCACTTCTGATATTAGCAAACAAGCAGGTAAAGGCACAAATCAGTTTCTTCCACACAAAAGAGGTTCTTTATCATGGATGTTATTGATTAACAGAGCACAGCTTTTTGTCTCTTCCTTGTCTACTTCATTTGTCAATGATAATTATATTCTATAATTTCTGGATCTAATAATCTTTATACTTATTTGCCAAGACTAGATGTTTTTTCATTACATTTGTTGTTTTATCGTTGTCAAAAAGGATTCTATATTACATGTGCCTTCATCAGAAAAGAGAAAAAGGATTCCAAATATGCGACTAGCGGATACCGGCTTCAGTGCTATAGATATTCCCTTGATTCCTTTATTTGTGTTTTGCTTATATGGCTTCTCCAGCCTTTTTCCGGAGGGAGAAAAGAGACAGTTGGTTGATGACATTAATTTATTTGTGCTTGATGTGACTAGTCATTTGCTTATGCACATCAATTTTTCTAAACAGGACCTTGCAGATGCTGTATCAGCGGAAGAACTTGCCCGGTATCTCGATCTTAAGAAACTCGATGAGAGAGCTTACACCTTTCTAGCTGTTTCAGCCTATGATGGGTGAGTAATACTTCTTTATCAGTATCATACATACGAAGACCTATATTAAACCAGGTTAGTCATATAGAAGACCACTGCATAAAACCATTTTCTAAGAAGGTTGACACATTATTGTTTAAAAGCTCTAATCTACAAAGCTCTGGAAACAAGCTTGAATAATACGAGCTTTCGCTTGCGGGATTGCAGGTTAGGAATTAAGGAAAGTGTGAATTGGCTCGTAGATGTAATGGAGAGGAGTAAGAGAACTGAAATGTTGCAAATCCGAGCAGGGGCAAACCTTAGCTCTACTTAGAAGGAATCATCCATATTGCAATAATTTTGACCATACCATTCCTGTAACTTTTGTAAGTAAATCAGGTTCACATTTTAATCCCATGTGACGTGATATTGGAATTTCGGCAATGACACGTGTAAAATGTGCTGTTAACCTCAACAACTGCAAGCATCTGTGAAGTTTACCTTCAAATTACGCTTCCTCCTCATAAAGTCTTTGATTCTCATCGTTGATGACTTGTATCTTATTGCTGTTTTCATTCTGAATGGAAAACCAATTTGTGCACTGCATTCATATGATAGTGATGGGTGAAATGGAGTATGTGGCAAGATAGTTCTTTCATTTGACACTGTCAAGTACAACATGAAAATCAAAATTCATTAGTTCAATGAAAGATAACTTACACAGACGTTTCTTGAATGTGTGGATCCCTAAATCTTACAATGTTCTGGGAAGGAGGGAAAGAAAGTAGGGAGAGGGCTAGAGTAACTTGGTGTGATGTCAAGTGATTCGACGCATCTATAATAACATACTCCTACGTTGTATATTTTGCACAGAAGGATGTGTCGTCAATAAAGATAAAAATTATGGAAATTATTTCGAAACCCTAAAATAATCACCTAAACCTAAAAAAACTACATGAACCGGAGAAAACGACTTGAAAATGTAATCTTCAACTTTGAATCCCTCAAAGTCGAAGCAATATTTTCAGAGAATTAACAAAGTTGATGTCTCATTTTTTAGACCTGAGTCATTTCCATCGACAGGTTTTATTATGTTGGATATTTTCAGTAAAATCAAAAGTCATCAATATCATTGATGTGATGCCTCTTCAAATTTAGGGGGAGTCTGTTAATATAATTCATATTTACTTTGAATTTGAACAGACACAACTTTTCCCAATAGCCACCATTGATGCCTCTTGGAGGTGTCTGTTGGTGATGAAAAGGCATCTCCAATGGATGTGATATCTCTATAAGTAAAGATATTTTCTCATTAATCAATACAAATAGAAAAGAATCATAACTTCAGAAAAGAAAAAAATCATAACTTCTGAGGGAAAAAGAATCATAATTTCAGGAAAAAAAAAAGAATCAAAACTTCTGTTTTCTTTTTTCCTTTCTCTAAGCATCATCAATCATCAGAAACTTCATACTGTGTTCTTGGTTGAATCAAGTAAGTACAAACTTTGAATTCAACATCGTTGTTAGGGCTTCATTGTATCCTGGAGTCAATATTTCTGTGACCTACTGTACTCGCCAATTTATTAGGAAGGGTCGAAATAATTGTCTAAAAGAATTTGCATAAGAGCCTTGAAGTCAGAGAACAACAATTCTGTGTCTGTGTTTCATCCTGTTAGTATCAAAATTTACCACAATTTTTAGACAATTATCGACATGGAGGGTGAAACTTCAATTGATGCTCAATCATTGCAAGTAATGAACCAGACTTTGTCATTTTGATGGTGAGAGTTTCACTCATTGGCAAGAGACTGTCAATTTTTTCCTGATGACTATCAAGTTATGGTACATCCTTGAAGATAGT
Organism: Przewalskia tangutica; assembly: GCA_029844215.1. Taxonomy (NCBI): domain Eukaryota; kingdom Viridiplantae; phylum Streptophyta; class Magnoliopsida; order Solanales; family Solanaceae; genus Przewalskia; species Przewalskia tangutica. Next base: position 106,700,238 of record CM056730.1, read on the forward strand.
TTGGAGGAAATTTCTGATGCGACTCCAACGGACAACGATGAATTGAAGGTCAAACGGAAGAAACGTCAAGAGGATGATTTTATGTGTCGTGGTCATATTCTGAATGTTCTAGGAGCCAATGTTTACAATGTCCATCGAAGCCTTGAAACAACAAAGGAATTATGGAATGCGCTCGAAAACAAATACAAAATTTCTGAAACGAGTAACAAGAAATTTCTGATCTGTAACTTCATGTACTTTAAGATGGTTGATAGCAATTCAATTATTGCCCAGGTCAGTGAACTTTTACTCATTGTTAATCAACTTAAAGATGCTGGAATTGACCTCGTATCTGCATTCGTTGTTGGGGTTATTATTTCTCATCTTCCCCATTCTTGGAATGATTACAAAAAAAAACTTAAGCATAAGGTTTATAGCGTCATCTTCGTATTGAAGAAGATGCTCATAAATGAGAGAGTAAATGAGAGATTAAGGATAGTCAGCAAACTGAAAATCATTCTAAGATTAATAGTGTGGAAGAATAAAAAAATCAAACTTTTTAAAACCTAAGATTGATACTCGGTTTAAGAAGAAAGATCCTAACAAGAAAGATAAGAAGAATGGAAATTACTACTTCTGTAAGAAACCCGACCAGTGTGCTCGTGACTGTCGTCAACGAAAGAAACAAATGAAAAATGAAGTGAATGTGGTCGATGACAAAAGCAAGCTTGTCGCTGTAGTGCTTGTTGCCAAACATTGTTACAAATCATGGTAGTGTATGGTGGTACGATACTGGTGTAACCATTCATATCTGTAAAGATAGAAATCTTTACAAGACATACGAACTGATTAATGAAGAAGGAAACGATGTTACTTCAGCGAACAACCAAAGCAACAAAGTGGCTGGCAAAGGCATCGTTGAACTCCCGTTTACTTCTGAAAATATTGTTACTCTTAGTTTTACATGTCCCTGACATTTGTAAAAGACTTGTTTTTGAAGTCCTTGTTAACAAGGCTGGATTCAAGGTTACGTATGAGTCTGATAAGTTTGTATTGTCCAAGAACGGAATATTTGTTGGACAAGGATACTCTTGTAATGGGATGGTTAAGTTTAATTTAATAAATAATTATTCTACTTATATTGTTGATATGGTTCTCTTAAAAATATGAAAAGATTAGGATTGATTTCTGATTGCAATTTTGATAATGTTTCTAAATGTGAAATATGTGTGCAAGCAAAGATAACTAGAACATCTTTTAAATCTGTAATAAGAAATTATGTCTTGCTTGAATTAGTACCTAGTGATGTTGGTGATCTGAAAAGTCATATGCTCGTGGTGGAAACAAATATTATGTCACTTTTATTGAAGATAGTACTAGATATGCCTATATTTACTTGATGAAATCTAAGGATGAAGTCTTTGATAAATATAGAATTTACAAAGCAGAAGTAGAGACACAATTAGGACGGAAAATTAGGGTTTTACGTTCTAATCGTGGTGGTGAATATTATTCTTCTGAATTTACTTTATTTTGTCAAGAACATGGTTTAGTACATCAATTCACTGCTCCATATACACCCCAACAAAATGGTGTTGCTGAAAGAAAAAATAGAACTTTGATAGATATGGTTAATTCTATGCTTATTAGCTCTGGTTTGCCAAATTCTTTGTGGGGTGAAGCTATTTTGTCTACATGCTATATTTTGAATAGAGTTATTTTGAAAAAGAAGAATATCCCTCCTTATGAAATGTGGTTTAAGAGAAAGCCTAACTTGAAAAGGCTCAAAGCATGGGGTTGTTTGACATATGTCAGAAAGCCTGATCCTAAAAGACCAAAATTAAAAAATAGGGCTTATAAATGTGTTTTTGTAGGTTATTCACTTAACAATATTACTTACAGATTTTTAATCCTTGACATATTTGAGATTATAAAATCTATAGATGTAGAAATTATTGAAAATGTGATAAGGTCTAGTTCTCAATCACAACCCACTGAAAATCGATTGTTACCTAGTCTAGAACATGTAGAGACTAATGACAATGATGAACATTCTGCTCCTACTCACAACAATGATATTTCAGTTCCTACTGAAGATATCGAACCTAGAAGAAGTGAGAGAGCAAGAATAGAGAAAAAATATCTAAATTTTATACAACATCTTGTAGAGGGTAATAAGTATGAAGTACTTAACATTATCAAGTATGATATGCATGTTAATGATGATCCTATAACTTATTCTGAAGCTATAAGTTCCAGAGATGCTAATTTATGGAAAGGCGCTATCAATGATGAAAAGCATTCACTTTTGTCTAACGAAACTTAGGATGTAAATGAATATTCAAGAGAAAATGAATGCTGATGGTACCATTGATAGTTTAAAGCCAGATTGGTTGCTAAATGTTATAAACAAAAATATGGAATTGATTACTTTGATGCATATGCTCATGTTGCTCGCATCACATCTATTCGTTGTTTGATATCACTTGCTTCTATTCACAAGCTAGTTATACATAAAATGGATGTCAAAACTGCTTTTCTAAATGGTGATTTAGAAGAAGAAATATATATGGAACAACCTGAAGGTTTCATAATACCAGGCCAAGAGAAGAAAGTTTGCAAGTTAGTGAAATCCCTCTATGGTTTGAAGCAAGCTCCCATGCAATGTCATGAGAAATTTGACAAAGTAGCTTTGTCATATGGTTTTATTGTTAATGATGCTGATAATGTATCTATAGTAAGCATGATAAATCTGGATGTGTAATTCTCTGTTTATATGTTGATTGTATACTTATTTTTGGGTGTGACATATCTTGTGTGGAAGAAGCTAAGAAATTTCTCAGTTCTAATTTTGATATGAAAGATCTAGGAAAGGTTGATGTGATCTTAGGAATTAAAATCCCTAGAAAGGGAGATGAGTTGACTTTAACCAGTCTCACTATATTGAGAAATTTCTCAAAAAATAGTCATTTCAATGACAAATCAGCCCCCACTCATTTAGATCCTAGTATTAAATTAATGAAGAATACTGAAAGGACTCATGGAAAACTTGAGTATTCTAGTATTGTCAGAAGTCTTATGTATGCTATGCATTGCACGAGACCAGATATAGCCCAAGTGGTGGGAGCAATGTGTCGTTTCTCAAGTAACCCAGGAGTTTGAACATTGGAAAGTTATTTCAAGAATGTTGTATTACTTGAAAGGAACCATAGATTATGGTTTACATTTCCAGGGTTATCCCACTGTATTGAAAGGATACAACGATGCAAATTGAAACAATGTAGAATTGAAGTCCAAGTATACTACTGGATGAATATTTACATTAGGTGGTGATGTTGTGTCTTGGGGTTTCAAGAAGCAGACTTGTATTTCTGATTCAACAATGTTGTCAGAATTAATTGCACTTGCAGATGCATGTAAGGAGGCAGAATGGCCTAGAAACTTACTTATAGAGATCCCATTACGAAAGAAGCCAACTCCAACAGTCTTGATTAATTGTGATAATCAGGCTACGATCTATATTGTCTCAAACAAGACTTATAATGGAAAGTCAAGACATGCAAGTCTTAGACATCAAATAGTAAGACAATTACTCAAGAGAGGAGTAGTTGCAGTTAACTATATTGAAATAAAGAAGAACTTGACAGACCCATTTACTAAGAGTCTACCAAAGGCGGTGATTTCAATAAAGTGTAAGGAAATGAGACTAAGGTATGTGAACGAAGGTTGATCACTGGTTAACAGAAATTCAACCTATGTTTTGAAAAAGATAAACAAGGTTCAATGGGTACCAACATGTTACGAGAGTGATTATGGTACACTAAGTCAAAACTCCCCATTTATGTATTAGTGTAATGATTCTGCATGATTGAGGATGGATGAAAATCCTTAATAAGTATATGTTTGTTTACAGGTGTATCGCAGAAATACCTTAGAGACTTACCTATATGAATAGGAAAATCAGGTTGTTTCCAATTAAAATAAGACTGTTCTATAAAGAATACTCATAAATCCAGGATATAAGCACATGGCCATTAACGTGCTAAGCTACAGAACACACAATTATCTGAAGTCAATATGTGCGGAGATTCTGATTTTATCACAAGGGGTACTTGGTTCAAGACTAGTTCACCATAGAACCTCGATAAGACTTTGAATTTCTTACACTAAGTGAAGTTTCAAATCAAAAGATACCTATCATTTATGTATTGATTTCTACGATGATGCTTTGTCTCAACTTAGCTTGAACTACGTTGGCTTGATCCCACACGGGTACGTAGGCAGTCACTTGAGTGATTCAACCATTCCTATATTGAAAGTTTTTACTTTATTTTATGATTTTGAAAATAGGGGGAGAATGTTGGATATTTTCAGAAAATCAAAAGCCATCATTGATATGATGCCTCTTCAAATTTAGGGGAATTTTATTAACATAATTCATATTTACTTTGAATTTGAACATACGCAACCTTTCCCAATAGCCACCATTGATGCCTCTTGGAGGTGTCTGTTGGTGATGAAAATGCATCTCCAATGGATGCGATATCTCTATAAGTAGTAAATATGTTTTCTCATTAATCAATAAAAATAAAAAATAAAAGAGTCATAACTTCTGAGGGAAAAAGAATCATAATTTCAGAAAAAAGAACAAGACTCAAAACTTCTGTTTTCTTTTCCCTTTATCTAAACATCATCAGAAACTTTATACTGTGTGTTCTTGGTTGAATCAAGGGAGTACAAACTTTGAATTCAACATCGTTGTTAGGGCTTCATTGTATCCTGAAGGCAATATTTTTGTGACCTATTGTACTAGCCAATTTATTGGGAAGGGTCGAAATAATTATCTAAAAGAATCTGCATAAAAGTCTTGAAGTCAAAAAATAACAATTCGGTGTCTGTGTTTCATTATGTTAGTATCAAAATTTACAACATTTTACGGTGGATAAAAGAGAAATATATACGGGATACAGGGATGGTGTAGGTGGGTTGAATGAGTTTAAATGGGTAGATATTTTAATTCATATATGGAATAACCAATAATGGAGTGATGTCATCTGAATTTTAGCTAATATATGATGTACTCCCTCCGTCTCAATTTATGTGATATATTTTTATTTGTTGTACTTTAAGAAATAAAGAAAGATTTTTGAATTTTATAGTTAAAAATAAGCCAAAGATATTTGTGTGGTTACAAATTATCTAATTATATGTAAAACATAAAGTTTAAAATTAAATTATTGTCAAATAAGGAAATGTATCCTCTATTTCTGGAACGGATTAAAAAGAAAAGTGAATGAGACGGAGTAATTTTGTTTGTCGTTCTCCAGCTTAGGTTCTTTGCCATTATGTCATCTGTCCACTTAGGCCTAAATGATTTATTTCTCGCCCTACCAAAAAAAAAAAGAACCGAGACAAAAAGAACTTCCAGTTCAAATCTCTTTTATGATTCAATCCACATATAAGGAAAAAGGTAGGCTACAGCTAGGGGTGCACAATTTTCGGTCCGGACCGAAAAATCGGACCGGACCGAACCTCTTTGGACCGGACCGAACCGGACCGAGATTTTCGGTCCGGTCTTCGATCCTGTAAAATTCTTTTCGGTTTTGGTCGTCATTCGTCCCGTAGTCGATCCAATTCGGACCGATTTTTAATTTTATTTTATAATATAATATATTATTATATATATAATGTATGTTAGTATGTCTGTATATGTATTATGTATACACGGATACACACCTAATAGGCTAATACATTTATACATTTATATTAATACTTATAAATTTATAATAATTAACTTATTAACTACCCTCCCCGACTTCTCGCCCTGCCTCCCGCCCTTCCCAATCCCCCCGACCCTCTCTCGCCCTAATTCTAAATCCCTAATTCAAAATCCCTAAATCCCTAAATCCCTAACTCCCATTCCAAATCCCCATCCCAATCGCAGCCGCACAGTAGTAGCGACAAGACAAGACTAGCACTCACTCACTGACAATGACTCAGTTACTCAAGACACCTCGCCGTCGTCGCCTCCAAAGTCGATCGTCGTTACGTCGCGTCGGCCGCGTCGATGCCTACCGGTGTCTCTCTTCGCCTCGCCGCGCCTCAAGCCGCGCCCTCGATCGCCTCGATCTATCGACAGATTCGACAAGGTATAGTTCATTAGTTTGTCATTTGAAGTTGTGTAATCAAAGTTTGTATTCATTTGTATTTTTAAATGATATTAAATGTTTGTATTCACATGTAGATGATTTCTAGTACCTCTGAATCTCATATCCAATCCAAAAGGAAAAGAGACGATGAAATGACTCGTCCGTCGACTAGCGCGACTGTACCAGAATTTGAAGCAGTGGCTGTCCCTGAGGCTGACCCTGAGTTTGTATTTCCTTCTCAAACACCAACAAATACACTCCACACAAAGACAAGTCAGACAACTCAGACAAGTATTATGCCAACGGAGGAACGACAGTATATTACTTGCAACAAACAAAGGGCTGAATATTGGAAGGAATACAAGCTTTATTTGACTAATGGCGAGGGCAAGCGTCGAGCTGAATGTAAGTATTGCCATAAAACTTTTGCGTGTGACTCTGCTATTAATGGTAACAAAAATGTGAAAAATCATGCAACTCAATGCCTACTAAACCCGGAGAATGTGATTAAACAAAATCAAAGTAAATTGACTTTGGAGGCTGCTGCGGATAAAAAAGGAGAAGGAAAGTTGAGAAATTGGGTTTTAAATGTAAATGAAGTTAGGGAAGCGTTGTGCTATATGGTGATAGTTGACGAACTTCCTTTTCGTTGTGTTGAAAAACCCGGTTTTAAGCATTTCATATCTGTTGCTTGCCCTGAGTATATAGTACCCTCCCGTATGACTGTGGCGCGTGATTGCTTTCAACTTTATTTGAAGGAAAAAGAAAAGTTGAAAGAATTTCTCAAATTGTCATGCCAACGAGTCTCTGTGACAACTGATTCATGGACATCTAATCAAAGAATCAACTATATGTGCCTTACCACTCATTTTATAGACAATGATTGGAATTTGCAAAAACGAATTCTAAACTTTTGTCCAATTATAAGTCATAAGGGTGAGTCAATTGCAAAAGCTATAGAATGTTGTTTAGAGAGTTGGGATTTACATATGAAACTTTCTGGTATTTGTTGATAATGCCTCTTCAAATGATGTTGCTTGTAGTCACTTGATGAGAATAGTTCAAAGCAATGGTAGTGCAATAAGTAAGGGAAAGTATTTGCATATGAGATGTGTCGCTCATATTGTTAATCTTATTGTTTGGGATGGTTTGAAAATAAAAGATTCTCTTAAAGCAATTGAAAGAATTCGAGCTATTGTGAAATTTGTGAGGAATTCTCCTGCTAGGCTTCTTAAATTTAAAGAAATTGCATGATCTTGAAAATAGAGCAAATCTTTGTTGTCACTTGATGTGCCACTCGTTGGAACTCAACTTATACTATGTTGATGGCATTTATAAAATTTGAGCGAGTATTTAATATGTTTGAACTTCATAAAGAAAACGATCTTAAAGAGCCTAATGATGTAGGCCTCACAATGAGAATGATTGGTTGTTGGCGAGAGACTTGTTATCTTTCTAGAAAAGTTTTATATTTTAACTAATAATGTTTCGCTTCTTGAGTGTCACATGCAATAGTGCATTGTTTGATATCGTACGACTCTTGGAACATTAAAAGATCTAGAAAGTACTTGTGATGTAGAATTGCGTCTGACGGTGGTAAGATGAGAGAAAAGTTTGATAAGTATTGGGGTAGTTTAGAAAGGTTTAACATGTTGATTTATGTGGATGCCATTCTTGATCCTTCGATGAAAAAGGTTGGTTTACAATTGACTCTACATGAGATGTATGGGGAAGTGAAGGGTGATAGTTTGCTTGAGAATGTTCAACAAGTCCTAAATGATTTGTTCGATGAATATAAGGCTATGTATTTCCTATTGTTTTGAGTGGGACAAGTGATGTATCTGAATCAGTGACATGAGATTAGATCTCAAGGCTAAAGTTAGGAAGCTCAAATCATCGTTAGAAGCAAAGGGTAAATATAGTACGAGGCCGGAGCTTGATCGATATTTGAATGAAGAGGCGGATGAAGAAGATATTGAAATCTTAACTTGGTGGAAGCTCAATTCACTAAGATTTCCCGTTGTTTCACGCATGGCTCGAGATATATTAGCTATTCCGGTATCTCTGATTTATACGAGGTGCATTTAGTACTGGGAGGCTAACACTGATCAGTTCAGGAGTTCTTTGACACCTAAGGTAATACATTTTCTTTTGTATTTTTTGTAAACCAAATTTAATTTTTATTATATTAATTGGTAAGTTCTGTTTCTTAACTTTTATTTTATGTTAAAGATGGTGCAAGGACTCATTTGTGGTCAAGATTGGCTTCGTTCAACTTTGATGAAGAAATCCAAACTAATTAATGTGGAAGAATCATTAGAAGATTTGCAAGATTTGGAGAATGGTATGATATATTGATATGAATATGATGATATCTCATTGCAAGCATAAGAAGAGTTACAATTCTTATTACTAACTTTATTATTTTCTTTCATACAGATTTTCAAAAGTGTGGAATTGATGAATCTACCATCTATGTTTGATGGTTTGAGTGTTTGTATATGTATAATGTATGTCATTCTCTTCCCTACTGACTACTGTTGTTTACTTGTTTTTAGTTTTGGCATGTTTGTCATTGTCTGATTTGTCTCTGGAAGTGGAATAAGAGGCATTAGGATTAGAAATTTTCAAGAATAAATTGTGGACTATGCCTAATTGCCTATTGCCTAATGTGGATTGTGGACACTGGACTGGACAGCAGGACAGGGCAGCGAGACTGAGGAGTAGAAAATGAAGGAATGCAGCAAGCTGCAGGCTGCAAGGCGCAAGCTGCAAGCTGCAAGCAGCACTTCAGCAGGCAGCACTTCAGCAGGCAGCAGCCAGCAAGCAGCAGCCAGCAGCAGCAGCCAGCAGCAGCAGCAGCCAGCAGCAGCAGCCAGCAGCAACCAGCAGCAGCAGGCAGCAGCAGGCCAGCAGCAGCAAGCTGCAGGCAGTGAGGCAGCTTACTTTGTGTAAATGTAATAATAATAAATCATGTAAAAAATTTATTGCAATTTGGATTTGGGGTGTGGGCAGGACACTATGGATGAAGTACTGGAGTGGAAACTGTGGAATTGGATTTATTGCAAATTTGCAATTTGGAATTTGAATTTCTGCATTATAGATATTCAGTCCATTCGGTCCATTCGGTCCAAATGACCGGACCGGACCGGACCGAACCTGGACCGGACCGAAAAATTCGGTCCGGTCTTCGGTCCGGTCAATTTTACTGTTCGGTCTTCGGTCCGTTCCGGTCCGGTCCGGTCCGGTTTTGACCTTTTGTGCACCCCTAGCTACAGCTACAGCATCCTAAATACCCGAACTTAACAAAGCATAATGTAGTTTAACTTGTGATTGCATTCTAGTTACAACTTTTAACAGGTTATTGATTAATGAGATTAATCTCTAATTACCTCATAAGTAACTTGATTGGCCATTACTGCATAGAACGTAAACTATTAAGCGCAAGACATAAACGTACAGCTGCTCGTCAAAAGGAATAATAGAAGGTAAACAATGTTGTATTACGTTAACACTAAATATATTTTAGCAGCAATGGCGATTCTCCAGCATCTATTGCAAAGCTTTAAAACATTGATATGCCTGATCAATGTTAAGAAAGAATGTATTCAAACCGACCCAAGTCTACAAGGAAGAATTCACTGAACGTGTCAATGGCAACATCACGCATCACAGCGGATCCAAAATGCTCATCACAGGTGAAGCAAGGGTCCAAGTACTTCTCACCAATTTCAGTAGCACTATATTTAATCATTCAGAGGAGGCAACGTTAATATCCAGCTCTTCAGATATAATTTCGGGCAATCTCCGCATATGCTATATACCCTTAACAGCTCCAACAAAAATAGCCGATGAAGGTGTATGTCTAACCCATTAAAAGTTGTCCATGCCTTACTAGCAATCCATCATTAACAAGTATTATGCATCACTTTAGCATTGCCTTGAGGTTAAACAAATTTCTTTCATTAACCAAACAATAGAGATATCCACACCAAATTATACTCAGTCCGCTACCTCAGATACAGTTCAACACAAGATCACAATTAGGAAACTTGTGCAAACTTCATCACCCAAATCTTCATGAAACTTCAGCAGCAAATGATTGTACTAGTTAATATTGCAATCACTTAAAAACTGATTCTCCTGGTTTAGGAACTTCCGCCAGAAAACTGTATAATCGTGGATGCCTAACTCAAGCCAAGGTTTCATGTTACCACTAAAATGCAGTACTCTCGCATTCTTCACAGCTTCAGTATGCACTCCATATTTATGACCCAATCCTGATAATACCCACTTATCATCAAGAGCGTAAACTTCACCCTGAAAAGTAAGCAAGCTTGCGCGTAATGCAACAGCCTCTTCTGACTTCATCTGTGAATTGAATAATAAGGTGAAGGTGTAAGTCAATATAAAAATAGCATATAGATAAATGGAGACAAGAAAAATGGATTAGCCCTATACACAATCTAACATGAGATTCCACACCAAGAATCTTGTCCATGTCTCAATTGTATTTAGATAGATAAAGACTACCTATCATAGTCCCACTACCCAAGAACAACCGCCCCACAAAAAAAAAACTGCATCCGTGCCCCTTACCCATAAAAATTGAGTGTTCAGAACAAATGCCCAATGGATTACTTAACTTGCAGTTGGCTTTGAAAAAATTCATAGTTTGTGGGGCTCGAAAGGGTTAACCCATGGACTCCAAAAAAAATCCACGCCAAAATGAAAAGAAACGGAGGCCCAAAAGATGGGAAATCTTTATTTAGATGGCTGACAGCCCACACAAAACAAACTTCATATTTACGTTGACAAAACAATAATGAATAAAAAAGGGCAGCCCGGTGCATTAATCTCCACTAGTGGGGTCGGGGGAAGGGCCGGACCACAAAACAATAATGAATGTGTTTTGTATTATTCCACCTTTTTATCCTTCCATAGTTTCTGGTGCTGGAAAGCGTTAACCCCTGATCTCCGAGATTTCTTCTTATGATAAACCAAAGGGGTCGGGCCAACTTTCCAAACACTTGCTTTACATTCACGTCTCAGTCTATGGCCACAAAAAATCAACTCCAAAACCAACAGAACGGAAGCTCAAAGGACATCACATCATTATTTAGGCAGGTAGCAAACGCACATACAAGGAACAACACAAAACAATCTTGAATATTTATATTGAGAGAGCAATAATGAATGCAATTAGTATTTTTCCATCGTTTTCTGTTTTGGTCTCTTAGCGCATGCAAGTTACCTTTTTCTTTGTCCCCTTCTATTTTGGGTATAATTCATATTAAAGCGAAAAAAACCTATAAAGCACATTCATGTTATAAGTCAACATAATTCCCACATTGGGTATAATTCAATACTTCCGTGAAGCTAAAGGAAATAATTATTGTGTTACTTTGGTTCATCGGTCACAGTTTGGCTTGTGAAAATGACTTTACCCTTCACCCAAACATATTCCTGTTTTCAAGCTTCATTCAAATTCAAAGCAAGTCTTCTAGATTTTATTCGATTGTAGCTCAATTGTTTTTCTTTACAATCGATTTTTTTGTAACTCGTGAATCACCACTCTACCCTTCTTCAATTAAATATTAGGCGTGGTTCACCAGCAGGACTCGAACTCATGGCGTACGCCCTTCCACACATCCTACGTTGTACTACATTTACCACTGGATGTATAAAATGGCTAGGCTAGCCTGCTCGCATGGCACTGAGTGTATTGCCAAATCGTATTGTGTTTCAAATTTGAGATGAATGAGAATGTTGTTCCATAAGATAAGTGTGCACTTATTACTCCGTCCCAATTTATGTGATGTATTTTCATTTGGTACGCACTTTAAGAAATAAAGGAAGACTTTTGAATGTTATGGTCTAAAATAAGCCAAAGATATTTGTGTGGTTATAGATCATCTCGTTTTGTGTAAAAGGTAAAGTTTAAAGTTAAATTATTGACAAATAAGGAAATATGTCATTCTTTTTGGGATGAACTAAAAAGGAAACTGAATCATTCTTTTTGGAACAGAGGGAGTATAGTCTTGTCTCTCAAATTAAACTAATTCCCTATGAACCTCGACTGTGTGCAAGGCTGAGAGAAGGAAGCTGATTGTTGCACGGGCAAATAAATATTGTCCATGTGACATTCCCCCCCCCCCCCCCCCCTTTTTTGGGAGGGGGGGTCCTTGTTTTTTATCCCATGATGTATATGTTGTGTGAATGTCTTGAGAAGACGATAACTTTATTTTTATTCTTGTTGAAAAAGGAAATGTTTACATTTGGCCCTAGAAATGATGAATTGATCAGGAGATCCATTAAGTTGACTAGAATCCGTTACTTGGCCAAGATTCCACGTTTAGGCCAATGAACCCCTTGCTAGCAAGGGTGAACCCTAAGTCATGCTCATAAGTCAACACGAGGCTCTTAAGAGTGGTGCCTCAAGTGTTTAATCGGTACATCTTTATCTTCCCACAAGATAGCCCGCGGCGCATAGTCATTCCATACGAACCTTAACACTGAGGCTAAGTGTTGCCCATAAAGTATCCTAACTTGTTTGGATACTTTAGATGCCTCTTTGAGTAGAGCCCTGGTAGGCCCTTGAGGATGCCCCCAAGGTAGTGCACTTGGTTCTGCTTCCCAGCAACACACGCGGAGGACCTCCTCCGGTAGAACTGTCACCACTAGGCCCCCTAATATGCTTTAAGAAAAAAAATGATCTCAGATGACATGTTTTGGCCCAACTGTGATGGCGTTTCTCTCTACCCTAACCTCCAACTAAGGTGTCATTTGTTCCTAAAGACTCATCTTGAATTCCTTTACACCTCCATGAAGTTTCTCATAAATGTAAAAAGGAGATATGCATTGGGAAGCTTCAACTAATTACACTACTCCTTAGCTAAGGCAAGCCTACAAGTAAACGGTCTCAGAATGACCCCAAATTTGGTATGCATATTTCTAAATACCTTAGGAAAAAAATGTAAAAAGGAGATATGCATTGGGAAGCTTCAACTAATTACACTACTCCTTAGCTAAGGCAAGCCTACAAGTAAACGGTCTCAGAATGACCCCAAATTTGGTATGCATATTTCTAAATACCTTAGGAAAAAAAGTCCCAGACACGAAATCTCAAATTTCCACTTCAAGCCCGCCTAAGGCGTGTAGTGTTACTGACGCCTAGGATCAGCGGAGACAGCCCCCGTAACATAATAGATGAATTGAAGGAACTAGTGAGCTCCATCACATAGTTGTCCTTTTTTATCTATAAAATCCTTATTGGGCCCATTGAAATATGGGGGCAATGGGTTCCTTCAGTAGTTCATGAAAACTCATATAAGAGTCATCCCTATCCAACCATACACTACGGTTGTCAAATAGACAAATTTAGTTAAGACGGTTTTGTTGAGTTATTTTTGCCCCATATAAGACCTCTAAAGGGGTTTATAAAGATGTTCTGTTTCAAAAAAAAAAAGGGGGGGGGGGGGGGTTATAAATATGTGCTGCTCCACCTAATGCCTTATGGTTTTGTATTAGATATTTAAACTTTTTCACATAATATCGGATATCGGTACACACCCATTTTTGCACTCCCTGTCAAAATAGTACATGTCTAAACCCCATAATCGGGTTATACATGCTAAAAGGTGGTGAGTTATATTTGTCCCATACGGTCAAAAGGACTTCCAAAGAGTTTATAAAGGTCTTAGACTACTGTATCTATTACCTGAAGATTATTTGTTAGATGCTCAAATTTTTTCATAGCGTCAAAATAGGTTAAGTAAAACTATGTATAATGACGAATGCACCCAAATGTTGTTTAGAATAAAATAGGTTGGGTTTCAAATATGTATTAAATCGTTGGTTATAACTCAATCTCTCCCCTCCTCAACTAAAGAACTGAGTACTTATAGTTTAGACAATCACATAGTGGATTCAGAGTCAATTTGTTGGGTTCAGATCATAGTACATTGTGGGTCATTTTTTAATGCATTTAAAATGCCAATAGTATATTTTCTTTTTTTGTCTTTTTCTTCTTTTTTGTTCATTTATTCTGATCTCATACTCAATTTGTCTCCCTTCTTTTCGTTTTTTTTTTCTATTTTCTTTCTTTTTATTTTGTTTATTTATTATTCTTTTTCTAATTTTGTTTAATTCTTTTTCCTTTTATTTCTTTTTTCTCCATAATCTCATTTCATTTCACTTTTTGTTGCTCCTTTTCTTTATTCTTTTATTCTATACAATAAAAAAGAAAGAAAAATGATATAGTAAATATTCTTTTCTGCTCCCAATTAAGGATGTCTCCATAAACATCTTCATTTTCCAAGTCGTCCTTTAGAATTGATAGTATTGCCTCTCCATCAACAAAATTGTGGTTGCAGTTTCCCTAAAAAGCTAGACTTGACTGGCCGCCTCCCTATAAGTCATTGTTGGTCCATCACACATTCAAGTCTCGCATAATCTTCTGCCTTTGTTGGCTACATCATAGTTAAGACTTAAGAGTGATGATGGAACTCCTCTCTAAAACCAGCCCCAAGTTCACTATAGCATTTTCTAGTTGTTTGAGAAGACAAAATGAACTATTTATACCAATTCTATCAGTATGGGTTTTTTCAAAAGAATTTCAGTTCATTTTTCGTTGTCCTAATCCAAAAAAGGGAGGTGCAATGGATATTAAAGATGTCCAACTAATTAGCCTAGTAAGGATGGCATAAGATATTGCAAAAGATATTTTCACTAAGACTAAAGACCGTAATGTGAAACATTATATCTAGTTGTTGAAAATTCCTTTATTAGTGATAGATATATTAGAAATTATTAGTCAATGGGATTATGGACATGAAATAGATAAGAGTCCCGACTACATTGTATGAGGGAATCAACAAAACTTGAAAATATGGAGAAGCATTCTAAAAAGTAACAATTTTTGGTTCATTTTTGGGGCAAGTATGATAGAAATCACTTTTACTTACCAACATTTATTTGTCATGTTTTGGTATTATTTCGCAGTAGAAATAGTGCAATAGAACAATAACATGCCAAAATTCTCAAACCGTATTAGCCTCAACAAAAGAAAATAAAGAAAGAAGGAAATATTTTACTTGCCTTTGCCTTACATCTTGCAGGCAAAAGTCGGCGAAAACAACAAATGTAAGTCAATAAATAAGGGTCACTCACCTCCGTTACCAGCTTTAGGTATCTTCCCGAAATATCTTGTTCCCTCCACCTCGCTAGATCAACAATATTTAATCCAGACATCCAAGCACAAGATGTTTCATCCAATCTCTTGTCAGCAAAAAGTTTCCGCAGCTGAATCAGCCGAACTGAGCAGCACTGAACTGCACCATTCACTTTCCCGTCCATATTGAAGCCCCATAAGACTGACAAGTCTTTTTGCACAATAATGTCATCATCCAAGACAACGACTTTCTTCAAACTAGGGAATATCTCAGGAAGAAGATAATGCGAATGTGAAAAAATAGATAGGTATTCTGTTGTAGGCGGTCTATCAACCTTGTGGAAGGAGACATGATATTCTTCAGGCAGGGAAAGATGAGTTGACGTTGATGCGTTATTGTTATCCAACTTATGATCTTCAATATTCAACACCTCAACTGTAGCCTCCATATACTTGTTCCTCGAGAACCATAACTTCATGGCAAAGTAATTCTGTTTATCGGTTACCACATGAAATACTTGATTCTCCCTTTCCTGCATACAGAAGAAAACACAATCAGAAAAACTGACAGAAGTGTTAATCAGAAAAAAAATGTAATTCAAGAGATAATACAAACCATACTTTTGCATGTGTTACAGTGGAGTTAATTACAGCAGATGATGCCAGCACATTGCTGGAGAATATAACAAAGTGGTGAAGATCTGGATTCAAATGTCTCTCTACCAATGACTGATCAATATCAGGTGGAGGGTCTCTAAAATACTCTACAGTTAGTCGCATTGACAGGCAATGATGACTCTTGGGCATGGTTTGAACTGCTAGTTGGTAGAGGAAGTCACTCTGTCTCATATGGAAAGTAGCCTCATCTTCAGTTAGATCGACCAGTTGTCTGAATTTCTTGTCTACATTACTGCAATCTACACGGCATGCCTTTGCTTGAGCAATTACAGCTTCCATCTTAGTTAGCTTTGGATCAATCCTGGTGAACAAGCAAAAGCATGAATTTTCTGTAAAAGGTTTCAAGAAATTTATTTACGGAATATAATCAAAAGACATCTTTACAAATTTCTTCTACCTAGGAGCAAAGGAATAAGAGGAAGACAAGAAACACGTAGTTGAGATACTTTTGTGCTTGATTAAAGCGAACGAGCAAATGCAACAAAAAGCAATTAGCCCAGAAGGAAGATTAGAAGCGAAGCTCAACTACTAGAGTTAGAGCTAGGCCAGGTCAAAAGTACTTTGATTCAAAGAGGTCAATGTTTGGAATCTTCACCCGTAATCACTATCGAATTCAGTCAACGAGTGGATGTTATTTGAAAAGTTTTAATTTGCTAGAACTTATTTGACAAGACAGTTGACCAAATTGCCAATAATATTTTTCAATCGGCATCACTAAGGGAAGAGAGTGAGAGAGATGGGAGAAGAAGGAAAGGAGACAATCAAGCCTGAGCAGTGGATACTGAGGAATGTTGAACTCTGCATCTAGTATCAAACAATTTGCTCCTGATCTATTTGAGTTGAGTGAGGTTAAGTCTAAATGCATGAAGGCATAATGACATCTAGACAGCAATAACAAACCACAAAAGTCAAGATCCTTCCCAAAACATATAAGGCAAGCTACACCCATTTCTCAATTTTAGTCACAAAAAGATAAGATTAAACACTCTGACATTCAGTGATCATTTAAAAAAAAAAGATTAGCTCCAAACATTTTTTTGTTCCATAGTTGCAAGGAAACTATTTGCACATACAGGGGAGGAAGATCTTTGTCCACCGTAGTTACACTAAGCACCCGCTCAAACTCTTGAATGTTTTGCTTCATTTCATGTGACAGCTTGTCATAAGCCGGAAGTTTCGCGATGCTAGGATAATAAGCCCGAGCCACATATAACAAGTCTTTCATCTTTCTCACAGTGAAATCACTCACTTTTTCCTTATGATTGCGATGCCATAAACAGTAGCTCCCAAATTTTAGCTCACATAATTTCTCACCCTCATCAATGTCTTTGATATTCTCAGTGGCAGCATGAATAGCACCAACATCTGTGCTCTGATTTCTTTGTATGAAGTCACCAACATCTGTGCTCTGATTTCTTTGTATGAAGTCACCAACATCTGTACACTGCTTTTTTTGTGTGACGTCACCAACATCTGTGCTCTGCTTTTTCTGTGTGATGTCACCAACATCTATGCTCTGCTTTTGTTTTGTGAACTCACCAACATCTGTGCTCTGTTACACAAATCTAAGGTTAATTTTATTATTGTATCAGAAGGAGACAAAAGGAATTAACCAACATGTAAGAATTTATTTTTGTGAAGAGAACATATAAAAACATAAGCTGCAGAACACATACATTTGCTCCTAAGCGCTCTTTAAGCAACCCATCCAACAAAGTAGAGCCTGAAAAAATAATATTGCAAAGAGGAATAGCTTTAAAAATCTAAATAGATCTAAAGATAACATTAACTCCATCCACTAAAAAGGAAAGAGACAAGAGCACATTAAAAGAAAAGGCTAAACACCTAAGGGTGTGTTTGTTATGAAGGAAAATATTTTCTTGGAAAATGTTTTCCTAGAATAAGTGAATTTCTTACTTATTTTATGGTGTTTGGTAAGTAAGAAGAAAACATTGTTCTAAAAGCATTGTATATAATCTAGGCAAACACTATGGGTGGCGGTGAAGGGTAGGACCGTGGGGGTGGAGGGTAGGAGTGTGGGGGTGGAGGTGGGGTGTGTTGGAGGGTGGAGAGGAGACAATTAACGTGGAGTGCCACTTATGAAACTTGTTTTTCCAACTTCCACTACGGAATTATTTTTCTCATTTTTAAGGA
Organism: Przewalskia tangutica; assembly: GCA_029844215.1. NCBI lineage: Eukaryota > Viridiplantae > Streptophyta > Magnoliopsida > Solanales > Solanaceae > Przewalskia > Przewalskia tangutica. The sequence continues at coordinate 106,718,370 of CM056730.1, forward strand.
ACTTGTTTTCCTAGAGATGTTTTCCAAAATATTTGACCAACTAAACATGGGAAAATTGGAAAACATTTTCCCCCATACCAAACGCACCCTACTTTTTACGTAAAAGTACATATTCATAGAAAATTTGTCTATACCTAAAAAATACTTGTTTGTATATGTAGCATGCATAGATATAGTTACACATTATAAAGCAAGAGACATGTTCCTCTTCAGAGAATTAAGTTGGAATATCCTACCAGCAGTCTTGTTCTCCACTTCACTGACAATAATATTTCCCCCAAAATCCTGAGACAAATGGTGAAGAAATATCGATCAAATAACTTACACACAAAGTGAACACTGAACTTTGGAGCAAGTATCATATACCTGTTTTAACTAAAAGATGTGATTTCTTCCAAGATCAAAGCCACAAATGATAAAAGAAAACAGAAATATTGAGACAAGCAATGGTGGTTTGAACATTGAACAACTAAGGTAGTCCACATGTCTCAAGCTTCTCAATAATAGACATTTTCAACATAAAGCTTCTCTTTCTTTCTCCTTTTTTTAATGATAAAGCATAAACTTCTCTTCTTTTGTTCCTTCCCCATCTGATGAAGAATTTGTATTATGAAGTAGAATAAGAAAGCAACATAGGCGACAAGCAAGATCAAACATCCACAGCAAAAGAATTAGAGTAACAAGACCCAAATGAGAAACTGCTGATTAACAGTAATGATAGTGCACAAATGTCTATTCATGTGAGCTGAACGCTTCTTACTTATATCAGTACCTATGCATGAGTCCACGATTGTGTTATATAGGTAAATGACATGCAAGTTAAACATGAAAGGATACTAAAACTTCAAATATCTATACACAAAGCATCAATAAGTTTAAAGCGTTCACTTGCATGGTTACTTGAATTGGTTGTAGCTTGTGTTATTTTTTATGTTTTCCATTATTTGCTACTTTAATAAGAACGTTAGCAACTTTTGGCTTCCTGATTCCTCCACAATTGCTAATCTTATGTCTTGTTGTCTTAAATTGCTTGTGAAGTAGTTTTCAACTCTATAAGGTAAATTACGGCCTAGTATTTCAAAGTTCAAAATATATGTAAAAGAATTATCCGAACATTCGATCCAAAAGAACTTGAGTATCCTTTGTTCCGATTAAGAATTACTTAGAGAAATGTTTACCTTCGAAATCATTCCAGAGAAGTGCTAAAACAGATAGTCGAATCGTTAAAAACAAGTACCTGGAAATAGTTTTCCTATAATATAGACTATTGATGCAATACTCTGGGCACAAAATCCGCACAACAGGAGGGCAACGAAACTAGGTAGAACAAAATAAACTCGTGGTGTTACTTTTCATATGTTCATGAAATGACAAGAATACTTCATAGCCCATGACTTAAAATTGGAAGGAATCGTGATCGACATCAATGGCGGAACAACGGAATAATGTAGGAAAAACTTGCAAGACAATCTTAAATTCTCGGTTACTACTTGAAATTTCAATATTTATTAGGGAGAAAAATCAAACTAGAGAGGAACTTTGGGATAGAACGGTGCCTCTATTAACGCTTCTCAAGCCCAACATTGTTCAAAATCACGTTATTCTGAAACATTAAATCTGTGCATCTCTCGACTTCACATATATATGCTCATGATCTAACAGCTAAACTGCCACATCTAGGACCCCGAGATTTCAGACACTAACCATATCCAGCAGTAATTAGAAGATTAAAATATCTTCAGCTCATAACAAGGAGTCAAGGAGTATTAAAAACGTGAAAGTAAGAAGCTTTGCTTTTAAAATTAGCTCCAGGTAGAATTAAAAGGTTGGATATTTCCTATATGTGCCCCACTGCCCCACATAAAAGGAAATAAAAAGGGCATCTTCAAATCTCTTCATAGAGAAAAAAGAGAGGGGGTATATTCAAATCAAACAAGCTTCAATCAGTAAACTGATATTCCAATAAAAGAATCATGACAAAAGACATCAACATATGCTATACAGAGACTCAAAACATGAAAGGTTACTGCATCAACTCTCTTAGGTCATCGGTAGGTTGACCGGTTAGGTGAATGGTGGAAAACATTCTTATTCTCCAAAAGAGACATATTAACGTATTTTCCGTCCTTTCATTTCCTTTTATCCAACAAGGATGTGACATGACATATCTTTCTCAGTTTGATCTTCAGTCATACATCACAGAGTTTAAATACTTTATTTGCAACACCAAATTTTGTTTATAGACAAAATAGCAGCCAATAAGACTAACAAATATGAGGATGAAGGATCCCCTCGTCTCAGCCCCTTTTTAAAATTTAAAAAGGGAAAAATGGTACACCATTAACAATGAAAAAAATGGTAATAACGCATCACAATTTATGCTAACCTATACACAACTAAAAGAATTTAAGGAAAGTTTCCCAGAAAAGCCCGATTAGTAAGTTTTACATATGTCCATTTTCGAGGTAAAACATCCATTATAGCAATTCACCTAGTCAGTAACAGTCTATTTAAATCGCAAAATTTAAAACTCTTAACAAGCATCATAAAAAAAAGAACCTTGGGAAAAGTTGGTTTCAATCTATTTAATAGGACATCCACGTGTGTTGATTCATCACCCTACAACAAGACACCAGAAACCTGTTAGATACGTCATGATCACCTTTTTATCTGTGTGTACACACATAAATGCAATAATGAACAGAAATATGTTGCCTAGTAGAGATCTAGCATCGGAAATTAAGACAGTCCACTTCTTCTACTGGCTAAAAGTTTTCAAAGTGACCAATGATCTTGCTTATAGAGAAGAAATTACCTTCGACTGATTCTCAACCTTAGCAGTATTATGTCGACCGTAGATTCTAAGTCCACCCTGATTCCATCAAGAGTTCCCTAGTTTAGAAGACCAATGAGTAGTTATTAAATAGCAATATAATTAAAATACTGCAGGTACTTACTGAAGCTGAACTTTGTTGTGTTGTTGTATATCCTACAAAAAGTAAATGCCAGATCGAGTTAAGAGCAAATCCTTCTAAAAGGGGAAAATTACGCTCTATGTCTATTGGGAGAAAATTTTACACCACGTAGCCCATATTTTGAGTTTGTTACTTGGTTTATCCCATATTTGTGTATAAACACCTTTTATCCACTATTATACACTTTTCTACAAGGTTGATACATTATAAATAATGCTTTCCCCCCGATATAATATTGTATAATGTTGTATAATATTGTATACTGGGATACGTGGCGTAATATTTTATGTTGAGCAGTATATTTTTGAAAATTTGCCTTCTAAAAATGGCTAGAACTAAAAAGCTTCATGAAGATATGTCTTTCTCATCTTTATCTTAAGCGCAAAAGTTTTATCCATAATGACATGATAAAAAGCACGGTTTTGTTACTCTTTTGTTTTCTCTCTTCTTCTTTTCTCTTTATATATATTGGCATTTGCGAGGGGAATAAGGAACTGTTCTTCGATCTGGGAAGCGAAATAAAGTTACTAAAACTGCTATTGCCTGGGTTGATAAACTCGAATTTCCTCCTTCCATATAAAGGTAAAAAGGATTTAGACTTGAATTTTGGTCAATTATGATAGAAATAGCCTAATAGCACCACATATTTGCATTATAAGAGAATACGTTCAAAACAACAATCACGGATCCAATTTACAATGAGCTAGTTAGTTGATACTTAATGAACTATTTTTAACCTACAAAAAAAAGACCCTTTTTATCATTTTCTTCATTATTTGCGCACTACAAGAAAAACAGGTTACGGTGACAGTTCACATGTGATAAAAATGCAAGTGTCACATCTTTTTACTAAATTTACACTTTTTCTTGACATTCATGTGACAGGTTTTTTAAGTGTCATAATAATTATGACATTTGTGTGACGGGTTTTTAAGTGTCATTTATTTATGACGTTTGTGTGACAGTTTTATGAAATGTCACATAAATAAGTGACTCGTGTTTTAAATTGATAAAAATGACGCGTTTAACTGATTAAAACGACATCTTTTTTAATAAATAATATTTATTTAGCACTTTTTAATTCAAATTAAGACTTACACGTTTTTTATTTCTTTTTTAAAATTGTTTTTAATAAAAACAAACTAAATGTTATCGTTTTAACATTATAAAAAATAAAAGATCAAAAACTCTGTAAAAATACTAAGTGTCTTCACGCTCACACAAAAATATTTGATTGGTGTGTGTTCCGATCCTCTTAACTCAATTGAATATAGAATGTAGTGCATGCTATTATCTTATCTTTAAGGCAAAATTATAACATAACAACTCATGCACATATCACACACACTCACCAACGCACCTCTCTTTCACTCATGCATCACACAAAAACATTAAGAACACCAAGAAGCAACACAAGAACGCCGCAGCAACAACGCGACCAGTAGCTTCAAGAAACAAGCATTTTCTTGTTCTTCTTTTTCCAGTCATCTTCAAAGAGAACAAAAATTTATTTTAAATTTTTAAATAATATATACTCAAATTCACATTGAGTCTAAGTATTTTGAGCTCGATACTCCATTTGTTCGCATAAACTGAATAGAAAGAATATAATTTTTAACTTATTATATTAGATGGATTTTTTTTTTATTAAATTACTAATTAATATTTAGTTAAATTATTTTATTAGTGAACTGATAATTATAATAGTGCATAAAATTTAAACTATTTTTTTTGTTAGCACTTTAACTCTAAATTTTCTTAAAGAAAAAAAATAAAATAATACTCCAAAAAGATTTTTGGAGTATACCTCGTAGCATTTTCCTCGTTGATCCATCAAGTTTTTGTTTGAATATAAAATAAATCTTACTCACTTATCTCTCTCTCATACAGAACCCTAATCATACGTTTCAAAATCATTTTTCTTCTTTGATCGAATCGAATTGATCTCCTAAATATGGATGAAGAATACGATGTGATTGTGCTTGGTACTGGTCTTAAAGAATGCATCCTTAGCGGTCTTCTTTTGTTGATGGTCTTAAGGTATTGCCAGATCGGTATCCGATCTTTTGATTTTTGTCAATCAAATGTTCCTTTTCGTTGTCCTGTATATTCACTTTTGTAAAGGATACGATAACGCTGAAAATTTTGATCGATATACCTCTCATTTCATACTTAGATTCAATGTTTGCTCAAATTTTGATCTGATAACGCTGAAAATCTAAGTATTTTGCTGATAATACTTAGATTCAATGTTTACACTCTCATTCTTTGTTCTTCTGTCTCCTTCTTAGTTTCTAGTTCTCTTTGTGCCACTACGTCGTGATCCCATCCCATGACCCTTTCGAGCAAAATTTGTGCACAATTTTGTGAATGTTGTGCTTTATTTGGGTTGCTTTTTGTTGAAACATTTGCAAATAATGCTACTCCGATTTCATTATTTGCAAATACTTAAGGTAACCATTATTTGTGAATATTGAAGTTCAATATTTGAAATATTGGTGAAAGTTGTCATTCATAAAATTTCAGTATCTTTTTTTCCAAGTAATTTTATAAATGAAGTCTCAAGAGAATAGAGTGTATACAAATCTTACCCCTATTCTAGTATTAAAATTTTATCCAAATATTGTTCAAACACCTTATTAATGTTTGAGAATGTTAACCAATTCAAACTCAATTTATATGTATTATACTAGTAAATTTATCTACGACTTACGTGGTTCATTAATGAAATTAAAAATATCTTTCTTTTTTTTTATTTAGTCGAGACATAACATATAAAATTTTCATGTGTCTGCGTATAAAAGTCAATTCAATAAATTAATAACATTGAAAACACAAATACTTGAAGTGACACTAATCATTGCTGTAAGATGATATTAATCTTTCTTGGGGAGTCTTCTCATTAATATTAAAGTATATATCGAGTACAATATTCATCCATTATACAATAGGAATCCTAAGCCTATACAAAGTAGAAATCCTAGTCTTACCATAATTATATTTACACACCCCCTCAGTCGGAGTGGGAGGAGGCCGGACGCTGAGACTGGATCTGAAGTCAAGAAACTGTCTGGGAAGTCCTTTGGTAAATATGTCTGCATACTGATATGATGATGGAACATGTAACACTCGGACATGACCTAGTGCAACTTTCTCACGAACGAAGTGTAGGTCTATATCAATATGCTTAGTTCGCTGATGTTGAATCGAATTATGAGACAGATAGATGGCAGATATGTTATCACAATATACAATAGATGCTTGACGCAAAGGACATTGAAGTTCTAACAGTAAATTTCTGAGCCAACAAATCGCAGCTACTACCTTTGCAACGCCTCGCATCATCCCCAGAAGGTAGTATGTCGCTGATGCATCAAGAAATCGATTATCCCCTAAAAACACAAAAGTCTGGAGCGAGCGTCGCGTGTCGGACACCCTTAATCTGATCCAGATACGAAAGCAACTTGTTTGGTGAAGAGGGTATAGTGCAAACCATAATCAATAGTGCCCTTTAATGTATCGAATGATACGCCAAGAGCGATGAAATGAGACTTCGGGCACGATGAATAAGCACACCGCCGAACAACATAAGCCGTGGTCCGCCCGCTGGCGGTAGATATCTTGAAGTGCACCTGCAAGGCTTCTATACAAAGTAGGATCAGAGACTGGTGCACCATCAATGGCACTGAGCTTAGATTTAGAATCAACTGGAGTAGGCACCTCTTTGCAGTTCGCCATATTAGCCCTGTACACAATCTCCTCTGCATACTTACGCTGACACAAGAACATATGATTGGCAGACATGGTCACTGATATCCCCAAAAAGTAACTCAGTTTCCCCAAATCAGTCATTGCAAATTCGGACTTAAGCAAGACAATAATCTCATTTTTCAAACGGTCGGATGAGGCAGTAAGAACAATATCATCCACATAAAGTAATAAGTAAGCAGTGCTACTACCTAGATGAAAAATGAATAGTGAAGTATCACTCTTGCTACATACAAACTCAATCTGCAAGATATATCTGCCAAAGCGATCATACCACGCACGGGGGACCTGTTTCAGGCCATATAGTGACTTACGGAGATGGAACTGTCACGACCCGACGGACCGCGACTAAACGTCCTAATTGGACGTCATTACTGACCTGTCACTCTTAATCCATCTAATACAGAGATCTATAGAAATTTCGGCAGCACAACGCTGCTTTTACAACATCTCCCTAAAATGGGCGAGCCGACAAGGCTGCCAAGTCAACAACAGAACAACAATCATAATGGGCTAGCCGACTAGGCTGCCACCAACCAACATTATGTACACAAAGGAATAATCAAATAAGCAAGCCGACAAGGTTGCCACTAGATAACAACAAGTATAACCGGGAACGCCCCAACACAGGGTATAACAACATCAAAACCAAAACAAGGTATAAACGTCCACCCACAATCTCAGGACCTCAGAGTTTAATACTGACATATGACGGGACAGGACCCCGTCGTGCCCAAAATATGCATAAGTCTGAAAGATAAAAGTCTGTACCAAAATAGTTGGCTCCGAAACAAGGAGATCTCTAAGCTTGCATGAAATCCTAAATTTGGAGGGTCACCTATCTGAACACCTGAACCTGCGGGCATGAACGCAGCCCCCCGAAAAAAATGGGGTCAGTACGATAGATGTACCAAGTATGTGGAATTTGAAAATACTGTACTAGAAATCATAACAGTTCAACATAAAACCATAAACGAGTAAGAATTCCACTTAACTGTATAAATGTACCCATCAAATGAGAGTAATGAAAATCGGTTCTTCCCTTTTCAAAATATGCAAGTCAGGCCAAAATCACGATCTTTTATCCTCAGGATATAATAGCACGGGACTCGAACCCGTCTAGGTACAAATATATCATGGGACTCGAACCCAAGTAAGCATGTCTATCGTGGGACCCGAACCCACGTAAATATATGAAATAATATAATGTCATGGGACTCGAACCCGCATCATGGAGAGCTAATCCATGGAATAATAATAAATCGGGAGTTAAACCCTCTTGGTACTCGAACCCAAGTAATATAATAATAATAGCCGGGACTCGAACCCGGAACATACTATATAGTGCCGACCCTCTATGTGAGAGACTCGGTGAATGTGTAATAGGACTCGGCACGAGTAGATATCATGAACAACTATATGCAATTTTGAAATCATCTTTGACCTTTGATAATATCATCATAATACACTCTTTACTGAAATCATAGGCACTTGTCATAACAATTTTCCTTTAAAATTAACTCTGTAGAAAATCATGTACGTCCGCCGTACTTTTATTAAAATCAAGTCAAATGAAAGTTTTTCACAAGTAGTACAAAAATAGGGAAAAAGGATTTTCACAAAATCATGTCAAAGAAAGAATAGTCTGACATACCTTTTAAGCGAGCAAATCAAATAAATGCTAAGATATGCCTCGTCCAGTATGTCAACCTATAACAATGACAATACATTCGTCAATTCTACGGTCTCTAACGTAAGTTATTCAAATAACGGCTTCTTATTTCTATAAAAATTTGGGCAGCACTTCCTTTGTTTATGTGCGTATCCATAATTTACCAACAAGCCAACCAACACCAATAATCCAACATTATTTCAGGATATAATTAAGTTAAGCCCAACATACTTCATACACGCTATCCTATAACCTTTCTTCTCTTATATCCATGGAAGACAACAACTTCAACAACCAAGGCAACTACTACATTTACTTCTCATGTTAGTCAATCATTTAGTTACGTTAGAATTATTCATAGGGCAATCCAATCTCTTAACGACATCGCCAATTCAAGAATGTGAATTTAACACTTCTCTACACTTTAATCCTTCCAAGACATGTATAGGTAGCAACCTCAATACATATGTATGTTTGTAACTTATATTTTAAACACTAATTCAGCCCGTAATTCATCACCACAATGTTCAATAATTTCCATCAACTTTTCGGCCAACAACATATTTCAATTCCAAAGCTTTTTCTTAATTCTTAGGAACCAATTCCCTATTTCAATGTTTCCATATGACTAATTACAACTTTAAATGTCAAGATTTCTTACTCTCCAATTAAGTTTCCAACAACTTCATATAACAACTAAAACTTTAAACATCAAGGTTTCTTCTTCAATTCTCAACATGTAATTAGAGACGTTAATAGCCATAACATAATCGCCTTCATCTTACATAAAATTAGTCCCCAAGAATTAGTAATTACCCATCATAATAAGCACATGCAAATCTCAATTTTTCAAGTTCTTTTTACACAAATTCATTTCTTCAATTTACAACAACATGCAACTCAAATTATATTACAAGAAGAAGAGTAATTTACCTCAAAAATGAAACCCAAAAACTGCCCTGGCAGTCCCGATTTTTGCCCCAATTTCTTGCCCAATCTTTCACTTTCCCAAATTCAAATTAACATGCATGTGTTCTACAATGTTACCCCATCATTCTAATATATTTTCCTTCAAAAATTGATGCGCGGTAAGATGCACACACTTTAAACGCAAGTGCACGTTATCGTATCAAGTAGTATAGTCTTTGATAAGACCGAATATCGTCCTCTGGGATTAGGGTTCAAGTACCAACTATCTATTTTCTAGTATCTATTTGGCGAATTGATAATTGATTTGGTTGTTTATAACTAAGAATTATAAAAACTATTTAATGTATAAAGGTTTACTTCAGATGTGATGGGAATAGGGCTTCCATGTATCCTTATTATCCGCTTATGCTACTTACTAATGCATTAACTTATGGTATTCTTCTTTTGGAGAAAGCAGGTTTACGAAATCGTTTTATACTCCCGTTAGGGTTATATAAACACTCAACCCCAGTATCGCACCTTACCTACCTTTCAGTGATAAGAATAACTTTATAGGAGGATTAAGAACAAAAACCTAGTTGACCGTCACGCACAATGCGCAAAATTAGGGTTGTTAAGCCTCTCATCAACGCTACATAAATAATTGAGGTATTTTCATCCCCAATCCAAGAATGTCTACCCAACTTACAGCATATTCACAATCCCCCCTTTTCAGAATCTGATTAGAAATCATATAGTGATAATTAATTGTCAATTAATTACCAAGAATTCAACTCAATTATTGGATAGATCTCTCAATAAGAAAAACAACCATAAGCATGCATTAATTTATAGCATAAGTTTCAAGAAATTCAACATAGAAAGCCCTATAAGAGAATTAGTTCCTAGCCATTGACATGACAAGAACTAATTCAAAGTTCATCATGCAAAATCAAATAAATAACAAGAAAGGAAAAGAAATTACTAATCTATTGGTATCCGTCTCCAAGCAAAGTCTTGTGTTCTCGCAAAGGGGAACCTCAAAATCGCCTAGGTTCTCCTTTTTATAAGCCGCAAACCGCCTCTCTTTTCCTTCAGCTCGCCCGATTTTTCAAAAGACCTAATTTTTCCGCCATGCCGCGCCGCGCGCTGGCCGGAAGTTCTGCAATCCGTCGGATGTTTTGGCGCCGCGCTCGATATTCGCTGCTCGGCGCGCCACAGACTCCTGTGGCTTCTCGGATGTTTGGGCGCCGCGCCTGCATTCGCTGCTCGAGAGCGCGCGCTGAAGTCTTCTGCACTCTCGAATAGTGGGCCGCGCTCGCTGATTGCAGGAGGCGCCGCGGCTCTGGTCTAGATTTTAGCCTCGTTTGCCACTTTCTCTGTTTTCAGCTCTGACATCTCCTCTTTTGCCCTCTTTTTGCTCATTTTCCGCCATTTGGCCATTTTAACCACTTTGACTCAAAACAAAGAAAAACTATCCTAATATGACACTTATATGTGCAAAATGAGACAAAAGACTAACTAAAACTGACTCAAAAGGTGTATATAAAATACACCGATCAAATACCCCCAAACTTAACCTTTGCTCGCCCTCGAGCAAAGATAGAAAGAAATAAACTAAAAGACTCAAAGAACGAAAAATAAAAGACTCCCTGTCATTAATCACTTTTGCTGCATAAATGTTAACTAGAAAAACATGAAGGTTAGCAGAATAATATGCAGGAACATATAGCATGAAATTTTCAGCACACTAAACACATGAAGCTAAATATTTCGCAAACTCATATTCATCATGCTTAATGGAAGTCAATATACTAAATCATGCATATAAATTCAAGAATTCCTATGGCATGCTTACTTGCTATTCTCCACTAATTTTGGATATGCATAAAAGAGATCTTCAGGACTTTGAGGGTTGTAATGTAGGCTTAGGTAGGGGTTGGTAAAGATAGGCATTTAGGCTCATTTTTCTGTACCATAAGCTCTTTGGCTTTTCAATTTTTCCCTTTTCCTTTGATTCTTTCCTTCACTTCAATTCTATCCTTCCCCTCTTTTGTTTTGGGAGAGTGAAGTGTATTATACTAATAGGCACCCCCAAACTTAGGCTTTTGCCTCTTTCTTATTACTTTTCCATTGGGGTGCATCAAACTTGTTCACTCTTTTGTTTCTTCTTTTTAACACAATGTACTCCACTATTTCATATTTTCACTTATGGCACAATTTGTGGGAATATAGGGTGTCAAAGAAGAAGTTTCACTTTTTAGGCTCAATGGGGCTGACTAGGGATACTTTTTAAAGTCCGGGATAGAAAAGAATGGTAAGAATTGGCTATCAAAGAAATGCCTGAGTCATCTCCCTAACATGCATATCCTAACTATTTCGCCTCAAATAGCAAGCAATCATAACACATAAGTATTTATCATTTAGCATGCATAACTCAAGCAAGAGACTCCAAATAGACAGATTCTGTGAGTTTTTGGCATATCTAACTTAGGTGTTTAGATAGTTGCTTCAATTCCGTTACATTATTCCACCTTACTTCACTAGGTGTTTCTAGCAACTACAGCATACATGATCTTTGACAGGCAATTATGACTCAAAAAGAAAAAATTTTGGTGACTCAAAATAAACATAAAACAATAAAAAAGACTAAAATAAAATATAACATGACACACAAATAAAACACAAGTAAACACCCCCAAACTTAAATCACACATTGTCCCCAATGTGTGTAGACTCAAAGACAGTAAAAGAAATAAGACACTTACAAACTTTGGCTAAAATGGTGGTGGTGGCGGTGGATAATGCATCGACCATTGGTTGAACAAGGAACTCAACTCGTTGATTTGTTGTCTTGTTTCTTGCTGTCCTTGTACTACTGTGTCCAAGGTCTGCATCATCCTCATCTGATTTTGATACAATTGCTCCATTGTGGGCGTTGGAGGTTACGCTCCGTGGTTGGCCGGTGGCAGGTCCTCGCCTCATATGAGCCCCTATTTCGTGCTCATCTTCGCCCATGGCGGCCTCTGCTGCCGCTGCTGGTTGTACTCTCCGCCGCCGCTGGGGCTTGGTGCGGGAAAGAGTGCACTATCCCATAGGACACGGCGCTGGTTTCTTTCACGAGTGTCCGTGGGTCGGATTGGGACCGCACTCATGTGACATAGCAGTGATAATCGAGCCATGTCCCAATCCGCTGTTGTTACCAACTCGCTGATTTCCTCAATGCTCGCACTATTTCTTTCCCACATCAATCGCCAACCTCATAATTCCATATATCAATTTAATCCTATCCTCCGCACTCACGGTGAAGTGCGTGGATGGAATCACGCGCGCCGATTTAAATATAGCCAACCTTTGGCTACTTTGTTGAATCGCACTGCTCGTTCTTGACCCATTTCTTCCAATATCCAAAACAGCCCTGTGGTAGCTCATCGTTCGCAATGTTATTCCATCGATGTTGTTGCCGCTCCTAGACCATGTTCTAAAGAGGTTCCAATCCGCTACTTTCGCAACATCAACCGCCTTCAATTGTGCATTTACATTCTCTGTCACGCATACATAAACTCCCCTAACAAAACATCCCCTTTCCACCTTCTCCGGAAAGTTGGCATAAAATTCACGCACCATTGTTGTGTTGACTGGTGCTATCTTCTCCGGATTCACAAATCTCCTCCACTCCCTTAACTCAATCATCGCCCGAATGGGCTCGTAAACATCTTCTTCCCCATATGACTCCCTCTGGTAGTCCATTCCTCTCTCTGGTATTAAGGGTCTGGTATCAAGCTTTTTGTATCTTTGGTAGGCTTGGTAGCTCACAAACCTATTTTCGTCATATTGTGGGGTTGGGGTGGATGTGGAGCCTCTTCTTTTCCTAGTGGCCATGGTTAAAACAAGTTCTGGAGCTTACAATTTAGTGGCACAAGTGTTTCCTACCAAATTAACAACTAGCAGCGAACACAACACCCCCAAACTTCAATTTTTCTACCCAATACCCACACTCCTTCTCTACTCTTTTCTCTAAACTTCACAATCAACTTTTCAGTACCCAATTACTTCAACTCCAATACTCCTTCAAACTACTACCTCCTGTGACTTCAGTAAAGGATTCAAGAACAGAAAAATATTACCTTTTTACGAGAAGCTTCAAGCTTGTTCTTGTTTCTAATGGTGGGTTGAGGCTATGGAATGGAGCTTTGTTGGTTGAGATGGCTTTGGGTTTTTGGGAATTTAAGAGTTTATGCTGTGGTTGGGTTGGATTTGTGGAGGATTTGTGGGCAAATTTCTGAAATTTCGTGGGTTTTTGGAGAGGGAAGGTTAGGTTTTTGAAATTGGAATTGGGGAAAATCTGATTTTTGGGCGTTTTTAAGTTTCTGGATTCCCGCTTTGGCGCCGTTCGCTGGCGCCATGGCTCCCAAACCTCTCAAGGCCTTCGACTTTCGCGCTGCGCTTGGAAAAGCGCTAAACTTGCATATTTTTCGAATTTTGCCGCGCTCGCTTCCTAGCGCCGCGCTTTTAAACTTCGCACTGCTCAGTTCTTTGGAGCCGCTGCCTTTCAGCCAGCGGCTACCCGCTTTTCTGGAAATTCTTTGCTTTTCTTCAATTTATTTCCCTGTACCTGTCAATCACAGCACAAACACAAGACCCCAAGACCGTGAGACTGTTCTTAGACAAAATAAAATAAACTAAAGACAGAAATTAAAATGACATAATTAAAAAACGTTGGGTTGCCTCCCAACTAGCGCTGTCTTTAACATCTTTTAGCCGGACGCAAGTTCCTTAGCCTTAATAACCTTGGGGTGGATTAAGCCCCCAACCTATCAATTTCCTCCACATTTGACGTTTTCTTTTTCTTCTTTTCTTTTTAGCATTATCAGTAATAGGGAGTTCAGGAACACTTAACTCCTTTAGTGGCATTTCGGCAAACAATGCCTGCTTTCTTGGGCTCATCGCTCTTTGGTTGACTTGTAATGGCTGGCATGGGGGTTTGATGGTGCTGATTGCAAAACACCCACTCATTGTTGGTGGCTCAATGATGTGTTTAAAAACTTTAAACACCATTTCTTCATTCTCCACCCTTAGTGTTAGTTCCCCTCTTTCAACATCAATCAAAGCTCTCCCCGTTGCTAGGAATGACCTCCCCAATATGATAGGGATTTCCGCGTCTTCTTCCATATCGAGGATGAGGAAATCTGCAGGAAAGAAGAATTTCCCTACTTTCACAATTACGTCCTCGATCTTGCCTCTTGGATGAACCATTGTCTTGTCGGCTAGCTGCATGCTTACTGTGGTTGGTTTGGCCATACCCAACTCCAATCTCTTGAATACTGATAGGGGCATTAGATATATACTTGCCCCTAAATCACATAGCGCTCTGTTGCAAGTTACCCTGCCCACTGTGCAAGGTAGTGTGAAGCTCCCTGGATCTTTTAGCTTAGGTGGCAACTTTTCGCAAGATAGCACTACACTCTTACATTAGTGCTACTATTTCGTACTCTGCCAGCCTTTTTCTTCTTCCCAAAATCTCCTTCATAAACTTGAAATAGAGGGCATCCGCTCTAATGCTTCTATGAAAGGTATGTTGATACGCACTTTCAATGTCTCCAAAAATTTGGAGAATTGTTTATCAACCGCCTTTCACCGTAGTCTCTGGGAAAGGGATCTTCTCTGTATACTCCTTCTCCGAGTTTTCTCTCACTTGGGCTAGGCTCAATCACCTTCTCTTTTCTAACTCGCTTGCTTCTCAACCATCTGGTTGAGGTGATCGCCGCTCCAATCGTCTTCCACTTCTCAACCGCATCGCTCGACATCGCTTCCTGATTTACCTCAGATTGCTGGCAATGCCTCGTGGCTCGATGTTTGCTTGCTTTGCGGCCGACCACTGAGTTTCAAGTTCTGAATGAGGATCTAGCTTCTCACGAACTGGTCCGCATTGCAAGTGCCGCTACACCGCCACTGCCCGCTTTTCTTCTCAACCGGCATTGAATCGTTGACGCCGTGGGGCTTGAATGAAGCGGTTGCTGATTCTGCTCTGGTTGCTCGCATCGCCCTCGTATTGGTTCTCGCGCCCCGGTATTGGTTTTGTTGCTCGATCATCGATTTCGCCGCCTCGTAATCGATTCTCACGCTCGGTCTCCTTTCCATGAGAAATTTGGGTGATTCTCCATCCCGGATTATAAGTGTTAGAATAGGGTTGTTCGTTGCCTCTCGTAATTACCTACCGCTGACACTCGCTGCTCCATTGGTATATTGTTGGGATCCTGATGGGCACCTATCAAATGTATGTGGGCCACCACATATCTCACGCCTTTAGGCATCCAGACGGCATTCATCGACATCAGTATGTCGCAATCAAGCTTTCGCTAGAAGAGCCACTTGGGCATTCAAGGCAGCAATAGCATCTATCTCGTGGACTCCCACAGTTCTTCTCCCACTAGTCGCCCTCTCTTCAGTGACATGGTTGTTAGTGGCCATATCTTCTAATAACTCATGAGCGTCGTGGGCTGTTTTCCTCATGAATGCTCCACTTTGCCACGATCTATGATGGTTCCGTCAGTATCGCCACCACAGAAGATGTGGACCAAGTTCCACAACTCAATGCAATGGTGTGGACACTTTCAGTAGATCCTTGAACCTTTTCCAAGCTTCATATAAGGACTCTCCATCAGCTTGGTAGAAGTTGTTCAACTCCCCTCGCAATTTTGCTGCTTTACATGGGGGAAAGAACTTGGCTAGGAATTTCCGTGCCAGCTCGTGCCATGTGAATATCGAATCTACCGCGTGAATTCAACCATACTTTTGCTCTATCCCTGAGTGAGAAGGGAAAGAGCCTCAACCTGACGGCATCATCAGTAACGCCGTTATATCTGAAAGTGGCACATAGCTCCAAGAAATTAGCTATGTGCATATGTGGATCCTCCGATGGCAGTCCTCCGAATTGCACTGTGTGCTGTACCATGCTCAGAATCGCCGATTTTATTTCGAAATTGTTGGCTCCTATTGTAGGGAGTCTAATGCAAATCTGTGCTCCATTCACTCTTGGCAGCACATAGTCTCCCAAACTTCTTTCTGGCTGGATTTGGACTCTATCCTCCACATCTATTGGCACTTGCTGAGGATCTCCTGGGTTAGGTTGATTTTCGCCCAACCCTTCTCTCATCCTGTTATTGTTTAGATTACCGTCCATCTCTATCAAAGTTGCAATTCGTTGATTCTTTCTCGCATTTGCGTTTTCTCAATCTCTGGATTGAAGGGAACAAGAGTGTCTGCTCCTCTTCTCCTTCGCATAAACTGATTTCCTGAAATAGATCAAAAACAGAAAACAAATCACGGCAACCTGATTTTCCGAAAAATAACGAAGAACGTAAAGATTAAAATAAAAATAAAAATTAAAGACCAAATTAGAAATTAAAAATAGACAAATTTGATATTGAACTAATGCCTAATCCCCGGCAACGGCGCCAAAAACTTGATGCGCGGTAAGATGCACACACTTTAAACGCAAGTGCACGTTATCGTATCAAGTAGTATAGTCTTTGATAAGACCGAATATCGTCCTCTGGGATTAGGGTTCAAGTACCAACTATCTATTTTCTAGTATCTATTTGGCGAATTGATAATTGATTTGGTTGTTTATAACTAAGAATTATAAAAACTATTTAACGTATAAAGGTTTACTTCAGATGTGATGGGAATAAGGCTTCCATGTATCCTTACTATCCTCTTATGCTACTTACTAATGCATTAACTTATGGTATTCTTCTTTTGGAGAAAGCAGGTTTACAAAATCGTTTTATACTCCCGTTAGGGTTATATAAACACTCAACCCCAGTATCGCACCTTACTTACCTTTCAGTGATAAGGATAACTTTATAGGAGGATTAAGAACAAAAACCTAGTTGACCGTCACGCACAATGCGCAAAATTAGGGTTGTTAAGCCTCTCATCAACGCTACATAAATAATTGAGGTATTTTCATCCCCAATCCAAGAATGTCTACCCAACTTACAGCATATTCACAATCCTCCCTTTTCAGAATCTGATTAGAAATCATATAGTGATAATTAGTTGTCAATTAATTACCAAGAATTCAACTCAATTATTGGATAGATCTCTCAATAATAAAAACAACCATAAGCATGCATTAATTTATAGCATAAGTTTCAAGAAATTCAACATAGAAAGCCCTATAAGAGAATTAGTTCTTAGCCATTGACATGACAAGAACTAATTCAAAGTTCATCATGCAAAACTGAAATAAATAACAAGAAAGGAAAAGAAATTACTAATCTATTGGTATCCAGTCTCCAAGCAAAAGTCTTGTGTTCTGCAAGAAGGGGAACCCTCAAAAACTGCCTAGGGTTCTCCTTTTATAGGCTGCAAACCGCCTCCCTCTTTTCCTTCGTTCGCCCGCCATTTTCAAAAGACCTAATTTTTCCGCGCCGCGCCCGCGCATGTGAGCCGCGGCGGAAGTTCGCAATCCGCCGGATGTTTTGGCGCCGCCCCGATATTCGCTGCTCGCAGCCGGCGCCGCAACTCCGTGGCTTTCGGATGTTTGGGCGCCGCGCCCTCGCATGCTGCTCGAGAGCCGCTGCCAGTCTTCGCAGCCTCTCACAGTGGGCGCCGCGGCTCGCTGATCGCAGGAGGCCGCGGCTGGTCTAGATGTTAGCCTCGTTTGCCACTATCTCTGCTTTCGCCTGCATCTCCTCTTTTGCCCTCTTTTTGCTCCTTTTCCGCCATTTGGCCATTTTAACCACTTTGACTCAAAAGAAAGAAACACTATCCTAATATGACACTTATATGTGCAAAATGAGACAAAAGACTAACTAAAACTGACTCAAAAGGTGTATATAAAATACACCGATCAAAAATGCACCCCAAAAACGCTGAATTTCTCAGCCCCAATATCGGCAGCAGTGGCACGCCTAATACCCACTGTTTTGGGTTAAATTTTGCTTCTAAATTCGTGGTGAAGATGTAGCCTAAGAAGAGGAGAAAGAAAAGAAGAAAAACCTTGAATTTTGCTAGGTAATGGGGGAGATTTTCGACCCTAATAGTGAAGGTGAGATGAGAGAAAATGAGTGAAGGTATTTTTGTGTTGGAAGAAGGGAATGAAGAGTTGTAGGGATTTAAATCCAAAAATCGGATTTTTTTTATAAAAATTACACATTGGTCCCAATATTAAACTTAATCCCTCAAGTATCCATTAAGTTTTAAATCCCCTTTCCTTCTAAACCTTGAAAATCTCATAAGACCTCGTATTCTCGTTGTCGTAATTCTTATAACATGTTACTAATCCTTAATGGGAATATATATACATTTTCGACTATCATTAGAGAACTTTTCCGATGTCACACTCGTCGTTGCCAAAATTATTACGTATTAACATGTAAGAATGTACTTAATTTCCAATAATTCGAATCTTAATTCTTAATGACGTTCTTAATTATTGCCTTAAACTTATGAGGTATTACATTCTCCCCCTTTAGAAACATTCGTCCTCGAATGTTCATAACAAGTCTCATGTTTCTAGAAATTTCGACGGAGCCTTCTTTATAGTTGTGTCTAACCATCTATATTTAGCAAACCAACAGATGCCACACAAGGCCACAAACAAATACACATATATAGTTCACCAATACTATAATCAATTTCGGAAGTTAAATCGAATTACCTGGGGGCATAGGGAATAAGTGAGGATACTTCTTCTTCATCTCGTCCTCTGCCTCCCAAGTCATTTCCTCTCTATTGTTGTTCCGCCATAACACCTTGACGGATGCAACGTCCTTAGTCCGTAGTCTCTTGACTTGGCGATCCAATATGGCCACGAGACTTTCCTCATAGGACAACCCCTCAGTCACCTGGACATCGTCCACTGGGAAGACTCTGGAAGGATCACCAATACACTTCCGTAGCATATACACATGAAAAATTGGATGTACTGCTTCCAATTCTGAGGGTAATTCCAACTCATAGGCGACCTGGCCTACCCTGTGAATGATCCGGTAAGGTCCAATATACCTCGGGCTAAGTTTCCCCCTCTTTCCAAATCTCATCACACCCTTCATGGGTGATACCTTCAAGAATACCCAGTCGTCGGTCTGAAACTCTAGGTGCCGACGCCGATTATCAGCATATGACTTCTGTCGACTCTGAGCTGCTAGTAATCTCTCTTGTATAAGTTTCACCTTGTCGACAACCTGCTGAACTATGTCTGGACCAATCAACTGAGTCTCACCTACGTCAAACCAACCAATGGGCGACCTGCACTTCCTCTCATACAAAGCCTCATACGGGGTCATCTGAATGCTAGAGTGGTAGCTGTTATTGTAAGCAAACTCAATAAGTGGCAAGTGATCATCCCAGCTATCTCTAAAATCAATAATACAAGCCCTCAACATATCCTCCAGTGTCTGTATGGTACGCTCTGCTTGCCCATCCGTCTGAGGATGGAATGCTGTGCTAAGACTCACCTGCGTTCCCAATCCCTTCTGAAATGATCTCCAGAAGTTAGCAGTGAACTGGGCTCCTCGGTCAGATATGATAGATATAGGAACCCCATGCAGCCTCACTATCTGCCTGATGTATAATCTAGCATAGTCCTCAGCTGAATAAGTAGTCCGGACTGGAAGAAAATGGGCTGATTTTGTCAGCCTATCTACAATAACCCAGATGGAATCACACTTCCGCTGAGCACGAGACAATCCTGTAATAAAATCTATATTAATCACCTCCCACTTCCAAGTCGGGACCTCTATCGCCTGTAGTAGCCCACCAGGCTTCTGATGCTCGATCTTAACCTGTTGACAATTCGGGCACTGAGCAACAAACTCTGCCACATCTCTCTTCATGCCATCCCACCAATACAAGCTCCTAAGGTCATGATACATTTTCACGACTGGATGAATAGAATAACGGGCATTGTGTGCCTCACCCATAACCTGCTGACGCAGTCCTGCAATGTCGGGTACACATAACCTACCATCATACCGTAGCACACCATCAGAGGTCACCTCAAATAAAGCCTTCTCCTTTCGGAGAGCTGCATCTCTATACCGTGCCAGAACAGGATCATCATACTGGCATCTCTTTACCTCTTCTATGATAGAGGACTCAGCAACTCCTCGAACAAGAATACCACTATCTCCAGAATCCGCCAACCGGACTCCAAGACTGGCTAGCCTGTGAATCTCTCGAACCATCTCTTTCCTGTCCGGCTGTACATCCGACAAACTACCCATGGATCTACGGCTGAGAGCATCTGCCACAACGTTGGCCTTCCCTGGGTGGTACAGAATATCAACATCATAATCCTTCAAAGAACTCGCCACCGCCTGCCTCGTGTTCGCCTTCGCTAAAGATGTATTGAAGACTCTTATGATCCGTGTAAATATCAACATGGACACCGTACAAATAATGTCTCCATATCTTCAAAGCATGAATCATCGCTGCTAGCTCTAAATCATGAGTGGGATAATTCTTTTCATGTTTTCTGAGCTGTCGGGAGGCATAAGCTATAACCTTGCCATGCTACATCAACACACAACCTAACCCGATACCTGAAGCATCACAATAAATCACATACCCGTCCAACCCCTCCGGTAGAGTCAGAACTGGGGCCGAAGTCAACTTATCCTTCAACAACTGAAAATTGTTCTCACAAGTATCGGTCCACTGGAACTTAGCTGCCTTCTGAGTCAGCCTAGTCAAGGGCGCTGTGATCGAGGCAAAATTTTCCACAAACCTCCTATAATACCTTGCTAGACCTAAAATCGCTGACTCTCGAGGTGTAGCTGGCCCGCCATGTCTTCACCGCCTCATCTTTTGAGTATCCACCAATACCATCTCGCCTACAATATGCCCCAAGAATGCCACTGAGGCCAACCAGAACTCACATTTCGAAAATTTGGCATACAACTGCCGGTGCCGGAGGACTCCAAGTACTCTCCTCAAATGATCTGCGTGCTCCTGCTCTGAGCGAGAATACACCAGAATGTCATCAATGAATACTATAACAAATGTATCCAAAAATGGTTTGAACACCCGGTTCATTAGGTCCATGAACACTGTTGGAGCATTAGTCAACCTAAACGACATTACCCTGAACTCATAATGTCCGTACCGGGTCCTGAACGTAGTCTTCGGGATATCTGCCTCTCTAACCCATACCTGATGATAACCGGATCGCAGGTCTATCTTCGAAAAATACTTAGCACCCTGCAACTGATCGAACAAGTCATCAATCCTGGGAAGGGGGTACCAATTCTTGATGGTCACCTTATTCAGCTGCCTATAGTCAATACACATCCGCAGCGAACCATCTTTCTTCTTTACGAACAACACCGGGGCACCCCATGACGATGCACTAGGCCTAATGAAGCCCTTCTCCAATAGGTCTCTCAACTGTTCCTTCAACTCCTTCAATTCTGCAGGTGCCATTCTATAAGGGGGCATAGATATAGGTTGGGTACCTGGCAATACATCTATACTGAAATCTATCTCCCGCCTCGGAGAAGACACGGGAGATCATCCGGGAATACATCCGAAACTCACCGACTATCGAATCGATCGGTGGCCTGCACTTACCCGTATCACGCAACTAAGTGATAAATACACCCCCTTTCGAACCATCTTCCTTGCCTTGAGGTATGAAATAAACTTATACCCGCTAACGGCCGATCGGTCCGACCGTAGAGCCTCACGGGTTTAACTGCCGACGGCTCCGGCTTCATCGGACTACAAGCCAACCGTCCGGTTCGTACGGATTCCAGTTGGCCGCATGTTCGGTCGAATCGTCCAACCGGTCCGGTTTCTAATTTTTTTTTTTTTTTTTAAATTTCTAGTATTTATTTTCTATAATATAAACTAAATTCAATTTAAATATGTAATATAATAATATAATATATAATTTAGTTGTATATATTAAAATTGAAACTTTAAAGTTAATTTTTTATTTTATAGTTTATAACTTTATACTTTATAAGTTTATAACTTTATATTGTAAATTTGTAATTATACTTTTATTAATTTATTAGATTAGTAGATATAAGTTAACAAATAAGTAATAACAAATTAACAACTAAATAGATAGTAAAATTAAAACTAATGATAAGATGTTAACTTTTGAACTTTCATAATGTTAATAAGAGTACATAATGAAGTAATAATAATTTAATTTACATATTATGCATCCTTCTTGCAAGTTCTTCGTAATCTATAGGTTGATTGAATTGGTTATGCTCCATAGCCTCTAAATCTGGAGTATTAATTCCAGTCCCGCCTCCGCTCTCGCCTTCCAAAATATTGCCTATTTCTTCATCTTCCGGAGAATTAACGTCTCCACATCCTTGATTTCTTCTCTCTGATCTGATCCAATCCCTTAAGCAGACTAACACTTCTAATGTGTTTCCACCCAATGAGTGACGTGTGTCTCCTATTTGATCTCGTGCTTGGCTAAATGCACTTTCAGAAGCCACTGTTGAGATCGACACATTAAGAACATCCCGGGCCATCGCTGCAAGTACCGGGAATTGCCTTTTGTTATCCTGCCACCATTGTAAAGGGTCAAAATTTTTCTTCGGCTCCGCTGGCTTTTGCAAATAAAATTGCATCTCATCGCAAGATCGGCTAGTGGTTGGTTGTGTTGTAAAAGTGCTCCATATGTCTAAAGATTCTTCTTCATCGTCATCATCATCAACTCGCAGTGTAGACACGTAACCGTAACTAGAAGGAATATTAGTAGCGAGTTGGTGTTATCATGTAATGTAGCATAATATTCATATAATGTAGTTAAATTAGTATCAAGTTTATTTATGCAATCAAATGAAGATGGAGTTTCTGTTCCACCTATTTCCATATAAGTATATAAACTAAATATTAGATTATGACAATCTACTTTTTTAATAGAAGGATTTAAGACTGCACCAATACAATAAACATCGTGAATAGGAAAAAATATTTTTAAACTTTTCAAACATAATCAGAATCGTGATTCAGATATTTCACATTTGATTTTAAACCATAAAGTAAATAGGAAATTTCAAATATATGAGCTAAAGCATTACAAATCGTTGGTAATAAGATCACGAAAATTCAACGATTGCGATGGTAAAATTTACGTAAAAATTTTAAAAGTTCACCAATTGATTTCCAATGTTCGCTGGTTAACATATACATCACGTTCTTACAATGCGCATTTGAAACATGTGTTATGGGTCTTTATACTTATAACATTCTTTTAAAAATAAATAAGTATAATTCCACCGTGTAATAATCTCTTCCGCATGAATTTAGGTCTCAAATTAAATTGTTTACATTTTTCTTTAAATTCTATAATTCTATTTTTCCTATTATTACCTGAATAACTCCAATGACTCTTTTGACAAGTTTTATTTCAGTTACAAATAAATCAAGACCACTTTTAACAATTAAATTATAAATATGACAAGCACAACGAACATGAAATATATCAGGAAGTGGTGGTTGTACTTCCGCTTTTAAAAGATCTACAGCAGCAGTATTATTAGATGCATTATCAAATGATACACAAAGTATTTTATTATAAAGATTATATTTTGGGCATAAAAACAAATAGTTTCGCTTATATATTTTCCAGTATGACTTTGATCCTCGTCATACGCAAAAGCAATAATACGTTTTTCCATTTTAAAATTTTCATCAATCCAATGACAAGTAATTGTTAAATAATCATACCCGTTCAATGCATGTCCAATGTCTGAAGTAAAACTAACATGGCATGGAAGGTTAGCAAACAAATATTGCAAGAAAATAACATAATCATTATGAAGTCTAAAAATATCGGCTCTAGTAGTACTACGAGGAACACCTTTAAAAAAGGATTATATACTCTTTGAATATATGTAATTAAATATGAAGAAGAAGCAAAAGAAAAAGGTAAACAACCTCCGACAATCATTTTTGTTAATTCAATGCGATCTTTTTGGATCGCATTTAGCCAACCCCGCTTAATGGATTAAGTTGTTGTTGACCGGTTCTAAATCGAGACAAGATCCCATCAGGCCGTATGATCGTGTTTTATATGTCTACCTATAGTGCCCGTCCCCGCTACCACCACCCCGCCTTATGTTTATAAGTTCTCCCACAAATATTACATTTAACTCTATCGGTACCTACAACTATATCATAAAAGAGCCACACTTTACTCCTTTTTTTCTTGCTACGGTTCTGTAAAGGAGGTCTACGATTACGACTACCACTAGCACCAACATTGACAAGTATGAACACTAGTAGGTGTAGGAGGTTCTGGTTCTTGTTCTTCAAGTTCAACAATATTATCTAATTGAACGTTATCACATTCATTATCTTCTATTCCAAAATCTTCTTTCATTTGATCATAATCTATATTTTGATTAGATGAAGAAGAACCTACAGATTTTTTACCCAATGAACTAGATTTACTAGCATTCCGATTTAATTCCCTTAGTAAAGACATTATAAAATATTTAAATAATCAACAAATAAATATGACAATTTAATAAAATAATTAGAGAATGAAACGAGTGTACCAAACTTCGGATTGAATTCAATAGAAACTCAAGCTCAAGTCTCAAGGCCTTGCTACTTTGAATTTGAAAACTAATAATATTAATAACTTGAAAATTGATAATAAAGATGATTAAGAGAGTATGAGAATAAGAGAATTGAGAGAAATGTTGTGTGATAAAAATGAAGAAAATGTAGAGAATTTATAGATTTTTTAAAGGGTAAAAATGGAATTAAAATAAATAATTAAACAAAATAAAAAAAATAATAATAATAAAACTGACCAACGGTCGAAATGACCGTTGGCCCATGCCCCTGGCCCTTTCTCCCAAGCCTAACGGTGAAATGACCGTTGGGCATTTTTTTATTTTTTTGTTACCGGCCCGGCCCGGCTTAACCAGAACGAAACCGGTTTCCGTTATCGCCTAACTGGTCCCGCCTTACTGGTTTTTAAATAACTCTGCGGGTTGGGGTTGAGCCAACCCAACCCCAACCCAGATGCTCTTACCGTCCGGCCGCCGGTTAAACTATCGGTCAACCGGTCGGTCGGTCAACCCGACCGGTTGTGTTTAAATAAACTTACCCCTCGACGATACGGTATTCCCTTTCCATTCAATAACCGGTTCGTCTGGAAACTGGAATCGAACCAACTTCTCTCGACAATCAACGTTGGCAAAACAAGAAGCCAACCAATCCATACCCATAATAACGTCGCCTGGCCATATCCAACTCTATCAAATCACTGAGGTACGACGGCTATATATCGCCACCGAGCAATTCTTATACACACGCCTAGCTATAACCGAATCTCCCACCGGTGTAGCTACCTCGAATAGTTCTATCGGCTCAGGTTCTATCCCTATCCTACTAGCAACAAGAGGGGATATATAGGACAAGGTGGAACATGGATCAATCAAAACATACACATCATAGAAAAATACCGATAATGTACCTGTGACAACATCCGGTGACGCCTCCTGATCGCGTCTATTGGCTAGTGCATACATGCGGTTCGGAGGACCGCCAGAATCGAACTCGCCACGGCCTCCGCCACGCCACCGATGTTCGAGTACCGCCTGATGGGCGATAATCGTAGACGACGATGAACCGGCAATAGAACCCGTAGGCTGAGCCATAGTACCTGTGCCATCTCTATACGGACACTCCCTCTGTCTATGGCCCTGACAACCGCAGGAATAACAGGCTCCTGAAGCAGCATGACACTCCCCAAAATGGGTCCTACCACATCGATCACACCGAGGCAAAGGTGTCCTCGCCTGACTAGGAACCCGAGACATGTGTGAACCCGGCTCTAACTCGATCAACCCCGGACGGTCATACCTCCTACCTGAAGACTGTGAAGAAGCACTCTGGCCGGGCCGGGAGGAATACAGTATCTCACGAGGCTGTCCGCCGGAAATCACCCAAAACCCACCTTTATCTCGCCCTCTTACGCCGCTCCTCCCATGGTCTCTATCCAACCGTCTCCTTTTGTGGCGCTCCTCGATTCCCTGCGCAAATGCCTGAATACGAGCAATATCCATGCTTGGCTGCTGCGCTGCTGTCATGCACCCATCAATAAGATAGTGGTCTAACCCCATCACGTAATGGTGTACCCTATCTGCCATGTCTGCTACCATAGTAGGTGCGTACTGGGCCAAGGAGTCGAACTCCAAGCTATACTCTAACCGCCCTCCCATTCTGCCGCAATCAGAAACTCGCGACTCTTGCCCGCCTCATCTCTGGAGGCAGAAAGTGGCCAAGAAATGCTTCTGAAAACTCATTCCATACTGCAGGAGGAGCACCCTCGCCCCTAGACAACTCTCAGACTCAAACAGCTGATCGCTATATCGCGAACCCGGTATGAGGCCAATATAATCGACTCGGGCCTCAAGCACGGATCACCTCAATGTCCTCTGCGTCTGGCGGATGAACTCATGAGGATCATCTCTGCCTTGACTCAGAAACTCCGCGATCGCACTCGTGAAATCTCTAACCCTCAAATTGTCTGCCCTGGGGTTAACTGTCGGCTCTTGCCTATGAACTTGTCCCGCCACTATCCTTGCCAATAAATGGACTGTCTCTCTCAAATCTCCATCTTGTGCCCCTGTCTGGGAACTGAAGGCTCAGGTATTGGAGTCTCGGATACGGGTGATGTTGCCCCCCGAGAGGGAGCCTCTAGAACTGGTGACGAGGAAGAACTCGTCGTCGGGGGCACACTCTCAAGAGTAGACCGCGCATGGGACTCGTAGCTCCGCACTGACAGAGTCCTCATCAGATTTGCCCTTCCGGGCCATGGGCGCCTTCCTCAGAGGCATAGCTGTAAACATAGTAAACTAGCAGAAAACGGATCATCCTAATAACACAACTCTATAGCACGATCTAAGAGATGGAAGAATAGAAACAATCCTAAATGTCCGACAGCCTCCTGTGTATAAGTATGGTGCACAACATACCCATACACAAGACTCTACTAGACACGGTCTGTAGACATTCCGAGGACTAACCGCTCTGATACCACTTTGTCACGACCCGACCCGACGGACCGCGACTAAACGTCCCAATTGGACGTCATTACTGACCTGTCACTCTTAATCCATCTAATATAGAGATCTATAGAAATTTCGGCAGACAACGCTGCTTTTACAACATCTCCCTAAAATGGGCGAGCCGACAAGGCTGCCAAGTCAATAACAGAACAACAATCATAATGGGCTAGCCGACTAGGCTGCCACCAACCAACATTATGTACACAAAGGAATAATCAAATAAGCAAGCCGACAAGGCTGCCACTAGATAACAACAAGTATAACCGGGAACGCCCCAACACTGGGTATAACAACATCAAAACCAAAACAAGGTATAAACGTCCAACCCAGAACTCTCTACAGACCTCTAAGAGTGTAATACTGACATATGACGGGACAGGACCCCGTCGTGCCCAAAATATGCATAAGTCTGAAAGATAAAGGTCTGTACCAAAATAGTTGGCTCCGAAACAAGGAGCTCTCTAACTGCTGTACAGAAATCCTAGGCTGGAGGGTCACCTATCTGAACACCTGAACCTGCAGGCATGAACGCAGCCCCCCGAAAAAAAGGGAGTCAGTACGATAGATGTACCAAGTATGTGAAATTTGAAAATACTGTACTAGAAATCATAACAGTTCAACATAAAACAGTAAACGAGTAAGAATTCCACTTAACTGTATAACTGTACCCCATCAAATGAGAGTAATGAAAATCGGTTCTTCCCTTTTCAAAATATGCAAGTCAGGCCAAAATCATGATCTTTTATCCTCAGGATATAATAGCACGGGACTCGAACCCGTCTAGGTACAAATATATCATGGGACTCGAACCCAAGTAAGCATGTATATCGTGGGACTCGAACCCACGTAAATATATGAAATAATATAATGTCATGGGACTCGAACCCGCATCATGGAGAGCTAATCCATGGAATAATAATAAATCAGGAGTTAAACCCGCTTGGGACTCGAACCCAAGTAATATAATAATAACAGTCGGGACTCGAACCCGGAACATACTATATAGTGCCGACTGTTATACCCCGTAGTTTTGGCCATGCGTATGAGAGCGTACGAAAGGAGAAAGACTTAAAATTTTCGAAAGATAAGTTGACGGATTGTTTCGGACGGGTTTTAGTCAACTTTGGGGCGGGTTATGACCCGGTACATTGAGAGTTCCTAGGTGTTTCAAAGGCCTAGTGCGTAGTTCGTTGAGTCTAGTTTCCAACGCAACCAACCGTTCGTCGATAGGACATCGGAGTAGGAAGTTATGGGAGTTACAAGTTCGGCGCAGACGACGTAAAGGTGTTTCGCAGAGCCACAGGTCGCGCCACGGCCGCAGGTCGCGCGCCGAAAGATCTGAGGGCTCGCTGAAGTTGCAGAGCCGCTGCCGGAAGCGTGGTCACGCGGCCGAAAGTCCCGAGGTGGCAGAGTTTCAGCGCCACGCCTCGCACTGGCCGCGCCGAGGCGGTTTTGCGTTCGAGTGAGAAATTCTGCACTGTTTTGTTTTAAAAGAGGTCATGGGTGGGTGACAAGTGTCCCCCCCCCCCATCTGATTTTGCATGCACTACTTATTGACCAAGTCTTGAAGACTTGGTCATTCTTCAAACTCTCACCTCTCTCTAAAGCTAGAGCTCTCACTTCTCTCTAGAATTCCAAGAGGAATTCAAAGCTTAGGAAAAATCTGAAAAGTTAGGACAAGAAGGAAGCTTGTGGCTAGCTTGTAAGGGTTGTTGTGGTGGTGTTCTTGGAAAAGAGGCTAGCAAAATTGTTGGAATAATTTTGGCCAAAGCTCTAAGGTAACAATTATTCTCTTGTAGCTAGTTTTTTATGTTGCATGTGAAGAAGAAGGAAATTGTAGTAGTAAATAATGCTCTTAGATTCATTGCATGTAAGAAATATGGTTTGGATATGATAGGTTTGGTTAAAAGGGTTATGTGAGCATGTTGTAGCCTAAAAACTACCTTAAAATTGTTAAGTTAATTGTTGTACCTTATGGGGCAGAATTTTACACACCCAAGTTTGGTTGTGTAATCCCCTTTGAAATGTTTGGATTGTTGGGCCTTAAATGTGGCGTTTGGATGTTGAATTCGGCCTTGAAAAAAGTGACAAAGTATGTAGAAACAAAGGAAATGCTGCCCAATTTTTCATAGGATTTAGTGACTTGAACTTGGATTATTCTACATTGAATTAGAGGTTAATAAACGTATTATGGTCATTATAGGTTGACATATTACGTGCGGTATTTTGGACTTAGCAAGTGGATTGACCGAAGAGGTATGTGGAGCTTTCTTATCTCTTGAGCATGAGTAGTTGTACCTATGTAGTACGGTAGACGTACAAGATTTGACATTTTTCACTTGTTTTAAGTGTATGATACTTGTTTCGTTTTAAGGTATAAGTCCCTTGGATATAGGGAGATGTGTTTGACTAGTGTACAATGGTAATATAACAACTTTATGGGAAGTTGGTTGTATTGGCTTTATGAATGGTTAATAAGGAAAGGTTTACTCCAAGTAAAATAAGTACGGATAAAGGATTTGGATTTGTGGAAGGCAAATTGTTTTTAAGGCATTAATTGCCTAAGGTTTTAAAAGAGATGAAGTCACTTGATTTTAGAAGCCTATTGTATTTTTAAAGGTAAACGTAACTTGTTTTGCAAAGTTGTCGTGACTTGATACTACGGTTATTAGTATCTTGGAAGTTTTACATAAAAATGAGTCATTTTTTAAAAGGTTTAAGGAACGTGGTACTTGGGTTAAATTCCCGGATTTTCTTTTAAAATGACATGTAGTGCCTTAAGTAACTAAAATGAGAGGATGTATTAGAAATGTTATTAAGAAGTTAGGAGATATTCTTAACTTGCTTACGTTTACGTTTTGATAAGCCGGTAGCGCTTTATGTTATGTATGGTAGCGGTCATACTGATTTATGTATTATTATTATTATTACTATTTATGCCATGGATTTGCTACCCATGACGCGAGCGGCGCTTGTACTCACGCGGGCCGGTGGTCCATGCAGTGAAATAGTCTCACGCGGTGAAATAGTCTCATGCGAGGCGGATGACCTCACGCGGTGAAATAGTCCCACGCGAGGTGTTGACCTTATGCTGGTCCACAGACCCACGCGGTGAAACAGCCCAGGAGTAAGATTGCTTAATGATACTACGCGGGAGATCTGCTTTGATCACGAGCCTCCTATTTTATGCAAAGAAAGTTTATACTTGTTACTCTCATTGTTAGTAAGGCACAGTGTACGGTATTTTTGACTCTCTTCCATGACTCCAGTTTATTTTACACTTATGATATTATTACAGTATTTTCCAGTTTTACATACTTGGTACATATTGTGTACTAACCCCCTTCCTCGGGGGCTGCGTTCATGCCGCAGGTAAGGGAAAGCAGGTGGTGGATCCTCATTCTTAGGATCTTTACTCAGGTGTCAGGAGCTCCATTTCTCCGGAGGCTCGACTTTTGGTACGGTTCTCCCCTGTGTTGTAGATATTTTGTACATTCAGGGGCATGACGGGGCCCTGTCCCGTCATAGTGTTGACTCCTTCTTAGAGGCTTGTAGTCCTGTTATAACTTGGGTTGTTAGGGATGTGACTGCTCGGTTTGATTTATATTAGAGGTAGCCACTTTTGGTTAGCCTGTTTATTTTCTATAAGGGTTCTTGTTGTGAGTTTATTTTCCGCTGGTTTTCTCTGATGTTGTATCACGAGGGTGCCCGGGGTAAGGCACCAGTCACGGGTCCGTGGTCGGGTCGTGACACCGACCCTCTATGTGAGAGACTCGGTGAATGTGTAATAGGACTCGGCACGAGTAGATATCATGAGCAACTATATGCAATTTTGAAATCATCTTTGACTTTTGATAATATCATCATAATACACTCTTTACTGAAATCATAGGCACTTGTCATAACAATTTTCCTTTAAAATTAACTCTGTAGAAAATCATGTACGTCCGCCGTACTTTTATTAAAATCAAGTCAAATGAAAGTTTTTCACAAGTGCCGTACAAAAATAGGGAAAAGGATTTTCACAAAATCATGTCAAAGAAAGAATAGTCTCACATACCTTTTAAGCGAGCAAATCAACTAAATGCTAAGATATGCCTCATTCAAAGATGTCAACCTATAACAATGACAATACGCTCACAATTCTACGGTCTCTAACGTAAGTTATTCCAATAACGGCTTCGTATTTCTATAAAAATTTGGGCAGACTTCCTTTGTTTATGCACAGATCCACAATTTACCAACAAGCCAACCAACACCAATAATCCAACATTATTCCAGGATATAATTAAGTTAAGCCCAACATACTTCATACACGCTATCCTATAACCTTCCTTCTCTTATATCCATGGAAGACAACAACTTCAACAACCAAGGCAACTACTACATTTACTTCTCATGTTAGTCAATCATTTAGTTACGTTAGAATTATTCATAGGGCAATCCAATCTCTTAACGACATCGCCAATTCAAGAATGTGAATTTAACACTTCTCTACACTTTAATCCTTCCAAGACATGTATAGGTAGCTACCTCAATACATATGTATGTTTGTAACTTATATTTTAAACACTAATTCAGCCCGTAATACATCACCACAATGTTCAATAATTTCCATCAACTTTTCGGCCAACAACATATTTCAATTCCAAAGCTTTTTCTTAATTCTTAGGAACCAATTCCCTATTTCAATGTTTCCATATGACTAATTACAACTTTAAATTTCAAGATTTCTTACTCTCCAATTAAGTTTCCAACAACTTCATATAACAACTAAAACTTTAAACATCAAGGTTTCTTCTTCAATTCTCAACATGTAATTAGAGACGTTAATAGCCATAACATAATCGCCTTCATCTTACATAAAATTAGTCCCCAAGAATTAGTAATTACCCATCATAATAAGCACATGCAAATCTCAATTTTTCAAGTTCTTTTTACACAAATTCATTTCTTCAATTTACAACAACATGCAACTCAAATTATATTACAAGAAGAAGAGTAATTTACCTCAAAAATGAAACCCAAAAACTGCCCTGGCAGTCCCGATTTTTGCCCCAATTTCTTGCCCAATCTTTCACTTTCCCAAATTCAAATTAACATGCATGTGTTCTACAATGTTACCCCATCATTCTAATATATTTTCCTTCAAAAATGCACCCCAAAAACGCTGAATTTCTCAAATTTCAATATCTAAGCAGTGGCACGCCCAATACCCACTGTTTTGGGTTAAATTTTGCTTCTAAATTAGTGGTGAAGATGTAGCCTAAGAAGAGGAGAAAGAAAAGAAGAAAAACCTTGAATTTTGCTAGGTAATGGGGGAGATTTTCGACCCTAATAGTGAAGGAGAGATGAGAGAAAATGAGTGAAGGTATTTTTGTGTTGGAAGAAGGGAATGAAGAGTTGTAGGGATTTAAATCCAAAAATCAGATTTTTTTAATAAAAATTACACATTGGTCCCAATATTAAACTTAATCCCTCAAGTATCCATTAAGTTTTAAATCCCCTTTCCTTCTAAACCTTGAAAATCTCATAAGACCTCGTATTCTCGTTGTCGTAATTCTTATAACATGTTACTAATCATTAATGGGAATATATATACATTTTCGACTATCATTAGAGAACTTTTTCGATGTTACACTCGTCGTTGCCAAAATTATTACGTATTAACATGTAAGAATGTACTTAATTTCCAATAATTTGAATCTTAATTCTTAATGACGTTCTTAATTATTGCCTTAAACTTACGAGGTATAACAGGCACACATAGTGAGGAACTGCTGGATGGGTGAACCCTGGCGGCTGATGGATCGGCCAGTATTTGCCCATGGCAATGCTCAAAACTGTGCGAATGGTAGCGGTTTTACAACCGGGCTGAAGGTCTCACCACAATCAATGCCATCATGTTGATTTGTGCCATTAGCCACAAGTCGTGCCTTATACCTCTCAAGATCTCCACTGTATGAATTTGTGACGAAAAAGCCACAGACAATGAATCACATTCACCCCCTCAGGTCTAGGTATTAGATCTCATGTGTGTTGTTTAGTTAAAGAATTGAATTCATCATACATAGCCGCATTCCAATTAAGGTCTTGTTTAGTCAATATAGAATTTTTGGGAATTGGAGAAATGGTTTGGGCAGACAAGTTAAATTGGACTTTGGGTTTGAAGATTTCATGCTTGGCACGCGTTTCCATTTGGTGAGTGGGGACAGTGGGAGGCGATGTTGGCTGAGTAGGGAGGGCTGAGACTGATGGTAGAGTCGGAAAAGGAGAAGGTGGGGGAGAAGCCATCGGAGGCGCCACAACGCCTGGATCTAGCGTCGTATCGCTGTCTGAGTGACATGCCTATCTAGAAATATGGCACCACGACTCATCACCGGCCGCGCATTGCCGACGGTTGGGAGAAATGCACCTCTCGAAAAGTTGGCGCCGCGCGCCAACACCGGCCGCAGCTGTCGATGAGTCAGAAGAGATAAGCTGATCAAGGATGATGAGAGAGATAGCAGGCTCGTCAAGGAATGAATAATCCGGTTTTTGGAACTTCTGAAGATTCGAAAATGGGAATGTGGTCTCATCGAATATGACGTGACGAGAGATGTGGATTTGACGAGTGGACATGTTGTAGCATAGATAGCCCCTATGGTTTGGTGGAAAGCCTAGGAAGACAAATGGAGTGGACCTAGGAGCGACCTTGTGAGGGGCAGTAGAGCTAAGGTTGGATAACACAGACAACCGAAAATCCGTAAATGATCATAGGAGGGAGACCTATGGTAGAAGATTTCGGTAGGGGTCATGTTGTGAAGAGTGCTAGTAGGGAGAATATTGAGAATGTATTATGACATTTTAGCAACATATACCCAGAAGGATGGAGGGAGGGAGGCATGAATCAATAGGGTGCGAATCATATTATTAATGGTATGGATGAGTCTTTCAGCTTTACCGTTTTGTGGTGAAGTGTGAGGGCAGGAGAAGCGAAAAACCATGCCATTATTGGTACAAAAACGGTGAAACATAGAGTTATTGAATTCACGATCATTATAGCACTGAAATGATTTGATACCTTTTTCAAATTGTGTTTGGATGAATTGTCGAAACTCAAGAAATTTGGTAAACACTTCCGATTTGTATTTGAGAGGGTACAACCAGATATAGTGAGAAAAATCATCTAGCAAGACAAGATAATATTTATGACCGAGAGAACTAGCAACAGGTGATGTCCATAAATCGACATGTATTATATCAAATGGTGTAAATGTAACACTAGTAGATGATTTAAATGAAAGACAAGTATGTTTGTCTAAAGAACAAGAAACACAATTTTAGGCAAGCTTGTCATTACAAGTAATTAAATTATTGCCTCTAAGAAAATTAAAGACTGGGAGTCCTGGGTGACCAAGACTATTATGTCATGTCGAAGAAGAAATATCCGCTAGAGAGACGGGAGAACAAGATCTGGCAGCGGAGGTGAATGTGAATGGATAGAGATCCCCCGTGATATTGCATCTCGTAAGAGGTGTCCCCGTACGAAGATCCTTTACAGTGAAACCAAAAGGGTCAAATTCAACAGAGACAAAATTATTACGAGTAAATTGACGGACATAGATTAGGTTCTTAATCATGTGTGGGGCATATAAAGTATTTTTAAGGGAGAATGATAGATGGGGGAGGTTGTGTGTATGATGTACCATAACCCTTTACTGGAATGCGTTGTCCACTACCAACTGTAACATATTGAGGATGCTTTAAACTGCACAGTTTGGGAATAGTACATGCAGACTGGGTGATGTGGCTCTGGAGTCCATGTACCAATTGTTGTCAGGCTGTTGCATGTTGAGGGTGCTGAAAGCCTGACCCAACTGGGTGTCCCGCGGAGAGGTCGCTGAATCGCCCTGCATGAAGTGGGCTTGCTATGGTGTTGGAGCTAGACCTAACAACCCGTAGTAGAAATAAGGGTTGAAGGATCCGGCTGCATCGAATGGGACAGCCGCGCCCGGCCGCTGCCGGGAGCTCGCGGCGCTGGTCTGCTGCTGTCCCTGCTGCTGTTTAGAATGACGAGTTTCTTCGAGAAGCAACTGTGAGCGAACTTTGTTAAAGCTGGGTAACGGATCCGCCTGTTGAATCATGGTGGCCAATGTATCAAATTCACTTTTAGGGAGGCCATCAATCAATTGTAACACCAATTTGGTGTCAGTAACAGGCGAGTCGATAGCAGCAAGTTGATCCGTCAGGAGCTTTAACTGTTTGCAGTACTCAGTCACATTGGAAAAAATTTCAAGACGAGTATTGTTAATTGCTCCTCTAAATACACAGCACGGGTGTGCTTATTGTCCTGAAAAATTTTCTCCAAACGATTCCACAAGTCACGAGCTGTGTAGTCAAATTTCATGATAGTGAGAAGTAGATCCTGAGAAATACTACCATATATCCATTGTTTGACGCCGAATCATCAACCTCCAGAGGGCGCAGAATGATGTCATCAATATGATCAAGCACGTTGTAGAGACATGCATGATTATGAAATAGTTCAACCCAAGGAGAATACTGACTGTTTTTTTGATCAAGTAGGATGAGAATATGGTTCTTGATGTTGGAAACAGTAAGGGTGGGATGAAACAGGGGGACTTTGTGGTGGGGTTTGTGGAGGTAGATGCATCATGAAGTGTGGAAGAATCGGGGATAGCCATTTAGAGAAGAGGGGAAAAACTAATAAATTTTTGGAAGAAACAAAGGGGAGCCGCGGCGCCGTGAGGAGAGGGGGGGGGGGGGGCGATGGCTTGTAAAAAAATTCTAGGTTTTTGGAGTTTAGGTTCTTGATACCATATAAGATGATGTTAATCTTCTCATTAATATCAAAGTATATATATATATAGTACAATATTCATCCATTATACAATAGGAATTCTAAGCCTATACAAAGTAGGAATCATAGTCTTACCATAATTATATTTACACAATATATGAACATATTCTAATTATAGATAGGGATACAATTGTTTCTATAATATAGATGTTTACAATTGCTATTTGAGAAAATCTGAATCTTGAATCATACACGATAAGTAGATATACTAACATAAAAGTTGAACATAACCACATTGTTAAGGTTTCAAATAGTCCGTTTTTTTTGTTTTTGTTTTAATAGTTTAAAATTTCCAGATATTTGTGGATTAAGATATTTGAGATTACGTAATCTGAAAAATCTTTATAACTAATTTTGAAAGGACTGACATATAAAAGAAAATAGACAAAATCGATACCTTGAGATTACTATCATAGGTCAAGATTGAAGTTTAAGATTTGAGAAGGGGATTGTGGAAATAAGAAAAGAAATGATAGTGCTAATAGCTTTTCATTTCTTGGAAGAAGTTGAAAGGCTTCTATGAAAATTGAGAGTAAATTATTTTTGAAGTACGAGCAGACCCAGTAGAGCTCATTAAGTTCGATATTGTTGATTGGAGATCGTGTATCCCTTTTATTATTCTATCCTCTACTATTCAGATAGTGAATTTCGCATTTCAGACAATGTATTTCTATATTCAGACTTGTATCATATTATTGTGACATGAATCTTGGGATGTGGTGTTGTTTTCCCATTTTATATATTCATACTTACAACAACAACAATAACATACTCAGTGTAATCTCACACATTGGAAACTGGAAAAGTAAAATGTATGCAGAACTTACCTCTAATTTTGTGGGGTAAAATGTATGCAGACCTTGAATATTTCATTTGTCTCTTTACTTCGTTGATCTAGTTACTTAATTTGCTAAATCTTGGGTTTGACTTACCTATCATTGGAAAGAATAGACGTCATCATGGATATCGATTTTGGATCGTGACACCGAACAACTCCTCAAAAGTTCAAATGTAAAAACAACATATATAAAATGTCAAAACACAATTTAAGACGCAAATGATCAAAAAGAGGGGTTGAATTTAATTTACCATATACTTATTTATTTATCGTATTTAAAGGAGGAGTTGTGAATTACCTAGGGGCTTAAATTTGTAAAAAAAAAAAAACTTCATCTAAGCCTCTAAATGTTTGAGGCATAAAATGATGGATGGTCTTGGCCAAATGACGAGTGTTTCATGTTGGTAATGAAGGAATAAGTGTGCATAGTGTAAAGATGGAACGGGTCGGAAAGGGTCGCAGAGCCGAGAAGGGCCGCGACGCCACCGCGGTGCCAGGGAGCGCCGCGACACCAACTCAGTCGGGCCGCAGTGTCGCGGCGCTTCCGAGGCCCAGCCGCGGCGCCACCCAGGCAGAATGTCTGAAATGAAAATCTGATTTTTGGAGACGTTTGGGCTGCCCTCAATGCCATTCATTTCAGCATTATTCAGCCATTACTTGGCTGATAACTGGGTGCCATTACTTGGGTAATTCATTGTCATTACTTGGGAAATCCATTGTCATTACATGGGTTGTCACGACCCAAACCGGAGGGCCGCGACTGGTACCCGGATCTCACCCGTCGGGTACCCCAAATCACACAATTACCGTATAATCACAATAAGCACGGACTAAGACGAAAAAGATTATGAAAGCTCTTGACCAGAAAATCGACTTATACATATATACATGCCTACGCCAAACGCCGGTGCAAAAAAACCACTATCCACATGTCTACAAGCCTCTAAAGCGTATACGACATCAAAATATTATACCAACACTAGATTGCAACTCTGTAACAAATAGAGTTCAGTACGACTGATGTACTGAGTATGTTAGGCATAAGAAATAACATCGCCAAGATATATCATAATCTGAAATAGAAACACTGACCAACAATACATACCTCTGAGGGCCCTAGTACATATGTCTAAATGTTATGCAATACCAATGCAGTATATTGATGGTGTCGCACCCGATTTTGAACTCTCAGGCTTAAATGCGCGACGGAATGGTTATCCTCCCCAAAAATGTAAAAATAAATGTTAAAAAATGTTAAGGGAGTCGCCACCTAATTAATTGGGTGAATTAGGACACCTAAATGCTAACCGATCAAAGTCAACATTAACTCCATTTAAAGGTCTGCTAAACTTGGTGAGATTCTGGGCAAGGGTTCTTTATTATCCTAAAGGGAAGGGATCAGACACCCTAAAGGATCCGCTAACTTGCGGTTGTCCGTTCAAACATAGGTTAATTTTATTCTGCTAAAGGATGTACGTTTTAGAAAAGATTATTCAAGTAAAAAAAAGGATGTGGCAAATATCTAAAGAATATATATATTGATGAAAAGGTTTTATAAGATTCATAAAAATATATATAAAGTTGATTATGAAATTATAAGACATGAGATTATTTTATTTTATTTTATTTTTTTTGGCAAAAGTAAGAAAGTGATAAATTGCTCCTAACAATATACGTAAGGTTAAGATTCTTATATAGGAGTTAGTTATGAAATTGTTTTTATACGTGTGCGCGAAATTACTTCCTACGGTGTTTATGATAAAGTTTATTTCTTAAGGATATGGAGAAAATATATTAACTACATGACTAAAGCATAGCTAGGATTAATTATTTTAGATTTAAACTTACATGATGAACCTAGAATAAATAGGAGGTGAATTTATCTTTAAACTACCCTTCCAAAGTATTCAAAGACTAGTAGGATTAGTTACCTATTAATTACAAGGTTAATAAATATGGTAATAATAAATAAACAAATAAATAAATGCGTAAATAAACAAAGGGAGGAATGAGACTGGAGTTGTCAGAATGTTTAGACGGATGGCGACGCCATCTATCTTATGATTGTTTGGAAGCCCTGCGGCGGAAGTGTAGTTGGCGATATGGAAGTCATGATGAGTCTCATACCGAGACTCTTGATCATTCTCCCGATGCATGTCATGTAAAAATAAGAAAGAAAAGGATTAGTAAGTAATGTAAACTCCATCATATGCAAAATAGATGGAATATTGAATTAAACACACAAGTACATATGTTGCCAATGTTAATGCGAGGCAGTACAGACGCAGGATTCAACCAGCAGATACACACTTTGAGGTATTATTTAAGTGATGGGCCCAATGTGCAGAAAACGTGATTCAGGCCCAATGACATCAGAGGTCTTTTTTACTTTTCCAGGTTTCAAAATGTCAACATTATCACCCCCAAACAGGCCCATTCATACAGTCTTACTTCTCCTGTATCTAGTCATACAAAGGTTGATATCCACAAGATATACGCATAAGCCATGAGAGGTATACAACTCCTATATATCGAATGTATGCTAACAAATATCAGAGAATGGAATACTGGGGCACTAGGCAACAGAGCATGGTATGGAGGCAAGTCTATAATTATACTGACTGTATGGCAGGATCATTGATGCATTGGGTTGGCAAAAAAACTCATAAGAAAAACGTAAGATGGACATTTCTAAAACCAATGGTTCATGCATAGGTGGGATAGACTTAACAACTGCTGATTTGGAATTCATTAGTGAGATATATGAGGCATAATGACTTATTAGACTTAGCCAACATACATAAATGACTAGGTGACTCCCAAGAAAACAATATATTAGATCATGCGTAACACTGATGGTCTGGTTAAGCCTATATGGTCACCCTTACTGTATATTCACCAGTATAATACCCCAAAAAGGAACACAATTTAGGCACGCTAACACATATTCATCTATTCTAAAAATGGTTCAATGATAATATAAGCATGGTCGAAATGGAGTCGAACTAGACAAGAAGTGGTGCAAGGATGATTCAAAACATCTTAACTATTAGCAGGTAGCAATACATTTTTTACATATTCGATGGAACTAAAAAAAAACTATAGGACAAACTATTTTGTTTAATTGACCGCGTTAACAGAGAGATATTCAAATACAACAGATTATGATCTTGAGGATGAATCGATACCATATTATTTACTTGACTAGCTACAGATACCCTGGACTAAATAGAAGACCCCCCACAACACTATATTGAATATGCATACACATAATCCAGTGGCCCAAAAACATACACAAAAACAGAATATCCCAATCAACCTTCAAACAGTCACCAATTAATAGCGGATAATCAAAAATGGATCTGCGACGTTATACACCTAACCATACCCTATAGGAAACACACTCGAATACACACACATACTCAAAACAGATTAGACACCACAGATGCCGAAAACCGCAACCAACATATTTATCTGGAGACGACGACTATACTAAGTCAAATAGATTTGACAAAAGAAAACAACATATGATCCTATTATGCAGAAAACACATAATATCCATTAAATAACTAAACAGTAAGAAAAGAGTAGGTTTCCGGACCTTTTGTGGGTAGCGAATCGAGGCGACGACAAAGGTTTTCCGAATCGTTTGAAAAGGAGAAAGTCCTGAAGAGCTGGTTTGCAGAACAGTAAATTGAATGGAAAAGAGAAAAGTTTAGACGTGATGTAGTCTGTGTTATCCCTGATGACCGATGCCCTATTGCATGTCCAAACGTTGGTATTTATAGCTTCTAATTAGGCTTCGTTTCTATGGTAAGTTTAGGACGGATTCAAAGGGTGATTCGTAAGGATTTGTAGGCTATTTTTGGGTAGATTCGCGGATGATTTGAAGGAGATTTTGTGCGATTTTGGGTGTTATAGGGTAAGATTTGATTTCTGAAGTT
The DNA here is from genome assembly GCA_029844215.1 of Przewalskia tangutica. Lineage (NCBI taxonomy): Eukaryota > Viridiplantae > Streptophyta > Magnoliopsida > Solanales > Solanaceae > Przewalskia > Przewalskia tangutica. The sequence goes on from CM056730.1 coordinate 106,759,407, forward strand.
TCGGTTGTGGCAAGTTTCCATTTTAGGGATGATTTTGATATTTATTCTTGTTGGAACGATTCGGTTATCACTGAGGCGAGGATTCGATTTGGTTATGTCAGATTTTCTTACCCGAAAATCCGGCGAGATTCGTGGGTAGGGGGGAAGAGTGCATGCGGCGGACGAGGGAGGAGTGTTAGGGTTTCGCTATTTAGGTTTTCTAAAGGGGGCAGTCGATGAGGAAGGGGAATTTGAGTGTATAAGGGGACTGGGCTGGACGAGGGGGTGAGTTAAGTGGGTTATGCGCTGCGGGTTTGGGCCAATTTGTTGGGCTGGCTTGTTTTGGACGAAAATAAGGTGGGCTTGGGGGGTATTTTAATTAGTGTTAGATTTATGTATTTGTTTAGGTATATTAGTTTAGGTGTATTATTTAATTAATGGTAGATAAATTATTTAAATTGTGATTAAATTATTTAAGTGTTTTATTAGTCTAAGTTATTGTTATAATAATAAACGAGGGTGTGCTAATTAATTAATGCTTAACATTTATAATGCTAGGCAGTTATTAAAACCTACCTATTATGTGTATTTTGCGATGTAAAATTGTGGTTCTAAAAAAAAGAAAATTGTTTAATTCATTGGTTATTTATTTAAGGGGGGGATGGACAAAATTGGGTGTCAACAGATGGTCGCGTTGGGAATGAAATTATGCTCCATGTCCCCCTTTCACAGAAAATGGAGAGATGAATTGATATATTTATTGAATCCGTCGGGACTGACGGGGCTCGAACCCGCAGCTTCTTCCTTGACAGGGCGGTGCTCTGACCGATTGAACTACAAGCATGCGTCTTTCTCTTCATAACAACCTCTGTGGGCATAATATACATAACTGTCATGCATGATGCAAATGTGATATACTATCTATTTCCCATAACCGCCACACAAAGCTTTCGCTATATCGAATCCTACTTTACGATAATCACACGCAGCGCTCAAGAGTATCGAATCCTACTTCCCATGACCACCACACAGGCTTTCGGTCCAATCATAACCGCCACACAGGCTTTCGGTTATATCATATAAGCCATGTTGGCTTCAATGCTGGACTCTTAGAGCTCTTTTGTGATAATTTGTACCAGCTGCAGGTGGTGTGCGTATATAACACATTTCCCTCTTTTTCCATTTCCCTTACATATATATAATATACAGTAGTGTGCATAGCACAAGTAGTACAGGGTAACATATGAATACAATGCAAATGAAATGCATGAATGGTAATACCATGTTCCAATTTCAACGGATGGCATATTACCTTTGACGACACTGTGAATCTCATTATCATTTTTTTCATATGCCTCTTTAAGGACTTAGAAACAATTTGGACATGCTTTCAGCATAGGAATTAATAACATGATTATTCTTAACTTCTAAGAGTAGAATAAATTTTGAAATCATATCACAATTATATTTCATATGTAGAACATGCCAAAAGAAAGAATTAATTTGCCTTAACATACCTTCATTTCGCTAAACCGGAGGTAAAATATTATCGTTGTGTTTGCACGATTTCTTTCTACTGCTTCCTATGTTTTTGGGTTCCTCCAAGCTAAAGAAAATGAATTACTTTTTAGGTTTGCTGCTAGTTGCTTTTGAAATGAGAACAAAGAAATATTTACAATGTATGCTGCACGAAATTTCTCCTATATATAAAAAAACACTCAAGTGTAGCACTCAAGTGTTGCAAGAACTGGAAGGGAAACAAGTTGTATCGAAAGGTTTTCAATTCGATATGACTTTCTCCCCAAATATTGTAAAAACTACAATTTACAGGGGAACAATGATACGGGGTGTTGGAAAATACATCCTGATTTAAATCGGAAAAAGAAAAGGGGAAAGATAATGGCAAGAGGGTGAAACCAAATCTACCCCCTAAGCCCAACAATCAAGTTCCCGAACCTACAAAATCACCTAATTGTGTCAACGTGGTTGGCAACGGTGATTGACAAACCACAAAAAATTCCAAAGATACCAATCCATACAGAAAGAACCAAAAACAACCCCAAGATTTGATTCCGGAAATCAAAAACAAGTCCAAAAGCTCTAATATAAAGACATCACAATATATTTCTAACACATATTCCTAAACACCCTAATCTATTTGATTCATTGGTTGAAGTTGAAAATGAAGAGGAAGAGGCGGAGGGGAGGTCAAGGAGAAATGAAAGGAATTTTTGTAGCTAGTGAGGTTCCGGATGTGGGGACTGAAGTTGTGGAAGTTGCTACAGAGGATGGTGATGCAACTGATAGTGAGGCCTCTGATGGTACTACTGATGAGGCAGCAAATGTTATTGCCTATGCTTATGTTGTGACTGAATGTCAAAAAGTTGATGGTTCACTGGCTGTTGATACAACTGAATTGATGTCTACAACTGACAATGGTGTTCCAGTTGATGATAATGATACATATGCTGGTTTTGGTGCTATTGGTGCACCAAATGTTGACCTTGTGGTTGATCGTGATGCTCGACATGGGGCTGATGTTGTTAGTGCTGAAGTACCTGATTTTATTGTGGCTACTGGAAATGTCACCGATGATGCAGGTCATTGTGCTGTTGCACCAGCTGTGGTTATTGATGCCACTAGTTCTGATATTAGTGCATTAAATATAGTTGTTGTGGACATTGATGCTGAACATACCAATTCTGGAGATGCAGCAGTGGGTGGTACTAATCCTGCAAAGTCACAAAAAATGCATGACGCTGAACATGAATCTGCAGAAGCAGGAGCAGAGATTGATCCTACAACTGAGGCCACAACTGATGAAGCTGATGGTGCGACACTTGCTGTTGTCCATATTGTTACTAGAACAGAGGCTATGCAAAGAGCAGGTGCGAAGGTTGCAGGAGATGCTATTTTTCAATCCACTATAAATGTCCAGATAATACGTCAAATGAGGATAATATGGCTCCTAAGACCGGTGATGCAGAACTAGTACGACTATGGGTATCTGATCAGGGTAGAAAATACTGGTATGGTTCAGGTGAAGAGGAGTTGGCACATCAAAGACAGAGAGCAATTGACACTATCAACCTTTCTCCAAGAAATGTGAAAATGACAAAAAAAAAAAACATACCAAGGTGAGAAGATAGAATAGAAAGATGCCTATTGAGGATGTAGTTTCAGTTAGAGCAGATGTGGGGACGGACGTGGATGCTATCTCTATGTCTAGTTTGTTTGATGAGGAATCTGCTACAAGCTTGGAAGATGACAACAGGGAACTAGTGAAGAAGCTGGTTTTGCAAAATATAGACTTTCTTGATCTATTGTATGAGGCAAGATTAATTCATAAGCTACAATAATGGGATACAAATAATGACAGGGTGGATAACATGCAGGTATCCCTAGTCACGATTGCGGAAGCATGACTACGTAAACAACTTGAAATCCCCTTGGGTATATGTCTCCCACAGACGTTTGATGAGCACAAACTACTTCATGGGAACAATCATAATCCAAAGGTATGGCTTTCTAGTCAATTTGCTGCAATGTCAATGACTAAGAATGGTAAATTGGTAGATAACATGATTGACAAAGTTCAGAACCAACAATCAAAGAAGAAGAAGACAGCTTCGGCCACTTCATCAGTTGTCACAAGATCCAAGATGAAAAAAAGATTAAGTTTCAAGAATACTTGGAAGAGGACAAGGAAAAGATCATGCAATTAGAAGACTTTATAAGTATAAAAATTGATCACATCTTTGTACTTATATTTTACTCTCATTACATTAGCATCATCTTATGTAATATCATCACAGAGTGTGTTATAAACTCTGTGATGATCATAGCTTATTTAGTACTGGCATCGTCGTTCTTTCTGCATTCCAGCTAGTCGAGGCACTCTAGCCTCATTAGGGACTAGTCAGGTAGGTGTGTAAGTATTTACTTTCCTCTTATCTTGTACTTCCCTTTGGGGCTTTTTTGATATATAAAAGATTGAATCTAGGCATGCTGGCCTAGTTTCCCAAAAAAAAAAGTGTTGCATTAATTAATAAACTGGTCCCCCCCAACAATTCCCAATTTCGGCCACCGACTGGCCCATTTTGTTTAGTCATTTGTCTGTGTCCCACCTTATTTAATAACAAGTGACATGTCTCCGTATAATTTATCACTTATACACATAATTGATTCTAGATCTCACTTCATTTAAATCCTCAAAACTCATAAGATCTTCGTATACTCGATGTCATAATTTGTAATATGACATTAGTCCATCACCTCTTTTGGGGATATATAATTATTATTATTAATCCTCATCGTTACACTTGTTACATCTAAAATATTTCGGTATCGCATTCCTTTTATACTAATTTCCTTATTAGCATATGTAAATATAAAAACAAAATCCAACGCCCGGGTCTATTTCTTAATTTCGTACTCCAATCATCGCCCAAAATTATGAGACGTTACATCATTCCCTCCTTAGAAATATTCATCCTCGAATGTTTGGGGTAACATATCTAATCCCCGTTACGTAGACCGAATATTCAATATAGAAGCGTTAATCATCATAACATGAATCAGAATTTACCTTATGCTTCTCCTGAAACCTCAGCGTTGGTCTGGAATAAGTGCGGATATTTGTGCATCATTTCTTCTTCCGATTCCCACGTCATCTCTTCCACATTCCTATTTCTCCACAAGACCTTCACATAAGCTATCTCCTTAGTCATCATCTTACGGACTGTCGATCTAGGATATCAACATGAATCACTTCATATGATAGATTCTTTGTAACATGCACATCCTCTATTGGTACAATCCGATAAGGATCTCCAACACATGCTCTCAACATGGACACATGGAAAACCGGATGAACAAACTCCAACTCTGAAGGTAAGTCCAATTCATATGCTACTTGGCCAATTCTTCGAATTATACGATATAACCCAATATATCTTTGACTAAGCTTTCCTTTCTTCCCGGATCTCATTACACCTTTCATCGGCAAAATCTTCAAAAATTCCCAATCGTCTACCTGAAACTCTAAGTTTCGCCGTCGCATATATGCGTATGACTTATGACGACTCTGAGATGTTAACAATTGTTCTTGGATATGCTTTATCTTTTCTATGTCTTGGTATACAAAGTCAGGCCCAAATAACTCTGACTCACCTACCTCAAACTATCCTATAGGAGATCTACATCTTCGTCCGTACAAGGTCTTATATGGGGCCATTTTAATACTAGTGTGTAACACCTCGTATTTTCGGGTAATGGTTTGAGCACATAATCGTGGGCAAATGGACCCGAACTCCGGGAAATTATGTTGTACCCGTGTACACTAATAAGGAAATTAGTGTATTAAAAGACGTGATTCCAAAATAATTTTGGATTTAACAAGTGCGACGATGGGGATTTATAATAACGATTTTATATTTTCAAAGAAGTTACAGACTAGTGTCATATTATGAGAATTGTGACATTGAGTACACGAAGGTTTTATAAGTCGTCGGAATTTAAGTGAATTGGGATCGAAAATTATTTGTATGTATAATTAACTAATTGTGGGATTAATTAATTGTGGGGACAATATCAAGTGGAATTCCACGTGTTAGCCTTATATCAGACTATCTCAATGACTAAGCTTGACATATACGATCGGTGGCTTCACTTTTGAGTTCCGGACATGCATCTTCTTCATTCTTGTCTCTTAAAAGCTTTCAAATCCCTTCATTTTTTTTTGTAAGAACCCTTTCTCTGAGAACAGATTTATCACCCCAAAGTTAGAAAAGTAATTCCAATAAAGGACCCTCTGAAACTCTCAATTTGATTAAGGTTCTTCCGTGAATATTGCTCGCAACAATTGAGGGATTTTCTGTAAATATCTTGTGTAACCAAAAGGGAGTATGCATGGTGTTCTGGACTTTAATTCCAGTATAATCGAGACATTAAGCAAGCTCGAACACAAATAAATCAAGTCGAGACCTTGAAGTTTCGAACAGTTCTTGGATCGACATTTGAGCCCTCTTTGTGCTTGTCGAGGACCGATATTGGTAAAGAATTGTTCGATGACTCTCGTCGCAGATTTCAACAGAGGTAATCATTCTTAATTTTGGTCTATACAAATTATAGAATCTGATTCTTACTAGTTATGACAAGAATTGAGATTACTAAGTTGGTTGGGTATTATTGGGATTATGTGGGTATCGTCAGGACTGTCAATACAAGTTGGGGGATTGGATGTATAAATTTCTAGACCATTTCGAACAGTATATCAGTAAAAGAGAAGGATTAATAAGTCTAGGTGTTTCGCTATAGGCATAGGTTTCGATTTAGAGGAATATAAATTCTACGCGTACAAGTATTCGGTAGAATGTATTAATAGAATTTGTTCTCTGTTTATTGATTGGTGTGTAATTTAAATCATTCTTAGGGTGTAGATAATTATTCATAGAGCTTACAAGGATCCATGAGAACGTAGATAAATTCGACAACAAGGTATGTGGAGGCAATTCATTCCTTTCTTTTGACATAATTCTGTGGACAAACGTAATCGTCATGTTATTCCATAATGTACTCTACTCTTAGTAGTTAAGGGTATTCATGATATTGATTCTATGCTGAAAGCATGTCTAAATTGTTTCTAAGTCCTTAATGAGGCATGAAAAAGATAATAATATTCAGTGTCATCAAAAGTACAAAGGTAATATGTCACATGTTGAGATTGGAATATGGTGTTACCATTCATGCATTTTATTTGCATTGCATTCATACATTACCATGACCACTTGTGCTATGCACCCTACTATATGGTAAATATTATATATATGTAAGGGGAAATGAGGAAAGAGAAGGCATTTATACGCACACCACTTGCAGCTAATACAGATTATCACAAAAGAGCCCGAAGAAGCCAACATGAATTGATGCCTATGTGTGACCGATATAAACCAGATACCCATGTGTGGCCGATATAACCAGATGCCCACAGAGGCGGTTATGGACAGGAATAGCCCTTATGTGACCAATATATATATGTATACCGCATTTGCATCATGCATGACATTTAAAAATATTATGCCCACAGAGGCTGATAATGAAATGATGCCCCGAGAGGCTATTATGGTAAGAAAGATTGGCTGATGAGGCCGAGGTATGTGCATATTGCTTGTGCATACCATTTAGATATATTCATTAGGCCCTCAGTGGCAAATACTATCGGTCAGCTGTTTCTATTTCAGATTGTGATACATCTTTGTTATATTATTTCTTATGCCTGATATACTCAGTACATCAGTCGTACTGACGTTTCCTTTGCCGGGGGGAGACTTTGCATTTTATGCCCGCAGGTTTATATTAAGAGGGTGATAGATTGTGTTGATAGGTCACTGGTTCAGCTGATACTTGGAGCACTCTACTTATTTCAGAGTTGCAGTCTGGTCGTGGTATGTCCTTCTTTTAGAGGTTTATAGATAAGAGTCTTGTGGTAAGTTGTTATACATGGCCTTATCGACCTTAATGTATATAAATATATGGTTAATTTTGGGTTGTATGGTCAGGGGTGCCCGGTGGGTTCGGTCCGGGTGCCCGTCGCGATCCTCTGGTTTGGGTCGTGACAAACTTGATATCAGAGCATGTCTGTCCTAGGAAGTCATAAGACATGTCTAGTAGAGTCTTGGTTATGGGTGTGATGCGCACCACACCTATAAACAGGAGGCTGCAAGACATTTAGGAATGGTTTCTACTCTTTTATTATTTATCGTTCGATAGAGTAGAGTCGTAAGAGTATTTGTTTCTAATTCAACTTTCTCGTCAAATTGCAGTAATGTCGACACTGAGAAACACCGCGGATAATGATGGTCGGGGGGGGGGGGGGGGTACGGGAAGTGGCTATGGAAACCGACCCATCAGAAATAATGGAATCCACACAGGAAGAGGATCCATCTGAAGATCCCTATGAGTCACCTGCTCGAACACCCTCGGTTCTTCCAGCAGAGAGTGGAGTAAGTGGAGCTCTGACTTCACCAAAGACTACAGGGTCAGTATCGGGCCCCAGGGACCATGAGGTAGATAAAACAATAAATAGATGGGATTTCCCTCAGATATCATGCCATGACCAGATATGCATTTCATTCACTAATACAGGCTCTTCTGAGGTCACGAATAACCCACAGTCTTGGGCGTCTATTACTCAGGGCTCGCCAGCCTGTGTTATTGAATACGCGCAGGAGAAAGAAATAAGACGGACCAAAATGAGGCGAAGGGTTAGTAAGGATAAAAGAGTCCCGCTTCGAAGTATATCGAATCAAGATTCGCATATAGGGCCAGGATATGACAGTGTAGTGATATGGTTATGTGAACCTATGGATCCTGCCATGGAAGGCTGAACTTAGTTCCATTTGTATAAGAATATGATATCTCATGTTTGATCTTGATGGAAGTATGTAATATATGTGATGGTTTTGAATATTATATAAATGTTTCTTCTTAAAACTCTCTATTGATTCATGGAATTTGGTATTTGCTACCTGACTACATATTAAAGTAATCAAGAAATAAACGGACTGTGTGTATGGAGTGATAGGATTGTTGTACTGCTTATCATTATAAAGATATGAAATGTTTTCATATGATTTAAAAAGTGGTGTGAAGTATATTGGTTGTGATGATTCATTGATATGCCCATGTCTATATGAAAAGGAATATGAGTTATGCCAAAAATTGGATGTACTGCTGTGCATATAAACTTACATCTTTGTAAAACTGGGGCTATGATTGTTAATCGATTAACTTACAACTTATCTTGTGATCATTTTAATCATGTCCAGAATGCTGGTTACAATATATTTCACCTGAAGTTGATGGTACACATAAAGTTTGTTGTCTCTTGTCTCTGTTACATAGTATATGATAAGAATGAACCATGTATGTATCTGTTTTGATTCTCGGACATAGTATGCTTCTGGTTTGGGCTGAAGCAATTTGTCTTGATAAGTCCTTAAAATTAGTTTAGTAGATGTTTGATGTGTGTTAACTGTTTATCCTACTCCTGGATAGAACTCAAGTGTAGATGGTCCTCTACATGTTGTAATATTACCCTGTTTAGTTGGTGTATTCCAGCTTTCATTTTGAATCATGCTATCCATGCTAGGTATAAATGCACTTGTGTGGCTTTGCACTTTTTGTATGATGTATGGGATGAGTATTTGCTTAATTTATACCCTACAATATCTCTTCTGCTAAGGTCCTTGTACATTAGGTGGGTGGAGTGTGTATATTGGATCTGTAAAGCCAATGTCACATAAACCACTAGCTTTTATACATGATATAGAGTCCATGTTTTTTTTCTTTCCCTCCTTTCAGTTCTATGAGGTAAGCTTCCTAGTTTTCTCTTGGATCCCTTATCACATTAAAGCTCCCCCCATACACCAAGGACCATCAATATGATTGACATCATTAATGATACCATCCTACAATTCTTTTCTTTTCTCAGAAGTGCACTTTGCATAAACAACAATGATATATTTACCTTTGTCATTAGCAAGGTTCTTGAGTTTTGGGAGTAACCTGCTGGTCATTCCTCCTTAATGTTTCAATGTAGCCACAATCCTTTCAACAAAACCATAACTGGACATTTAGATTTGCTAAACAGTGATGAAATTTCAAATATCTTTTATAACTATTGACTTTGCCTTTATCCATAAATGGTTCCGTGTGTTAGATAATTGCCGATACCATGTTGATCTCAAGCATATAATCAACTAACTGGAAATAATGTCAATCTTGTGTATGATTGTTTGGATTTGTTGCTTACTACTGAGGACAGTACCTCAGAACAATCATGTTGCCATGATCTCTTGTCGTAAGTCATAAGTGTCTTATGTTATTTGTCTAGGTGGGAATACAAGGGCAACTTGAAAATTGTGATTTGGTGCAGTGTATATCCTCTGTATGCCCTCATATGATTCTGCTTTGGCTATATTCCATGCTCTGAAATTATATTGCCTGGGCTGATCTCAAATGTGGTTTAAGAATATCCCTTCAAAATGGAAAATTTAACTTGATAAGTTTGTATGTCAAGTTTAGCTTAATATATGTGACAAATGTTTCTTTTCTCCACGATGGAATAAGAGGATAAAGCTATTGTTGTAGTGCTAGTTTATATTAGTTCTGTCCCTTTTGTATATATATGAGGTTAGTTGATTTGCGCCATTGGTATGCTTGCTTGTTTTGGTCAAAATCTCTATGTTGCCTGAGTCATCTGTTAAATGTTCTGGTGTATCTCTGATGTGTGGATCAAAAAAAATTGCTGGATTGGTTTGGTAAGGTCATTAGAGGGATATTAGATGCCTATGAATACTAATTGAGTTGAGTTGTGAGTTGGTTAAATATGAAAGACACAAGAAATGATAGTATGAATGAAACTATTGGGTGTTATTTTTAAATTTTGTTCCTGTCACAACTATTATAGCCTTATACTTAGCATAAACTCTACCATCTGATTTAGCTGGGTGGTGACAAGCCTAGTATGGTCTTGCTAAGCTGTGGTTATCTGGTGCTGTTATTTACACATTGTGCCTTAGACCTTTACCTTATTGAGACCAAGAATGGAGGTGTCTGAGAGACCAATGCTGTGGCATTTTGACTTATGTACTCTGAATATAATTTGTTGTTGCTCCTATTTTCTGGAATAATGACTGCATTAGTAAGGCTATTAAAGAGTTGTACCTGCTTTAAATGACCCTTGTTGACACCCAATTTTGACCCTCCCGTCCAGCCATTAACTATAAATTTACACTAATTTTGTAAAATAATTTTTAGGATTTTTATAATAAAATGCAGCGAATAAAACATTAAATACAGGCATAAATAATTAATTTAATTGCGTCTTACGTAGAGTTTTAAGCACTTAGAGTCTCGCGTCCGCATTAATTAACTTTAAGCTTTGCCGTAATTCTTAAATGATTAATAAATGCATAAAATAAATAATTTAGCGATAACGTCGTGTCAGGTAGCATAGCCGCATTTATTAGTAATCATTTGTAATTTAAAAATCAATTTTTTATTTAATAGCGTCGCATTTATAAGGCTTTAAACAATTCTTAAATATCATACTCGCATTTAGCATTTAAATAATTTAATCTAAACTCAATTCAATTTTAATTTAACTTCGCAATAATGCACAATAATAAGATTTTAAATAATAGCGTCGCATTCTAAAGTATTAAGCATTAATTAAATAACACACCCGCATTTATTAGATAATTTAATCACAATTATTTAATTACTTTGTCACTAATTAAAAGCCTAAAACTATTAATTAAATAGCACATTAACTAATTAACACCTAAAATTAATACACTTAAATTATAACACTACCCAATTAATATATATCTAGCTAGCCTAAGGCCCAGTCCCCCTTCTACCCGTCGTCCAGGCCCAACCCGACGCCCCCCAGCCGCCAGCGCTGTCTCATTTCCCGAATACTCACTTCACCAATTCATTTCATGTACTCTTATATGCCTAGCAGCCCTTTCACCTCACCTTCACTTCACCTTCCTAAAATCAACGAACCCTAAACCTAAAAGCAACCGCCGCACCTCGCACCTTCCCCTCCCCATCGCAGCACCCTAGCCCGGATTTCTCGCCGGAGAATCCGGGGTTTCCTTTATACATACCTCACCAACGATTCTTACCATATCCCTACCCAAATCTCGTCAACAAATGGTAAGAATCAATACGAAATCAGGAGGGATTTTCAGCACGAATCAGCACCAATATTAATAAGAATCTCAGCCTTTATAGCTTACCTAATTTAGAACCCGAATTAGGGCTATAAATACAGAAGTTATATGCATGCAATAAGGATCGACGGGGGAATTCAGAAAAGAGAGCATAGCGGGGATTCAGAGCGGAATCGGGGGGGCAACTACATAGCAATTTAAGGCAAAGACACTGAGAGTCAGGGAAGCAGCAGTTAAGAACTACCATGGCAGAGCAGAGAAAAAGATAAGACCGCTAGCATAGCACGAATAGGTAATTCGAATAACTTTACTTCAATTCTAGCCAATAATCAACAAAACCATCCTTGTTCTTCTATTCGCATCGCGAAACCCAAAGCCCGCCGAATGGACCGACGACTTGATACGCCGGTCGCCGCGAGAAGGTAAACTCGCTTTCCTGTCGAATTTTGGCTTCTTATGTGAATTCATGTGTTTTTCTGTTATATGCCTCGACTGTATTTGTTGATATTATCTCATCATGTATTGATTATGTATTGTTGGGTGTGATGACTGTTTGAAGACCATATGTCTTGTACATATATGTTGGTTTGCTAAGCATGATGCCCTCTGCTGTTTCTGAAAATGCATTTATCTTTGCCATCAGTGTCCAATAATCGTATATTACTATGTCTATTATGATTTAAATGTCTGAGTTAAGTGTCAGTGATATTCTATATCCAAAATAGTGTCCTTAGGAATAACTATCCCTTCTTGTTGTCTATATTTCTTGATATCTTCTTCACGCCCTAAAAGTTGTTAAAGAGTCAATAAAATCAGCATGTATCTTTGCTTAGAAATCTCGATATTCAAGTAGTCTAAATGCCACGCTGAATGTGTTGCCTATTTATTTTCATACTTGTGTCCTTAATTAGTTGCATGCTCGCTCGCTTTATCTCAAGTGTTAAAGACCCTATGGTGGCATGTTAAGTTCTGAATATCTAGTGAAACCTTAGGGGTCTTAAGCATAATCTTGACATGAATTTTGAATGAACCTTTGTGTGTATAGGTCCTCATGTTCTGTTATAACTGGTCATGTGTTTTTATCTATATGCTCAAGTTACGTTTGTCTTTTCTTATATAGTATAGTATTCCTCAACCTCTTTGTCATAGCATCACATACTAGCTTCCTATGTCTGCTTGAAACCATTTACACCATATCAAGTTAAATGCAGGTTCATGCTATAAAACAGTAGACAGTAGGTTTAATACATAACCTATAAATTGCTGTGTGCTTACTCCAGTTCAAGGCAGATCCTACATATCTAATGTCAAATCTTAGCCTCCATATGTGCTAGTTTATTACATCTGCTTATCCGAGATATATATTTGTGAACGCCAGACTTGCCATCGCTCGTTGTTGGGCTTGAGATGATATATCCTGAGAAACACAGGGTATACTAATCTGGTATACATCAAGCAGGTCTTCATGCATGTTGCGTGTTAATAAATTGGCCTATTTGGTTGTCAAAGGTCTAGCATGCTTGGTAAATCAGTCCATTATTGTCTAAGTATCCCTTTCTCTCCTCTTCTTGAGGCTTATTTCGCCCCGTCACGCCATCGATCCTCACCGCTTTTATGGATATTGGGCTTGAGATGTATTATGCTCACTTATTGATTAAGTTTGTTGCTTGCTTGTCGCTTTCGCTTATTGCCGTCGCCACCGCCACCGCTACATACCGCCCGCCCTTATTTCTTTTATCACCGCCACGCTATTCTCGCTTTATATTGTCACCTGATGTCTTGTATGTTTTCTATAACAGTAGACATAAGTTATGAACTAAATGTATAGGAAGATTATTTGCGTAGTCTGTATACTTGTCCATTATCATTTATTTTGACCTCTGTTGGTGCCAATATCTGCGTATGATTAAACATCGCATTAAATGCTTGCTGTTATTTGAATAAAATTGACATGTACTAATCCTTATCGCTTTCTTCTTTTACATGAAACGACGGAAAGAAAAGGAGAGTCTCATAATGAGACTCATTGGCCTTCCATCAATTGAAGATTTGCATTCACCCGCCTACATGTGCATCCTCACTTCAGAAATTCCCATAAAACAAATAGGACGGAGTCATCCACTTCAACTCCTTTATTCCCTTAACCTCATGACCTCATTTATGCCTTATTTGTTTATTGCAAATTATTTTTCTAACTTTGTAATTAATATGAGAACCTCTAGCAATTAGCCTTTGAACATATGAGACGGAGGTAACTTGCATTTAGGAATACACTTCTACTTTATTTGTCTCTTAGGATCGTTAAGCATGTCTAAATTCTGCAAAAATAATTTAAAGGATTCAACTCGCATCATAAAACCAACATTTTGTTTATTAAAATCCATAACAGGTTTCTTCTTAAACCCTCAAGAATCGTCTTAAAACATTTCTTATATAATATCAACGCAGTTAGGCAAGATTACTTTAGCTAGTAGTATACCTAACTTTAGCATTTTAGCACTCCTAGCAACCTTTGCATCTTTAGCATTTCTAGCCCCTTTTAGCACTTTTAATCGCCTTTGACATTTAACACCTTTAGCACATTTTGTCCTTAACACTTTAGCACCTCCTAGCATTCTTGTGTACTTTAGCATATTAGCACTACTTTCAGCACTTTAGCATTTAGCACTTTAAAGCGCCTCTTAGCACCTTTAGCACCCTTCTAGCATTTAATACCTTCTAGCAACCTTTAGTATTTTAAGCACTTTTAAACATTCAGCATTTAACTCTTTTATTTACTTATAGCACCTTTTGCCCTTTTTATACTTTAAGCACCTTTTAAACATTTTTAGCATTGTTAACATTTAAGCAGGAAGAGCTTTTACTTGCATTTTTAAAAAAACATAATAATTACCCTAGGTTTGGCAGGACAACCGCAAGTTAGCGGATCTTAGAGGGTGCCTAACCCCTTCCCTCTAGATTAATAAAGAACCCTTACCCAGAATCTCATTAAGTTTAGCAGACCATGGAGTTAATGTTTTACTTTAAACCAGTTAAACATTTAGGTGTCCTAATTCACCCAAAATAATTAGGTGGCGACTCCGCGAACCCTTAGCATTCTAGCAACCCTTTAGCATTTTAGCACTCCTTTAAACTTTAGCATCTATTTTTATTTTCTAACCTTTTATTTTAGCAGGAGTTTAGAAAATAAAGTGTCGCGGCCGGAAAAGGGCGCGACAGAAATGGCGACTCCGCTGGGGAATTTAGGTTCTTAACCACAACAGACCTAGGATAATTATTTGGCAATTATTTTGCATTTAAATTTTGTGTGTTGTATTTTGTTATTTTTTTTGCTACCTGCTTTGCTGCTTTCCTTAAACTGGCATTCCGCTCATATTTCTTCCACTCTGGAAAATTCACACAATCACACACTACATGCGAGGTGCTACTGGTGCATCAAAGAAAATTCTTTCTTCAAAATCCAAATTTAGAGAGTCGGTAATATACGTGGAGTGCCCGGCCTAACGGTGGCCGCGCTTCTCACTCGAGTAGTCCGCCGGGAACTCAAGGCCTAGAAAAGCCAAATCTTAGCAAACTTAAGATGAGCTATACCACCCTTATTTTAGGGCAGTACGCATTTACCTTAGGTGGGTCGGTCCTCGCATCGACACCACAATTAGGAAGACACCAAACTCGGCCGACGGTTTCTCAACCCAACGACCAACCAAAGATATTATGTAGCGTGACAATGACAGATAAATCCAAGCCCAATCATGACATGTGAAATTGGGAAAAGCACCGTCATTTGGTCGCCATTTCCAACAAAGGCATTATAGTTGGACGACTTGGACAAATCCGTCATAATCTCGCATAAGTTGACGCTAGGCTTACCTCTGGCATAAAGAGGTCCCCCTGCATGTTAGGAAACGTTCGAATGTGCTATGTGCGATATATCTGCTACATACTTGCGAATTATGTGCTTTATGCTAACACCGTTTGTTGCATTTTTAGATAAATTTATCATCCTCCCCAAAGGGTCGGTTCGTATTTGACTCAACAATGTCGGAGCATCCACACTTCACCAGGTCCAAGGCAAGAAATGATGATATGACTGGCTCGGGGGCGTCTGAGCCAAATGGTTTGGGAACTATTCCCCACAATAAACAACCTTCTGGCGGAGAAATATCACCAGTGAAGAATGTATTGCATACCGCCGCAACAAATTGTCGATATGCAGTTGAGATGGAGAGGCTACTAATCGACCAACCTATCCATTAGCTTGAATACCCCTATGCCGCATCAAAGGGCCACTACTTCACAAACCATCCCGCATCGGCCTCCACCACCACATATCTCCCAAAACTCCACAAAGGCCACCAACACCGAACAAACCGCCCGCCACCCAACCTCAACCCCACCTTCAAAATGACCCTCCTACTACCCATATACCTCAGCCCCCGCCTGCTTACTTCACCATAATCAGCCCTAATCGCAAGGCCAACAAATACCCACGCACCACACCCATTACCAAATTTCAAAGAAACAACCTGCATACTAACTTACGCAGCAGGCCTCGCCTTTTACCGTCCCCGTGCTTCACCAAGAAGGGGATCATTATGAAGAGATGGAGAGGGAAGTCCGAGCCAAAATGGACGAGGACGTGGCCAAAGAAATTCATAGTCTGAAAGAAGCGGTTCGGGGCATGCGATCGGACAAAGGTCACGGGCGACTAGACTACGAGGATCTTTGTACGCATCCGCACGTGAACCGCCGCTGGGTACAAGGCGTGCCAAGTTTGAACTATTTGATGGAAAAGGGAACCCCGCACACCGAGGTCATATCGCGACAAGCTAATCGGGTAGGGAAGAACCCACGGCCATTATGAAGTTGTTCATTCGAGCTTGACCGGCGAGGCACTAGATTGGTATACCACCAAGATCCGCGGAAATGGCATACCGGAATGCATTGCCCAAGATTTTGTGAGCGTTCAGTTCAACACGTAAACCGCTGCGATGTGTTCTATTTAATGAAGTCGAGAAGAAGACTACGTAAACATTCGCAGAATACGCCATGAGGTGGCGCTCAGAGGCAAAGTGCAACCACCCACGGTGGAGATGAGATGACCACATTATTCGTGACAATCCTTGAAGGATGCAACCTACTATGAGCGGATGATAAGCGCCATCGGAATTTCGGAAGTTATTAGAATGGGCGACTTCGTAGGTTAAGGTATTAAACCGTAGGATTACCAACTGGCAAAGATTACAGGCAACTAATAAGGCGATTCAGTCAGGGGCACTTGGGAGTACTTCACAGAGGAAGAAAGAGACAGGTTCCCCTTCCATGTTTGTACAAGAACGCAAACCCGAAGCATTTATGACATACCAAAACCCATCATACTACCACAACTACCACACACAGCCTATATATAACACTTCGCAAGCACCCGTTTATCCTGCCCCGCATAGATCCACCCATCAAGCCCGCCAGCAGAATAGAGCACCCAATGCACCCAGAGCAAGTAAGAATTCTGAAGGAAAACCACCCAAAGTGCGCACCCCACTAGCTGAACCCATACCTCAAATATATGAAAGGTTGCGAGCTGCAGGCCTAATCCAACCGATTCCAGGAAGGACCCCTGACCCTATCCCAAGATGGTATGATGAGAACAAGTTACGCGTAGATCACCCAATAGCCCGTGACATGACATCAAGGTTGCCACTCCTCGTGGCGTAATCGAGGCACCGATCGCAGGCGGTAATTCAAAAGGATCCCGCCTCAAATGCATGATAACCCCTTGCCAAACCACGCCACGCCAATGTGCACTGATAACTTTAGATGAGGAATACACTCCCGCTTATGCCCATTCCGCCTCGAATCGCCATTTATCCGAGTACGCACCACGCAGGCCGTAAGAGGAGATAGCAGAGCATGAAGACCCACCATCCACGAAGCGAGCATGAAGGCATATTGATTGGATTTGCACTTCGCTTGGTCCGCTAGAGCACGGATAGGAAAAACGATTTATTTTAGCGTAATAATTTATAAACTCATTTTTTTAATAATGTTTTCTTCGCTTGTAATGAACTACGCTTGACTCGATTCCCTTAGTGGATACGTAGGCGCCGTCTTCTGGCCCCACACCTAGATTTTTAATTTTCCCAATATTCGCCAGAATGAACTACGCTCGACTGATTCCTCATGGGGATACGAGCGCCTAAATCGGCCGGTCACACACCATTAGGAAACTTTCCTTTGCTTTGAAAATGGCAAGAATACACATAGCCTATAAGCAACTACATTGAGACCCATTTAGGCCAAACCCCTTTTCAAAACCGGACGCATGCGGGTTGCAAGTCCGAATGCTGTGCACGCAGATATCAAGGAACAAGGCAGCAAAGTCAAAAATGAATCGACCCCCCCCCAAAACTCACAAATTTTTCTTTGAGCGCAGGTCTTTTCATATTAATGTAAGGTAAAGTGCAATACCAAGGTAAAACCCGACGAAAGTCTCTTCGCAGAAGCAGGAAAAGCAGTCAAAGGCAGAGGATGACAACAATCCAAAGTCCGCAGCAAGAGCAGCAGCAGCAGAAAGGGGCATCAACAATCGGCAATCAAAGTTCAGAGTTCCGCAACAAAACCTAGCGCGTCAACTCGCATAAAGTCAACCGCAACCAGCCGTGATCGCACACAACAAGCGGCATCATAACAATTCACACCGCAGCGCGGCAAGCACTCGTGATTCGCCGTGCATATCGTGACGACAT
This sequence comes from Przewalskia tangutica, assembly GCA_029844215.1. Taxonomy (NCBI): domain Eukaryota; kingdom Viridiplantae; phylum Streptophyta; class Magnoliopsida; order Solanales; family Solanaceae; genus Przewalskia; species Przewalskia tangutica. The sequence continues at coordinate 106,777,876 of CM056730.1, forward strand.
CTCTATCCATAAAATTGCACTTCCCATATATATTTATCATTTTGTTTAAACAGGTATACCCTAACGTTTTCCCAAGCTTAGCTTGCAGGAGCATTTATTCTATAGGAGCAGAACACGCCCGCATAACGACGTAATCGCGAAGTCCACGCAACGACGCCAAGAAAGAACACGCCCAAACAACGACGAATCAAGAAGTCCACGCAACGACGCCAAAGCAGAAAGACGCCCGCATAACGACGTAATCGCGAAGTCCATGCAACGACGCCAAAGAAGAACACGCCCGCATAACGACGAATCAAGAAGTCCATGCAACGACGCCAAGAAAGAACATCGCCCAAACAACGACGTAATCGCAAGTCCACGCAACGACGCCAAAGAAGAACACGCCCGCATAACGACGTAATCGAAGTCCATGCAACGACGCCAAAGAAGAATATCGCCCAAACAACGACGTAATCAAGAAGTCCACGCAACGACGCCAGAAGAATACGCCCGCATAACGACGCGACAAGACAAAGAAGTCCACGCAACGACGCCAAAGAAGAATACGTCCGTAATGACGTTATCAAGACAAAGAAGTCTACGCAACGACGCCAAAGAACAACACGCCCAAGCAATGACGCTTATCAAGACAACAAGTCCAAAACGACGCCATCATGATATCACGCAGGACGATTTCTATACTCCGAAATTGCATTTCTACGCATGCTTTATTATTACGTCTTAGCGCTTATGCACTAACTATTTCTTGAGCTTTAGTATGTGGACAATTGCAGCAAGGACAACATACCCGTTCACAATCGCAACACGCCCGTGCAAGGACGAAAATCACAGATCGCATCAACACAACAGCATCGCGCTTTGCAGATAACCTTTTCTATTCACGCTACATTGTTTTTAAAATTATTTTTGCCTTAGCGGTTATGCACTAACCGCTTGTTCAAGTCTTAGCATGCAGCAGAGAGCACAACGTGGATTTTCTCTTACAAACAACCGGCAATCTGTTGGGGCCAACCTTCCCAACGATCGCGAAGCGGCCTCAGCGTCCCACTCGCCCACATCACCATAGAACCCAAAGACCACAAGCCATAGCAAGACACCCTGTGTTCAAGCCGCTTATTTTCTTTACTTTTACCATAACCCGGTCATCATAACTCGACATCGACATTTTTAAGCCCGCATTAGCCCGCGCGTGTTTTGACCATGGTAGCCCAAAGGTCGCCATAACTCGACCTCGACATCTTTGAGTCCGCGTTAGCGCCTTGGTGTTCGACCATAGTAACCCAAAGGTCGCCATAACTCGACATCGACGCTTTTTATTTTTGGTCACCTTGTCTACCGCCAACATTTTGCAATTCTGAAGATCGAGACAAAATTGGCTATGAGTCAACGTCTTTGTCCGAAGATTCTTCCATCATCTCCATACAAAGAGGGACATCTGTTGACACCCAATTTTGACCCTCCCGTCCAGCCATTAACTATAAATTTACACTAATTTTGTAAAATAATTTTTAGGATTTTTATAATAAAATGCAGCGAATAAAACATTAAATACAGGCATAAATAATTAATTTAATTGCGTCTTACGTAGAGTTTTAAGCACTTAGAGTCTCGCGTCCGCATTAATTAACTTTAAGCTTTGCCGTAATTCTTAAATGATTAATAAATGCATAAAATAAATAATTTAGCGATAACGTCGTGTCAGGTAGCATAGCCGCATTTATTAGTAATCATTTGTAATTTAAAAATCAATTTTTTATTTAATAGCGTCGCATTTATAAGGCTTTAAACAATTCTTAAATATCATACTCGCATTTAGCATTTAAATAATTTAATCTAAACTCAATTCAATTTTAATTTAACTTCGCAATAATGCACAATAATAAGATTTTAAATAATAGCGTCGCATTCTAAAGTATTAAGCATTAATTAAATAACACACCCGCATTTATTAGATAATTTAATCACAATTATTTAATTACTTTGTCACTAATTAAAAGCCTAAAACTATTAATTAAATAGCACATTAACTAATTAACACCTAAAATTAATACACTTAAATTATAACACTACCCAATTAATATATATCTAGCTAGCCTAAGGCCCAGTCCCCCTTCTACCCGTCGTCCAGGCCCAACCCGACGCCCCCCATCCGCAAGCCCTTTATCATTTCCTAATACTCAAATTTCACCAATTCATTTCACTCTTATATGCCTAGCACTTTCACCTCACCTTCACTTCACCTTCCTAAAATCAACGAACCCTAAACCTAAAAGCAACCGCGACTCGCACCTTCCTCCCCATCGCAAAGACCCTAGCGGATTTCTCACGAGAATCCGGGGTTTCCTTTATACATACCCCCCCAGCCAACGATTCCTTACCATATCCCTACCCAAATCTCACAACAAATGGTAAGAATCAATACGAAATCGGGAGGATTTTCGACGAATCAAGACTAATATTAATAAGAATCTCACTTTTATAGCTTACCTAATTTAGAACACGAATTAGGGCTATAAATACAGAAGTTATATGCATGCAATAAGGATCGACGGGGGAATTCAGAAAAGAGAGCATAGCGGGGATTCAGAGCGGAATCGGGGGGGCAACTACATAGCAATTTAAGGCAAAGACACTGAGAGTCAGGGAAGCAGCAGTTAAGAACTACCATGGCAGAGCAGAGAAAAAGATAAGACCGCTAGCATAGCACGAATAGGTAATTCGAATAACTTTACTTCAATTCTAGCCAATAATCAACAAAAAACCAGCCTTGCCCTTCTATTCGCATCGCAAACCCAAAGCCCGTCGAGCGGACCGACGACTTGATACGCTGCCCCGGGTCGCTGCCCGGAGAAGGTAAACTCGCTTTCCTGTCGAATTTTGGCTTCTTATGTGAATTCATGTGTTTTTCTGTTATATGCCTCGACTGTATTTGTTGATATTATCTCATCATGTATTGATTATGTATTGTTGGGTGTGATGACTGTTTGAAGACCATATGTCTTGTACATATATGTTGGTTTGCTAAGCATGATGCCCTCTGCTGTTTCTGAAAATGCATTTATCTTTGCCATTGTGTGTCCAATACTGTATATTACTATGTCTATTATGATTTAAATGTCTGAGTTAAGTGTCAGTGATATTCTATATCCAAAATAGTGTCCTTAGGAATAACTATCCCTTCTTGTTGTCTATATTTCTTGATATCTTCTTCACGCCCTAAAAGTTGTTAAAGAGTCAATAAAATCAGCATGTATCTTTGCTTAGAAATCCTGATATTCAAGTAGGTCTAAATGTCATGCTGAATGTGTTGCCTATTTATTTTCATACTTGTGTCCTTAATTAGTTGCATGCTCGTTCGCTTTATCTCAAGTGTTAAAGACCCTATGGTGGCATGTTAAGTTCTGAATATCTAGTGAAACCTTAGGGGTCTTAAGCATAATCTTGACATGAATTTTGAATGAACCTTTGTGTGTATAGGTCCTCATGTTCTGTTATAACTGGTCATGTGTTTTTATCTATATGCTCAAGTTACGTTTGTCTTTTCTTATATAGTATAGTATTCCTCAACCTCTTTGTCATAGCATCACATACTAGCTTCCTATGTCTGCTTGAAACCATTTACACCATATCAAGTTAAATGCAGGTTCATGCTATAAAACAGTAGACAGTAGGTTTAATACATAACCTATAAATTGCTGTGTGCTTACTCCAGTTCAAGGCAGATCCTACATATCTAATGTCAAATCTTAGCCTCCATATGTGCTAGTTTATTCTGTCTGTTTATCCGAGATATATATTTGTGAATGCTGTACTTGCCACTGGTTTGGTTGGGCTTGAGATGATATATCCTGAGAAACACAGGGTATACTAATCTGGTATACATCAAGCAGGTCTTCATGCATGTTGCGTGTTAATAAATTGGCCTATTTGGTTGTCAAAGGTCTAGCATGCTTGGTAAATCAGTCCATTATTGTCTAAGTATCCCTTTCTCTCCTCTTCTTGAGGCTTATTTCTGTCCCTGCCTGCTGCCTACTGATCCTCACTGTTTTTATGGATATTGGGCTTGAGATGTATTATGCTCACTTATTGATTAAGTTTGTTGCTTCATTGCTTGTTTTTTTCGCTTATCGCTCTCGCCTACCGCCATCGCCTACATACCGCCTCGCCCTTATTTCTTTTATCACCGCCACGCTATTCCCGTTTTATATTGTCACCTGATGTCTTGTCTGTTTTCTATAACAGTAGACCTAAGTTCTGAACTATATGTATTGGAAGATGATTTGCGTCGTCTGTATACTTGTCCATTATCATTTATTTTGCCCTCTGTTGGTGCCCATATCTGCGTAGGATTAAACATCGCATTAAATGCTTGCCTGTTATTTGAATAAAATTGGACATGTACTAATCCTTATCGTTTTCTTCTTTTACATGAAACGCATCGGAGCAAAAGGAGGAGTCTCATAGCGAGACTCATTGTGCCTTCCATCAATTGAAGATTTGCATTCACCCGCGTCTATGTGCATCCTCACTTCAGAAATTCCCAGAAAACAAATAGGACGGAGTCATCCACTTCAACTCCTTTATTCCCTTAACCTCATGACCTCATTTATGCCTTATTTGTTTATTGCAAATTATTTTTCTAACTTTGTAATTAATAGGAGAACCTCTAGCAATTAGCCTTTGAACATATGAGACGGGAGGTAACTTGCATTTAGGAATACACTTCTACTTTATTTGTCTCTTAGGATCGTTAAGCATGTCTAAATTCTGCAAAAATAATTTAAAGGATTCAACTCGCATCATAAAACCAACATTTTGTTTATTAAAATCCATAACAGGTTTCTTCTTAAACCCTCAAGAATCGTCTTAAAACATTTCTTATATAATATTGAACGCAGGTTAGGCAAGATTACTTTAGCTAGTAGTATACCTAACTTTAGCATTTTAGCACTCCCTAGCAACCTTTTGCATCTTTAGCATTTCTAGCCCCTTTTAGCACTTTTAATCGCCCTTTGACATTTAACACCTTTAGCACATTTTGTCCCTAACACTTTAGCACCTCCTAGCATTCTTTTTACTTTAGCATATTAGCACTACTTTCAGCACTTTAGCATTTAGCACTTTAAAGCGCCTCTTAGCACCTTTAGCACCCTTCTAGCATTTAATACCTTCTAGCAACCTTTAGTATTTTAAGCACTTTTAAACATTCAAAGATTTAACTCTTTTATTTACTTATAGCACCTTTTGCCCTTTTTATACTTTAAGCACCTTTTAAACATTTTTAGCATTGTTAACATTTAAGCAGGAAGAGCTTTTACTTGCATTTTTAAAAAAACATAATAATTACCCTAGGTTTGGCAGGACAACCGCAAGTTAGCGGATCTTAGAGGGTGCCTAACCCCTTCCCTCTAGATTAATAAAGAACCCTTACCCAGAATCTCATTAAGTTTAGCAGACCATGGAGTTAATGTTTTACTTTAAACCAGTTAAACATTTAGGTGTCCTAATTCACCCAAAATAATTAGGTGGCGACTCCGCGAACCCTTAGCATTCTAGCAACCCTTTAGCATTTTAGCACTCCTTTAAACTTTAGCATCTCTTTTTGCAATTTTAAAACCTTTAAGCCTCTTAAACTTTATTTTTTTTATTTATTTTTTAACATTTGCATTTTTGAGCAGGAGATTCGCTATTTAGAAAAAATGTCGCGGCCGAAAAAGGGCGCGACAACCCTAATTGGAAAATTGTCATGACCGAGGAATATAATGCTCTTATTGATAATAAGACGTGGGAGTTGGTACCCCGTCCATCTGATGTTAATATTATTCGGTCTATGTGGATTTTGTTCATAAGGAAAATTCTGATGGTTCATTTGCAAGGCATAAGGCTAAATTTGTAGGTGATGGTAAGACTCAGCAGGTTGGTGTAGATTGTGGTGAGACATTTAGCCCAGTGGTAAAGCCGGCTATCATTCGTACTGTGCTCAGCTTGGCTCTTTCGAAATCATTGCCCATTCATCAGCTAGATGTGAAGAGTGATTTCCTACATAGTGATCTTCAGGAGACAGTGTATATGCATCAGCCTTTGGGATTTAGGGATACTAAATATCCTAATCATGTCTGTCTATTGAAGAAGTCCTTGTATGGGTTTAAGCAGTCTTCACGAGCTTGGTATAAGAGGTTTGCTGATTTTGTTTTGACTATGGGTTTTTCTCACAGCAGGTCTGATAATTCATTATTCGTATATCGTCGAGGATATTCCATGGCTTATATTCTGTTATATGTTGATGATATTATCTTGACTGCCTCTTCTGATAGTTTGCGCAAGTTTATTATGACAATGCTCAGTTCTGAGTTTTTCATGAAGAACTTGGGCCATTTGAGTTACTTTTTGTCATGCAGGTGGATTGTTCTTATCACAGAGAAAGTATGTAGCAGAGATCATTGAGAGGGCTGAGATGTCATCCTGTAAGTCCACTTCTACTCCAGTTGATACTAAACCCAAGTTGGGTGCTGCAGCTGGCTCTCCGTATGAGAATCCGACCAGCTATCGTAGTCTTGCAGGCGCCCTTCAGTATCTGACGTTCACGCGACCAGACATTACATATGTCGTACATCAGTTGTGTTTGTTTATGCATGATCCCAGAGTTGAGCGTATGAATGCACTCAAACACATTCTTAGGTACATTCAGGGAACACTTGAGTATGGTTTGCATTTGTATCCTTCGTCGACGTCTACATTGGTCTCCTATACAGATACTGATTGGGGTGGTTGTCCTGACACCAGACGGTCAACGTCTGGATATTGTATGTTTTTGGGTAACAACTTGGTCTCATGGTCTGCCAAGCGTCAATCTACGCTTTCACGTTCAAGTGCAGAGGCCGAGTATCGAGGGGTAGCTAATGTGGTCTCCGAATCATGTTGGTTACGAAATATTCTTTTAGAGCTTCATTGTCCTATTGAGAAAGCTACCTTGGTGTATTGTGATAATATAAGTGTCATCTACCTTTCTGGTAATTAGTTCAGCACCAGCGTACTAAACACATAGAGATGGATATTAACTTTGTTCGAAAAAAGGTAGCAAAAGGACATTTACGCGTCTGTCATGTTCATTCGAGATATCAAATTGCAGACATGTTTACAAAGGGTCTTCCCTCATTCCTTTTTGAAGATTTTAGAGACAGTCTCAGCGTACGAAGACTGCCCGCTATGACTGCGGGTGTGTGTTAAATAGTGGGTCCAGCCGTGTGGCCCATGTACCATGTGGGGCCTTTCCCTTTCCTTGTGTATTTGATAAATATTAGACTTAGGTTTGTACCTTAATTAGGAGCGTAATATTACCATAATTCTAAAGTTAGTCTTCAAATATAATAGGAATTTCTAGGTAGAATAGGAAGATGATCTTCCTTGTAACTTGTATATATATGTCTTTTATTAATAAGAATAATCAAGAGATTATTTCTTACATTCTTTCACCTTTGTTATTTGCTTAGGTATTATTTTATTTTAGTTACTGTTCTTTTTTCCTTTTTTTGCTTTGTTTTGCTTTACCTTGAGCTGAGAGTTTATATATCAGAAACAACCTCTCTACCCTCAAGGTAGAAATAAGGTCTGCGTACACACTACCCTCCCAGATCGTACTGATGGGATTATACTGGGTATGTTATTGTTGTTGTTGCTGTATCTTATAAAATTAAATATAGATAAATCGATTATATTTAAGAAAATAATGTGAGAGTTTAATAATTAACAGAAATAAATCAATCCTAATAAGCTAAATTGAGAACGCCATCCAATCTGATACAAGAATCATAGTAGTATGGGTAGGCTGTAGATGAATTCTTCAAAGTTTAAGTAATAAAGATATTTTTCGTCGAGAAATAAAATTTTGAGAAAGGAAGTTACTGAATAATCTATCCATATTTTAATTTCTTATATGATACTTCTCCTACCTTCAAATTCCTTTTTTACTTCTAATAATGTATTATGTGTAATAAATAACATGTAGATGAGAATCTTCTGGGGGCACTTTACTCTATATTTCATGTTTCAACGATGGAGAATTCAATTCTACAAATATCATGAATTCCATTATTAAGACAATGCATGGAGCAAAGCCTGCAATTGTTAGTCATCTAATCTTGAAAATAATGAACATATGCTTTGTGCAAGTGGAGGTGCAGACACTTTATGCAACAAATAGATGATTTGGAAGAAATGGATAATTATGCTTTTCCAGCAATCGTTATTGAACTTATCTTAGCATAAGGAATGAACATTCATATGCTTTAACAATTAAAACTGAAAGACTCACGTTTGCCAATTTTGTAAATAATTTATTATAGTTGTAGAATTATCTAATATCTTGTATTAGGAAACGACCCATAATTGATTTCGTTTCAAGAATGAGGGAGGGTCATCGGATGTGGTCATCATGATGATGGAATTGACTCCGGTAGCCGTTTTTTTAGTCAAGTCGGCTTCCTCTAAGGTGAGGATAAAATGTGCTTGGTAGAACGACATGAGAGGATTACTTTGACGAAGAAGCGTCCCAACGCCATTATATGCATCGGATAGGCCTGCAACCATTTGAAGAACAAGACGATCATTCGTGACGGGCGCACCAACATTCTTGATTTGATCCGCCAACTCCTTGAGCCTTTTACAATAGGCCAAGACATTCGAAAAATCCTCCATATTGACGTGAGAGAATTTCCTGCTCAAGAATCACGACACAAATATTTTTATTATCTTAGAATATATCACGTAACTTATCTCAAATGTCCATTATCGTAGCGTCTGGTTCAATAATAGTCTGCAAGAGATCTGTAGAGATAGTGTAATAAATCCACTGGAGAATCGTCGCATCAAGAGTTGCCCACAACTCTAATTCATCATCGGTGGCAGACACCTTCTCCTTGCCTGTTTGAGGGGATGATGTGATAAAGTACTCGATGAGAGTGTGCGTGAACTTTAAATAATCCCGCTCACGGCGCGTATTGGTTGTTTTCCATCTCAAGAACGATAGGGATGATGTTCTTGATGTTGGAGACTGTAAGAGCATGATGAAACGTGTTCTTTGTGGTGGACATGACGAAAGAACAAGAGGAGAATTAGGGATTTGGAAGAAAATTTGGGAGACGGAAAAAAAAGGAATCGACCGTCGACCGAGGGTTATGATACCGAAGAGGGTTGCGGAAGTTGAATGTGGAGAAGAAAATTTTACCCTAGACTTCTGATATCATAAAAGAAAATAACCCATTTGATTATTTTCATTAATGAAAATGTCTATATATTCCTTAAATCTAATTAAGGAAATTAATTCTATATTTTCCTAATACAAATCTAATAGTTTTTCCTAATACAAAACTACTACTATAATTATACTTGTACAATAACTCTACAACTATAGTAAATTATTTATAAAATTGGCAAACGTGATATACACGTCTTTCAAAAACTACACTGGTTTTGTACAAAATTATTTGTGGATCGATCAAAAGAACAGAATTAAACTACTACTAATTAAAGGTTACATCAACATAATTAACTAGATATTCAATCAATGCGCCAACTTTAAATCAATTGGAGATGAGAGATACATGAATTCTATATAAATTCTAATCTATTTGATATTATGAGACCAAAGTTAGAACTTTTTAATCATTAAAGAGTCGTTTGGTAGCTGGTTAATTAAAAATACGATTTTTTCCTTTTTCAATATATCTTTAAATTCAACTTGGGAGAGTAAAAATGGAACAATAAATTTGAGAAAAATAAAGCAACATAACTAATGATTACTGAACAAAAAATGAGTTAACAAACAGCACCTTTGCGATGTATAGATACATGACATGATCAAAAGATTGAGTTGTAAACTACACTGGCAAATGAAGGGAAGAAATATGTCACCGGTAACTCCATCGTCACAACTTGGAGGAGGAAAGACACATTTTCCGACTGCGCATTCCCTTTTTTTTAACCATTCGAAATTCACTGACTTGACTGTATAGAGGCCTTCTAATCCATATTAGGACGAGAGAAATGACGAGAACAGGGTGCAGCATGCAAGGAATTAGGCCTCCATGCAGAAGCAGTAAACAAGCATAGATCTTTCCACCCAAGCTTGAGAGTTCCATTATCCTCAACCAAAGTGTACCCATGAGACGGGAACATTCCGAGCAAAAGAGTAGCTTGCGCAGCAGCATTACCTGCAAGCGATAAGCATCTATAGCCGGACTGTTGAAGCTTTTCTCTCCAGTTATTGAACCTCACCTCGCCGCTCCTTGATGGACCTCCAACGGCTAGCACGTTCCGTATCTCCTTTGACAATAGTTGTTGCTCCACGACGTGTCTTTCCTCGCTCTCCTCCCCGTAGCACGCGCCCAGCGAGTCAAATAGAGCCGAGTAGTAATGAATTGCTTCCACGAACCTCCCCAGGAATGAACCCGCGTGGCTCAGATCCTGTTCCACAACCGTCACCACCTTCGGAGCCAACCTGAAGTGAAACAGAAGATTAAACCAAATCCACTTATTCATACATATGTAAAGCACAAGTGATAAAGCATTCTCTATATACGAAAGCACCAAGTACATTATATATAAATAAATATGAAAAATCATTAAGGTATTTGGGGCGTGCTGCCCAGAATCTTTACATGTTTAATTTATTCTTAAAAGCAGAGAATTCACGTAAAATTAACTAGGCTCGAAGGCTAGAATCATAGAAATGCACAATCGCTTTTGTTGCTAAAAGTGATTGGCCTTTTTATCCTTCTTTTTTCAGGTTACTGAAAAAGATAATCACCGCTGGTCAAATAGAGAGATTCTTTTTTCATTACGTTAAGCTACATGTTGGTTCTTTGATTAAGTGGTGTTTGGAGTAGCGGAAGTTTTTTGAGAAGTGCTGAGATTTAGAGAAAATTAAAAAAAGTGGTTTAATAGAGAATTTGTGAGGTGTTTGAAAAAAGTGATGAAAAACAGAGAAATTGTAAAATAAGTGTTTGAATATGTTTATGATAAAAGAACTTATTTATGATAAAAGAATTTATTTATGATAAAAGAACTTATTTATGATAAAAGAACTTATTTATGATGAAAGAACTTATTTCAACTTATAAAAATGAAATATCTATATTGCACTCAACATGATAAAATGATATAAATCTTCCATTTTTTTAAAGGGTAAGAGGGTCAATTCAAGTTAAATAAAAAAACTCAAGTCGCTTAAGCCGGTAGTGACCAGCATCTCATTTAAGCCAAAATCTGACTTTTTTTAAGACAAACCAATGTGAAAAGCAGTTTCTCAAACACCATAAAAACAACTTTTTCTACATATAAGTCATAAGCTAGAGTAAATAAGCTACTCCAAACATCCCATAAGTCAGTGCGGCTGAAGGACAAGAGCCCATTTTTACTAATAAAAGGTTTATGAATAAATTTTATTTAAAAAAAAAACTACTCTAATATATGTGATATTTTTCGATTTCCAAAATTCAAATTCCATAAACTTTGATCAACATTTTATAATGTATTTTCTCACCAAATAAATATGAATTAAGTAGTAACTTAGTGCACTTTTCATGTAATTTTCAAACATAAATTTTAATCTTAAATTATTGACACTACAAGAAATTTGTCATATACCAACAGACACTTTTAGTGACTGCCAACAAAATCGTTGGTATAGATGACATATACCTACTGAAATTTCTGGCCGTTGATGTATGACATGGGTTACTTCAGCGCCGTAGCGCCTGGTATTCGAACATTGGCTCGAGGCATTTTCTCTACCCCTTCTTACCCTGAAAAAGCAGGGACACCTTACGTTCTTGAACCGATAACCATCTTTCGGCTAACCTAGCCTCCTCCGTCCCTCGGGACCAACAAGGGCGACAGAATATTCACCGTTGTCCATCGACCACGCCTTCGGCCCGATCTAGGCCACGACTCACCTCCGTGGGCGAACCTCGCGGAGGAACCCTTAGGTTTTCGGGGCACGGATTCTCACCAATGTTTGCGTTACTCGCCGACATTCTCGCTCGCTGCCCACCACCGCTCGCGCGAGGCTTCTAAGGCGGAACGCTCCCCTACCGATGTATTTTTACATCCCACAGCTTCGGCAGATCGCTTAGCCCCGTTCATCTTCGGCGCAAGAGCGCTCGATCAGTGAGCTATTACGCACTCTTTCAAGGGTGGCTGCTTCTAGGCAAACCTCCTAGAAGATAAATGAGTTTCGTTGATATAAGATTCAGTGGGCCCCAATTTATTGATTTTGAGGCCTAAAAATCATTTTACTCTCTCTCAAATTTTAGGGGGAAAACTTCCCTCCCTTTTCTTTCTTTTGCTGAATTTCCCCTCTTTTATTTTCAACTGACTCCACATTTTCTCACCACGAAGAAGTTAGCCTTCATTCAAACAAAAAATAGGGCTTCAATTTGTAAGTTCCTTCCCTTTTAGGCTTATAGTTTCAATTACTTTTATAGGTCATTCCGTGTATGAATTCCTTTTAGCGCGATTAAAACCCTATTATCTATTGAGTATTAGGTGATAATTGATATAAATCATATTATCTATTGACATGGTTCAGATTATTCTTTTGTACTTTTATTGCATACTCATCAATGGTTATGCTTGAATTGCACAACTTTAGCACACATTTGAAATGCAGGTTTCTTAAATCTATACTCCCATTTTTTCACCCCAAAAGTTCTTCAATCTTCATCGTAGTTCATTCCTACAGTTTACACCTTCTTCGTCGAGTAAAGGTTTGAAACATACTGAAAAAGATCTTTGGGATGACCCGTTTGTATACTGAAAAAGATCTTTGGATGATTACCTTTTCTATGAAATTGGACTTGACTTATTATGTTTAGTGAATGCTTTGATTTTATACTCTTTATTAAAGAAATCATATTGTTGCTTTTTATGTTGATATTTTGAGTTTAGATAGTTTGAAAATTATATTTCTATCAGATGCTATTCAAATGGTAGTTCAAGTTTATGTTAATCATTAACTTAATTGGAAGTATTACAGCAATGGCAAGGACGAGAAAATTAAATATTGGGTGCCGCATGTCAAAAGATTCAAACTAAGGAAGTATTACTACTCCTACAACCTCAACTCATGCCCAATTAAGTAATGCTAAAGAAACTCATACAACCTCAACTCATACAATCGCAACTCATGTCCAAGGAAGTAATGTTGAAGAAACTAGGCCCAATCCTAGTCATATGGAAGTTGACATACACGAGTCTGAAAATTCTCAATCTATTCCTTCTGATATAGAAGCAGAAGCAGAAGTACAAATTGAAAAAGGTTTGAAGTATATATAATTTCTATTTTTTAATTTATTTTATGTAAACATAATATTTTATGTTTAAATGTCTTCTGTTTTATTTGTAGATGTTGAACCTAAAAAATTGAGAGGGCCAACAAGAATGTTAGATGTATGGGAAATGGACAATGGCAGTTGCATAATTGTTAATTTGGATAAGTATGGTCGGCCCATTGGCGAGGAAGCGACAACTCTTACTCATTTCATAGGGAGTATGGTTCAAAGGAAACAATATGCTTTCATTAAATACAAATTTTGGAAAGAAATGTCTGATAAGGAAAAAGATGAAATGTTGAGAGTAATAGAGGTATGATACAATTTTGTTTATATTTGAACTTTTATTTAACACAACTCAATTTGTTTAGTCCAAATTTGAGTTTGTTCCTTCTATAAATGACACAACAAGACAAATGTTGAAATTTGAGATGAACGATAAGTGGAAACAATGGAAGTGCGATTTAAAAGCAAAGGCATATGACCCAAGTAAAACGGAAGAAGAAGTTGCATCCGTTGTACCAGATCGTCAGGTTGACCCAACTCAATATCGTGAATTGGTTCATCATTGATTTTCTGAAAAAGCACAAGTAAGTCAAATTGAAAATAGATTCTTTCATATTATGAAAATATTTGAACTTTGATTTCTTATTTCGACTAATATTATATTGTATCAATTGTAGAAAGTAAGTAAAATTAACAAGCAAAATCGTGCTAAATTTGAAGATATTCATTGTATGGGTACAAAAAATTTCCCAAAATTGATTGATGAAAAGGTTTGTTTATATTTGAACTTTTAATTGAGTAAATTGTATTTATAAAAAAGTACTTATATCTTGTTTGGTATTAGAAAAAAAATAGCCAAGGAGTATCGCCCACACGTAAAGAAATTTACATTGATACGCGTACTCGTAAAGATGGTTTTCGTCAATGAAAAAGCTGCAAGATTGATTGTAAGATTTTCTTTCATTCGTCCCTTTTTTATTATGTAACTTATATTGTATTGCTATGTTATGGTTCGGGTTCTTAATTGTTGCTATGTTCTGGTTCAGGATTATTTTTTTCAATCCACACTACACTTGCACCCCTACATCTGCAAAATTAAAAGGATTTTATACTCTTTGTACAATTTAGGTGTGTGTGTCCAATTTATAGAAGAGGTGATGGTAAATTCAGTGGCTGAAATTTCAATATCCTAATTCTAATTATCATTTTTGTGAGCAAGACTTTGGTTTTCGTTAATTGCTTCCTTTTTAGCTGATTCTTTCTTGATTGTTATAGTAGTTGAAATTGGTTTAGTTTGTAGCTGGTCTAATTCTATATATAGGGCTTAATTCAGCTTGATTAGAAACGACTCTATGATTGAAGAGCAGAAATGCTACTTAGCTAGCTGGTCTAATTTTGCTTCTTTGTTGGAGAATTTTGAGTAATCAGTCTTGGCATGAAAGTTTGCTTCTTTTTAACAGTTCCTTGAAAAATAGAAGTAGTCATATATGCTACTTTGGAACAACGGCTGTGGAGGATGTCAAAAAGTTTAAAATGAGTTTCGTTGAAGGATTTAAAGCTACTTATGCAATAGCTGAAGCCTTTTCTATGGCAATCTGCCTGAACAAGACATTGATTTTTGTTGATTGCTTATTTTTTAGCTGATTTTTCCTAGGTTGTTTTAGTGGTTGAAATTGGTTTAGTTGCTAGTTGGTCTAATTCTACTTCTTTGATGTCCCTTTATTAAGTTCAAATTTGTTTTTGTTTCATCTATTTTATTATGATGACAAAATAATTACTTTTAATATTTCAGGAAGAACTAAACAAACATGATAACGAGAATGAAACTTCTCAATCGGTCCAAAAGACACAAAGTCATATTCATTGGAATGGTGACATTTATTTCTAGGTAAAAGGACCTGAAAAGAGAGGACGTGTGCGTTGTATGGGCAAGATTCCCAAATCGAAAAAATCAAAAGTTTCCTTGTCTGAAAATCAAGAGTTGCGGGATGAACTTAAGAAAATGCAGGAAAGTCCAAAGAAAATGCGAGAAAGTCAAGAAAGGACAAATGTGTTTATGGAAAATATGATGACATTAGAAAGTCAAGAAAGGACAAATGTGTTTATGGAAAATATGATGACATTGATAGAAGATCGATTATCTCGAGAAGATTTGAATGTTATTTTACAAGCTCCAAGACAGGTATATTATATTTTACTCTTCGAGTTCATATTCGAATATTATGAAAACATCTATTAAGTTGAGTTTGTAACTTATTTTATTTTCAATAGGCTACAGATGCTTCTAGTGTCCCCAACCAAATTTCTTCAAGTCCATACACTGTGAAGATGGAAGAGAGGAAGATTAGAAGTTGCTTTTATTTTAAATAAGTTTTTGTTCATCTACTGTATTGTGTGTTTTTGCTGTCGTAGAAGTTATTTTGGTGGTTATTAATTATAATTAACATTACTTTGTTAGTTTGATATGTTTGTAAGACTTGTAAGTTTTACATGTTTGTAAGGCTTGTTAGTTTGATAATATAATTGAAACTTTCTTTTATTTTGCTTTAAATTTTGTGTGATGCATATAAAAAATATTCTCAAACTTTTATTATTAAAAAAAAAATTATTTATAAAAGAAATCAGACATATACCAACGGATAATGTGGTCCTATGCCTACGAAAATAAGTGGTGGATAAAATTATTAAATAGGTGTCATTAGCCGTTGGTATAGCTCCAAACATCTATACCAACGGATTGAAACTGCCGTAGGTATAGGCTATACCAACGGCTAATTTGTCGTTGGTATAGCGAATCAAAGTTGACGGAAATAAATTTTCGTTGGTATAGGTTTTATGACATATACGAACGATTTTTGGACATTTACCTACGGATTTCAGCCGTTGGTATATGATAAATTCCTTGTAGTGTGAGTTAATCTAATTCAATTTAGTCAAACTGACTCTCGAAAAGTGAAAAATATCACATAAATTGAGACGTAATGAATAGCATTTAAAAGTAAAAAGATATGATTTTAACTAAGAAAGGAAAGGAAAACTATTGTATTTGTTACTAATGTTGATTGCACCGGTTAGAAAAATAACTTTCATAATAAAAATATATAAGATTTAAAAAAAGAGTTAGGGCCTCTCATCAAGATTTGGTTTTAGGCCATCAAAAACGTTGAGCCGACCCTCATTCAAGTGTAGATAATATAGTATAGCTTTTCTTTAAAATTCATAATCTTTCTATTCAAGTAATAACAATAAAATTAAGAAAAGAAGCAACAGATAAAACTTTAAATTACTTAGGCGGAATAAAAAGAACTTAAAACTTCCTTTCATGACAAAATATTTAATTTCTCCTAAATCCTAATAATTTAAAAACGATTAAACATTAGAGTTAGCATTTGATTTCGTATGTAGGTCTTTTATTAGTACTAAATAATTTCAAACTAACTTAGAAATATCAATTCTCCATCCCATATGTTCATTACATATCATAGTCTGCTTGCCATTAGTATCTAACACAGTGGGGTTGCGGACTAAATTATTCCGAGATTATAATTCTATGATAATAAGCCTTGGACTAATTTATCTCACAGTGGGGTTGCGGACTAAATTATCCCGAGATTATAGTTCTGTGATAATAAGCCTTGGACTAATTTATCCCACTTGGAAGGTGGGATAAAATAATAACAAGAATAATGGTATAAGATGGGATACCAATATAAATTTATATTAAAATTAACCTAAATTTAATACGGATATATTCCAACTTATCCGGCGACCGTAAGGATAGTAGTACTGACACTATGAATTCTGTAGTGTTATATTACTCCAATGTTAAATTGAATTAGGCAAATGATAATTGAAGGCATTAATGATACAAGTAGTATATTTCTTCAATTTCATTTTATATGACAGTGTTTGACTGAGAATATAACAAAATATTTTTGTAATTTGTGGGTTCAAATATAACTACAGAAGCATATGTAAAAGATGAAACAAAAAAATTAAAGTTAAAAATTTACTAAATTAGAAGTTTTCACTTTTTTTGATATCAGGGAAAAAAGTGTCAAGGAGTAGTACCTTTGCAAGAGGGAGAGGGTATTAGAGTCGCTGCCAGTGACATCGTAAAGGGAATGTTGCAACCAATGAACCGCAACGGCTTCTCTTTTGCTCACATTCAATTTCTCAGGATCCAAGTTCCCCACTTTATCAGCAACAGGTAAAAACTCAAAAGGAAGGCCTAATTTCTCAGCAAAATCCGACAATCGCTTGCCGGTAGCCTCAACAGCATCCATGGATGTTCCAAGCCCGGTGAGTCGAACAAAAGGAGGCCCACCGGGCCTGGAAGCCAGGATGTGGAAAAGACCGGGCCATTGTAGACCTTGCATTATATCAAGGTCTATAATGTGCACCCGGTCTTCCCTCTCGAAGGCTTCTTGTATAGCTTGATTGGCAGTGAAATGAGAGAATTTTATGAAGGGACTGATCCCATTAAACACCTGGAATGCAGACGCCATCTTCTGTGTGTAAAGCATGGGGACGCTGGTCATTGGCAGCGCTGCGTATATTCCTAAGCATGAATTCAACAGCCTAGCTGACATGGCTTCTGAGAAATACGCAGCGACACGCTGTGCAGATGTGCCAAAGGGAGTTGAGAGTTCGGACACTTCTAATAGCATTTTATTTGCTTCCTCCAAATTATCAGATGATACGGCTTCCGCACATTGTAATAGCAAGGTCAAAAGGTGCAATCCTTCTTCATCCCTCTTCTGTTGTCGCTCTTCTTCCTTTTTCTCTCTGTATGTGTTGACCGGGACCGTAGCGGGTGGTGTAGTTTTTGTTTTCGCACTGCTGTCAGCCACCAATGCCGGAGATAGTGAATTAGAAGACTGCTGCTGCTTCTGTTGCTCTAAGTCTACCGCCGCCTGTTGCTGAGAATGAGGAGACTCTTGCTGTTGCTGCACTTGAGTAGAAAGAATCAGAGGCGTAACAAAAGTGGGATTATTGCCGCCAAGTTGCTGGTGCTGGTTCAGCGAGGGCTCTACCGGAGTGTTGTGGCTGGTTGGCAAAGCTATTTCCCAGTTTAAGTATTGATTATTTGAGGAATCCGGAAGTGATAAAATATTCTGCTGCAATAAATTAGCATTGTTTTGGGCCTGTTGTAAACTCGCAAGCTGTGGCAGCGGTTCTTTTCTTCTCCAGCAGTCCATGGGTTCATTTTGATCAGCACCAGGATTATTATTACTAGTGAGAGAGCGAAGCCTGTACTCCAAGAGGGACGCGAGATATGGATTGCAAGGGTGGATTATCTCCCTCACATTCTGGATGAGTTGTGTTATGGAAACTTGAGCTGAGCTGTTGATTAAATCCTTTATAATACCATCAATCCATGCCATTGCCGACGTGTTGTCCTCCATGGATTCGATTCTTCCGGTTGTAAGGGGTGAAGATACAACCACTGGTTGCCTATCCGGAGGAAAGAGGGGCAAACCGGAGAAAACACAAACAGATGGGGGTTGATTGTTGTTGTTCTGGGTTTGGGATGATGTTATGGCGTCTGTGTAATTGGTTAGGTTTGGGATAGAATTAGAAAAGCCGGTGTAATCAGTCCCTTTTGACGTCAACATTTGCATAGTGGAGTAGTTAGAGGCGACCTGGGTCGTTGTTGGGATACTGTTGATATTGTGACCAAAATTACTAGTACCACAAACCCTTAAATCACCAAGCTGGGTCGAGTTACCAGTCCGGCGTAGATATCTATGTTCTTCGCCGGCACCGGTCTGGATCTCCATGTCGGAGGCCGCCCTCTTTCTCACCATTTTGCCGTTGTCACCGTGGAGAAGACCTTGACAGTGCACGGTATTGATCTCCTTAACCTTCTGACCACTGCTGCCGCCAACTATGTTTGCACCGGTAATATCAATGCAATTCTCACCATTCATAGGAAAAGCCTTTGCCATGATAAATGAAATTGATTTTTCTTCATGGTGTTGAGATCCTTAATAAAAGCACTTACAAGTGCTAAGTAGATGATCCAAGCATATAGCGGTGAGAGGATTTAGACAGTTGCATTGGGACTCTCTATACTACCCTTTTAATTTCTCCTTCAAATTAATCCAACACAACACGTCCACCTAGGGCTTACTCGACTTGTTTATAAACACTTGACTGCTTGCCTTTTGGATTTATATGCAATTTCAGTATAGCCAATGAGAAAGAGCTTGAGGAATATGGAATTTATTGACGACATAAAGTACCAAAGTTGTTGAAAACTTATTAATCTCACAATATTGTAATCCACGACCACGAGCTATCTTTTCTCGTCAATTATTATTGCGGCTAGGGCTAGATTTTTCTATGTATATTGCTACTATTTCCTACTGGGATTGCAATGTTGATATTGAAAATAATAGTGATTTTTTTTTTATATTTTTATAGTTATGGAATGAACTATAAAGAGTTGATATAGAAAGGGATGGGTCCACGAGGGGGTATTCAAGTTTTTCTGAGGGAAATAGGTACCTTTCTGTGGCAACGTAGAGGTAGCTGTTGGCTGAAATGATGGAAACTTTTGTTTGCATTCTTCTTTTCTTTTTTCTCTTTTTTGATATTCAGACAGCTAGTATCAGACTAGTATAAGGCTGGCCAGTGGGCCGGGCCGACCCGACCCCGTCCCGGTCCCGACCCGACCCCGACACGATACCGGTATTAAAAAAAAAAAAAAAAAAAAGGGCTCGAACGGGCGGGACAGTATGGTCCCGCCGACCCACCGCCCAATCCCGCCTCTGCGACTCAATAAAATAGCGTTGTCCAACGGCCATTTTACATTTTGGCCGTTGACAACGGCCATTTTAGGCCTCCCTCCCCAACCCCTACCCTTTATATTTATTTTTAACCCCTATAAATACCTCATTCATCTTCTTATTATTTTCACAAATCTTTCTACTCTCTAATCTCTCAATCAATCTCTAATTCTCTATACAACATTGTCTACATATTCAATCTATTTATTAATTTGAGAATTGGGAGTGAAGTTGGCAACTAGCGAGGATTATCTATCGAGCAAAGTTTCAATTTTCAACCTTCGACACACGTCGACTCTACGTGGCTTGGTACATTCGTTCTCTCATTAAATTATTATTTTGTCTTTATTTCATTTAGCACATTTAATTTCATTATCTTTAACTATTTATTAGCATAATTAAAATGAAAGGACTAAGAGGTGTTGGGTAAGTGGTAAGGTCGACTTCTTCTAGTAGGGGTGGTAACAAGGGCAAGTGGTACTTCTTCTAGTATTCTGCTCGATTATTCCTAGACAAGATGATTTTATAGATCCCGAAATGTTTCTGAAATACCATATGATCTTGACACAAATGATTATCCCGAAATTGAAGAAGATTTTAATTTAGATGACACTCTAGTTGATGATACACCTATTAATGAAGATGATACACCCATTTAGTGAAATGTCTCCTATCCCCTACTATGAGACGAGGTCCGGCAAAACGACCATTAAAATCAGTTGTATGGAAATATTTTGACAGAGACGTACCTAATCAAGTATCTGTATGTAAAACTTGTAAAAATGTTTATTCTTTTAAAACTGGACAATGTGCGTGGACGGGGTTTAGGAAGACACTTGCAAAAACACAAAGCCTTGCATGCCCAATACATGATTGAAAAATCAAGTGAGCAAGCGTCCTCTCAATCGGGACAAGGTTCACATACCATCGTCCCTGAGAAAGCTGGTCAAATTAACCCTATGACGTGGAGTCAGAGGCCTAAATACGATAAACATAAAGATAGGGAAGCACTAGCAAAATTAGTTGCTGTGGAGGATTTGCCTTTTTCATTTCCTGAATCTCCTGGTTTTATTCATTATATTAGAGATATGTATAATCCTGCTTATAAAGGTTTTTCTAGATCAACTGTTAAAAGAGATGTATTTAAATTTGCACATGAATATCAACAGTATTTACGTTATGCATTATATCATTTAAATTGCAAAGTTGCTTTAACTTCTGATATAGGTCGTAGTACTAACGGCCATGATTATTTAACGGTAATCTGTCATTGGATAGATTATAAATGGTCTATGCAAAAACGTATTTTAGCATATAGATATATAGATAGTAGGCAATAATGGTGAGTTTATTTCAGAAAATATTTATTCAGTCGCCGATTATTACGGAATAACCGATAAAGTTATGAGTATTACATTAGATAATGCATCTTCTAACAATTCTGCTATTAGTATTTTAAGAAATGTTTTAACTCCGTCTTTTCCAAAACATTTTCATATCAAATGTGCGTGTCATATTTATAACTTAGTTGTAAAGGATGGTCTTTCACTTTTTCAAGATATTCTTGAAAAAATACAATTTGTTATACACTTTTTTTAAAAAAATAATAGAATTCAACAAAGAAAAGAATATAAAAAAACTTGTCACGATTGTGGACTATCTTACAGAAAAATTCCCGAAGAAGTATCAACTAGGTGGAATTCTTTATATGACCAGCTAGTTGTTGCTTATGACTATAGAAAACCTATTACTTTATTTTTTAACGCCCATAATCAAAATCCAAATGATATGATTGTGGATACTGATTGGGAGAAAATTAGAGAACTTATTGTATTTTTAGAAAATTTTCAACGAGCAACAAAAGAATTTTCTACTTTATATTATCCTACTATTTCAACTATGTTGTTTTATATAGCTATAATATTTTTACTTCTTAAAGAATATATGGAAAAACACGCTTATCTGCGGCTATTAAAAAATGTTTATGAAATTAAAAAAATATTTTATTCCTATTCCCCCTATTTATATTATTGGTGATGTATTAAACCCGACTATTAAAGTAGAGGGTTGTAAAAGTCTTATTGAAAATATATATAACTGTATGGACGTACTACCACCTCCAACTCCCAAAAATTTAAATGTTGAACCACCTATTGAACTAACGCTAGAAGAAGTGTTGAATAGCGTAGAAGATGAATGCAAAAAGTATATCGGCATTACCAAGAAGAAAGTGCTAGTAACCAACCGACTTTTGTATCATCTTCTTCTTCAACACAACCTAAAAAGACAAGCGGTTTACGTGGCTAGGCCTAATATTAATTCTATTGAAAGCCTCGTAAATAAAATGTGCGTGCAGCGTGCTAACCAAATTAGTGAGTTCGATGTTTTTGTTTTGCAGGTAATTTACCTTACCAAGCGATTATCAATGAAGGAAAGGAAGACTTGCTGAAATATTGGAGCCAGAATGAGAAGACATTTCCGACACTTTCAATGATGACCCGAGATACTTTGAACATTCAAACGTCATCAGTCGCTTCTGAAAGCGTTTTTTCTGCAGGCAGATTTCAAATAGGAGAGCACAGACACTCATTAGCGAGATACTTGGAGATGGCAGATTTATTCGAGAGATTGGATAATGAGCGAGCGAAGGAGGCGCACAACCGAGATTAACGAAGATGACGACAACTACAACGACATTTTATCCAAGGCATGAGTAGCGACGTGGAACAATTTGATCAAGATATATCAATTTCAACCGAAGAACCACAAGAAATTATAAAGAAATTAGAAAAAATATTTTCAAATTGGTAATTTATTTCATTGCAATTTTTAAATTTTTCTATGTCTTTCACTCTTTTGCAATTTTTTTCAACAACAATACACTACAATGTAATTTTGAATCTTGTATATTTGATATTTCAATGAAATTAATAATATAAAAGGCATAAAAACAAATTGGATGTTTTTACACTATTCTTGTCTTTGTTTAATTATTTATTTTATAACTTTATACTTTATACTTTATAGTTTATAGTTTATAGTTTATAAATATATTATATATATGAGTATAATACTATAATACTATAATTATAAATTATAATACTATAAGTCTATAATATTATAGTATATGTATATGACATTATGACTATATGACAAGTATATGTTAATGTTATTTTGTTAGTACTTAGTAATTTAGTATTTTTAATTTAGTGAAAAAAAAAAAAAACTCACAACCCGTCCCGCCCCGACTCCGAGTCCCCTGCCCCGACTACCCAACGGACCGGATCGGGGCGGACATGGTATGGTCCCGCTCGACCCGACCCTCCAGTTCCCGTCCCACCGACCGCCATTTTCCCGCCCCGACTCGCCCCGCCCCGCCAAACCCGACCGGTGGGCTGCCCGCCACCGCCACCCTAGACTAGTATGGAGTTAATAGTATCCATCCATCAACATTACTATCAATAAATTACGAAATATACTCTAATAATCAAAATTTAAGAACAGACAACTGATAGCACATCAACCCCAGCAAAATACTTTCATTGAAAATCAATCATTCACCGTCTTAAGTCCCCGTCATTAGAATGTGGTGAGGGGACTTTGTTTGCTTCTTTCTCGTCTCGATCAGTGAGTCGTCTTCGTGCGTTTGACTTTAGCTACTTATTACACTACTTCTTGGCGGAGGTCCTTCAACACTCTATAAAAGCTTCTAATTAAGTCCTTGCATCAATTTAAAAAGACTGATTTAACATAACTGATTTCTTGTTTATAATTTAAAAAGATGCTCCTCTGTCTCAAAATAAGTATTGTTTTAGTTCATTTCATGTTCATTAAGAAATTAATAAGTAAAATATATAAATTATTAAATTATCTATTTGACTATTAAATAATTTTTAAGAATTAAATACTATTAAGAAGAAATAGTTCTTCAATATAAAGATATAATTTTAAAAAAATGTTAGTTTTTGTCTTGAATTCTTAAAATGACTGTTATTTTCTTTTATAATAAAATGACACTTATTTTGTGGTGGGTGAGTATTAGTTTTTCTCTAAATTTATTATTCTCTAATAAATTATATGAATAAATTTATTAAAAAGGTCTTTCAATACTCACTTCTTAATTTATATTATAAGGAGATCTAATAGATAGTATTCATTAATTCGAGAAATTTAGATTTCCATGGCATAAAGCTCATTAAAGTCAAACCGTTTTCTATCACAAACTCTCTTTTTTCAAAGTCATATTCGACGACATTTCTCGGTGGTAATTAGTAATTACTAGGAGCGGCAGATTGACTGTTTGGGCTGAAGTTGAGCGGGTCAAGTTGGGCTGAAGTTGTAGATGTGTCAATGCTCAACCCGCCCAAAACTTACATGGGCTAAGATGGACGGGTTAAGATGGGCTAAAATGATGGGTCATAGCCCATATTGCCCAACTTGATCAATTACTTTTACAAAATTCAAACTTACCTTCTATGATGTTATTTTATTTTGTATGATATTTAATTTTTTCATATCTTTATTTTTAAAATAAGAATAATATTTTAAAGATTTTTTTCATTTTTTATAAAAGCAAAAAAAATATGAAATAGAAATTTGATGATGGAGTGGAGGTGGAAGGGGTAGGTGTGGATAGAGACGGGGTAAGAAAAAAATTCATATTCTTTGTAAATTATTTATGAAAATAAAAAAATATAAAATAAAAATTTGAGAATGTAGTAGGGCAAAGGGGGTAGGGTGGGAGGTTGGGGTAGGGCGGGGAGGGGTGGAGGTAAGAAAAAATCATATTTTTTATAAATTGTTTATAAAAGTAAAAATATATAAATTAGAAATTTGAGAATGTGGTGGGGAGGGTGGAGGTAAGAGGGTGAGGTGGGGTTAGGGCGGGGAGGGTAAGAAAAATTCATATTTTTATAAATTATTTATAAAAGTAAAGAAATATAAAATAGAAATTTGAGAATGTGGTAAGGCGGTGGGAGGCCCAGGTGAGGGGGTAGAGGGTGGAGGTAAAAAAACATTTTTATAAATTATTTATAAAAGTAAAAACAAATATAAAATAGAAATTTGAGAATGTGGTAAAGGAGGAGGAGGCCCAGGAGGGGGTAGGGCGGAGGCGGGGTGGAGGTAAAAAAATTCATTTTTTTTATAAATTATTTATAAAAGTAAAAACAAATATAAAATAGAAATTTGAGAAGTGGTAAGGCACGGGCGGAAGCGGGGTAGGGTGTCGGAGGTAAAAATTCATATTTTTTTATAAATTGTTTATAAAAGTAAAGAAATATAAAATAGAAATTTGAGAATGTGGAGTGGTTAGGGCGGGAGGTGGGTTAGGGTGGGGGGGGGGAGGTAAGAGGGTGAGGTGGGGGTTAGGGCAGAGAGGGATAAGAAAAAATTTCATATTTTTTTATAAATTGTTTATAAAATTAAAGAAATATAAAATAGAAATTTGAGAATGTGGAGGGGTAGGGCGGGTGCTGGGGTAGGGCGGGGTGGGGTGTGTGTGTGGAGGTCGTTGGGGGAGGTGGGGGGTTAGGGCAGAGAGGGATAAGAAAAAATTTCATATATATTTTTTATAAATTGTTTATAAAAGTAAAGAAATATAAAATAGAAATTTGAGAATGTGGAGGGGGTAGGGCGGGGGTGGTGGAGGTAAGAGGGTGAGATGAAGGGGGGGTGGGGTAGGGCAGAGAGGTGTAAGAAAAAAAATCATATTTTTTATAAATTATTTATAAAAGTAAAGAAATAGAAATTTGATAATGTGGAGGGGTTAGGGCGGGAGGCGGGTTAAGTCAAAGGTGAAAGAGAAAGAGTGAGGTGGGGTTAGAGTAGAGAGGGGTAAGAAAAAAATTCATATTTTTTATAAATTATTTATAAAAGTAAAGAAATATAAAATAGAAATTTGAGAATGTGGAGGGGGTATGGCGGGGGGTGGGGGGTGGAGGTAAGAGGGTGAGGTGGGGGTTAGGGCAGAGAGAGATAAGAAAAAAATTCATATTTTTTATTAATTGTTTATAAAAGTAAAGAAATATAAAATAGAAATTTGAGAATGTGGAGGGGGTAGGGCGGGAGGTGGGGGTAGGGGCGGGGGATGGGGACAGGTACGAAAAAGTTTTATATTTATAAATAATTATTTTATAAACGACTCATCTGTCACCTCTAATTATATTTAATATACTTAATTATGGATAATAGTATTATTTATAAATAAAAATCTTAATCTAGAGTGAAACTCTAATCATTAAAATTAAAATTAAAATTAAGTATTTTGATGGGTCAAGTTTGGGCATCATAATGAGTTCATTTGGGCTGTTGATTTATGATGGGTCAACTTGGACTAGCCCAAACCAACCCATCATCAAAATCACTCTTGTCCAAACTCATAAAATCTTGAGCGGGTCATTTGAGTTTGGACTAATTTTGTCACCCCTAATAATTACAGTGTTCATAAAACGGTCACCATCTTTGCTTGGTACACCCTCAAGTCTTTTTTACTGTCTTTGATACTAAAAATAGATTATCTTTTCACTTATTCATTTTAGCAAAGTAATGGAGATTGAATATTTTCTTCTAAAATTACCTTATTATATTAAATAACTACATAAAATACTAGTAGTCAAATTTATATTTTCAAAGCATAATTACTAAACTAATAAAATAAATTTTCAATAATTATTTTCTTATGGGGAGAGTACCTTCTTTTAATTTAAGAGAGCTAGGTTTGAAAGAAGAAACTAGCTTAGCTATGCAAACTATTGACGAATGGACACGGACACCCAAGGTGTGAATGTGATCGTTACTATGATAGCTCACAGCTCGAGACAGGATAGCCAAAAAGGTCCTTGGGGATCGGATACACGTATAACATTTCTTTCAATGGAATTGTCGACAGGACAATAATACCAGTGGGTGAAACTGTCTAAAATTTCAAACGTGAAAAATGAAATAATGCCTATAATTGCAAAAAAACAAACACGATGCTCAATTGAAGGGGGTTTTTGGATTTTGTTTTGAGTTCGATTACAGAAGAATTTGTAGTTTCGGAATGTATATGTTAAGAACCAAAAATAGCGAGAACCTAAAAGTGAAAGGAAATAATGTCTTCATCATTTTCATTAACGTAATAGATTTATATATATGATATACAATAATAAATCTAGTTTATAATTACGGAAATCAATATACATTTACCATAATTACAAATTTATAATATCACTAATAGTATCAAAGAATATATGTAGTATATTAGGAATATACTACGTATATTCTACCACACCCCCGCAGTCATAGCGGACGGTTGTCGTACGCTGAGACTGTCCCTAAAATCTTCAAACATAACTAAGGGAAGACCCTTAATAAAGATGTCAACAATTTGTACCGTGAAGGGACATGCAAGACATGTATTTGTCCACGAGCCATCTTTTCACGAACCAAGTGAATATCCATCTTGATATGCTTAGTGTGCTGATATTGGACATGATTTTCAGAGAGATATACGCAGTAACATTATCGCAGCATACCAGGGTAGCTTTCTGAATATGAAAATGAAGCTCTAAGAGGAGGTTATGCAGACAACGTGACTCAGACACCACGTTGACTATCCCTCGATACTCGGCCTTCGCGCTGAAACGCGATAAAGTAGTCTGGCGTTTAGCCGACCAAAAGATCAAGTTATCACAAAGAAACATACAATAACCAGATGTCGAGCGTCTGGTATCTGGACATTCACCCCAATCTGCATCAGTATAAGACATGCGAGTAGATACGGACGATGGATATAAGTGTAAACCACAATCAATAGTGCCCTAAATGTAACACACAGTGTGTTTAAGGGTGTGCATGTGTTCTTTCCTCGGATCATACATAAATAAACACACTTGTTGCACTGAATAAGTAATATCGGGCCTCGTAAACGTAAGATACTGAAGAGCCCCGCAAGACTACGATAGTGTGAGGCAAGTATACTTCAAGGATAGTCATGTCGATAGAAGGAAGAAGTTCACATACCTCGTGACGACTAACCAATACGATAAGTAGCAAAACGCTCCAAAGTACTTCAACCTCATCGGCTATTCCTTAGCCAAGTAGACTATGCTACACGTAGTACTCCAACCTAAAATGGAAATAACACTCCTATCAACCTCAAGCTTACTAGTATAAGACTTACACCGAATAATGACCTCTAATTCTACGAAATTTGGGCAGCACTTCCTTTGTTTCTACGTACTTTTCCACCTTTTCCAAGGCCCGAATTTATCAACCAACAATTAACCAA
Source organism: Przewalskia tangutica (assembly GCA_029844215.1). NCBI lineage: Eukaryota > Viridiplantae > Streptophyta > Magnoliopsida > Solanales > Solanaceae > Przewalskia > Przewalskia tangutica. Next base: position 106,806,279 of record CM056730.1, read on the forward strand.
AGGGGATTACATGCCTAACTGGACGTGTAAAATTCTACCCACAATCTATATAAAACAGTCCGCAAAACAGTCCACAATTAATCCATTATTACGGGTACAATGTGAAGCCTTTAACACTCTTATTCTCTATGACTTTCACTAGTCATTTTACCACATTAAACATGCATATTAGGGGCTTAATTTCCAGCATTCTAACGCCCCAAAACAATCCATAAAAATGACACAACACGTCTAACAATTCTTGGGCAGTTTCGGCTGTCACGACCCGACCCCGGGCCGTGACTGGTGCCCTACCTGGGCACCCCTTTCAGGTATACATCAGAGAATAGCAGAGGAACATACATAACACATATCAAAACCTAGAAAATAACATCAACATGCTAGCCGATAAGGCCACCTTTCATAATACATACATAACCAAAAGTAAAACAGTACAACTTTGTTCTTACAGCCCAAACCACAAACGTGACTACGCACTTAGGAATAACAATCAGAAGGACAGGGCCCCGCCATACCCCTGAATGTACCTAATATCCACAACATCAGGGAATAACCGTACCAAAAGGCAAGTCTCCGGATAAATGGAGCTTCCGACACTTGATCAGTGATCCTAAGAATGAGGATTCACCACCTGTTTACCCCTACCTGCGGCATGAACGCAGTCCCCGAGGAAAGGGGGTCAGTACACAATATGTACCAAGTATGTAAAACTGGAAAATACTGTAATTATATCATAAGTCTAAATAAAGTTGGAGTCATGGATGATAATCAAATTACAGTACATTGTGCCTTACTCGAGAGTAACAAGTATATATTTTACTGCATAAAATAGGAGGCTCATGATCAAAGTAGGTTCACCCGCCCGTAGTATCATTAAGAAATCCTACTCCTGGGACTATTTCACCCGCATAGGTCATACGGACCCGCAATGGAGCGATGCGCTCCGTATGGGACTATTTCACCCGCACATGACTATTTCACCCGCTTAGGCCCGGTGGGCCCGCAATGAGTACAAACGCCGCACTCGCATCATGGGTAGCAACTCCATGAAATTAGTAGTAACCCGGGGCTTTACCCCGTAAGAATAACTTAAACTAGCACAACCGGCTATCATACATAACATAAGCGCTACCGGCTTATCATAATATAATCAAGTTAAGAAATCTCCTAACTTCTTATTAACATTATTATTATACCCTCTCATTTTAGTTTACTTAAGGCACTAACATGTCATTTTAAAAATCCGGGAATTTAACCCATAGTACTACGTACTTCTATCCTTTTAAAATGACTCTTTTTCATATAAAACTTCCAAGCTACTAATAACCATAGTATCAAGTCCTATCTACTTTTCAAGACAAGTCACGATACCTTTTTAGAAAATACGTTTATAGGCTTCTAAATCAAGTGACTTCTTTCTGTTAAAACCTTAAGCAATTGATGCCTTCAAATCAATTTGTCTTTCCTTATTTCAAGTCATTTATCATACTTACATTACTTAGAGTAAACCACTCTTATTAACTTTCCATAAAGTTATTATAACCAACTTTCCATAAGGTCGTTATATTAACTCTATACTTTAGGCAATTTCATTCTTCCTTATATCTAAGGGATTTATACTTTTAAAACAAAACAAGTATCATATACTTTTTAAAACACTTCAAGTCCCTTAACTTTGAGAACCAAGACATCCTTAATACTTTTAAACAAGTGAGTTAATCCCCTAACTCAATCAACTTGGACATTCTTAAAACAAGTAAAGGATATCAAAATCTTGTACGTCTACCGTACTATATAGGTACAACTACTCATGCTCAAGAGATATGAAAGTTCCACATACCTCTTCGGGTCAATCCACTTGATAAGTCCAATATACCGCACGTAGTATGTCAACCTATAATGACCATAATACGTCTATTAGTTTCTAGCTTCAACGTAGAACATTCTAATTGCAAAGTTCCTTATTCTACGGAAAATTGGACAACACTTCCTTTGTTTCTACATACTTTTCCACCTTTTCAAGGTCCGATATCAACTACTAAACGCCACATTTAAGGCCCAACAATTCAGCAATACAAGGGGATTACACGCCTAACTTGGACGTGTAAAATTCTGCCCCACAATACAAATTAAATAATCCAATAAGTTTAAGGTAGTATCTTGGCTATAACATGCTCACATATCATCCTCTTCCAATTCTTCAAATCCAAATCGTTATTCCTACATGCAATATATCTAAAAGCAATATTGACAATTACAAGTCCTTTCTTCCACACATGCAACACAATTTTTACTTAAAAAGGTGAATGGATTGTTACCTTAGAGTTTACCCAAATTAGTCCAACAAATTTCACTTGTCTTCTTTCCACAATCACCTCCACAAACCTCCTACAAGCTTGTCAACATGTTTCCTTTTTGCCACCTTTCCGAAATTGCTCTAGGCCTTGGTTTCTCCTTGAATTTTTAGAGAGAAGGGAGAGGAATTTTTAGAGAGAAGGAGGAGGAATGTTTAGAGAGAAGTGAGTTTTGTGAAGAATGACCAAGTCTTCAAGACTTGGTCAATAAATAGTGCTTCCACACAATCAGATGGGAGGGACACTTGTCACCCTCTCATGGCCATTTTTAAAAAATATCTTCTGATTTTCCCCCAGATTTCGCAAAAACCCGCCTCGGCGCCTCGGCGCCGCGGCGCTGAAACCTCTGCAAACTTTCAGTACATACGGCGCCGCGGCCCTGCATTCCGGCGCCGCGGTGCTGCAACTTCAGAGAACTTCCAGTAAAATTCGGCGCCGCGACCCTGCATCCGGCCGCTGGCCACGTGGCCCCGACCGAAAATAAATATTTTTCGCCGATCACAAGACCGAGCTTGTAACTTCCATAACTTTCTACTCCGATGTCCTATCGACGAACGGTTTGCTGCATTGGGAACTAGACTCAACAAACTACATACTAGGCATTTGAAACACCTAGGAACTCCTAATGCAACTGGACATAAACCGCCTCAAAGTTGACTAAAACCCGTCCAAATCATTCCGTCCACCTATCTTTCTAAAATTCTAAATATTAATTCCTCTCTTACGTTCTCATACGCATAACCTGAATTACAAGGTATAACATCGGCCCTTAACAACAACAACATTCCCGAGCCCTTTTCCTTAATCACTTTTAATCCAATTCTCATTCCAACATGTTATATAGGTTATATAATCTCTCAACAACAATATTTCCTTCATTATATAACATGCAACACGTGTAAATAACGACAACAATTTCAACGAATCCAATGGCACAAAATTATCTCAAATCGTCCAACAATATTTCTATCACATGCACATCTTATTTTCCATTTCTTCCTTAACATACATTCATACCTTAAACATAACAATAAGTAATATCCAATTACTTTAATTTAAGAAGAACTATTACCTCATTTTAGTGCCAAAAATCGCCCAAAACCCCCCTACTATATTGGTCCGCAGTTTTCGTTTCGCTCCACTTCTTCAAGACCCCTATGAACTTATACACAACTTCACTTTGTATTTCACTTCCAAAAAGTCGACGGAACCTTAGGGTTTCACACCCTCATTCTCGGCCAACACCAAGTTCTTGGGGTTTAAGGGGTTATCTTGGCTTAGCACTCCATTAGGGATCTTAGTCTTGAGTTTGAGGATTTATCATGAAGGATTGAAGAATTTTTGTCATCCAAAAAGGCCCTTGGCCGAGAGCTCTCAAAGGGACACAATATATTTGTGTGAAATTTGGATAAGTGTAGAACAAGTCTTGCAAGCTCTCTCTAATATATAGATGTATATCCAAGTAGCAAGACAAGTGAAGTGGGACCCACATGACCCACTTGTCCACTTGTCTCTAAAATATCTAGTCCAAGTCTTCCAAAATATCTAAGGTCAAATAGTCAAAGTCTTCCAAGACCAAGACAAGTGGGGTGCCACGTGTCACCCTATGATTGGTCCAAAATTATTTCATCTCCCAAAATATCAATATTTGGCCAAAATATAGAAACCTTGTGGGCCCCACATGACCAAATCTGAAACTTAAAAATTCATAAATCCAATATATTCTAAAAGTCTCACATATCAAATTTGAGAATCAAATTCCCATTAATAAACATTTTTCCTTCACGAGGTTCCGAGATTTTTCTGAAATTTTCATTCTTTCAAGAATTCAAATCTCATTTCCTTACGTACGTTCTCATTTCAATCTCTTGGAAGTACGGGGTGTAACATCCTTCCCCCCTTAGAAATATTCGTCCCGAATGTTCATACTAGGTTCAATCTAAACAGATTAAACTACACTCAACGAAACCAATTATGCCACATATGGCCACAATATATCACACATGCATATACATCTCAAATCTAGAGTGTACATCACTACTATTAACTCATATTCATGGCCTAAAAGGATTCTCTTTTCGTACCTTCATTACTCATAACTATAACCAATTCAATTCTCTTAACACTTGTTCGCTCCTTTTCTTACTTGTCGTACTCTTCTCGTACTTCCAAACTTTATTCTAGTATACGTACATAATTTCAAATATTGCGTATGTTTCCCAATCCTTGGAGTTACTACATTCAAAATAATTTAAGGTCATTTTCGGCTCTCGCGACCCGGTTCTGGTGGAACGCGTCCACGAACTCGTACAACGATTAACTAGACTTAGGCCTAGCATCCTCGTGACCCTATCACATAGCGGGACCACCTCAAACTGGCCCCACTCCATTCCGGGTTACAGGTTGACCCGTAATAGGTCCACAACCCGACCTATCGTCACACTTAACTCTCATTCTAGGTCTGAAATAAATCTTACTACCCGTGAAGGCCTTGTACATCTAAGGTCTCAGCGGTTATCAATTTTCTAAGGTTCACAATTATTCTATGTCCCAAGCTTACATTATCAGTCCCCACATACGGGAAATGTAGCTTCTCAATATCCCAAAATCATGTTGTCTTACTCACAACAACTCTATTTACTTCATACCAATATTATTCACACAATCACTTAAGCGTACAACACAACTTAATCTAACAATATGATATGCTATCAAATCAATTAAACATGACCTCTTTTAAGAGTATACCACAATCTCAGACAGTTCATTATCTCCTGATATTCCAAATCAGTACATATATAAAACCTAGGTGTGGATTCAATAATTGTTTCACACCTTCCAAGAATTTACTAAGGCTTAAAAAACTCATGGTAATTCATAACCATTCTAGGCAACACACATAGCCCCGAATAAATACGCTCGTACAGACATACATCATCATAATACCATTTATACGATAATTTTACCAACCTGGATACGCAATCCATATAATCTGTTCTGGGCCACTGTTGCCTTACTAAAACCTACAATAACAATAATACGTTAGGGAGAGACTACCCTAACAATACAACTCTATCGCACGATCTCAGAGTGAGAAGAAGGGAAACCAATCCTAAATGTACTATAGCCTTCTGTTTATAGATGTGGTGCACAACACACCGATAAACAAGACTCTATTATACACGGTCTGTAGACATTCCGAGGACTAACTGCTCTGATACCACTATGTCACGCCCAAAACCCCAGGCCCGCGACTGGTGCCCTGCTTGGGCACCCTTCTACCCATACAACACAAGTAACTCGCGGAAGATAAATGTTATACCCCGTATTTCCAGAGTATGTACGTAAGGACGTACGTACGGAAGTTTTAGCCTTAAAGTTAGGCAAGGTTCGAATTTTGTTCACAACACCCGATTAGAATCGTTTTTCGACGAAACGTTTTACAAAACTTGCGAAGGGAAAATTCCGGCTATATCATTTTTAATTTTTGCGGATTTTTCCGAGAGACGTAATATTTTGGACCAACGAGAGGGTGACACTTGTCACCCTCAAGTGGAGCGAAAAGTGGCGTCCCCTCGACGATGGGCATGAAATTGTGGCTTGTTTTGTGCCTTGTTTTGTGCCTTGTTTGGTGGAGTAGGGGTAGGGGGCACTTGGGCAAATCTTGGCCCTCCACTTGCCCCCCACATGGCTTGATCTTGGCCATTGAACTCCCTATAAATACCCCCCCCCCCTTTGTGAAGCTTTCTTCATCCACTCCTCACTTCCTTAAGTCTTGAAAACCCCTCCCTCTTTTCGTGAGGCCCCCTTGGCCGAGAGTTGTCACCTCCCCCTCCTTGTGGTGTGGCCGAGACACACCCCCCTCCTAGTAGTGCTAAGCCGAGGGGTACCCCCCCTTGCCTAGTGGTTCTCGTAGAACACCCCCCCTCTTGGTAGAAAATACTCTCCAAGTATTGTTACTATACCCAAAATACCTTAGCCTTATACCTTGTAGTATTCCAAAGATACCTCTATACGTAGAGCCCGGAAATACAACCTTTTATCCTTTTTGTCTCAAACCGAAACCCTAAGGAAAATCTTCATAGCCGGTTGAAGTATTAAGTAGAAGTGGCATAGAACTTCTAAGGGTTGTTTGGAGCGGGTTGGAGCGCCTGCAGTAGAGCTAAACGTTGCTCAGGATCGACATTTAAACTTGGATAATTTTGGGCTTATCGAGGTAAATATCTTGTCTCCCTATTGTAATTGAGTTTACATACTATTGAAGTATAAGAATTAAGTATAAGTTATATACCAGGAAGGTATATAAGAAGGGAATTGAACTGTACTTACATAGATCAGATTTACTGAGACTTGTGAAGTTTGACTGCAGGAAGTCTTTGCCCAATTTTTCCGTAGAATCTTGTATCTAGATTTATTCTACCGAGTAGTCTAGACTTTGATAGACTTGTATAACCGTTATAGGTTGAGTCATGAGTAGCGTATTCTACTCGAGGGTGGAAAAGGCTAGCCTGACTCTGATCTTTGGAGCGTTTTGCTAATAGTCGATAATCGTCGCGAGGTATGTGATTCTTCCTATACTCTTGAGCATGATATTTTAAAGTATATATAGTACGGTAGACGTACGTGTGTTAACTGAATAATAATTACGGCAATGTCTTTTGACTTAAGCCTGAATAATAATTACGGCAATGTCTTTTGACTTAAGCCTGAATAATCTTGAAGTATTTCAAAAGAATACTGAATCATTTTTAACAGAAGAGTAATACTTGGTTTTAAAAGCTTAAGAGTTATACTAGCTTTATGGGAAGTTAGGTATAACGGCTTAAGAGAAGTAAAAAGAATGGTTTACTGATTTTTAGAAGTTAAGAGACTTGATCTTAAAAGATAAGAGACTTGACTTAATTGAATTTTGTTAAAAAGTGTGAAACCTCATTCGTGAGTAATGAGTACTTGGTTTTAAAAAAGAATAATGTTTTACTGATTTCGGAAATCAGAATAAGTATCGAACAGACCACAGCAGCGCTAATAAAGGGAAATGTATTGACTAATCAAGTATTATTAAAACCAGTAGAAACCTCCATCTGCATAGAAGCTAAGATGAGACAAAATGATATTACATTTACTAGATCATGGTTGCTGTTATAAGATTGTTATAAACAAGAATAACCTACTCACATATAAGGTATATGTTTCTCAAATTGTTTTAAAGGAGAATTACATCATTAAGTGATTAATACTATGAACTACGAAACCTTTCAAAAATGAGGAACTTGAGCATTTGAAATTAGGCAAACTTGAACGTTTGGAAAATAATGTGGTTACTTGATTTTACAAAATGAAGTGTTTTGGTTTACTTAAAAGATAGTCACTCTATTTTTTTATACTACGGGTATTGTGTGACCTTTGTGAAAGTAACGTATCTTTTAAAGAGTTAATGTATGAAGTACTTTGGGAATAAAAAAAACCCAAACTTGTTTAACATAAGGTAGAAAGTATCTTGTGGGAATAACTTGATTGTGTTGGTTTGTGATAGCCTTGTAATACTTTCTTGTTGGTTTGATAAGTAAACATGTTAGGATGCTACGTGTGTTAGTATCTTGTGATGTTTGTGTAAAGGGGTTTTCCCTCGATCGCGCTCATGTTGTTTAACTACCAGCCGTTATGTTGGTATTGTACCACTCACCTTGACATGATCCCGGAGGTTGTCGCCTACGATGCGGGTAATACTCAGCGATGTGTGACTATGATTCGAGGATACCTCGCGGGTCCCGGTGACCTATGCGCGAGCTACGAGAGTTCCGTGTTAGTGTGCGGCCTATATGGTCACGCGGTCATGTGGCCACGCGGATCGCGAGTCGGGCAAAGGATGCCGGGAGTAGCTACCGACGCGGGAATACCTCATGCGGCCATCGAGTGGCCTACGCGAGACGCGGAAGTTCGGTGGCTAGACGCGCACATTAGATATCATCGCGCGAGTGGCGGCTTTGATCATGTGACGGCCTAGACAGATCTCATGATACGATTTATGACCTTGTTTGTACTGCTGGTTTTAGTAGTCGGCTATGCCTTCGTACTTACCCCGTGACGGTTTTATGATGACACGTAGGACTCGTGTTCATGTGTATTCCTTGGTGCTTTTATATCATAGATCGCCGCAGCGGTGAGGAAGGTATTCCACGGGCATGATTGATGTTGTGGGCGAGACCCATTATTATATTTGAGTGATGACTTTGAGGCGTGAGTCACGACTTGACATGATCGCTTATTTATCAGGAATCGTAGTTTGGTTATCATACATGTCTTCGCTTTATATAGACTACTATGATTTCATTTACTGATTTTCGTTTCACATACTTGGTACCGACTCCTTCGGGCCGCGTTCATGCCGCAGTTGAGGTACACCGCCGTTGATCCTAGCTCGTGGTCACATTCAGCGTTTGGGAAGCTCCGTTTCTCCGGAGGCTTATCAGTGGTATAGTCCCCTGTCGTAGTAGGTGCTTACATTCAGGGGTATGGCGGGGCCCTGTCCCGCCATTGTTGTCATGTCATTCTTAGAGGTCTGTAGTACCGTTGTGGGCAGAGTTGTAAATGGGATGTAACTGTTCGGATTTAAGTGTTCATATATACATGCCAAAAGGCAGCTTTTCTCAGATTATTGTTTCATACTTCATGTTATTTCATGTTATTGTTTTATATTTCGCTGATTACTCTGATGTTGTATCACTAGGGTGTCCGGTAGGCACTACCACGCCCGGTTCGGGTCGTGACAAAAGTGGTATCAGAGCAGTTAATCCTCGGAAAGTGTCTACAGACCGCCTCTGATTCCGCTTAAATAAAAGCAGCTCTTCTTCCTTACTCTTTCGAGTAGTAGAGTCTTGATTATCGGTGTGTTGTGCACCACACCAATAATCAGGAGGCTATAGGATATTTAGGATTCGTTTCCATTCTTCTCACTCTGAGATCGTGCCTTAGAACTGTGTTATAAGTTGGACCTCTCTAACGTATTTCTTTCCCTTACCGTTATGCCTCCGCGTAGGGCAACTCGGGCCCAGAAGGGCAAGGCAGCCGAGGGAGCTGCGAGTATAGTACAGAGGGTTACGTGGGCACAGGCCCAATCATCACCTGGGGTGGTGCTTCATTTGGAGAGTTCTGCGACGCCACTTTCAAAGCAGAGTTTAGCACGCAGCAGCGTTCCATCGCGACCAAGTTAGTTGAACCTTCAGTTCCACGACCGGTAACAGAAAGTATAGATTGCAAAGAGACGATCCTGTTACTAGCTAAGGATGTAGCTACCTGAGAGTATGATGTATCGATTTATCACGGGTCTTGACGACTATCTAAGAGAGGGTTGTGCAAGAGTAATTCTTGATTAGGCTCGAGCATGGCACGTATGCGGGCTTATGCGCAGCAGCCAAGAAACGTAGAGATCGACGGTTAACCAAGGCGATGTAAGAGACCGTAACAACAAAGTCCTTTGGTAACTTTCGAGGCGAATCACCTCACCAAAGCTTTAGATATGCACATCCACGGTGCAAAGAGGTCCTCCACTGTGGTTCGGGACGTTCGGGTATACAGGAGTTGGTCGAGCTCGAGCTTCCGCTCACGCTACACGTAGGTTCCACCACCGGATTCGATTTTCCCAGTGTTCACAATATGACAGGCATCATCCCGGGGAATGTCGTCTTTTGTTGGTACTTGTCTTACCTGCGGCCGTCAGGGCCATGTGTCGAAAGGATGTCCTAGTAGGAGGGATGCAAGTAGGAGGACTCAGCCTTCAGGATCGGTGGGTAGTTCGTCATCTTCCCTAGCTATGCGCCCTACAGGGCAGGTTTGATTAGAACGACTAAGGGGAGTGAAGCAGTAGATACATGTATATCCTTAACCCTCTAGAGATTAGTATGTAAGATGAGTATACCTTAAGTGTTATATTCTGATAGCATTGTGTAAATTGTGATTTGAAATCATGGTTAGTAACCGGAAAAGATTGGGGGATAGGAAAAGTGTGAGCCTTAGAGTTTTATATGTGGAGACCTTAGAGGTAAGGCCATCTCGAGTAAAGATGTAATTTTTTATGTTTGATCCTTATCGGAGTGCATAGTGCACGTGAGGTATATTTGTATAATAAGTCCCTGAGTTGTGTGAAATGAAAGAGGGTAGTTGAGCTAAGAAGACCGCTAGGTTTTCGTAACTTGATAGTGAGATTGTTCCGGATCGGGGAGCAAGTGTTTTACGCGAGAATGAGTCGGGTTGAGGCCATGCCGCGGGTCAACCCGCGACCTGTTTTATGGTGAGGTCAGTTTGTGGTGGTCCCTCCAGGTGGTAGGGTCACGAGAGTGTTAGGCCCAAGATTAGTTAACCATCGTACGAGTTCGTGGATGCGTTCAACCAGTAGCCGGGCCGATGGGGTCAGCCCATCGTGTCTTTCAGTCAGGACCGTTGCTTGGCAGTGATGGTATATCAGAAAGGTTGTAAGGTTGCACGGGGTGCCTACCTTCACCTTATGACAGCATGATGGAGCCTGTGGTACTACGCTTTTTTTTCTGGAGGTTTTACCAGCAGGTTAGGAACTCAGTGAGTCTCGACCGCATTCGCCTGGGCCGTTGTTTGATTTCGTGGTACTTGTGAGGATTGTTGTCTCTGTTGAGGAGTGTTTTATAGCTACCATTTCAGTTTTCGGATATCGCCTTATGAAGCCTTAGGGGCGGAAGTGTAAGTTGTCGGTCGATTGGTTCGATGTTGGCAAGGTTCAGATTGTTGGTTCATACCTGTTTCAGCAGAATGTGGTTAGGGTGTGACGAGTTTTGAAAAACCGAGGAAACTTAGCCCGAGTTACTTTGGGCCTTTTCAGATCATGTGAAGAATAGGCCAGGTTGCCTATAGTTAGCATTGTCGTCCGACTTAGGAGGCAGTACGTCCAGTCTTTCGTGTTGTTATGTTCGGGAAAGTATTGGAGATACATCCAGAGTGTTCCCAGTTAATGATGATCAAGTTGGAGGTAGTAACCCAGAGATTTTGGAAACAGAAGCAGTAACAGAAATTTGATAAGTTATGAGGAAGAGTTCGAGTGTACGAGAAGGGTACGACGAGTAAGGGAAGAAGCGAGCATGCGTTAAGAATATAGATGTGATCATTTCTTTTGTAAGGTGAAGGTGCGAAGGGAGTATCTTTTAGCCCTTGGGTGGGAGTTTTTATGATGTTAGAGGTAATTCCTCGTGGACTTGAATTAAGTATTTGCGCGTGTGTTATTTTATGGCCATGTGTGGCATTGGCAACTTGTTTAAGTTAAGAGGAACTTCATCGTTATCTGTCTTGAGACTTAGAAGGAACATTCGGAACGAATGTTTCTAAGGAGGGGAGAATGTTATACCCCGTATTTCTAGAGTATGTACGTAAGGACGTACGTACGGAAGTTTTAGCCTTAAAGTTAGGCAAGGTTCGAATTTTGTTCACAACACCCGATTAGAATCGTTTTTCGACGAAACATTTTACAAAACTTGCGAAGGGAAAATTTCGGCTATATCATTTTTAATTTTTGCGGATTTTTCGAGAGACGTAATATTTTGGACCAACGAGAGGGTGACACTTGTCACCCTCAAGTGGACGGTAAAAGTGGGCGTCCCCCCTTGGACGATGGGCATGAAATTGTGGCTTGTTTTGTGCCTTGTTTGGTGGAGTAGGTGTAGGGGGCACTTGGGCAAATCTTGGCCCTCCACTTGCCCCCCACATGACTTGATCTTGGCCATTGAACTCCCTATAAATACCCCCCCTTTGTGAAGCTTTCTTCATCCACTCCTCACTTCCTTAAGTTTTGAAAACCCCTCCCCCTTTCGCAGGCCCTCGCCGAGAGTTGTCACCTCCCCCTCCGTGTGGTGTGGCCGAGCCACACCCCTCCTAGTAGTGCTAAGTCAGGGTACCCCTTGCCTAGTGGTTCTCGTAGAACACCCCCCCTCTTGGTAGAAAATACTCTCCAAGTATTGTTACTATACCCAAAATACCTTAGCCTTATACCTTGTAGTATTCCAAAGATACCTCTATACGTAGAGCCCGGAAATACTACCTTTTGTCCTTTTTGTCTCAAACCGAAACCCTAAGGAAAATCTTCATAGCCGGTTGAAGTATTAAGTAGAAGTGGCGTAGAACTTCTAAGGGTTGTTTGGAGCGGTTTGGAGCGCCCAGAGTAGGAGCTAAACGTTGCTCAGGATCGACATTTAAACTTGGATAATTTTGGGCTTATCGAGGTTAATATCTTGTCTCCCTATTGTAATTGAGTTTACATACTATTGAAGTATAAGAATTAAGTATAAGTTATATACCAGGAAGGTATATAAGAAGGGAATTGAATCAGACTTACATAGGATCATTTACTGAGACTTGTGAAGTTTGACGGCAGGAAGTCTCGCCAATTTTTCCGTAGAATCTTGTATCTAGATTTATTCTACCGAGTAGTATAGACTTTGATAGACTTGTATAACCGTTATAGGTTGAAAATCGCGAGTAGCGTATTCTACCTGGAGGGTGGAAAAGGCTAGCTGACTACAAGATTTGGAGCGTTTTGCTAATAGTCGATAATCGTCGCGAGGTATGTGATTCTTCCTATACTCTTGAGCATGATATTTTAAGGTATATATAGTACCAGACGCACGTGTGTTAATCGAATAATAATTACGGCAATGTCTTTTGACTTAAGCCCGAATAATAATTACGCAATGTCTTTTGACTTAAGCTGGATAATCTTGAAGTATTTCAAAAGAATCTTGAATCATTTTTAATGAAGAGTAATACTTGGTTTTAAAAGCTTAAGAGTTATACTAGCTTTATGGGAAGTTAGGTATAACGGCTTAAGAGAAGTAAAAGAATGGTTTCTTGATTTTTAGAAGTTAAGAGACTTGATCTTAAAAGATAAGAGACTTGACTTAATTGAATTTTGTTAAAAGTGTGAAACCTCATTCGTGAGTAATGAGTACTTGGTTTTAAAAAGAATAATGTTTCTTGATTTGAAATCGAATAAGTATCGAATGCACCACGCGGCGCTTAATAAAGGGAAATGTATTGACTAATCAAGTATTATTAAAGCCAGTAGAAACCTCCATCTGCATAGAAGCTAAGATGAGACAAAATGATATTACATTTCCTAGATCATGGATGCTGTTATAAGATTGTTATAAACAAGAATAACCTACTCACATATAAGGTATATGTTTCTCAAATTGTTTTAAAGGAGAATTACATCATTAAGTGATTAATACTATGAACTACGAAACCTTTCGAAAATGAGGAACTTGAGCATTTGAAATTAGGCAAACTTGAACGTTTGGAAAATAATGTGGTTACTTGATTTTACAAAAGGAAGTGTTTTGGTTTACTTAAAAGATAGTCACTCTATTTTTTTATACTACGGGTATTGTGTGACCTTTGTGAAAGTAACGTATCTTTTAAAGAGTTAATGTATGAAGTACTTTGGGAATAAAAAAAACCCGAACTTGTTTAACATAAGGTAGAAAGTATCTTGTGTGAATAAGTTGATTGTGTTGGTTTGTGATAGCCTTGTAATACTTTCTTGTTGGTTTGATAAGTAAACATGTTAGGATGCTACGTGTGTTAGTATCTTGTGATGTTTGTGTAAAGGGGTTTTCCCTCGATCGCGCTCATGTTGTTTAACTATCAGCCGTTATGTTGGTATTGTACCACTCACCTTGACATGATCCCGGAGGTTGTCGCCTCACGATGCGGGTAATACTCGTGCGATCTGTGTGACTATGATTCGAGGATACCTCACGCGGGTCCCGGACCTACGCGAGCTACGAGAGTTCCGTGTTAGTGTGCGGCCTATATGGTCATGCGTCTATGTGGCTACGCAGATCGCGAGTCCAGCGGATGCCGGAGTAGCTACCCTCGATGCGGAATACCTCATGCGGCCATTGGAGTGGCCTACGCGAGTCGCGGAAGTTCGGGGCTAGACGCGCACATTAGATACTGCGGGCGAGTGGCCAGCTTTGATCATGTGACGGTCTAGACAGATCTCATGATACAGTTTATGACCTTGTTTGTACTGTAGGTTTTAGTAGTCGGCTATGCCTTCGTACTTACCCCGTACGGTTTTATGATGACAGGTAGGACTCGTGTTCATATGTATTCCTTGGTGTTTTTATATCATAGATCGCGGTGAGGAAGGTATTGCACGCATGATTGATGTTGTGGGCGTGAGACCCATTGTTATATTTGAGTGATGACTTTGAGGCGTGAGTCACGACTTGACATGATCGCTTATTTATCAGGAATCGTAGTTTGGTTATCATACATGTCTTCGCTTTATATAGACTACTATGATTTCATTTACTGATTTTCGCCACATACTTGGTACTGTTATCTTGACCGGGGCCGCGTCACGCCGCAGTTGAGGTACACCACCGCCGTTGATCCTAGCTCTCGTGGTCACAGTCATTGCGTTTGGGAAGCTCCGTTTCTCCGGAGGCTTATCAGTGGTATAGTCCCCTGTCGTAGTAGGTGCTTACATTCAGGGGTATGGCGGGGCCCTGTCCCGCCATTGTTGTCATGTCATTCTTAGAGGTCTGTAGTACTGTTGTGGGCAGAGTTGTAAATGGGATGTAACTGTTCGGATTTAAGTGTTCATATATACATGCCGAAAGGCAGCTTTTCTCAGATTAT
Organism: Przewalskia tangutica; assembly: GCA_029844215.1. Taxonomy (NCBI): domain Eukaryota; kingdom Viridiplantae; phylum Streptophyta; class Magnoliopsida; order Solanales; family Solanaceae; genus Przewalskia; species Przewalskia tangutica. The sequence goes on from CM056730.1 coordinate 106,821,299, forward strand.
TGTTTCATACTTCATGTTATTTCATGTTATTGTTTTATATTCCGCTGATTACTCTGATGTTGTATCACTAGGGTGTCCGGGGTAAGGCACCAGTCACGGGCCCGGGTTCGGGTCGTGACAATAAATAACACTCATTTTTTTCTATAAAAAGGCAAAGCCGGAAAGGCTGCCATAATATATAACATCCTAAATGTGATTACACTGTACAACCATGTAAATACAACTCGCACCAGTCCAGCCCACATATGAATACAGACCTCTAAGAGTTTGGACAGTAAACTATGACGGGACAAGGCCCCGCTGCACTTCGAATATACCTAGACATAATGACGAACTCCGAAACATTGAGCCATCTCAAAATCTGAACAAGGATCCTAAGCTCATGATCCACAATCGAGTACCTAGACTGCGGACATTTAACGCAGCTTCGGCGGGCCGCATAATAAGTACTAAGTATGGAATGAAAATAAAGTACAGTAACAAGATCATAACTGTACAAAAGAATGACAGAGGCAAGTATGAAAATCAAATACCAGATCCTACCGTGTCATATAAAACAAGAGCCAATCAGACTGTATCATCAGACTCATGTACTCTTGTATCAGACATCAGAATTGTAATGTGCCAAACAAATAACAAGAGACAAGTATAACAATCAAGTACCAGTACATTGTGCCCTTTTTAAAAGTAGAGTAATGAGAGTCAACTGGACCTTTTAAAAGTGAGACCCTCTTTATTATTTCCAAATACCATTGCAAATATATGAAATCAACCGTACCCCTTTCAAATATGAAACCAATACCATTTCAAAATATGAAAGCCATGTCAAGATCAGGGTCATCCGCCCTCGGAATTATTATGCAATCCTATCCTGGGACTTTTTCACCGCATGGGACTCGAACCCGCATGGATCTTGTAGACCCGCAATGAGTATATATCTATACCCGCATCATGGAGAGCTAGTCCATGAAATAATATCGTGAGACTTTTTCACCCGCATGAGTCCTTGGACCCGTATAAGCATCTATACCAGCTCGCATCATGGATCGCAAGTCCATGAAATAATATAGTAATGTTATCGGCCCCCTAGTGAGGGACGCGGTGATGTGAAAATATAACACTTGCACGAATGTCTATATGAATAACCATATGCAAATAAATCACCTTTGACTCTTATTATCATAAAATGAAATAACCATCATTTTAGCAAACCAAGACAATACCATGCCTTTCCTTTAAACCAAGACAATTACCATGCCTTCCTTTTAAATAAACCAAGACAATTACCATGCCTTCTTTTCAACATAACCAAAACAATACCATGCCTTCCTTTTAAACAACCAAGACACTAACACCCGTAGTATCAAGACACTATTTTTTTCAATCAAGTTACTACACATTTTAAACTCAAGTAAGTTATACTTTTCAAATCAATTCAAGTATACTTTTAACACCAAATAATTTATACCTCTCAATTAGACAACCTAAGGTACCACCATCTCATACACCATATGAGATTTTAAACCATACTTTGACTTTCCATAAAAGCCGTTATAACAACTTCTCATAAAGCCGTTATAACAACTTTTATGAAACTAAGGTGATATCACATCTTTCCTTTTAATAATCACGTCTTTCTCTTCTTCTTTTTTGAAGCCAAGGCATTATCGTGTCATGTAATTTTAGGAAATTCGAACCCAAAGTACTATGTACATTTATTCTTTATTAAAGAATTATTTCATGAAGTATTAGGGCGTTGGACCCAAAATTCTTTCACCATTAAAACCAAGTGACTTATGCCTTTAAATCAAGTCACTTCTTCTTTCAAAACTCAAGTAACCCATACATTTAAATCAAGTGACGTCTCCTTTCAAAATCAAGTCTCATGTACTTTCAAATAAATCTAGTCTCATGACTTCCAAATAAATCAAATCTTACAACTTTCAAATAAAACTAGTCTCATGACTTCCAAATAAATCAAGTCTCTTATACTTTTGAAAATCAAGTCTCTTATACTTTCAGAATTAATACTTATAGGAGCCGTGAATAGGTTATACTCGTTTATAACGATCTTGTTAAAACAACCATGATCTAAAAAATGTAATACAATCTTGTTTTATCTTAGTTTCTATGCAGTTGGAGAATTCTACTCATTTCAATATAATTGATTGTCGATACATTTCATTGACGCTGCAATGACTTGTTTGATACCTATTCTTATTAGTGTAGTAAATTACCAAGGTCAACTCGACTCCAATACTTCCTAACTACTCTTACCAACATCCCCCATAAGACTTGGTAAGAACTTAGGAATATTCTAGACATGCCTTTAGCATAAAATCAATAACATGAATACTTTCTATAACAAGACAAGTATACTTCAAGAAAATAAGTCAAGTATACTCCAAATAACAAGGCAAGTATACTTCAAGAAAATAATTCAAGTATACTCCAAAATCAAGGCAAATATACTTCAAGAAAACAAGTCAAGTATACTCCAAATAACAAGGAAAGTATACTTCAAGAAACAAGTCATGTATACTCCAATAGCAAGGCAAGTATACTTCAAGGATAGTCATGTCGATAGAAGGAAGAAGTTCACATACCTCGTGACGACTAACCAATACGACAAGTAGCAAAACTGTCAAAAGTACTTCAACCTCATCGGCTATTCCTTAGCCAAATAAACTATGCTACACGTAGTACTCCAACCTAAAATGGCAATAACACTCCTATCAACCTCAAGCTTATTAGTATAAGACTTATACCGAATAATGCCCTCTAATTCTACGGAAATTTGGGCAACACTTCCTTTGTTTCTACGTACTTTTCCACCTTTTCCAAGGCTCAAATTTATCAACCAACAAGCCACATTTAAGGCACAACCAACATTTAACCAAAGGGGATTACACGCCTAACTGGACGTGTAAAATTTTGTCCCACAATCTATATAAAACAGTCCGCAAAACAATCCACAATTAATCCATTATTAAGGGTACAATGTGAAGCCTTTAACACCCTTATTCTTTAGGACTTTTCACTAGTCATTTTACCACATTAAACATGCATATTAGAGGCTAAATTTCCAGCATTCTAACGCCCCAAAAGAGTCCATAAAAATGACACAACACATCTAACAATTCTTGGGCAGTTTCGGCCCTTAACAACAACAACATTCTCGAGCCCTTTTCCTTAATCCCTTTTAATCCAATTCTCATTCCAACATGTTATATAGGTTATATAATCTCTCAACAACAATATTTCCTTCATTATATAACATGCAACATGTGTAAATAACGACAACAATTTTAACGAAACCACTGGCACAAAATTGTCTCAAATCGTCCAACAATATTTATATCACATACACATCTTTTTCCATTTCTTCCTTAACATAAATTCATCCCTTAAACATAACAATAAGTAATATTCAATTACTTTAATTTAAGAAGAACTATTACCTCATTTTAGTGCCAAATATCGCCCAAAACAGCCCCTACTATATTGGTCCGCAGTTTTGTTTCGCTCCACTTCTTCAAGTTCCAATCACATATATGTGACCCCTATGAACTTATACACAACTTAAATTTGTATTTCACTTCTAAAAAGTCGACGTAACATTAGGGTTTCACACCCTCATTCTCGGCCAACACCAAGTTCTTGGGGTTTAAGGGGTTATCTTGGCTTAGCACTCCATTAGGGATATTAGTCTTGAGTTTGAAGATTTATCATGAAGGATTGAAGAATTTTTGTCATCCAAAAAGGCCCTTGGCCGAGAGCTCTCAAAGGGACACAATATATTTGTGTGATATTTGGCTAAGTGTAGAACAAGTCTTGCAAGCCCTCTCTAATATATAGATGTATATCCAAGTAGCAAGACAAGTGGAGTGAGACCCACTTGTCCACTTGTCTCTAAAATATCTAGTCCAAGTCTTCCAAAATATCTAAGGTCAAATAGTCAAAGTCTTCCAAGACCAAGACAAGTGGGGCACGTGTCACCCTGTGATTGGTCCAAAATTATTTTATCTCCCAAAATATTCATATTTGTCCAAAATATCGAAAACCTTGTGGGCCCTACAAAATCGTAAAATTTCCCGGGTGGGCCCCACATGACCAAATCCGAAACTTAAAAATACATAAATCCAATATATTCCAAAAGTCTCACATATAAAATTTGAGAATCAAATTTCCATTAATAAACCTTTTTCCTTCACGAGGTTCCCAGATTTTTCCGGAATTTTCATTCTTTCCAAAATTCAAAATTCATTTCCTTACGTACGTTCTCATCTCAATCTCTTAAAAATACGGGGTGTAACATGTTGAAGCGGTAAAAGAATATAGAATATGAAGTTTAGATCCTCTTAAATTTGTAATCAGTAGAGATGTTACTTTTGATGAGGCTTCTATGCTTGATACTGGAAAGGCTTCTACTGAGTTTGCAGAACAGAAAGGGGTGAAGCAATGTTGCTCCATTCTTACAACAGAATCGGTGGAGGAAAATGTGAAACCCACCGAAGAGGAGGATCAAGTGACTCAGGTGGAGTCAGATAATGAAAAAGCTAACACAGTAGTACCTGAAGTTGAACCATACAATATAACTACTGAAAGGGACAAACGAACTCCGAAGCTTGATCCAAAATATTATCCTCAGTCTTTGCAAACTAATCATCTAGAACCCTCAAGTTATACAAAATCTACTATATGTGGTGAAGCTGATCAATGACATTTAGCCATGACCAAAGATATGAAGTCTCTGTACAAGAATCAGACATGGAATTTAGTGAGTCTACCAAAGGGGAAAAGAACTGTTGGTTGGAAATGAGTCTTCAAAAAAAGGATGGCATTCCGAGTGTAGAAAATATTAGATACAAAGCGATATCGGTTGCTAAGGGTTTTGGTCAGAATGAGGGAATCGACTATAATGCGATTTTCTCACCAGTAGTGAAGCATAGCTCAATTTGTTTGTTACTATATTTGGTTTCCTATTATGACTTGAAGCTTCATCAGCTTGATATCAAGACTGCATTCTTACATGGTGAACTTGAAGAGGTGATCTTCATGAATCAACCTGAGGGTTTCTTTATTGAAAGAAAAGAAGACTAGGTTTGTCAATTGAAGAATCTTCGTATGGTTTGAAACAGTCCTCCACGATATTCATACAAGAGATTTGATGCGTTCATGATTACTAAAGGTTTCTCAAGAAGTGCATTTGATAGTTGCGTGTATCACATGACGGTGTCTGATAATTCAAATATATATTTATTGTTATATATTAATGATATACTTATTGTTGCTAATAATATGACAGATATAAATGATTTGAAGAAACTGCTAAGTATGGAGTTTAACATGAAAGATTTAGGTGAATCTAAGAAAATCCTTAGAATGGAGATTACATGTAGAAATGGTGAGGTACATCTTTCATAGAAGAAGTATATTGAGAAGGTACTTTAGAAGTTTGACATGGATAAATGTAAACACATTAGTTTACCGTTAGCACAACATTTCAGACTTTCTTCTTTGATGACACCATAATCAAAGGAATAGGTGGAGTACATGTCAAAAGTTCCTTATTATAGTGCAGTTGGTAGCATTATGTATGTTATGGTTTGCACTCGGCCTAATATTGCTCAAGCAGTGAGTGTGATAAGCTGATTTATGTCTAATTCCGGTAAGACACATTGGGAAGCATTTAAGTGGATATTGAGGTATCTTAAAGATTCTTCGAATGTCGGTATAACTTTTGTAGGATGAGAAATGAAGGCTTCTTGGCCCTTGGTTACGTGGATTATGACTTTGCAGGTGATCTCAATAGAAGGAGATAAACAACGGGCTATATCTTTACTCTTGCAGGTAGTGTCATAAGCTAGAAGGCAATTCTCCAGTCTATAGTTGCTTTGTCCACAACAGAAGCTGAATATATGACAACATCAGAAGAAGTAAAGGAGGTTATATGGTTGAAAGTCTTGGAGTTAGAATTGAGTAGGGTTCAACATGAACCAACTCTAAAATGTGATAGCCAGAGATCTCATGATCGCACCAACTACATTGATATCAGATTCCATTTTATTCGTGATGATGTTGTTGAACAAGGCATAATTAAAATCTTTAAGGTTGACACAAAGGACAACCCAGCGGATAGGGGTGTTCACCGGTCCAGAACCGGAATCCGGAAATTTTCCGGACTTTTTTTTTTTTTGTTAAATGCAATTTATAAATTATAAATTTTTAACAATGTGTTTGTTTATCAATCTCATTAAATATGTTTGATTTTTTCCTTATCCTTCAATATACTTTATTTCATTAATATGACTAACTTAAAGAAAACCACCAAATGCACTTGGTTCGTATATGAACTACTGAACTACTCATTAATTAAAGTTACATACCACATTTATATTTTCTATTTGGAATTTGGACATTCCTGAAGCATCGACATAAATTATAGGTAGGGAGAGAAGAAAGTAAAGTAGTTGTAAATTGATCAAACTTTATATGATCATAACTTTGCGCTCGGACGTCCGTTTCACCTATTTTTTTTTTATTTCGCATATTTTTTCGATACGGGGGTGGTCAAACCGTGGCCAGGCCAATTTTCTGAAAAACATCTTTTTCCCCGCTCAATTTGAATTTTTCCCCAAATTGTTACGTTTTTTCTATTTTCAAAGCTAAATATCTCGCGATATACAATACATTTCAACGTTCAAATTTCGTGGTAATGTGTCCGGGAATGTCAATTTAAATACTGGAAATTCAAATTATTTTTTTTTTAAAAAAAAAAAACAATTCCGGTCCGGACCGGAAAATTCCGGTTTTTACCCGGTCCGGACCGAAAAACCGGAATCCACCATTTCGACGGACTGGGGACCGGACCGGAATCCACTGGTCCGGATCGATCCGGTCCGGTTCCGGTTCCGGTCCTGTTTTGTACACCCCTACCAGCGGATATGTTGACCAAGGTGGTTCCTTTTTTCAAGTTCAGTCATTGTATGAATTTGGCAGGAGTATGGAAGCTCGAAATTCATCTCAAGGTGGAGATTGTGAAGTTGAGAAGATATTCAAGCCAATTCCTACTCAAAAGAGGAAAGAATAAAATGATTTTTTTTCTTTGTTGGTTTTTGAGTGTTATTGGGATTTTAATCATTTCTAGAAAAGATTTAGACCTAGTAGTATAAATACAAGTCGGTTAGGGTTTATTAAGATGTACCGAAATTAGAACCTAAGGGTATTCCATCTTGTAACTTACTTTCTCCCTTGATAATAATAAAGTGTCGGCCGTTCTCCGTGGACTAGGATCACATCGATTCGAACCACGTTAGTTACTCTATTTTTATCATTTCTGCACTAACAATTACTTCAATTAGCAATTAAACTTTGATTAAAGATAGTCAAGAGGTGGATTTACAACGTTACTCTTGTAAAAGTAGATGGAAATTTTGAAGAAAAAAACGCGGGGAAAATGATAAAAATAGTCCTTTATATATGGGAGTTAGCTTAATATAGTCTTTTAAACATAAATTTGTATAGGTTCGATGCTTTAAATTTATCAGAAGTTTAACATTATTTATCGATATTATACTTACGACACACGATAATAATTGTATTTTTACGAAATTGATTCCTAAAAGCAAATAAACCATTTAAACTGAAAAAAAACGTTGTCAAATTTCCCCTAAACCCTAATCCAACTTCACTGATTCGTACTTTAAGAAAAAATGTTGTAGGCATAAAGAACTAAAATAGAAAGAGTAAAACTATAGGTGTCTACAGGTTCAATCCGGTCCGGATTCCTAGACTATCGGGCCTACCAGACCGGTTCCTTACCAGATTTCCGATAGGCTCGTGCGGTTCCGGGTTGAACCGGTCGGACCGGGCCGGATTTTTTTAATCCGAAAATGTAAACTAAATTCGAATTAAATATTTAATATAATATAGTTTTATATTTTATATTTTATATTTTAAAATTTAAAGTTAACTTTATATTTTATAGTTTATATTATAGTTATACTCTTATTAAATTAGAAGACATAAGTTAACAATTAAAAAAACAATAAAATAAAAACTAATGATAAGAATTAAGATGTAAACTTTCGAACTTTCATTATTCATAATGCTAAAAAAAGTACATAATGAAGTAATAATAATTTTATTTATATATTATGCATCCTTTTAGCAAGTTCTTCGTAATTTATATGTTGACTGAATTGCTCCATAGCCTCTAAATCTGGAGTATTAATTTCAGTCCCGCTTCCGCCGTAACTTGTGCTCCCTCTTTCCAAAATATTGTCGATTTCTTCATCTTCGGAGAATCAACGTCTTCTAATCCTTGATTTCTTCTATCTGATCCAATCTCTTAAGCAGACTAACACTTCTAATATGGTTTCGCCCAATGAGTGACGTGTGTCTCCTATTTGATCTCGTGCTTGGCTGAATGCACTTTCAGAAACCACTGTTGAGATAGACACATTAAGAACATTCCGTGTCATATCTGCAAGTACCGGAAATTGTCTTTTGTTATTCTGCCACCATTGTAAAGATTGAAAGTTCTTCTTCGACTCCATGTACTTTTATAAATAAAATTGCATCTCATCACAATTTCGATTTGTGGTTGCTTGTGCTGTTGTAAAAGTGCTCCAAATATCTAAAGATTCATTATCATCGTCTTCAGCGAATCCTGCAGATGTAGACACAGAAGCAGAACTAGAAGGAATATTAGTAGCAGAGTTGTTTTTATCAAACAATGTAGCATAATATTCATATAATGTAGCTAAATTACTATCAAGTTTACTTATGCAATCAATTGAAGATGGAGTTTCTTCTGGACCTACTTTCATATAACTATATAAACTAAATATTAAATTATGACAATCTACTTTTTTAATAGAAGGATTTAAGGCTGCACCAATACAATAAATATCGGGAATAGAAAAAAATATTTTTTAAACTTTTCAAACATAACTGTAACTGCAACTTTATATTTTTTATTTGATTTTAAACCCCAAAGTAAATAAGAAATTTCAGCAATATGAGCTAAACCATTGCAAATAAATAACATAATCATTATAAAGTCTAAAAATATCGGATCTACAAGTAGTACGAGGAACACTTTTAAATAAAGGATTATATATTCTTTGAATATATGTAATTAAATATGAAGAAAAAACAAAAGAAAAAGGTAAACAACCTCCGACAACCATTTTTGTTAATTCAATGCGATCCTTCATTGGATCGTAGTTAACAAGCCCACCCCATTAATGGATTAATTTATTGTTGATCGGCTTCTAAATCAGAGACAGAAAACCAGTGTGTCGGATGAGCATTCTCTACATGTCTACTTATAGTGCCCGTCCCCCATCACCACGCCCGCTCTTATGTTTATAAGTTTTTCCACAAATATTACATCTAACTCTATCAGTGCCCTCAATTCTATTATAAAAGTTCACACTTTACTCTTTTTTCTCCTACCCTTTACTTCTGGTAAAGGAGGTCTAGCACTACTGCACTAGTAGTACTAACATTGACAGAAAACACACTAGTTGGTGTAGGAATTTCAGTTTCAACAATATTACCTATATGAACATTATCATATTCATTATCTTCTATTTCAAAATCTTCTTGCATTTGATCATAGTCTATATTTTGATTAGACATTATCATATTCATTATCTTTTATTTCAAAATCTTCTTGCATTTGATCATAGTCTATATTTTGATTAGATGATGAATTAGAACGTTTAGATTTCGTACCCCTTGAAATAGATTTACCCATTCTCTTTAGCCTATTCATTATAAAATATTTAATTTAAAATTTAATTTAAATAATCAACAAATAAATAGGACAATTTAATAAAATAATTATAGAATGAAACGAGTGTACCAAACTTCGGGATTCAGAATTCAATTGAAAGTCGAAGCTCGAAGTCTTGCGTCTTGCTACTTTGAAAATTAATAATAATAATAATAATAACTTGAGAATTGATAATAGAGAGAATTAAGAGAGTATGAGAATTGAGAGAATTGTAGAAATAATTGTGTGATAAAAATGAGAAGAATATAGTATTTATAGATTTTTAAAAGGGAAAAAATGTAATTAATAAAGAATAATAAACAAAAAATTTTTAGGGCCAAATGGCCATATGACCGTTGGCAACCCTCACTTCGACTTCCAACAGAATAATTAGTGTGCACAACTTTCGGTCCCGATCAATTTTCTGACCGATCGAACCTCAGATCGGATCAACCGGACCGAGATAATCGTCCGGTCTTTCTTCTTCAAAATCCTTGTTTGGTTTCGGTCCTAGGACCGATTTTTAATTTTATTTAATTATTTTATAATATATTATATATATACCGAGTGAGACCCCACGCCTCTCATGCTCGCTCTCCCTACGATTACGATTTACGAATACATATACATAATACATTTATACATTTATACTAATACTTATAAATTATAATAACTAATTCTAATTTTCTAAATCTAATACATTAACCCCCTCCCGACCTCTCTCTAAGACTCTAAGTCGTCCTCCTCTTCCTCTTCCCAATCCACCGACCCTCTCTCTCTCCCTAAATCCCTAAATCCCAAATTCCCAATCGCCGACTCGCACTGGGCCACCGCCACTCGACTCACTCACCACAGACTCAAAGACTCGCCACTCGCCATCGCCACTCAAAGACTCAGAAAGAGCACTCCACTCACTCACTCAAGACTCACTCGCCGACGAGTGACGACTCGCCGATCTTCACTGCCGTCGTCCGTCAACGTCGACCACTGGCCCACCTGCACTCCAAGACACTAAGACTCGAGACTCGATGCCTCTCTCACTCGACCACTCACCACTGAGCCGCTCGGGCCGCCTCGATCGCCTCGATCGCTCAATCTATCGACAAGGTATAGTTCATTAGTTTGTCATTTAAAGTTGTGCAACCAACGCTTGTATTCATTTGTATTGTTAAATGATATTAAATGTTTGTATTCACACGTAGATGATTTCTAGTACCTCGATTCTCATATCCAATCCAAAAGGAAAAAGACGATGAAATGACTCGTCCGTCGACTCACTGATCGTACTGCACTCAAGTGGTCGCCCACGACCACGAGTTTGTATTGCCTTCTCAAACACCAACAAATACACTCCACACAGAGACAACTCGCATAAGTATTATGCCAACGGAGGAACGACAAGATATTACTCGCAACAAACAAAGTGAATATTGGAAGAAATACAAGCTTTATTTGACTAATGGCGAGGCAAGCGCCGAAATGAATGTAAGTATTGCCATAAAACTTTTTCGTGACTCGCTTATTAATGGTAACAAAATGTGAAAATCATGCAACTCAACGCCTACTAAACCCGAGAATGTGATTAAACAAAATCAAAGTAAATTGACTTTGAGGTCATCATGATAAAAAGGAGAAGGAAAGTTGAGAAATTGGGTTTTAAATGTAAATGAAGTTAGGGAAGCGTTGTGCTATATGGTGATAGTTGACGAACTTCCTTTTCGTTGTGTTGAAAACCCGCTTTAAGCATTTCATATCCATTGCTTGCCCCGAGTTTATAGTACCCTCCCGTATGATCATGGCGTGATTGCTTTCAACTTTATTTGAAGGAAAAAGAAAAGTTGAAAGAATTTCTCAAATTGTCATGCCAACGAGTCTGTGTGACAACTGATTCATGGACATCTAATCAAAGAATCAACTATATGTGCCTTACCGCTCATTTTATAGACAATGATTGAAATTTGCAAAAACGAATTCTAAACTTTTGTCCAATTATAAGTCATAAGGGCGAGTCAATTGCAAAAGCTATAGATTGTTGTTTAGAGAGTTGGGATTTACATATGAAACTTTTTACCGTGACTGTTGATAATGCCTCTTCAAATGATGTTGCTTGTAGTCACTTGATGAGAATAGTTCAAAGCAATGGTAGTGCAATAAGTAAGGGAAAGTATTTGCATATGAGATGTGTCGCTCATATTGTTAATCTTATTGTTTGGGATGGTTTGAAAATAAAAGATTCTCTTAAAGCAATTGAAAGAATTCGAGCTATTGTGAAATTTGTGAGGAATTCTCATGCTAGGCTTCTTAAATTTAAAGAAATTGCAACAGTCTTGAAAATAGAGAGCAAATCTTTATTGTCACTTGATGTGCCCACTCGTTGGAACTCAACTTATACTATGTTGATGGCAGCTATAAAATTTGAGCGAATTTTTAGTATGTTTGAACTTCATAAAGAAAACGATCTTAAAGAGCCTAATGATGTAGGCCTCCTAATGAGAATGATTGGTTGTTGCCAAGAGGCTTGTTATCTTTCTAGAAAAGTTTTATATTTTAACTAATAATGTTTCGCTTCTTCGAGTGTCACGTGCAATAGTGCATTGTTTGATATTGTACGCTTCTTGGAACATTAAAAGATCTAGAAAGTACTTGTGATGTAGAATTGCGCAACGGCCGTAAGATGAAAGAAAAGTTTGATAAGTATTGGGGTAGTTTAGAAAAGTTTAACATGTTGATTTATGTGGCTGCCATTCTTGATCCTTCGATGAAAAAGGTTGGTTTACAATTGACTCTACATGAGATGTATGGGGAAGTGAAGGGTGATAGTTTGCTTGAGAATGTTCAACAAGTCCTAAATGATTTGTTCGATGAATATAAGGCTATGTATTTCCCTATTGTTTTGAGTGGGACAAGTGATGTATCTGAATCAAGTGACATGAGATTAGATCTCAAGGCTAAAGTTAGGAAGCTCAAATCATCGTTAGAAGCAAAGGGTAAATATAGTACGAGGCCAGAGCTTGATCGATATTTGAATGAAGAGGCGGATGAAGAAGATATTGAAATCTTAACTTGGAAGCTCAATTCACTAAGATTTCCCGTTGTTTCACGCATGGCTCGTGATATATTAGCTATTCCAGTATCTACAGTTGCTTCTGAGGCTGCATTTAGTACCGGAGGACGAACACTTGATCAATTCAGGAGTTCTTTGACACCTAAGGTAATACATTTTCTTTTGTATTTTTTGTAAACCAAATTTAATTTTTATTATATTAATTGGTAAGTTCATTTCTTAACTTTTATTTTATGTTAAAGATGGTGCAAGGACTCATTTGTGGTCAAGATTGGCTTCGTTCAACTTTGAAGAAGAAATCCAAACTAATTAATGTGGAAGAATCATTAGAAGACTTGCAAGATTTGGAGAATGGTATGATATATTGATATGAATATGATGATATCTCATTGCAACTTGCAAGCATAAGAAGAGTTACAATTCTTATTACTAACTTTATTATTTTCTTTCATACAGATTTTCAAAAGTGTGGAATTGATGAATCTACCATCTATGTTTGATGGTTTGAGTGTTTGTATATGTATAATGTATGTCATTCTCTTCCCTCGACTCATCGTTGTTTACTTGTTTTTAGTTTTGGCATGTTTGTCATTGTCTCTGGAAGTGGAATAAGAGGCATTAGGATTAGAAATTTTCAAGAATAAATTGTGGACTATGCCTAATTGCCTATCAAGAATCTAAAGAAGAATCAAGTTAGCAAAGAAGAACAAAGAAAGAAGAAGTGTGTCAGAAGAAAGAAGAAAGAAAAGAAGAAGAAAAGAAGAAGAACAAGACAGTACAAAGAAGAAGCAAATAAAGAAGAATCAAAGACAGTACAAAGAAGAAGCACCAAAGAAAGCAAGAAGAAGCGGCCAGCGGCGGTTGCAATTTGGTCCTTGTAGTTGTACCTAGATATGTTAATACAATGTTGTAATTTGGATTTTGAATTTCTGCTGTTCTGCTTCTGCTGTTGTGCTTCTGCATATGTGAAATACTGAAATGTGACTATGTCTATGTGAGTTGCTTCATTCGGTCCTCTCGGTCCATTCCGTCCAAATGACCGGACCGGACCGAACCTGGACCGGACCGAAAAATTCGGTCCGGTCTTCGGTCCGGACATTTTTACTGTTCGGTCTTCGGTCCGGTCCGGTTCGGTCCGGTCCGGTTTTGACCCTTTGTGCACCCCTAGTAACAATATCGTTGGCTGAAACAACTTTTTTTTTTTTTTGCATTACCGATCCGGACCTTACCGGATTTTATCATAACCCGTGCGGGTTGGGGGCCAAACCAACCCCCAACCCGTTAAAGCTTACCGGTCCGGACCGGACCGGATTCGTTACCGGGTCAACCGGTCCGGTTATCGGTTAATCCGAACCGGTAGACGGATATAAGTAAAACTACTCAAATTTATATTTAGAGGTGTATTTTAGACCATTCACCAATACTGAAGGTCTATTTTGTATCATACGTTTAAAGAAAGTGCAGTATGTATTATGTAATGAGAATGTATCCGAGACTTAAATGTAAGTTTTATAAAATGGTTATTGATCGATTACATCGTACGGGTGAAATGTTGGCAAATCAAGAATTCTTATGTCAAAAAATGAACGAAAAAGTCAGAGATTTGCCTTTGTACTCTAAAAAATAAGTTATAATTGTCCCTCATTATATTTTTTAATATATTTGCCCTTGACATCGAACTTTAGAATCGTATTTGCTCTTCTACTCTAAAATGAAACATATTTATCTCTACTCCATTAAATTTCATCTCCCACCTTAATTTTCTTATGTGGCGCCTGGGTGACTTTTACTTATGGAGTAAAAATAATGTAAATATATAATAGAGAAATTAAGGTGTGACATGGAGAAGTAATGGATATGGGGTAGGGATAAATATGCCGTTTTGTGAGAGTACGAGGGTAAATATGACTTTAAAGTTGGATGTCAAGGGCAAATATATTGAAAAAGTATAACGAAAGACAAATATAACTTATTTATGAGATTATCAGGACAAAGTCGATTCTTTAAAGAGGATGCTTAGATGAAAGTGTGGACATATTTAATAGTAATTTAATTTTAAAATTTTTATTATTACTAATGAGATAATTATAACCACATGAATATATGAAATTTATTTAAATCACAAATTTTAGTTATCTTCTTTTCTTTATAAGATAGTGAGTCAAATAGTGGTACATAAATTAGGAGTAATGAAAAATGAATTAAATTTAAATGAAACGAAATATTCTATAAGTTACATTTTTTTCATGTCAATATGAAAAAAAATTAAAATATTAATTATATTTACATAATATAAATTTTAAAAAATATATATATACCAGATATTTCATATTCGAGTCCTGAATATTACACAATGTGATTCAAATTAATCGAGGTCATACTGCAGATACTGAAAATCGACCTACTAATAATCTAAACGAAAATGTGCACTTGTAAGGAGACAAAGAAGAAAATAATTGAAAAACGTAATGAAGTGTCTGAATAGGAGCAGATACTTTCAAAGAGGGCAGGTAAGGGAGAGGACATGTCAAAAGGCTGTGCAGTTACTAATGTCGAGGCAGTGTCAGAGCCCGAAAGGCAACGTAGTGTTTGACATTTTGCTTTCAACGGCATCATCATCTCTCAGCTTTTTGTCCTTGTTTTTCCCTCTTTGGATCTCCATTCACCTTTCTTCTTGTTTGGCTCTTGTCCCCTAGACCCCTACTACTACTCTATTGCATATTGCAACTCATATAATATTACCTACTCTACTACTATATCTTGAACTATACTCCAAGACCAAGTGACTAAATGATTTTTTTGGCAATTTAAATTAAAAAAAAAAGACATTTTTATAGATCTCTTATGTATTTTGTTAAATCTCTTATAAGAAAAAATGAAAATCTCTTATAAAAGAATTAAAAAAATGACACTTGTTTAGTGAATCTCTTTGAATACTTGTTTTTTCTCTTTTAATTACGACCCCAAATAATAGCACTTTTTATATTTAGTAATTTCTCTTTATTTTTCTTCTAGAGTCAAACAACGTGAATTTTGATTAGCCTCAACAACAACAACATATTCAAATAAAGAGTAGAGTGTACACAGATTTTATCCATACTTTATGATCAAAGAGGCAGAGAGACTGTCTCCGGTAGACCCTCGGCTCAAGAACAAGAAATTCAAAATACAATACGATAAAAAGCTATGGCAATATATTATAGAAAGCAGAATGAATTTTGATTAACATTTTAAAATATATATTTTCATCAAATTAACATGAAAAAAGTTACAATTTGTAGAGCTTATCGTTTAGGTTTTTAATACCTAAATTTTAAATGTAAAATATGTGGGAAATAGTGTGTAGTAACAAGGAAATAAGAATGTAACAACAACAACAACTAAGTTAGAAATCTGGAAATCAATAAAATAATTGGCTTGCTGAGTCGAATGAATTCTCAATCTATTCTTAAGATAATATTGTCCCGTATATCCTTTCAACGGTGTAATGACAACTTATCTCCCAAGATAAAACATCAATCAAACAAATGAGCAAAGGAAACTCAAGTGTTCACTTTGGAAGAAAGATCTTTGAGTGTTTTGTGATTGCAAGAGAGGAAGACAATTTCAGAGAATTGTTAAGTGTCAATATGTTTTGCAATTGTGCCAAAGACATCAATTTATAGGTAGATGATTATGTCTTCTCAATTAACCAAATGAATGGCCATCAATGTCAAGTAATGACCATTGATATTGAGGTTAATTCAGCCTAGTAATGGCTGAAATCAATAGCCAAATAATGGAGAGTTATTGCTCCAAAGTTAGCCCAAGAATCAGTTTCAATTCACCTCCAACGGACTGAAAAATAGTCAAAGCGTCGCGGTCCTTCGGGAAGGCACCGCGGTGCTTCTCGTCCAGTAACTCACTGGAACTAAAATGCCATTTAGAGTCGCGGCCCTTCGGGAAGGCACCGCAGCGCTTCAATTCCAGTAAACTACTGGAATTGAAATGACATTTAGAGACGGGGCTCTAGGAGGAGGCACCGCGACCATGACTTTGTTGCACCGCGACCCTTCTCGGCTCCGCAACGATTTTTGATTCGTTTCATCTTTTACACATTTCTTTCTTTCATTTACCAACGTGAAACCATTTGTCATTTGACCAATAATCGTCTATTATATTACGTCTCAAACAATTTGTATACGTACCAATATCTCTTCTATTTAAGGAAATTACGATCATTGACACTTTATGTGCACGTATGTGAAAACCATGTTTCCGACGTGCGGGGCCCCAATTGTTCGAGTCATAATTAATAGGATTAATTTTATTTCATGTTTAGTAAATTTCCAACAATCCCCTCTTGGAAGAGATTTTGGCGCACACACATGGTGCCTTTCGAGCAATTACTCGACGGATCAATATTGCATCTGGAGAGGTAGTTGTAGCTTTGAACCTTCCATAGTAGAATATCATCAGACATATTTACTGTGCGGTGAACGTGATGTCTTGAACCATCAGTGTTTAATATATCTCAAGATAATGGTACCAACACAACACCTTTCCTACTCAATCTTTCTAATGTTTTTGTCCATCGTGGGCCGTGGACACCCTTGGATTCTTAAGTGCGTTCATTTGAGGCGGACTGTCCTCGCACTTAAATAGGTGGTCTCCTACAAGGTATCCAGCAATACCCCGTTACTCAAGCGTTAGGAACCATTAAAAAATTTCCCCAACCTAACCTCAACTATTGAGGATCATTAAAGGTTTGGAAACTTATCATTTACCCCTCTTACAGGTAGCGCTTTTTGTCTTTCACGGGAACGACCTTGGATTATGTTTCTTAAGAAGAAAGCATTATCCGAAGTTCTTTTGCTTCCACCAAAGCGCTCACGGAACCTTTACAGTTTAGTTTTTCCATTGAACCTTATTCCTTACCAGATATAGTTATCATATAATCTAACTAGGCTTCTTACCTGACTCTGTCTCGGTAGCTCTAGCCGTTGCGAAATGCGAGGGCCCAAAAGCATAGAGATGGGACTCTAAGTCTTTTTTTATGCTGGTTTGTTGCGTCTCTCAACTGTAGGGGTCCTGCTCCTCTAAGAGAGGTTTGAGGAGGAAGACCAAATGATCACCAAGGGGTTCCCTAGTAATCCCTTCTCTTAAGATATTTCTAGTTAAGACTTGATCGAGGGATCAATTGATTCCGAAACATAAAGTAACAAGACCATAACCCCATGCCCCCGCCTTAAAGGATCCCAACACATCACCCTAACTCTTTGACAACATGAAAAAACCAAAAGCTCTGCCCTCCCTCTCTATCTATCCAAGGGATGGAAGGGCAGAGGCCCAATCTGTAAGGTTGGGTGTCCTCTTATTGTTTGGGTTTTAAGCCCATTCCCCTAGACAGACATAACATCTGATCTTTGGGTATTCTCTTTCGTCAAGGAATCTGCGATATTTTCTTTAGATTTTACGTAATCAATGGAAATAACACCCGAGGTGATCAGCTGCCTAACAGACTCATGTCTCCGTCGAATATGACGAGACTTACCATTGTATATAGAACTTCGTGCCCTTCCTAGAGCCGACTGACTATCGCAGTGGATCATTACAGAAAACACGAGTTTATCCCAACATGGGACATCCTCTAGAAAACCATGAAGCCACTCAGCTTCCTCTCCCGCTTTATCTAAAGCGATAAATTCCGACTCCATCATGGATCGGGCAATAAGAGTTTGCCTAGAGGATTTCCAAGACACATCTCCACCATCGATTGTAAAAGTATATCCGCTGGTGGACTTGATGTCTGTCACGACCCAACCCGACGGGCCGCGACTAAGCGCCCTAATGATGCCATTATACTAATTGTCGCACACAACCCAACTAACACGTAAGGCAAATATGAAATCCAGCAGTATAACGCTGCAACAATAACATATGCCAGAATAGGGAAACCGACAAGGCTGATTTTACACAAGAATGTACCTGCCTCCTGGGGAGTCACAACTAACCAACATAATATAACAGGCTAGCCGACAAGGCTGCCACCAACTAGTATCACGTATACACGGGAACATCCCAACACAGAGTACAACAATGTGACTGATCAAAACAGATTTATAACTCTACATAAGTACAACCCACAACTGTCAACAGGCCTCTAAGAATACGATAATAACATATGACAGGACAGGGCCCCGTCGTGCCCCTAAAATATGCATAGGTCCAAGATTAAAGATCTGTACCAAACTGATTAAGCTCCGAATCAATAGAGCCCTCCCAAATAGCTGAGTGGAAACTCTAGACTGACGGATCACCAACTGAGTACCTGTACCTGCGGGCATGAAACGCAGCCCCCCGAGGAAAGGGGGTCAGTACGAATGAATATACCGAGTATATGAAACATAAAGTACAAAACAGATAATCATAACTGGTCAAAGCGTACATGGGAAATGTAAGACTATCAAATGTCAAGCTAACTGTGCCATAGAAAATAAAGAATCAACTGTGCCTTATAAAAGTGAGAGCCATATCAAAATCAGGGATGCCTATCCATAGAATCATCTTATCTATATACATTGCCGACCCTCTAGAGAGAGACTCGGTGGGACCATCATATCTATATACATTGCCGACCATTTAGTGAGGGACTCGGTGGAATCATCATATCTATATACGTTGCCGGCCCTTTAGTGATGGACTCGGTGGAATCATCATATCTATATACGTTGTCAGCCCTTTAGTGAGGGACTCGGTGGAATTCATGTATTCGTCATATCTGTATACATTGCCGGCCCTTTACTAAGGGACTCGATGAATTCATATAATCATATCCAGCACGAGTAGAATATCATAAGTAACTTATACAATTTAAATCATAATTTGACTCTCAATGAAATAAATAAAAGGCACTATCATATCATGTATTGATCGGTGTATTTTATATATACCTTTTGAGTCATTTTTAGTTAGTTTTTTGCCTATTTTTGTACAAATATGTGTCGTGTTAGGATATATTTTCTTTCTTTTGAGTCACAATGGTTTAAAGTGGCACATTGGCAAGAAGGAGCGAAAAGAGGGCAGAAACAGAGGTTCCAGAGCTCAAAAAGCTGAAAAGTTGGCAACCCGGGAGAGAAACAGGGCGGTGCCGCGGCGCCACCAACCAGCAGCAGCAGAGCGCCACGACGCCCAAAGAACAGAGATCCACAAGAGTTTCAGCCGCGCGCTGGGCCAGGCGCGCGCCAAGTGAAAATTGCCAAATCCGAATTGGAATAGGCCAAGGACAAGAAGGAAAAGGTTTGGGACGGTTTTGAGGTTATAAAAAGGACCTTTTAGGTCATATTTTGGCAGTTCCACACTTGACAATTCATCACAACTTGGAGATCAAGATTGGAGACTTATTCTTAAGTAATTTCTTGTTCTTTATTTTATTTCTTTTTGTGTATGTTGGATATTAGTTTAGTTCTTGGCATGTCTATGGCTAGGAACTAACTTAATTTAGGGCTTTCCATGTCGAATCGCTTGAACCTCGTTCTTATGAATTAATGCATGTTTTGGTTTCTTCTTATTATTGTTGAGATTTATTCAATATTTATTTTGATTGTTTGGTAATTAATTGATCACTAATTATCATAACTTATATGATTTCTAATCGAAATCCAAAAGGGGAGATTGTGAATATGCTATATTTGAATAAACATAGGTTTAAATCGTGGACGAAAGTACCCCGATACTTGTGTAGCTTAATAGGTTATTGCTCTTAATCATCCTTTATAGTCAATCTTGTCATCGAAAGATAGAAGAGTTCTACATTGGGGTTGAGTGTTTATATTACCTTAACAGGAGTATAAAACAGCTTAGTTAACATGCTATCTCAAAATAGAAGAAGAACCATAATTATTTGCATTAATGAGTAAAACGAGCGGATAGTTGAGGAGATTTGGAAGCCCTATTTTCATCATATCTGAAGTAAAGTAAAGTAATTTAGTTAGCATATATAATCATAGCTATAAACAATTCATCAAATTATCGGTTACCAAATAGATACCACAAAATAGAGGTTGATAATTGGACACTAATCCCTGAGGACGATAACTCGGTCTTCTAGACTATATTACTTGTCACGACACGTGCACTTGCGTTTAGCGTATGCATAAACGATGCACGGTAAGATGCGCACACTTTAAACGCAAGTGCATGTTATCGTGACAAGTAGTATAGTCTTGATAAGACCGAATATCGTCCTCAAATATTAGGGTTCAATTACCAACTATCTATTTTTTGGTATCTATTTGGTAAATTGATATTTAGATTTGTTGTTTTTAACTAAGGATTATAAAAGCTATTTAACTAAAAGGGTTTACTTCAGTGATGATGAGAATACGGCTTCCACGTCTCCTCACTATCCGCTTATGCTACTTATTAATGCAATAACTTATGGTCTTCTTCTTTTGGAGAAAGCAGGTTCACTAAATCGTTTTATACTCCCGTTAGGGTTATATAAACACTCAACCCCAACATTGCACCTTACCTACCTTTCGGTGTTAAGGATAACTCTATAGGAGGATTAAGAACAAGAACCTAGTTAACCGTCACGCACAATGTGCAAAATTAGGGTTTTTAAGCCTCTCATTAACGCTACATAAATAATTGAGGTATTTTCATCCCCAATCCAAGAATGTCTACCCAACTTACAAAGATATTCACAATCCCCTTTCTAACTGATTAGAAATCATATAGTGATAATTAGTTGTCAATTAATTACCAAGAATTCAACTCAAATATTGGATAGATCTCAACAAGAAGAAGAATAACCATAAGCATGCATTAAATCATAACATAAGTTTTTAGAGATTCAACATGGAAAGCCCTATAGAGGAATTAGTTCCTAGCCATTGACATGACAAGAACTAATCCCATGTTCATAATACAAAAACTGAAATAAAGAAAAGAAAAGGAAAAGAAATTACTAGACTATGGTCTTCAATCTCTAAGCAAGAAGCCTTGTGTTGTGCAAGAAGGGGAACCCTTAAAAGCGCCTAGGGTTCTCCTTTTATAGCCGAAAACCGCTCAACTTTTCCTCGCAGTTCGACCCAAAATCCGTCTGAAACCTAATTTTTCCGCGTCGGGCGCTGCGCCTCGCATGGCCATGGCGCGGAACTCTGCAATCCTTCGGATGATTTGGCGCCGCGCCCGATTGGCCAGATGAGCCATGGCTGCAACTTCGTAGCTTCGGATGTTTAGCGCCGCGCCTCGCACTCGCATGAGGCGCCGCGACGAAGTCTTCGCAGCCTCTCGATAGTGGCGCCGCGCCTCGCTTCGACGCTAGAGGCCGCGCCGGCCTGGTTTCGACTGCTCGCCACTTTCTCTGTTTTTAGCTCTGGAATCTCCTCTTTTGCCCTCTTTTAGCTCCTTTTCCTCCATTTGGCCATTTTAACCACTTTGATTCAAAAGAAAGGAAAACTATCCTAATACGACACTTATATGTGCAAAACGGGACAAAAGACTAACTAAAACTGACTCAAAAGGTGTATATAAAATACACCGATCAAATACCCCCAAACTTAACCTTTGCTCGCCCTCGAGCAAAGATAGAAAGAAAGAAATAAAAGACTCAAAAAAATGAAAAATAAAAGACTCACTGACATTGATCACTTTTGCTGCATTAGTGTTAACTAGAAAAACATGAAGGTTAGCAAAATAATATGCAGGAACATATAGCATGACATTTCATCACATTAAGCTAGATATTTCGTAAACTCATATTCATCATGCTTAATGGAAGTCAATATATTAAATCATGCATATAAATTCAAGAATTCCTATGGCATGCTTACTTGCTATTCTCCACTAATTCTGGATATGCATAAAAGAGATCTTCAGGACTTTAAGGGTTGTAATGTCGGCTTCGGTATAGGTAGGTAAAAGTAGGCAATTTAGGCTCATTTCGTGTACCATAAACTCTTCAGCTTTTCGGTATTTCCCTTTTTTTTTGTTCTTTCCTTCACTTCGATTCTATCTTTTCCCTCTTTTATTTTGGGAGGGTGAAGTATATAATAATGACAAGTACCCCCAAACTTAGGCTTTTGCCTATTTCTTATTACTTTTGTATTGGGGTGCAACAGACTTATTCACTTTTTTTTTTTTTTTTACACAATGTATTCCACTATTTCATATTTTCACTTATGGTACAATTTGTGGGAATATAGGGTGTCAAAGAAGAAGTTTCAAATTTAGGCTCAATGGGGCTGACTAGGGATATTTTTAAAGTACGGGATAGAAAAGAATGGTAAGAATTGACTATCAAAGAAATGCCTGAGTCATCTCCCTAACATGCATATCCTAACTATTTCGCCTCAAATAGCAAGCAATCATAACACATAAGTATTTATTGTCGCACCCGATTTTGAACTCTCAGGCTTGAATGCGCGACGGAATGGTTATCCTCCCCAAAATGTAAGAAATAAAATGTTAAAGGAGTCGCCACCTAATTAATTGGGTGAATTAGGACACCTAAATACTAACTGATTAAAGTCAGCATTAACTCCATTTAAAGGTCTGTGAAACTAAATAAGATTCTGAGTAAGGATTCTTTATTATCCTAAAGGGAAGGGGTAAGGCACCCTAAAGGATCCGCTAACTTGCGGTTGTCCGTTCAAACATAGGTTAATTTATTTGGCTAAGGGATGTACGTTTTAGAAAAAAAAAAAAAGATTATTTAAGTAAAAAGGGATGTGGCAAATATATATATATATTGATAACTAAAAGGGTCTTATAAGATTCATAAAAATATATATACAAAGTTTATTATGAAATTATTTTTTATTTTTTGACAAAAGTAAGAAAGTGATAAATTGCTCCTAACAGTATACGTAAGGTTAAGATTCTTATATAGGAGTTAATTATGAAATTGTTTTTATACGTGTGCGCGAGATTACTTCCTATGGTGTTTATGATAACGTTTATTTCTTAAGGATATGGAGAAAATATATTAACTACATGACTAAAGCATCGCTAGGATTAATTATTTTAGATTTAAGCTTATATGATGAGCCTAAACTAAGTAAAGGATGAATTTATCTTTAAACTACCCTTTCCAAAATATTCAAAAGACTAGTAGAGTTAATTATCCTATTAATTACAAGGTTAATGAATATGACAATAATAAATAAATAAGTAAATAAGTGCATAGATAAGCAAAGGAGGAGTGAGATTGGAATTGTTGTAACGTCGAGAACCGATGGCGACACCATCTATCCTACAGTTGTTTGGAAGCCCTGCGGCGGAAGTATGGTTGGTGATATGGAAGTCATGATGAGTCTCATACCGAGACTCTTGATCATTCTCCCGATGCATGTCATGTAAAAAATAAGAAAAAAAAAGGATTAGTAAGTAAGGTAAACTCCATCATATGCAAAATAGATGGAATATTGAATTAAACACACAAGTACATATGTTGCCAATGTTAATGCGAGGCAGTACAGACGCAGGATTCAACCAGCAGATACACACTTTGAGGTATTATGTACGTGATGGGCCCAATGTGCAGAAAACGTGATTCAGGCCCAATGACATCAGAGGTCTTTTTTACTTTTCCAGGTTTCAAAATGTCAACATTATCACCCCCAAACAGGCCCATTCATACAGTCTTACTTCTCCTGTATCTAGTCATACAAAGGTTGATATCCACAAGATATACGCATAAGCCATGAGAGGTATACAACTCCTATATATCGAATGTATGCTAACGAATATCAGAGAATGGAATCTCAGCACTAGGCAACAGAGTATGGTATGAGGCAAGTCTATAATTATACCGATGTATGGCAGATCATTGATGCATTGGGTTGGCAAAAACTCATAAGAAAAACGTAAGATGGACATTTCTAAAACCAATGGTTCAGGCATAGGCGGGATAGACTTAACAACTGCTGATTTGGAATTCATTAGTGAGATATATGAGGCATAATGGCTTATTAGACTTAGCCAACATACATAAATGACTAGGTGACTCCCAAGAAAACAATATATTAGATCATGCGTAACACTGATGGTCTGGTTAAGCCTGTATGGTCACCCTTACTGTATATTCACCGGTATAATACCCCAAAAAGGAACACAATTTAGGCACGCTAACACATATTCATCTATTCTAAAACGGATCAATGATAATATAAGCATGGTCGAAATGGAGTCGAACTAGACAAGAAGTGGTGCAAGGATGATTCAAAACATCTTTACTATTAGCAGGTAGCAATACATTTTTTACATATTCGATGGAACTAAAAAAAAACTATAGGACAAACTATTTTGTTTAATTGACCACGTTAACAGAGAGATATTCAAATACAACAGATTATGATCTTGAGGATGAATCGATACCATATCATTTACTTGACTAGCTACAGATACTCTGGACTAAATGGAAAACCCCCACAACACTATATTGGATATGCATACACATAATCCAGTGGCCCAAAAACATACACAAAACAGAATATCTCAATCAACCTTCAAACAGTCACCAATTAATAGCGGATAATCAAAAATGGATCTGCGACGTTATACACCTAACCATACCCTATAGGAAACACACTCGAATACACACACATACTCAAAACAGATTAGACACCACAGATGCCAAAAACCGCAACCAACATATTTATGTGGAGACGACGACTATACTAAGTCAAATAGTTTTGACAAAAGAGAACAACATATGATCCTATTATGCAGAAAACACATAATATCCATTAAATAACTAAACAGTGAGAAAAGAGTAGGTTTCCGGACCTTTTGTGGGTAGCGAACTGAGGCGACGACAAAGGTTTTCCCGAATCGTCGGAAAAAAGGAGAAAGCCCTGAAGAAATTTGGTTTGCAGAGCAAGAATTGAATGGAAAAGAGAAAAGTTTAGAAGTGATGTAGTACGTGTTATCACGATGACCGATGGATGAAAAGAACCGATCGATTGATGGCCGATTCCGATGGATGGTTGATGTCTCGATCGATTCGAGTCTCGAATCGATCTCGGAATCTACGAATCGATGCTATTGGTCCTCGCCTTCGATTGCCGCTGCGTGTGCTTATATAGCCCCATTTGGGTTCCAGTTAGGTAAATGAATAAAGGCTGATACTTGTGCTTGATTGGTATGCGATTTGGTTTGATTCGTACTGATTTGTTAAGGATTTGTGGGCTATTTTTGGGTCGATTCTCGTACAGTTCTTGTTATGGTAAGTTTGAAAGCGATTTTGGGATATTTGAGGGAATCTCAACGATTTGTGCAGGTTATGGTAAGGATATGTTGGCTGGGTGTACGTGGTTAAGGAAAGGCCCCGGATTCTCAGGCGAGAAATCCGGGGTGTCTTTAGTCTTCTTGTAGTGCGAGTAAGTCTGGCGGTTTAGGTTTAGGGTTACATTGGCTTTTCGTTTTTCGTTCAAGAAATTTATTGAAGATGGTATAGGAAAGGAAGTGAAGAAGTGGGGTTTGGGCCTCGATAAGGGATAAAGGTGTGGTAGGCGGCAGGTCACGGGTTCTGAGTTAGGCTGGGATAGTGGTAGCGGGTTTGGACGAATTAAAGAGTCATTGGGCTGGGTAGTTAATTAATTAGGGTATTAGATTAGTTAAGTTATTTAATTAGTTTTAGGCTTAGTTAATTAGTGATAAATTAAATTAGTGTTAGTTTTAGCTAATTAATTCTAGGCAAGTGTATTAATAATTAATTAGTGATAACTTAAATTAACACATGTGATTAAACTAATTAGGTGCTTCATTAATCTAATTGTTATAATAAATAAATGCGGGTGTACTATTTAATTAATGCTCGATACTTTAGAACGTGACGCTATTATTAAAAAAACTTATTATTGTGCATTATTGCGAAGCTAAATAAAAATGCATTGAGTTTATATTAAATTACTTAGATGCCGAATGCAAGTACGATATTTAAGAATTGTTTAAAGCCTTATAAATGCGACGCTATTAAAATGCATATATTAGATTAAAATTGATTTTAAATTCTCTTGAGTATTAATAAATGCGGCTATGCTACTTGACACGACGTTGTTGCTAAATTATTTATTTTGTGTATTTATTATTAATTAAGAGTTACGACAGGGCTTGAAATTAATTGATACAGGCGCGGGACTCTAAGTGTTTAATACTCTACGTAAGAAAATGCGAAGTTATTATTAAATTGTTTATTTATGCCTGTATTTATGTTTTATTGCTGCATTTTATTATTTTCAAAAATTGTTTTAAAATTAGTGTAATTTTAGTTAATGACTGGACGGGAGGGTCAAAATTGGGTGTCAACAGTTGTCCCTCTTTGTATGGAGATGATGGAAG
Organism: Przewalskia tangutica; assembly: GCA_029844215.1. Classification (NCBI taxonomy): domain Eukaryota; kingdom Viridiplantae; phylum Streptophyta; class Magnoliopsida; order Solanales; family Solanaceae; genus Przewalskia; species Przewalskia tangutica. The sequence goes on from CM056730.1 coordinate 106,848,478, forward strand.
AATCTTCGGACAAAGACGTTGACTCATGCTTGATTTTGTCTCGACCCTCAGAACTAGAATGTTGGGCAATTTAGGCAAGGCTGACGCGGACTCAAAATTGTCCCAGTGTCGGGTTACGGCGACACTGGGCTGCCAACGGTCAAAACCCCAAGGCGGGCTAATGAGGATTTAAAATCTGTCCCGGCGTCAAGCTATGGTGACTATGAGATATTGTGGTGCTAGAATGTGGGGAGAGAGTAGGTCGACGTTCGGGTCCACTTTTGCCTTTTGTTGGGAAACCTTGCTCCCAACAAATTACCTCAGTTCGCCGTAAGAGGTAGGTCCACGTTGTGCTCCATCTTTTGTAGCTTATTAACGTTCCTGTAGATTGAAGCTAAGATAGAGGCATTAGTGCATAACTGTCAAAACAATGCAAGTATGTAAATTTGTGTTGTGGTTGTAGTCAGAATGTATATGGTATGATGATACGCCGTTTTGTATAGACGAGATGCAAGTGACGCCTTGTATGGGCGTTATCGTCTTGTATGGACGAAATGCAAATGACGTCTTGTATGGGCGTTCTCGTCTTGTATGGACGAAGTGCAAATGACGCCTTGTATGGGCGTTCTCGTCTTGTATGGACGAAATACAAGTGACGCCTTGTGTGGGCGTTATCGTCTTGTATGGACGAAATGCAAGTGACGCCTTGTATGGGCGTTATCGTCTTGTATGGACGAAATGCAAGTGACGCCTTGTGTGGGCGTTATCGTCTTGTATGGACGAAATGCAAATGACGCCTTGTATGGGCGTTATCGTCTTGTATGGACGAAATGCAAGTGACGCCTTGTGTGGGCGTTATAAATGCTGTATGGGCGAAATGCAAATAGCGCCTTGTATGGGCGTTATCGTCTTGTATGGACGAAATGCAAGTAGCGCCTTGTATGGCGTTATCGTCTGTATGGGCGAAATGCAAATGACGCCTTGTATGGCGTTACCGTCTGTATGGGCGAAATGCAAGTGACGCCTTGTGTGGCGTTATAAATGCTGTATGGGCGAAATGCAAGTAGCGCCTTGTATGGCGTTAACGTCTTGTATGGGCGAAATGCAAATGGCGCCTTGTATGGCGTTATCGTCTTGTATGGGCGAAATGCAAGTAGCGCCTTGTGTGGCGTTATAAATGCTGTATGGACGAAATGCAAATGACGCCTTGTATGGGCGTTATCGTCTTGTATGGACGAAAATGTAAAAGCCGCCTTGTATGGGCGTTATCGCCTTGTATGGACGAAATGCAAATGACGCCTTGTATGGGCGTTATCGTCTTGTATGGACGAAATGCACATGACGCCTTGTATGGGCGTTATAAATGCTGTATGGGCGAAATGCATAGCGCGCCTTAAGGCGTTATGAAAATGGCGCCTTGTATGGCGTTATCGTCTTGTATGGGCGAAATGCAAATGGCGCCTTGTATGGCGTTATAAATGTATGGGCGAAAATGTAAAAGCGCCTTGTATGGGCGTTATCGCCTGTATGGGCCGAAATGCAAATGGCGCCTTGTATGGGCGTTATAAATGCTGTATGGGCGAAATGCACATGGCGCCTTGTATGGCGTTATAAATGCTTGTATGGGCGAAATGCACATAGCGCCTTGTAAGGCGTTATGAAAATGACGCCTTGTATGGCGTTATCGTGCTGTATGGGCGAAATGCAAATGGCGCCTTGTATGGCGTTATAAATGCTGTATGGACGAAAATGTAAAAGCCGCCTTGTATGGGCGTTATCGCCTTGTATGGACGAAATGCAAATGACGCCTTGTATGGGCGTTATCGTCTTGTATGGACGAAATGCAAATGACGCCTTGTATGGGCGTTATCGTCTTGTATGGACGAAAATGTAAAAGCCGCCTTGTATGGGCGTTATCGCCTTGTATGGGCGTTATCGCCTTGTATGGACGAAATGCAAATGACGCCTTGTATGGGCGTTATCGTCTTGTATGGACGAAATGCAATTGACGCCTTGCATGGGCGTTATCGTCTTGTATGGACGAAATGCAAATGGCGCCTCCTAGGGCGCATAATCGAATAATTAAAGTGTAAATGATGTAGCCTGAGTAGCGAAGATGTGGTTTTGCTAGATGTATTTGATGTAGACTTGTTGCAGATGGACTTCGTGAGCGGATCTGTTGTATTGGGATGTTGTTGCCCTCCTTGTTCCTGTTGTCCTGCAAAATTCACTCAAAGAAACATTGTGAGTTCGGGGAGGGGGTCGGCCGATTTGTGTTGGCTCTTGATACTTGCACGCGTTGTCTTGTCTGGACATGTAACCCCTGTCTGATTTCGAGTCTCGGTCAAAACATTTGTTGAAAAATATTATATCTTGAGAAAAATATACTTATATGTGCTAGTAGGAAATTATGTCGATATTTGAATAGTGACATGTCGTGAAACCAAGCAAAACTTCCCTATCCGAAATCTGTGGTATATTCTCCCATACTCTTGGTGTTCTGCTGTCGAACTCTCTTTTAAAATTTGTCGATTTTGGGACCCGGAACCCTGTGCGTAACTTAACCATGCCCATTGACGTCATTTGTAGTAAAACCCTTAAAATTGTCCCAGTTTATGTTGATCTTTCGAGCATATGGAATCATATTTGTCGGTGTCCTTTCGTGGCGCAATCCTAAAAAAAATTGTCCCAGTTTTGACTGGCGAAACTGGGTCGGATATATGTCGTAGGTTTGTCTTGTATGTACGGCAAGACTGAGTACCAACCACAAAAGTGCAAAATGACAAAAGCGAGGTTTCGCATGGTGTGGCCAGAGGCGATGTAGGCGCCTACGTATCCGTTAAGGAATCGGTCAAGCGTAGTTCGTTACAAACAAGATTTTAAAATTGAAAATGGGGCCGAGGCGATGTGGCGCTACGTATCCGCGAGAATCGGTGCACGTAGTTAGATTACAAGCAAAGTAATTGAGTATTTTACGGAAATGGGACGGCCGTCGACGCTACGTATCCCGCAGGAATCGGTCAAGCGTAGTTCAATTACAAGCAAAGTAATTACATGAAAATAAAGCACTCTAAATATAATATCTCTTTCTGCATCTGCGTTGATGGCTCACAGGCAGCTTCGTCCATTTCGGCTAAGATGAGGGCCCTCGCATGCACTCGGTGAACCGTATGAGGCCGCGCAATTGGGCGCGAATTTCCCTTTCACTTTGGTTAGGGAATATCGTTTGACACGGATGTCGGTTGGAAGTTTCTTGGTCGTACCTTTTTGTTAAAAGCTCGGCCATTACATTGCGTAAAGTTGTCAGTGGCGGTGCATTCATTCGTTTCTCATGATAAGCATCAATTGTTCGTACCTACTACGTATCCGTTTGGCTTCATCTAGTTGAACTTCTGGATGATTCTTAGAGCGGTATTTCCACCTCGGTGGCGACCGCATTCCATAAACGAGAATACGGTGTTGCTCGCGTGGAAGTCCGAATTGTAATCTGGTAACGAGAGGCGAAAGGCAAATTTTCATGCGGTGCACTGTAGTTATCTATCATCTTCCTCGGTATCCTCTTGATGTTCTTGTTGGCGCATTTGCTCCATTCATTTGTGGTCGATATGGGGTAGAGTTGCGATGAGTGATCACGAACTTCACGCATCTCCTTCATCGGACCACTATTGAGATTGGACGGTTGTCGGTTATGATTGATTAGGATTCCAAGCGGAGCAAATGATGTTGTGATGAACAAAATCCACTACTACTTTCTTGGTCACGGACTTGTATGATGATGCTTACCCGTTTTGTAAAGTAATCGATCGCCACTAGGATAAACTGTGTCCATTTGTGCTGCCGCTCAATAGGACCAATGGCGTCCATGCCCCAGTGCGAGCGGCCGTGGGGAACTAGTGGCGTTGAGTTCATTTGGTGGCACGTGAATCAAGTCGCCATGGATCGACATTGATGGCATTTCGCCTGGCCCGATGCAATCTGTTTCCATCGTCATCGAGTAACCTCGCCGTAGTATCTTCTTTGCTAGCATGAAGCCGTTCGTATGGGGTCCGCGTGCCTCCGTGTGTCTCTTACAATAACTTGTTTGCTTCTCGAGTGTCAACACGTCTTAACAAACCTAAATCAGGAGTTCTCAGATAAAGGACCTCGCATTTCGGGGAAGAAATGGTTGGCTAACCTCAGAAGAGTCTTCTTTTGTATGTTGGTCGCGCCTTAGGGTACTCACTGCCTTGAGATACCTCTTGATCTCGCCATACCAAGGTTTGCCTTACGATTCTTCATCTATCGAGAACAATAAATTTGCTCTAGCACATCTACTTTGATTGGGTCAATATAGTTCTTGCGGATCTTTGAATCATGGAGGACAAAGTTGCTAGGCGTCTGCAAACTCATTTTGAGCCCTCGGGTATGCACGAACTCTATCTTAACGAACCTCTTGCGTAATTCTTTCCGCGCGGTGTAGGTGCGAAGTATCTTCCTATTCTTGGTGGCCCGTTCGCCTTGCACTTGGTGAATCAGCAGTGCGAATCCCTACGACCAGCAACTCTTGTATGTTCGTGTCAATAGCCGTTCGAGTCTAGTATGCACGCCTCGTATTACGACATATTATTGGTGCGGGAATCGAGCTTTGCGATATTGGGTAGTGTTGTCCGTTTACGATACCAAAAGCGCTCCGATACCTACTCTTTGAAATTCGCGGCGCCGTGAAGAACATTCTCCAACTGGATATTCTTCTAAAATGTCTTCTCCTACAAACATCACTTCTTCATGGAAAGTAGGTGCGCGAGGATGTATTCCTCGTCTACGGATTCTCTGCGAGATGATCGCTAATGCTGTCCTTTGTTGCCTTACGGGTGACATATACGATGTCGAATTCACTTAAAAGAATACGCCACTTTGCAAGCTTTCCGGTGGCATAGGCTTACGAAAGATATACTTGGCGGGTCCATCCGAGATGAGATAGGTGGTGTATGCGGACGGGTAATGTCTGAATTTTTGGGCAACCCAGTCAAGGCACAACACGTGCGTTCGGCGTTGTGTAACGAGCCGTAAGGCGTGAACTTTTACTCAGTAGTATATTGCTTGTTCCTTCCTTCTGTCTCATCATGTTGTCTAACACGTCGAATCGTTTTCCAATACGGATAAGTATAATAGCAAAGGCCTCGGGTTACGGAGGCACGAGGCCCGGTTGTGAGATACTCTTTGATTTTGTCAAGGGCTTGTTGGCACTCGATGTCCACTTAGTGGCGGCGTCCTTCTTTAACAACTTAAATATTGGTTCGCATATCACCGTTGATTGGGCTATGAACCTGTGATATAATTCAAACGGCCAGAAAACTCATCACTTCCTTGCGATTCTTGGAGGCGATCCTTGAATGGCTTTTATCTTGAAGGATCCACTATTCCATACGCTCGCGTGAAGCCCAACAATTTCCTCTTTGGGGGCAGAAAGGCACACTTTGCCGGATTTAACTTGGGTTGTATTGCCTCGTCGTTGAAAAACTTCTTGGATGGACGGATGATCCGTAGCCCTCCGCGACTTGATAATGGCGTCATCCACGTAGACTTGATTTCCTTATGGATCATATCATGAAAAATGGTGGTCATGGCTCGTGTAAGTGGCACTGCGTTTTTAAGTCCAAATGGCATGACTCGATAATAATATACCCCGCGGGGTGGTGAACGCGATCTTCTCTGCATCCTCTTCGTTCATTAAGATCGATGGTACGTGAAACAATCGACAAAGGGCGACTCATGCCGCACGATTGTCGATGAGTAAATGAATGTTCGGAAGGAAAATCATCTTTAGGGCTTGCCTTGTTGAGATCCACATGTCGACACAAACTCGTATTTTGCCATCCTTAACATTCTTGGCACAATATTGGCTAACCAAGTGGGGTACCTTGCTACCCGAATGACATTTGCGTCGATTGTTTGGAGATCTCCTCCTTGACTTTCAAACTACGATCGGCTTGATTTTCCTTGGTTTTGCTTACTGGAAGACATGATGGCTCGATGGGCGGCTTATGAAGCGATGTACGTGCTTAGACTGGCGTGTCATCATAAGACCAGCGAATATGTCGACATCTCGCTTGATAGGGCCACCAAATCTTCTTTCTGTGGTATTCAAGTGAACGCGATCCTTGTCTCCTTGCGACTTTATCGTCTCTGAGTTTACGGTTTTGTTTCATCCAGTTAGGTTTCGACTTATCCTCGAATTTTCCTAACTCCTCGTTAATTCCTCCGGTGAAATTTCCTTCGGGTTACGTCGGATTATTACGATTTTGTTCGCTTGTTTCATGACATGTCACATTTTCATTATCGATAAGTATATTATTTTGTATCTTTGAAAGAAAGGGAATAAAGCGTTGATTAAAACATAACTTGTTATTAAAACTTCATAAGGAAATAAGCTCGAAAAATGGGTTCCATAATTCGGAAAAATACGAATTGAATTGTTTAAAAGCGTCTAATTATTAATTCTACGGACTCATGAAAAAGCAGTGTTGAAGTGCAGTCCGATTGCTCAAGACATCTCACGGCTCTGCACTCCAAATGGTGCAGTCATCGTGTGGTCTTCCAAAATCGCATGACATTACGCTCGCCGCCGAGAAATGAAAAGGCCTTGAAGTCCATCCGCGAGAATGTCTGCATCCTCTCTTACGGTAGTGGCGGGCGTGCTTTGGCGAATGAATGATTGAGGTGGAAACGGTCTTGGCGAGATGAGACTCACCTTCCTTCATACGAGATCAAATAACATCACCTCGCCGGCGGTGGTGATATCCGAGAACAAAAGTGTCCTTCTTCTCCGTATAGTGAATCGTTTCTGTGATTCCTAATAGTCTTGGTCCAAGTCCTCGGCCTTGCTCGAAAACATTTCTCAGCATCTCTCGTGCCACCATTTTGGGAGTGCGAGGTAGTCGCGTCCCTTTAGCCTTGCCAGCGTCCACGATCTTGTTCATATGGTAGCAGATCCATCCGAACTTCTCCATACTCTCGATGGTGGAATTGCCGGCTTTAGCGGTGTTGTCCTTGTCTCCTCAACCACAACTTCATGATGATTCGGATGAATTTCGGGACTTGATGCAAAGTGGAAGGGCGGCTCAGGCCAAGTGGATCGAGGCCTCTGGGAGTAGCAGTTGTAGCGTGTGGATATGTCGAATACTTGGAATTCTATCTCGAACTCTGCGGGCCCGATCGTAGTGTCAAATCAATCTACTTTGTGGCGCTCCTCGGGGTCCCATGAAACCTTTTACCGCGTGTAGCTTTCGCGGAGTTTCCCGATGTTGACTCACAAAGTTGAAGAAGTATTCAAAGGGCATACATTAACGGTGACCCAATCAATCAAGACTCGAGAGATAAACTTATTAGCACACTGTATTATGTTCAATGCCTTATTATGACCCCGACCTTCGGGAGGCAATTCATTCATGGAAGATTATCTTTTGCACCTCTTTAATCTGCCCGATCAATCTTTGAAAAGTTCTCATCGGCGGTCTCGGCTGGCACATGCGCTTCTTTCAAAACCTCCATCAAAGCGGTTCGGTGGTTCACGGAATTCATCAACAATGACAATAGGGAAGTTTGTGCTGGTGTTTTACTCAGCGTTCTACTGATGGAATAGTCTCGCAGTGGCATCCTTCTCCAAAATTCCTCTGCCGGATTCGGTCACGATCTTTTTAAGGCGTCTTTGCGATACTTCTCTGGATGAGTAACGTTATCGGACCTCGTCACCCATTATGTAACACCACCACTGTTTGTTTACCCTCATTCGTTGTTTGATCAAATGACTCCATCACGGTACTAAGGCGGCGTGAGGCTTATGGCGGCTCAACTCTACTTCAGCGGCGCTCGACCTTGGCGGTAATCACGTGGGCAACGTGGTGAGGATCCCCTGTCTCTTTCTCGCCAGTTGATGCGATAGTCCTTCCATATCGTTACATCATCAAAGGTGATCATGTGCGCGCCCGACGTTATCGTGATTTGGCGGATTGTTGTTGACATTAGGGAAGGCTCTTTCAATCGAATAGCTCGCCTGCGATTAGCTCCTCAGTCTGTTTTCAAAGCATAACAACTATCGTATCGTGCCACGACACTCCAGTGGTATGCACAATGCTTATTCTCATCATGCCATGGTAGGAGTGGATTAGGATTTCGCGCAGGATTGGTTGTATAAAACCAGCGGCTCTCAGTCTTTCATATAGTTGGGAGTATGGTTCGGTTAATGGGGTGTATGGTCTTGTGGGCCTCCTCTCGGTGTTGGTTCGGGGTCTGGGTGTGTTTTGTGCGTGGTATTGTTGTGGGGGTGGGTATGCTGGTCGGTATTGTGAGGGATTTGTATGGGCGAACGCTCGTGGGTTGTATATTGGCTGGGTGGTATAGATGGGTGAAGGTTGATTGTATGTGGGAGTATTTTGGCTAAACTGATCATATGGAGGGTTTTGGAATGTGGGGTTTGGTATGTTTGGGGTTGGTATGCTTGGGGTTGGTATGTTTGGGGTTGGGGTTGGTATGTCGGGGCAGGTCGTTTTGTGTTGTTGCACCGTCATGATTGGGTTTGCTCCATCCTTCTTCTTATTCATCCCTCCCATTGACTCAGGTGTATGGCTTTCTTTGGTTGCTTTGCAAGCGGCGGGTTCGTGATCTACATTCTAAGTCCTTCTTCCACAAAATCTCCCATTTTCTACTTGAGAAAAATTGCGTCGATGGACGATCAACCTCTCGTAGTGCGTGGGGTCCTTGAGGATTACCTGAAGCGGTGTTGTCATTTCACTTTCTTCCATAGGTGGTGGACCTTGACGCGGATCTCCACTCATTCGTATTCCTAAAGGTTTCTATTGACTTTTCTCCATTTCATTAGATAGAATCTGTCGGGGCGTTGTCAGTATTAAACTGAACACATCTACAAAGTCACGGGCATCGCCTCACTACGCCACTTCGCGGATCACGGCTGGTATACCAATCAAGGCTTCTCGGTCAAGCTCATGAACAATTTCATGATGATTGATTGATCTCTTCCCACTCGCTAATTTGTCGCAATAGGATCTCAAGTGTGCACGAGGATTACTTTGCGTCAAGCGAGTCAAACTTTGGTACCTTGTATCCAGCGGGCGATTCGACATCGGGATGCGTCATAAATCCTCGTATTCGATCCCTCATGACCACTTGTCCATCTGCGGGTTCTTAAAAGCTTTCTTAGTCGTGAATTTCTGTACGTTTTCATCTATCCCAACTCTTGTCCTCTTCTCCGTCTCTTCATATCGAGCAAACTCAGGGAGGGTATAGTGCAGGTGTGAGATGTGGTGCATGGGTCACATATCTGGGTGATCCGTATTGTTTATTATGGTATGTTATTGGTCTTTGGTTGAGTAGGTTGGTTGTTTTGGGCGGGTAAGGTGGCTTGTATTATCTGAAATTTGAGGTGTGTGCGGGTTAGGGTCATTTAAGGTGCATGGGTTATGAGGAGGTGTGTTGTTGTGTTGTGGCTTTGAAATGTGGGTTATGAGGGCGTGTTGTTGTATTGTGGATTGGGAGGTTGTGGGTTATCTGTTGGATGTTGGGGATGGCGTCGAAAGGGCGGTGAATTAGGAAGTGTGGGTAGTTGTGTGTTGAGGCTTATAGATAACTTAGTAATTTCGGAGTCTATCCATTTCGCTTGCATGACCGCCGTTTGTTGCGATCTTGAGCAAGGTATTCATCGGAATATGGAGCATTTCCGCTACGATGTCTACGGTTCATCTCGTTGAATGGCGATGAGTCCCAAGCCATCTGTTCGTTTGCCTGAATCATTCATTTTTGTTGCTCGTGCTTTGGATGCGGTGAAATATGGGTGCTCGGCCGGTGCTTGCCAACACAAATCAACGAAGCGAGGAGTAAAAAGTCCTTTGTTCAAAACATGTGTCGATATTAAGCGAGAATAGCGAAACATATGGGCATATAATGAAGCTTGACAAATAAAGTAGATTAAAGCGCGTCTAATATGCAAGGGGCCTCTATCATGCCAGAGGTAGGCCTAAGCGTCATAAAAATGCAAAGTCACGTTAGATGTACCCAAGCCATTGTATTGGAATGCCTTTATTGGAAATAAAGCTAATTGAAATGACATTTTATAAGAAAACAATGGAAAAACTAAATGAAAGTGTCGTCGATGTGATAGTGGAACTTAGGTCTTCTTTGGTATAGCCTGCTGTTCCAGTATTGTCTTGCATCGTGCATTAGGGCCCAGCGTATGCGGGGTGATGACCTCTCTCCGTGAGTTGATTGTTCTTCATTCTATTGCTTGTGTCCATGTCCTCGAAACCTTGCTTTCCTCTTTGGCTGTAGGTTGTGTTGATGTGATCCTCTTGCGGCCGTATGCGATGCTCAGTGTGTGCCACCTTGTTCATCTCCTATGTCTATTTTGTTAATGTCGTCCCATTCTTTCAAAATTTGTCTAGCTCGAGGCCTGATAAAGTGCGGTCCAAATGTAACCGAAACTCCCGTGTCCGTCGGTGGGATTATACATTCTTGGCGAATTGTCGGGTGTGCGTAGGGAGCGTATGGTTGCGGACCTTTTAGACCAATAAGCTCAATATAGTACAATTCTTTACCACGTCTGAAGGCTCCATTTTGTGAGGAGTAAAGGATATTTCCATTGGATCGATCACGGAGTGCGGGATGTCAAAACTTGCAATCTTTGATCTTTGGCCGGTGACACAAACCGTTTCGTTCTATCATAGAAGGTATCGATCTTGTAGGATCTTATTGAAACAAGCGTCTGTCATATTTGACCGTTGGTAAAAATGCTCCATGGCCAGCATTTGTAAGATAAGATTGCAACGCTTGAAAGAAGTTTATGCATCTCTTTTGCATTTCCCGAGCTCGGAATATTTACGCCAAAATCATAGGAACGAAGTGGGTTGTATCAGTCGATTCCTCAGCGATCTGGCCACGGAACATATACAAGTACTTATCTTGCCATACTCGGAGGAAAAATCAAGGTGCCAAGTAGGCGGCGATGAATGCAATAGGGCGCTGTTACGCGATGGCGTAGAGTGCGTGAAATTACATTTTGCATGTCTTGTAAGCGTTATTATGTCCATACCTCTCGTAAAGATAGTCGAGACACCCGGTTGTTCTCGAAGCGCAACTCCTTAGTATTCTTAAGACCCATGTAGCGGAGGAATTTCTTCCCTGATTGGCTGTTGGGAATAATCTGTCTTCTACCTTGGTAAACTAGGCTGGTGAAATAATGCACTTCTTCCAATGTAGGAGTTATCTCAAAATCCTTGAATTTGAAAATGACTCGGTCTGGATCCCAAAATTGGATTAAAGCTCGGATCAAATGCGGATCTGGCGAAATACCAAATAGTGAGATGAGACACCCCAACTTCTTCCTAATCATCGTCTGACTGCTGATGTCGAAATCCTCCCACCATACTCTTAGCTTATTAGGAACTCCGCTAACCATTCTTATATGATCCATGTTACAAATGCTGAAAAAAAAAAAACAATAATAATAAACTTACATTTCCAATTTTGGGCATGTCTTTTGGCTTGGATAAATCTATCATGACTGTGCAACACATAATATGCTGGTTGGTCGTTGGGTTGAGAAACCAGCGAACAAGTTCGATGTCTTCCTAATAGTGGTGTCGATACGAGGACCGACCCATCAAATGTAAATCCAAGCATGCCTAAAAATAAACGGTGCTATAGCTCTATCTTAAGTTTGCTAAGATTTGGCTTACTAGGCCTTGAGTTCTGGCGGACTACTCGAGTGAGAAGGCTACGCGACCACCGGTTGGACCGGATTCTCCGCGCAAAATACCAACTCTCTTAAATTTGGGTGTTTGAAAGAAATTTGCAGGTGCGCAAAGCACACCCGCGTGTCGTGTGTGATAGTGTGAATTTTCCATAAGGGAGGAAGTATGAGCGGAATGCCAGTTTAAGGAAAGCGGTAACAAATAGCAGTTAAAACAATATGCAAAGATTCATATATAAAGCAAAATAGTTTAGGCAAAATATAAAGCAAATAAGTGTGAAACACAAAATAAGCAAATTAAGTAAGTTAAGCAAATAAATAAAAAAAACAAATAAATAAATAAAGAAAGGAAAAAGAAGCACAATAATTAACCTATGTTTGTTATGGTTAAGGACCTGTATATCCCCAGTGGAGTCGCCATGCTGTCGCACCCGATTTTGAACTCTCAGGCTTGAATGCGCGACGGAATGGTTATCCTCCCCAAAATGTAAGAAATAAAATGTTAAAGGAGTCGCCACCTAATTAATTGGGTGAATTAGGACACCTAAATACTAACTGATTAAAGTCAGCATTAACTCCATTTAAAGGTCTGTGAAACTAAATAAGATTCTGAGTAAGGATTCTTTATTATCCTAAAGGGAAGGGGTAAGGCACCCTAAAGGATCCGCTAACTTGCGGTTGTCCGTTCAAACATAGGTTAATTTATTTGGCTAAGGGATGTACGTTTTAGAAAAAAAAAAAAAGATTATTTAAGTAAAAAGGGATGTGGCAAATATATATATATATTGATAACTAAAAGGGTCTTATAAGATTCATAAAAATATATATACAAAGTTTATTATGAAATTATTTTTTATTTTTTGACAAAAGTAAGAAAGTGATAAATTGCTCTAACGATTATCGTAAGGTTAAGATTCTTATATAGGAGTTAATTATGAAATTGTTTTTATACGTGTGCGCGAGATTACTTCCTATGGTGTTTATGATAACGTTTATTTCTTAAGGATATGGAGAAAATATATTAACTACATGACTAAAGCATCGCTAGGATTAATTATTTTAGATTTAAGCTTATATGATGAGCCTAAACTAAGTAAAGGATGAATTTATCTTTAAACTACCCTTTCCAAAATATTCAAAAGACTAGTAGAGTTAATTATCCTATTAATTACAAGGTTAATGAATATGACAATAATAAATAAACAAGTAAATAAATGCATAAATAAGCAAAGGGAAGAGGAGATTGGAGTTGTTGTGACGTCTAGAATGGATGGCGACACCATCTATCCTATAGCTGTTTGGAAGCCCTGCGGCGGAAGTGTGGTTGGTGATATGGAAGTCATGATGAGTCTCATACCGAGACTCTTGATCATTCTCCCGATGCATGTCATGTAAAAAATAAGAAAGAAAAGGATTAGTAAGTAATGTAAACTCCATCATATGCAAAATAGATGGAATATTGAATTAAACACACAAGTACATATGTTGCCAATGTTAATGCGAGGCAGTACAGACGCAGGATTCAACCAGCAGATACACACTTTGAGGTATTATGTACGTGATGGGCCCAATGTGCAGAAAACGTGATTCAGGCCCAATGACATCAGAGGTCTTTTTTTACTTTTCCAGGTTTCAAAATGTCAACATTATCACCCCCAAACAGGCCCGTTCATACGGTCTTACTTCTCGCGTATCTAGTCATACAAAGGTTGATATCCACAAGATATACGCATAAGCCATGAGAGGTATACAACTCGCATATATCGAATGTATGCTAACGAATATCGAGAGAATGGAATCTTTGGGGCACTAGGCAGAGTATGGTATGGGGGCAAGTCTATAATTATACTGACTGTATGGCAGGATCATTGATGCATGGGGTTGGCAAAAAACTCATAAGAAAAACGTAAGATGGACATTTCTAAAACCAATGGTTCAGGCATAGGCGGGATAGACTTAACAACTGCTGATTTGGAATTCATTAGTGAGATATATGAGGCATAATGGCTTATTAGACTTAGCCACATACATAAATGACTAGGTGACTCCCGAAAACAATATATTAGATCATGCGTAACAACGATGGTGCAGTTAAGCTGTATGGTCACCACTACAGTATATTCACGGTATAATACCCCAAAAGGAACACAATTTAGGCACGCTAACACGTATTCATCTATTCTAAAGCGGATCAATGATAATATAAGCATGGTGAAATGGAGTCGAATTAGACAAGAAGTGGTGCGAGGATGATTCAAAACATCTTTACTATTAGCGGTAGCAATACATTTTTACATATTCGATGGAACTAAAAAAACTATAGGACAAACTATTTTGTTTAATTGACCACGTTAACGAGAGAGATATTCAAATACTGACATTATGATCTTGAGGATGAATCGATACCATATCATTTACTTGACTAGCTACAGATACTCTGGACTAAATGGAAAACCCCCACAACACTATATTGGATATGCATACACATAATCCAGTGGCCCAAAAACATACACAAAACAGAATATCTCAATCAACCTTCAAGTCGCGATTAATAGCGGATAATCAAAAATGGATCTGCGACGTTATACACCTAACCATACCCTATAGGAAACACACTCGAATACACACACATACTCAAAACAGATTAGACACCACAGATGCCAAAAAAACCGCAACCAACATATTTATGTGGAGACGACGACTATACTAAGTCAAATAGTTTTGACAAAAGAGAACAACATATGATCCTATTATGCAGAAAACACATAATATCCATTAAATAACTAAACAGTGAGAAAAGAGTAGGTTTAGGACCTTTTGTGGGTAGCGGCGAGGCGACGACAAAGGTTTTCCCGAATCGTCGGAAAAAAGGAGAAAGCCCTGAAGAGCTGGTTTGCAGAGCAGTAAATTGAATGGAAAAGAGAAAAGTTTAGAAGTGATGTAGTCTGTGTTATCCCTGATGACCGATGACTGATGAAAAGAACCGATCGATTGATGGCCGATTGCCGATGGATGGTTGATGTCTCTCGATCGATTTCTGAGTCTCTGAATCGATCTCAGAATCTCTGAATCGATGCTATTGGTCCCTGCCCGCCGATTGCCGCTGCGTGTGCTTATATAGCCCCATTTGGGTTCCGTTAGGTAAATGAATAAAGGTGATACTTGTGCTTGATTGGTATGCGATTTGGTTTGATTAAATCTTGATTTGTTAAGGATTTGTGGGCTATTTTTGGGTCGATTCTCGTACAGTTCTTGTTATGGTAAGTTTGAAAGCGATTTTGGGATATTTGAGGGAATCTCAACGATTTGTGCAGGTTATGGTAAGGATATGTTGGCTGGGTGTACGTGGTTAAGGAAAGGCCCCGGATTCTCAGGCGAGAAATCCGGGTGTCTTGTCTTCTTGTGAGTGCGAGGTAAGTGCGGCGGTTTTAGGTTTAGGGTTCTGTTGGCTTTTCGTTTTTCGTTCAAGGGCTGTTGAAGATGGTATAGGAAAGGAAGTGAAGGGCTGGGGTTTGGGCCTCTGATAAGGGATAAAGGTGTGGGCCGGGGCGACGGGTCACGGGTTACGGGTTAGCTGGGATAGTGGGCCGCGGGTTTGGACGAATTAAAGGGCTGTTGGGCTGGGTAGTTAATTAATTAGGGTATTAGATTAGTTAAGTTATTTAATTAGTTTTAGGCTTAGTTAATTAGTGATAAATTAAATTAGTGTTAGTTTTAGCTAATTAATTCTAGGCAAGTGTATTAATAATTAATTAGTGATAACTTAAATTAACACATGTGATTAAACTAATTAGGTGCTTCATTAATCTAATTGTTATAATAAATAAATGCGGGTGTACTATTTAATTAATGCTCGATACTTTAGAACGTGACGCTATTATTAAAAAAACTTATTATTGTGCATTATTGCGAAGCTAAATAAAAATGCATTGAGTTTATATTAAATTACTTAGATGCCGAATGCAAGTACGATATTTAAGAATTGTTTAAAGCCTTATAAATGCGACGCTATTAAAATGCATATATTAGATTAAAATTGATTTTAAATTCTCTTGAGTATTAATAAATGCGGCTATGCTACTTGACACGACGTTGTTGCTAAATTATTTATTTTGTGTATTTATTATTAATTAAGAGTTACGACAGGGCTTGAAATTAATTGATACAGGCGCGGGACTCTAAGTGTTTAATACTCTACGTAAGAAAATGCGAAGTTATTATTAAATTGTTTATTTATGCCTGTATTTATGTTTTATTGCTGCATTTTATTATTTTCAAAAATTGTTTTAAAATTAGTGTAATTTTAGTTAATGACTGGACGGGAGGGTCAAAATTGGGTGTCAACATTTATCATTTAGCATGCATAACTCAAGCAAGAAACTCCAACTAGACAGATTCTGTGAGTTTTTGGCATATCTAACTTAGGTGTTTAGATAGATGCTTTAATTTCGTACATTATTCTACCTTACTTCACTAGGTGTTTCTAGCAACTACAACATACATGATCTTTGACAGACAATTATGACTCAAAAAGAAAAAATTTTGTGACTCAAAAATACATAAAAACAATAAAAATACTTAAATAAAACATAACATGACACAACTAATAAAAACAATAAAAAGACTTAAATAACACATAACATGACACAAATAAAACACCCCCAAACTTAAATCACACATTGTCCCCAATGTGTGTAGACTCAAAGACAATAAAAGAAATAAGACACTTACAGACTTTGGCTAAAATGGTGGTGG
Source organism: Przewalskia tangutica (assembly GCA_029844215.1). Taxonomy (NCBI): domain Eukaryota; kingdom Viridiplantae; phylum Streptophyta; class Magnoliopsida; order Solanales; family Solanaceae; genus Przewalskia; species Przewalskia tangutica. Next base: position 106,864,952 of record CM056730.1, read on the forward strand.
TGGCGGTGGCATGGGATAGTGCGTGGACCACTGACTGAACAAGGAACTCAACTCGTTGATTTGTTGCCTTGTTTCTTGCTGTCCTTGTATCACTGTGTCTAAACTCTGCATCATCCTCATCTGATTTTGAAACAATTGCTCCATCGTGGGCACTGAAGGTTCTGCTTCTGTGGTTGGCCGGTGGCTAGGTCCTGTCTCATATTGAGCCCCTATTTCAGGATCATCTTCGTCCATGGCGGTCTCTGCTGCTGCTGCTACTGCTGGTTGTACTCTCCGTCTGGCTGCTGGGGAGCTTGGGTCTGGGAAAGAGTGCACTATCCCACAGGACACCGACATTTGGTTTCTCTCATGAGTGTCAGTGGGTAGTCTTGGGACCGCTCGTATGGCGAGAGGCGGTAATAAGTGAACCGTGTCCCAATCCACCTATTGTCACCAACCTGCTGATTTCTTCAATGCTCTGCACTATTTCTTTCCCCACATCAATCGTCATTCCCCTCATAATTCCATATATCAGTTTAATCCTATCCTCTGGCACTCTGGTGAAGTGCGTGGATGGAATCATGCGGGCGCTGACGAAATATAGCCAACCTTTGGCCACTTTGTTGAATTGGCACCTGTTCAGTGCTCTTGATCCATTTCTTCCAATATCAAAAACAGCCTCATGGTAGCTCACGGTGTCTGCAACGGCATTCCAGTCGATGCGGTCAGTGCTTCTAGACCATGTTCTAAAGTGATTCCAATCACTTCTTTCTTCAACATCAACCGTCTTCAATTGTGCATTTACATTCTCTCACGCATACATAAGCTCCCCTAACAAAGCATCCCCTTTCCACCTTCTACGGAAAGTTGGCATAAAATTCACGCACCATTGTTGTGTTCACTGGTGCTATCTTCTCCGAATTTACGAATCTCCTCCACCCCCTTAAATCAATCATAGCCCGGATGGGCTCATAAACATCTTCCTCCCCATATGACTCCTCCGTAGTCCATTCCCACTACGGTATTATGGGTGCAGTATCAAGCTTTTTGTATCTTTGGAAGGCTTCGTAGCTCACAAACCTAGTATTATCGTAATGTGGGGTTGGGGTGGATGTGGAGCCTCTTCTCTTCCTGGTGGCCATGGTTTAAAATAGTTTCTGGAGCTTTCAATTTAGTGGCACTATGTTTCTTACACAATCAACAACTAGCAGCGAACACAACATCCTCAAACTTCAACTTTTCTACCCAATACCCACACTCCTTTTCTACTCTTTTCTCCAAACTTCACAATCAACTTTTCAGTACCCAACTACTTCAACTACAATACTCCTTCAAACTACTACCTCCTGTGACTTCAGTAAAGGATTCAAGAACAGAAAAAAAATTACCTTTTTCTGAGAAGATTCAAGCTGCTCTTGTTTCAATTGGTGGTTTGAGGCTATGGAATGAAGCTTTGTTATTTGAGATAACTAAGGGTTTTTAGGAATTTAAGAGTTTTTGATTGTGGTTGGGTTGGATTTATGGAGGATTTGTGGGCAAAATTTCGGATTTTCGTGGGTTTTGGAAATGAAGGGTTAGGTTTTTGAAGTTGGATTTGGGGAAAATCTGATTTCTGGGCGTTTTAAGTTTTGGATTCTCGCAGCCGTGCGCCTAATATTCTGCGCTCGCCGGGACTTTCTGCGTCGCGGCCACATTCTGGAGCGCGGCCTAAACTTGGCAAATTTTGGAATTCTACCGCGGCCTGCTCGCAGGCGCCGCGACGCTACCCGCTTTTTCGGAAATCACGGCTTCCGTTCGACTTTCGTCTTTCAGTTTGTTTGCCTATACCTGTCAATAACACAAACACAAGACCCCAAGACTGTGAGACTGTTCTTAGACAAAAATAAAATAAACTAAAGACAGAAATTAAAATAACATAATTAAAAACACTGGGTTGCCTCCCAAGTAGCGCTGTCTTTAACGTCTTTTAGCCGGACGCAAGTTCCTTAGCCTTAATAACCCTGGGGTGGATTAAGCCCCCAACCAATCCATTTCCTCCACATTTGGCGTTTTCTTTTTCTTCTTTTCTTCTTAGCATTATCAGTAAGGGGGAGTTCAGGAATACTTACCTCCTTTAGTGGTATTTCAGCAAACCATGCCTGCTTTCTTGGGCTCATCGCTCTTTGGTTGACTTGTATTGTCTCACATGGGGGTTTGATGGTGCTGATTGCAAAACACCCACTCATTGTTGGTGGCTCAATGACGTGTTTAAAAACTTTAAACACCATTTCTTCATTCTCCACCCTTAATGTTAACTCTCCTCTTTCAACATCAATAAACGCTCTCCCCGTTGCTAGGAGTGGCCTCCCCAATATGATAGGGATTTCCGCGTCTTCTTTCATATCAAGAATGAGGAAGTCTGCAGGAAAGAAGAATTTTTCTACTTTCACAATCACGTCCTCGATCTTGCCTCTTGGATGAACCATCATCACATCGGCCGATTGCGGGCTACTTGTGGTTGGTTTGGCCTCACCCAACTCCAATCTTTTAAATACTGATAAGGGCATGAGATTTATACTTTCCCCTAAATCACATAGAGCTCTGTTGCAAGTTACCCTGCCCATTGTGCAAGGTAGTGTAAAGCTCCCTGGATCTTTTAGCTTTGGTGGCAACTTTTTCTGCAAGATAGCACTACACTCTTCTGTTAGTGCTACTATTTCGTACTCTGCCAGCTTTTTCTTCTTCCCCAAGATCTCCTTCATAAACTTGAAATAGGAGGGCATCTGCTCTAATGCCTCTATGAAAGGTATGTTGATACGCGACTTCCGAATGTCTCCAAAAATTTGGAGAATTGTTTATCAACCGCCTTTCGCTGTAGTCTCTGGGGGAAAGGGATCTTCTCTATATACTCCTTCTCCGGAGCTTTCTCTACTACAGGGCTGGGCTCAATCACCTTCTCTTTTTCTAACTCTGCCTTCTTCTCAACTCGTTGCGGTATCTTTGCTCCAATCGTTTGCGCTTCTCAATTCTGTTGCTGGCATTGCTCCATTGGATTTACCTCTGTATTGCTTGGCAATGTCCCCTGTGGCCTGCTGTTTGACTACTTTGCTAGCTGACCCACTTGAGTTTCCAAGTTCCTGAATGAGGATCTAGCACATCATGGCGGAGTGCAGGCGTTGCGAAGTCTTTATCCTGTTGCCACTCGTCGGCTTTCTTCTTGAACGGTGCATTGAATCGCTGAGGTGTGGGGCTGAATGAAGAGCTGCTGATTACGCATGCTGGTTACGCATCGGCCCTGTATTGGTTCTGCTGCCCCTGGTATTGATTCTGTTGACCTTGGTATTGGTTCTGCTTGGTTAGTCTTGGATTCTGCTGCCGTCTCTCTCCATGAGAAATTTGGGTGGTTCCTCCACCTGGATTATAAGTGTTGGAGTAGGGGTTGTTCATTTGCCTCGATAATTACCTATGGCCCGACACTGCTGCTCCATTGGTATATTGTTGGGATCGGTGAAGGACACTGTCAAATGTATGTGGGCTACCACATATTTCATGCCTTTTAGGCATCCGCACCGCATTCATCGACCTTGTATGTTCTTTGCTGTTTCGCTAAAAGGGCCCTTGGGCATTCAAGCGTGCAATAGCATCTATTTCGTGGACTCCACGTTCTTCTCCCACTTGTCGACCTCTTCGTGATATGGTTGTTGGTGGCCATATCTTCTAATAGCTCATGGCGTCGTGGGCTGTTTTCCTCATGAATGCTCCACCTGCTGCATCTATAATGGTTACGGTTGTCTTTGCTCGGCCGTTGTAGAAGATGTGGACCAAGTTCCACAACTCAATGCAATGGTGTGGGCACTTTCTCTGTAGATCTTTGAACCTTTCCCAAGCCATATAAGGACTCTCCATCCGCTTGGTAGAAGTTGTTCAACTCCTCTCGAGTTTCTTTGCTTTACGGGGAAAGAACTTGGCTAGGAATTTACGTGCCATTTCTTGCCATGTAAAAATTGAATCGTGGCAGGAATTCAACCATACTTTTGCTCTATCCACGAGTGAGAAGGAAAGAGCCTCAATCTGACGGCATCATCGATGCGCCGTTATATCGAAAGTTGCACATAGCTCCAAGAAATTAGCTATGTGCATATGTGTATCCTCCGATGTAAAGATCTAAATTGCCTGTGTCGTACCATGCTCGAATCGCCGCTTTTATCTCGAAGTTGTTGGCTCTGTGCGGGGAGCCTAATGCATGTCGTGCTCCATTCACTCTTGGCGACATAGTCCCCAAACTTCTTTCTGGCTGGATTTGGACTCTCTCCTCCACGTCCATTGGTACTAGCCGAGGCATTCCTGGGTTATGTTGATTTTCACCTAACCCTTCTCTCATCATGTTATTATTTTGAGCACCGTCCATTTCTATCAAAGTTGCAATCCGCTGATTCTTTCTGTTCTGTTTGCAGGTTTTCTCAATCTCTGGATTGAAGGGAACAAGAGTGTCTTCTCCTCTTCTCCTTCGCATAAACTAATTTCCTGAAATAGATCAAAAACAAACAACCAATCACGGTACCTCGAATTTTCCAAAAATAATAAAAAACGTAAAAATTAAAAATTAAAATAAAAATTAAAAACCAAATTAGAAATTAAAAATAGACAAATTTGATATTGAACTATGCCTAATCCCCGGCAACGGCGCCAAAAACTTGATGCACGGTAAGATGCGCACACTTTAAACGCAAGTGCACGTTATCGTGACAAATAGTATAGTCTTGATAAGACCGAATATCGTCCTCAAGGATTAGAGTTCAATTACCAACTATCTATTTTTTGGTATCTATTTGGTAAATTGATATTTAGATTTGTTGTTTTTAACTAAGGATTATAAAAGCTATTTAACTAAAAGGGTTTACTTCAGTGATGATGAGAATAGGGCTTCCACGTCTCCTCACTATCCGCTTATGCTACTTATTAATGCAATAACTTATGGTCTTCTTCTTTTGGAGAAAGCGGGTTCACTAAATCGTTTTATACTCCGTTAGGTTATATAAACACTCAACCTCAGATTGCACCTTACCTACCTTTCGGTGATAAGGATAACTCTATAGGAGGATTAAGAACAAGAACCTAGTTAGCAGTCACGCACAATGCGCAAAATTAGGGTTTTAAGCCTCTCATTAACGCTTACATAAATAATTGAGGTATTTTCATCCCCAATCCAGAATGTCTACCCAACTTACAGCATATTCACAATCCCCCCCTTTCGGAATCTGATTAGAAATCATATAGTGATAATTAGTTGTCAATTAATTACCAAGAATTCAACTCAAATATTGGATAGATCTCAACAAGAAGAAGAATAACCATAAGCATGCATTAAATCATAACATAAGTTTCTAGAGATTCAACATGGAAAGCCCTATAGAGGAATTAGTTCCTAGCCATTGACATGACAAGAACTAATCCCATGTTCATCATACAAAAACTGAAATAAAGAAAAGAAAAGGAAAAGAAATTACTAGACTATGGTCTTCAATCTCTAAGCAAGAAGCCTTGTGTTGTGCAAGAAGGGGAACCCTTAAAAACTGCCTAGGGTTCTCCTTTTATAGGCTGAAAACCGCCTCAACTTTTCCCTGCAGGCCTGGCCCAAAATCCGTCTGGAAACCTAATTTTTCCGCGTCGGCGCCGCGGCGCCGGAACTTCTGCAATCCGTCGGATGATTTGGCGTCGCGGCGCTGCAACTTCTGTAGCTTCTCGGATGTTTAGCGCGCGACCACTGCTTGTCATGGCGCCGCGGCTGAGTCTTCGCAGCCTCTGCGGATAGTGGCGCGCCGCGCTTCTGCCGTAGGAGTGGCCATGGCTGATTCGGCCTCGTTCGCCACTTTCTCTGTTTTTAGCTCTGGAATCTCCCCTTTTGCCCTCTTTTAGCTTCTTTTCCGCCATTTGGCCATTTTAACTACTTTGACTCAAAAGAAAGGAAAACTATCCTAATACGACACTTATATGTGCAAAACGGGACAAAAGACTAACTAAAACTGACTCAAAAGGTGTATATAAAATACACCGATCAATAAATCGCGCACCAAGTTTTTGGCGCCGTTGCCGGGGATTGACATAGTTCAATATCATTCTATCTATTCCTAATTTCTAATTTGGGTTTTTTTTTATTTGGTGAAACCGTGCGCCGTGATCCGTTTGTTGATTTTGATCTGTTGCAGGCATCTAGTTTATGCGAAGGAGAAGAGGAGCAGATACATTTGTTCCCTTCAACACAGAGATTGAAAAGACTTGCAAGCAGAACCGGAGAAATAAACGAATCTTGGCCTTAATAGCAATGAGAGGCTTGCAGAATAACAATGAGATGAACGAAGGATTAGGTGATCACCAACCTAACCAGAGGATGCCCCGGAGGTTACCAATGGATGTGGAAGAAAGGGTCCAGGTCCAAGCTGAGCGAAGCTTGAGAGATTATGTGCTGCCAAGGGTGAATGGAGCACAGACTTGCATCAGGCTCCCAGCAATAGGAACAAATAATTTCGAGATCAAGCCTGCGATCCTGTGTATGGTGCAGAATACAGTTCAATTCGGAGGGTTGCCATCTGAAGATCCTCATATGCACATAGCAAATTTTTTGGAGCTATGCGCAACTTTCAAGTATAATGGCGTTACTGACGCCGCCATCCGATTGAGGCTCTTTCCCTTCTCACTCAGGGGTAGAGAAAAAGTTTGGTTGAATTCCCTGCCTACAGATTCTATATTCACATGGCAGGAGTTGGCACAAAAGTTCTTGGCAAAGTTCTTTCCACCGTCCAAAGCCGCTAAGCTGAGAGGAGAGTTGAACAATTTTTACCAGACTGATGGAGAGTCACTCTATGAGTCCTGGGAGAGATTTAAAGATCTACAAAGAAAGTGTCCACATCATAGCATTGAGCTGTGGAATTTGGTCCATATTTTCTACAATGGGCTAAGCGGGACCACAAAAACCATCATTGACGCAGCTGCAGGTGGAACCTTCATGAAGAAGACCGCACATGAGGCCCATGATTTGCTAGAAGACATGACCACCAATAACCATGTGACAGATGATAGAGAGGTAAGTGGAAGGAGAGAGACATGAGTTCATGAGATTGATGGCATCACATCGTTAAATGCACAGGTTGCTCTCTTGACCAAGCAACTGCAGCAGAACACAGTGTCAGTGAATGCAGTTCAGATGCCATTGAGTTGTGAGATGTGTGGGGGTCCTCATACCTTCGATAGGTGCCCATCAGCAGACCCCAACAACATCCCTATTAAGCAAGCAGAATGTCAGGCAGTGGGGAATTACCTAAGGCCCCAAAATAACCCCTACTCAAATACTTACAATCCAGGGTGGAGAAATCACCCTAACTTTTCATGGAGGGGTGATCAAGGGCAACATAACCAGTTCCGAGGCCAATACCAAAATCAGCAACCATTTAACCAGGCCTCACCTTCCCAACAGTTCAGTACACCTGCTCCACAAGAAAAGCCAGACGAATTGTGAGTAGCTTTGTTGACACTTACGAATTCACAAACCCAATTCATGGCAGAGACAAGATCCTCTATCAGGAACTTGGAAACGCAGGTGGGACAACTAGCAAAGATGGCAAATAACATGCCACATGGCACTCTTCCTAGTAATACAGAGATGAATCCCAGAGAGCAGTGCCAGGCAGTGCAGCTGAGAAGTGGGAAGCAGCTAGAACATCTTACACATTAACCCGTGGTAGAACAGAGAGTTGAGCAGAGAGTAGATGCAGAGAAGGAGGGGGTTACTGAGGACCGCCCTATTTTAGAGAAGGCTCCAACAGTTCCAGTGAGGGAATACACATAGAAGATTCCTTACCCTCAGAGGTTGCAAAGGAAAACAGTTGATAAGCAATTCTCCAAGTTCTTGGAGGTATTCAGAAAGCTGCACATTAACATTCCGTTCATTGATGCATTGGAGCAAATGCCTACTTATTTCAAATTTATGAAGGAAATTCTTGGAAAAAAAAGAAGCTAGCTGAGTATGAGACAATGACATTGACAGAGGAATGCAGTGCCATATTGCAGAAGAAACTGCCCCCCAAGCTTAAAGATCCAGGGAGCTTCACATTGCCTTGCACAATTGGCAGGGTGACATGTAACAGGGCCCTGTGTGATTTGAGGGCCAGCATAAATCTCATGCCCTTGTCCGTATTCAAGAGGTTGGGGTTGGGTGAAGCCAAACCAACCACTGTGAGCTTGCAGTTGGCGGATAAGACAGTGGTGCATCCCAAATGAATAATTAAAGATGTATTGATTAAGGTGGGAAATTGTTTCTTTCCTGCAGACTTCCTCATCCTTGATATGGAGGAAGATGATGAAATCCCTATCATCTTGGGAAGACCATTCTTGGCAACGGGGAGAGCCTTGATTGATGTGGGAAAATGAGAGCTGAAACTCAGAGTCGAGGAAGAAGAGATGGTGTTCAAGGTGTTTGAACTATACCTGTCTAACGGTCCGGGTTGACCCGGTAGAAAATCCGGTCCAGACCGTTAAGGGCTTATCGGGTTGGGGGTTGGGTTGGCCCCCAACCCCAACCCACACGGGTTATGTTAAAACCCGGTAAGGCTCGGGCCAAGTTAGACATTAAAGGAAGCGATTCGTTCTGGTTAACCGATCCGGTAGCACAAAAAATTAAAAAAAAATGGTAATGTTACCATTGAGAGGGGGTGGGGGGGATGCCAACGCTCAGTTCGACCGTTTGGCGGTCTTGTATTTTGTTTTGTTTTGTTTATTATTTTTTTTAATTACATTTTTACCCTTTAAAAATCTATAAATTCTCTACATTTTTTTCATTTTTATCACACAACAATTCTCTCAATTTTCTAATTCTCAATTTCTCATACTCTCTTAATTATCTTTATTATCAATTTTCAAGTTATTATTATTATTAGTTTTTAAATTCAAAGTAGCAAGACGCAAGACTTCGAGCTTCGAGTTTCAATTGAATTCTGAATCCCGAAGTTTGGTACACTCGTTTCATTATCTAATTATTTTATTAAATTGTCATATTTATTTGTTTATTATTTAAATATTTTATAATGTCTTCAATAAGGGCTAATTTATCGGGACTACGCCGTAAATCTAGTTCAAGGGGTAAAAAATGTATAGGTTCTTCATCATCTAATCAAAATATAGATTATGATCAAATGCAAGAAGATTTTGGAATAGAAGATAATGAATATGATAACGTTCAATTAGATAATATTGTTGAACTTGAATAAAATAAACCTCCTACACCTACTAGTGTTCCTTCTGTCAATGTTGGTATTTCTAGTGGTAGTCGTAGTCGTAGACCTCCTTTACCAGAACCAGTAGCAAGAAAAAAAGGAGTAAAGTGTGGCTCTTTTATGATAAAGTTGTGGGTACTGATAGAGTTAGATGTAATATTTGTGGGAGGACTTATAAACATAAGACATGGGGTGGTGACGGGGGGACGGACACTATAGGTAGACATATAAAACACGATCATACGACATTGTCACGACCCGACCTCGGGCCCGCAACTGGTGCCTTACCCCGGACACCCTAGTGATAATACATCAGAGAAAAATCAGCGGAATAACTCAAAACATGTAACAATGTAAAATAGGAAACAGGCCATCCGATAGGTCGCCTTTCAGCATATATATATATAAAACCCGAATAGTTATCCTTTACAAGCCCAACTCACAACAGTACTACAAACCTCTAAGAGTTTTTATAACAACTATGACGGGACAGGACCCCGCTATACTCCTGAATGTACAAGAACCTACAATCTCAGGAACCATACCAAAAGATAAGCCTCCGGAGAAACGGAGCTTCCCAAAACGCAGAACTGTGACCCTAAGAGCGAGGATCAACAACCGGTGTACCTCTACCTGCGGCATGAACGCAGCCCCCCGAAGGAGGTCAGTACAACAGGTACCAAGTATGTGAAACTGAAAATACTGTAATAAAATCATAACTGTTACACCCCAAAATTTCAGGGCATGTATTTAAGAACTTACGAAAGGAATAAGAGATGAATCTGGGAAGATAAGTTGGCAAAATGTTTTGGACAAATTTTATCCAACTTTGGACCAGTATATATAAAGGTATATTAGGAGTTTTTGGGTGTTTCAAAGGCCAAACATGAGGTTCGGTGAGTCTTGTTTCCAACGCAACCAACCGCTCGTCGATAGGACATCAGAGTAGAAAGTTATGGACGTTACAAGTTCAGTAGGTCAGATAAACAGGAAAGTGTTTTCGATCGGCCACAGCGCGCCAGCTGCGGGGCGGCGCGCGTAATTCATGAAGTATTCGAGTTGCAGCGCCGCGGCGCCAAGGCGGGATTTTTCGCGAAATTGGGGGAAAATCAGAAGATATTTTGTGTGAAGGCCCATGGGAGGGCGACAAGTGTCCCTCCCATCTTGTGGACCAAGAAAGGTCTTATTATTGACCAAGTCTTGCAAGACTTGTTCATTTGCAAAGATTCATCTTAAAGGAAATCCCTATTCTCTCCTCCCTAAAATTTTAAGAACCCTAAACCTAGTGAAATCTTTGGTGAGGCGGCAAGAAGATAAAGTGTTGATAAACTTGTAGAGGGTTCGTGTGGATGATTTTGACAAGAAAAGGAGCTGCGGAAAAAGGGCTTTAGTGGACGAAATCTTAAAGGTAAAATTCCCTCTCCTCTTGGAAGTAAATTAGGATACATGAAATAGTTGATATGGATCATGTGAATTGTATATTGGAGTTTTATAAGTGATTATAGTGCTTGAGATTGGTTGCGACTGTATAACAGGAGAAAACGATTATATGGATTAAAAAGGAATTGGAAAAGATTTTACGCGGTTGTACCTTGTAGTCGAAATGATATTTAAGATTGGACTGTTTTATATGAATTATGGGGGCAGAATTTTATACGTCCTGAAAGGCGTATAATATCCTTTGATTGGTTGGTTATTGATTATCGGGCCTTGAAAAAGGTGGAAATGCATGTAGAAACAAAGGGGGTGCTGCCCGATTTTCCGTAGAATAAGAGACCGTATACTTAGTATTATTCTACGTTAGAAACTAGAAGTGATAGTCGTGTTGTGGCCATTATAGGTTGACAATTCTACGTGCGGCGTTTTTGACTTAGCTTGTGGATTTAGCCGGAAAGGTATGTGAACCATCTCCTCTTCTTCTAGCATGATTCCTTATGGTAAAGTAAGTAAATCATACTCCTTAAATGATCCACTCCTTGACTGTACTTGGATTGCCTAATATAGAAGTTGTTCTATATACCTCCTTGATTGTACTTTGGATGTTTAAATTGAAAGTTGTTATAATCCATTAACTTGATGAAGTTGGACTTTCAAAAGTGAAAGTGTTTTACTTGAAGTACATAGAGTCTTAAAAAGGAAGTGATTTCCAAATCTTTTGGCTAGTGCCTTAGTTTCAAAACCTAAGTGTTGTTATAACTGCTTTAGGGGAGTCAAATGAGTGATTTACTTAACTGATTTAAAAGAGGAGGAATGACATGACTTAAAGAGAAGTAACTTGTTTCAAAGGTGTGAGTTACTTGGGATTTAAAGCTAAGAAACTTGATTTCTAAAGTTAAGAGACTTGAAGTATTTTGAAAGTTATGTAACTTGATTTGAAAGTATAAGTCTCTTGGTTATAAAAGGAATGAATTTGTCTAAAACCATAAAGGGTTATAACGGCTTTATGGGAAGTTGGTTATAACGGCTTTATGGAAGGTTAAGAAAGTTGTCTATGTTGATAAATAGGCATGAGATGCCTAGGTTGTGAAATTTTAAGTTACTTGGTTTCAAAGTCTTGAAATGAATTTCAAAAGGGGTAGTAACTTAATTGGAAAAATAGATATACCTTGATACTACGGGTGTTAGTATCTTGGGGTTTTATATAAAAATGAGTCTTTTGAAAAGAATGGAAGTACGTGGTACTTAGGGTTAAAATCCCAAATTTTTATATAAAACGAAAGTGCCTTGAGTTTATAAAATGAAATTCATTTTAGTATGATAATGAAAGTCTAAAGATTTTATGAACTTGCCTATGTGTGCTTGTGACAGCCTTTGAGTGCAAGTATTATATTTTTACGTTGCCGCGACTCTCGGTTGAAGGGTCGACTGTCTTATTGTGAGTTTACTTGGACGTACCGACAGTGATGTGAGATTCCACGGGTATGCTTCCATTATGATTGATCTTTGGACATGCTTACACGATGTGGGATTCCGGGGCATGCGACCAGGATGCGGGTTAGATTCCCGGATTTGCTTCTATTACTCCTTGGACATGCTTACACGATGTGGGATTCCGGGGCATGCGACCAGGAGGCGGGTTAGATTCCCGGATTTGTTTGTATTAGCCCATGGTCATGCTTATACGATGTAGGATTCCGGAGCATGCGACCACGTGGGATATTGTTATTCCATGGATTAGCCCTCCATGAGATTTAGTGGCGCAGGATGGACTGGTAGAGAGCTTTCGTACTTGCCCCGGTCAGTGGCTGTCGTAGGATGGACTAGTAGATAGCTTTCGTACTTGCCCCCGTCAGTTCTATTACACAGTTTGGTATGGTAGGCTCCGGTAGATAGCTTTCGCACTTGCCCCGGTCAGTTTTATGATGCAGGCTGGATCTGGTGGTTCGTTTTCCTACTTGACCCGTACAGTTTTTAGGACACAGGTGGGACTTGGTGTTCATGTATGCTTATTGGTGTTATATTATATCATGGATCCGCGATGAGGAGGATTCCACGGGCATGGTTGATATTATGGGCGTGAGACCCATAGTTATATTTGAGTAGTGACTTTGAGGCATCGTCCACGACTTGATATGATCGCTTATGTATTATATCGTAGTTTGGCTATCATACATGTCTCTGCTTTGTATAGTATTATGATTTCATTACGATATTTTGATTTCACATACTTGGTACATTCTTCGTACTGACCTCCTTCGGGGGGCTGCGTTCATGCCGCAGGTTTAGGTACGCAGTTTGGTGATCTGCAGGTGTAGGACCCTGCTCAGAGTTTTTGGATAGCTCTATCTATTCAGGAGTTTATCATTTTGGTATAGTTCCTTCAGTACGGGCTTTTGTACAGTTATGGGTACGGCGGGGCCTTGTCACGTCATATGTCAGTAAAACTCTTAGAGGTCTGTATTCATATGTGGGATTGGACTCGTGTACATTATAGTCTCTGTTGATTATGTATATTATATGGCAGCCTCGTCGGCTTTGCCCTTGCATGTTCATTGGTTTTAAAAAAAATGAGGTGTTGTTTAGTTCCGCAGTTTACTTGTGTCAGTTAGGTAAAAGGGTGCACAGGTAGGGCACCAGTCGCGGGCCCGGGGTTCGGGGCGTGACAATAACAGTCTATATAATGACCATAATATGTCTATCAACTTCTTGCTTTAAACGTAGAATATTCTAAGTGTAAAGTCACCAAATTCTACGGAAAATCGGACAGCACTTCCTTTGTTTCTACGTACTTTTCCACCTTTTTCAAGGCCCGAATTCAATAACCAAACATGCCATATTTAGGGCTCAACACATCAACAAATCAAAGGGGATTATACGCCTTACAGGACGTATAAAATTCTGCCCCACAATTTATATTAAACAATCCAATAAGTTTAAGGCAACTTCTCGGCTGCAACATGCTCACATATCATCATTTTCAAATCCTTTCAAATCCAAATCGTTATTCTGATGCGCGAAAAGATGCACACACTTTAACGCAAGTGCACGTTATCGTAACAAGTCATATAGTCTTAGTAAGACCGAATATCGTCCACAAGGATTAGGGTTCAAGTACCAACTATCTATCTTTTGGTATCTATTTGGTAAATTGATATGTGGATTTGTTGTTTATAACTAAGAATTATAAAAGCTATTTAGCTATAAGTTTACTTCAGTTGTGATGGGAATAGGGCTTCCACGTCTCCTCACTATCCGCTTATGTTACTTATTAATGCAATAACTTATGGTCTTCTTCTTTTGGAGAAAGCAGGTTCACTAAATCGTTTTATACTCCCGTTAGGGTTATATAAACACTCAACCCCAGTATTGCACCTTACCTACCTTTCGGTGATAAGGATAACTCTATAGGAGGATTAAGACTAAGAACCTAGTTAACCGTCACGCACCATGCGCAAAATTAGGGGTTTTAAGCCTCTCATTAATGCTACATAAATAATTGAGGTATTTTCATCCCCAATCCAAGAATGTCTACCCAACTTACAGCATATTCACAATCCCCTCCTTTCGGAGTCTGATTAGAAATCATATAGTGATAATTAGTTGTCAATTAATTACCAAGCATTCAATTCAATTATTGGATAGATCTCAACAAGAAGAAGAATAACCATAAACATGCATTAAATCATACCATAAGTTTCTAGAGATTCAACATAGAAAGCCCTATAAGAGAATTAGTTCCTAGTCATTGATATGACAAGAACTAATTCAAAGTTCATCATGCAAAAATTGAAATAAAGAAAAGAAAAAGGAAAGAAATTACTAAGTTTAGGTCTCCAATCTCCAAGCAAGAAAATCTTGTGTTGTGCAAGAAAGGGAACCCTTAAAATTTGCCTAGGGTTCTCCTTTTATAGGCTGAAAACCGCCTCTCTCTTCCTTCAGCCTGGCCTGCAATTTCGTCAAGACCTGATTTTTCCGCGTCGCGCCAGCTTTAGCGCGCGCCGGAACTCTGTGGTCGCCGGGTGATTTGGCGCGCGCCCGATTCTCTGGCATGCATGGCGCGCGCTACTTCTTCGTAGCCTCTCGATGATTGGCGCCGCGGCCTGCTCGTTGGCATGGCGCGGCGCTGGTCTTCGCAGCCTCTTCGGATGTTGGCGCCGCCTCGCTTCGCAGCTGCGAGGCCGCGCGCTACTCGCGATTCGCCTGCTTCGCCACTTTCTCTGCTTTGACTCGAACCTCCTCTTTGCCCTCTTTTAGCTCCTTTTCCGCCATTTGGCCATTTTCACCACTTTGACTCAAAAGAAAGGAAAACTATCCTAATACGACACTTATTTGTACAAACCAGGACAAAAGACTAACTAAAACTGACTCAAAAGGTGTATATAAAATACACCGATCAAATACCCCCAAACTTAACCTTTGCTCGCCCTCGAGCAAAGATAGAAAGAAAGAAATAAAAGACTCAAGAAACGAAAATAAAAGACTCACTGACATTGATCACTTTTGCTGCATTAGTGTTAACTAGAAAAACATGAAGGTTAGCAGAATAATATGCAGGAACATATAGCATGAAATTTTCAGCACACTAAACACATTAAGCTAGATATTTCGCAAACTCATATTCATCATGCTTAATGGAAGTCAATATACTCAATCATGCATATAAATTCAAAAATCCTAATGGCATGCTTACTTGCTATTCTCCACTAATCCTGGATATGCATAAAAGAGATCTTCAGGACTTTAAGGGTTGTAATGTAGGCTTAGGTATAGGTAGGTAAAAATAGGCATTTAGGCTCATTTCGTGTACCATAAGCTCTTTAGCTTTTCAGTATTTCCCTTTTCTTTTTGTTCTTTCCTTCACTTTGATTCTATCTTTTCCCTCTTTTGTTTTGGGAGAGTGAAGTATATAATAATGACAAGCACCCCCAAACTTGGGCTTTTGCCTATTTCTTATTACTTTTACTTGGGGTGCAACAAGCTCATTCACTCTTTTTGTCTTTTTTTTAACACAATTTATTCCACTACTTCACATTTTTACTTATGGCACAATTTGTGGGAATATAGGGTGTCAAAGAAGAAGTTTCAACGTTTAGGCTCAATGGGGCTGACTAGGGATATATTTAAAGTCCGGGATAGAAAAGAGTGGTAAGAATTGGCTATGAAAGAAATGTCTGAGTCATCTCCCTAATATGCATATCCTAACTATTTCGCCTCAAATAGCAAGCAGTCATAACACATAAGTTTTCATCATTTAGCATGCACAATTTAGGCAAGAAACTCCAAATAGACAGATTTTGTGAGTTTTTGGTATATCTAACCTAAGTGCTTAGATAGTTGCTTTTATTCCATTACATTATCCCACCTTCCTTCACTAGGTGTTTCTAGCAACTACAACATACATGATCTTTTGACAGACAATTATGACTCAAAAATACCTAAAAACAATAAAAAGACTTAAATAAAACATAACATGACACAAATAAAACAAGAAACAAATAAAACACCCCCAAACTTAAATCACACATTGTCCCCAATGTGTGTAGACTCAAAGACAGTAAAAGAAATAAGACACTTACAAACTTTGGCTAAAATGGTGGTGGTGGCGGTGGATAATGCATCGACCATTGGTTGAACAGAGAGCTCATCTCGTCAAACTGCTGGTGCAACTGTTGTTGCTCCTGCCTCAATTCTTGTTGCCCTTGTCGCAACTCATGTTGTCCCTGTCTCAACTCATTTTGTCCTTGTATCATTGTGCCGAAATGTTGCATCATCATTCTCTGGTTTTGGAGCACTTGCTCCATCATAGGCACTGAAGGTTCTGCTTCTGTGGTTGGCTGGTGGCTAGGTCCTGCCTCATATTGAGCCCCTATTGCAGGCTTATCTTCGTTCATTGCGGCCTCTGCTGCTGCTGCTGCTGCTGCTGGTTGTATTCTTCGTCTGGCTGCTGGGGGGCTTGGGTCTGGGAAGGAGTGCACTATCCCATATGACACAGGCAGTTGGTTTCTTTCATTAGTATCAGTGGGTAGGATTGGGACCCCACTCATGTGACATAGCTTGGTGATAACTGAGCCATGTCCCAATCCGCCTGTTGTTACCAACCTGCTGATTTCCTCAATGCTCTGCACTATTTCTTTCCCCACATCAATCGCCAACCCTCATAATTTCATATATCAGCTTAATCCTATCTTCTGGCACTCTGGTGAAGTGCGTGGATGGAATCATGCGGGCACTGACGAAATATAGCCAACCCTTGGCTGCTTTGTTGAATTGGCACCTGCTCAGTGCTCTTGACCCATTTCTCGTAATATCAAAAGCAGCCCCTGGGTAGCTTACAGTGTTTGCGACGGTATCCCAGTTTATGTTGTCGGTGCTCCTAGACCATGTTCTAAAATGGCTCCGATCACCAATTCCTCCTTCAACATCAACTGTTTTCAATTGTGTATTTATATCTTCTGCTGTCACAGGCACATAATGTCCCCTTACAAAGCATCCCCTTTCCACCTTCTCCGGAAAGTTGGCATAGAACTCACGCACCATTGTTGTGTTCATTGGTGCTATCTTCTCCGGATTTACAAATCTCCTCCACTCCCTTAACTCAATCATTGCCCGAATGGGCTCATAAACATCCTCTTCCCCAAACGACTCCCTCTGATAGTCCATTCCCCTTTCAGGGATTAAGGGCCTAGTACTGAGCTTTTTATATCTTTGGAAGGCTTCGTAGCTCACAAACCTAGTATCATCGTAATGTGGGGCTGAGGTGGACGTGGAGGCTCTTCTTTTTCTGGCGGACATGGTTAAAAATACTTCCTGCAACTTATAACTTATTAGCACAAGTGTTCCCCAACACAGTCAACAACTAGCAGCTAACACAACACCCCCAAACTTCAACTCTTCTACCCAATACCCACACCCTCCTTTTCTACTCCTTCTCCAAACTTCACAATCAATTTTTCAGCACCCAAACTACTTCAAAACTACAATACTCCTTCAAACTACTACCTCCTGTGACTTTAGTAAATATCTCAAGAACAGAAAAAGATTACCTTTTTATGAGAAGATTCAAGCTGTTCTTGTTTCTAATGGTGGGTTGAGGCTATGGAATGGAGCTTTGTTGGTTGAGATAGCTAAGGGTTTTTAGGAATTTTAAGAGTTTTGGTTGTGGTTGGGTTGGATTTGTGGAGGAATTGTGGGTGGATTTTTGGATTTTCGTGTGTTTTTGGAGAAGAAGGGTTGGGTTTTTGAAATTGGAATTGGGAAAAATCTGATTTCTGGGCGTTTTAAGTTTCTGGATTTCCGCTTGTGCATGACCCGCTTTAGGCGCGGCTGATGTTCTGCACTCCTTCGGGACTTTCGCGCGACCACATTGCAGGCGCGGCCTAAACATGGCAAATTTTCGAATTTCCGCCATGCTCTTAAACTTCAGCGCCTCTACAGCTCTTTTGGCGCCGCGGCGCTCACCCATTTTTCTGGAAATCCTGGCTTTTCTTCAGTTTTTCGCCCTTCAGTTTATTGCCTATACCTGTCAATCACAAAACAAACACTAGAACCCAAGATCGTGAGACTGTTCTAGACAAAATAAAATAGCTAAAGACAGGAATTGAAATAACATAATTAAAAACATTGAGTTGCCTCCCAAGTAGCGCTGTCTTTAACGTCTTTTAGCCGGACGCAAGTTCCTTAGTTTAATAACTATGGGTGGATCAAGCCCCCAACTAATCCATTTCCTCCACATTTTGCGTTTTCTTTTTCTTCTTTTCTTCTTAGCATTATCAGTAAGGGGGAGTTCAGGAACACATACCTCCTTTAGTGGGATTTCGGCAAACCATGTCTGCTTTCTTGGGCTCATCTCCCTTTGGTTGACTTGTATTGGCTCGCAGGGGGGTTTGATGGTGCTGATTGCAAAGCACCCACTCATGGTTGGTGGCTCAATGACGTGTTTAAAAACTTTAAACACCATTTCTTCATTCTCCACCCTTAATGTTAACTCTCCTCTTTCAACATCAATCAAAACTCTTCCCGTTGCTAGGAATGGTCTCCCCAATATGATAGGGATTTCCGCATCTTCTTCCATATCAAGAATGAGGAAGTCTGCAGGAAAGAAGAATTTTCCTACTTTCACAATCACGTCCTCAATCTTGCCTCTTGGATGAACCACTGTCCTGTCGGCCAGTTGCAGGCTTACTGTGGTTGGTTTGACCTCACCCAACTCCAATATTTTAAATACTGATAAGGGCATCAGATTTATACTTGCCCCTAAATCACATAGAGCTCTGTTGCAAGTCACCCTGCCCACTGTGCAGGGTAGTGTAAAGCTTCCTGGATCCTTTAGTTTTGGTGGCAACTTCTTCTGCAAGATAGCACTACACTCTTCTGTTAGTGCTACTATCTCATATTCTGCCAACTTCTTCTTCTTCCCCAATATTTCCTTCAAGAACTTGAAATAGGAAGGCATCTGCTCCAGAGCCTCTATGAAAGGTATGTTGATATGCAGTTTCCTGAATATCTCCAAGAATTTGGAGAATTGTTTATCAACCGCCTTATTTGTAATCTCTGGGAAAAGGGATCTTCTCTGTATACTCCTTCTCCTGGAGTTTTCTACTACTCGGGCTAGGCTCAATCACCTTCTCTTTTTCTATCTCTCGCCTTCTCACTTACTGGCCGAGGTGATCGCTGCTCAATCGTCTTCCACTTCTCAACCGCATTTGCGACATCGCTCCCTCGGATTTACCTCTGTATTGCTTGGCAATGTACCTTGCGGCCTGCTGTTTGCCTGCTTTGCTAGCTGACCCACTTGTGTTTCCAAGTTCCTGAACGAGGATCTAGCTTCTGTCATGAACTGCGTCTGGGCGTTGGCAAGTGCTGTCACAGCTGCTTTCAGCTCGTCTGGCTTTTCTTGCTGAACCGGTGCATTGAATCGCTGAATGAGCGGGAATGAATGAAAGGCTGCTGATTCTGCATCGCCTGTATTGATTCTGCTGCCCCTGGTATTGATTCTGCTGCCCCTGGTCTCCTCTCCATGAGAAATTTGGGTGATTC
Organism: Przewalskia tangutica; assembly: GCA_029844215.1. NCBI lineage: Eukaryota > Viridiplantae > Streptophyta > Magnoliopsida > Solanales > Solanaceae > Przewalskia > Przewalskia tangutica. The sequence goes on from CM056730.1 coordinate 106,884,652, forward strand.
CTCCACCCTGGATTATAAGTGTTGGAGTAGGGGTTGTTTTGTTGCCTCTGATAATTACCTACTGCCTGACACTCTGCCTGCTCCATTGGTATATTGTTGGGATCAGCTGAAGGACACCTATCGAATGTATGTGGGCCACCACATATCTCATAACTTCTAGGCATCTGCACCGCATTCACTGACACTGTATGTTGCTGCAACTGTTTTGCCAAAAGGGCCACTTGGGCATTCAAGACAGCAATAGCATCTATTTCGTGGACTCCCACTTGTCGACCTCTCTTCTGTGACATGGTTGTTAGTGGCCATATCTTCTAATAACTCATGAGCGTCGTGGGCTGTTTTCCTCATGAATGCTCCACCTGCTGCTGCATCTATAATGGTTCTGGTTGTACTACTCAGCCCGTTGTAGAAGATGTGGACCAAGTTCCACAACTCAATGCAATAGTGTGGGTATTTTCTCTGTAGATCTTTGAACCTTTCCCAAGCTTCATATAAGGACTCTCCATCTGCTTGGTAGAAGTTGTTCAACTCCCCTCTCAGTTTTGCTGCTTTACACGGGGAAAAGAACTTGGCTAGGAATTTACGTGCTACCGTGCCATGTAAAAATCGAATCGGCGGGGAGTTCAACCATACTTTTGCTCATCCCCGAGTGAGAAGGAAAGAGCCTCAACTGACAAAGATCATCGATGCGTCGTTATATCGAAAGTTGCACATAGCTCCAAGAAATTAGCTATGTGCATATGTGGATCCTCCGATGGCGATCCTCGAATTGCATGTGTCTTTGTGCCGTACTCATGAATCGCCGGTTTTATCTCGAAGTTGTTGGCTCCTATTGTAGGGAGCCTAATGCGTGTCTATGCTCCATTCACTCTTGGCAACACATAGTCTCCCAAACTTCTTTCTGCCTGGACTTGAACTCTTTCCTCGACATCCATAGGTACTTGCCGAGGTATTCCTTGATTAAGCTGATATTCACCTAACCCTTCTCTCATCATGTTGTTGTTCTGTACGCCGTCCATCTCTATCAAGGTTGCAATCCGCTGATTCTTTCTGTTCTGTTTACAGGTTTTCTCAATCTCTGGATTGAAGGGAACGAGAGTGTCTGCTCCTCTTCTCCTTCGCATAAACTGATTTCCTGAAATAGATCAAAAACAGACAACAAATCACGGCACCCTGATTTTTACCAAAAATAACGAAAAACATGAAAAATTAAAAATAAAAACCAAATTAGAAATTAAAAATAGATAAATTTGATATTGAACTATGTCTAATCCCCGGCAACGGCGCCAAAAACTTGATGTGCGAAAAGATGCACACACTTTAACGCAAGTGCACGTTATCGTAACAAGTCATATAGTCTTAGTAAGACCGAATATCGTCCACAAGGATTAGGGTTCAAGTACCAACTATCTATCTTTTGGTATCTATTTGGTAAATTGATATGTGGATTTGTTGTTTATAACTAAGAATTATAAAAGCTATTTAACTATAAGTTTACTTCAGTTGTGATGGGAATAGGGCTTCCACGTCTCCTCACTATCCGCTTATGTTACTTATTAATGCAATAACTTATGGTCTTCTTCTTTTGGAGAAAGCAGGTTCACTAAATCGTTTTATACTCCCGTTAGGGTTATATAAACACTCAACCCCAGTATTGCACCTTACCTACCTTTCGGTGATAAGGATAACTCTATAGGAGGATTAAGACTAAGAACCTAGTTAACCGTCACGCACCATGCACAAAATTAGGGGTTTTAAGCCTCTCTTTAACGCTACATAAATAATTGAAGTATTTTCATCCCCAATCCAAGAATGTCTACCCAACTTACAGCATATTCACAATCCCCTCCTTTCGGAGTCTGATTAGAAATCATATAGTGATAATTAGTTGTCAATTAATTACCAAGCATTCAATTCAATTATTGGATAGATCTCAACAAGAAGAAGAATAACCATAAGCATGCATTAAATCATAACATAAGTTTCTAGAGATTCAACATAGAAAGCCCTATAAGAGAATTAGTTCCTAGTCATTGATATGACAAGAACTAATTCAAAGTTCATCATGCAAAAACTGAAATAAAGAAAAGAAAAAGGAAAGAAATTACTAAGTTTAGGTCTCCAATCTCCAAGCAAGAAAATCTTGTGTTGTGCAAGAAAGGGAACCCTTAAAATCTACCTAGGGTTCTCCTTTTATAGTCTGAAAACCGCCTCTCTCTTTTCCTTCAGGCCTGGCCCAGAATTTCGTCCAAGACCTGATTTTTCCCGCGTCGGCGCCGGAACTTCTGTGGTCCTTCGGGTGATTTGGCGCCGCGGCCCTGATTCTCTGCTGTCTGTGGGCGCCGCGGCGCTACTTCTTCTGTAGCCTCTCTGATGATTAGGCGCCGCGGCGCTGGGTCTTCTGCAGCCTCTCTGGATGTTGGGCGCCGCGGCCCTGCTTCTGACTGCAGGAGGCGCCGCGGCGCTGGTCTGCGATTCTGCCTCGTTCGCCACTTTCTCTGTTTTCAGCTCTGGAACCTCCTCTTTTGCCCTCTTTTAGCTCCTTTTCCGCCATTTGGCCATTTTAACCACTTTGACTCAAAAGAAAGGAAAACTATCCTAATACGACACTTATTTGTACAAAAAGGGACAAAAGACTAACTAAAACTGACTCAAAAAGTGTATATAAAATACACCGATCATATTCCAACATGTTATATAAGTCATAACCAATTATAACAACCAAATACCCTTCTATATATAACATGTAACGATTTTAGCTAACAACCGAATTAGTTACAACATTAGTGGCTAACATGCCCATTTTCGGTTTCAACAAGTCGACATGATCCAAATCTTTTCAAACTTCAATATATATACCACATGCTCATTTAACAACTACTAAACATGTAATCTTCAATCACTAAGATGACAAGATTGTTACCTTGATAAGCCCAAAACAGTCCAACAATCTCGCCCACTTTAGCCTTCTATCCGCAATTCTTCTTCACGTTAAAATCACCCACACGAACTCTCTACAAGTTTATCAACATATTATCTTCTTGCCGCCTCTCCAATAATTTCACTAGGCTTAGGGTTTTTTAGATTTTTGAGAGAAGAGGAGAGGAATTCTTTAGGATGAATCTTTGTAAATGTCAAGACTTGGTCATAATATAAGACTTTTCTGGGTCTACAAGATGGGGGGACACTTGTCGCCCTCCCATAGGCCTTCACACAAATATCTTATGATTTTCCCCATTTTTCGCAGAAAATCCCACCTCGGCGCCGCGGCCCAACAGCCGGCGCCGTGGCGCTGCAACTTCAGAAAGTTTCAGGACTTACGGCGCCGCGGCGCTGTGGCGCCTGACTGGAATATGTTTCCTTTACTTCTGCCAGCTGAACTTCTAACGTCCATAATTCTCCGCCCCGATGTCCTATCCGCGAGCGGTTTGTTGCGTTGGAAACTAGACTCAACGAACTACATACTAGGCTTTTGAAACACCTAAAAACTCTTAATAAACTGGGATATATCGCACTCCAAAGTTGACTAAAAATCTGTCTAAAAACATTTTTGCCAACTTATCTTTTCAAATTCAACTCTTATTTCCTTTCGTACGTTCTCATCTTATTCTCTTGAAATTACGGGGCGTAACACCGTTTTCCTTCACGAGGTTCGGAATATTTTTCGTCGGAAATATTCCAAATTTTCTTCCCTTTTGAACTTAGTGTTATATTCTCGTACGTACGTCCTCACGTACATACTATGGAAATACGGGGTGTAACATTCTCCCCCCCTTAGAAACATTCGTCCCGAATGTTCTTTCTAAGTCTCCAAACACACATGCACCGGTATAGTCTTCACTACTATACTTACAAAACCAATTATGCCACATATGGCCATAATATAACACACGCGCAATACTTAAATCCAAGACAACGAGGAATCACCTCTAACGTGTGTAACATCACTATTTGCTCCCACCCATGGTCTAAAGGATACTCTCTTCGCACCTTCACTTCACGTAAATAATCACTTCCATACTTTTAACACATGTTCGCTTCTTTTCTTACTCGTCGTACCCTTCTCGTACACCCGGACTCTTTCTAGTACACGTACCATATTTCAGTCATCGCTTTAGTTTTCAAAATCTTAGGGGTTACTACCTCCAAACTTGGTCATTACTAGCTTCAATTCCCTTTAAGGCCACTCTCGGCCTTCACGACCCGGTTCTGGTCGAACGCGTCTACGAACTCGTACAATGGTTATCTAAACTTGTGCCTTGCACCCTCGTGATCCCATCACCTAGCGGGACCACCTCAAACTTACCCCACTTCATTCCGGTTTGCGGTTTGACCCGCGATTGGTCCTCAACCCGACCCATTATCGCACTAAAATCTTATTCCTGGTCCGGAACAAATCTCACTATTCAAGTCATGAAAACCTAGTGGTCATCTTAGCTTAACTACCCACTTTCATTCCACGCAACCCACAGAATTATCACACTAATATACCCCACGTATACTATGTACCTCGACCAAGATCAACCGTAAAATCTTTCACTCAAGACGGCCTTGCATCTAAGGTATCCACGGTTATTAATATTCTATGGCTCACAATTTCCATGTTCCCAAACTTACCTTTCTTTCTAGCCAGGTGTCTTAACACAATTTAACACAATACTTATCCGAACACAACACTTAACATAAAATCATCTTATCCACGCATACTAGTCTCTAAAGGGTTAATGATGTACCTGTAACTATTGCTTCACTTTCCCTTCGTAGCTCTAATCATAGTCCTGCCCTGCAGGGCGCATAACTAGAGAAGGCGATGAACCAACCACTGATCTCGAAGGCTGAGTCTTAACATCCGCGCTACCTCTGGTCGGACAATTCTTCACAAAATGGCCCTGCCGACCGCAGATAAAGCAAACTCCCCGAATATCATGACATTCCCCAGCATGGAACCTATCACAGTGGCCACACCGAGGTAGGGGTGGTCTCATCTGACTAACATACCTGTTCCCCCGAAAACCTGAAACCTTGGAGCCCTGACCTGCTCCTGAATACCCAAGACGTCCTGAAGACCGTAAAAGAGTACTCAGTACTGGCGGAAGTGTATATCTAGCCTGCTGCTGAGGTTGTCCGCCTCGAAAGTTACCAAAGGACCCTGCTGTCTTGGCCCTCTTATGCTGATCTCGGTCATTTCGTCGACCTCTACGTTTCTCAGTCCCTTGTGCATAAGCCTGCATGCGGGCAATGTCCATGCCCGGCTGAAGATCTATTCCTGTACAACCCTCTGCTAGGTAATCATCCAGTCCCGTGACATATCGGTGCACTCTATCCTTCATGTTTGCCACTAAAGTGGGGACATATCGAGCTAATGAGTCGAACTCTATGTTGTACTCCCGAACCGTCCGCCCATTCTGTCTCAACATCATAAAACTATCCACTCGGGCTATCCTCATCTGGGGAGGCAAGAAGTGGTTAAGAAACACCTCCGAGAACTCATCCCAACCAGCTGGAAACACACGCTCCCCCCGGGACAGTTCCCATGAATCAAACCTGTTGACTGTAATATCCCGCAGCCGATACGAACCCAGTACCACCGACTCGGCCTCTGAGGTCTTAATCACTCTCATGATCCGCTGTAGCTGTCGAATAAACTCCTGAGGATCATCCTCAGCTCTCGATCCATAAAATTCTGGTGGATTGCAACTCAAGAAGTCCCTAAGCCTCAAACTATCGGTTCTGGGGTGCACCACTGGTACTATCGGAACCTCCGGCTCTCGTCTGTCCTCGTGCCTAGCCACGATCCTAGCCAGTAACTGTGCCATCTCTTTGTAACCCATATCCTCGGCTCCTGGTCGTGGAACTGGAGGCTCAGATATCATGGCCTCGATGAATCTCGCTGGCCGCGCTAAACTCTGCGGGCGGCGTCAGAACTCCGTATGAAGCACTACCTCAGGTAATGGCGGGCTGTGCCTCGCAACCTACGTGTTCTACTCGCAGCTCCCTCTGCTGCCTTGCCCTTCTGGGCCCTGGTTGCCTTGCGTAGAGGCATAACTGGTACATAAGAATACGTCAGATGGAGTCCAACCTATAACACAACTCTATCGCACGATCTTAGAGTGAGAAGAATGGAAACCAATCCTAAATATCCTGCAGCCTCCTGATTATAGGTGTGGTGCACAACACGTCGATAATCAAAACTCTACTAGATACGGTCTGTAGACACTTTCCGAGGACTAACTGCTCTGATACCACTTTTGTCACGACCCGACCTCGGGCCCGCAACTGGTGCCTTACCCCGGGCACCCTAGTGATAATACATCAGAGAAAAATCAGCGGAATAACTCAAAATATGTAATAATGTAAAATAGGAAACATGCCAACTGATAGGTCGCCTTTCAGCATATATATATATAAAACTCGAACAGTTATCCTTTACAAGCCCAACTCACAACAGTACTACAAACCTCTAAGAGTTTTATAACAACTATGTCGGGACAGGGCCCTGCCATACCCCTGAATGTACAAGAACCTACAATCTCAGGGAACCATACCAAAAGATAAGCCTCCGGAGAAACGGAGCTTTCCAAAACGCAGAACTGTGACCCTAAGAGCGAGGATAAACAACCGGTGTACCTCTACCTGCGGAATGAACGCAACCCCCCGAAGGAGGTCAGTACAACAGGTACCAAGTATGTGGCGAAAATATCAGTAATGAAATCATAACGATCTATATAAAGCAGAGACATGTATGATAACCAAACTACAATACACAATATATAAGCAGTCATGTCAAGTCAGGGACGCATGCCCTCAAAGTCATCACTCAAATATAACCATGGGTCTCACGCCCATAATATCAATCATGCCCGTGGAATTCCTTCCTCACTGCCGGCAGTCCATGATATAATATAACACCAATATGTAAACATGAACACGTGTCCCACTGTTTCAAAAACCGTGCGGGCGATTAGGAAAGCTAACCACGGATCGGCTGCATCATAAAAGCGGCACGAAGGCATAGCTACGAGATCGGCTGCGTCAATCGATCGGCAAGGCACGAAAGCTACGAGATTCAAAGATGCCGCCACGAGATATGACCAGGGCAAGTACGGAAGCCATCTACCAGAGGCTACCGTACCAAACTATGCTATAGAATCGGCCAGCAAGTCGAAAGCCAACTACGAGATCCGGCTGCGTCAAGAATCGCCGGCAAGTACGGGGCTAACTACTGAGTCTCATGACTAAACTATACTATAAAACTGACCGAGACAAGTACGAAAGCCAACTACTGATCCAAACAAGAATGGCGGAATCACGGGGGGCTAGCTACGATCACTGCGTCATCAACCTCATAGAGAGCTAGTCCATGGAATAACAATAACAATGGAAGTATACCCGTGGGCCACCCAACGTGTCAGTATGTCCAAATAAATAACATGATAACAATCATGGTGGAAGCATACCCGTGGACCATCCAACAGCGTCAGTATGTCCAATTAAACAACAAGATAACCGGCCCTCCATCGAGAGACGCGGTAGCATAGAAATACCACACTTGCAAAACAAAGGCTATTGGCATGATATAGACCACGAAAAATATGAAGGTGAACCACAATGAAAAACATACTTGCCCCATTAGCATGCATATAACGGAGCAACCAGCCCCCTTCAACATCTCCAGTTAGTAAGAGGGATCTTGAACTAAGAAATAGACCCTAGAAGCTAAAAAAGGCTATCCTGAGCAATTGCAATAATCGGGTTCATTGATATTCCTGGTATAGTAGATGCTATCACACATACAATCATACTCAATTCGATGGAATTGTTTGATCTTAAAGGGGATCTTCTATAATTTCGCACGTGAGGGGTTATTTCTTGGTTTCCCCACAGGGAGAGCGGTGGGCAGAGAGAGATTGTGAATGAAAAGAGTAAGGGAAAAGTCATCTCATGACTGGAACTGGCGCAAGGCAAGGGAAAACATTCTGTTGCGAGAAATCATTCATTGGCAAAACAATTATTTGGTTATGCTATTTTGGGATTTGCTTTAACCGAAGCTATTGCCTCCGAGCTTCAAGCTTGGAAGATCAAGAAAAGCGAGAACGGTCCTTCTCAAAGATTTGATGGAATGGCCCACCCCACCCAAGAGCGCTTATGTCATAGGGGAACTCATGGCTGGAAACAATCTCAGCCTTTCGCTCCTTTCCTTGCTTATAGTCAAGCAAGTGGCTGGAGCGCCTCTCCTTCACAACAGCATATGCAAGTTTAACATACTCTTAGACTTTCATTTTATGCCAACAATCCGAGTTTTAACCCCAAAGTACTACATACTTTAATTCTCTTAAAAGATCCCTTTTTACGTAAAAACCACACGATACTAATACCCGTAGTATCAAGACACCTTCATGTTTAAATTAAGTACTTTATACTTTTTAAACCAAGTGGCTTACACTTTTAAAACAACGTCAAGTATACTTTTAAAACCCAAGTAACCCACTCTTTTAAGATCAAGGCACTCACACCTTTTAAAATCAAGCCACTTATACTTTCCCAATCAAGACAAGTTCAATATTTAAAATAAGTTACTTACACTTTTAAACTCAAGTAACTTACTCTTTTCAAAACAAGTAACCTATACTTTTAAATCAAGTTACTTCTCCTTTACCAAAATCAAGTCTTTTATAAATCAAGTCTCTTATCTTTCAAGACCAAGTCTCTTAACTTTCAAAATCAAGTCTCTTAGCTTTCAAAATCAAGTCTCTTAACTTTCAAAATAATCAAGCCATTCTTTTATCTTCATAAAGTCGCTATAACTAACTTCCCATAAAGCCATTATAACACTTTATGTTTTAAACCAACCAAAGACAACCACACTCATTTATGAAATTAAGAGAACTTTATTCTTTTAAAGACCAAGTGTCAATTTCCTTCCGAATAATGATTCATAACTTTTTTTGAATAATTCAAGGTTCCTTAACATTTATAACTCAAGTCAAGGACATCAAAGTGAAACCAAATTCATTAACACACGTACGTCTACCGTACTATATATTTCACAAAAATCATGCTCAAGAGGATAGGAAGAATCACATACCTCTTCGGTCCAATCCACTTGCTAAGTCCAATATGCCGTACGTAGTATGTCAACCTATAATGACCATAATACGTCTATCAACTTCTTGCTTTAAACGTAGAATATTCTAAGTGTAAAGTCGCCAAATTCTACGAAAAATCGGACATCACTTCCTTTGTTTCTACGTACTTTTCCACCTTTTTCAAGGCCCGAATTCAATAACCAAACATGCCACATTTAGGGCTCAACACATCAACCAATCAAAGGGGATTATACGCCTTACAGGACGTATAAAATTCTGCCCCACAATTCATATTAAACAATCCAATAAGTTTAAGGCAACTTCTCGGCTGCAACATGCTCACATATCATCCTTTTCAAATCCTTTCAAATCCAAATCGTTATTCCAACATGTTATATAAGTCATAACCAATTATAACAACTAAATGCCCTTCTATATATAACATGTAACGATTTTAGCTAACAACCGAAATGGTTACAACATTAGTGGCTAACATGTCCATTTTCGGTTTCAACAAGTCGACATGATCCAAATATTTTCAAACTTCAATATATATACCACATGCTCATTTAAAAACTACTAAACATGTAATCTTCAATCACTAAGATGACAAGATTGTTACCTTGATAAGCCCAAAACAGTCCAACAATCTCGCCCACTTTAGCCTTCTATCCGCAATTCTTCTTCACGTTAAAATCACCCACACGAACTCTCTACAAGTTTATCAACATATTATCTTTTTGCCGCCTCTCCAATAATTTCACTAGGCTTAGGGTTTTTTAGATTTTTGAGAGAAGAGGAGAGGAATTCTTTAGGATGAATCTTTGTAAATGACCAAGTCTGGGTCATAATATAAGAATTTTCTGGGTCTACAAGATGGTAGGGACACTTGTCGCCCTCTCATAGGCCTTCACACAAATATCTTCTGATTTTTCCCCATTTTTCGCGAAAAATCCCGCCTCGGCGCCGCGGTCCTGCAGCCGGCGCCGTGGCGCTGCAACTTCAGAAAGTTTCAGGACTTACGGCGCCGCGGCCCTCCAACTGGCGACGTGGCGCTGTGGCGCCTGACTGGAATATTTTTCCTTTAATTCTGCCAGCTGAACTTCTAACATCCATAATTCTCCTCCCCGATGTCCTATCGGCGAGCGGTTTGTTGCGTTGGAAACTAGACTCAACGAACTTCATACTAGGCTTTTGAAACACCTAAAAACTCTTAATAAACTGGGATATATCGCACTCCAAAGTTGACTAAAAATCTATCTAAAAACATTTTTGCCAACTTATCTTTTCAAATTCAACTCTTATTTCCTTTCGTACGTTCTCATCTTATTCTCTTGAAATTACGGGGCGTAACACATTTTTCCTTCACGAGGTTCGAAATATTTTCCGTCGGAAATATTCAAAATTTTCTTCCCTTTTGAACTTAGTGTTATATTCTCGTACGTACGTCCTCACATACATACTCTGGAACTACGGGGTGTAACAGACACAATGGAATGCTGTCTCTGATTTAGAACCCGGTCAACAACAACTTAATCCATTAACTGAGGGGGTGGCTAAGTACGATCCAAAAAGGATCGCATTGAATTAGCAAAAATGATTGTCGGAGGTTGTTTACCTTTTTCTTTTGCTTCTTCTTCATATATAATTACATATATTCAAAGAGTATATAATCCTTTTTTTAAAGGTGTTCCTTGTAGTACTACTAGAGCCGATATTTTAGACTTCATAATGATTATGTTATTTTTTTGCAATATTTGTTTGCTAACCTTCCATGCCTAGTTAGTTTTACTTCAGACATTGGACATGCTTTAAACGGTTATGATTATTTAACAATTACTTGTCATTGGATTGATGAAAATTTTAGAATGGAAAAACGTATTTGCGTATGACGAGGATCAAAGTCATACTGGAAAATATATAAGCGAAACTATTTGTTCTTATGCCCAAAAATATAATATTTATAATAAAATACTTTGTGTATCATTCGATAATGCATCTAATAATACTGCTGCTGTAGATCTTTTAAAAGCGAAAGTACAACCACCACTTCCTCATATATTTCATGTTCGTTGTGCTTGTCATATTTATAATTTAATTGTTAAAAGTGGTCTTGATTTATTTTCACCTGAAATAAAACTTGTCAAAAGAGCTGTTGGAGTTATTCAGGGTAATAATAGGAAAAATAGAATTATAGAATTTAAAGAAAAATGTAAACAATTTAATTTGAAACCTAAATTCATGCAGAAGATATTATTACACGGTGAAATTATACTTATTTATTGTTAAAAGAATGTTATAAGTATAAAGACCCCATAACACATGTTGCAAATGCGCATTGTAAGAACGTGATGTATATGTTAACCGACGAACATTGGAAATCAATTGGTGAACTTTTAAAAATTTTACGTAAATTTTACATTGCTACTGTTGAATTTTCAGGATCTTATTACACAACAGTTTGTAATGCTTTAGCTCATATAACTGAAATTTCATATTTACTTTATGGTTTAAAATCAAATGTGAAATATAAAGATGCAGTTACACTTATGTTTGAAAATTTTAATTTTTTTCCCTATTCCTGATATTTATTGTATTGGTGCAGTCTTAAATCCTTCTATTAAAAAAGTAGATTGTCATAATTTAATATGTAGTTTATATACTTATATGGAAGTAGGTGCAACAGAAACTCCATCTTCATTTGATTGCATAAGTACACTTGATACTAATTTAACTACATTATATGAATATTATGCTACATTACATGATAACAACAACTCTGCTACTAATATTCCTTCTAGTTCTGCTTCTGTGTCTACACCTTCAGGATTCAATGAAGATGACGATGAAGAAGAATCTTTAGACATATGGAGCACTTTTACAACACAAGCAACCACAAGTCGATCTTGCGATGAGATGCAATTTTATTTGCAAAAGCCAGCGGAGCCGAAGAAAAGTTTTGACCCTTTACAATGGTGGCAGGATAACAAAAGACAATTCCCGGTACTTGCAGCGATGGCCCGAGATGTTCTTAATGTGTCGATCTCAACAGTGGCTTCTGAAAGTGCATTTAGCCAAGCACGAGATCAAATAGGAGACACACGTCACTCATTGGGTGGAAGCACATTAGAAGTGTTAGTCTGCTTAAGGGATTGGATCAGATCAGAGAGAAGAAATCAAGGATGTGGAGACGTTAATTCTCCGGAAGATGAAGAAATAGGCAATATTTTGGAAGGCGGGAGCGGAGGCGGGACTGGAATTAATACTCCAGATTTAGAGGCTATGGAGCATAACCAATTCAATCAACCTATAGATTACGAAGAACTTGCAAGAAGGATGCATAATATGTAAATAAAATTATTATTACTTCATTATGTACTCTTATTAACATTATGAAAGTTCAAAAGTTTACATCTTATCATTAGTTTTAATTTTACTATCTATTTAGTTGTTAATCTGTTATTACTTATTTGTTAACTTATATCTACTAATCTAATAAATTAATAAAAGTATAATTACAATATAAAGTTATAAACTATAAAGTATAACTATAACAGTACTATAAAGTAAACTATAAAATAAAGATAAAGTATAAAGTTATAAACTATAAACTATAAACTATAAAGTATAAAGTAATAAACTATAAAATAGAAAGTTAACTTTAAAGTTTCAATTTTAATATATAAAACTATATTATATATTATATTATTATATTACATATTTAAATTGAATTTAGTTTACATTATAGAAAATAAATACTAGAAATTAAAAAAACCGGACCGGTAGGTCTGGTTGACTGACCAGTTCGCGGGCGACTGAAATCCGGTAATGAACCTTGATATCATACTTTGTGGAGGACGAAAGGAGGCTACAACACAAGTTTGGAGATAGCTTCTGTTCAAGTTCTTTTTCTTACCTTTGTTTTATTTCAGTTTATATTGGATTGTAAATTAGTTCTTAGCATGACAATGTCTAGGAGCTAATCACTTTATTAGGATTTTCCGTCGAATCGCTTGAAACTCTTTCATATAGTTAATGCATAGTTATTGATTTCTTCTTCAGCATATTAAGATCTATTCAATATTATTTTGATTGCTTGATAATTAACTGAACATTAATTGTCATCACTTTTATGATTTTTAATCAAAAGTCTGAAAGGTGAGATTTGAATATGCTGTAATTGTCTAGACATAGGTTAAAATCGTGGACGAAAGTACCTCGATACTTGTGTAGTATTTAATGTTATTGTTCTTAATCCTCATGTGTGGTAAAATCTATCATAGAAATATAGAAGGTTTCTGCACAAGGTTGAACTCTTGTATGTCCTAACCGGAATATGATGATAAATTAGTTAATCTGCTATCTTAATAAGAAGAAAAATCATTATCATTGCGTTAACACGTAAAATAGTGGATAGTTGAGGAGATTAGAAGCCCTATTTCCATCATAACTGTTTTAAATCCCAAAGTATTATCATCTTTAGTTTATTTTCTGCACTTAGTTTTAATTCTTAGTATAATTCTCAAACTAAAGAACGTTAACCAAATAGATACCATAGAATAGATAACCGGTACTTGACAAACCAGTCTCTGTGGACGATAACTCGGTCTTACAGATCTTTATTACTTGAACGATACGTACACTTGCGTAAGCACTTAGAAATATCGCAACAAGTTTTTGGCGCCGTTGCCGGGGACTGTCGTACTTTCAATATCGAATTATCTATTCTTATTCTAATTTGGTTTTTTTTTCTGTTTATTTTGTTAGAACATTTTGCTTTGATATGGTTGCTTGTTTTTGATTGATTTCAGGAACTTAGTTTATGCGAATTAGGAGAGGAGCAGACACTCCTATCCCTCTGAACCCTGATATTGAAAGATTGTGCAGACAGAATAGGAAAGACAAGAGAACAGCTGATTCTTTAGCAATGGAATATCAGCAACACAACAACGTGGGGAATGATGAGTTACCGGATGTGATGAGACAAGTCCCGCATCCTGCAGAGAAGAGCTTAGGGGACTATGTGATGCCGACAATTACAGGGGTGCAGACTTGCATCAGGCTTTCAGCTGTGGAAGCTAATAATTTTGAGATCAAACCAACAATTTTGCACATGGTACAAGGTTCAGTTCAGTTTGGGGGGCTACCGTCTGAAGATCTCCATTTGCATCTAGCAAATTTCCTGGAGCTGTGTGCAACTTTTAAGTACAATGGTGTTAATGATGATGTCATTCAGTTGAGACTCTTTCCATTCTCACTCGGGGATATAGCAAAGAGCTGGTTGAACTAATTGCAGGCGAACTTCATTAACACATGGCAAGACTTGGCTCAGAAGTTTCTTGCCAAATTCTTCCCTCCATCCAAAGCAGCAAGGCTCAGAGGAGAGTTGAATAACTTTTACCAGATGGAGGGAAAATCACTGGGAGCGGTTTAAAGAGTTACAGAGGAAGTTCCCGCATCATGGGATAGAGAAGTGGATGTTAGTCCACATATTCTACAATGGGTTGTGTGGTACAACTCGTACCATTATTGATGTTGCAGCAGGGGGAACGTTCATGAGGAAGAGTTCCATTGAGGCTCATGATTTTCTAGAGGACATGACCACCAACAACCATCAGGGGGCCGATGAAAGAGCTACAAACAACAGGAAAGTGGCTGGGGTTCATGAGTTGGATGCTATCACTGCATTGATTGCGCAAGTTTCCACTTTGACAAAGCAGATGCAGCAGAGTATTATGTCCGTGAATGCTGTTCAGACACCAGTGAGTTGTGAGATTTGTGGGGGTCCCCACACTTTTGATAGGTGCACAGCAGTGGATCCAAACAATGTGCCTATGGAGCAGGTTCAGACAGTTGGAAATTTTCAGAGGCCCTACAACAATGCATTCTCTAACACATATAATTAGGGGTGGAGAAATCATCCAAATTTTTCATAGAGAAATGACCAAGGGCAGCAATCTTAGTTTCAGGGCCAAAGTCAGAACCAACAGCCACAGAATCAGGCCTCTTCCTCTCAACAGTTCAGTACACCAAATCCACAAGAAAAGTGAGATCAGCACTGTTGACCTTGGCCAAATCCCAGACACAATTCATGGCAGAAACCAGGTCCTCACTTTCAACCTTAGACAACTCCCAGACACAGTTTATGGCAGAGACCAAGCAATTCATGACTTAGACTAGGTCATCTATTAGGAACTTGGAAACACAAATGGGGCAGTTGGCAGGGAAATTGAATGACAGAACTCAGGGGACTCTCCCTAGTAACACAGTGATGAACTCAAGGGAGCAGTGTTAAGCAATCAGCTTGAGGAGTGAGAAGCAGTTAGAGCAGGCTGCACCCCAACCAGTGATTGAAAAGGAGAAGGAAGTGGAAAAGATAGTTATTGCAGAGAAAGAGGGGGATACTAATGACCGCCCTATCTTAGAGAAGGATCCACCAACAATTATGAGGGAATACACAGAAAAATTCCATAGCCTTAATGAAGAAATCTCTAGACAAACAATTTTCCAAGTTCTTTGAAGTATTTAAAAACTGCATATCAACCTTCCTTTCATTGAGGCCTTGGAGCAAATGCCAGCATATGTGAAGTTCATGAAAGACATCCCTTTTAAGAAGAGGAAGCTGGCAGACTATGAAACAATGGTGCTGACAGAGGAGTGTAGTGCTATTTTGCAGAAGAGACTTCCCCCAAAGTTGAAAGATACAGGGAGTTTCACCTTACCTTGCACTATAGGGAAGGTGACATGCAAGAAAGCTTTGTGTGACTTGGGGGCAAGTATCAATCTTATTCCCCTCTCTACGTTTAAAAGACTTGGTTTGGGGGAAGCAAGGCCAACAACAGTGACTTTGTAGCTAGCAGATCGCTCAGTCGTGCATCCCCGAGGAATAATTGAAGACGTATTGGTGAAAGTAGGTAAATTCATCCTTCCTGTTAATTTCCTCATTCTTGATATGGAGGAAGATGAAAACATGCCCATGATCCTTGGGAGACCATTCCTAGCTACATGGAGGACACTTATTGATGTCGATAAAGGATAACTAAAACTCAGAGTTCAAGATGAGGAGATGACCTTCACTGTTTTCAAGCCTTCCACTGAACCACAAGTCACTGGTAGATGCTTTGTTGTTGGTGTAGTTGATAAAACGGCTCCTCATGAAAGTTCCAAGGGTACTGATGCCCTTGATGGTAAGAATTCTGAACCTGCAAATAATGTCCAAGGGGTGAACCCTTCTGAACCTAGCCCTGTGAAAAAGAAGAGGAGGATGAGGAAAAGAATGATGTTGAAATGGATATGCGGAGGGGATACTATACCCCCTTGATTGAGTGAGAAAATTGCGTCCGGCTAAAAAATGTTAAAAACGGCTCTACTTGGGAGGCAACCCAGTGTTTTAATTATGTTATTTCAATTTTGTTTTAGTTGTTTATTTTGTCTTGAACAGTATCACGGTCTTGTATGTTTGGTATGTTTTTCATGGCAGGTGGACTAGAAACTAACTCTGAGGAGAAAAGGGCGAAAAATGCTGGAAACTGGGCAAAATCAAATAATTCAGTGAATTAGCGTCGTGACGCCTGATTCGAGCGCCAAAGCATCGAAAGTACAGAGAGCAAATCAGAAAAAAATCGTGATTTAGCACCGTTGCGCTCTATCCTCAGTGTCGCGGCGCTGAGACGCGATTTCAGAAAATAAACCCTAAATCTCACGCCTATTTCGCATTCTCACTACCAAAAGCCTATTTCCCTCATTCCCACTCCCTACTCTCACGAAAAAAATAATCTCCAAATCACTCCAAAAATCCGAAATATTCCATAATAGCACACCTCTGCACTTGGGTCAACACATACTTGCAAGAAAGAATCTCCAAAAAGGTAATAATTCACTAAACTTTGTGAAATTCTAGAGTGAAGTTGGGGGGGGGGGGGACTGTTGTTAGATGAAAAGTAGTGTTGAAGGTTGAAATCGGGGTGTTGTTGCTGTTTAGTTTCGAATTGGACTGTGTGGGGTGCTGTGTGTTCGATTTTTGCTGGTTATTGTGGGTGTTGTGTTACTGTTGGGGGGGGGGGGGGGGCAAAATTGGTGGTATTTTGCTGGGCTGCCTCGCTGGGTATTGTTGTTGGTTTGTTTTGATGTGGTTGTTGGTTGAATTTTGGTTGGGTAACATCAATAATTTAGGGAAAGTGCTGCCAAAATTTTGCTAGAACGGTTCTAAAGTGCATCTGCAAAGTAAAATGGTCAAGAAGAAGCATTTCTGGAGCCTCCTCTTCAAGAACAGCAGTGCCGGACTATGATGTGACAAGATTTTCTAATAAAAAAGCACAAGATAGATACGGCAAAATAAGTGATAGAGTAGTGATACCTGATAGGGGCATGAAATTTAGAGAAGTCCCGTATGATGACGAGGTGTATGAGCCCATAAGGGCTAGATTGCTGCAAATGGCTGGGGGTTATTCGTTAATCATCTGGCTATTCTCATGCATAATGTCAGCATAGTTCGAGAGTTCTATGCAAACTACCCAGAACAAAGCGGCGGTAGATGCTATGTCAGAGGGCGCTATGTTCCTGTAAGTTCTGCAGAGATCAATACAATATTTGGGACTGCGGATATTGGTGAGGTTGGGTATCACCCGAATAACTTCAGGAGTTGGAGCGCAGATGCCAGCCATATAAATTGGGACAGAGTTGCTGAGACCGTATGCTATCCTGGAGCACAATTTCACCTATCCATCAACCAGTTAAGAGGACTATCCATATTCCAGTTCAACAGAGTAGCCATAGCTTGGCTATACTTTGTAAGTGCCCACTTGATTCTGTCCACTCATTTTACGCACATACCCACAGACAGGAACAAACTGGTGTACGACATAATGACTGGCAAGGACATTGATATTGGGTTGGAGATAGCAAATAACATGGCATGGATCAGCAGACTGACAACCACCGGTGGATTGGGACATGGCTCCCTCATCACTACTCTATACGCTAAACATGGAGTCCCCACATTCGCCACAGACACTCTTGAGAGGGTTCAACCATATCTGACTCGCAGTTTAGTACAGTCCTATCATGAGCCAGTAGCAGTCCCAGAGCAGAGATGAGGAGGTCAAGGTAGAGGTCACAGAGTGGTAGAAGAAGAGCCGTAAAACACTGAAGCAGCAATGAATGAGCCGGAGAGAGTAGTGTTCCACCCCCTTGGCTATTGAGCCACCAGTGGAGAGATTGGACATGCTAATCCAGCATATTCAGTATCTAGAGCAGCAAAACCAGTATCTCATCCAATCTCAGAATGATTACTACCAACATAACAATCAATTTCAGTAGCAGCGTGATAATTATGAGGCACAACGCATCGACGAACTAAACTCTGTGTTTGACAATTGGTCACTAGAAGTCCCTCCACCTGAGCCCCATTTTGGTTACCCTCCACAGTATCCGCCCTTTCAGCCACAACAACCACCGCTACCACTGCCACCGTTATGAGTCGCTAATGTCTGTAAGTCTTCCCTCTATTGTTTTAATTTTCACATTAGGGACAATGTGTTGAATAAGTTTGGGGGGAGGGGGGATTTTTTATTTTTGTCTAGTTGTGTCTTTTTAATTATTTATCTAGTGTCCCTGTTTTTAGTATTAAGTGTCAATGAATCAAGTTGAAAAACTGATAGCCAATGAGATTGAGTGGATACCTGTAGTAACATTAGATGAAATCTATAGTCATGAAATGCAGAAATATGTGTGCCTGAGTTAAGATAGCCTTTGAGGTTGCTTGTGATTATTGATAATATTGAAGAACCTAGTCATGACTATCTGACTCTCTTGTGTTCAAATTATTGATTTATGCATAAATGAATTTGGGTTTGAAAAAAGAAGGTGGTAGATTCTAGAACTTGTTTGCTTGCTACTTGAGGCAAAATTCTAGATAATGCATGCTTAGGAAAATGATTTAGGTCCTCTTTGGACCGTTTGAGCCTTTCGAGCCACCCTTGATTACATTAATCCCTAGTCACCCCTTTTGAGCATAATGAAACCTTTTTTTGTTGATAAACACCCATCCATGAGCCTACTTGAATTTTTTTTACTATTCTTTCACTCTCTTAAATTACCATAAGTATATAAATTTATAAGTTGGGGGGAATTGAATTCTAGTAAAAAGGATTGAAGATTGGGTTTTTGGCGAAGTCAGCGCCAGCCAGCAGCACCGCGGCGCTGACGCGTGTTTTTGTGATTTCTGGGCCAAATATGTCGAGGGGTAAAGTGGTCCGAAATGAGGGTTTTCTCAGATATAAGAACCCTAAACCCTGTCATTATTGATATCATACTTTGTGGAAGAAGAAAGAAGGCTACAACACAAGATTGGAGACAGCTTCTATTCAAGTTCTTTTTCTTTCCTTTGTTTTATTTCAGTTTATGTTGGATTGTAAATTAGTTCTTAGTATGACAATGTCTAGGAGCTAATCACTTTATTATGGTTTTCCGTCAAATCACTTGAAACTTTTTCATATAGTTAATGCATAGTTATTGATTTCTTCTTCAGCATATTAAGATCTATTCAATATTGTTTTGATTGCTTGATAATTAACTGGCCATTAATTGTTATCACTTATATGATTTCGAATCAAAAGTATGAAAGGTGAGATTTGAATATGATGTAATTGTCTAGACATAGGTTAAAATCGTGGACGAAAGTACCCCGATACTTGTGTAGTATTTAAGGTTATTGTTCTTAATCCTCATGTGTGATAAAATCTATCATAGAAATATAGAAGGTTTCTATACAAGGTTGAGCTCTTGTATGTCCTAACCGGAATATGATGACAGATTAGTTAACTTGCTATCTTAATAAAAAGAAGAATCATTGGCATTGCGTTAACACGTAAAAAAGTGGATAGTTGAGGAGATTGGAAGCCCTATTTCCATCATAACTGTTTTAAATCCCAAAGTATTATCATCTTTAGTTTATTTTCTGCACTTAGTTTTAATTCTTAGTATAATTCTCAGACTAAAGAACGTTAACCAAATAGATACCATAGAATAGATAACCGGTACTTGACAAACCAGTCTCTGTGGACGATAACTCGGTCTTACAGATCTTTATTACTTGAACGATACGTACACTTGCGTAAGCACTTAGAAATATCGCAACAGTCTTCAAGAAGAAGATTGATGCATTTGGCAAGGTTCGGACTTATAAAGCTAGACTGGTGGCTAAAGGTTATAATAAGTATCCTAGTGTGGATTATGATGAAACCTTTTCGCCAATTGCTACGACAAAGTCTATTCGGATTTTACTTGTGATAGCTGCACATTATGACTATGACATTTGGCATATGAACGCCAAAACTGCATTTCTCAATGGTAATCTAATTGAGGAAGTGTATATGAAACAACCCGAGGGTTTTTCATCTGAGTCCGGACCAAATATTGTGTGCAAGCTACATAATTCCATTTATGGACTTAAGAAAGCCTCTAGGAGTTGGAATATTTGCTTTGACAAGACTATTAAGTCATTTGATTTCGTCATAAGCAAAGAAAATCCTTGTGTTTATATTAAACGCAAGGATGAGGGTATTGTCTTCATTGTTATATATGTTGATGACATATTGATAATGGGAGACAATAAGACTCTCATGCAGTCAGTTAAGAAATTGTTGTCCTATACCTTCATGATGAAGGACTTAGGTGAAGCCTGCTACATTCTGGGAATTAGGATCTATAGAGATAGACCTAATAGATTGTTGGGGATGTCACAATCGGCCTACATAGACAAAGTGCTTAGACGTTTTTCTATGGAGAATTCCAAGAAAGGCGGTTTTCCAATAGGTCAATGTGTCAAGTTATCTAAGAATGATTGCCCTTCTAGTGCTGTAGAACTTGAGCGCATGAAGAGGATCCCATATGCTTCGACTATAAGATCAATCTATATGACATGACCTGTACTAGGCCAGATGTGGCCTTTGCACTTAGTATGACTTTCAAGTTCCAGCAGAATACTAGCGATGAACACTGTAAGACAGTCAAAGTATTCTTAAGTATCTCAGACGTACTAAAGATTACTTATTGGTCTATGGTGGTGATGAGAAGCTAGTTGCTACTAGTTACACTGATTCTAGCTTCCAGACAGATGTTGATGGCTTCAAATCTCAGCCTGGTTACACGTTCGTTTTCAATGGTGGAGCAGTGAGTTGGAAGAGTTCCAAACAAGCTACAACTGCTGATTTGACTACTGAAGCAGAGTACATTGCTGGATCGGAAGCTGCTAAAGAAACTGTCACGATTTCTAAGTTCTTGAAGGAACTAGGGGTTGTTCCGAGTGCTAGTTGTCCAATAACCATTTACTGTGACAACACTGGTGCAATTGCACAGGAAAAGGAACCAAGAACAATAAACAGAAACAAACATGTACCAATAAAGTACCACATTCTTAGAGAGATGGTGGAGGCTGAAGATATTAGATTAGATTATGTTCCCACAAATAATAATCTACCAGACCCATTTACTAAACCATTAAGTTTGGTTAAGCATAATGGTCATTTTGAGAACATGAGTATTAGATATGTTGGTGATTCGCTCTAGGTCAAGTGGAAGATTGAAAGTTTATGTATGTCCTAAAGACAATCAGTATTAAGACAAATGTACTTTATACACATTCATATTTATATTAATGGAGATTAATATTGTGACATTTGCTTTTGTTGAATTATTAGTTGATTGTTTATAATATTCTATAAATGCATTCCTAGAGGTTATGTGATTATTAATAATGTGAGAGATTAATATTATAACGTAAACTCTTAAACTGCCTCGACTAATGATCATTGAGAATGAGATATCGATGATATGTGATACGTCGACATGTGGTATGCATCATATCCTTAGGGATGTAGTATGTCTCACCTGCTACGAGTTATGACAACTCGTGATGGACAAATGGATACTTGTTGAAGTATTGGTATACCTTGCTAATGCATTATTTGTTATATATGTCTAAAGTGTCATCGGCATATGAGAGATAGAAGTCCTTAGACTTGAGGTCGATACCACCTTGTTTACATAGTAATGTACTTTGATCCTGTCCTAAGCTCAAATGCCTTATAGGTTGAGACGCGGCTTGTTTTGGGTACATTGCGAAGTGGATTAAAGGTGGTAGTTGAGCCAAGATTAGGATTCATTCCTCGAATGTATCTTCGAGAGAACACTCAGATTCTCATATGGTATTAGGTTGACTAAGTCATTGGCCAACGCAGTAGACATATCTATTATTTGGTCTTGTTATCATCTAATATATATGAGATATATTGATCAAGCCATTTGGATAGACACTTGACAGATCCTTAGATTGATCGAGTGTGTCGTGAATGAAAGGATTTTATCTATCCACATAGAGGTTCAATTCACAGGTTTCGTGTAACTATACTTCACATATTGAGTTCGTCTTCCGGCGCCGTCTATGAGTTCCGTGTAGACCCTAATGATATTAATATCGTTATGTGAAGACCTGTAGGGTAACAATAAGTCAATTGTTCTGTCGATTCAAGGATGTAATCAGAGAGAATATATATGTTCGGTTTATAGTCGAGACATTAGAATAAAATAGAAATGAGGCAGAATTGGACCATGGTCGCGGAGCCACGTGTCCAGTGGGTCCGAGTGACCCAATCTATTTCGGTTTCTGGGCCTGGCCCACTTGGGGAACCCTAGCTGATCCTGCAACTATAAATAGAGGGATCAGCCAAGGATTTTACACACCCAAATCACTTGAATTAAACTATGTTGAAACTCTATCGACTTTCCTAACTTTCCAAAGGAGTAATTACATTGAAGTCTTGAACTTGCAAATCGAGGGACGGTTGCGTGCTCACCCTCGGCTACACACTTAAAGATTCAAGATGAAGATTCCAGAGTTGCTAAACTGTAAGTGTTCTATCGAAGCGTTATAGTTTCCTGTGTGTTTACATTATATAATCATCCATCAGTTTGACCGCCCGTCGGGTTTGAAACATAAATTTTCAAATTCCGCTGCGTGTACGAACCCGATAAAACCCTACAGATTGTAGTATGTAGCTGATGTTTTTTTCAATTATATTTTGACTTACTAATCAAACTTTGTAAAGTTGAATAAGTATATTAAATTATTACCTATTTAACTTTAAAATTTAGATCACATTTTAAGTACCACATCAATATTTTAGTTTCAATTACAATACTAGGTTAGAAATTAAATGTTTTTCCGTATGGATATTTTTTTTTTGTTGGGTTGGGGACTTGGAAACCCAATGAATGTTTATTTTTTTGTTTAAAGAGGTGGGTCTGTTTTTTTTAAAGAGCGAGGGGGACAGTCGGTTCGAAGACTTGTAATTTGGGCCTAAATTTGTTTAAAGAGGGAGGGGGAGCCTTTTTTTAGTGTTTTAAGAAAAATCTTTTGCGCTTCTTATTAGATTTGAACACGCGACCTCTCACTAGGTAATGAATTTTGGAAAGATCCCTCAACCGGTAAGCTACAGATCTCACTGATAAAATTAGATATATTTTTAATACATAACTTAATATTTGAAACATATAAAATAAACATAAAAATTCAGGGGCGGAGGCCCCGCCGGCTGGGGGGCCCTTTGCGGCGGCACCACCTTGACCGCCCCAGGGACGGCTCGGTAAACCAAATATGCATTTCAGTCTTAAAACATGCTATGAACCTGCTCGCGCACTCAAAACTCTAATGAAGTGTCTTTTTGACACAATTTTGACAGTGGGTAACTCCAAATTCTTAATTTAACTAGTTTCCCATTCAATGGTCCAATTTACACCTGATTTTGAAGTAAGCAAAGTTTGAAGATTTTGGTACGTAGCTAATGTTCCTTCCAATTATATTTTCACTTACTAATCATTACTTAGTAAAGTTCATTAAGTATACTAGAATATTTACCTATTTAATTTTAAAATTTAGATCACATTTTAAGTATCACACAATTTTATTTTGCTTCTTTAACTTTCATCATGAGGACTTCCAATTATTAGGTTAGGAATTCAATGTTTTGCCATAAAAGAAATTAGTGATGCATATAAATAACCGTGATATTTTATTTCTTATAAGCTTCATTCTCCAAAAACAATGAGTCTTTATATGAATGGAGGATAAGTAGACGAAAAGTACAAAAAAGCTCAATGATAAAAAAATAGAAAGAAGATGACGATATGTCACATTTCAAAGCATCGTTAAAGCTTATATAAAAGGTCAGTGAACTTGATGTTATATTCAGATATCAAAATTCTGATTACTGGCTTTTTTATATAAGCCTGAACAATGTTTCGAAAATGTGACTTATCGTTTGTCTTCATTTTCTCGGAG
Source organism: Przewalskia tangutica (assembly GCA_029844215.1). Classification (NCBI taxonomy): domain Eukaryota; kingdom Viridiplantae; phylum Streptophyta; class Magnoliopsida; order Solanales; family Solanaceae; genus Przewalskia; species Przewalskia tangutica. The sequence continues at coordinate 106,909,075 of CM056730.1, forward strand.
GCGTATTCAGAATTTAAAACTTATGAGTTCCTATAAATCTCAAATCAATATAAAATAATAGCCAAATAAAGGATTTTTTTGTTTTTCTTATTTATAAAGAAATAATAATGAGAAAGAGGAGAGACCGACCTCGCAACTGTTGCATGAACTTAGATCAATCAAATAATGATATTTCTATACATATGGAATTATTCAGCGTAATCAATTTGTCCATTTAGATTTATCTAGGTGGAATAATAAGAGATGAAGAATCGCGAACATAATAATTTATGGTTGACCATGTTCCCAGAAAAAAGATACTTTCGAGAAAGAATTTGAATTGACCAAGCATAAATGTCATTCTTTTAGACCCGAACTATGCCTTCGTAATTTGGAATTTTTTCGAATCGAATTAAGGGTTTATTCATTTTTTATTTGAGGTAAACGTAAAAATGAAAGAACCAGAAACAACATTTTAGAAAACCTTAAATTTTTATACTTTTCATTTTTATATTTCAAATTTAATTAATGATATTTTAAATTTAAATGGTTTAACAATATAAATACATGATGTGGGTAAAAATTATTGAATCTCTGAAAATCCACATTCCATATGTAGAACCGTCAAAATAGGTTTGATCCTTAGGGTCAGCCTAATCCAGCCCGCTATTTAGGTAGGTCTGGGTATTCATTTTGGAGCCCGTGTGAAACAAATGCTTATAGGCCCAACCCAAGTTAACCGATGACTGTTGATGCTTGACCAAGGCTGGGCGTGGGCAGGCCCTTGACCTAAAATAATTTAATTCTTAGGAGGAGTTTGATTGATTAAGTTTTTTTTTTTGTTATTTTGTGATGTCATCAGTTTAATGAATTAAATTAATTCTTCTTTTGTTATGCAACAATTTGTTAATTTATCACATCATTAGTTTGTTTAATTATGTTCTTTCCAAGTTAATTGAAAGTTCTGCATCAATGTAATGTCATTATACACTAATATTAGAAATTAATGAAGCGTTCAATGGAGTTTCAAACCAGTACTTCCTTTTTAACGTATTATTATATGATTAGGGGTGTTACAAAGAAAACCTTAAAGATTAGAAAAGAAATATTAGAAGAAAATGAAGGGCTAGCCCACAGTAGGACTGAGTTAGGCTAACTATTTTAAGGCCCTTTCAAATGAACGGTCAACCCGTTCTAGCCCATCAAATTCCTCACCCACCAGACTTGGCTTGTGCTTGCCCGTCTTGACAGCTCTACATATATGGTAGATCCGCCCCTGCCATCTTTTATTTAAATAAATGTAATTTTTTGGCACTCTTTCGGATCTAAAAAGGCGATCCATAATCAATTCCGAGCTACGAAGGTTAAAACTATAATTTCATAAAAAAATCAGTCTACCTATATCTTAAAGGTCATGAATCTCAAGGATCAACAAAATCTGAACTCAATTCGATATCTAAATCATCAATTTACCCAAATTCTCAATTTCATCAAAAATCCCAAATTTTGTGACTACATCATGGATGGAAATGCAAAAAACATATGATGGAACTGATCGGTGTATTTTATATACACCTTTTGAGTCAGTCTAGTTAGTCTTTTGTCCCGTTTTGTACATACAAAGTGTCGTATTAGGATAGATTTTCTTTCTTTTGAGTCAAAGTGGCTAAAGTGGCCAAATGGCGGAAAAGGAGCGAAAAGAGGGAAAAAGAGGAGGTACTAGAGCTGAAAACGGAGAAAGTGGCAAACGAGTGAAATCAGACTGCCGCGGCCTCCCGCAGCTGGTCGCGGCGCTATTATTCGAGAAGCTGCAGAAGATCCAGCGCCGCGCCTCGAAGACTGTAAATGTGGTCGCGCGCTAAACATCCGAGAAGCCACAGAGTTGCAGTGCCGCGCCTCAAACAGCCAGATATCGGGCCGCGCGCCAAAACACCCGTATTGCAGAACTTAGGCCGCGCGCCGATGCAGAGCGCGCGCCGACGCGGAAAAATTAGGTCTTTGACGGATTTTGGGCCAGCACGGAAGGAAAAGAAGGAGGCGTTTTAAAACTATATAAGGAGAACCCTAGGCGCTTTTGGGTTCCTTTCTGCAGAACTCAAGATTCTTGAGTTTTATTTTGGATAAAATTAGCTTAGTAATTTCTTTTTCCTTTCCTTTATTTATTTCGGTTTTGCATGATGAACTTTGAATTAGTTCTTGTCATATTCATGGCTAGAACTAATTCTCTTATAGGCTTTCTATGTTGAATTCTTGAACCTTATGTTATAAAGTAATGCATGCTTATGGTTATTATTCTTATTGAGAGATCTATCCAATAATTGAGTTGAATTCTTGGTAGCTAATTGACAACTAGTTATCACTATATGATTTCTAATCGATTACGAAAAGGAGGGATTGTGAATATGCTGTAAGTTGGGTAGACGGTCTTGAATTGGGGATGAAAATACCTCAATTAGATTTGTAGCGTTGATGAGAGGCTTAACAACCCTAATTTTGCGCATTGTGCGTGACGGTCAACTAGGTTTTTGTGCTTAATCCTCCTATAGAGTTACCCTTATCAGCGAAAGTTAGGTAAGGAACAATACTGGGGTTTTATATAACCCTAACGGGAGTATAAAACGATTTCGTAAACCTGCTTTCTCCAAAAGAAGAACACCATAAGTAATGCATTAACAAGTAACATAAGCGGATAGTAAGGATACATAGAAGCCCTATTCTCATCACACCTGAAGTAAGTCTTTACATTTAAATAGCTTTTGAAATTCTTAGTTATAAACAACCAATCAAATATTAATTCGCCAAATAGATACTAGAAAATAGATCACTGGTACTTGAACCCTAATCCTAGAGGACGATATTCGGTCTTATCTAAGACTATACTACTTGATACGATAACGTGCACTTGCGTTTAAAGTGTGTGCATATTACGCGCATCAAGTTTTTGGCGCCGTTGCCGGGGATTAGGCAATAGTTCAATATCAATTTTATCTATTTTTAAATTCTAATTTGGTTTTAATTTTTTTTTTTATTTTTTTTATTTTTATTTTTATTTTTTTTACGAAAATTCGAGGTGCCGTGATTTCTTTGTTGGTTTTGATTCGTTCAGGAACACTTTAGATATGGATTTTTACTGTCCATATGATAGAGAGCCAACCATAGAGGAACAGAGGGAGGAATTACGAGAAACCCTACTTAGTCTCACGAGGCGCCAAGCTCAGTTCATGGACGAAATGAGGTCGGGCATAAAGAGGTTGGAAACAGAAATAGCAGAACTCGCGGTCATATTCAACAGCGAACCGCAAGAAGAGCAATCTGATCCGAGCTAAGCAATGAGGACACACAATGTCGATAATTGACTGAAGGAGGCCGAATCGGAGAAAGAGAAAGTTCACAAGAATGCAGCCGCGCGCTCGATCGTGGCCGCGCGGCCGAGGATTCTGAGGCGGCAGAGATAGTGCAACAAGTTACGGTCTCCAAACAAGCAGAAAGTGAGGCCGCGCGCCAAGATCGAGCCGCGCGCCGTATCCGTAAATTGAGAAAATAGCACCAAAGTGGTAATCGCACCCGTGTGATGATACCATATCCCCGTGGTTAAAAATGCACTCTTGACTAGCAATTCTCCGATTCGTGGAGGTTCTCAAACAATTGCAACTCAATATCCCGTTTACTGAAGCACTAGAACAAATGCCGAGCTACGTCAAGTTCATGAAGGATGTGCTTAGCAAAAAGAGGAAGATAGAGGATTACGAAACGGTGATGCTAACTGGAGAATGTAGTGCCATCCTACAGAGACAACTACCTCAGAAGTTACAAGACCCGGGGAGTTTTACCATCCCATGCACTATTGGAAAGTTTGAATGTCAAAAGGCACTATGCGACCTGGGAGCAGGCATAAATCTGATGCCCTATCTAGTTTTCTGCAAACTAGAAATGGGAGAAATCAAACCTACAAACATCACCTTGCAGCTAGCTGACCGCTCAATTGTTCATCCGAGAGGAGTCATCGAGGATATACTAGTAAAAGTGGACAAGTTCATCCTCCCCGCCGATTTCATTATCTTAGATATACAAGATAACGATGGAATACCTATCATATCAAGTGCACCCTTCTTAGCCACAGATGTGCTCTCATTGATGTTCAAAAAGGGGAATTGAAGCTTCGAGTAGATGAAGAAGAGGTAACTTTTAACGTTCTTCAAACAACAAGTTTTCCAGAGGCCAAAGATAACTGCTCAGCCATTGATCTTATCGAAGAGACAATGTCAAACAAAGAGTTCGAATATGAGGATACGCTTGAAGAAGTACTGACCACATGGGATGATGATAGTAAAAACGATCCAGATCTGATGGAGTATGCAAATTGGATGAATGCTTATGAAAAATGGGATACAAGGACAAAGAAATATGAGGAGCTGGGACAGGTACCAGAAAGATCATTACCATCCACAGAGAAGGCCCCAGAGTTAGAGTTAAAAATCTTACCTAATCATCTACAATACCAATACCTAGGTGAAGAGAAAACCCTGCCAGTGATCATTTCATGCCACCTGTCCACCGAAGAAATTGATAAACTGCTAAGAGTACTAAAGAATCACAAGCGGGCTATTGGATGGACATTAGCAGACATAAAAGGAATAAGTCCATCAACAGTAATGCATAAGATCCGCCTAGATGAGGAGAGCAGACCATCCATCGAAGCCCAGAGGCGACTGAACCCAAATATGAAAGAGGTAGTAAGGAAAGAAATCCTAAAATGGCTCGATGCAGGAGTGATTTACCCCATATCTGATAGCACGTGGGTAAGTCCAGTACAAGTGGTGCCGAAAAAGGGTGGAATAACAGTGGTGGCTAACGAAAGAAACGAACTCATTCCCTCGAGAACAGTCACCGGTTGGAGAATATGCATTGATTATCGCAAGTTGAATAAAGCAACGAGAAAAGATCACTTCCCGTTGCCATTCCTAGATCAAATGCTGGACAGACTCGCAGGGCACAACTACTATTGCTTTTTGGATGGATACTCAGGGTATCACCAGATTGCAATAGCCCCAGAAGATCAGGAAAAGACGACATTTACTTGCCCTTTTGGCACATTTGCATTTAGAAGAATGCCATTTGGACTCTGCAATGCACCTGCTACTTTTCAAAGATGTATGATGGCAATTTTCTCAGATATGGTAGAGAGGACTATAGAGATCTTTATGGATGACTTTTCGGTCTTTGGAGCATCATTTGATGAATGTTTAAGGCATCTAGAAGCAGTGTTGAGCCGGTGCGAAGAATCTAACCTTGTGCTAAATTGGGAGAAGTGTCACTTCATGGTAATGTATGAATCGTCTTGGGGCATAAAATATCAAACCAAGGTATTGAGGTAGACAAAGCAAAGATTTGATGAATCGAAAATCTACCATCTCGATGATCAACAAAAGGAGTCAAGTTTCTCGTACGCAGCTTCTATGTAAGATTCATCAAGGACTTTTCAAAGGTCTCAAAGCCCTCTCCACATTGTTAATGACGGGGTAGCCTTCGACTTCAATAAAGAATGCTTATCCGCATTTCAAACGCCAAGGAGAAGCTTACCTCAAGACCTATAGTCATCGCACCAAATTGGGAGCTCCCATTTGAACTCATGTGCATGCGACTATGCAATTGGAGCAAGATTTGACAGAGAATCGACAAGGTATTTAGATCCATTTACTATGCTAGTAAAACTCTAAATGACGCACAATTAAATTATGCAACCACGAAAAAGAACTACTAGCTATAGTATATGCGTTTGAGAAATTCAGCCATACTTGATTGGAAATAAAGTGATAGTATACACCGACCACTCTGCTATAAAGTACTTAATGACAAAGAAGGATGCAAAGCCTCGTCTCATTCGATGGGTCCTACTTCTACAAGAATTTGACGTAGAGATTCGTGATAAGAAAGGAACAGAGAATTCAGTTGCAGACCACTTGTCCAGATTGGAGAACACAGAAAGCCAGAATACCAAGGATGTGCAAATAAATGATCACTTTCCAGACGAACAACTGTTTCGAGTAAGTATGAATTCTAATTTACCTTGGTACGCTGATTTTGTTAACTTTCTTGCAGCTAAAGTTCTACCCCCAGGCTTGTCAAGACAGCAAATGAAGAGGTTTTATTCTGAGGTAAAACATTACTATTGGGAAGAACCAATGCTATACAAACACTGTGCCGACCAAGTCATCAAAGCGCGATGTGTACGGAGGAAGAGATGCACTGTGTTCTCACCCACTGCCACACCTTAGCATGTGGTGGACACTTTGGGGCATCAAGAACAACGGCAAAGGTATTGCAATGCGGATTCTATTGGCCAACTCTCTTCAAGGATGCCCACACCTTTGTGCAGAGATGTGATAATTGTCAAAGAACAGGGAACATCTCAAGACGAAACGAGATGCCTTCGCACGGGATATTGGAAGTAGAACTATTCGATGTGTGGGGAGTTGATTTGATGTGACCATTCCCGCAATCTTTTTTATATCAATATATCCTTCTGGCAGTAGACTACGTGTCCAAATGGGTAGAAGCAGTGGCCACCAAAGAAAACGACAGTAAAACTGTGCAAAAATTTCTCCAGAAGAATATTTTCACAAGGTTCGGCACACCAAGAGCTCTTATCAGTGATGAAGGGAGCCATTTCTGCAATAGTACAAGTCATTGCTTTCCGATATGGAGTTTACCATCGCACTACAATCGCGTACCATCCTCAAGCTAATGGGCAAGCGGAAGTGTCAAATAGAAGTGAAAAGCATATTGGAAAAGGCGTGAACGGCTCAAGGAAAGACTGGTCGATCAAATTAGATGACGCATTATGGGCATACCGGACAGCATTCAAAACACCAATTGGTATGTCACCTTATAAATTAGTTTTTGGTAAAGCTTGTCATTTGCCAGTAGAGTTGGAACACAGAGCATATTGGGCAATGAAGAAGTTGAACATGGATACCACGGCAGCGGGACAAAGGAGGCTACTACAGCTGAGCGAATTGGATGAATTCCGACACAATGCCTATGAGAATGCAAAGATCTACAAGGAACGAACGAAAGCATGGCACGATAAGAATTTGATACCAAAAGATTTTCAAGAAGGACAACAAGTGCTGCTATTCAACTCAAGGTTGAGATTGTTTCCAGGCAAATTAAAATCACGTTGGACAGGACCATACACAGTGGTAAGAGTATTCCCATACAGAGCAATTGAAATAAAAGGGAGAGGAGCCGCTTCAAAGTAAGCGGACAGAGGTTAAAACCCTACCTAATCGATGAAATGGAATACATGAACTTGGTAACTTCTCAATCCTCGAAAGAATAAGGAACGCGGTCCGCTAAAAGACCCAGAAGATAAATACTGGTTGGGAGGCAACCCAACGTTTTCAATTATGTTATTTTAATTTCTGTCTTTAGGTTATTTTAGTTTTATCTAAGAACAGTCTCACGGTCTTGGGGTCTTGTTGTTTGTATGATTGACAGGTACATGCAATTGAACCGGGGTGTCCAGAAAAGCGGGCCATGCGCCAGAGTGGTGGTCACGGCGAAAGATCCAAGAGCGGAAGTTTAAGCGCCGCGGTGTCCAGTTGCAGAGAATTCTGGAAAATACTTTGATCCAAAAGCCCTACCGCCAAATCAAACACCAAGGGCTCTCCTCCCCTCACGAAATTAGAAGCACTACCCACCGCCACCACCGCGATTTTTAGCCAAAAACTGTAAGTCTTTTTGTCTTTTAGTTTTTCCTTTGAGTCTACACATTGGGGACAATGTGTAATTTAAGTTTGGGGGTGTGTTTTGTGTTTTAGTTTTATTTGTGTGTCATGTTATGTTTTATTTAAGTCTTTTTATTTGTTTCATGTTTATTTTGAGTCACCAAATTTTTTCTTTTTGAGTCATAATTGCTCACAAAGATCATGTATCTTTGTAGTTGCTAGAAACACCTAGTGAAGTAAGGTGGAATAATGTAAAGGAATGGAAGCAAATTATCTAAACACTTAGGTTAGAGATGCCAAAACTCACGTAACTGCCTATTCGAGTCTCGCTTGAGTTATGTATGCTAAATGATAAATGCTTATGTGTTATGATCGCTTGCTATTTGAGGCTAAATAGTTAGGATATGCATGTTAGGAGATGACTCAGCATTTCTTTGATAGCCAATTCTTACCATTCTTTTCTATCCCGCACTTTAAAAATATCACTAGTTAGCCCCATCGAGCCTAAAATTTGAAACTTCTTCTTTGACACCCTATATTCCCACAAAGTGTACCATAAGTGAAATTATGAAACAAGAGGAGTACATTGTGTTAAAAAGAAAACAAAAAGAATGAATAAAGTCTGTTGCACCCCAATACAAAAGTAATAAGAAATAGGCAAAAGCCTAAGTTCAAAGGCTTGTCATTATTATATACTTCATTCTCCCAAAACAAAAGAGGAAGGATAGAATTGAAGTGAAGTAAAGAATCAAAAGAAAAAGGGGAAAATTGAAAAGCCAAAGAGCTTATGGTACGTAAAAAATGAGCCTAAATGCCTATCTTTACCAACCCCTACCTAAGCCTACATTACAACCCCAAAGTCCCAAGATCTCTATGTATATCCGTAATTAGTGGAGAATAGCAAGTAAGCATGCCATAGGAATTTTTGAATTTATATGCATACTTGAGTACACCGACTTCCATTTAAGCATGATAAGTATGAGTTTGTAAATATCTAGCTCAATGTGTTGAAATTCCATGCTATATGTTCCTCAAGATATTATTCTCGCTAACCTTCATGTTTTTCTAGTTCACATTCATGCAGCAAATGTGATCAATTCCAGTGAGTCTGTTTATTTTCTTTGTTGATTTTCTTATTTATTGAGTCTGTATTTTTATTTCTTTCTTTTTATCTTTGCTCGAGGGCGAGCAAAGGTTAAGTTTGGGGGTATTTGATCGGTGTATTTTATATACACCTTTTGAGTCAGTCTAGTTAGTCTTTTGTCCCGTTTTGTACATACAAAGTGTCGTATTAGGATAGATTTTCTTTCTTTTGAGTCAAAGTGGCTAAAGTGGCCAAATGGCGGAAAAGGAGCGAAAAGAGGGAAAAAGAGGAGGTACTAGAGCTGAAAACGGAGAAAGTGGCAAACGAGGCTGAAATCCAGACCTGCGCCAGGCGCTCCGCAATCGAAGTAGGCCGCGCGCCTATTATTCAGAGAAGCTGCAGAAGATTCAGCGCGCGCCTCGTGAGACTGAAATGGCCGCGCCTAAACATCCGAGAAGCCACAGGAGTTGCAGCGCCGCGGCGCCCTCAGACCGCAGATATCAGGGCCGCGGCGCCAAAACACCCGAAGTATTGCAGAACTTTAGGCGCCGCGGCGCCTGACAGCAGGGCCGCGGCGCCGACGCGGAAAAATTAGGTCTTTTGACGGATTTTTGGGCCAGGCCTGGAAGGAAAAGAAGGGAGGCGTTTTAAAACTATATAAGGAGAACCCTAGGCAGTTTTTGAGGGTTCCCCTTTCTTGCACAACTCAAGATTCTTGACTTGGAGTTTGGATACCATTAGCTTAGTAATTTCTTTTTCCTTTCCTTTATTTATTTCAGTTTTTGCATGATGAACTTTGAATTAGTTCTTGTCATATTCATGGCTAGGAACTAATTCTCTTATAGGGCTTTCTATGTTGAATTCTTGAACCTTATGTTATAAAGTAATGCATGCTTATGGTTATTATTCTTATTGAGAGATCTATCCAATAATTGAGTTGAATTCTTGGTAGCTAATTGACAACTAGTTATCACTATATGATTTCTAATCAGATTCTGAAAAGGAGGGATTGTGAATATGCTGTAAGTTGGGTAGACGGTCTTGAATTGGGGATGAAAATACCTCAATTAGATTTGTAGCGTTGATGAGAGGCTTAACAACCCTAATTTTGCGCATTGTGCGTGACGGTCAACTAGGTTTTTGTGCTTAATCCTCCTATAGAGTTACCCTTATCAGCGAAAGTTAGGTAAGGAACAATACTGGGTTGAGTGTTTATATAACCTAACGGAGTCTAAAACGATTTCGTAAACCTGCTTTCTCCAAAAGAAGAACACCATAAGTAATGCATTAACAAGTAACATAAGCGGATAGTAAGGATACATAGAAGCCCTATTCTCATCACACCTGAAGTAAGTCTTTACATTTAAATAGCTTTTGAAATTCTTAGTTATAAACAACCAATCAAATATTAATTCGCCAAATAGATACTAGAAAATAGATCACTGGTACTTGAACCCTAATCCTAGAGGACGATATTCGATCTTATCTAAGACTATACTACTTGATACGATAACGTGCACTTGCGTTTAAAGTGTGTGCAGGAACCATTGGAGATATACTAAGATAAAGGTTAGAAACTTACCGGAGAGCCGAAATTTGAATATTGCCTTTATAATAATAAAAATCGAGCTTTCTAGCTCAAAACAGTCGTGTTATAAACTATGAAATTTGAATTGGGTGTTTTAAATTCTGCCCATGCCTCCTTCATTGCGATTGCGAGATTCATCATAGCGATTGCGAGACCTTGAAACCCTTACTTAAGCGATCGCAACACCAATCATCGCAATGTATTTCCAGATCACCTAACTCGCCGTGATAAAGGCAAGAACCACGCGACCATAATGACTAGTCGTCTCGCAATCGCGGAGCTCCATCATGACCTCGATGACCAACTACTAGCACAGAAACCAACATAAATATGATATTTTCAATCCAATCATTTAAACTCATCCGGAAACACATCCCCAAGACAAACCAAATATGCATTTCAGTCTTAAAACACGCTATGAATCGCTCGCGACTCGAAACTCTAATGAAGTGTCGTTTGGACACAATTTTGACAATGGGTAACTCCAAATCCTTAACTTAACTAGTTTTCCATCCAATTGTCCAAATTACACCCGATTTGAAGTAAGCAAAGTTTGAATATTTTGGTACGTAGCTAATGTTCCTTCCAATAATATTTTCAGTTACTAATCATTACTTAGTAAAGTTCATTAAGTATGCTAGAATATTTATCTATTTAATTTTAAATTTTAGATCATATTTTAAGTATCACACAATTTTATTTTTCTACTATAACTTTCATCATGAGGACTTCAATTATTAGGTTAGGAATTTAATGTTTTGCCATAAAAGAAATTTGTGACGCGTATAAATAACTGTGATATTTTATTTATTAGAAGCATCATTCTCCAAAAAACAATGAGTAATACTTTATATGAATGGAGGTTAAGTAGACGAAAAGTACAAAAAAGCTCAATGATAAAAAAAAATATATAGAAGACGACGATAGGTCACATTTCAAAGCATCGTTTAAGCTTATATAAAAGTTCAGTGAACTTGATGTTATATTCAGATATCAAAATTATGTTTACTAGCTTTTTTATATAAGCCTGAACAATGTTTCGAAAATGTGACGTATCGTTCGTCTTCATCTTCTCAGAGGCGTATCCAGGATTTAAAACTTATGAATTCCTATAAATCTCAAATTAATATAAAATAATAGCCAAATAAAGGATTTTTTTGATTTTCTTAAATGAAAGAACCAACAACAACATATTAGAAAACCTTAAATTTTCATAATTTTATTTCAAATTTAATTTTAAATGAGATTTTATATTTAAATGGTTTAACAAAATAAATACATGATGGGGGTAAAAATTATTGAATCTCTGAAAAACCACTCTCCATAAGTAGAACCGTCAAAATAGGTTTGATCCTTAGGGCCAGCCTAATCCAGCCCGCTATTTAGATAGGTCTGGGTTTTAATTTTCGAGCCCATTTGAAACAAATGCTTAAAGGCCCAACCCAAGTTAACCGATGATTGGTGATGCTTGACCAAGGTTGGGTGTGGGCATGACTCTTGAGCTAAAATAATTTAATTCTTAGGAGGAGTTTGTTTGATTAAGTTTTTTTTGTTAATGGTGAAGTCATCAGTTTAATGAATTAAATTAATTCTTCTTTTGTTATGCAACAATTTGTTAATTTATCACATCATTAGTTTGTTTAATTATGTTCTTTCCAAGTTAATTGAAAGTTCTGCATCAATGTAATGTCATTATACACTAATATTAGAAATTAGTGGAGCGTTCAATGGAGTTTCAAACCAGTACTTCCTTTTTAAAGTATTATTATATGATTAGGGGTGTTACAAAGAAAACATTAAAGATTAGAAAAGAAATATTAGAAGAAAATGAGGGGCTAGCCCACGTTAGGGCTGAGTTAGGCTGACTGTTTTAATGCCTTTTCAAATGAAGGGTTAACCCGTCCTAGCCCATCGAATTCGTCACCTGTCAGACTTGGCTTGTGCTTGCCCAGCTTGACAGCTCTACATATATGGTAGATCCGCCCCTGCCATCTTTTATTTAAATAAATGTAATTTTTTGGCACTCTTTCGGATCTAAAAAGGCGATCCATAATCAATTCCGAGCAATGAAGGTTAAAACTATAATTTCATAAAAAATCAGTCCACCTATATCTTAAAGGTCATGAATCTCGAGGATCAAAAAAATCTGAACTCAATTCGATATCTAAATCATTAATTTACCCAAATTCTCAATTTCATGAAAAATCCCAATTTTTGTGACTACATCATGGATGGAAACGCAAAAAAATATGATGGAACCATTGGAGAAATACTAAGATAAAGGTTAGAAACTTACCGCAAAGCCGAAACTTGAATATTGCCTTTATAATAATAAAAATCGAGTTTTCTACCTCAAAACAATCGTGTTATAAACTATGAAATTTGAATTGCGTGTTTTAAATTCTGCCAATGCCTCCTTCATTGCGATTGCGAGATCCATCATAGCGATTACGAGACCTTGAAACCCTTACCTAAGCGATCACAGCACCAATCATCACAATGTATTTCCAGATCACCTAACTCGTCGTGATAGCGGCACGAGCCACGCGACCATAATGACTAGTCGCCTCGCAATCGCGGAGCTCCATCATGACCTCGATGACCAACCACTAGCACAGAAACCAACAAAAATATGATATTTTCAAATGTTCAATCCAATCCTTGAAACTCATCCGGAAACACAAACCCCCCCCCCCCCCCCGGCACAAACCAAATATGCATTTCAGTCTTAAAACACGCTATGAATCTACTCGCGCACTCGAAACTCTAATGAAGTGTCATTTGGACACAATTTGGACAGTGGGTAACTCCAAATCCTTAACTTAACTTGTTTCCCATCCAATGGTCCAAATTACACTCGATTTTGAAGTAAGCAAAGTTTGAATATTTTTGTACGTAGCTAATATTCCTTCCAATAATATTTTCACTGACTAATCATTACTTAGTAAAGTTCATTAAGTATGCTAGAATATTTACCAATTTAATTTTAAATTTTAGATCATATTTTAAGTATCACACAATTTTATTTTGCTACTATAACTTTCATCATGTGGACTTCAATTATTTGGTTAGGAATTCAATGTTTTGCCATAAAAGAAATTTGTGACGCGTATAAATAACCGTGATATTTTATTTATTATAAGCATCATTCTCCAAAAACAATGAGTAATACTTTATATGAATTGAGGTTAAGTAGACGAAGAGTACAAAAAAGCTCAATTATAAAAAAAAATATAAAGAAGACGACGATATGTCATATTTCAAAGCATCGTTTAAGCATATATAAAAGGTCAGTGAACTTGAAGTAATATTCAGATATCAAAATTCTGTTTACTGGCCTTTTTATATAAGCCTGAACAATGTTTAAAAAATGTGACGTATCGTTCGTCTTCATCTTCTCAGAGGAGTATCCAGGATTTGAAACTTATGAGTTCCTATAAATCTCAAATCAATATAAAATAATAGAAAAATAAAGGATTTTTTTTGTTTTTCTTAAATGAAAGAACCAACAACAACATATTAGAAAACCTTGAATTTTCAAAATTTTCATTTTTTTATTTCAAATTTAATTTTAAATGAGATTTTATATTTAAATGGTTTAACAATATAAATATATGATGGGGGTAAAAATTATTGAATCTCTGAAAATCCACACTCCATATGTAGAACAGTCAAAATATGTTTGATCCTTAGGGCCAGCCTAATCCAGCCCGCTATTTAGGTATGTCTGGGTTTTAATTTTCGAGCCCATTTGAAACAAATGCTTAAGGGCCCAACCCAAGTTTATCGATGACTGTTGATGCTTGACCAAGGTTGGGTGTGTGCCGGACTTTTGAGCTAAAATAATTTAATTCTTAGTAGGAGTTTGTTTGATTAAGTTTTTTTTGTTAATGCTGATATCATCATTTTAATGAATTAAATTAATTCTTCTTATGTTATGCAACAATTTGTTAATTTATCACATCATTAGTTGGTTTAATTATGTTCTTTCCAAGTTAATTGAAAGTTCTGCATCTGTTACACCCCGTAAATTCAAGGAGTTAGATAAGAACATACCAAGGAATTTAAGATGTAAAAAGTTGATAGATAAGTTGACAACATGTGTTGGACGGATTTTGAGTTTGCCTTGGAGTGTTGTACCCCAGTTGTTAAGAATTTTGAGGTGTTTAAAAGGCCTAATGTGTAGTCCGTTAAATCTAGATCCCAACGCAACAAACCGTTCGTCGTTTGGACATCGGAGTCAAAAGTTATGGAAGTTTCAAGTTTGCGCGCAGCAGCAGCAGCAGCTGCTCAGGTACAGTGCAGCGCGCCGAATGCGTGGCCGCGCGCCGCTTGTTCTGGGGTCCGCGGGTTGCAGCGCGCCGAATGCAGGCGCGCCGGATTGGAACATTTTCTGGAAGTGGAGGCGCCAAGGCTGGCGGTTTTTTCGCGATAAAAGGTCAAATCAGAGATATTTTGTTAAAAACCTAAGGGAGGGTGACAAGTGTCCTCCCATCCCTTTTGACCATATTAGGGCCTATTTTAGGGCCAAGTCTTGGAAGACTTGGCCATTTCATTTCAAAACCCTTCCATGGAAAACCCTCTCCCTTCTCTCTAGTTTTTGGAAGAAAACCTAGCTTTAGAGGAGATTGTTGAGCGGCAAGAAGAAAAAGTGTGGGTAAACTTGTGGGTAACGCTGGTGGGCGATTTTGACGGAAAGTGGAGGAAGAAAAAGGGGCTTTTATGGGCTATTCCTTAAGGTAAGAGTTTCCCCTTTCTCTTGGTTATGAGCCTAAGGTCGCTTTTATTTTAGTAGTATAGATGTGAGCTCGAGGTCGCTTTTATTTTAGTAGTTTAGAGTTGAGCCTAAGGTCGTTATATTGTAGTAGTATAGAATTAAGCCCGAGGCTGTTTTATATTGTATAGATTTGGATCTTGTTGTCTTGTTAAAATCGAAATGGGCATGCTAGCCTTAAGATTGTAATTGTTGAAGATGTCTAGGCTAGATATCATGTTAGACCTAAGGACTTGGATTGGAAAGTATTGAAAGGGATTTAAGAATTGGTTTATGGTTGGCCAAGAATGGGATGGAAAGTATTGGGTTATTTTGTATTATTGTGGGCGTTGGGTTATTGAATTCGACCTTAACAAAGGTGGCAAGTTAGTAGAAAGGAAGTGCCAGTCAAATTGTCGTAGAATTTAGGGACTTTGCACTTAGTTGATTCTACGCTCAAGCTAGAGTTTGATAGACGCTTCATGACCCTTTATAGGATTGAAGTACTACGGTAGCATATTCTACTTAAGGCGATAATACGGTGGAGCATTTTGCTTATTGTCGACAATCGTCGCGAGGTATGTGATTCTTCCTATCCTCTTCAGCATGACTATTTGTAAAATATATAGTGCGGTAGACGAGTGTTAAAGGAATTTGATTTCCTTTTGTGCCTTGATTTGATATGAAGTGTTAAGGGCTTCATTGTGTGAAAATAGTAGTAAAGTCTTATCCGCTGGTAACGTACTTTCGAGTTAAAGAATGAGCCCTATTGGTCTCATAAATGTTTATAGTGGTAATTGGTTGGTTTAAAACATAAAGTGTTATAACGGCTTTATGGGAAGTTTGTTATAACCGCTTTATGTAGCTAAAAGAATGGTTTGTTGTTTTCAAAAGATAAGAGACGTGACTTGTAATTGACCTAAATGGTGTTGAAAAGTATAAAACCTAATTCGTGAGATATGAATACTTGGTTTTTAAAAGAATAACGTTACAATTTAGGAAATGGGAATAAGGATCGAACAAGCCAACGCAGTCGATAAAGGAAAGAAGTAATGACATTAATCATATTAAAACCAGAGAAACCTCCATCCGCATAAGCTAAGATAAGACAAAATGGCATTACATTTCCTAGATCATGGTCATTTAATGAGAATTATTGAAATCAAGTTTTGATCTTCTTAAAAATTCCAAAGTAAGGAATTCGATTTTCTAAAGGAAAAGAGACTTAAGAATTTGAAGTATTTTGGTTTAAAAGAAAGGCATGATTTTGTCTTGACTTGTTTTATTAATCATAAAGTGTTGTAATAGTTTTATGGGAGGTTAGTTATAACGACTTTATGAAAATAAAGAAATGGTTTCATTAATAGATTTAAAATGGTAACTTGATTTTGGGGAAAGGAAGTAACTCGTTTTCAAATATTGAACTTCTTGTGATGGAAAAACATAAGTGACTTGTTTATAAAAGGTAGGAGTATCTTGATCCTAAAGGGGGTTAAGTACTGGGTTTTAAATGGTATACTTGACATTGTGTTAAGAAATATTTATAGTACCTTGAGTTGTGTGTAACGCCTATGCTTGTAGTGATAGCTTACGTGTGCAAGTGTTGTATTTATGCTACCGCGCCTCGTTGGAGGCCGGCTATCCGGTTGATTGATGGACATACCGACACGTTGGGTAGCCCACGTGTGCTTCCATTGTGGTGTTGTTATTGTTATTTGATCGACATACCGACACGGGTAGCCCACGTATGCTTCCACGCGAGTATTCTCTTGTTAGTTGTTTGGACATACCGACACGTTGGGTAGCCCACTGCATGCTTCCACAAGGATTGTTATCTTGTTATCTCCTTTGGGCATACCGACACGTTGGATGGTCCACGGGTATGGGCCCACCAGACGCCCAGGCCATGCTTATACCGAGGTGAGACTTGCCGCACGCGCCTTTGCGGTTAAATTCCCGGTTGTATTTGAGTGATGATTTCACGCATGTGTCCCTATCTTGATATGATCGCTTTAAGTTGTGGTGTTGTAATTTGGTTATCATACATGTCTCCCGCTTTATATAGACTATTATGATTTCATTTACTGATTTTACGCTTTCACATACTTGGTACTGTTATCGACCTCGGCTGCGTTGCTCATGCCGCAGTCGAGGTACATAGCTTGCGATCCACTCTCTTAGGATCGCTCGGTTCTCTGAAAGCTCCATATCTCCTAAGCTTGTCACGTGGTACGGTTCCTCAAGTAGTAGACTTTTGTATATTCAGGGGGCATGGCGGGCCATTCCGTCATTATGGTTTCAAAATTCTTAGAGGTATGTAGCATCAAGTGTTTGTATGGGATGTAACTGCTCAAGTTTTAAATTATGTGTAAAAAGGTAAACTTTGGGTTAGCCTACTTTCTTATTTCACTGTTTTCATTCTTGAGTTTTTATTTCCGCTGGTTTTTCTCTGATGTTGTATCACTAGGGTGCCCGGGGTAAGGCACCAGTCACGGGCCCGGGTTCGGGTCGTGACAGCATCAATCTAATGTCATTATACACTAATATTAGAAATTAGTGGAGCGTTCAATGGATTTCAAACCAGTACTTCCTTTTTAAAGTATTATTATATGATTAGGGGTGTTACAAAGAAAATCTTAACGATTAGAAAAGAAATATTAGAAGAAAATGAAGGGCTAGCCCGCGGTAGGGCTGAGTTAGGCTGACTATTTTAATGCAATTTCAAATGAAGGGTTAACCCGTCCTACCATCGAATTCCTCACCTCTCAGACTTGGCTTGTGCTTGCCCATCTTGACAGCTCTACATATATGGTAGATCCGCCCCTGTCATCTTTTATTTAAATCAATGTAATTTTATGGCACTCTTTCGGATCTAAAAAGGCGACCCATAATCAATTCCGAGCAACGAAGGTTAAAACTATAATTTCATAAAAAAATCAGTCTACATATATCTTAAAGGTCATGAATCTCGAGGATCATCAAAATCTGAACTCAATTCGATATCTAAATCATCAATTTACCCAAATTCTCAATTTCATGAAAAATCCCAATTTTTGTGACTACATCACGGATGGAAACCCAAAAAAATATGATGGAACCATGTAGAGAAATACTAAGATAAAGGTTAGAAACTTACCGCAGAGCCGAAACTTGAATATTTCCTTTATAATAATAAAAATCGAGCTTTCTACCTCAAAACAATCGTGTTATAAACTATGAAATTTGAATTGGGTATTTTAAATTCTGCCAATGCCTCGTTCATTGCGATTGCGAGATCCATCATAGCGATTGTGAGACCTTGAAACCCTTACCTAAGCGATCGCAGCACCAATCATCGCAATGTATTTCCAGATCACCTAACTCGTCGTGATAGCGGCAAAAACCACGCGACCATAATGACTAGTCGCCTCGCAATCGCAGAGCTACATCATGACCATGATGACCAACTACTAGAACAGAAACCAACAAAAATATGATATTTTCAAATTTTCAATCCAATCCTTGAAACTCATCCGGAAACACATCCCCCCCCCAGGGCACAAACCAAATATGCATTTCAGTCTTAAAACACGCTATGAATCTGCTCGCGCACTCGAAACTCTAATGAAGTGTCATTTGGACACAATTTTGACAGTGGGTAACTCCAAATCCTTAACTTAACTAGTTTCCCATCCAATGGTCCAAATTACACGCGATTTTGAAGTAAGCAAAGTTTGAATATTTTTGTACGTAGCTAATGTTCCTTCCAATAATATTTTCACTTACTAATCATTACTTAGTAAAGTTAATTAAATATGCTAGAATATTTACCAATTTAATTTTAAAATTTAGATCATATTTTAAGTATCACACAATTTTATTTTGCTACTATAACTTTCATCACGAGGACTTCAATTATTAGGTTAGGAATTCAATGTTTTGCCATAAAAGAAATTTGTGACGCGTATAAATAACCGTGATATTTTATTTATTATAAGCATCATTCTCCAAAAACAATGAGTAATACTTTATATGAATGGAGGTTAAGTAGACGAAAAGTACAAAAAAGCTCAATGATAAAAAAAAAATATAAAGAAGACGACGATATGTCATATTTCAAAGCATCATTTAAGCTTATATAAAAGGTCAGTGAACTTGATGTAATATTCAGATATCAAAATTCTGTTTACTGGCCTTTTTATATTAGCCTGAACAATGTTTAAAAAATGTGACGTATCGTTCGTCTTCATCTTCTCAGAGGCGTATCCATGATATGAAACTTATGAGTTCTTATAAATCTGAAATCGAGGTAAAATAATAGAAAAATAAAGGATTTTTTTTGTTTTTCTTAAACGAAAGAACCAACAACAACATATTAGAAAACCTTAAATTTTCATAATTTTCATTTTTTTATTTTAAATGAGATTTTATATTTAAATGGTTTAACAATATAAATACATGATTGGGGTAAAAATAGTTGAATCTCTGAAAATCCACACTCCATATGTAGAACAGTTAAAATAGGTTTGATCCTTAGGGTCAGTCTAATCCAGCCCGCTATTTAGGTAGGTCTGGGTTTAATTTTTGAGCTCATTTGAAACAAATGCTTAAAGGCCCAACCCAAGTTAACTGATGACTGTTGATGCTTGACTAAGGTTGGGTGTGGGCCGGGCTCTTGAGCTAAAATAATTTAATTCTTAGGAGGAGTTTATTTGATTAAGTTTTTTTTTGTTAATGGTGATGTCATCAGTTTAATGAATTAAATTAATTCTTCTTTTGTTATGCAACAATTTGTTAATTTATCACATCATTAGTTTGTTTAATTATGTTCTTTCCAAGTTAATTGAAAGTTCTGCATCAATGTAATGTCATTATACACTAATATTAGAAATTAGTGTAGCGTTCAATGGAGTTTCAAACCAAGATTTCCTTTTTAAAGTATTATTATATGATTAGGGTGTTACAAAGAAAACCTTAAAGATTAGAAAAGAAATATTAGAAGAAAATGAAGGGCTAGCCCGGTAGAATTTGAGTTAGGCTGACTATTTTAATGTCTTTTCAAATGAAGGGTTAACCCGCCCTACCATCGGATTACTCACCTGTCACACTTGGCTTGTGCTTGCCCATATTGACAGCTCTACAAATATGGTAGATCCGCCCCTGCCATCTTTTATTTAAATTAATGTAATTTTTTGGCACTCTTTCGGATCTAAAAAGGCGACCCATAATCAATTCCGAGCTACGAAGGTGAAAACAATAATTTCATAAAAAAATCAGTCTACCTATATCTTAAAGGTCATGAATCTCGAGGATCATCAAAATCTGAACTCAATTCGATATCTAAATCATCAATTTACCCAAATTCTCAATTTCATGAAAAATCCCATTTTTTGTGACTACATCATGGATGGAAACGCAAAAAAATATGATAGAACCATTGGAGAAATACTAAGATAAATGTTAGAAACTTACCGCATAGCCGAAACTTGAATATTGCCTTTATAATAAAAAAATCGAGCTTTCTAGCTCAAAACAATCGTGTTATAAACTATGAAATTTGAATTGGGTGTTTTAAATTCCGCCCATGACTCCTTCATTGAGATTGCAAGATCCATCAGAGCGATTGCGAGACCTTGAAACCCTTACCTAAGCGATCGCAGCACCAATCATCGCAATGTATTTCCAGATCACCTAACTCGTCGTGATAGCGGCAAAAACCACGCGACCATAATGGCTAATCGACTCGCAATCGCGAAGCTCCATCATGACCACGATGACCAACTACTAGCACAGAAACCAAAAAAATATTAAATTTTAAAATTTTTAATCCAATCCTTGAAACTCATCCGAAACTCATCCCCAAGACAAACCAAATATGCATTTCACTTTAAATCACGCTTATGAATCGCCACAGACTCGAAACTCTAATGAAGTGTCGTTTGGACACAATTTTGACAGTGGGTAACTCCAAATCCTTAACTTAACTAGTTTTCCATCCAATGGTCCAAATTACACCCGATTTTGAAGTAAGCAAAGTTTGTATATTTTTGTACGTAGCTAATGTTCCTTCCAATAATATTTTCACTTACTAATCATTACATAGTAAAGTTCATTAAGTATGCTATAATATTTACCTATTTAATTTTAAAATTTAGATCATATTTTAAGTATCATACAATTTTATTTTGCTACTATAACTTTCATCACGAGGACTTCAATTATTAGGTTAGGAATTCAATGTTTTGCCATAAAAGAAATTTGTGACGCGTATAAATAACCGTGATATTTTATTTATTATAAGCATCATTCTCCAAAAACAATGAGTAATACTTTATATGAATGGAGGTTAAGTAGACGAAAAGTACAAAAAAGCTCAATGATAAAAATAAAAATAAAGAAGACGATGATATGTCACATTTTAAAGCATCGTTTAAGCTTATATAAAAGGTCAGTGAACTTGATGTTTTATTCAGATATCAAAATTCTGTTTACTGGCTTTTTTATATAAGCCTGAACAATGTTTCGAAAATGTGACGTATCTCTTCGTCTTCATCTTCTCTGAGGCGTATCCAGGATATGAAACTTATGAGTTCTTATAAATCTCAAATCAATATAAAATAATAGAAAAATAAAGGATTTTTTTGTTTTTCTTAAATGAAAGAACCAACAACAACATATTAGAAAACCTTAAATTTTCATAATTTTCATTTTTTTATTTTAAATGAGATTTTATATTTAAATGGTTTAACAATATAAATACATGATTGGGGTAAAAATAGTTGAATCTCTGAAAATCCACACTCCATATGTAGAACAGTTAAAATAGGTTTGATCCTTAGGGTCAGTCTAATCCAGCCCGCTATTTAGGTAGGTCTGGGTTTAATTTTTGAGCTCATTTGAAACAAATGCTTAAAGGCCCAACCCAAGTTAACTGATGACTGTTGATGCTTGACTAAGGTTGGGTGTGGGCCGGGCTCTTGAGCTAAAATAATTTAATTCTTAGGAGGAGTTTATTTGATTAAGTTTTTTTTTGTTAATGGTGATGTCATCAGTTTAATGAATTAAATTAATTCTTCTTTTGTTATGCAACAATTTGTTAATTTATCACATCATTAGTTTGTTTAATTATGTTCTTTCCAAGTTAATTGAAAGTTCTGCATCAATGTAATGCCATTATACACTAATATTA
The DNA here is from genome assembly GCA_029844215.1 of Przewalskia tangutica. Taxonomy (NCBI): domain Eukaryota; kingdom Viridiplantae; phylum Streptophyta; class Magnoliopsida; order Solanales; family Solanaceae; genus Przewalskia; species Przewalskia tangutica. The sequence goes on from CM056730.1 coordinate 106,931,377, forward strand.
GAAATTAGTGTAGCGTTCAATGGAGTTTCAAACCAGTACTTCCTTTTTAAAGTATTATTATATGATTAGGGGTGTTACAAAGAAAACCTTAAAGATTAGAAAAGAAATATTAGAAGAAAATGAAGGGCTAGCCCGGTAGAAAATGAGTTAGGCTGACTATTTTAATGTCTTTTCAAATGAAGGGTTAACCCGTCCTACCATCGGATTACTCACCTGTCAGACTTGGCTTGTGCTTGCCCATATTGACAGCTCTACAAATATGGTAGATCCGCCCCTGCCATCTTTTATTTAAATTAATGTAATTTTTTGGCACTCTTTCGGATCTAAAAAGGCGACCCATAATCAATTCCGAGCTACGAAGGTGAAAACAATAATTTCATAAAAAAATCAGTCTACCTATATCTTAAAGGTCATGAATCTCGAGGATCATCAAAATCTGAACTCAATTCGATATCTAAATCATCAATTTACCCAAATTCTCAATTTCATGAAAAATCCCAATTTTTGTGACTACATCATGGATGGAAACGCAAAAAAAATTGATAGAACCATTGGAGAAATACTAAGATAAAGGTTAGAAACTTACCGCATAGCCGAAACTTGAATATTGCCTTTATAATAATAAAAATCGAGCTTTCTAGCTCAAAACAATCGTGTTATAAACTATGAAATTTGAATTGGGTGTTTTAAATTCCGCCCATGCCTCCTTCATTGAGATTGCAAGATCCATCAGAGCGATTGCGAGACCTTGAAACCCTTACCTAAGCGATCGCGACCAATCATCGCAATGTATTTCCGATCACCTAACTCGTCGTGATAGCGGCAAAAACCACGCGACCATAATGGCTAATCGACTCGCAATCGCGAAGCTCCATCATGACCACGATGACCAACTACTAGCACAGAAACCAAAAAAAATATGATATTTTCAAATTTTTAATCCAATCCTTGAAACTCATCCGGAAACTCATCCCCCCCCCCCCGGCACAAACCAAATATGCATTTCAGTCTTAAATCACGCTATGAATCTGCTCACGCACTCGAAACTCTAATGAAGTGTCGTTTGGACACAATTTTGACAGTGGGTAACTCCAAATCCTTAACTTAACTAGTTTTCCATCCAATGGTCCAAATTACACCCGATTTTGAAGTAAGCAAAGTTTGTATATTTTTGTACGTAGCTAATGTTCCTTCCAATAATATTTTCACTTACTAATCATTACATAGTAAAGTTCATTAAGTATGCTATAATATTTACCTATTTAATTTTAAAATTTAGATCATATTTTAAGTAACATACAATTTTATTTTGCTACTATAACTTTCATCACGAGGACTTCAATTATTAGGTTAGGAATTCAATGTTTTGCCATAAAAGAAATTTGTGACGCGTATAAATAACCGTGATATTTTATTTATTATAAGCATCATTCTCCAAAAACAATGAGTAATACTTTATATGAATGGAGGTTAAGTAGACGAAAAGTACAAAAAAGCTCAATGATAAAAAAAAAATAAAGAAGACGATGATATGTCACATTTTAAAGCATCGTTTAAGCTTATATAAAAGGTCGATGAACTTGATGTTTTATTCAGATATCAAAATTACATCGCTTTTTATATAAGCTGAACAATGTTTCAAAATGTGACGTATCTCTTCGCTTCATCTTCTCCGAGGCGTATCCAGGATATGAAACTTATGAGTTCTTATAAATCTCAAATCAATATAAAATAATAGAAAAATAAAGGATTTTTTTTGTTTTTCTTAAATGAAAGAACCAACAACAACATATTAGAAAACCTTAAATTTTCATAATTTTCATTTTTTTATTTTAAATGAGATTTTATATTTAAATGGTTTAACAATATAAATACATGATTGGGGTAAAAATAGTTGAATCTCTGAAAATCCACACTCCATATGTAGAACAGTTAAAATAGGTTTGATCCTTAGGGTCAGTCTAATCCAGCCCGCTATTTAGGTAGGTCTGGGTTTAATTTTTGAGCTCATTTGAAACAAATGCTTAAAGGCCCAACCCAAGTTAACTGATGACTGTTGATGCTTGACTAAGGTTGGGTGTGGGCCGGGCTCTTGAGCTAAAATAATTTAATTCTTAGGAGGAGTTTATTTGATTAAGTTTTTTTTTGTTAATGGTGATGTCATCAGTTTAATGAATTAAATTAATTCTTCTTTTGTTATGCAACAATTTGTTAATTTATCACATCATTAGTTTGTTTAATTATGTTCTTTCCAAGTTAATTGAAAGTTCTGCATCAATGTAATGCCATTATACACTAATATTAGAAATTAGTGTAGCGTTCAATGGAGTTTCAAACCAGTACTTCCTTTTTAAAGTATTATTATATGATTAGGGGTGTTACAAAGAAAACCTTAAAGATTAGAAAAGAAATATTAGAAGAAAATGAAGGGCTAGCCCGCGGTAGGGCTGAGTTAGGCTGACTATTTTAATGTCTTTTCAAATGAAGGGTTAACCCGTCCTACCATCGGATTACTCACCTGTCAGACTTGGCTTGTGCTTGCCCATATTGACAGCTCTACAAATATGGTAGATCCGCCCCTGCCATCTTTTATTTAAATTAATGTAATTTTTTGGCACTCTTTCGGATCTAAAAAGGCGACCCATAATCAATTCCGAGCTACGAAGGTGAAAACAATAATTTCATAAAAAAATCAGTCTACCTATATCTTAAAGGTCATGAATCTCGAGGATCATCAAAATCTGAACTCAATTCGATATCTAAATCATCAATTTACCCAAATTCTCAATTTCATGAAAAATCCCAATTTTTGTGACTACATCATGGATGGAAACGCAAAAAAATATGATAGAACCATTGGAGAAATACTAAGATAAAGGTTAGAAACTTACCGCATAGCCGAAACTTGAATATTGCCTTTATAATAATAAAAATCGAGCTTTCTAGCTCAAAACAATCGTGTTATAAACTATGAAATTTGAATTGGGTGTTTTAAATTCCGCCCATGCCTCCTTCATTGAGATTGCAAGATCCATCAGAGCGATTGCGAGACCTTGAAACCCTTACCTAAGCGATCGCAGCACCAATCATCGCAATGTATTTCCAGATCACCTAACTCGTCGTGATAGCGGCAAAAACCACGCGACCATAATGGCTAATCGACTCGCAATCGCGAAGCTCCATCATGACCACGATGACCAACTACTAGCACAGAAACCAAAAAAAATATGATATTTTCAAATTTTTAATCCAATCCTTGAAACTCATCCGGAAACTCATCCCCCCCCCCCCCGGCACAAACCAAATATGCATTTCAGTCTTAAATCACGCTATGAATCTGCTCGCGCACTCGAAACTCTAATGAAGTGTCGTTTGGACACAATTTTGACAGTGGGTAACTCCAAATCCTTAACTTAACTAGTTTTCCATCCAATGGTCCAAATTACACCCGATTTTGAAGTAAGCAAAGTTTGTATATTTTTGTACGTAGCTAATGTTCCTTCCAATAATATTTTCACTTACTAATCATTACATAGTAAAGTTCATTAAGTATGCTATAATATTTACCTATTTAATTTTAAAATTTAGATCATATTTTAAGTAACATACAATTTTATTTTGCTACTATAACTTTCATCACGAGGACTTCAATTATTAGGTTAGGAATTCAATGTTTTGCCATAAAAGAAATTTGTGACGCGTATAAATAACCGTGATATTTTATTTATTATAAGCATCATTCTCCAAAAACAATGAGTAATACTTTATATGAATGGAGGTTAAGTAGACGAAAAGTACAAAAAAGCTCAATGATAAAAATAAAAATAAAGAAGACGATGATATGTCACATTTTAAAGCATCGTTTAAGCTTATATAAAAGGTCAGTGAACTTGATGTTTTATTCAGATATCAAAATTCTGTTTACTGGCTTTTTTATATAAGCCTGAACAATGTTTCGAAAATGTGACGTATCTCTTCGTCTTCATCTTCTCTGAGGCGTATCCAGGATATGAAACTTATGAGTTCTTATAAATCTCAAATCAATATAAAATAATAGAAAAATAAAGGATTTTTGTTTTCTTAAATGAAAGAACCAACAACAACATATTAGAAAACCTTAAATTTTCATAATTTTCATTTTTATTTTAAATGAGATTTTATATTTAAATGGTTTAACAATATAAATACATGATTGGGGTAAAAATAGTTGAATCTCCAAAATCCACACTCCATATGTAGAACAGTTAAAATAGGTTTGATCCTTAGGGTCAGTCTAATCCAGCCCGCTATTTAGGTAGGTCTGTGTTTAATTTTTGAGCTCATTTGAAACAAATGCTTAAAGGCCCAACCCAAGTTAACTGATGACTGTTGATGCTTGACTAAGGTTGGGTGTGGTAGACTCTTGAGCTAAAATAATTTAATTCTTAGGAGGAGTTTATTTGATTAAGTTTTTTTGTTAATGGTGATGTCATCAGTTTAATGAATTAAATTAATTCTTCTTTTGTTATGCAATAATTTGTTAATTTATCACATCATTAGTTTGTTTAATTATGTTCTTTCCAAGTTAATTGAAAGTTCTGCATCAATGTAATGTCATTATACACTAATATTAGAAATTAGTGTAGCGTTCAATGGAGTTTCAAACCAGTACTTCGTTTTTAAAGTATTATTATATGATTAGGGGTGTTACAAAGAAAACCTTAAAGATTAGAAAAGAAATATTAGAAGAAAATGAAGGGCTAGCCCGCGGTAGGGCTGAGTTAGGCTGACTATTTTAATGCCTTTTCAAATGAAGGGTTAACCCGCCCTACCATCGGATTACTCACCTGTCAGACTTGGCTTGTGCTTGCCCATCTTGACAGCTCTACAAATATGGTAGATCCGCCCCTGCCATCTTTTATTTAAATTAATGTAATTTTTTGGCACTCTTTCGGATTTAAAAAGGCGACCCATAATCAATTCCGAGCTACGAAGGTGAAAACAATAATTTCATAAAAAAATCAGTCTACCTATATCTTAAAGGTCATGAATCTCGAGGATCATCAAAATCTGAACTCAATTCGATATCTAAATCATCAATTTACCCAAATTCTCAATTTCATGAAAAATCCCATTTTTTGTGACTACATCATGGATGGAAACGCAAAAAAATATGATAGAACCATTGGAGAAATACTAAGATAAAGGTTAGAAACTTACCGCATAGCCGAAACTTGAATATTGCCTTTATAATAATAAAAATCGAGCTTTCTAGCTCAAAACAATCGTGTTATAAACTATGAAATTTGAATTGGGTGTTTTAAATTCCGCCCATGCCTCCTTCATTGAGATTGCAAGATCCATCAGAGCGATTGCGAGACCTTGAAACCCTTACCTAAGCGATCGCAGCACCAATCATCGCAATGTATTTCCAGATCACCTAACTCGTCGTGATAGCGGCAAAAACCACGCGACCATAATGGCTAATCGACTCGCAATCGCGAAGCTCCATCATGACCACGATGACCAACTACTAGCACAGAAACCAAAAAAAATATGATATTTTCAAATTTTTAATCCAATCCTTGAAACTCATCCGGAAACTCACCCCCCCCCCCCCCCCCCCGGCACAAACCAAATATGCATTTCAGTCTTAAATCACGCTATGAATCGCTTTCGCAAGACTCGAAACTCTAATGAAGTGTCGTTTGGACACAATTTTGACAGTGGGTAACTCCAAATCCTTAACTTAACTAGTTTTCCATCCAATGGTCCAAATTACACCCGATTTTGAAGTAAGCAAAGTTTGTATATTTTTGTACGTAGCTAATGTTCATTCCAATAATATTTTCACTTACTAATCATTACATAGTAAAGTTCATTAAGTATGCTATAATATTTACCTATTTAATTTTAAAATTTAGATCATATTTTAAGTATCATACAATTTTATTTTGCTACTATAACTTTCATCACGAGGACTTCAATTATTAGGTTAGGAATTCAATGTTTTGCCATAAAAGAAATTTGTGACGCGTATAAATAACCGTGATATTTTATTTATTATAAGCATCATTCTCCAAAAACAATGAGTAATACTTTATATGAATGGAGGTTAAGTAGACGAAAAGTACAAAAAAGCTCAATGATAAAAATAAAAATAAAGAAGACGATGATATGTCACATTTTAAAGCATCGTTTAAGCTTATATAAAAGGTCAGTGAACTTGATGTTTTATTCAGATATCAAAATTACATCGGCTTTTTATATAAGCCTGAACAATGTTTCGAAAATGTGATGTATCTCTTCGTCTTCATCTTCTCTGAGGCGTATCCAGGATATGAAACTTATGAGTTCTTATAAATCTCAAATCAATATAAAATAATAGAAAAATAAAGGATTTTTTTTGTTTTTCTTAAATGAAAGAACCAACAACAACATATTAGAAAACCTTAAATTTTCATAATTTTCATTTTTTTATTTTAAATGAGATTTTATATTTAAATGGTTTAACAATATAAATACATGATTGGGGTAAAAATAGTTGAATCTCTGAAAATCCACACTCCATATGTAGAACAGTTAAAATAGGTTTGATCCTTAGGGTCAGTCTAATCCAGCCCGCTATTTAGGTAGGTCTGGGTTTAATTTTTGAGCTCATTTGAAACAAATGCTTAAAGGCCCAACCCAAGTTAACTGATGACTGTTGATGCTTGACTAAGGTTGGGTGTGGGCCGGGCTCTTGAGCTAAAATAATTTAATTCTTAGGAGGAGTTTATTTGATTAAGTTTTTTTTTGTTAATGGTGATGTCATCAGTTTAATGAATTAAATTAATTCTTCTTTTGTTATGCAACAATTTGTTAATTTATCACATCATTAGTTTGTTTAATTATGTTCTTTCCAAGTTAATTGAAAGTTCTGCATCAATGTAATGCCATTATACACTAATATTAGAAATTAGTGTAGCGTTCAATGGAGTTTCAAACCGATTTCCTTTTTAAAGTATTATTATATGATTAGGGGTGTTACAAAGAAAACCTTAAAGATTAGAAAAGAAATATTAGAAGAAAATGAAGGGCTAGCCCGCGGTAGGGCTGAGTTAGGCTGACTATTTTAATGTCTTTTCAAATGAAGGGTTAACCCGTCCTACCATCGGATTACTCACCTGTCAGACTTGGCTTGTGCTTGCCCATATTGACAGCTCTACAAATATGGTAGATCCGCCCCTGCCATCTTTTATTTAAATTAATGTAATTTTTTGGCACTCTTTCGGATCTAAAAAGGCGACCCATAATCAATTCCGAGCTACGAAGGTGAAAACAATAATTTCATAAAAAAATCAGTCTACCTATATCTTAAAGGTCATGAATCTCGAGGATCATCAAAATCTGAACTCAATTCGATATCTAAATCATCAATTTACCCAAATTCTCAATTTCATGAAAAATCCCAATTTTTGTGACTACATCATGGATGGAAACGCAAAAAAATATGATAGAACCATTGGAGATATACTAAGATAAAGGTTAGAAACTTACCGCATAGCCGAAACTTGAATATTGCCTTTATAATAATAAAAATCGAGCTTTCTAGCTCAAAACAATAGTGTTATAAACTATGAAATTTGAATTGGGTGTTTTAAATTCCGCCCATGCCTCCTTCATTGAGATTGCAAGATCCATCAGGGCGATTGCGAGACCTTGAAACCCTTACCTAAGCGATCGCAGCACCAATCATCGCAATGTATTTCCAGATCACCTAACTCGTCGCGTGATAGCGGCAAAACCACGCGACCATAATGGCTAATCGACTCGCAATCGCGAAGCTCCATCATGACCACGATGAACAACTACTAGCACAGAAACCATAAATAATATGATATTTTCAAATTTTTAATCCAATCCTTGATTCTCATCCGGAAACTCATCCCCAAGACACAAACCAAATATGCATTTCGGTCTTAAATCACGCTTATGAATCGCTCGCACTCGAAACTCTAATGAAGTGTCGTTTGGACACAATTTTAACAGTGGGTAACTCCAAATCCTTAACTTAACTAGTTTTCCATCCAATGGTCCAAATTACACCCGATTTTGAAGTAAGCAAAGTTTGTATATTTTTGTACGTAGCTAATGTTCCTTCCAATAATATTTTCACTTACTAATCATTACATAGTAAAGTTCATTAAGTATGCTATAATATTTACCTATTTAATTTTAAAATTTAGATCATATTTTAAGTATCATACAATTTTATTTTGCTACTATAACTTTCATCACGAGGACTTCAATTATTAGGTTAGGAATTCAATGTTTTGCCATAAAAGAAATTTGTGACGCGTATAAATAACCGTGATATTTTATTTATTATAAGCATCATTCTCCAAAAACAATGAGTAATACTTTATATGAATGGAGGTTAAGTAGACGAAAAGTACAAAAAAGCTCAATGATAAAAATAAAAATAAAGAAGACGATGATATGTCACATTTTAAAGCATCGTTTAAGCTTATATAAAAGGTCAGTGAACTTGATGTTTTATTCAGATATCAAAATTCTGTTTACTGGCTTTTTTATATAAGCCTGAACAATGTTTCGAAAATGTGACGTATCTCTTCGTCTTCATCTTTCTCTGAGGAGTATCCAGGATATGAAACTTATGAGTTCTTATAAATCTCAAATCAATATAAAATAATAGAAAAATAAAGGATTTTTTTTGTTTTTCTTAAATGAAAGAACCAACAACAACATATTAGAAAACCTTAAATTTTCATAATTTTATTTCAAATTTAATTTTAAATGAGATTTTATATTTAAATGGTTTAACAATATAAATACATGATGGGGGTAAAAATAATTGAATCTCTGAAAATCCACACTCCATATGTAGAACAGTCAAAATAGGTTTGATCCTTAGGGCCAGCCTAATCCAGCCCGCTATTTAGGTAGGTCTGGGTTTAATTTTCGAGCCCATTTGAAACAAATGCTTAAAGGCCCAACTCAAGTTAACTGATGACTGTTGATGCTTGACCAAGGTTGGGTGTGGGCCGGGATATTGAGCTAAAATAATTTAATTCTTAGGAGGAGTTTGTTTGATTAAGTTTTTTTTTTTGTTAATGGTGATGTCATCAATTTAATGAATTAAATTAATTCTTCTTTTGTTATGCAACAATTTGTTAATTTATCACATCATTAGTTTGTTTAATTATGTTCTTTCCAAGTTAATTGAAAGTTCTGCATCAATGTAATGTCATTATACACTAATATTAGAAATTAGTGTAGCGTTCAATGGAGTTTCAAACCAGTACTTCCTTTTTAAAGTATTATTATATGATTAGGGGTGTTACAAAGAAAACCTTAAAGATTAGAAAAGAAATATTAGAAGAAAATGAAGGGCTAGCCCGCGGTAGGGCTGAGTTAGGCTGACTATTTTAATGCCTTTTCAAATGAAGGGTTAACCCGTCCTACCATCGGATTACTCACCTGTCAGACTTGGCTTGTGATTGCTCATTTTGACATGATTGCTCATTTTGACAGCTCTACAAATATGGTAGATCCGCCCCTGCCATCTTTTATTTAAATCAATGTAATTTTTTGGCACTCTTTCAGATCTAAAAAGGCGACCCATAATCAATTCCGAGCTACGAAGGTTAAAACTATAATTTCATAAAAAAATCAGTCTACCTATATCTTAAAGGTCATGAATCTCGAGGATCATCAAAATCTGAACTCAATTCGATATCTAAATCATCAATTTACCCAAATTCTCAATTTCATGAAAAATCCCAATTTTTGTGACTACATCATGGATGGAAACGCAAAAAAATATGATGGAACCATTGGAGAAATACTAAGATAAAGGTTAGAAACTTACCACAGATCCGAAACTTGAATATTGCCTTTATAATAATAAAAATCGAGCTTTCTACCTCAATACAATCGTGTTATAAACTATGAAATTTGAATTGGGCGTTTAAAATTCTGCCAATGCCTCCTTCATTGCGATTGCGAGATCCATCATAGCGATTGTGAGACCTTGAAACCCTTACCTAAGCGATCGCATCATCAATCATCGCAATGTATTTCCAGATCACCTAACTCGTCGTGATAGCGACAAAAACCACACGACCAAAATGACTAGTCGCCTCGCAATCGCGGAGCTACATCATGACCATGATGACCAACTACTAGAACAGAAACCAACAAAAATATGATATTTTCAAATTTTCAATCCAATCCTTGAAACTCATCCGGAAACACATCCCCAAGACAAACCAAATATGCATTTCAGTCTTAAAACACGCTATGCATCTGCTCGTGCACTCGAAACTCTAATGAAGTGTCGTTTGGACACAATTTTGACAGTGGGTAACTCCAAATCTTTAATTTAACTAGTTTCCCATCCAATGGTCCAAATTACACCCGATTTTGAAGTAAGCAAAGTTTGAATATTTTGGTACGTAGCTAATGTTCCTTCCAATAATATTTTCACTTACTAATCATTACTTAGTAAAGTTAATTAAGTATGCTAGAATATTTACCAATTTAATTTTAAATTTTAGATCATATTTTAAGTATCACACAATTTTATTTTGCTACTATAACTTTCATCACGAGGACTTCAATTATTAGGTTAGGAATTCAATGTTTTGCCATAAAAGAAATTTGTGACGCGTATAAATAACCGTGATATTTTATTTATTATAAGCATCATTCTCCAAAAACAATGAGTAATACTTTATATGAATGGAGGTTAAGTAGACGAAAAATACAAAAAAGCTCAATGATAAAAAAATTATAAAGAAGACGACGATATGTCATATTTCAAAGCATCGTTTAAGCTTATATAAAAGGTCAGTGAACTTGATGTTATATTCAGATATCAAAATTATGTTTACTCGCTTTTTTATATAAGCCTGAACAATATTTCGAAAATGTGATGTGTCGTTCGTCTTCATCTTCTCAGAGGCGTATCCAGGATTTGAAACTTATGAGTTCCTATAAATCTCAAATCAATATAAATAATAGAAAAATAAAGGATTTTTTTTCTTAAATGAAAGAACCAACAAAAACATATTAGAAAACCTTAAATTTTCATAATTTTCATTTTTTTATTTCAAATTTAATTTTAAATGAGATTTTATATTTAAATGGTTTAACAATATAAATACATGATTGGGGTAAAAATAATTGAATCTCTGAAAATCCACACTCCATATGTAGAACAGTCAAAATAGGTTTGATCCTTAGGGTCAGCCTAATCCAGCCCGCTATTTAGGTAGGTCTGGGTTTAATTTTCGAGCTCATTTGAAACAAATGCTTAAAGACCCAACCCAAGTTAACTGATGACTGTTGATGCTTGACCAAGGTTGGGTGTGGGCCGGGCTCTTGAGCTAAAATAATTTAATTCTTAGGAGGAGTTTGTTTGATTAAGTTTTATTTTGTTAATGGTGATGTCATCAGTTTAATGAATTAAATTAATTCTTCTTTTGTTATGCAACAATTTGTTAATTTATCACATCATTAGTTTGTTTAATTATGTTCTTTCCAAGTTAATTGAAAGTTTTGCATCAATGTAATGTCATTATACACTAATATTAGAAATTAGTGTAGCGTTCAGTGGAGTTTCAAACCAGTACTTCCTTTTAAAAGTATTATTATATGATTAGGGGTGTTACAAAGAAAACCTTAAAGATTAGAAAAGAAATATTAGAAGAAAATGAAGGGCTAGCCCGCGGTAGGGCTGAGTTAGGCTGACTATTTTAATGCCTTTTCAAATGAAGGGTTAACCCGTCCTACCATCGGATTACTCACCTCTCAGACTTGGCTTGTGCTTGCCCATCTTGACAGCTCTACAAATATGGTAGATCCGCCCCTGCCATCTTTTATTTAAATCAATGTAATTTTTTTGGCACTCTTTCTGATCTAAAAAGGCGACCCATAATCAATTCCGAGCTACGAAGGTTAAAACAATAATTTCATAAAAAAATCAGTCTACCTATATCTTAAAGGTCATGAATCTCGAGGATCATCAAAATCTGAACTCAATTCGATATCTAAATCATCAATTTACCCAAATTCTCAATTTCATGAAAAATCCCAATTTTTGTGACTACATCATGGATGGAAACGCAAAAAAATATGATAGAACCATTGGAGAAATACTAAGATAAAGGTTAGAAACTTACCGCATAGCCGAAACTTGAATATTGCCTTTATAATAATAAAAATCGAGCTTTCTAGCTCAAAACAATCGTGTTATAAACTATGAAATTGGAATTGGGTGTTTTAAATTCCGCCCATGCCTCCTTCATTGAGATTGCGAGATCCATCAGAGCGATTGCGAGACCTTGAAACCCTTACCTAAGCGATCGCAACACCAATCATCGTAATGTATTTCCAGATCACCTAACTCGTCGTGATAGCGGCAAAAACCACGCGACCATAATGACTAGTCGCCTCGCAATAGCGAAGCTCCATCATGACCACGATGACCAACTACTAGCATAGAAACCAACAAAAATATGATTCTTTCACTCCAATCCTTGAAACTCATCCGAAACACATCCCCACACAATCCAAATATGCATTTCAGTCTTAAAACACGCTATGAATCTGCTCGCGCACTCGAAACTCTAATGAAGTGTCGTTTGGACACAATTTTGACAGTGGGTAACTCCAAATCCTTAACTTAACTAGTTTTCCATCCAATGGTCCAAATTACACCCGATTTTGAAGTAAGCAAAGTTTGTATATTTTTGTACGTAGCTAATGTTCCTTCCAATAATATTTTCACTTTCTAATCATTACTTAGTAAAGTTCATTAAGTATGCTATAATATTTACCTATTTAATTTTAAAATTTAGATCATATTTTAAGTATCATACAATTTTATTTTGCTACTATAACTTTCATCACGAGGACTTCAATTATTAGGTTAGGAATTCAATGTTTTGCCATAAAAGAAATTTGTGACGCGTATAAATAATCGTGATATTTTATTTATTATAAGCATCATTCTCCAAAAACAATGAGTAATACTTTATATGAATGGAGGTTAAGTAGACGAAAAGTACAAAAAAACTCAATGATAAAAAAATTATAAAGAAGACGACGATATGTCATATTTCAAAGCATCGTTTAAGCTTATATAAAAGGTCAGTGAACTTGATGTTATATTCAGATATCAAAATTATATTTACTGGCTTTTTTATATAAGCCTGAACAATATTTCGAAAATGCGATGTATCGTTCGTCTTCATCTTCTCAGAGGCGTATCCAGGATTTGAAACTTATGAGTTCCTATAAATCTCAAATCAATATAAAATAATATAAAAATAAAGGATTTTTGTTTTTCTTAAATGAAAGAACCAACAACAACATATTAGAAAACCTTAAATTTTCATAATTTTCATTTTTTTATTTCAAATTTAATTTTAAATGAGATTTTATATTTAAATGGTTTAACAATATAAATACATGATGAGGGTAAAAGTTATTGAATCTCTGAAAATCCACACTCCATATGTAGAACAGTCAAAATAGGTTTGATCCTTAGGGCCAGCCTAATCCAGCCCGCTATTTAGGTAGGTCTGGGTTTTAATTTTCGAGCCCATTTAAAACAAATGCTTAAAGGCCCAACAAGTTAACCGATAATTGTTGATGCTTGACCAAGGTTGGGTGTGGGCCGGGCTCTTGAGCTAAAATAATTTAATTCTTAAGAGAAATTTGTTTGATTAAGTTTTTTTTGTTAATGGTGATGTCATCAGTTTAATTAATTCTTCTTTTGTTATGCAACAATTTGTTAATTTGTCACATCATTAGTTTGTTTAATTATGTTCTTTCCAAGTTAATTGAAAGTTCTGTATCAATTTAATGTCATTATACACTAATATTAGAAATATATGGAGCGTACAATAGAGTTTCAAACCAGTACTTCATTTTAAAGTATTATTATATGATTAGGGGTGTTACAAAGAAAATCTTAAAGATTAGAAAAGAAATATTAGAAGAAAATGAAGGGCTAGCCCGCGGTAGGGCTGAGTTAGGCTGACTATTTTAATGCCTTTTCAAATGAAGGGTTAACCCGTCCTACCATCGGATTACTCACCTGTCAGACTTGGCTTGTGCTTGCCCATCTGGACAACTCTACAAATATGGTAGATCCTCCCCTGCCATCTTTTATTTAAATCAATGTAATTTTTTGGCACTCTTTCGGATCTAAAAAGGCGACCCATAATCAATTCCGAGATACGAAGGTTAAAACTATAATTTCATAAAAAAAATCAGTCTACCTATATCTTAAAGGTCATGAATCTCGAGGATCATCAAAATCTGTACTCAATTCGATATTTAAATCATCAATTTATCCAATTCTCAATTTCATGAAAAATCCCAATTTTTGTGACTACATCATGGATGGAAACGCAAAAAAAAATATGATGGAACCATTGGAGAAATACTAAGATAAAGGTTAGAAACTTATCACAGAGCCGAAACTTGAATATTGCCTTTATAATAATAAAAATTGAGCTTTCTAGCTCAAAACAATCGTGTTATATACTATGAAATTTGAATTGGGTGTTTTAAATTCTGCCCATGCCTCCTTCATTGAGATTGCGAGATCCATCAGAGCGATTGCGAGACCTTGAAACCCTTACCTAAGCGATCGCAGCACCAATCATCGCAATGTATTTCCAGATCACCTAACTCGTCGTGATAGCGGCAAAAACCACGCGACCATAATGACTAGTCGCCTCGCAATCGTGGATCTCCATCATCACCACGATGACCAACTACTAGCCCAGAAACCAAAAAAAATATGTTATTTTCAAATTTTCAATCCATCCTTGAAACTCATCCGGAAACACATCTCCCCCCCCGGCACAAACCAAATATGCATTTCAGTTTTAAAACACGCTATGATTCTGCTCACGCTCTCGAAACTCTAATGAAGTGTCTTTTGGACACAATTTTGACAGTGGGTAACTCCAAATCGTTAACTTAACTAGTTTCCCATCCAATGGTCCAAATTACACCCGATTTTGAAGTAAGCAAAGTTTGAATATTTTGGTACGTAGCTAATGTTCCTTCCAATAATATTTTCACTTACTAATCATTACTTAGTAAAGTTCATTAAGTATGCTAGAATATTTACCTATTTAATTTTAAATTTTAGATCATATTTTAAGTACCACACAATTTTATTTTGCTACTATAACTTTCATCATGAGGACTTCAATTATAGGTTAGGAATTCAATGTTTTGCCATAAAAGAAATTTGTGACACGTATAAATAACCGTGATATTTTATTTATTATAAGCATCATTCTCCAAAAAAACAATGAGTATTACTTTATATGAATGGAGGTTAAGTAGACGAAAAGTACAAAAAAGCTCAATGATAAAAAAAATATAAAGAAGACGACGATATGTCATATTTCAAAGCATCGTTTAAGCTTATATAAAAGTTCAGTGAACTTGATGTTATATTCAGATATCAAAATTCTGTTTACTGGCTTTTTTATATAAGCCTGAACAATGTTTCGAAAATGTGACGTATCGTTCGTCTTCATCTTCTCAGAGGCGTATCCAGGATTTGAAACTTATGAGTTCCTATAAATCTCAAATTAATATAAAATAATAGAAAAATAAAGGATTTTTTTTTGTTTTTCTTAAATGAAAGAACCAACAACAACATATTAGAAAACCTTAAATTTTCATAATTTTAATTTTTTTTATTTCAAATTTAATTTTAAATGAGATTTTATATTGAAATGGTTTAACAATATAAATACATGATGGGGGTAAAAATTATTGAATCTCTGAAAATACACACTACATATGTAGAACAGTCAAAATAGGTTTGATCCTTAGGGCCAGCCTAATCCAGCCCGCTATTTAGGTAGGTCTGGGTTTTAATTTTCGAGCCCATTTTAAACAAATGCTTAAAGGCCCAACAAGTTAACCGATAATTGTTGATGCTTGACCAAGGTTTGGTTTGGGCCGGGCTCTTGAGCTAAAATAATTTAATTCTTAGGAGGAATTTGTTTGATTAAGTTTTTTTTGTTAATGGTGATGTCATCAGTTTAATTAATTAAATTAATTCTTCTTTTGTTATGCAACAATTTCTTAATTTATCACATCATTAGTTTGTTTAATTATGTTCTTTCCAAGTTAATTGAAAGTTCCGTATCAATTTAATGTCATTATACACTAATATTAGAAATATATGGAGCGTACAATAGAGTTTCAAATCAGTACTTCATTTTTAAAGTATTATTATATGATTAGGGGTGTTACAAAGAAAACCTTAAAGATTAGAAAAGAAATATTAGAAGAAAATGAAGGGCTAGCCCGCGGTAGGGCTGAGTTAGGCTGACTATTTTAATGCCTTTTCAAATGAAGGGTTAACCCGTCCTACCATCGGATTACTCACCTGTCAGACTTGGCTTGTGCTTGCCGATCTTGACAGCTCTACAAATATGGTAGATCCGCCCCTGCCATCTTTTATTTAAATCAATGTAATTTTTTGGCACTCTTTCGGATCTAAAAAGGCGACCCATAATCAATTCCGAGCTACGAAGGTTAAAACTATAATTTCATAAAAAAATCAGTCTACCTATATATTAAAGGTCATGAATCTCGAGGATCATCAAAATCTGAACTCAATTCGATATCTAAATCATCAATTTACCCAAATTCTTAATTTCATGAAAAATCCCAATTTTTGTGACTACATCATGGATGGAAACGCAAAAAAATATGATGGAACCATTGGAGAAATACTAAGATAAAGGTTAGAAACTTATCGCAGAGCCGAAACTTGAATATTGCCATTATAATAATAAAAATCGAGCTTACTAGCTCAAAACAATTGTGTTATAAACTATGAAATTTGAATTGAGTGTTTTAAATTCTACCCATGCCTCCTTCATTGAGATTGCGAGATCCATCAGAGCGATTGCGAGACCTTGAAACCCTTACCTATGCGATCGCAGCACCAATCATCGCAATGTATTTCCAGATCACCTAACTCGTCGTGATAGCGGCAAAAACCACGCGACCATAATGACTAGTCGCCTCGCAATCGTGGATCTCCATCATGACCACGATGACCAACTACTAGCACAGAAACCAACAAAAATATGATATTTTCACTCCAATCCTTGAAACTCATCCGGAAACACACCCCCCCCCCCCCCCCCCCCGGGCACAATCCAAATATGCATTTCAGTCTTAAAACACGCTATGAATCTGCTCGCGCACTCGAAACTCTAATGAAGTGTCGTTTGGACAAAATTTTATCAGTGGGTAACTCCAAATTCTTAACTTAACTAGTTTCCCATACAATAGTCCAAATTACACACGATTTTGAAGTAAGCAAAGTTGGAATATTTTGGTACGTAGCTAATGTTCCTTCCAATAATATTTTCACTTGCTAATCATTACTTAGTAAAGTTCATTAAGTATGCTAGAATATTTACCTATTTAATTTTAAATTTTAGATCATATTTTAAGTATCACACAATTTTATTTTGCAACTATAACTTTCATCATGAGGACTTCAATTATTAGGTTCGGAATTCAATGTTTTGCCATAAAAGAAATTTGTGACACGTAGAAATAACCGTGATATTTTATTTATTATAAGCATCATTCTCCAAAAAAACAATGTGTATTACTTTATATGAATGGAGGTTAAGTAGACGAAAAGTACAAAAAATCTCAATGATAAAAAAAATATAAAGAAAACGACGATATGTCATATTTCAAATCATCATTTAAGCTTATATAAAAGTTCAGTGAACTTGATGTTATATTCAGATATCAAAATTCTGTTTACTGGCTTTTTTATATAAGTCTGAACAATGTTTCGAAAATGTGACGTATCGTTCGTCTTCATCTTCTCAGAGGCGTATCCAGGATTTGAAACTTATGAGTTCCTATAAATCTCAAATCAATATAAAATAATAGAAAAATAAAGGATGTTTATTGTTTTTTTTATATGAAAGAACCAACAACAACATATTAGAAAACCTTAAATTTTCATAATTTTCATTTTTTTATTTCAAATTAAATTTTAAATGAGATTTTATATTTAAATGGTTTAACAATATAAATACATGATGGGGGTAAAAATTATTGAATCTCTGAAAATACACACTCCATATGTAGAACAGTCAAAATAAGTTTGATCCTTAGGGCCAGCCTAATCCAGCCCGCTATTTAGGTAGGTCTGGGTTTTAATTTTCGAGCCAATTTGAAACAAATGCTTAAAGGCCCAACCCAAGTTAACCGATGATTGTTGATGCTTAACCAAGGTTGGGTGTGGGCCGGCTCTTGAGCTAAAATAATTTAATTCTTAGGAGGAGTTTGTTTGATTAAGTTTTTTTTTTGTTAATGGTGATGTCATCAGTTTAATGAATTAAATTAATTCTTCTTTTGTTATGCAACAATTTGTTAATTTATCACATCATTAGTTTTTTTAATTATGTTCTTTCCAAGTTAATTGAAAGTTCCGCATCAATTTAATGTCATTATACACTAATATTAGAAATATATGGAGCGTACAATAGAGTTTCAAACCAGTACTTCATTTTTAAAGTATTATTATATGATTAGGGGCGTTACAAAGAAAACCTTAAAGATTAGAAAAGAAATATTAGAATAAAATGAAGGGCTAGTCCGCGGTAGGGCTGAGTTAGGCTGACTATTTTAATGACTTTTCAAATGAAGGGTTAACCCGTCCTACCATCGAATTACTCACCTGTCAGACTTGGCTTATGCTTGCCCATCTTGACAACTCTACAAATATGGTAGATCCGCCCCTGCCATCTTTTATTTAAATCAATGTAATTTTTTGGCACTCTTTCGGATCTAAAAAGGCGACCCATAATCAATTCCGAGCTACGAAGGTTAAAACTATAATTTCATAAAAAAATCAGTCTACCTATATCTTAAAGGTCATGAATCTCGAGGATCATCAAAATCTGAACTCAATTCGATATCTAAATCATCAATTTACCCAAATCCTCAATTTCATGAAAAAATCCAATTTTTGTGACTACATCATGGATGGAAACGCAAAACAATATGATGGAACCATTGGAGAAATACTAAGATAAAGGTTAGAAACTTATCGAAGAGCCGAAACTTGAATATTGCCTTTATAATAATAAAATCGAGCTTTCTAGCTCAAAACAATCGTGTTATAAACTATGAAATTTGAATTGGGTGTTTTAAATTCTGCCCATGCCTCCTTCATTGAGATTGCGAGATCCATCAGAGCGATTGCGAGGCCTTGAAACCCTTACCTAAGCGATCGCAGCACCAATCATCGCAATGTATTTCCAGATCACCTAACTCGTCGTGATAGCGACAAAAACCACGCGACCATAATGACTAGTCGACTCGCAATCGCGGAGCTCCATCATCACCACGATGACCAACTACTAGCACAGAAACCAACAAAAATATGATATTTTCAAATTTTCAATCCAATCCTTGAAACTCATCCAGGAAACACATCTCCCACAACACAAACCAAATATGCATTTCAGTCTTAAAACACGCTATGAATCTGCTCACTCACTCGAAACTCTAATGAAGTGTCGTTTGGACACAATTTTGACTGTGGGTAACTCCAAATCCTTAACTTAACTAGTTTCACATCCAATGGTCCAAATTACACCCGATTTTGAAGTAAGCAAAGTTTGAATATTTTGGTACGTAGCTAATGTTCCTTCCAATAATATTTTCACATACTAATCATTACTTAGTAAAGTTCATTAAGTATGATAGAATATTTACCTATTTAATTTTAAATTTTAGATCATATTTTAAGTATCACACAATTTTATTTTGCTACTATAACTTTCATCATGAGGACTTCAATTATTAGGTTAGGAATTCAATGTTTTGCCATAAAAGAAATTTGTGACGCGTATAAATAACCGTGATATTTATTTCTTATAAGAATCATTCTCCAAAAACAATGAGTAATACTTTATATGAATGGAGGTTAAGTAGACGAAAAGTACAAAAAAGCTCAATGATAAAAAAAATATAAAGAAGACGACGATA
Source organism: Przewalskia tangutica (assembly GCA_029844215.1). Lineage (NCBI taxonomy): Eukaryota > Viridiplantae > Streptophyta > Magnoliopsida > Solanales > Solanaceae > Przewalskia > Przewalskia tangutica. The sequence continues at coordinate 106,951,441 of CM056730.1, forward strand.
TGTCATATTTCAAAGCATCGTTTAAGCTTATATAAAAGGTCAGTGAACTTGATGTTATATTCAGATATCAAAATTCTGTTTACTTGCTTTTTTATATAAGCCTGAACAATGTTTCGAAAATGTGACGTATCGTTCGTCTTCATCTTTTCAGAGGCGTATCCAGGATTTGAAACTTATGAGTTCCTATAAATCTCAAATCAATATAAAATAATAGATAAATAAAGGATTTTTATTGTTTTTTTTATATGAAAGAACCAACAACAACATATTAGAAAACCTTAAATTTTCATAATTTTCATTTTTTTTTATTTCAAATTTAATTTTAAATGAGATTTTATATTTAAATGGTTTAACAATATAAATACATGATGGGGGTAAAAATTATTGAATCTCTGAAAATCCACACTCCATATGTAGAACAGTCAAAATAGGTTTGATCCTTAGGGCCAGCCTAATCCAGCCCGCTATTTAGGTATGTCTGGGTTTTAATTTTCGAGCCCATTTGAAACAAATGCTTAAACGCCCTACCCAAGTTAACCGATAATTGTTGATGCTTGACCAAGGTTGGGTGTGGGCCGGGCTCTTGAGCTAAAATAATTTAATTCTTAGGAGGAATTTGTTTGATTAAGTTTTTTTTTGTTAATGGTGATGTCATCAGTTTAATTAATTAAATTAATTCTTCTTTTGTTATGCAACAATTTGTTAATTTATCACATCATTAGTTTGTTTACTTATGTTCTTTCCTAGTTAATTGAAAGTTCCGTATCAATTTAATGTCATTATACACTAATATTAGAAATATATGGAGCGTGCAATAGAGTTTCAAACCAGTACTTCGTTTTTAAAGTATTATTATATGATTAGGGGTGTTACAAAGAAAACCTTAAAGATTAGAAAAGAAATATTAGAAGAAAATGAAGGGCTAGCCCGCGGTAATGAAGGGCTAGCCCGCGGTAATGAAGGGCTAGCCCGCGGTAGGGCTGAGTTAGGCTGACTATTTTAATGCCTTTTCAAATGAAGGGTTAACCCGTCCTACCATCAGATTACTCACCTGTCAGACTTGGCTTGTACTTGCCCATCTTGACAGCTCTACAAATATGGTAGATCCGCCCCTGCCATCTTTTATTTAAATCAATGTAATTTTTTGGCACTCTTTCGGATCTAAAAAGGTGACCCATAATCAATTCCGAGCTACGAAGGTTAAAACTATAATTTCATAAAAAAATCAGTCTACCTATATCTTAAGGTTAGATAAAGGTTAGAAACTTATCGCAGAGCCGAAACTTGAAAATTGCCTTTATAATAATAAAAATCGAGCTTTCTAGCTCAAAACAATCGTGTTATAAACTATGAAATTTGAATTGGGTGTTTTAAATTCTGCCCATGCCTCCTTCATTGAGATTGCGAGATCCATCAGAGCGATTGCGAGACCTTGAATCCCTTACCTAAGGAAACCAACAAAAATATGATATTTTCAAATTTTCAATCCAATCCTTGAAACTCATTCGGAAACACATTCCCCCCCCCCCCCCCCCGGAACAAACCAAATATGCATTTCAGTCTTAAAACACACTATGAATCTGCTCGCGTACTCGAAACTCTAATGAAGTGTCGTTTGGACACAATTTTGACAGTGGGTAACTCCAAATCCTTAACTTAACTAGTTTCCCATCCAATGGTCCAAATTACACCCGATTTTGAAGTAAGCAAAGTTTGAATATTTTGGTACGTAGTTAATGTTCCTTCCAATAATATTTTCACTTACTAATCATTACTTAGTAAAATTCATTAAGTATGCTAGAATATTTACCTATTTAATTTTAAATTTTAGATCATATTTTAACTATCACACAATTTTATTTTTCTACTATAACTTTCATCATGAGGACTTCAATTATTAGGTTAGGAATTCAATGTTTTGCCATAAAATAAATTTGTGACGCGTATAAATAACCGTGATATATAATTTATTATAAGCATCATTCTCCAAAAACAATGAGTAATACTTTATATGAATGGAGGTTAAGTAGACGAAAAGTACAAAAAAGCTCACTGATAAAAAAATATAAAGAAGACGACGATATGTCATATTTCAAATCATCGTTTAAGCTTATATGAAAGGTCAGTGAACTTGATGTTATATTCAGATATCAAAATTCTGTTTACTGGCTTTTTTATATAAGCCTGAACAATGTTTCGAATATGTAACGTATCGTTCGTCTTGATCTTCTCAGAGGCATATCCAGGATTTGAAACTTATGAGTTCCTATAAATCTCAAATCAATATAAAATAATAGTAAAATAAAGGATTTTTATTGTTTTTTTTATATGAAAGAACCAACAACAACATATTAGAAAACCTTAAATTTTCATAATTTTCATTTTTTTATTTCAAATTAAATTTTAAATGAGATTTTATATTTAAATGGTTTAACAATATAAATACATGATGGGGGTAAAAGTTATTGAATCTATGAAAATCCACACTCCATATGTAGAACAGTCAAAATAGGTTTTATCCTTAGGGCCATCCTAATCCAACCCGCTATTTAGGTAGGTATGAGTTTTAATTTTCGAGCCCATTTGAAACAAATGCATAAAGGCCCAGCCCAAGTTAACTGATGATTGTTGATGCTTGACCAAGGTTGGGTGTGGGCCGGGATCTTGAGCTAAAATAATTTAATTCTTAGGAGGAGTTTGTTTGATGAAGTTTTTTTTTTGTTAATGGTGATGTCATCAGTTTAATGAATTAAATTAATTCTTCTTTTGTTATGCAACAATTTTTTAATTATCACATCATTAGTTTGTTTAATTGTGTTCTTTCCAAGTTAATTGAAAGTTCTGCATCAATGTAATGTCATTATACACTAATATTAGAAATTAGTGTAACGTTCAATGGAGTTTCAAACCAGTACTTCATTTTTAAAGTATTATTATATGATTAGGGGTGTTACAAAAAAAACCTTAAAGATTAGAAAAGAAATATTAGAAGAAAATGAAGGGCTAGCCCGCGGTAGGGCTAAGTTAAGATGACTATTTTAATGCCTTTTCAAATGAAGGGTTCACCCGTCCTACCATTAGATTACTCACCTGTCAGACTTGGCTTGTGCTTGCCCATCTTGACAGCTCTACAAATATGGGAGATCCGCCCCTGCCATCTTTTATTTAAATCAAAGTAATCTTTTGGCACTCTTTCGGATCTAAAAAGGCGACCCATAATCAATTTCGAGCTACGAAGGTTAAAACTATAATTTCATAAAAAAATCAGTCTATCTATATCTTAAAGGTCATGAATCTCGAGGATCATCAAAATCTGAACTCAATTCGATATTTAAATCATCAATTTACCCAATTTCAATTTCATGAAAAATCTCAATTTTTGTGACTACATCATGGATGGAAACGCAAAAAATATGATGGAACCATTGGAGAAATACTAAGATAAAGGTTAGAAACTTATCGCAGAGCCGAAACTTGAATATTACCTTTATAATAATAAAATCGAGCTTTCTAGCTCAAAACAATCGTGTTATAAACTATGAAATTGAATTGGGTGTTTTAAATTCTGCCCATGCCTCCTTCATTGAGATTGCGAGATCCATCAGAGCGATTGCGAGACCTTGAAACCCTTACCTAAGCGATCGCAGCACCAATCATCGCAATGTATTTCCAGATCACCTAACTCGTCGTGATAGCGACAAAAACCACGCGACCATAATGACTAGTCGCCTCGCAATCGCGGAGCTCCATCATCACCACGATGACCAACTACTAGCACAGAAACCAACAAAAATATGATGTTTTCAAATTTTCAAATTTTCAATCCAATCCTTGAAACTCATTCGGAAACACATCCCCCCCCTCCCCCGGAACAAACCAAATATGCATTTCAGTCTTAAAACACGCTATGAATCTGCTCGCGTACTCGAAACTCTAATGAAGTGTCGTTTGGACACAATTTTGACAGTGGGTAACTCCAAATCCTTAACTTAACTAGTTTCCCATCCAATGGTCCAAATTACACCCGATTTTGAAGTAAGCAAAGTTTGAATATTTTTGTACGTAGCTAATGTTCCTTCCAATAATATTTTCACTTACTAATCATTACTTAGTAAAGTTCATTAAGTATGCTAGAATATTTTCCTATTTAATTTTAAATTTTAGATCATATTTTAAGTATCACACAATTTTATTTTGCTACTATAACTTTCATCATGAGGACTTCAATTATTAGGTTAGGAATTCAATGTTTTGCCATAAAAGAAATTTGTGACGCGTATAAATAATCGTGATATTTTATTTATTATAAGCATCATTCTCCAGAAACAATGAGTAATACTTTATATGAATGGAGGCTAAGTAGACGAAAAGTACAAAAAAGCTCAATGATAAAAAAAATATAAAGAAGACGACGATATGTCATATTTCAAAGCATCGTTTAAGCTTATATAATAGGTCAGTGAAATTGATGTTATATTCAGATATCAAAATTCTGTTTACTGGCTTTTTTATATAAGCCTGAACAATGTTTCGAAAATATGACGTATCGTTAGTCTTCACCTTCTCAGAGGCGTATTTTCAGGATTTGAAACTTATGAGTTCCTATAAATCTCAAATCAATATGAAATAATAGAAAAATAAAGGATTTTTTTTTTGTTTTTCTTAAATGAAAGAACCAACAACAACATATTAGAAAACCTTAAATTTTCATAATTTTCATTTTTTTATTTCAAATTTAATTTTAAATGAGATTTTATATTTAAATGGTTTAACAATATAAATACATGATGGGGGTAAAAATTATTGAATCTCTGAAAATCCACACTCCATTTGTAGAACAGTCAAAATAGGTTTGATCCTTAGGGCCAGCCTAATCCAGCCCGCTATTTAGGTAAGTCTGGGTATTAATTTTCGAGCCCATTTGAAACAAATGCTTAAAGGCCCAACCCAAGTTAACCGATGATTGTTGATGCTTGACCAAGGTTGGGTGTGGGCCGAGCTCTTGAGCTAAAATAATTTAATTCTTAGGAGGAGTTTGTTTGATTAAGTTTTTTTTGTTAATGGTGATGTCATCAGTTTAATGAATTAAATTAATTCTTCTTTTGTTATGCAATAATTTGTTAATTTATCACATCATTAGTTTGTTTTATTATGTTTTTTCCAAGTTAATGGAAAGTTCTGCATCAATGTAATGTCATTATACACTAATATTAGAAATTAGTGTAGCGTTCAATGGAGTTTCAAACCAGTAATTCATTTTTAAAGTATTATTATATGATTAGAGGTGTTACAAAGAAAACCTTAAAGATTAGAAAAGAATTATTAGAAGAAAATGAAGGGCTAGCCCGCGGTAGGGCTGAGTTAGGCTGACTATTTTAATGCCTTTTCAAATGAAGGGTTAACCCGTCCTACCATCGGATTAATCACCTGTCAGACTTGGCTTGTGCTTGCCCATCTTGACAGTTCTACAAATATGGTAGATCCGCCCCTGCCATCTTTTATTTAAATCAATGTAATTTTTTGACACTCTTTCGGATCTAAAAAGGCGACCCACAATCAATTCCGAGCTACGAAGGTTAAAACTATAATTTCATAAAAAAATCTGTCTACCTATATCTTAAAGGTCATGAATCTCGAGGATCATCAAAATCTGAACTCAATTCGATATCTAAATCATCAATTTACCCAAATTCTCAATTTCATGAAAAATCCCAATTTTTGTGACCCGACCCGACGGGCTGCGACTCGGCGCCCTAATTGGACGTCATTACTGACCTGTCATACATAATCCATTTGATACCAACTAAAATTTCGGCAGCATAACACTGCATTTACAACATATACCCGAATAGACGAGCCGGTCAGGCTGTCTTTACATAAGGGGTACTGCTCCGGAGGAGTCACAACTAACCAACTGATATAATAAGCAAGCCGACAGTGCCACGACATAAGGGAACATCCCAAACAGAAATACGAAAGCATGGCCAAACAAACACGTCTACACTCCTCATAAATCAACCCACGACTGTCTACAGACCTCTAGGAGTACAAAAATGACATATGACGGGACAGGACCCCGTCGTGCCCAAGATATACATAAGTCTGGAATATAAGAGTCTGTACCAAAGTGACTGGCTCCGGAACAAACGAGCTCTTTAGCAGCTGGTAGATGTCCTAAACTGGAGGGTCACCTAACTGATCACTTGTACCTGCGGGCATGAACGCAGCCCCCCGAGGAAAGGGGGTCAGTATGAAATAATATACTGAGTATGTAAAATATGAACTACTGTAAGGAGGATTGTAACTGGCCAGAAGATACATGAAACATATATGAAAAATCAGAGATACCAATGCAACTGTACCATATGAAAAGAAAGTCATTGTTGACACCCAATTTTGACCCTCCCGTCCAGTCATTAGCTATAAAATCACATTAATTTTGCAAAATAATTTTTAATAGAAAATGCAGCGATAAAACATTAATACAGGCATAAGTAAGCAATTTAATAAATGGCACCGCGTCTTACGTAGAGTATTAAGTACTTAGAGTCCCGCGCCCGCATTAATTAATTTTAAGCCCTGTCATGATTCTTAATAAATACATAAAATAAATAATTTAGCAATGACGTCGTGTCAAGTAGCATAGTTGCATTTATTAATACGCAAAGCAATTTCATAACTTATTTTAAATAATGATAAATAATGCACAATAAATAGGATTTTAAATAATAGCGCCGCATTCTAAAATATTAAGCACTAATCAAATAGCACGCCCGCATTTATTATAGCAATTAAACTAATAAAGCGCCTAAATAATTTAATCACATTAGTTTATTAATTTACCACTAATTAACTAATTAAGCACCTAAAATTAAATACCTAATTAATTAAAACCATTGACTAACCCATTGACTCCCTACCTAAATTATAACACTACCCTTATCACCCATTCTACCCAAATCATCCGCGACCGATGCCCACACATGAGCCCAACACTCTCGGCCCAGCTCTTTTATTTCCCCCACGCCCGGCCTTTATTCCCCAGCCCTTTCCCCATTTCGTCTCCCCACATCGCCGCGTAAACACACTAAAAAAACCTAAAGGAAATAATAGCACCCGCCGCATACTCCTCTCCCCTTTACCCGCGAATCTCGCCGGATTTTCAGGGAGGAAAATCCGGCGACTTTCCTTTCCCCTACCAGTACCATTCAAATCGCATAACCTTACCATAACCCTTCGAAATCGACATGCAATATTACACTCAAGAGTTTACCATAAGTCGTTCTAAGATCAAAACTTACCATAAGAATCCGACAGAATCAATACCAAATCAGCACCTATTATGGTAGGAGATACCCGAAATCACAGCTTACCATATTCCCAAAATCAGCCTTTAAGGTTTACCAAGTTTAGAATCCAGAGATTGAGGTTATAAATTGAGCGTCTTTACACATGCAAGAGGCATCCCCGGTCAGTGGAAAAAAGACAGTAGTGCACACAACATATACACCTAATAGAAATTCCAGAAAGACGAGCACGATGAGGCGGAGGCGGGTTCGAGGGCGTCGTTTTTTACACATTGGAAGCACAGCAGTCCAATCGAGCTTGGAGGGCAAAAACCAGCGCATGCATCAAGGCAGAGTTCAGTCGGGGGGAACAGCAATCCAGACCCTTTCTTTTCGACTAATAAGAGCCAACCAACGATAATAGGAGAAACACTAGAGCAGCCTATCGAAAATCCGCACCTAGAATCGACCGTAAACCGCATCACCTTCAATCGCATCGCATAACCCGTCGAGTGGACCGACGACTTGATACGCTGCCTCGGTTCGCTGCCCGGAGAAGGTAAAATCAAATTCTTCTCAGTCTATTTTGTAGTGCTGTAAGTCTGTTTGTGATTAAACACGTGTTGGTTCTTTCATATTTGTGAGTCATGAAGATGACGCTGGCCATCGTTAAAATTGTCTGTTAATCTATTTATTGAGGCCTAAACATGCTGAGTTATATACTCTATGCCCCCTTAGACATTTGTTGTTCTGAGTTCACGATCGCATTTTGATTTTGTTTAGGCTAGTCTAAGATCTGTATACTCCTGTGTGGCCAATCTCCAAATGTTGGGCCATACCATGGAGTCCATTCTTGGTTAGGTCCTTCCTACATATTACATGGCATAGGGTGCTCATGTGTTGGTTTACCAAGTGTAAAGATAACAAGATGGTGTGCCTGAATCTCCTATTAAGTTGTACTATGAGGCATTATGTTAAGCTTTATGAAACTTATTTAATATGTATCGATGCATTGTTAGCGGCAGTCTGTTTGGCATAAAGCCAATTCAAGTCACTAAGATATCATGCTAGGCCTATCGTGAAATCAGTCTAGTTATGTAGTTTGAATCAGCAACTGGTATGCCCTGTTAAAGTCACAACTTGAAGTTCTTAAAGGGTAAACTCTAAAATAGTTGTTCTTAGTATACCCTTCCTGATTTGTGTACATGCTTTGCCATGCCTATTAGATCGAAAATAACTTTTCATTTGATCAAGTTGCCTAAGTTTAAGTGATCTGATGTCTTATCTATACAATATGGATGAAGCCACGCCTCTCTAAGCGGTTGGTTGCGGTTGTACCAAGGGCTATTCATTCTTCTATCAGGGAATAAGACAAATACTGCCTCTACTGTTGGGATATATTGACTGATTGTCCTCCGATCGCGGCACTTTGTGAAAGCCCATGCGAGTTAAAGGGAAACGAATGCGAAGTTATAATCTTGTCTTAATAGCTAAAACTTAGGCCCACAAATACTCATTTCTGCCTCTGCCTTATCTGTTTGACCCATGAATGTGTTAGATCCAGTCCATTCTTACTCAGTTCTCGTTGCTGGCTATCTGTTGCTCGCCACTGTTTCGTACGGTATATATATATCGATCCTTATGCTGAAGGCTTACTTATTAGTGGATAAAGTTGGGACATCTGTGATATTTAGCACTTAATTATTTATGTCTAATATTATTTGGATGGATGCTAATCTTTATCTTTTCTTTTCTTTGCATGAATCGCGATACCTGGGAGCAAATGGCGAGTCGTAATATGAGACGCAACCTGCCCCTTATAAAGAGCACAGACTTGCATCTATGTGTCATCCGCGCCCACATGCGTGCTTGGAATTTCAAGCTATCCGGCGAAGGCCGCCGCCCTTCCTTAGAGTCTCCCATTTTAATTCCTATCTCGCCCCTCTTTGTGTGTTGTAAATTAATTCACTAACATTATGCTACCAATAGAATGCTTCCAATAGGCGAACCTTGAAGCCATAGAATTCGCTCCCCTCAAGCTAATTACTCTAGCTTACTTAAGTTATGGTTAAATCGCCTAACAATCATATCATAATTTTTAAAGTAGCCAAACGTCATTCGTTTTTGCCAAATTCTAATATGAAAAAATCCATTTTTTAACAAAACCCCTATAGCATGCAATTGCTTTAGCCAATGTTTATGGCATCTCATATACAGGTCTATATGCATAATAGATCTTTGCATATATAGCCTGTTATTTAAGCACCTTATAAATGCATGCCTTTTCCAAAAAACTAAAGAAGTGTTACACGTTTTCTTTTTCTTTCGTCAAAAACATATTCTTAGCTTGCAATGCTTTTGCTCAAATACTTTATCAACATGCATTTTATAAAACATTCTGAAGCATCTTTTATATTTTCAAAACAAGCATTTTTACATAATAATTACCCTAGGTTTGGCAGGACAACCGCAAGTTAGCGGATCTTAGAGGGTGCCTAACCCCTTCCCTCTAGATTAATAAAGAACCCTTACCCAGAATCTCATTAAGTTTAGCAGACCATAAAAATGGAGTTAGTGTTGACTTTAACCTAAGTTGACATTTAGGTGTCCTAATTCACCCAATTAATTAGGTGGCGACTCCGCGAACCCTTAGCATTCTAGCAACCCATTAGCATATTAGCACCCTACTTTAGCACTTTTAATATGCTAGCACTTCTTAGCAACATCTTTAACATCTTAGCATACCATTAATATTTTTAGCATTCTTTTAACATTTATTATTTATTTCCTAACCTTTTTTATTAAGCAGGAGGATTCGCTAAAAAAATGTCGCGGTCGAAAATGGGCGTGACAGAATGGCGACTCTGCTGGGGATTAAGGTTCTTAACCACAACAGACCTAGGGTTATTATTTGGCATTATCTTTGCATTTAATTTTTGTGTGCTGTATTTTGCTTTATTTTATTTTTAATTGCTATTTGCTTTACCGCTTTTCTTAAACTGGCATTCCGCTCATATTTCTTCCACTCTGGAAAATTCACACAAATCACACACTGCATGCGAGGTGCGCTTGGTGCATCAGCAAAATTCTTTCTTCAAACACCCAAATTTAAGAGAGTTGGTGTTTTGCGCGGAGAATCCGGTCCAACCGGTGGTCGCGTAGCCTTCTCACTCGAGTAGTCCGCTCGGGAACCTTGCGTCTAGTAAAGCCAAATCTTAGAAACTCAGGATAGAGCTATCCCATCCTTTATTTTAAGACATGCATGCATTTACCCTAGGTGGGTCGATCCTTGGTATCGGCACCACAATTAGGAAGACACCAAACTTGTCGACGGGTTCCTCAACCCAACGACCAACCAGCATATTATGTGTAGCGTGGCAGTGATAGACAAATCCAAACCTAATCATGTCATGCTGAAATTGGAAAAAGTGCACCGTCATTTGGTCGCCATTTCCGACAAAAGCATTACAGTTGGACGGCTTGGACAAATCCATCATGACCTCGCATATGTGAGGTTTAGGCCTACCTCTGGCATAAAAGGGTCCCCATGCATATTAGGACTCGTTTGAAATGTGACAATTTATGTGCAACATGTACTTGCTAAATGTTTTACACTTTTGCAAAATCACGTGCTTTACACTAACGCAGTTTGCTACATGTTGTCTAAAGGATTTATCACCTCCCCCAAAGGTCGATTTGTATTTGACTAAGCAATGACAGAGCATCGATATTTCACAAGATCCAAGGCACGGTCCAGCGACATGACTGATTCAAGGACATTTGAGCAGAACGAGTCGGAACCCGTCTTGGTTCCTATAGGCCAAGCAGGGGTCTCAGAAAAGAAAAACAACATAGATCCGATCGAGCACCTCGCCCAGTTACCACAACAAATGGCAACCCTGCAGACTGAAATTAAAAGGCTCCGAAACCTCACCAGAGCACTCGTCACTGCAAACAACCAAAACAGTCAAAACCCTCTAAATTATTACCAGTACCCGTTTACTACATATCCTATTCGGCCAATATACAATGCACCTATATATCCCACGCAAAACCGAATGCCTAACATACTCCAGCTAAACACAAACCAAAGGCCACCACAAACCTATTTTTGCAATACATATGACAACCCCTTGCGATACCCACACGTGTATACGCCACAGCCAAAAGCCCGTCCACTAAACATCTTCGCACCCCGCCTAAATACCACAGAAAGGCCAGCCAAAGTATACACCCATTTAGCCGAGCCTTTGTCGCAGTTGTACGAGAGGTTGAGGTTTGCAGGGATACTCACCAATTCAAAGAATGTGCCCAATCCAAAGTCCAAAGCTCATGATGGGAACAAAAGTTGTGCATACCATTCTGGAGCCATCGGACACGACATGGGAAGGTGTTATACACTCAGAGACAAAGTAAGGGAGCTGATCAAGGAGGGAGTCATTCAGGTGGAGGATGCTTACCCCAATGAGTACAATGAACCCCAAAGGAAGAGAGGTGTTCCCTGGCCAGAACCCGCTCACTGAATCGATCATTTATCCAGCGGGCACCACGAAGCCAAAGAAGGAGATCGCGATAGCGAGCATGAAGACCCGGCCCGGCCATGATGCGAGCGAAGGCGTATTGGTTGGATTTGCACCCTTGTTCTGGTCCGCCTAAAGCCCGGATAAGAAAGAGCAATTTAGCGTAGCAGATTAATAAAAAAAGAACTCGTATTTAAGCTTTAATAATGTTTTCTTTTGTTTGCTTAATTCTGAACTACGTTCGACCTGATTCCCTTGGCGGATACGTAGGCGGCCATATCAGCTTCGGTCCCACCTTTTAGAAAATCCCAATTTCTCTTTTGCACCTTTGGAACTACGTTCGACCTGATTCCCTTGGCGGATACGTAGGCGGCCACATCAGCCTCGGTCCCACATTTAGAAGTTTTAGCTTTACCTGTGTTGCTTGTAATGAACTACGTCATGACCTGATTCCCTCATGGGGATACGTAGGCGGCCTAAATCGGCTTCGGTCACACCATTAGAAACCTTCCCATTAGCCCGCGCGCTGCAGAATGTGCTGTTTATTCCTAAAGAGATATGAGCAATCCTCGTCGGAGTCAAGTCTCGCCCGTCTGCCCGCATAACGAAACTGGGACAATTTTACGCGTCGCAAGGAGATAATAATGAGGGCTCCGAAGATGTTCATTGGGTCAAAATATATGTCATATTCAACAGGATCGACTAGACTTTTACACTTTATACGCATGTCATATAAATGTTTATTTCTAAAAAATGTTTTGTGCATACCTCATGAAAATGTTTCGTTTTTGAAAATACTTTTGGGGCATTACCAAACACCTCAAGGAAACCAGACAGGGGTTGCAAGTCTAAACAGGCCAGACACGCAGATGTCAAGGAACAAGGCGGCGAAGTCAAATGCGAATCGACCCCCCCCCCCCCCCCAAACTCATAAATTATTTTTGGCGCGAGTTTTCATATTATGAGCGGGAAGTGCAACGGAAGCACAAAATACGACAAAGAGTTTCTTCGCTGAAACAGAAAGAAGCAGCAGAGGCAGAGGATATGACAACAATCTAGAATTCAAAATTTGCATCAGCAGCAGCAAAAGCAGAAAAGGGCATCGACAATCATCAGTCAGAATTCAAGATTCCGCAACAAAGGCTAGCGCATCAAATCGGGCATAAAGTCAAATTTGCGACCCAACAAAGGCCTCATGTAAATTTGTCAGTCGCAGCGTTTACAATGTCCGTGCAAGGACAACATCTCAGTATTCATCTGGCGTATCAGGGACGACATCTCTACCCATAAAATTGCGTTTCTCATATGTATTTATCATTTCGTTTAAACAGGTATACACTAATATTTTCTCAAGCTTAGCTTGCAGGAGCATTTATTCTACATCAGCAGTGCGTCTACGGCGCCATCGCGAATACGTCGAGCAACGGCGTCGCCATCGCTCGGCGTCAACGACGCCCGGCAATACGTCCGAACGCGGCGTTATCGAGTATGTCAAGGCAGCGACATCATCGACGATCGGCGTCTGCGACGGCGCCCGGCAACAATACGTCCGTGCGGCGGCGTTATCAACATTATGTCCAGCGGCGACATCATCGGCGTGCGTCTGCGCGCAGCGACGCCCGGCGGCAACCGCGTCCGTGCAATGGCGTCATCGGCGTCGGCGTCACGCGATAGCGCCCGGCATCAATACGTCCGAACGGCGGCGTTATCGGCGTATGTCGAGCGGCGACATCATCAGCATTGCGTCTACGCAACGACGCCAGCAACAATACGTCCAAGAAACGACGTTATCAACATTGTGTCCGGGCAACGACATCATCAGCATTGCGTCTACGCAACGACACCAGCAGAAATACATCCAAGCAACGACGTTATCAGCATTATGTCCAGGCAACGACATCATCGATGTGCGTCTGCACGCAACGACGCCCGGAAGATACGTCCAAGCAACGCGGCGTTATCGGCGTGTGTCGAACGGCGACATCATCGGCGTGCGTCTGCGCGACTCCGAAGCAATACGTCCGAGCAGCGGCGTTATCGGCGTATGTCCAAGCAACGACATCATCAGCATTGCTTCTACGCAACAACGCCAACAACAATACGTCCAAGCAACGACGTTATCAGCATTATGTCGACGGCGACATCGCCGACGTGCATCTACGCAACGACGCCAGCAGCAATACGTCCAGGCAACGACGTTATCAACACAACAATTCCGAAAACGACGCCATGACGCAAGTCCGAAAGCGACGCTATCATTAGCATATCACATCTACGCAAGGACAATTTCTATACTCTCAAACTGCATTTCTTATTCATGCTTTATTGTTCTGTCTTAGCAGTTATGCACTAACTCTTCCTTGAGCTTTAGTCTACAGGCGATTGCGTGAGGACAACATATCCGCATTCACAATCGCAACACATACGTGCGGCGAAATCACGGCATTCTGCGAGCACATTTTTGCAGGATAACATTTTCTACTCATTGCATTGCTTTTAAAAATTATGCATCATCATTTTGCCTTATGATTTATGCACTAACCGTTTGTTTAAGCCTTAGCATGCGAGCGAGAGCACTGGCGTGGATTTTCTCTTACAATAACCGGCAATTTGTTGGGGGGCCAACCTTCCCAACGAATGGCAGAAGCGGCCTCAAGCGTCGGTCCACTCGTTCCGCATCACCATAAAACCCAGCACCATAAGCCATAGCGGTACACCCCAGGTTCAAGCCAGTTATTTTATTTTACTTTTGCACCACAACCCAGTGTCGTCATAACTCGACACTGGGACAATTTTGAGTCCGCGTTAGCATACAGTGTTTTGACCATGGTAGCCCGATGTCGTCATAACTCGACCTTTGGGACAAGCTTTGAGTCGCGTTAGCGCGCAGTGTTTGACCATGGTAGCCCGGTGTCGTCATAACTTCGACACTTGGGGCGGTTATAGTCGCGTCGGCGCTTGTCTTAATCGCCCGACATTTTTGCAATTCTGAGGATCGAGACAAAATTGGCTATGAGTCAACGTCTTTGTCCGAAGATTCTTCCATCATCTCCATACAAAGAGGGACAAGTTGTTGACACCCAATTTTGACCCTCCCGTCCAGTCATTAGCTATAAAATCACATTAATTTTGCAAAATAATTTTTAATAGAAAATGCAGCGATAAAACATTAATACAGGCATAAGTAAGCAATTTAATAAATGGCACCGCGTCTTACGTAGAGTATTAAGTAATTAGAGTCCCGCGCCCGCATTAATTAATTTTAAGCCCTGTCATGATTCTTAATAAATACATAAAATAAATAATTTAGCAATGACGTCGTGTCAAGTAGCATAGTTGCATTTATTAATACGCAAAGCAATTTCATAACTTATTTTAAATAATGATAAATAATGCACAATAAATAGGATTTTAAATAATAGCGCCGCATTCTAAAATATTAAGCACTAATTGATGCGCGTTAAGATGCACACACTTTAAACGCAAGTGCACGTTATCGTGACAAGTAGTATAGTCTTTGATAAGACCGAATATCGTCCTCTGGGATTAGGGTTCAAGTATCAACTATCTATTTTCTAGTATCTATTTGGCGAATTGATAATTGATTTGGTTGTTTATAACTAAGAATTATGAAAACTATGTAAAATATAAAGATTTACTTCAGATGTGATGGGAATAGGGCTTCCATGTATCCTTACTATCCGCTTATGTTACTTACTAATGCATTAACTTATGGTATTCTTCTTTTGGAGAAAGCAGGTTTACAAAATCGTTTTATACTCCCGTTAGGGTTATATAAACACTCAACCCCAGTATCGCACCTTACCTAACTTTCGCTGATAAGGATAACTTTATAGGAGGATTAATAACAAAAACCTAGTTGACCGTCACGCACAATACGCAAAATTAGGGTTGTTAAGCCTCTCATCAACGCTACATAAATAATTGAGGTATTTTCATCCCCAATCCAAGAATGTCTACCCAACTTACAGCATATTCACAATCCCCCCTTTTCAGAATCTGATTAGAAATCATATAGTGATAATTAGTTGTCAATTAATTACCAAGAATTCAACTCAATTATTGGATAGATCTCTCAATAAGAAAAATAACCATAAGCATGCATTAATTTATAACATAAGTTTCAAGAAATTCAACATAGAAAGCCCTAAAGAGAATTAGTTCCCAGCCATTGACATGACAAGAACTAATTCCATGTTCATCATGCAAAACTGAAATAAAGAACAAGAAAGGGAAAAGAAATTACTAAACTAATGGTGTCCAATCTCCAAGCCAAAAAGTCTTGTGTTGTGCAAAAAGGGGAACCCTCAGCGCCTAGGGTTCTCCTTTTATAGGCTGAAAACCGCCTCAACTTTTCCCTGCAGGCCTGGCCCAAAATCCGTCTAAAAACCTATTTTTTTCGCGTCGGCGCCGCCGCGGCGCCGGAAGTTCTGCAATCCGTCGGGTGTTTTGGCGCCGCGGCCCTGATATCTGGCATGCGAGCGCGCGCGTACTGCAACTCTGTGGCTTCCGGATGTTTAGGCGTCGCGGCCTGCATCCGGACTCACGAGGCGCGCGCGGCGAGTCTTCGCAGCCTCTACGAATGGTGGCGCGCGACCTGCGTTACTGCGAGGCGCCGCGGCGCAGTGCGGATTTTAGCCTCGTTCGCCACTTTCTCTGTTTCGGCTGGCATCTCCTCTTTTGCCTTCTTTTTGCTCCTTTTCCGCCATTTGGCCATTTTAACCACTTTGACTCAAAAGAAAGAAAAACTATCCTAATACGACACTTATATGTGCAAAATGGGACAAAAGACTAACTGAAACTGACTCAAAAGATGTATATAAAATACACCGATCACTAATCAAATAGCACGCCCGCATTTATTATAGCAATTAAACTAATAAAGCGCCTAAATAATTTAATCACATTAGTTTATTAATTTACCACTAATTAACTAATTAAGCACCTAAAATTAAATACCTAATTAATTAAAACCAGCCCAACTAACCCAGCCCACTCCCTACCTAAATTATAACACTACCCTTATCAGCCCACATTCTACCCAGCCCCATCCGCGACCCGCTGCCCACACCCGCAGGCCCAACACTCTCGGCCCAGCTCTTTTATTTCCCCCACGCCCAGTCTTTATTCCCCAGCCCTTTCCCCATTTCGTCTCCCCCACATCCCTCACCATCAAAACGCAGCCCTAAAAAAAACCTAAAGGAAATAATAGCACCCGCCGCATACTCCTCTCCCCTTTACCCGCGAATCTCGCTGGATTTTCAGGGAGGAAAATCCGGCGACTTTCCTTTCCCCTACCAGTACCATTCAAATCGCATAACCTTACCATAACCCTTCGAAATCGACATGCAATATTACACTCAAGAGTTTACCATAAGTCGTTCTAAGATCAAAACTTACCATAAGAATCCGACAGAATCAATACCAAATCAGCACCTATTATGGTAGGAGATACCCGAAATCACAGCTTACCATATTCCCAAAATCAGCCTTTAAGGTTTACCAAGTTTAGAATCCAGAGATTGAGGTTATAAATTGAGCGTCTTTACACATGCAAGAGGCATCCCCGGTCAGTGGAAAAAAGACAGTAGTGCACACAGCATATACACCTAATAGAAATCCCAGAAAGACAGAGCACAGTAGGGCAGAGCGGGGTCAGGGGGCCATCGTTTTTTACACATTGGAAGCACAGCAGTCCAATCGAGCTTGGAGGGCAAAAACCAGCGCATGCATCAAGGCAGAGTTCAGTCGGGGGGAACATCAATCCAGACCCTTTCTTTTCGACTAATAAGAGCCAACCAACGATAATAGGAGAAACACTAGAGCAGCCTATCGAAAATCCGCACCTAGAATCGACCGTAAACCGCATCACCTTCAATCGCATCGCATAACCCGTCGAGTGGACCGACGACTTGATACGCTGCCTCGGTTCGCTGCCCGGAGAAGGTAAAATCAAATTCTTCTCAGTCTATTTTGTAGTGCTGTAAGTCTGTTTGTGATTAAACACGTGTTGGTTCTTTCATATTTGTGAGTCATGAAGATGACGCTGGCCATCGTTAAAATTGTCTGTTAATCTATTTATTGAGGCCTAAACATGCTGAGTTATATACTCTATGCCCCCTTAGACATTTGTTGTTCTGAGTTCACGATCGCATTTTGATTTTGTTTAGGCTAGTCTAAGATCTGTATACTCCTGTGTGGCCAATCTCCAAATGTTGGGCCATACCATGGAGTCCCGCTAACTGGTTAGGTCCTTCCTACATATTACATGGCATAGGGTGCTCATGTGTTGGTTTACCAAGTGTAAAGATAACAAGATGGTTTGCCTGAATCTCCTATTAAGTTGTACTATGAGGCATTATGTTAAGCTTTATGAAACTTATTTAATATGTATCTGATCTGTTAGCAGGCAGGTCTGTTTGGCATAAACTGACCAATTCAAGTCACTAAGATATCATGCTAGGCCTATCGTAAGAAATCAGTCTAGTTATGTAGTTTGAATCAGCAACTGGTATGCCCTGTTAAAGTCACAACTTGAAGTTCTTAAAGGGTAAACTCTAAAATAGTTGTTCTTAGTATACCCGTCCTGATTTGTGTACATGCTTTGCCATGCCTATTAGATCGAAAATAACTTTTCATTTGATCAAGTTGCCTAAGTTTAAGTGATCTGATGTCTTATCTATACAATATGGATGAAGCCCTGCCCTCTAAAGCAGTTGGTTGCCAGTTTGTACCAAGGGCTATTCATTCTTCTATCAGGGAATAAGACAAATACTGCCTCTACTGTTGGGATATATTGGTGATTGTCCTCATGTGCACGCTTTGTGAAAAGCCCATGCGAGTTAAAGGAAAGCGAATGCGAAGTTATAATCTTGTCTTAATAGCTAAAACTTAGGCCCACAAATACTCATTTCTGCCTCTGCCTTATCTGTTTGACCCATGAATGTGTTAGATCCAGTCCATTCTTACTCAGTTCTCGTTGCTGGCTATCTGTTGCTCGCCACTGTTTCGTATGGTATATATATCGATCCTTATGCTGAAGGCTTACTTATTAGTGGATAAAGTTGGGACATATGTGATATTTAGCACTTAATTATTTATGTCTAATATTATTTGGATGGATGCTAATCTTTATCTTTTCTTTTCTTTGCATGAATCGCGATACCTGGGAGCAAATGGCGAGTCGTAATATGAGACGCAACCTGCCCCTTATAAAGAGCACAGACTTGCATCTATGTGTCATCCGCGCCCACATGCGTGCTTGGAATTTCAAGCTACCCGGCGAAGGCCGCCGCCCTTCCTTAGAGTCTCCCATTTTAATTCCTATCTCGCCCCTCTTTGTGTGCTGTAAATTAATTCACTAACATTATGCTACCAATAGAATGCTTCCAATAGGCGAACCTTGAAGCCATAGAATTCGCTCCCCTCAAGCTAATTACTCTAGCTTACTTAAGTTATGGTTAAATCGCCTAACAATCATATCATAATTTTTAAAGTAGCCAAACGTCATTCGTTTTTGCCAAATTCTAATATGAAAAAATCCATTTTTTAACAAAACCCCTATAGCATGCAATTGCTTTAGCCAATGTTTATGGCATCTCATATACAGGTCTATATGCATAATAGATCTTTGCATATATAGCCTGTTATTTAAGCACCTTATAAATGCATGCCTTTTCCAAAAACTAAAGAAGTGTTACACGTTTTCTTTTTCTTTCGTCAAAAACATATTCTTAGCTTGCAATGCTTTTGCTCAAATACTTTATCAACATGCATTTTATAAAACATTCTGAAGCATCTTTTATATTTTCAAAACAAGCATTTTTACATAATAATTACCCTAGGTTTGGCAGGACAACCGCAAGTTAGCGGATCTTAGAGGGTGCCTAACCCCTTCCCTCTAGATTAATAAAGAACCCTTACCCAGAATCTCATTAAGTTTAGCAGACCATAAAAATGGAGTTAGTGTTGACTTTAACCTAAGTTGACATTTAGGTGTCCTAATTCACCCAATTAATTAGGTGGCGACTCCGCGAACCCTTAGCATTCTAGCAACCCATTAGCATATTAGCACCCTACTTTAGCACTTTTAATATGCTAGCACTTCTTAGCAACATCTTTAACATCTTAGCATACCATTAATATTTTTAGCATTCTTTTAACATTTATTATTTATTTCCTAACCTTTTTTATTAAGCAGGAGGATTCGCTAAAAAAATGTCGCGGTCGAAAATGGGCGTGACAGAATGGCGACTCTGCTGGGGATTAAGGTTCTTAACCACAACAGACCTAGGGTTATTATTTGGCATTATCTTTGCATTTAATTTTTGTGTGCTGTATTTTGCTTTATTTTATTTTTAATTGCTATTTGCTTTACCGCTTTTCTTAAACTGGCATTCCGCTCATATTTCTTCCACTCTGGAAAATTCACACAAATCACACACTGCATGCGAGGTGCGCTTGGTGCATCAGCAAAATTCTTTCTTCAAACACCCAAATTTAAGAGAGTTGGTGTTTTGCGCGGAGAATCCGGTCCAACCGGTGGTCGCGTAGCCTTCTCACTCGAGTAGTCCGCTCGGGAACCTTGCGTCTAGTAAAGCCAAATCTTAGAAACTCAGGATAGAGCTATCCCATCCTTTATTTTAAGACATGCATGCATTTACCCTAGGTGGGTCGATCCTTGGTATCGGCACCACAATTAGGAAGACACCAAACTTGTCGACGGGTTCCTCAACCCAACGACCAACCAGCATATTATGTGTAGCATGGCAGTGATAGACAAATCCAAACCTAATCATGTCATGCTGAAATTGGAAAAAGTGCACCGTCATTTGGTCGCCATTTCCGACAAAAGCATTACAGTTGGACGGCTTGGACAAATCCATCATGACCTCGCATATGTGAGGTTTAGGCCTACTACGGCATAAAAGGGTCCCCATGCATATTAGGACTCGTTTGAAATGTGACAATTTATGTGCAACATGTACTTGCTAAATGTTTTACACTTTTGCAAAATCACGTGCTTTACACTAACACAGTTTGCTACATGTTGTCTAAAGGATTTATCACCTCCCCCAAAGGTCGATTTGTATTTGACTAAGCAATGACAGAGCATCGATATTTCACAAGATCCAAGGCACGGTCCTGACATGGCGATTCAGGACATTTGAAGCGAGCAGTCGGAACGTCTTGGTTCCTATAGGCCAAGCAGGGGTCTCAGAAAAGAAAAACAACATAGATCCGATCGAGCACCTCGCCCAGTTACCACAACAAATGGCAACCCTGCAGACTGAAATTAAAAGGCTCTGAAACCTCACCAGAGCACTCGTCACTGCAAACAACCAAAACAGTCAAAACCCTCCAAATTATTACCAGTACCCGTTTACTACATATCCTATTCGGCCAATATACAATGCACCTATATATCCCACGCAAAACCGAATGCCTAACATACTCCAGCTAAACACAAACCAAAGGCCACCACAAACCTATTTTTGCAATACATATGACAACCCCTTGCGATACCCACACGTGTATACGCCACAGCCAAAAGCCCGTCCACTAAACATCTTCGCACCCCGCCTAAATACCACAGAAAGGCCAGCCAAAGTAGACACCCATTTAGCCGAGCCTTTGTCGCAGTTGTACGAGAGGTTGAGGTTTGCAGGGATACTCCAGCCAATTCCAAAGAATGTGCCCAATCCAAAGTCCAAAGCTCATGATGGGAACAAAAGTTGTGCATACCATTCTGGAGCCATCGGACACGACATGGGAAGGTGTTATACACTCAGAGACAAAGTAAGGGAGCTGATCAAGGAGGGATTCATTCAGGTGGAGGATGCTTACCCCAATGAGTACAATGAACCCCAAAGGAAGAGAGGTGTTCCCTGGCCAGAACCCGCTCACTTTGAATCGATCATTTATCCAGCGGGCACGCGCAGAAGCCAAAAGAAGGAGATACTGATAGCAGAGCATGAAGACCCAGCCAGCCATGATGCAGAGCAAGAAGGCGTATTGGTTGGATTTGCACCCTTGTTCTGGTCCGCCTAAAGCCCGGATAAGAAAGAGCAATTTAGCGTAGCAGATTAATAAAAAAAGAACTCGTATTTAAGCTTTAATAATGTTTTCTTTTGTTTGCTTAATTCTGAACTACGTTCGACCTGATTCCCTTGGCGGATACGTAGGCGGCCATATCAGCTTCGGTCCCACCTTTTAGAAAATCCCAATTTCTCTTTTGCACCTTTGGAACTACGTTTGACCTGATTCCCTTGGCGGATACGTAGGCGGCCACATCAGCCTCGGTCCCACATTTAGAAGTTTTAGCTTTACCTGTGTTGCTTGTAATGAACTACGTCATGACCTGATTCCCTCATGGGGATACGTAGGCGGCCTAAAGCGGCTTCGGTCACACCATTAGAAACCTTCCCATTAGCCCGCGCGCTGCAGAATGTGCTGTTTATTCCTAAAGAGATATGAGCAATCCTCGTCGGAGTCAAGTCTCGCCCGTCTGCCCGCATAACGAAACTGGGACAATTTTACGCGTCGCAAGGAGATAATAATGAGGGCTCCGAAGATGTTCATTGGGTCCAAATATATGTCATATTCAGCAGGATCGACTAGACTTTTACACTTTATACGCATGTCATATAAATGTTTATTTCTAAAAAATGTTTTGTGCATACCTCATGAAAATGTTTCGTTTTTGAAAATACTTTTGGGGCATTACCAAACACCTCAAGGGAACAGACGGGGTTGCAAGTCTAAGCAGGCGGACACGATGTCAAGGAACAAGCGGCGAAGTCAAATGCGAATCGACCCCCAAACTCACAAATTATCTTTGAGCGCAGGTTTTTCATATTAAGCGGGAAGTGCAATCGCCAAGCACAAAATACGACAAAGAGTTTCTTATTTGAAAGCAGAAAGAAAAGCGGCAGAGGATATGACAACAATCTAGAATTCAAAATTTGCATCAGCAGCAGCAAAAGCAGAAAAGGGCATCGACAATCATCAGTCAGAATTCAAGATTCCGCAACAAAGGCTAGCGCATCAAATCGGGCATAAAGTCAAATTTGCGACCCAACAAAGGCCTCATGTAAATTTGTCAGTCGCAGCGTTTACAATGTCCGTGCAAGGACAACATCTCAGTATTCATCTGGCGTATCAGGGACGACATCTCTACCCATAAAATTGCGTTTCTCATATGTATTTATCATTTCGTTTAAACAGGTATACACTAATATTTTCTCAAGCTTAGCTTGCAGGAGCATTTATTCTACATCAGCAGTGCGTCTACGCAACGACGCCATCAGCAATACGTCCAGGCAACGACGTCATCAGCATCGCGTCTACGCAACGACGCCAGCAACAATACGTCCAGGCAACGACGTTATCAGTAGTATGTCAAGGCAACGACATCATCAGCATCGCGTCTACGCAACGACGCCAGCAACAATACGTCGCAACGGCGGCGTTATCGGCGTATGTCGGCGGCGACATCATCGGCGTGCGTCTACGCAGCGCCCGGCGAACACGCGTCCAGCAATGGCGTCGCCGATCGCGTCTACGCAACGACGCCCGGCGTCAATACGTCCGAACGACGGCGTTATCGGCGTATGTCCAGCGGCGACATCATCGGCGTGCGTCTACGCAACGGCGCCCGGCAATACGTCCAAGAAACGACGTTATCAACATTGTGTCCAGGCAACGACATCATCAGCATTGCGTCTACGCAACGACACCAGCAGAAATACATCCAAGCAACGACGTTATCAGCGTATGTCCAGCAACGGCGACATCGTGATGTGCATCTACGCAACGGCGCCCGGCGAATCGTCCAAGCAACGGCGTTATCGGCGTTGTGTCGGCAGCGACATCATCAACATTGCGTCTGCGGCGACTCGGCGGCCAATACGTCCAGGCAACGACGTTATCAGCATTATGTCCAAGCAACGACATCACCAGCATTGCATCTACGCAACAACGCCAACAACAATACGTCCAAGCAACGACGTTATCAGCATTATGTCCAGGCAACGACATCATCAGCATTGCATCTACGCAACGACGCCAGCAGCAATACGTCCAGGCAACGACGTTATCAACACAACAATTCCGAAAACGACGCCATGACGCAAGTCCGAAAGCGACGCTATCGTGATATCACATCTACGCAGGACAATTTCTATACTCAGCTGCATTTCTTATTCATGCTTTATTGTTACGTCTTAGCGATTATGCACTAACTCTTCCTCGAGCTTTAGTCTACGAGGCGATTGCAGCAAGGACAACATATCCGCATTCACAATCGCAACACATCTGTGCAAGGGCGAAATCACAGCATTTGCGGCAGGCACCACATTTTTGCAGGATAACATTTTCTACTCACAGTTGCATTGCTTTTAAAAATTATGCATCATCATTTTGCCTTAACAGTTATGCACTAACCGTTTGTTTAAGCCTTAGCATGCAGGAGCGAGGACAACCTGGCGTGGATTTTCTCTTCAATGACCGGGGCAATTTGTTGGGGGGCCAACCTTCCCAACGAATGGCAGAAGCAGCCTCAAGCGTCGGTCCACTCGTTCCGCATCACCATAAAACCCAGCACCATAAGCCATAGCGGTACACCCCAGGTTCAAGCCAGTTATTTTTATTTTTTTACTTTTTGCACCATAGCCCAGTGTCATCATAACTCGACACTGGGACAAATTTTGAGTCCGCGTTAGCCCGCCCTGGTGTTTTGACCATGGTAGCCCAGTGTCGTCATAACTCGACACTGGGACAAGCTTTGAGTCCGCGTTAGCCCGCCTTGGTGTTTGACCATGGTAGCCCAGTGTCGTCATAACTCGACACTGGGACAGTTTATAGTCCGCGTCAGCCTTGTCTTAATCGCCCAACATTTTTGCAATTCTGAGGATCGAGACAAAATTGGCTATGAGTCAACGTCTTTGTCCGAAGATTCTTCCATCATCTCCATACAAAGAGGGACAAGTTGTTGACACCCAATTTTGACCCTCCCGTCCAGTCATTAGCTATAAAATCACATTAATTTTGCAAAATAATTTTTAATAGAAAATGCAGCGATAAAACATTAATACAGGCATAAGTAAGCAATTTAATAAATGGCACCGCGTCTTACGTAGAGTATTAAGTAATTAGAGTCCCGCGCCCGCATTAATTAATTTTAAGCCCTGTCATGATTCTTAATAAATACATAAAATAAATAATTTAGCAATGACGTCGTGTCAAGTAGCATAGTTGCATTTATTAATACGCAAAGCAATTTCATAACTTATTTTAAATAATGATAAATAATGCACAATAAATAGGATTTTAAATAATAGCGCCGCATTCTAAAATATTAAGCACTAATTGATGCGCGTTAAGATGCACACACTTTAAACGCAAGTGCACGTTATCGTGACAAGTAGTATAGTCTTTGATAAGACCGAATATCGTCCTCTGGGATTAGGGTTCAAGTATCAACTATCTATTTTCTAGTATCTATTTGGCGAATTGATAATTGATTTGGTTGTTTATAACTAAGAATTATGAAAACTATGTAAAATATAAAGATTTACTTCAGATGTGATGGGAATAGGGCTTCCATGTATCCTTACTATCCGCTTATGTTACTTACTAATGCATTAACTTATGGTATTCTTCTTTTGGAGAAAGCAGGTTTACGAAATCGTTTTATACTCCCGTTAGGGTTATATAAACACTCAACCCCAGTATCGCACCTTACCTAACTTTCGCTGATAAGGATAACTTTATAGGAGGATTAAGAACAAAAACCTAGTTGACCGTCACGCACAATGCGCAAAATTAGGGTTGTTAAGCCTCTCATCAACGCTACATAAATAATTGAGGTATTTTCATCCCCAATCCAAGAATGTCTACCCAACTTACAAAGA
Source organism: Przewalskia tangutica (assembly GCA_029844215.1). Lineage (NCBI taxonomy): Eukaryota > Viridiplantae > Streptophyta > Magnoliopsida > Solanales > Solanaceae > Przewalskia > Przewalskia tangutica. The sequence continues at coordinate 106,977,181 of CM056730.1, forward strand.
TATTCACAATCCCCCATTTTCAGAATCTGATTAGAAATCATATAGTGATAATTAGTTGTCAATTAATTACCAAGAATTCAACTCAATTATTGGATAGATCTCTCAATAAGAAAAATAACCATAAGCATGCATTAATTTATAACATAAGTTTCAAGAAATTCAACATAGAAAGCCCTAAAGAGAATTAGTTCCCAGCCATTGACATGACAAGAACTAAGTCCATGTTCATCATGCACAACTGAAATAAAGTCCAAGAATGGGACAAGAAATTACTAAACTACTGGGGTCCAATCTCCAAGCCAAAAGTCTTGTGTTGTGCAAAAAGGAACCTCAAAAGCGCCTAGGGTTCTCCTTTTATAGTGAAACCGCCTCAACTTTTCCCTCGCAGCTGGCCCAAAATCCGTCTAAAACCTATTTTTCGCGTCGGCGCTGCCTGCAGATAGCCGCGCCGAAGTTCTGCAATCCGTCGGGTGTTTTGGCGCCGCGGCCCTGATATCTGCTGTCTGAGGGCGCCGCGGCTCTGCAACTCCTGTGGCTTCTCGGATGTTTAGGCGTCGCGGCCTGCATCCGACTCGAGGCGCGCCGCGCGAGTCTTCGCAGCCTCTCGAATGGTGGCGCGCGACCCTGATTTACTGCAGGAGGCCGCGCTGGTCTGGATTTTAGCCTCGTTCGCCACTTTCTCTGTTTTCAGCTCTGGCATCTCCTCTTTTGCCTTCTTTTTGCTCCTTTTCCGCCATTTGGCCATTTTAACCACTTTGACTCAAAAGAAAGAAAAACTATCCTAATACGACACTTATATGTGCAAAATGGGACAAAAGACTAACTGAAACTGACTCAAAAGATGTATATAAAATACACCGATCACTAATCAAATAGCACGCCCGCATTTATTATAGCAATTAAACTAATAAAGCGCCTAAATAATTTAATCACATTAGTTTATTAATTTACCACTAATTAACTAATTAAGCACCTAAAATTAAATACCTAATTAATTAAAACCAGCCCAACTAACCCAGCCCACTCCCTACCTAAATTATAACACTACCCTTATCAGCCCACATTCTACCCAAATTTCATCCGCGACCTTGCCGCATGCAGCCCAACACTCTCGGCCCAGCTCTTTTATTTCCCACGCGATCTTTATTCCCCCTTTCCCATTTCGTCTCCCACATCCTCACCATCAACACGCAGCCCTAACAAAAACCTAAAGGAAATAATAGCACCCGCCGCATACTCCTCTCCCCTTTACCCGCGAATCTCGCTGGATTTTCAGGGAGGAAAATCCGGCGACTTTCCTTTCCCCTACCAGTACCATTCAAATCGCATAACCTTACCATAACCCTTCGAAATCGACATGCAATATTACACTCAAGAGTTTACCATAAGTCGTTCTAAGATCAAAACTTACCATAAGAATCCGACAGAATCAATACCAAATCAGCACCTATTATGGTAGGAGATACCCGAAATCACAGCTTACCATATTCCCAAAATCAGCCTTTAAGGTTTACCAAGTTTAGAATCCAGAGATTGAGGTTATAAATTGAGCGTCTTTACACATGCAAGAGGCATCCCCGGTCAGTGGAAAAAAGACAGTAGTGCACACAACATATACACCTAATAGAAATCCCAGAAAGACAGAGCACAGTAGGGCAGAGCGGGGTCAGGGGGCCATCGTTTTTTACACATTGGAAGCACAGCAGTCCAATCGAGCTTGGAGGGCAAAAACCAGCGCATGCATCAAGGCAGAGTTCAGTCGGGGGGAACAGCAATCCAGACCCTTTCTTTTCGACTAATAAGAGCCAACCAACGATAATAGGAGAAACACTAGAGCAGCCTATCGAAAATCCGCACCTAGAATCGACCGTAAACCGCATCACCTTCAATCGCATCGCATAACCCGTCGAGTGGACCGACGACTTGATCTGTTGCCTCGGTTATTTGCGGAGAAGGTAAAATCAAATTCTTCTCAGTCTATTTTGTAGTGCTGTAAGTCTGTTTGTGATTAAACACGTGTTGGTTCTTTCATATTTGTGAGTCATGAAGATGACGCTGGCCATCGTTAAAATTGTCTGTTAATCTATTTATTGAGGCCTAAACATGCTGAGTTATATACTCTATGCCCCCTTAGACATTTGTTGTTCTGAGTTCACGATCGCATTTTGATTTTGTTTAGGCTAGTCTAAGATCTGTATACTCCTGTGTGGCCAATCTCCAAATGTTGGGCCATACCATGGAGTCCCACTAACTGGTTAGGTCCTTCCTACATATTACATGGCATAGGGTGCTCATGTGTTGGTTTACCAAGTGTAAAGATAACAAGATGGTTTGCCTGAATCTCCTATTAAGTTGTACTATGAGGCATTATGTTAAGCTTTATGAAACTTATTTAATATGTATCTGATCTGTTAGCAGGCAGGTCTGTTTGGCATAAACTGACCAATTCAAGTCACTAAGATATCATGCTAGGCCTATCGTAAGAAATCAGTCTAGTTATGTAGTTTGAATCAGCAACTGGTATGCCCTGTTAAAGTCACAACTTGAAGTTCTTAAAGGGTAAACTCTAAAATAGTTGTTCTTAGTATACCCGTCCTGATTTGTGCACATGCTTTGCCCTGCCTATTAGATCGAAAATAACTTTTCATTTGATCAAGTTGCCTAAGTTTAAGTGATCTGATGTCTTATCTATACAATATGGATGAAGCCCTGCCCTCTAAAGCAGTTGGTTGCCAGTTTGTACCAAGGGCTATTCATTCTTCTATCAGGGAATAAGACAAATACTGCCTCTACTGTTGGGATATATTGACTGATTGTCCTCCTTGACTGCAGCACGCCTGTGAAAACTGTCTGAGTTAAAAGGGAAACGAATGCGAAGTTATAATCTTGTCTTAATAGCTAAAACTTAGGCCCACAAATACTCATTTCTGCCTCTGCCTTATCTGTTTGACCCATGAATGTGTTAGATCCAGTCCATTCTTACTCAGTTCTCGTTGCTGGCTATATGTTGCTCGCCACTGTTTCATATGGTATATATATCGATCCTTATGCTGAAGGCTTACTTATTAGTGGATAAAGTTGGGACATCTGTGATATTTAGCACTTAATTATTTATGTCTAATATTATTTGGATGGATGCTAATCTTTATCTTTTCTTTTCTTTGCATGAATCGCGATACCTGGGAGCAAATGGCGAGTCGTAATATGAGACGCAACCTGCCCCTTATAAAGAGCACAGACTTGCATCTATGTGTCATCCGCGCCCACATGCGTGCTTGGAATTTCAAGCTACCCGGCGAAGGCCGCCGCCCTTCCTTAGAGTCTCCCATTTTAATTCCTATCTCGCCCCTCTTTGTGTGCTGTAAATTAATTCACTAACATTATGCTACCAATAGAATGCTTCCAATAGGCGAACCTTGAAGCCATAGAATTCGCTCCCCTCAAGCTAATTACTCTAGCTTACTTAAGTTATGGTTAAATTGCCTAACAATCATATCATAATTTTTAAAGTAGCCAAACGTCATTCGTTTTTGCCAAATTCTAATATGAAAAAATTCATTTTTTAACAAAACCCCTATAGCATGCAATTGCTTTAGCCAATGTTTATGGCATCTCATATACAGGTCTATATGCATAATAGATCTTTGCATATATAGGCTGTTATTTAAGCACCTTATAAATGCATGCCTTTTCCAAAAAACTAAAGAAGTGTTACACGTTTTCTTTTTCTTTCGTCAAAAACATATTCTTAGCTTGAAATGCTTTTGCTCAAATACTTTATCAACATGCATTTTATAAAACATTCTGAAGCATCTTTTATATTTTCAAAACAAGCATTTTTACATAATAATTACCCTAAGTTTGGCAGGACAACCGCAAGTTAGCGGATCTTAGAGGGTGCCTAACCCCTTCCCTCTAGATTAATAAAGAACCCTTACCCATAATCTCATTAAGTTTAGCAGACCATAAAAATGGAGTTAGTGTTGACTTTAACCTAAGTTGACATTTAGGTGTCCTAATTCACCCAATTAATTAGGTGGCGACTCCGCGAACCCTTAGCATTCTAGCAACCCATTAGCATATTAGCACCCTACTTTAGCACTTTTAATATGCTAGCACTTCTTAGCAACATCTTTAACATCTTAGCATACCGTTAATATTTTTAGCATTCTTTTAACATTTATTATTTATTTCCTAACCTTTTTTATTAAGCAGGAGGATTCGCTAAAAAAATGTCGCGGTCGAAAATGGGCGTGACAGTCATGCATGTCTAACAATCATCAGAATCAAGATCATCTCCGTACATATAACTACCCGGCCCATCCTGGGACTCGGTCCTCATGCTTTATACATATAATTACCCGGCCCATTCTGGGACTCGGTCCTCATACTGCGTATATATAACTACCCGGCCCATTCTGGGACTCGGTCCTTATTTTCCGTGAATATAGCTACCCGGCCCATTCCGGGACTCGGTCCTCATAACATACAATCACAACTTACACAAGTAGAATATCATGAGAAACCATATGCAATACAAATCATCATCTGAGACTCCATGTAATAATCATGTGCATTTCAAATCATCATATAAGACTAAATGAAATAATCATATGCCTTTTTAAATCATCATATAAGACTAAATGGAATAACCATATGTCTTTTTGAATCATCATATAAGACTGAATAGAATAAGTAAAATAAACTATCCTTTAGAAAATCAAGGCACAATCTCCTGAATCATTTTAAAACATCTTTTGGGAAGTCAAAGCACTTTTCATATCATATATCATTTTATTAAAACTAGACTTTGAAGGAATCACGTACGTCCGCCGTACTTTCATTAAAATCATGCCAGAAGAAAGAAGGAATATTTTCACAACATCATGCCAAAGAAGGAAAGGATAGTCTCACATACCTTATAGTTGAGTTGACCAACTCACTATTAGAATATGTCCCGTCTAATACTTCAACCTATAATAATAGCAATAGGTCTGTCAACTCTATGATTCCTAACGTAGGTTAAATTGAAAGACGACTCTCTTATTCTATAAAAATTCGGGCAGCACTTCCTTTGTTTATGTGCGTATCCATAATTTACCAACAATCCAAGTCAACCAACAATTCAAATCAAATCAACAATCCAAATCATTTCAATATGTCATCTAATTAGGCTCCGTAAATTGCATATCCGCCATCATACAACCTCCTTCCATATTCATTCAATACTTAAAATATTATAACAATGCCTAAAAGATTTCATAATTACTTTCTTGGTTTCTTAATTCCATTTCGTCTCGCGTCACCTTATATAACTAATTACAATATCAAGTATCAATGTTTCTTTCAACTCTTAACATACAATTAGTGACAATGCTATTAATAATAATAACTGTCACGCCCTTTTTCGACCGCGACTTTATGAATAAAAGCGAACCCTGCTTAAGTAAATGAAAAACTGTTAGGAAAATAAATAAATGCTACTAAAAGTTTAAAAGGTGCTAAAATGTTAAAGGGAGTGCTAATAAAGGTGTTAAAATAACAGGGTTGCTAGGGGTTCGCGGAGTCGCCACCTAATTAGTTTGGGTGAATTAGGACACCTAAATGTTTAACTAGTTTAAAGTAAAACATTAACTCCATTTTTTATGGTCTGCTAAACTTAATGAGATTCTGGGTAAGGGTTCTTTATTAATCTAGAGGGAAGGGGTTAGGCACCCCCTAAGATCCGCTAACTTGCGGTTATCCTGCCAAACCTAGGGTTAATTATTTATGCTAAGAATGCGTGTTTTGAAAATATAAAAGATGCTTCAGAATATTTTATAAAAAGGTAGGCATGTTGATAAAAGCCCGTAAAACTAATGCTATAAAAATAAAGCTTTAAAGTATGCATTTATATTGTTTATAGATGTATGCAATGTTGGTTTATGATCAAAGATATGCTTTTAAAATCAAACATGTATGACGTAGTGCAAAAGGTAATTTTTTTTTGTAGTTTTATGATAAGCAGGCTATTCAATATGAATTATTTGTATCGTGCTAATAAAAATGCTTGTGGGAAATGCAATTTATTTTATCATGTTAGTTGCGAGTTGAATTATTTAGTAAAGCTTAAACATGCATGACAAGTAACTTAAAGTGCGTTTCCGATTTTAAAACTACCCACCCAATTTATTTATTCCAACGGGCTAATTGTTCTAGACAACCTATTAATTACAAAGTTAGATAACGAAATTACAATAACAAATAATAGACACAAAAATAGGGCAGGGAGATTAAGAGAGTAAAAGGAGTTGAGATGGATGACGACGTCATCTTGTCCTATTTTGTTTTAGGAGTGCTGAGGCAGGAATGCGAATGCGGATGCACATAGATGCGGGTCTTCATTTAAAGTAGCTTCCTGATGAGTCTCGCAATGAGACTCTTTATTTTTTTGCTCCAATGCATTTCATGTGAAAATAAGAAAAAGATAAGGATTAATATATATTCCAGCCTTATCAACCGCTCTTACTTGATGTGCAAATAAAATATTATGCAGTGTATGGATTCATACTATATAACACAAATAATCCTACAAAGCCACTCTACACATTTTTACTCTACAAAAAAAGCATTTGACAGTTTCCTTGTATCCCTAATTTGCATAAAAAAAACAAGAAAGATTTTTTTGTTCTCATTCAACAATTGTAATCAAATAAACACAGAAATTAAACCAAGGACGACGAGGTCATATTAGACACATGCTAAGGGAATATGAATTCACTGACATGGTAAACAAAGATTGCAGTGAGTATAATGATAACTTCCGAATAACAGACAATGCTGGAAACCAATACCTTTGAAATGCACACAAACTCCAACTAATATTCCTACTTCAAATAATCTCAAGACATGATAACTTGTCATGATCATTCTTTACATGTGCAAGTCTAATTAAACAATAGAATCTTTTCTGTATACTAGTCATAATTATGGGAGTTAGACAAATACAGTCTTAAGTTCGATCCTGCAGATTTTAAGGCTAAACCAAGTCATATGTGGCAAATTCATCACACTAAAGTGGTCTCCTAGAAAGGCCCGATGCATTCGACAACTCAAGGGAAGGAAAGACATGTCCAAGATATCACAGAACTAAAAAAGAGACTGAGGCAGTTTCAGCAAGAAACATACCTCATAAGATGGGACTGCAACTTAAACGTGGAATGCAAACATGTATATAATGCCAGTGTGTATATCTCTCAGTGAATCGACAACAAGTGTAATGTAGAATGACTTGGAAGAGCATTAATGTGACCAGTTCTATCACTTAAAGAAGATGGAGTAAACACAGTCAGTTTCATTAGACAAATATGAAGGATAGGCCACCGTTCGGAGAGACTATTTTTGGTATACAGATAGTTTCACAAACTTGACGGGAACTTAAAGATTTTAAGACGGTCATTCTAAGTCAGTTGGCGTGATTGATCTTAAAATGTAAATAGACATATCAGAAAAGAACAGCAACCAGACAGTCCCACAACCAAGAGGTTCATCCAATAAATAAGGAGATGAGTGGGGAGGTTGTTCTAAGCAACTCGTCTTTACTACTGACTAGGCATTATACTATTCTAACGACATACTTCTTATAGCGTGTATCGAATACAAACAATCTGTTCATATAGGCAGATCTCCTAAAGCATTTGGACATTTCAAAGCGAGGAGTAATAAGAGTAATGTCGCCCTGAAATTCTTTGATATTTAGAACAACACTAGCATATAGACAGTTCAGGCAACCAATTCAATTACTAATACCGCTAATCTGCTAGCATTTAGACCTTGTGCAAAATATTGACCACATACTAACAGATTCAAACAACCCCAATAATCCTTACAAAATTCGCTTTGAACTAGTTTCACACACATACGCGACAACACACGTACACGACAGACTACATTTATGCCTTAATGAACGCAATAATAAAAACAGCCTGACTAACACATGTTTATCGCACAAGACGAAATGCAAAAATACAAAGATGCAACGAAATCGAGAGAGAGTTGATTTTACCTTCTCCGGACAGCGAACCGGGGCAGCATATCAAGTCGTCGGTTCATTCGGGGTTGTATTGCTATGCGAATTAAAAAGCAGGTTTTTGTGCGATTTCTGGACTAGTATTAAAGGGCTTTGAAACTTTGTTCTTGCTCTTCCCCCTAGGATGCTAATTTTCGAATGCCTTTAGATGTGCAAATCGATTGGTATTTGTAGCCTTGATTTAGGCTCCTCTTTTGGTAAGTTTTAGATGCGATTTTCTTCTGTGATTTGGGATGATTTGATTCTAATTTCTGGTAATGATTTTTGGTGTATGATTTGGTTAAGGAAAATTAATATTCTGGAGTGGTAATTCGATTTGAGGGATTTTGGTTCGAAATTAGTGTTGATTATTACCTAATGGAGAGATATATGGTAAGTTTTGGTATGGAAAATTAGAGGTGCACGATTTGGGTATGATAATTTTGTGATCTTGGGTGAGATTTTAGGAAATGGAAAGGTTTTTGGTAAGTTTTGGGGGTATCGGCTGGTTTGGAATTTTATGTTTAGGTTAGTTTCGGGTCTTTTAGGTGAAGGTGAAGAGGATGAACGATAAAGGGGTAAGGGATTTGGGCTGCTGGGTTTTGGGCTTGTATTGGGCTGGGCGGCGGAATGAACGTTGGGCTGGGGTCATTTAATTAGTGGGGCTTAGGTAGAGTTTTAGGTGTATTATTTAATTAGTGGTAAATTAAATTAATAAATTGTGATTAAATTATCAAGGTGCTTTATTAATCTAATTGTTATAAAATGCGGGCGTGTTATTTAATTAGTGCTTAATATTTTAGAATGCGGCGCTAAAATCTTATTTATTGTGCATTATTATCTAAAATAAGTTATGAAATTGCTTTGCGTATTAATAAATGCGGCTATGCTATTTGGCGCGACGTCACTGCTAATTTGACGTATTTATTATTAATTAAGAATCATGGCATGGCTTAAAATTAATTAATGCGGGCGCGGGACTCTAAGTACTTAATACTCTACGTAAGACGCGGTGTCATTATTAAATTGCTTATTTATGTCTGTATTTAATGTTTTATCGCTGCATTTTATTATAAAAAATCATAAAAATTATTTTACAAAATTAGTCTAATTTTATAGCTAATGACTGGACGGGAGGGTCAAAATTGGGTGTCAACAATAACAATTAAAGTGCACCAAATCAGCTCGTAAAGGTCACATAATGTCCGAAATTTTTCCATGGATTTTAGGCCATCAACATGTAACCATTTTCCTCTTTCCTTAATTAACAATCCAACTTATCCTTCCCACAATTCCATATAATGAACACCTTATAAATCTTCACAAGTTATTCCATTTTTAGCACGCAATTGGTAATGAAATTTACAACACAACGTATTTCCAAAAATAGTCCATTTCCGGTTCAACATCCACAACTATCACATGCATTGCCTAAATTCAAGATTTCTTCCTAACACAAGTCCATTACTTCAACTACAACACATGAAACTTTAATTATATCTTAAGGAGAAGAATTATTACCTTAATTAACACCAAAACAGTCCGTAACCCGAGCCTACTGTCCACGCGAGTTGCTCGCTGTTTCGTCGACTTTTCTTCGCCAATTGGTCGTCGTTTCAACTCCAAATTGACTTGTATATAATCTATGATGTTAGTCCAACATCCTAACACGTTTTTCTCCTCAAAATCTGGTCCGAAACTCTAAGAATAAATGCTCCTAAAATCGGCCAGAAACTGTTGAGTTTCTCACAGTTCTGTCCGCTGAATTTGTAACATCCGGAATTATCTACTCCGATGTTCTATCGACGAGAGGTTTATTGAGTTGGAAACTAGACTCGACGAAATTTATTTTAGGCTTTTGAAACACCTAAAAACTCTTAATATACTAGGAGATATACCTCTCCAAAGTTGAATAAAAAATCTGCCCAACAGTCCCGAAATCAGCCCACTGCTTCGTCGATTTCTCTCCAATTTCTCACTTCTTTCCACTCCAAATTAACATGCAACCATTCTACAATGTTAACCCACCACCCTTACACATTTTTCTTCCCAAAATCTAGTCCAAAGACTTGAAATTTTTGCTCCTACTTTCGATCCAGTGGGGACCGAACTGCTCCCAGTTTTTTGGCAAATTTGAGTTCTAAATTTTTGCTTCTAATTTGGTAAATAATGTAGTGTAAGAATAGCAGATGAAAATACAATTTTTGGTAGGGATGAGGTGGGTATCGGCTGCAATGGAGAAGGAGGAGAGGATTTTTTCTTTCTTTGAAATGAGAAGGTGTAAAATGAGAAGATGAGGGGTTTCCTCCTAAGTCTTTAAAATCTGAAAATTCTTTTGTATAAATACACATTGGTCCCTAATTATTTGCTTAAGTTAAATCAATCCCCCAAGTAATAAATCTTAATCACACTTCTTTTAATTTTAACTCTCGTTTCCTTTAATTCCCGAGAGTTCCATAAGGTCTCATTGTCGTAACTTATATACATTGCTAATCCATAATGGAACATATATATATATACACACTATTCTTAAAGAAATTCCCGACGTCCCACTCATCGTTTCCAAAATTACTCCGTATTAGCATGTAAAAGAAAATATACTTAAATTTCAAAATTCGAATTTTTATTCTTAATGACGTTCTTAATTATCGTCTTAAAATCACGAGGTGTAACATTCTTCCCCCCTTAGCAACATTCGTCCTCGAATGTTTATAATAAACGATCTTTATAAAAATTTCGGCAGAATCTCCTTTATAACACATATCGAATCATACTTTCGTTGAGACCATCTACATTACCCACTATTTCGAAGGTACACTCATTATCAGCTCTACCATTCCATTATGTGAAAGGCTACCCTTGTAACTGATCGCAGATAATCTACAATAATTGATGCACAAGGCAAAATCTTCATATCCCTGCGGGGAAATAGGCAGTCCTCCAATCTTTTCCTCTTTATTCAAAATGACATCAAGGTCAGGCATGTCTAGCTCTATCAAATTTTGCTATGGTATGACGGCTATATATCACCACCAAGCAATTTTTATACACACGCGTAGCTATAACCGAATCTCCTACCGGTGTAGCTACCTCGAATGGTTCTACCGACTCAGGTTATATCCCTATTCTACTAGCAACAAGAGGGGATATATAGGACAAGGTGGAACTTGGATCAATAAAAGCATACATATCATAGAAAAAGACCGATGATGTACCTGCCACATCTGGTGACGCCTCCTGATCGCGTCTACTGGCCAAGGCATAAATGCGGTTCGAAGGATCGCCGGAATTAGAAACTCCGCCACGACCTCTACCACTGCCTGCCGGAGCCTGAATACCTTGCCCTGTGGGGCGCATAGATATAGATGGTGAAGAACCGATAATCGATCCCGTAGGTTGTGTCATACCACCCGGACCATCTCTATAGGGACACTCCCGCATCATGTGGCCTGAACGTCCGCAAGAAAAACAATCAGCTGAAGTAGCCCGGCATCTCCCAAAGTGATGCCTACCACATTGGGAACACTGATGCAAAAGCGGCCCTGACTGAGTAGAACCCCTGTTCATTTATAAATCTGAAGCCCTGGAGCTCTGACCAGCTCCTGGATACCCCATGCGATCAAACCTCCTAAATGTAGACTGTGTAGGTGCACTCTGTGCTGGCTAGGAGTAATACCCTACATGCTGCTGAGGCTGTCCGCCTCGGGTCTCACCCGAATATCCAGTCAATCTAGCCCTCTTATGCTGGCCCCCATCATGGTCTCTATCCAGCCGTCTCCCTCTATGTCGCTCCTCGATTCCCTGCGCAAATGCCTGAATACGGGCAATATCCATGCTTCTATTTCTTTGCTGTCGTACCCATCAATAAGATAGTGGTCCAACCCCATCACGTAACGATGTACCCTATCTGTCATGTCTGCTATCATAGTAGGTGCGTACCGAGCCAAGGAGTCAAACTCCAGGCTATATCTGATGTTATATTCAGATATCAAAATTCTGTTTACTGGCTTTTTTATATAAGCCTGAACAATGTTTCGAAAATATGACGTATCGTTCGTCTTCATCTTCTCAGAGGCGTATCCAGGATTTGAAACTTATGAGTTCCAATAAATCTCAAATCAATATAAAATAATAGAAAAATAAAGGATTTTTTTTTTGTTTTTCTTAAATGAAAGAACCAACAACAACATATTATAAAACCTTAAATTTTCATAATTTTCATTTTTTTATTTCAAATTTAATTTTAAATGGTTTAACAATATAAATACATGTTGGGGGTAAAAATTATTGAATCTCTGAAAATCCACACTCCATATGTAGAACAGTCAAAATAGGTTTGATCCTTAGGGCCAGCCTAATCCAGCCTGCTATTTAGGTAAGTCTGGGTTTTAATTTTCGAGCCCATTTGAAACAAATGCTTAAAGGCCCAACCCAAGTTAACCGATGATTGTTGATGCTTGACCAAGGTTGGGTGTGGGTCGGGCTCTTGAGCTAAAATAATTTAATTCTTAGGAGGAGTTTGTTTGATTAAGTTTTTTTTTGTTAATGGTGATGTCATCAGTTTAATGAATTAAATTAATTCTTCTTTTGTTATGCAATAATTTGTTAATTTATCACATCATTAGTTTGTTTAATTATGTTTTTTCCAAGTTAATTGAAAGTTCTGCATCAATGTAATGTCATTATACACTAATATTAGAAATTAGTGTAGCGTTCAATGGAGTTTCAAACCAGTAATTCAATTTTAAAGTATTATTATATGATTAGGGGTGTTACAAAGAAAACCTTAAAGATTAGAAAAGAATTATTAGAAGAAAATGAAGGGCTAGCCCGCGGTAGGGCTGAGTTAGGCTGACTATTTTAATGCCTTTTCAAATGAAGGGTTAACCCGTCCTACCATCGGATTACTCACCTGTCAGACTTGGCTTGTGCTTGCCCATCTTGACAGCTCTACAAATATGGTAGATCCGCCCCTGCCATCTTTTATTTAAATCAATGTAATTTTTTGACACACTTTCGGATCTAAAAAGGAGATCCATAATCAATTCCGATCTACGAAGGTTAAAACTATAATTTCATAAAAAAATCAGTCTACCTATATCTTAAAGGTCATGAATCTCGAGGATCATCAAAATCTGAACTCAATTCGATATCTAAATCATCAATTTACCCAAATTCTCAATTACATGAAAAATCCCAATTTTTGTGACTACATCATGGATGGAAACGCAAATAAAATATGATGGAACCATTGGAGAAATACTAAGATAAAGGTTAGAAACTTATCGCAGAGCCGAAACTTGAATATTGCCTTTATAATAATAAAAACCGAGCTTTATAGCTCAAAATAATCGTGTTATAAACTATGAAATTTGAATTGGGTGTTTTAAATTCTGCCCATGCCTCCTTCATTGAGATTGCGAGATCCATCAGAGCGATTTCGAGACCTTGAAACCCTTACCTAAGCGATCGCAGCACCAATCATCACAATGTATTTCCAGATCACCTAACTCGTCGTGATAGCGGCAAAAACCACACGACCATAATGACTAGTTGCCTCGCAATCGCGGAGCTCCATCATGACCACGATGACCAACTACTAGCACATAAACCAACAAAAATATGATATTTTCAAATTTTCAATCCAATCCTTGAAACTCATCCGGAAACACATCCCCCCCCTTGCACAAACCAAATATGCATTTCAGTCTTAAAACACGCTATGAATCTGCTCGCGCACTCGAAACTCTAATGAAGTGTCGTTGGGACACAATTTTGACAGTGGGTAACTCCAAATCCTTAGCTTAACTAGTTTCCCATCCAATGGTCCAAATTACACCCGATTTTGAAGTAAGCAAAGTTTGAATATTTTGGTACGTAGCTAATGTTCTTCCAATAATATTTTAACTTACTAATCATTACTTAGTAAAGTTCATTAAGTATGCTAGAATATTTACCTATTTAATTTTAAATTTTAGATAATATTTTAAGTATCACACAATATTATTTTGCTACTATAGCTTTCATCATGAGGACTTCAATTATTAGGTTAGGAATTCAATGTTTTGCAATAAAAGAAATTTGAGACGCGTATAAATAACCGTGATATATTATTTATTATAAGCATCATTCTCCAAAAACAATGAGTAATACTTTATATGAATGGAGGTAAAGTAGACGAAAAGTACAAAAAAGCTCAATGATAAAAAAAAATATAAAGAAGACGACGATATGTCATATTTCAAAGCATCGTTTAAACTTATATAAAAGGTCAGTGAACTTGATGTTATATTCAGATATCAAAATTTTGTTTACTGGCTTTTTTATATAAGCCTGAACAATGTTTCGAAAATGTGATGTATCGTTCGTCTTCATCTTCTCAGAGGCGTATCCAGGATTTGAAACTTATGAGTTCCTATAAATCTCAAATCAATATAAAATAATAGATAAATAAAGGTTTTTTTTTTGTTTTTCTTATATGAAAGAACCAACAAAAACATATTAGAAAACCTTAAATTTTCATAATTTTCATTTTTTATTTCAAATTTAATTTTAAATGGTTTAACAATATAAATACATGATGGGGGTAAAAATTATTGAATCTCTGAAAATCCACACTCCATAGGTAGAACAGTCGAAATAGGTTTGATCCTTAGGGCCTGCCTAATCCAGCCCGCTATTTAGGTAAGTCTGGGTTTTAATTTTCGAGCCCATTTGAAACAAATGCTTAAAGGCCCAACCCAAGTTAACCGATGATTGTTGATGCTTGACCAATGTTGGATGTGGGCCGGGATCTTGTGCTAAAATAATTTAATTCTTAGGAGGAGTTTGTTTGATTAAGTTTTTTTTGTTAATGGTGATGTCATCAGTTTAATAAATTAAATTAATTCTTCTTTTTTTATGCAATAATTTGTTATTTTATCACATCATTAGTTTGTTTAATTATGTTCTTTCCAAGTTAATTGAAAGTTCTGCATCAATGTAATGTCATTATACATTAATATTAGAAATTAGTGTAGCGTTCAATGGAGTTTCAAACCAGTACTTCGTTTTTTAAGTATTATTATATGATTAGGGGTGTTACAAAGAAAACCTTAAAGATTAGAAAAGAATTATTAGAAGAAAATGAAGGGCTAGCCCGCAGTAGGGCTGAGTTAGGCTGACTATTTTAATGCCTTTTCAAATGAAGGGTTAACCCGTCCTACCATCAGATTACTCACCTGTCAGACTTGGCTTGTGCTTGCCCATCTTGACAGATCTACAAATATGGTAGATCCACACCTGCCATCTTTTATTTAAATCAATGTAATGTTTTGGCTCTCTTTCGGATCTAAAAAGGCGACCCATAATCAATTCCGAGCTACGAAGGTTAAAACTATAATTTCATAAAAAAATCAGTCTACCTATATCTTAAAGGTTATGAATCTCGAGGATCATCAAATTCTGAACTCAATTCGATATCTAAAACATCAATTTACCCAAATTCTCAATTTCATGAAAAATCCCAATTTTTGTGACTACATCATGGATGGAAACGCAAAAAAATATGATGGAACCATTGGAGAAATACTAAGATAAAGGTTAGAACTTATCGCAGAGCCGAAACTTGAATATTTCCTTTATAATAATAAAAATCGTGCTTTCTAGCTCAAAACAATCGTGTTATAAACTATGAAATTTGAATTGGGTGTTTTAAATTCTGCCCATGCCTCCTTCATTGAGATTGCGAGATCCATCAGAGCGATTGCGAGACCTTGAAACCCTTACCTAAGCTATCGCAACACCAATCATCGCAATGCATTTCCAGATTACCTAACTCGTCGTGATAGCGACAAAAACAACGCGACCATAATGACTAGTCGCCTCGCAATCGCGGAGCTCCATCATCACCACGATGACCAACTACTAGCACAGAAACCAACAAAAATATGATATTTTCAATCCAATCCATGAAACTCATCCGGAAAAATACCCCTAAGACAAACCAAATATGCATTTCAGTCTTAAAACATGCTATGAATCTGCTCGCGCACTCGAAACTCTAATGAAGTGTCGTTTGGACACAATTTTGACAGTGGGTAACTCCAAATACTTAACTTAACTAGTTTCCCATCCAATGGTCCAAATTACACCCGATTTTGAAGTAAGCAAAGTTTGAATATTTTGGTACGTAGATAATGTTCCTTCCAATAATATTTTCACTTACTAATCATTACTTAGTAAAGTTCATTAAGTATGCTAGAATATTTACCTATTTAATTTTAAATTTTAGATCATATTTTAAGTATGACACAATTTTATTTTGCTACTATAACTTTCATCACGAGGACTTCAATTATTAGGTTAGGAATTCAATGTTTTGCCATAAAAGAAATTTGTGACGCGTATAAATAACCGTGATATATTATTTATTATAAGCATCATTCTCCAAAAAACAATGAGTAATACTTTATATGAATGGAGGTTAAGTAGACGAAAAGTACAAAAAAGCTCAATGATAAAAAAATATATAAAGAAGATGACGATATGTCATATTTCAAAGCATCGTTTAAGCTTATATAAAAGGTCAGTGAACTTGATGTTATATTCAGATATCAAAATTCTGTTTACTGGCTTTTTTATATAAGTCTGAACAATGTTTCAAAAATGTGACGTATCGTTCGTGTTCATCTTCTCTGAGGCGTATCCAGGATTTGAAACTTATGAGTTCCTATAAATCTCAAATCAATATAAAATAATAGATAAATAAAGGATTTTTTTTTGTTTTTCTTATATGAAAGAACCAACAACAACATATTAGAAAACCTTAAATTTTCATAATTTTCATTTTTTTATTTCAAATTTAATTTTAAATGAGATTTTATATTTAAATGATTTAACAATATAAATACATGATGGGGGTAAAAATTATTGAATCTCTGAAAATCCACACTCCATATGTAGAACAATCAAAATAGGTTTGATCCTTAGGGCCAGCCTAATCCAGCCCGTTATTTAGGTAGGTCTGGGTTTTAATTTTCGAGCCCATTTGAAACAAATGCTTAAAGGCCCAACCAAAGTTAACCGATGATTGTTGATGCTTGACCAAGGTTGGGTGTGGGCCGGGCTCTTGAGCTAAAATAATTTAATTCTTAGGAGGAGTTTGTTTGATTAAGGTTTTTTTTGTTAATGGTGATGTCATCAGTTTAAATAATTAAATTAATTCTTCTTTTGTTATGCAACAATTTGTTAATTTATCACATCATTAGTTTGTTTAATTATGTTCTTTCCAAGTTAATTGAAAGTTCTGCATCAATGTAATGTCATTATACACTAATATTAGAAATTAGTGTAGCGTTCAATGGAGTTTCAAACGATTGCTTTTAAAGTATTATTATATGATTAGGGGTGTTACAATGAAAACCTTAAAGATTAGAAAAGAAATATTTGAAGAAAATGAAGGGCTAGCCCGCGGTAGGGCTGAGTTAGGCTGACTATTTTAATGCCTTTTCAAATGAAGGGTTAACCCGTCCTACCATCGGATTACTCACCTGTCAGACTTGGCTTGTGCTTGCCCATCTTGACAGATCTACAAATATGGTAGATCCGCACCTGCCATCATTTATTTAAATCAATGTAATTTTTTGGCTCTCATACGGATCTAAAAAGGCGACCCATAATCAATTTCGAGCTACGAAGGTTAAAACTATAATTTCATAAAAAAATCAGTCTACCTATATCTTAAAGGTTATGAATCTCGAGGATCATCAAATTCTGAACTCAATTCGATATCTAAATCATCAATTTACCCAAATTCTCAATTTCATGAAAAATCCCAATTTTTGTGACTACATCATGGATGGAAACGCAAAAAAATATGATGGAACCATTGGAGAAATACTAAGATAAAGGTTAGAAACATATCGCAGAGCCGAAACTTGAATATTTCCTTTATAATAATAAAAATCGAGCTTTCTAGCTCAAAACAATCGTGTTATAAACTATGAAATTTGAATTTGGTGTTTTAAATTCTGCCCATGCCTCCTTCATTGAGATTGCGAGATCCATCAGAGCGATTGTGAGACCTTGAAACCCTTACCTAAGCTATCGCAGCACCAATCATCGCAATGTATTTCCAGATCACCTAAATCGTCGTGATAGCGGCAAAAACCACGCGACCATAATGACTAGTCGCCTCGCAATCGCGGAGCTCCATCATGACCACGATGACCAACTAATAGCACAGAAACCAACAAAAATATGATATTTTCAATCCAATCCATGAAACTCATCCGTAAACATATCCCCAAGACTAACCAAATATGCATTTCAGTCTTAAATACGCTATGAATCTGCTCGCGCACTCGAAACTCTAATGAAGTGTCGTTTGGACACAATTTTGACAGTGGGTAACTCCAAATACTTAACTAGTTTCCCATCCAATGGTCCAAATTACACCCGATTTTAAAGTAAGCAAAGTTTGAATATTTTGGTACGTAGATAATGTTCCTTCCAATAATATTTTCACTTACTAATCATTACTTAGTAAAGTTCATTAAGTATGCTAGAATATTTACCTATTTAATTTTAAATTTTAGATCATATTTTAAGTATCACACAATTTTATTTTGCTACTATAACTTTCATCATGAGGACTTCAATTATTAGGTTAGGAATTCAATGTTTTGCCATAAAAGAAATTTGTGACGCGTATAAATAACCATGATATTTTATTTCTTATATGCATCATTCTCCAAAACAATGAGTAATACTTTATATGAATGGAGGTTAAGTAGACGAAAAGTACAAAAAGCTCAATGATAAAAAAATATATAAAGAAGACGACGATATGTCATATTTCAAAGCATCGTTTAAGCTTATATAAAAGGTCAGTGAACTTGATGTTATATTCAGATATCAAAATTCTGTTTACTGGCTTTTTTATATAAGCCTGAACAATGTTTCGAAAATGTGACGTATCGTTCGTCTTCATCTTCTCAGAGGCGTATCCAGGATTTGAAACTTATGAGTTCCTATAAATCTCAAATCAATATAAAATAATAGATAAATAAAGGATTTTTTTTTGTTTTTCTTATATGAAAGAACCAACAACAACATATTAGAAAACCTTAAATTTTCATAATTTTAATTTTTTTATTTCAAATTTAATTTTAAATGAGATTTTATATTTAAATGGTTTAACAATATAAATACATGATGGGGGTAAAAATTATTGAATCTCTGAAAATCCACAATCCATATGTAGAACAATCAAAATAGGTTTGATCCATAGGGCCAGCCTAATCCAGCCCGCTATTTAGGTAGGTCTGGGTTTTAATTTTCGAGCCCATTTGAAACAAATACTTAAAGGCCCAACCAAAGTTAACCGATGATTGTTGATGCTGACCAAGGTTGGGTGTGGGCCGGGCTCTTGAGCTAAAATAATTTAATTCTTAGGAGGAGTTTGTTTGATTAATGTTTTTTTTGTTAATGGTGATGTCATCAGTTTAAATAATTAAATTAATTCTTCTTTTGTTATGCAACAATTTGTTAATTTATCACATCATTAGTTTGTTTAATTATGTTCTTTCCAAGTTAATTGAAAGTTCTGCATCAATGTAATGTCATTATACACTAATATTAGAAATTAGTGTAGCGTTCAATGGAGTTTCAAACCAGTACTTCGTTTTTAAAGTATTATTATATGATTAGGGGTGTTACAAAGAAAACCTTAAAGATTAGAAAAGAAATATTTGAAGAAAATGAAGGGCTAGCCCGCGGTAGGGTTGGGTTAGGCTGACTATTTTAATGCCTTTTCAAATGAAGGGTTAACCCGTCCTACCATCGGATTACTCACCTGTCAGACTTGGCTTGTGCTTGCCCATCTTGACAGATCTACAAATATGGTAGATCCGCACCTGCCATCTTTTATTTAAATCAATGTAATTTTTTGGCTCTCATACGGATCTAAAAAGGCGACCCATAATCAATTCCGAGCTACGAAGGTTAAAACTATAATTTCATAAAAAAATCAGTCTACCTATATCTTAAAGGTTATGAATCTCTAGGATCATCAAATTCTGAACTCAATTCGATATCTAAATCATCAATTTACCCAAATTCTCAATTTCATGAAAAATCCCAATTTTTGTGACTACATCATGGATGGAAACGCAAAAAAATATGATGGAACCATTGGAGAAATACTAAGATTAAGGTTAGAAACATATCGCAGAGCCGAAAATTGAATATTTCCTTTATAATAATAAAAATCGAGCTTTCTAGCTCAAAACAATCGTGTTATAAACTATGAAATTTGAATTGGGTGTTTTAAATTCTGCCCATGCCTCCTTCATTGAGATTGCGAGATCCATCAGAGCGATTGCGAGACCTTGAAACCCTTACCTAAGCTATCGCAACACCAATCATCGCAATGTATTTCCAGATCACCTAACTCGTCGTGATAGCGGCAAAAACCACGCGACCATAATGACTAGTCGCCTCGCAATCGCGGAGCTCCATCATGACCACGATGACCAACTAATAGCACAGAAACCAACAAAAATATGATATTTTCAATCCAATCCATGAAACTCATCCGGAAAAATATTCCCCCCCCCCCCCCCCCGACACTAACCAAATATGCATTTCAGTCTTAAAACACGCTATGAATCTGCTCGCGCACTCGAAACTCTATTGAAGTGTCGTTTGGATACAATTTTGACAGTGGGTAACTCCAAATACTTAACTAGTTTCCCATCCAATGGTCCAAATTACACCCGATTTTAAAGTAAGCAATGTTTGAATATTTTGGTACGTAGATAATGTTCCTTCCAATAATATTTTCACTTACTAATCATTACTTAGTAAAGTTCATTAAGTATGCTAGAATATTTACCTATTTAATTTTAAATTTTAGATCATATTTTAAGTATCACACAATTTTATTTTGCTACTATAACTTTCATCATGAGGACTTCAATTATTAGGTTAGGAATTCAATGTTTTGCCATAAAAGAAATTTGTGACGCGTATAAATAACCGTGATATATTATTTATTATAAGCATCATTCTCCAAAAACAATGAGTAATACTTTATATGAATGGAGGTTAAGTAGACGAAAAGTACAAAAAAGCTCAATGATAAAAAAAAAATATAAAGAAGACGACGATATGTCATATTTCAAAGCATCGTTTAAGCTTATATAAAAGGTCAGTGAACTTGATGTTATATTCAGATATCAAAATTTTGTTTACTGGCTTTTTTATATAAGCCTGAACAATGTTTCGAAAATGTGACGTATCGTTCGTCTTCATCTTCTCAGTGGCGTATCCAGGATTTGAAACTTATGAGTTCCTATAAATCTCAAATCAATATAAAATAATAGATAAATAAAGGATTTTTTTTTTGTTTTTCTTATATGAAAGAACCAACAACAACATATAAGAAAACCTTAAATTTTCATAATTTTCATTTTTTTATTTCAAATTTAATTTTAAATGAGATTTTATATTTAAATGGTTTAACAATATAAATACATGATGGGGGTAAAAATTATTGAATCTCTGAAAATCCACACTCCATATGTAGAACAATCAAAATAGGTTTGATCCTTAGGCGACTTAATCGGCCCATTATTTAGGTAGATGCAGGTTTTAATTTTCGAGCCCATTTGAAACAAATGCTTAAAGGCCCAACCAAAGTTAACCGATGATTGTTGATGCTTGACCAAGGTTGGGTGTGGGCCGGGCTCTTGAGCGAAAATAATTTAATTCTTAGGAGGAGTTTGTTTGATTAAGGTTTTTTTTGTTAATGGTGATGTCATCAGTTTAAATAATTAAATTAATTCTTCTTTTGTTATGCAACAATTTGTTTAATTTATCACATCATTAGTTTGTTTAATTATGTTCTTTCCAAGTTAATTGAAAGTTCTGTATCAATCTAATGTCATTATACACTAATATTAGAAATTAGTGTAGCGTTCAATGGAGTTTCAAACCAGTACTTCGTTTTTAAAGTATTATTATATGATTAGGGGTGTTACAAAGAAAACCTTAAAGATTAGAAAAGAAATATTTGAAGAAAATGAAGGGCTAGCCCGCGGTAGGGCTGAGTTAGGCTGACTATTTTAATGCCTTTTCAAATGAAGGGTTAACCCGTCCTACCATCGGATTACTCACCTGTCAGACTTGGCTTGTGCTTGCCCATCTTGACAAATCTACAAATATGGTAGATCCGCACCTGCCATCTTTTATTTAAATCAATGTAATTTTTTTGGCTCTCATACGGATCTATTGGAGAAATACTAAGATAAAGGTTAGAAACTTACCGCATAACCGAAACTTGAATATTGCCTTTATAATAATAAAAATCGAGCTTTCTAGCTCAAAACAATCGTGTTATAAACTATGAAATTTGAATTGGGTGTTTTAAATTCCGCCCATGCCTCCTTAATTGAGATTGCGAGATCCATCAGAGCGATTGCGAGACCTTGAAACCCTTACCTAAGCGATCGCAGCACCAATCATCGCAATGTATTTCCAGATCACCTAACTCGTCGTGATAGAGGCAAAAACCACGCGACCATAATGACTAGTCTCCTCGCAATCGTTGAGCTCCATCATGACCACGATGACCAACTACTAGCACAGAAACCAACAAAAATATGATATTTTCAATCCAATACTTGAAACTCATCCGGAAACACATCGCCTCCCCCCCCGCCAGCACAAACCAAATATACATTTCAGTCTTAATACACGTTATGAATCTGCTCGCGCACTCGAAACTCTAATGAAGTGTCGTTTGGACACAGTTTTGACAGTGGGTAACTCCAAATCCTTAACTTAACTAGTTTCACATCCAATGGTCCAAATTACACCTGATTTTGAAGTAAGCAAAGTTTGAATATTTTGGTACGTAGCTAATGTTCCTTCCAATAATATTTTCACTTACTAATCATTACTTAGTAAAGTTCATTAAGTATGCTAGAATATTTACCTATTTAATTTTATATTTTAGATCATATTTTAAGTATCACACAATTTTATTTTGCTATTATAACTTTCATCACGAGGACTTCAATTATTAGGTTAGTAATTCAATGTTTTGTCATAAAAGAAATTTGTGACGCGTATAAATAATCGTGATATTTTATTTATTATAAGCATCATTCTCCAAAAACAATGAGTAATACTTTATATGAATGGAGGTTAAGTAGACGAAAAGTACAAAAAAGCTCAATGATAAAAAAAAATATAAAGAAGACGACGATATGTCATATTTGAAAGCATCGTTTAAGCTGATATAAAAGGTCAGTGAACTTGATGTTATATTCAGATATCAAAATTATGTTTACTGGCTTTTTTATATACGTCTGAACAATGTTTCGAAAATGTAACGTATCGTTCGTCTTCATCTTCTCAGAGGCGTATCCAGAATTTGAAACTTATGAGTTCCTATAAATCTCAAATCAATATAAAATAATAGAAAAATAAATGATTTTTTTTTTGTTTTTCTTAAATGAAAGAACCAACAACAACATATTAGAAAACCTTAAATTTTCATAATTTGCATTTTTTTATTTCAAATTTAATTTTAAATGAGATTTTATATTTAAATGGTATAACAATATAAATACATGATGGGGGTAAAAATTATTGAATCTCTGAAAATCCACACTCCATATGTAGAACAGTCAAAATAGGTTTGATCCTTAGGGCCAGCCTAATCCAGCCCGCTATTTAGGTAGGTCTGGGTTTTAATTTTCTAGCCCATTTGAAACAAATACTTAAAGGCCCAACCCAAGTTAACCGGTGATGGTTGATGCTTGACCAAGGTTGGGAGTGGGCCGGGATCTTGAGCTAAAATAATTTAATTCTTAGGAGGAGTTTGTTTGATTAAGGTTTTTTTTGTTAATGGTGATGTCATCAGTTTAATGAATTAAATTAATTCTTCTTTTGTTATGCAACAATTTATTAATTTATCACATCATAAGTTTGTTTAATTATGTTATTTCCAAGTTAATTGAAAGTTCTGCATCAATGTAATGTCATTATACACTAATATTAGAAATTAGTGTAGCGTTCAATGTAGTTTCAAACCAAGATGCCGTTTTAAAGTATTATTATATGATTAGGGTGTTACAAAGAAAACCTTAAAGATTAGAAAAAATATTAGAAGAAAATGAAAGGCTAGCCATGGTAGAAATGAGTTAAGTGACTATTTTAATGCCTTTTCAAATGAAGGGTTAACCCGCCCTACCATCGGATTACTCACCTGTCAGACTTGGCTTGTGCTTTCCCATCTTGACAGCTCTACAAATATGGTAGATCCGCCCCTGCCATCTTTTATTTAAATAAATGTAATTTTTTGGCACTCTTTCGGATCTATAAAGGCTACCCATAATCAATTCCGAGCTACGAAGGTTAAAACTATAATTTCATAAAAAAATCAGTCTACCTATATCTTAAAGGTCATGAATCTCGAGGATCATCAAAATCTGAACTCAATTCGATATCTAAATCATCAATTTACCCAAATTCTCAATTTCATGAAAAATCCCAATTTTTGTGACTACATCATAGATGGAAACACAAAAAAATATGATGGAACCATTGGAGAAATACTAAGATAATGGTTAGAAACTTATCGCAGAGCCGAAACTTGAATATGGCCTTTATAATAATAAAAATCGAGCTTTCTAGCTCAAAACAATCGTGTTATAAACTATGAAATTTGAATTGGGTGTTTTAAATTCTTCCCATGCCTCCTTCATTGAGATTGCGAGATCCATCAGCACGATTGCGAGATTGAAACCCTTACCTAAGCAATCGCAACACCAATCATCGCAATGTATTTCCAGATCACCTAACTCGTCGTGATAGCGGCAAAAACCACGCGACTATAATGACTAGTCGCCTCGCAATCGCGAAGCTCCATCACGACCACGATGACAAACTACTAGCACAGAAACCAACAAAAATATGATATTTTCAATCCAAACCATGAAACACATCGGGAAACATATCCCCCCCCCCCCCCCCCCCGGCACTAACCAAATATGCATTTCAGTCTTAAAACATGCTATGAATCTGCTCGCGCACTCGAAACTCTAATGAAGTGTCGTTTGGACACAATTTTGACAGTGGGTAACTCCAAATACTTAACTAGTTTCCCATCCAATGGTCAAAATTACACCCGATTTTGAAGTAAGCAAAGTTTGAATATTTTGGTACGTAGCTAATGTTCCTTCCAATAATATTTTCACTTACTAATCATTACTTAGTAAAGTTCATTAAGTATGCTAGAATATTTACCTATTTAATTTTAAATTTTAGATCATATTTTAAGTATCACACAATTTTATTTTGCTACTATAACTTTCATCATGAGGACTTCAATTATTAGGTAAGGAATTCAATGTTTTGCCATAAAAGAAATTTGTGACGCGTATAAATAACCGTGATATTTTTTTTATTATAAGCATCATTCTCCAAAAACAATGAGTAATACTTTATATGAATGGAGGTTAAGTAGACGAAAAGTACAAAAAAGCTCAATGATAAAAAAAAAATAAAGAAGACGACGATATGTCATATTTCAAAGCATCGTTTAAGCTTATATAAAAGGTCAGTGAACTTGATATTATTCAGATATCAAAATTTTGTTTACTGGCTTTTTTATATAAGCCTGAACAATGTTTCGAAAATGTGATGTATTGTTCGTCTTCATCTTCTCAGAAGCGTATCCAGGATTTGAAACTTATGAGTTCCTATAAATCTCAAATCAATATAAAATAATAGAAAAATAAAGGATTTTTATTGTTTTTTTTATATGAAAGAACCAACAACAACATATTAGAAAACCTTAAATTTTCATAATTTTCATTTTTTTTATTTCAAATTTAATTTTAAATGAGATTTTATATTTAAATGGTTTAACAATATAAATACATGATGGGGGTAAAAATTATTGAATCTCTGAAAATCCACACTCCATACGTAGAACAGTCAAAATAGGTTTGATCCTTAGGGCCAGCCTAATCCAGCCCGCTATTTAGGTAGGTCTGGGTTTTAATTTTCTAGCCCATTTGAAACAAATGCTTAAAGGCCCAACCAAAGTTAACCGATGATTGTTGATGCTTAACCAAGGTTGGGTGTGGGCCGGGCTCTTGAGATAAAATAATTTAATTCTTAGGTGGAGTTTGTTTGATTAAGTTTTTTTTTGTTAATGGTGATGTCATCAGTTTAATGAATTAAATTAATTCTTCATTTGTTATGCAATAATTTGTTAATTTATCACATCATTAGTTTGTTTAATTATGTTCTTTCCAAGTTAATTGAAAGTTCTGCATCAATGTAATGTCATTATACACTAATATTAGAAATTAGTGTAGCGTTCAATGGAGTTTCAAACCGATTGCCGTTTTTAAAGTATTATTATATGATTAGGGGTGTTACAAAGAAAACCTTAAAGATTAGAAAAGAAATATTAGAAGAAAATGAAGGGCTAGCCCGCGGTAGGGCTGAGTTAGGCTGACTATTTTAATGCCTTTTCAAATGAAGGGTTAACCCGCCCTACCATCAGATTACTCACCTGTCACACTTGGCTTGTGCTTGCCCATCTTGACAGCTCTACAAATATGGTAGATCCGCCCCTGCCATCTTTTATTTAAATCAATGTAATTTTTTGGCACTCTTTCGGATCTATAAAGGCGACCCATAATCAATTCCGAGCTACGAAGGTTAAAACTATAATTTCATAAAAAATTTGTCTACCTATATCTTAAAGGTCATGAATCTCGAGGATCATCAAAATCTGAACTCAATTCGATATCTAAATCATCAATTTACCCAAATTCTCAATTTCATGAAAAATCCCAATTTTTGTGACTACATCATAGATGGAAACACAAAAAAATATGATGGAACCATTGGATAAATACTAAGATAATGGTTATAAACTTATCGCAGAGCCGAAACTTGAACATGGCCTTTATAATAATAAAAATCGAGCTTTCTAGCTCAAAACAATCATGTTATAAACTATGAAATTTGAATTGGGTGTTTTAAATTATTCCCATGCCTCCTTCATTGAGATTGCGAGATCCATCAGCGCGATTGCGAGATTGAAACCCTTACCTAAGCAATCGCAACACCAATCATCGCAATGTATTTCCAGATCACCTAACTAGTCGTGATATCGGCAAAAACCACGCGACTATAATGACTAGTCGCCTCGCAATCGCGAATCTCCATCACGACCACGATGACAAACTACTAGCACAAAAACCAACAAAAATATGATATTTTCAATCCAATCCTTGAAACTCATGCGGAAACACATCCCCCCCGGCACTAACCAAATATGCATTTCAGTCTTAAAACACGCTACGAATCTGCTCGCGCACTCGAAACTCTAATGAAGTGTCGTTTGGACACAATTTTGACAGTGGGTAACTCCAAATCCTTAACTTAATTAGTTTCCATCCAATGGTCCAAATTACACCCGATTTTGAAGTAAGAAAAGTTTGAATATTTTGGTACGTAGATAATGTTCCTTCCAATAATATTTTCACTTACTAATCATTACTTAGTAAAGTTCATTAAGTATGCTAGAATATTTACCTATTTAATTTTAAATTTTAGATCATATTTTAAGTATCACACAATTTTATTTTGCTACTATAACTTTCATCATGAGGACTTCAATTATTAGGTAAGGAATTCAATGTTTTGCCATAAAAGAAATTTGTGACGCGTATAAATAACCGTGATATTTTTTTTTATTATAAGCATCATTCTCCAAAAACAATGAGTAATACTTTATATGAATGGAGGTTAAGTAGACGAAAAGTACAAAAAAGCTCAATGATAAAAAAAATATATAAAGAAGACGACGATATGTCATATTTCAAAGCATCGTTTAAGCTTATATAAAAGGTCAGTGAACTTGATATTATTCAGATATCAAAATTTTGTTTACTGGTTTTTTTATATAAGCCTGAACAATGTTTCGAAAATGTGATGTATTGTTCGTCTTCATCTTCTCAGAAGCGTATCCAGGATTTGAAACTTATGAGTTCCTATAAATCTCAAATCAATATAAAATAATAGAAAAATAAAGGATTTTTATTGTTTTTTTTATATGAAAGAACCAACAACAACATATTAGAAAACCTTAAATTTTCATAATTTTCATTTTTTTTATTTCAAATTTAATTTTAAATGAGATTTTATATTTAAATGGTTTAACAATATAAATACATGATGGGGGTAAAAATTATTGAATCTCTGAAAATCCACACTCCATACGTAGAAACGATCAAAATAGGTTTGATCCTTAGGGCCAGCCTAATCCAGCCCGCTATTTAGGTAGGTCTGGGTTTTAATTTTCTAGCCCATTTGAAACAAATGCTTAAAGGCCCAACCAAAGTTAACCGATGATTGTTGATTCTTAACCAAGGTTGGGTTTGGGCCGGGCTCTTGAGCTAAAATAATTTAATTCTTAGGTGGAGTTTGTTTGATTAAGTTTTTTTTTTGTTAATGGTGATGTCATCAGTTTAATGAATTAAATTAATTCTTCTTTTGTTATGCAATAATTTGTTAATTTATCACATCATTAGTTTGTTTAATTATGTTCTTTCCAAGTTAATTGAAAGTTCTGCATCAATGTAATGTCATTATACACTAATATTAGAAATTAGTGTAGCGTTCAATGGAGTTTCAAACGATTGCCGTTTTTAAAGTATTATTATATGATTAGGGGTGTTACAAAGAAAACCTTAAAGATTAGAAAAGAAATATTAGAAGAAAATGAAGGGCTAGCCCGCGGTAGAGCTGAGTTAGGCTGACTATTTTAATGCCTTTTCAAATGAAGGGTTAACAGCCTACCGTGGATTGCTCACTGTCGGACTTGGCTTGTGCACCCGTCTTGTGACTCTACAAATATGGTAGATCCGCCCCTGCCATCTTTTATTTAAATCAATGTAATATTTTGGCACTCTTTCGGATCTATAAAGGCGACCCATAATCAATTCCGAGTTACGAAGGTTAAAACTATAATTTCATAAAAAATCAGTCTACCTATATCTTAAAGGTCATGAATCTCGAGGATCATCAAAATCTGAACTCAATTCGATATCTAAATCATCAATTTACCCAAATTCTCAATTTCATGAAAAATCCCAATTTTTGTGACTACATCATAGATGGAAACACTGTTGAGATACACCAAGTGTATACCACATATATACATTGTATATGTATGTGGTTAGTTAGTTGTTAGTTAGATATTTTGGATTAATTAGATATTAGATATTTTGTTATTAGTGGAATATTATTAGTAGGGGTCTAATTTCCTATAAATTGGACTTTTTTCTTTGTAATTCATTTGAGCAATTAATAAGAAATATATACAAAAGAGCAGTTTTGCTCCCAAAAACATCATCTCTTCCATTTCTCTTTTCTCTCGTTTTCTACTCTTTTGCTCCTTCTCCGTTGCAATTTCCATGGCTGCATAAACTTTAACATGATATCAAAGCTAGGTTAGGGAGATCAATCGAAGAGAAACTAGAAAATCAAAAAATCAGAATCGCTGAAAAAAAAGAAAAAAAAACCGCGAAGGAACGAAATCGCGGTTTTCTTCGAAAAATCAAAATTGTGAAAGGAACTGGTTATAGGGGAGCAGAATTGAAGGAGCTGAAGAAAATTAGAAGCAAGTGAAAACCGAAATCGCGATGCGAAGGATTTGAAAATCGAAATCGTGATTTCGTCTAAAAATCAGAATTGAAGATCGATTGAGAGATCGAAGCGGTTGTTTTCCAGATTAGAGTGACAACACAGAGTGATTCTCTCTGGATCGATCGATTTCTGAAACATATTGAGGAGAAATTGGCGATCGCGAAGGGACTGAGGATCAGAATCGCGACGCAATCGAAATCAACAGAGTATTGAGGTAATCTCTGTAGGATATAGAGGATATAGATCGATTCTGTTGTGAGTGACACAGGATCGACAGAAAATCGAAGTTCGCCAAAAATATTTTTGAAAATCTTTTCGTAGCTGTTGTGTTATTGTTGATGTTGTTTTCTGTTCAGTACTGGTTCTGTGTGGATAGAATTGTATGTGGGTTGGTGAATTGATAAATTGGAGAAAGGAGAAAAGGTGTCGAGTTCGTTCGTCGTTGTTGTTTTCTGTTTCAGATTCTAGTTGTTGTTGTTAGTGAGAATGCAGGAGCACTGCTCACTGTGGCGAGTCGTGTTAATTTCTATTTTGTTGTCGCTGCTGGTGAGAATGCAGGTGCACTGCTCACTGATGTTATGAAATGTACTGCTGCTATTGTGGAAAAATTACTACACTGCCTACTGTTGGTGTTCCTACAGCTACTGGTTCCTGGAATATAGAGTTGGATTGGGATTGTAGGATGTTAAGAGTAGGAAATTTCAATCGATTGAAGGATCGAGGAGTTCTTACCGACAAATAGACTAAGAATTGAGGGATATTTCGTCGAAGACAATATGGATTGTGTGAGATTGCGTGATGAGAATCGAGGGATTCTCTAGTCCAAGCGAGGCTAGAGAACGAGGGATTCTTGCCGCTTATTAAAATAGTTGGCGTGATGAGAATCGAGAGATTCTCTAGTCCGAATGAGACTAGAGAACGAGGGGTTCTTGCCGTCGTTTTTACATAAGGAGAATCGAGGGATTCTTTAGTCCGAGTGAGACTAGAGAACGAGAGGTTCTTCATCTATTGATATGGGAGTTAAAGCTCATACTTGTTTGCAGCAGTTGATGTTCCTGCTGGTGCAGGACTGGATTGTTCTTTTTGTTGGCCTGATTTTGTTGGTATTGTTTGGCTTGTTCTTTCTTGTTTCTCTGAGATATTCTTCTTGGGCAGCATGTGTTGCTACTGCATCCTTAGATGCAGCAGGTATTGCAGGACTATTTTGTGTGAATTTGCTACAATGATCCTGCTGGTGCAGGACTGGATGGAAATGGGAGAAAGAATTCCAAACAGAGGATATGTTGACTTCTCACTCGAGATTTGGTTTCTGCTTGTTGCTGCTTTATCTACTTGTTTGCAGCTGATTTGTAGCTGATGTGCCTGCTGTTGTTTCTAGTGTTGATGACAACAAACTGCTGGTGCAAACCGTTGGTATTTCCTGCGGATGCGACTGGTGCTGTTGTGGTTGATGGTTGTCGAGAATAATATTCCCCTGCATATAAAAGAAGGCAGAACAAATTATTTCTGCAGTTGTACAGTTGTTACAGATGTTGCAGCTGCTGCTGCTAAAGTTGTGATATTGCTTCTTTCAACAAAATATGATTTCTGATACATTAAAGTTTTGATGGTTGTGGTCCATTTAGTTAAGGCATGTAAGAGATATTAATAACTTGTCAAATGGTATTATGGGCATATGGCTACTGTCGTAGAGCCAAAATAGGCTTGGACATCATCACAGATATGCTTGAGTTTATATTGGTCCCAGTGGGCAATCTGTCTACTGATTCCACATTCGTGCTCTAGTTTTCAGTAGAATTTTCCTTGTCTGCATCCAGTTCAGATGGTCCCGAGACTTTTGCCGCTGGTATGGCTGCGTTGTTGCTGCCATTCATGAATCTGGTGATGCTATTTCTATTGCTGAAGAAGCTGTTTATGAAAGTTAGTTGTTGGGGTCAAACCAAACCCATGCTTCTACTACAGAGGAAAGTTTAAAGGACTCAAAGCAGTGTGTTATTGAATCTTTATGCACCTGCACTTGATATTAAGCTGATGTCTGTTAGTGTAGCTACTGCTGCTTCTACCTACTATTCTTGTTGGTTTTTCTGCTGCTGATGCTACAACTGTTAAAAATTGAAAATTGCATCGACCATCCAAGGACTTAAGAATGGAGGTTGCAGAGTTGGAGAGGGCATTTGAATCTGCTTTGTCCCAAATTAAATGGCGCCTCAAACTTTCATCAAAGCGTCGCCTTGAAACAGACATTTTGGCCTTGTGCACTGAGATGAGGCCAGTTGTAATGGTGGACTATGGAGGGAAGATGCCTGAACTGCAAGAACGACTCTGTGCATTCCTTAAACATTGCAAAGAGGACTGCTCAATATTTAAGCCTCTGCATGTTATGGTTATAGAAGATATGATATACTTAGTTCACGCGAGAGCATTTGCAGAGTTTGTTAAGTCTAGTTTGAACTTGGAGGCGAGACTGATCTATGTAGACCTTGAACAGGATCCTCCAAAGATGATAACACAAGCAGAAGAAAGCTCTGTGGCTGCACAACCTGAATATCATACAGAACCAGAATGTCATTGAGATAATGCAGCAGCTGACTTTGTCCTTATGGTTATTCATAGTCAAATTTAACAACATGGATGATAGGAATGAGTTGATGATTCCCTGTACTTGCTACAGCAGATGTTGCTAATGTTGTTGGCTGCTTATATTTCTGTTGTTGCTGGTCGTGCAATTGCTGCTCCTGGAAATGATACACAAGATGTTGGTGTGGCTGCTGAGAATTCAGAATTCAGGAAATCCGTAAGGACATTGCTTCCAAGCTAGGACTAAAATCGTTGTTTTCAGTGCCTAGCTTGAGGGGGGTGTTGAGATACACCAAGTGTATACCACATATATACATTGTATATATATGTTGTTAGTTAGATATTTTGGATTAATTAGATATTAGATATTTTGTTATTAGTGGAATATTATTAGTAGGGGTCTTATTTCCTATAAATAGGACTATTTTCTTTGTAATTCATTTGAGCAATTAATAAGAAATATATACAAAAGAGCAGTTTTGCTCCCAAAAACATCATCTCTTCCATTTCTCTTTTCTCTCGTTTTCTACTCTTTTGCTCCTTCTCCGTTGCAACTTCCATGGCTGCATAAACTTTAATAAACACAAAAATATATGATGGAACCATTGGAGAAATACTAAGATAAAGGTTAGAAACTTATCGCAGAGCCGAAACTTGAATATTGCCTTTATAATAATAAAAATCGAGCTTTCTAGCTCAAAACAATCGTGTTATAAACTATGAAATTTGAATTGGGTATTTTAAATTCTGCCCATGCCTCCTTCATTGAGATTGCGAGATCCATCAGCGCGATTGCGAGACCTTGAACCCTTACCTAAGCGATCGCAGCACCAATCATCGCAATGTATTTCCAGATCACCTAACTCATCGTGATAGCGGCAAAAACTACGCGACCATAATGACTAGTCGCCTCGCAATAGCGGAGCTCCATCATGACCACGATGACAAACTACTAGCACAAAAACCAACAAAAATATGATATTTTCAAATTTTCAATATAAACCTTGAAACTCATCCGGAAACACATCCCCCCCCCCCCCCTCGGCACTAACCAAATATGCCTTTCAGTCTTAAAACACGCTATGAATTTGCTCGCGCACTCGAAACTCTAATGAAGTGGCGTTTGGACACAATTTTGACAGTGGGTAACTCCAAATCCTTAACTTAACTAGTTTCCCATCCAATGGTCCAAATTACACCCGATTTTGAAGTAAGCAGAGTTTGAATATTTTGGTACGTAGCTAATGTTCCTTCCAATAATATTTTCACTTACTAATCATTACTTAGTAAAGTTCATTAAGTATGCTAGAATATTTACCCATTTAATTTTAAATTTTAGATCATATTTTAAGTATCACACAATTTTATTTTGCTACTATAACTTTCATCACGAGGACTTCAATTATTAGGTTAGGAATTCAATGTTTTGCCATAAAAGAAATTTGTGACGCGTATAAATAACCGTGATATTTTATTTATTATAAGCATCATTCTCCAAAAACAATGAGTAATACTTTATATGAATGGAGGTTAAGTAGATGAAAAGTACAAAAAAGCTCAATGATAAAAAAAAATATAAAGAAGACGACGATATGTCATATTTCAAAGCATCGTTTAAGCTTATATAAAAGGTCAGTGAACTTGATGTTATATTCAGATATCAAAATTCTGTTTACTGGCTTTTTTATATAAGCCTGAACAATGTTTCGAAAATGTGACGTATCGTTCGTCTTCATCTTCTCAGAGGCGTATCCAGGATTTGAAACTTATGAGTTCCTATAAATCTCAAATCAATATAAAATAATAGAAAAATAAAGGATTTTTATTGTTTTTCTTATATGAAAGAACCAACAACAACATATTAGAAAACCTTAAATTTTCATAATTTTCATTTTTTTATTTCAAATTTAATTTTAATTAAGATTTTATATTTAAATGGTTTAACAATATAAATACATGATGGGGGTAAAAATAATTGAATCTCTGAAAATCCACACTCCATATGTAGAACAGTCAAAATAGGTTTGATCCTTAGGGCCAGCCTAATCCAGCCCGCTATTTAGGTAGGTATGGGTTTTAATTTTCGAGCCCATTTGAAACAAATGTTTAAAGGCCCAACCCAAGTTAACCGATGATTGTTGATGCTTGACCAAGGTTGGTTGTGGGTCGGGCTCTTGAGCTAAAATAATTTAATTCTTATGAGGAGTTTGTTTGATTAAGTTTTTTTTTTGTTAATGGTGATGTCATCAGTTTAATGAATTAAATTAATTCTTCTTTTGTTATGCAACAATTTGTTAATTTATCACATCATTAGTTTGTTTAATTATGTTCTTTCCAAGTTAATTGAAAGTTCTGCATCAATGTAATGTCATTATACACTAATATTAGAAATTAGTGTAGCGTTCAATGGAGTTTCAAACCAATACTTCCTTTTTAAAGTATTATTATATGATTAGGGGTATTACAAAGAAAACCTTAAAGATTAGAAAAGAAATATTAGAATAAAATGAGGGGCTAGCCCGCGTTAGGGCTGAGTTAGGCTGACTATTTTAATGCCTTTTCAAATGAAGGGTTAACCCGTCCTAGCCCATCGAATTCCTCACCTGTCAGACTTGGCTTGTGCTTGCCCATCTTGACAGCTCTACATATATGGTAGATCCGCCCCTGCCATCTTTTATTTAAATCAATGTAATTTTTTGGCACTCTTTCGGATCTAAAAAGGCGACCCATAATCAATTCCGATCTATGAAGGTTAAAACTATAATTTCATAAAAAATCAGTCCACCTATATCTTAAAGGTCATGAATCTCGAGGATCATCAAAATCTGAACTCAATTCGATATCTAAATCATCAATTTACCCAAATTCTCAATTTCATGAAAAATCTCAATTTTTGTGACTATATAATGGATTGAAACGCAAAATAATATGATGGAACCTTTGGAGAAATACTAAGATAAAGGTTAGAAACTTATCGCAGAGCCGAAACTTGAATATTGTCTTTATAATAATAAAAATCGAGCTTTCTAGCTCAAAACAATCGTGTTATAAACTATGAAATTTGAATTGGGTGTTTTAAATTCTGCCCATGCCTCCTTCATTGAGATTGCGAGACCTTGAAACCCTTACCTAAGCGATCGCAGCACCAATCATCGCAATGTATTTCCAGATCACCTAAATCGTCGTGATAGCGGCAAAAACCACGCGACCATAATGACTAGTCGCCTCGCAATCGCGGAGCTCCATCACGACAACGATGACCAACAACTAACACAGAAACCAAAAAAAATATGATATTTTCAAATTTTCAATCCTATCCTTGAAACTCATCCGGAAACACATCCCCCTCCCCTGCCCAAACCAAATATGCATTTCAGTCTTAAAACACGCTATGAATTTGCTCGCGCACTCGAAACTCTAATGAAGTGGTGTTTGGACACAATTTTGACAGTGGGTAACTCCAAATCCTTAACTTAACTAGTTTCCCATCCAATGGTCAAATACACCCGATTTTGAAGTAAGCAAAGTTTGAATATTTTGGTACGTAGCTAATGTTCCTTCCAATAATATTTTCACTTACTAATCATTACTTAGTAAAGTTCATTAAGTATGCTAGAATATTTACCTATTTAATTTTAAATTTTAGATCATATTTTAAGTATCACACAATTTTATTTTGCTACTATAACTTTCATCATGAGGACTTCAATTATTAGGTTAGGAATTCAATGTTTTGCCATAAAAGAAATTTGTGACGCGTATAAATAACCGTGATATTTTATTTATTATAAGCATCATTCTCCAAAAACAATGAGTAATACTTTATATGAATGGAGGTTATGTTGACGAAAAGTACAAAAAAGCTCAATGATAAAAAAATATATAAAGAAGACGACGATATGTCATATTTCAAAGCACCGTTTAAGCTTATATAAAAGGTCAGTGAACTTGATGTTATATTCAGATATCAAAATTCTGTTTACTTGCTTTTTTATATAAGCATGAACAATGTTTCGAAAATGTGACGTATCGTTCGTCTTCATCTTCTCAGAGGCGTATCCAGGATATGAAACTTATGAGTTCTTTTAAATCTCAAATCAATATAAAATAATAGAAAAATAAAGGATTTTTTTTTGTTTTTCTTAAATGAAAGAACCAACAACAACATATTAGAAAACCTTAAATTTTCATAATTTTCATTTTTTTATTTTAAATGAGATTTTATATTTAAATGATTTAACAATATAAATACATGATAGGGGTAAAAATTATTGAATCTCTGAAAATCCACACTCCATATGTAGAACATTCAAAATAGGTTTGATTCTTAGGGCCAGCCTAATCCAGCCCGCTATTTAGGTAGGTCTGGGTTTAATTTTCGAGCCCATTTGAAACAAATGCTTAAAGGCCCAACCCAAGTTAACTGATGACTGTTGATGCTTGACCAAGGTTGGGTGTAGGCCGGGCTCTTGAGCTAAAATAATTTAATTCTTAGGAGGAGTTTGTTTGATTAAGTTTTTTTTTGTTAATGGTGATGTCATCCGTTTAATGAATTAAATTAATTCTTCTTTTGTTATGCAACAATTTGTTAATTTATCACATCATTAGTTTGTTTAATTATGTTCTTTCCAAGTTAATTGAAAGTTCTGCATCAATGTAATGTCATTATACACTAATATTAGAAATTAGTGTAGCGTTCAATGGAGTTTCAAACCAATACTTCCTTTTTAAAGTATTATTATATGATTAGGGGTGTTACAAAGAAAACCTTAAAGATTAGAAAAGAAATATTAGAAGAAAATGAGGGGCTAGCCCGCGTTAGGGCTGAGTTAGGCTGACTATTTTAATGCCTTTTCAAATGAAGGGTTAACCCGTCCTAGCCCATCGAATTCCTCACCTGTCAGACTTGGCTTGTGCTTGCCCATCTTGACAGCTCTACATATATGGTAGATCCGCCCCTGCCATCTTTTATTTAAATCAATGTAATTTTTTGGCACTCTTTCGGATCTAAAAAGGCGACCCATAATCAATTCCGATCTATGAAGGTTAAAACTATAATTTCATAAAAAATCAGTCCA
Organism: Przewalskia tangutica; assembly: GCA_029844215.1. Classification (NCBI taxonomy): domain Eukaryota; kingdom Viridiplantae; phylum Streptophyta; class Magnoliopsida; order Solanales; family Solanaceae; genus Przewalskia; species Przewalskia tangutica. Next base: position 107,014,606 of record CM056730.1, read on the forward strand.
CCTATATCTTAAAGGTCATGAATCTCGAGGATCATCAAAATCTGAACTCAATTCGATATCTAAATCATCAATTTACCCAAATTCTCAATTTCATGAAAAATCCCAATTTTTGTGACTACATCATGGGTGGAAACGCAAAAAAATATGATGGAACCATTGGAGAAATACTAAGATAAAGGTTAGAAACTTACCGCAGAATCGAAACTTGAATATTGCCTTTATAATAATAAAAATCGAGCTTTCTACCTCAAAACAATCGTGTTATAAACTATGAAATTTGAATTGCGTGTTTTAAATTCTGCCCATGCCTCCTTCATTGCGATTGCGAGATCCATCATAGCGATTACGAGACCTTGAAACCCTTACCTAAGCGATCACCGCACCAATCATCGCAATGTATTTCCAGATCACCTAACTCGTCGTGATAGCGACACGAGCCACGCGACCATAATGACTAGTCGCCTCGCAATCGCGGAGCTCCATCATGACCTCGATGACCAACTACTAGCACAGAAACCAACAAAAATATGATATTTTCAAATTTTCAATCCAATCTTTGAAACTCATCCGGAAACACAACCACCACCCCCCCCCCCCCCAAACCAAATATGCATTTCAGTCTTAAAACACTCTATGAATCTGCTCGCGCACTCGAAACTCTAATGAAGTGTCATTTGGACACAATTTGGACAGTGGGTAACTCCAAATCCTTAACTTAACTTGTTTCCCATCCAATGGTCCAAATTACACCCGATTTTGAAGTAAGCAAAGTTTGAATATTTTGGTACGTAGCTAATGTTCCTTCCAATAATATTTTCACTTACTAATCATTACTTAGTAAAGTTCATTAAGTATGCTAGAATATTTACCTATTTAATTTTAAATTTTAGATCATATTTTAAGTATCACTACAATTTTATTTTTCTATATAACTTTCATCACGAGGACTTCAATTATTAGGTTAGGAATTCAATGTTTTGCCATAAAAGAAATTTGTGACGCGTATAAATAACCGTGACATTTTATTTATTATAAGCATCATTCTCCAAAAACAATGAATAATACATTATATGAATCGAGGTTGAGTAGACGAAAAGTACAAAAAAGCTCAACGATAAAAGAAAAATATAAAGAAGACGACGATATGTCACATTTCAAAGCATCGTTTAAGCTTATATAAAAAGTCAGTGAACTTGCTGTTATATTCAAATATCAAAATTCTGTTTACTGGCTTTTTTATATAAGCCTGAACAATGTTTCGAAAATGTGACGTATCGTTCGTCTTCATCTTGTCAGAGGAGTATCCAGGATTTGAAACGTATGAGTTCCTATAAATCTCAAATCAATATAAAATAATAGAAAAATAAAGGATTTTTTTTGTTTTTCTTAAATGAAAGAACCAACAACAACATATTAGAAAACCTTAAATTTTCATAATTTTCATTTTTTATTTCAAATTTAATTTCAAATGAGATTTTATATTTAAATGGTTTAACAATATAAATACATGATGGGGGTAAAAATTATTGAATCTCTGAAAATCCACACTCCATATGTAGAATAGTCAAAATATGTTTGATCGTAAGGGCCAGCCTAATCCAGCCCGCTATTTAGGTAGGTCTGGGTTTTAATTTTCGAGCCCATTTGAAACAAATGCTTAAAGGCCCAACCCAAGTTAACCGATGATTGTTGATGCTTGACCAAGGTTGGGTGTGGGCCGGACTTTTGAGCTAAAATAATTTAATTCTTAGGAGGAGTTTGTTTGATTAAGTTTTTTTTTGTTAATGGTGATATCATCAGTTTAATGAATTAAATTAATTCTTCTTATGTTATGCAACAATTTGTTAATTTATCACATCATTAGTTTGTTTAATTATGTTCTTTCCAAGTTAATTGAAAGTTCTGTATCAATGTAATGTCATTATACACTAATATTAAAAATTAGTGGAGCGTTCAATGGAATTTCAAACCAGTACTTCCTTTTTAAAGTATTATTATTTGATTAGGGGTGTTACAAAGAAAATCTTAACGATTAGAAAGGAAATATTAGAAGAAAATAAAGGGCTAGCCCGCGGTATGGCTGAGTTAGGCTGACTATTTTAATGCCTTTTCAAATGAAGGGTTGACCCGTCCTACCATCGAATTCCTCACCTGTCAGACTTGGCTTGTGCTTGCCCATCTTGACAGCTCTACATATATGGTAGATCCTCCCCTGTCATCTTTTATTTAAATCAATGTAATTTTTTGGCACTCTTTCGGATCTAAAAAGGCGACCCATAATCAATTCCGAGCTACGAAGGTTAAAACTATAATTTCATAAAAAAATCAGTCTACCTATATCTTAAAGGTCATGAATCTCGAGGATCATCAATATCTGAACTCAATTCGATATCTAAATCATCAATTTACCCAAATTCTCAATTTCATGAAAAATCCCAATTTTTGTGACTACATCATGGATGAAACGCAAAAAAATATGATGGAACCATTGGAGAAATACTAAGATAAAGGTTAAAAACTTACCGCAGAGCCGAAACTTGAATATTGCCTTTATAATAATAAAAATCGAGCTTTCTACCTCAATACAAAAGTGTTATAAACTATGAAATTTGAATTGGGCGTTTTAAATTCTGCCAATGCCTCCTTCATTGCGATTGCGAGATCCATCATAGCGATTGCGATACCTTGAAACCCTTACCTAAGCGATCGTAGCACCAATCATAGCAATGTATTTCCAGATCACCTAACTAGTCGTGATAGCGGCAAAAACCACGCGACCGTAATGACTTGTCACCTCGCAATCGCGGAGCTACATCATGACCATGATGACCAACTACTAGCACAAAAACCAACAAAAATATGACATTTTCAAATTTTCAATCCAATCCTTGAAACTCATCCGGAAACACATCCCCCCCCTCCCCCGGCACAAACCAAATATGCATTTCAGTCTTAAAACACGCTATGAATCTGCTCGCGCACTCGAAACTCTAATGAAGTGTCGTTTGGACACAATTTTGACAGTGGGTAACTCCAAATCCTTAACTTAACTAGTGTCCCATCCAATGGTCCAAATTACACCCGATTTTAAAGTAAGCAAAGTTTGAATATTTTGGTACGTAGCTAATGTTCCTTCCAATAATATTTTCACTTACTAATCATTACTTATTAAAGTTCATTAAGTATGCTAGAATATTTACCTATTTAATTTTAAATTTTAGATCATATTTTAAGTATCACACAATTTTATTTTGCTACTATAACTTTCATCATGAGGACTTCAATTATTAGGTTAGGAATACAATATTTTGCCATAAAAGAAATTTGTGACGCGTATAAATAACCGTGATATTTTATTTATTATAAGCATCATTCTCCAAAAACAATGAGTAATACTTTATATGAATGGAGGTTAAGTAGACGAAAAGTACAAAAAAGCTCAATGATAAAAAAAAAATATAAAGAAGACGACGACATGTCATATTTCAAAGCATCGTTTAAGCTTATATAAAAGGTCAGTGAACTTGATTTTATATTCAGATATCAAAATTCTGTTTACTGGCTTTTTTATATAAGCCTGAACAATGTTTCGAAAATGTGACGTATCGTTCGTCTTAATCTTCTCAGAGGCGTATCCAGGATTTAAAACTTATGAGTTCCTATAAATCTCAAATCAATATAAAATAATAGAAAAATAAAGGATTTTTATTGTTTTTCTTATATGAAAGAACCAACAACAACATATTAGAAAACCTTAAATTTTCATAATTTTCATTATTTTTATTTCAATTTTAATTTTAAATAAGATTTTATATTTAAATGGTTTAACAATATAAATACATGATGGGGGTAAAAATAATTGAATCTCTGAAAATCCACACTCCATATGTAGAACAGTCAAAATAGGTTTGATCTTTAGGGCCAGCCTAATCCAGCCCGCTATTTAGGTAGGTATGGGTTTTAATTTTCGAGCCCATTTGAAACAAATGCATAAATGCCCAACCCAAGTTAACCGATGATTGTTGATGCTTGACCAAGGTTGGGTGTGGGCCGGGCTCTTGAGCTAAAATAATTTAATTCTTAGGAGGAGTTTGTTTGATTAAGTTTTTTTTTTGTTAATGGTGATGTCATCAGTTTAATGAATTAAATTAATTCTTCTTTTGTTATGCAACAATTTGTTAATTTATCACATCATTAGTTTGTTTAATTATGTTCTTTCCAAGTTAATTGAAAGTTCTGCATCAATGTAATGTCATTATACACTAATATTAGAAATTAGTGTAGCGTTCAATGGAGTTTCAAACCAGTACTTCGTTTTTAAAGTATTATTATATGATTAGGGGTGTTACAAAGAAAATCTTAAAGATTAGAAAAGAAATATTAGAATAAAAAGAAGGGTTAGCCCGTTGTAGGGCTGAGTTAGGCTGACTATTTTAATGCCTTATCAAATGAAGGGTTAACCCGTCCTACCTCGGATTACTCACATGTCAGACTTGGCTTGTGCTTTCCCATCTTGACAGCTCTACAAATATGGTAGATCCGCCCCTGCCATCTTTTATTTAAATCAATGTAATTTTTTGGCACTCTTTCGGATTTAAAAAGGCGACCCATAATCAATTCCGAGCTACGAAGGTTAAAACTATAATTTCATAAAAAAATTAGTCTACCTATATCTTAAAGGTCATGAATCTTGAGGATTATCAAAATCTGAACTCAATTCGATATCTAAATCATCAATTTACCCAAATTCTCAATTTAATGAAAAATCCCAACTTTTGTGACTACATCATGGATTGAAACGCAAAAAAATATGATGGAACCATTGGAGAAATACTAAGATAAAGGTTAGAAACTTATCGCAGAGCCGAAACTTAAATATTGTCTTTATAATAATAAAAATTGAGCTTTCTAACTCAAAACAATCGTGTTATAAACTATGAAATTTGAATTGGGTGTTTTAAATTCTGCCCATGCCTCCTTCATTGAGATTGTGAGATCCATCAGAGCGATTACGAGACCTTGAAACCCTTACCTAAGTGATCGCAGCACCAATCATCGCAATGTATTTCCAGATCACCTAACTCGTCGTGATAGCGGCAAAAACCACGCGACCATAATGACTAGTCGTCTCGCAATCGTGGAGCTCCATCATGAGCACGATGACCAACTACTAGCACAGAAACCAACAAAAATATGATATTTTCAAATTTTCAATCCAATCCTTGAAGCTCATCCGAAACACATCCCCAAGCCAAACCAAATATGCATTTCAGTCTTAAAACACGCTATGATCTGCTCGCGCACTCGAAACTCTAATGAAGTGTCGTTTGGACACAATTTGACAGTGGGTAACTCCAAATCCTTAACTTAACTAGTTTCCCATCCAATGGTCCAAATTACACCCGATTTTGAAGTAAGCAAAGTTTGAATATTTTGGTACGTAGCTAATGTTCCTTCCAATAATATTTTCACTTACTAATCATTACTTAGTAAAGTTCATTAAGTATGCTAGAATATTTACCTATTTAATTTTAAATTTTAGATCATATTTTAAGTATCACACAATTTTATTTTGCTACTATAACTTTCATCATGTGGACTTCAATTATTAGGTTAGGAATTCAATGTTTTGCCTTAAAAGAAATTTGTTACGCGTATAAATAACCGTGATATTTTATTTATTATAAGCATCATTCTCCAAAAACAATGAGTAATACTTTATATGAATGGAGGTTAAGTAGACGAAAAGTACAAAAAAGCTCAATGATAAAAAAAATATAAAGAAGACGACGATATGTCATATTTCAAAGCATCGTTTAAGCTTATAAAAAAGGTCAATGAACTTGATGTTATATTCAGATATCAAAATTCTGTTTACTGGCTTTTTTATATAAGCCTGAATAATGTTTCGAAAATGTGACGTATCGTTCGTCTTCATCTTCTCAGAGACGTATCCAAGATTTGAAACTTATGAGTTCCTATAAATCTCAAATCAATATAAAATAATAGAAAAATAAAGGATTTTTTTGTTTTTCTTAAATGAAAGAACCAACAACAACATATTAGAAAACCTTAAATTTTCATAATTTTCATTTTTTTATTTCAAATTTAATTTTAAATGATATTTTATATTTAAATGGTTTAACAAAATAAATACATGATGGGGGTAAAAATTATTGAATCTCTGAAAATCCACACTCCATATGTAGAACATTCAAAATAGGTTTGATCCTTAGGGCCAGCCTAATCCAGCACGTTATTTAGGTAGGTTTGTTTTTAATTTTCGAGCCCATTTGAAACAAATGCTTAAAGGCCCAACCCAAGTTAACCGATGATTGTTGATGCTTGACCAAGGTTGGGTGTGGGCCGGGCTCTTGAGCTAAAATAATTTAATTCTTAGGAGGAGTTTGTTTGATTAAGTTTTTTTTTTGTTAATGGTGATGTCATTCGTTTAATGAATTAAATTAATTCTTCTTTTGTTATGCAATAATTTGTTAATTTATCACATCATTAGTTTGTTTAATTATGTTCTTTCCAAGTTAATTGAAAGTTCTGCATCAATGTAATGTCATTATACACTAATTTTAGAAATTAGTGTAGCGTTCAATGGAGTTTCAAACCAGTACTTCCTTTTTAAAGTATTATTATATGATTAGGGGAGTTACAAAGAAAACCTTAAAGATTAGAAAAGAAATATTAGAAGAAAATGAAGGGCTAGCCATTGTAGAATTTGAGTTAAGTGACTATTTTAATGCCTTATCAAATGAAGGGTTAACCCGTCCTATCATCGGATTACTCACCTGTCAGACTTGGCTTGTGCTTGCCCATCTTGACAGCTCTACAAATATGGTAGATCCGCCCCTGCCATCTTTTATTTAAATCAATGTAATTTTTTGGCACTCTTTCGAATCTAAAAAGGCGACCCATAATCAATTCCGAGCTACGAAGGTTAAAGCTATAATTTCATAAAAAAATCAGTCTACCTATATCTTAAAGGTCATGAATCTCGAGGATCATCAAAATCTGAACTCAGTTCGATATCTAAATCATCAATTTACCCAAATTCGCAATTTCATGAAAAATCCCAATTTTTGTGACTACATCATGGATTGAAACGCAAAAATATATGATGGAACCATTGGAGAAATACTAAGATAAAGGTTAGAAACTTATCGCAGAGCCGAACTTGAATATTGCCTTTATAATAATAAAAATCGAGCTTTCTAGCTCAAAACAATCGTGTTATAAACTATGAAATTTGAATTGGGTGTTTTAAATTCTGCCCATGCCTCCTTCATTGAGATTGCGAGATCCATCAGAGCGATTGCGAGACCTTGAAACCCTTACCTAAGCGATCGCAGCACCAATCATCGCAATGTATTTCCAGATCACCTTACTCGTCGTGATAGCGGCAAAAACCACGCGACCATAATGACTAGTCGCCTCGCAATCGCGGAGCTCCATCATGACCACGATAACTAACTACTAGCACAGAAACCAACAAAAATATGATATTTTCAAATTTTCAATCCAATCCTTGAAACTCATCCGGAAACACATCCCCCACCCCCCGGCACAAACCAAATATGCATTTCAGTCTTAAAACACGCTATGAATCTGCTCCCGCACTCGAAACTCTAATGAAGTGTCGTTTGGACACAATTTTGACAGTGGGTAACTCCAAATCCTTAACTTAACTAGTTTCCCATCCAATGGTCCAAATTACACCCGATTTTGAAGTAAGCAAAGTTTGAATATTTTGGTACGTAGCTAATGTTCCTTCCAATAATATTTTCACTTACTAATCATTACTTAGTAAAGTTCATTAAGTATGCTAGAATATTTACCAATTTAATTTTAAATTTTAGATCATATTTTAAGTATCACACAATTTTATTTTGCTACTATAACTTTCATCATGAGGACTTCAATTATTAGGTTAGGAATTCAATGTTTTGCCGTAAAAGAAATTTGTGACGAGTATAAATAACCATGATATTTTATTTATTATAAGCATCATTCTCCAAAAACAATGAGTAATACTTTATATGAATGGAGGTTAAGTAGACGAAAAGTACAAAAAAGCTCAATGATAAAAAAAAATATAAAGAAGACGACGATATGTCATATTTCAAAGCATCGTTTAAGCTTATATAAAAGGTCAGTGAACTTGATGTTATATTCAGATATCAAAATTACATTTCTTGGCTTTTTATATAAGCTTGAACAATGTTTCGAAAATGTGACGTATCGTTCGTCTTCATCTTCTCAGAGGCGTATCCAGGATTTGAAACTTATGAGTTCATATAAATCTCAAATCAATATAAAATAATAGAAAAATAAGGATTTTTTTGTTTTTCTTAAATGAAAGAACCAACAACAACATATTAGAAAACCTTAAATTTTCATAATTTTCATTTTTTTATTTCAAATTTAATTTTAAATGATATTTTATATTTAAATGGTTTAACAAAATAAATACATGATGGGGGTAAAAATTATTGAATCTCTGAAAATCCACACTTCATATGTAGAACATTCAAAATAGGTTTGATCCTTAGGGCCAGCCTAATCCAGCCCGCTATTTAGGTAGGTCTGGGTTTTAATTTTCGAGCCCATTTGAAACAAATGCTTAAAGGCCCAACCCAAGTTAACCGATGATTGTTGATGCTTGACCAAGGTTGGGTGTGGGCCGAGCTCTTGAGCTAAAATAATTTAATTCTTAGGAGGAGTTTGTTTGATTAAGTTTTTTTTGTTAATGGTGATGTCATTCGTTTAATGAATTAAATTAATTCTTCTTTTGTTATGCAATAATTTGTTAATTTATCACATCATTAGTTTGTTTAATTATGTTCTTTCCAAGTTAATTGAAAGTTCTGCATCAATGTAATGTCATTATACACTAATATTAGAAATTAGTGTAGCGTTCAATGGAGTTTCAAACCAGTACTTCGTTTTTAAAATATTATTATATGATTAGGGGTGTTACAAAGAAAACCTTAAAGATTAGAAAAGAAATATTAGAAGAAAATGAAGGGCTAGCCCGCGGTAGGGCTGAGTTAGGCTTACTATTTTAATGCCTTATCAATGATGCGCGAAAAGATGCACACACTTAAACGCAAGTGCACGTTATCGTGACAAGTAATATAGTCTTAGCAAGACCGAATATCGTCCACACGGATTAGGGTTCAAGTACCAAATATCTATCTTTTGGTATCTATTTGGTAAATTGATACTTAATTTTGTGGTTTATAACTACGAATTATAAAGGCTAATTTAACTAATGAGTTTACTTCAGTTGTGATGAGAATAGGGCTTCCACGTCTCCTCACTATCCGCTTATGTTACTTATTAATGCAATAACTTTAGTGTCTTCTTTTGGAGAAAGCGGAGTTCACTAAATCGTTTTATACTCCCGTTAGGGTTATATAAACACTCAACTTGATGTGCACCTTACCTACCTTTCGGTGATAAGGATAACTCTATAGGAGGATTAAGACTAAGAACCTAGTTAACCGTCACGCCCCTTGCGTAAAATTAGGGTTGTTAAGCCTCTCGTTAACGCTATATAAATAATTGAGGTATTTTCATCCCCAATCCAAGAATGTCTACCCAACTTACAGCATATTCACAATCCCCTCCTTTCGGAGTCTGATTAGAAATCATATAGTGATAATTAGTTGTCAATTAACTACCAAGCATTCAATTTAATTATTGGATAGATCTCAACAAGAAGAAGAATAACCATAAACATGCATTAAATCATAACATAAGTTTCTAGAGATTCAACATGGAAAGCCCTATAGAGGAATTAGTTCCTAGCCATTGACATGACAAGAACTAATTCCATGTTCTTCATAAAACTGAAATAAAAACAAGAAAAGGAAAGGAAATTTACTAAACTATGGTCTCCAATCTCCAAGCAAGAAAGCCTTGTGTTGTGCAAGAAGGGGAACCCTTAAAAACTGCCTAGGGTTCTCCTTTTATAGGCTCCAAACCGCCTCAACTTTTCCCTGCGAGCTGGCCCAAAATCCGTCAAAACCTTATTTTTCAGCGTCGCGCGCGGCTGCGAATAAGCGCGCGGCGCCGGAAATCTGTAATCGCCGGGTGATTTGGCTCGCGGCCCGATCTCTGCATGCATGGCGCGCGGCCTGCAACTTCTGTAGCTTCCGGATGTTTAGGCGCGCGACCGCACTGCTGTCATGAAGCGCGCGCGCTGGATCTCAGATAGTGGCGCCGCGGCCTTCATTGCGAGGCGCGCGGCTGCAGTGCAGGTTTCAGCCTCGTTCGCCACTTTCTCTGTTTTTAGCTCTGGAATCTCCTCTTTTGCCCTCTTTTAGCTCCTTTTCCGCCATTTGGCCATTTTAACCACTTTGACTCAAAAGAAAGGAAAACTATCCTAATCCGACAATTATATGTGTAAAAAGGGACAAAAGATTAACTAAAAATGACTCAAAAAGTGTATATAAAATACACCGATCAAATACCCCCAAACTTAACCTTTGCTCGCCCTCGAGCAAAGATAGAAAGAAAGAAATAAAAGACTCAAGAAACGAAAATAAAAGACTCACTGACATTGATCACTTTTGCTGCATTAGTGTTAACTAGAAAAACATGAAGGTTAGCAAAATAATATGCAGGAATATATATAGCATGAAAATTCAGCACACTAAACACATTGAGCTAGATATTTCGCAAACTCATATTTATCATGCTTTAATGGAAGTCAGTATACTAAATCATGCATGAAAATTCAAAAAAATCCTATGGCATGCTTACTTGCTATTCTCCACTAATTCTGGATATGCATAAAAGAGATCTTCAGGACTTTAAGGGTTGTAATGTAGGCTTAGGTATATGTAGGTAAAAATAGGCATTTAGGCTCATTCTGTGTACCATAAGCTCTTTGGCTTTTCAGTATTTCCCTTTTCTTTTTGTTCTTTCCTTCACTTTGATTCTATCTTTTCCCTCTTTTGTTTTGGGAGAGTGAAGTATAATGACAAGCACCCCCAAACTTAGGCTTTTGCCTATTTCTTATTACTTTTAATTGGGGTGCAACAAGCTCATTCACTCTTTTTGTCTCTTTTTTAACACAATTTATTCCACTATTTCATATTTTTACTTATGGCACAATTTGTGGGGATATAGGGTGTCAAAGAAGAAGTTTCAACGTTTAGGCTCAATGGGGCTGACTAGGGATATTTTTAAAGTCCGGGATAGAAAAAGAATGGTAAGAATTGGCTATCAAAGAAATGCCTGAATCATCTCCCTAACATGCACATCCTAACTATTTTGCCTCAAATAGCAAGCAATCATAACACATAAGTATTTATCATTTAGCATGCATAATTCAATCAAGAAACTCCAAATAGACAGATTTTGTGAGTTTTTGGCATATCTAACCTAAGTGTTTAGATAGTTGCTTTTATTCCATTACATTATTCCACCTTACTTCACTAGGTTTTTCTAGCAACTACAGCATACATGATCTTTGACAGTCAATTATGACTCAAAAGAAAAAAAAAATTGGTGACTCCAAAAATAAAAGACTTAAATAAAACAAAACAAGACACAAATAAAACACCCCCAAACTTAAATCACACATTGTCCCCAATGTGTGTAGACTCAAAGACAGTAAAAGAAATAAGACACTTACAAACTTCGGCTAAAATGGTGGTGGTGGCGGTGGATAATGCATCGACCATTGGTTGAACATGGAACTCATCTCGTCATACTGCTGGTGCAACTGTTGTTGCTCCTGCCTCAATTCTTGTTGCCCTTGTCGCAACTCATGTTGTCCCTATCTCAACTCATTTTGTCCTTGTATCATTGTGTCGAAATGTTGCATCATCATTCTGCAGTTACGAGCACTTGCTCCATCATAGGCACTGGAGGTTCTGATTCTGTGGTTAGCTGGTGGCTAGGTCCTGCCTCATATTGAGCCCCTATTTCAGGCTCATCTTCGTTCATTGCGGCCTCTGCTGCTGCTGCTGCTGCTGGTTGTACTCTTCGTCTGGCTGCTGGGGGGCTTGGGTCTGGGAAAGAGTGCACTATCCCACAGGACACCGACAGTTGGTTTCTCTCATGAGTGTCAGTGGGTAGGGTTGGGACCCCTCGGAAGGCGCATAGATTAGTGATAAGTGAGTCGTGTCCCAATCCATCTGTTGTCACCAACTTGCTGATTTCTTCAATGCTGCACTATCTCTTTCCCACATCAATCGGCATTCCTTCATAATTCCATATATCGGTTTAATCCTATCCTCCGCTCTGGTGAAGTGCGTGGATGGAATCATGCGAACCGACGAAATATAGCCAACCTTTGTTTGCTTTGTTGAGTGCTTTGTTCAGTGCTCTTGACCCATTTCTTCTAATGTCAAAAGCAGCCCCATGGTAGCTCACGGTGTTTGCAACGGCATTCCAGTCGATGTGGTCGGTGCTTCTAGACAATGTTCTAAAGTGATTCCAATCACTTCTTTCTTCAACATCAACCGTCTTCAATTGTGCATTTACATTCTCTGCTGTCACAGGCACATAAACTCCCCTTACAAAGCATCCATTTTCCACCTTCTCCGGAAAGTTGGCATAGAATTCACGCACCATTGTTGTGTTCACTGGTGCTATCTTCTCCGGATTTACAAATCTCCTTCACCCCCTTAACTCAATCATTGCCCGAATGGGCTCATAAACATCTTCTTCCCCATATGACTCCCTCTGGTAGTCCATTCCCCTTTCCGGGATTAAGGGTCTGGTATCAAACTTCTTGTATCTCTGGAAGTCTTGGTAGCTCACAAACCTAGTATCATCGTAATGTGGGGCTGGGGTGGATGTGGAGGCTCTTCTCTTCCTGGGGGCCATGGTTAAAACTGTTTTTGCAGCTTACAACTTAGTGGCACAAATGTTTCCTAACACAATCAACAACTAGCAGCTAACACAACACCCCCAAACTTCAACTCTTCTACCCAATACCTACACTCTCTTTTTCTACTCCTTCTCCAAACTTCACAATCGATTTTTCAGCACCCAAACTACTTCACAACTATAATACTCCTTCAAACTACTACCCCCTGTGACTTCAGTAAAGATTTCAAGAACAAAAAAAGATTACCTTTTTATGAGAAAATTCAAGCTGTTCTTGTTTCTAATGGTGGTTTGAGGCTATGGAATGGAGCTTTGTTGTTTGAGATAGCTAAGGATTTTTAGGAATTTAAGAGTTTTGGTTGTGGTTGGGTTGGATTTTTGGAGGAATTGTGGGTAGATTTTTGGATTTTCGTGTGTTTTTGGGAAAGAAGGGTTAGGTTTTTGAAATTGGAATTGGGGAAAATCGATTCAGGCGTTTTAAGTTTCTGGATTTCCGCTGTGCGCCAGCGCTTTTGGTGCGCGGCGCATGATCTGCACTCGCCCGGGACTTCTGCGCGCGGCCACATTCTGGTAGCGCGGCTAAACTGGCAAATTTTTGAAATTCTGCGCGTACTGCTCTGGCGCGCGGCTTTAAACTTCAGCACATCTACCGTTCTTTTGGCGCGCGCCACTCTGGCGCGGCCTGCTCTGGCGCGGCTAACCCATTTTTCTGGAAATCCTGGCGTTTCTTTCGATTTCGCCGCCCGGTTTATTTGCCTATCCCTGTCAATCACAACACAAACGCTACAACCCAAGACCGTGAGACTGTTCTAGATAAAATAAAATAAACTAAAGACAGGAATTAAAATCACATAATTAAAAAAAAACATTGGGTTGCCTCCCAACAAGCGCTGTCTTTAACGTCTTTTAGCCGGACGCAAGTTCCTTAGTTTAATAAATGTGAGGTGTATTAACCCCACAACAAATCCATTTTTTCCACATTGTTCGTTTTCTTTTCTTCTTCTTCTCTTCTTAACATTATCATGGCGAAGTTTGAGGAACACATACCTCCTTTAGTGGAATTTGGCAAACCATGTCCGCTTTCTTGGGCTCATCTCCTTTGGTTGACTTGTATTGGCTCGCGAGGGGTTTGATGGTGCTGATTGCAAAGCACCCACTCATGGTTGGTGGCTCAATGACGTGTTTAAAAACTTTAAACACCATTTCTTCATTCTCCACCCTTAATGTTAACTCTCCTCTTTCAACATCAATCAAAGCTCTTCCCGTTGCTAGGAATGGTCTCCCCAATATGATAGGGATTTCCGCATCTTCTTCCATATCAAGAATGAGGAAGTCTGCAGGAAAGAAGAATTTTCCTACTTTCACGATCACGTCCTCAATTTTCCCTCTTAGATGAACCAGCATCACGTCGGCGGTTGCGGGCTTCTTGTGGTTGGTTTGGCCTCACCCACTCGATCTTTTAAATAATGATAAGGGCATCAGATTTATACTTGCCCCTAAATCACACAGAGCTCTGTTGCATGTCACCCTGCCCACTGTGCATGGTAGTGTAAAGCTCCCTGGATCTTTTAGCTTTGGTGACAACTTTTTCTGCAAGATAGCACTACACTCTTCTGTCTGTGCTACTATTTCGTATTCTGCCATCTTCTTCTTCTTCCCCAAGATTTCCTTCATGAACTTGAAATAGGAAGGCATCTGCTCCAAAGCCTCTATAAAAGGTATGTTGATATGCAGCTTCCTGAATGTCTCCAATAATTTGGAGAATTGTTTATCAACCGCCTTTCGCTGTAATCTCTGGGGAAAAGGGATCTTCTCTGTATACTCCTTCTCTGGAGTTTTCTCTACTACTGGGCTAGGCTCAATCACCTTCTCTTTTTCTATCTCTGCCTTCTCACTTCTTGGTGAGGTGATTCCGCTCATTGTCTTCCACTTCTCAACCGTTTGCGACATCTGCTCTCGGATTTACCTCTGTATTGCTTGGCAATGTACCTTGCGGCTTTCTTTGTTTGCTGCTTTGCTAGTGACCCACTTGTGTTTCAAGTTCTGAATGAGGATCTAGCACATCATGAAGCTGCGTCGGCGTTGGCAAGTCTTTATCGCCACTTCGATTCGTCTGGCTTTCTTCTTTGAACCGGTGCATTGATCGCTGAAATGTGGGGCTTGAATGAAAGGCTGCTGATTCAGTTCTGGTTACGATCTGGTCCTGTATTGATTTTCTTGCCACAGTATTGATTCTGCGCCTCGGTCTCCTCATGAGAAATTTGGGTGATTCCTCCACCAGATTATAAGTGTTGGAGTAAGGGTTGTTTTGTTGCCTCGATAATTACCTCTTGCTGACACTCTGCGCTCCATTGGTATATTGTTGGGATCGGTGAAGGACACCTATCGAATGTATGTGGGCCACCACATATCTCATGACTTTAGGCATCTGCACGCATTCACGGACCTTTGTATGTTCTTTTGTTTTGCCAAAAAGGCCACTTGGGCATTCAAGGCAGCAACAACATCTATTTCGTGGACTCCCACTGTTCTCCTCCCACTTGTCGACCTCTCTTCTGTGACATGGTTGTTAGTGGTCATATCTTCTAATAACTCATGAGCGTCGTGGGCTGTTTTCCTCATGAATGCTCCACCTGCTGCTGCATCTATAATGGTTCTGGTTGTACTACTCATCCCGTTGTAGAAGATGTGGACCAAGTTCCACAACTCAATGCAATGGTGTGGGCACTTTCTCTGTAGATCTTTGAACCTTTCCCAAGCTTCATATAAGGATTCTCCATATGCTTGGTAGAAGTTGTTCAACTCCCCTCTCAGTTTTGCTGCTTTACACGGGGGAAAGAACTTGGCTAGGAATTTATGTGTCAGCTCGTGCCATGTAAAAATCGAATCGGCCGGCAGGGAGTTCAACCATACTTTTGCTCTGTCCCTGAGTGAGAAGGGAAAGAGCCTCAATCTGACGGCATCATCGATGCGCGTTATATCACGAAAAGCACATAGCTCCAAGAAATTAGCTATGTGCATATGTGGATCCTCAGATGGCGATCCTCGAATTGCAGCGTGTCTTTATGCCGTCTGAATCGCGGTTTTATCTCGAAGTTGTTGGCTCTGTGCGGGAGCCTAATGCATGTCTGTGCTCCATTCACTCTTGGCAGCACATAGTCTCCCAAACTTCTTTCTGGCTGGATTTGGACTCTCTCCTCCACGTCTATTGGCACTTGCCGAGGCATCCCTGGGTTATGTTGATTTTCACCTAACCCTTCTCTCATCATGTTATTGTTTTGAGCACCGTCCATCTCTATCAAAGTTGCAATCCGTTGATTCTTTATGTTCTGCTTATAGGTTTTCTCAATTTCTAGATTGAAGGGAACAAGTGTGTCTGCTCCTCTTCTCCTTCGCATAAACTGATTTCCTGAAATAGATCAAAAACAAACAACCAATCACGGTACCTCGATTTTTTTTTTTTTTGAAAATAAAAATTAAAAACCAAATTAGAAATTAAAAATAGACAAATTTGATATTGAAATATGCCTAATCTCCGGCAACGGCGCCAAAAACTTGATGCGCGAAAAGATGCACACACTTTAACGCAAGTGCACGTTATCGTAACAAGTAATATAGTCTTAGTAAGACCGAATATCGTCCACAAGGATTAGGGTTCAAGTACCAACTATCTATCTTTTGGTATCTATTTGGTAAATTAATATTTGATTTTGTTGTTTATAACTACGAATTATAAAGGCTAATTTAACTAATGAGTTTACTTCAGTTGTGATGAGAATAGGGCTTCTGATCGGTGTATTTTATATACACCTTTTGAGTCAGTTTTAGTTAGTCTTTTGTCCCGTTTTGCACATATAAGTGTTGTATTAGGATAGTTTTTCTTTCTTTCGAGTCAAAGTGGCTAAAATGGCCAAATGGCGGAAAAGGAGCAAAAAGAGGGCAAAGAGAGATGCGAGCCAGCAGAGAAAGTGGCGAACGAGGCGAAATCCGGACCAGCGCATGGCGCCTGCCGATCAAAGAAGGGCATGGCGCCACTATTCGAGAGGCGAAGACTCGGCGCGGCGCCTCGAAGCAGAATAGCGGCGCGGCGCCAAAACACCCGACGGATTGCAGAAAAGAGGGAGGCGGTTTGCAGCCTATAAAAGGAGAACCCTAGGCAGTTTTTGAGGGTTCCCCTTCTTGCACAACACAAGACTTTTTGCTTGGAGATTGGACACCATTAGTTTAGTAATTTATTTTCCTTTCTTGTTCTTTATTTCAGTTTTGCATGATGAACATGGAATTAGTTTTTGTCATCTTTATGGCTAGGAACTAATTCTCTTATAGGGCTTTCTATGTTGAATTTCTTGAAACTTATGTTATAAATTAATGTATGCTTATGGTTATTGTTCTTATTGTGAGATCTATCCAATAATTGAGTTGAATTCTTGGTAATTAATTGACAACTAATTATCACTATATGATTTCTAATCAGATTCTGAAAAGGGGGGATTGTGAATATGCTGTAAGTTGGGTAGACATTCTTGGATTGGGGATGAAAATACCTCAATTATTTATGTAGCGTTGATGAGAGGCTTAACAACCCTAATTTTGCGCATTGTGCGTGACGGTCAACTAGGTTTTTGTTCTTAATCCTCCTATAAAGTTACCCTTATCAGCGAAAGTTAGGTAAGGAACGATACTGGGGTTGAGTGTTTATATAACCCTAACGGGAGTATAAAACGATTTCGTAAACCTGCTTTCTCCAAAAGAAGAATACCATAAGTAATGCATTAGTAAGTAGCATAAGCGGATAGTGAGGATACATAGAAGCCCTATTCTCATCACAACTGAAGTAAACCTTTTAGTTAAATAGCTTTTATAATTCTTAGTCATAAACAACCAATCAATCATTAATCCACCAAATAGATACTAGAAAATAGATAATTGGTACTTGAACCCTAATCCCAGAGGACGATATTCGGTCTTATCTAAGACTATACTACTTGATACGATAACGTGCACTTGCGTTTAAGTGTGTGCATCTTAACGCGCATCAAGTTTTTGGCGCCGTTGCCGGGGATTAGGCATAGTTCAATATCAAATTTAACTATTTTTAATTTCTAATTTGGGTTTTATGTATAGTTTTTCTAATCTTTTTTGTTTTATGTATTTAGTGTGTGAAAACAAGGGTGTCGTGATCCTTTGTTGGTTTTGATGTATCTCAGGGATCCTGAAGATATGGAGTACTACTGTCAATATGATCGAGCTCCAACCGTAGAGGAAGAGAGAGAGGAATTGCGAGAAGTCATACTCAGTCTCACTAAGTATCAAGCGCAGTTCATGGACGAAATAAGATTGGTCATAAAGAAGCTGGAACTGCAAATAGGAGAACTCGCGATCATATTTGGCAGCGAAATGCAAGAAAATCAATCAGCACCTATGGGGGGTGGCAAACAACTTGAAGGGCCTGAACCACACCCAACTATTGAGAATCTGGCAAGGTAGTTAGTGTAGAGAAGGAAAAGATTTCAGGGATCCAATTATTGGCCTTCTTGGATTCTGTGGAAATTCTTTTTCCTGCACCTATCACATAAGAAACACCACTAGCTATCACTAAGGACTCTCAAATAGGAATTACATATCATCAAGGGCAACCCCCAGAGTTAAGAGATGTAGAGAAGTTCACGGATTCCTACACTATAAAAAGCCTAAAAGACAAACCTATCTTGTGTACTTGGGGGATAATTGTATGTTTAAGGTTCTTGGTTGAGTAAATAGTTATAGGGAAATTGATACCTATAGCAATAACTCTGCGGATTGCAAGCAGTTCGCAGAAGGGCCCAATGGGCACTCAGAAAGGTTAATTGCGTCCGGCTAAAAGACGTTAAAGACAGCGCTTGTTGGGAGGCAACCCAATGTTTTCAATTATGTTATTTTAATTTCTGTCTTTAGTTTATTTTATTTTGTCTAGAACAATCTCACGGTCTTGGATTCTTGTGTTTGTGCTGTGAGTGATAGGTCTGAGGAATAAAGCGAAGGCGAAAAAGCGAAAAGCGAATTTCGGAAAAGTGTTTAAGCGCGCGGCCTTGAGGAAGCGCCGCGGCGCCAAAATCCCAGAAAATTTGCCAAGTTTAGGCGTCGCGGCTCCCCGCAACAGGGCCGCGGCGTAGAAAATACCGAAGGGGCGCAGAAGATTGGGCGCCGCGGCGCCAAAAGCAGGGCCGCGGCGCCAGAGCAGGAATTC
The DNA here is from genome assembly GCA_029844215.1 of Przewalskia tangutica. Classification (NCBI taxonomy): domain Eukaryota; kingdom Viridiplantae; phylum Streptophyta; class Magnoliopsida; order Solanales; family Solanaceae; genus Przewalskia; species Przewalskia tangutica. The sequence continues at coordinate 107,033,690 of CM056730.1, forward strand.
AGAAACTTAAAAACGCCCAAAAATCAGATTTTCCCCAATTCCAATATCAAAAACGTAACTTTCCCTTTCCAAAAACCCACGAAATTCCAGAAATTTGCCCACAAATCCTTCACAAGTCCAACCCAACCACAACCTAAACTCTTAAATTCCTAAAAACCCCCAACTATCTCAAACAACGAAGCTCTATTCCATACCCTCAAGCCAACGAATTGAAACAAGAACAACGTGAAACTCTCATAAAAAGGTAATCCTTTTCCTTGTTCTTGAATCCTTCTACTGAAGTCATAGAAAGTAGTCATTTGGAGGAGTATTGTAGTTGGAGTAGTTTGGGTGCTAAAAAGTGATTGCGAAGGTTGTGGGTATTGAGTAGAAAGGTTGAAGTTTGGGGGTGTTGTGTTCGCTGCTAGTTGTTGATTTTGTAGGAGACATTGTGCCACTAAATTGTAAATTCCAGAAACTGTTTTCTTACAATGGCCACCAGGAAGAGAAGAGGCTCCACATCCACCCCAACCCCACAATATGATGAAAATAGGTTTGTAAGTTACCAAGCCTACCAGAGATACAAAAAGCTTGATATCAGACCCTTAATACCAGAAAGGGGAATGGACTACCAGAGGAAGTCATATGGGGAAGAAGACGTTTATGAGCCCATTCGGGCAATGATTGAGCTAAGGGGGTGGATGAGATTTGTCAATCCGGCGAAGATAGCACCAGTAAACACAACAATGGTGCGTGAATTTTATGCGAACTTTCCAGAGAGAGTGGAAAGAGGGTGCTTTGTAAGGGGAGTTTATGTGTCTGTGACAGCAGAAACTGTAAATGCACAAGTAGAGACGGTTGATGTTGAAGGAGGAATTGGTGATCGGAGTCATTTTAGAACATGGTCTAGGAGCACCGACAACATCAACTGGGATACCGTTGCAAACACCGTCAGCTACCAGGAGCTTTTGAGATTGGAAGAAATGGATCGAAACTTTGGCGGTGCCAATTAACAAAGCGACCAAGGCTTGGCTTGTATTTTGTCGATGCCGCGTGATTCCATCCACGCACTTCACGAGTGCGGAAGATAGGATTAAGTTGATTTATGGAATTATGAGGGGGCTGACAATTGATGTGGGGAAAGAAATAGTGCAGAGCATTGAAGAAATCAGCAGGTTGGTGACAACAGGTGGATTGGGACACGACTCGCTTATTACCAGTCTGTGCCACATGAGTGCGGTCCCACAACTACCCACGGATACTCATGAAAGAAACCAACTGCCGGTGTCCTATGGGATAGTGCACTCCTTTTCAGACCCTAGCCCCCCAGCAGCCAGACGGAGAGTACAACCACCAGCGTGAGGCCAGAGGCCACCATGGATGAAGATGAGCACGAAATAGGGGCTCGATATGAGGCGAGACCCGGCCACCGCCAACCACGAGGCAGAACCTTGAGGCCCATAATGGGGCAATTGTACCAACATCGAGAGGAGATGATGCGGACGCGCAAGCGATAGTACAAGGGCGAAGAAACAAGGCAACAAATCAACGAGCTGAGTGCCCTGTTCAACCAATGGTCGATGCATTATCCACCTCCACCACCACCATTTTAGCCAAAGTCTGTAAGTGTCTTTTTTCTTTTATTTTATTTGAGTATTGCACACATTGGGGACAATGTGTGATTTAAGTTTGGGGGTGTTTTATTTGTGTGTCATGTTATGTTTTATTTAAGTCTTTTTATTTGTTTTATGTTTATTTTGAGTCACCAAATTTTTTTCTTTTTTTCATAATTGCCTGTCAAAGATCATGTATGCTGTAGTTGCTAGAAACACCTAGTGAAGTAAGGTGGAATAATGTAAAGGAATTGAAGCAACTATCTAAACACTTAGGTTAGATATGCCAAAAACTCACAGAATCTGTCTATTTGGAGTTTCTTGCTTGAGTTATGCATGTTAAATGATAAATGCCTATGTGTTATGATTGCTTGCTATTTGAGGCGAAATAGTTAGGATATGCATGTTAGGGAGATGACTCAGGCATTTCTTTGATAGCCAATTCGTACCATTCTTTTCTATCCTGTACTTTAAAAAAAAAATATCCCTAGTCAGCCCCATTGAGCCTAAATTTGAAACTTCTTCTTTGACACCCTATATTCCCACAAATTGTGCCATAAGTGAAAATATGAAATAGTGGAGTACATTGTGTTAAAAAGAAGAAACAAAAAGTGAACAAGTTGGATGCACCGATGGAAAAGTAATAAGAAAGAGGCAAAAGCCTAAGTTTGGGGGTGCCTATTAGTATAATACACTTCACTCTCCCAAAACAAAAGAGGGGAGGATAGAATTGAAGTGAAGGAAAGAATCAAAAGAAAAGGGAAAAACTGAAAAGCTAAAGAGCTTATGGTACACAAAAATGAGCCTAAATGCCTATTTTTACCAACCCCCACCTAAGCCTACATTACAACCCTTAAAGTCCTGAAGATCTCTTTTATGCATATCGAATTAGTGGAGAATAACAAGTAAGCATGCCATAGGAATTCTTGAATTTATATGCATGATTTAGTATATTGACTTCCATTAAGCATGATGAATATGAGTTTGCGAAATATTTAGCTTTATGTGTTTAGTGTCTTTGAAAATTTCATGCTATATGTTTTGCGTATTATTACGCTAACCTTCATGTTTTTCTAGTTAACATTTATGCGACAAAAGTGATTAATGTGAAGTCTTTTATTTTCGTTTCTTTGAGTCTTTTATTTTATTTCTTTCTATCTTTGCTCGAGGCGAGCAAAGGTTAAGTTTGGGTATTTGATCGGTGTATTTTATATACACCTTTTAGTCGATTTTAGTTAGTCTTTTGTCGTTTACATATAAGTGTCGTATTAGGATAGTTTTCTTTCTTTTGAGTCAAAGTGGCTAAAATGGCCAAATGGAGAAAAGGAGCAAAGAGGGCAAGAGAGATGCGAGCAGCAGAGAAAGTGGCGAGCAGCGAAATCCAGACCAGCGCGCGGCCTCCTGCGATCAGCGAGGGCGCGGCGCCACTATTGAAGCGAAGGCTTCAGCGCGCTACCGAGCAGCGGTCGAGCGCGGCGCTAAACATCAGAGAGCTACGAAGATCTGGCGCGGCGCCACCGAACAGCGAGATAGTAGGGCGCGGCGCCAAAACACCGGCGGATTGCAGAACTTAGTGCGCGGCGCTGTCTGCGCGGCGCGCCGCAGCGGAAAAATTAGGTTTTGGGCGAATTTACGGGCGCACGAAGGAAAGAAAAGAGGCGGTTTGCGGCTTATAAAAGGAGAACCCTAGGCGTTTGAGGTTCCCCTTCTGCACAACACAAGACTTTTTGCTTGGAGATTGGACACCATTAGTTTAGTAATTTCTTTTCCTTTCTTGTTCTTTATTTGATTTTGCATGATGAACATGGAATTAGTTCTTGTCATCTTTATGGCTAGGAACTAATTCTCTTATAGAACTTTCTATGTTGAATTGCTTGAAACTTATGTTATAAATTAATGCATGCTTATGGTTATTGTTCTTATTGTGAGATCTATCCAATAATTGAGTTGAATTCTTGGTAATTAATTGACAACTAATTATCACTATATTATTTCTAATCAGTTACGAAAAGGGGATTATGAATATCTTTGTAAGTTGGGTAGACATTCTTGGATTGGGGATGAAAATACCTCAATTATTTATGTAGCGTTGATGAGAGGCTTAACAACCCTAATTTTGCGCATTGTGCGTGACGGTCAACTAGGTTTTTGTTCTTAATCCTCCTATAAAGTTACCCTTATCACCGAAAGGTAGGTAAGGAACGATACTGGGGTTGAGTGTTTATATAACCCTAACGGGAGTATAAAACGATTTAAATAAACTGCTTTCTCAAAGAAGAATACCATAAGTAATGCATTAGTAAGTAGCATAAGCGGATAGTGAGGATACATAGAAGCCCTATTCTCATCACAACTGAAGTAAACCTTTTAGTTAAATAGCTTTTATAATTCTTAGTCATAAACAACCAATCAATCATTAATCCACCAAATAGATACTAGAAAATAGATAATTGGTACTTGAACCCTAATCCCAGAGGACGATATTCGGTCTTATCTAAGACTATACTACTTGATACGATAACGTGCACTTGCGTTTAAGTGTGTGCATCTTAACGCGCATCAAGCTTGTTGGGAGGCAACCCAATATTTTTAATTATGTTATTTTAATTTCTGTCTTTATTTTATTTTATTTTATTTTGTCTTGAATAGTCTCACGGTCTTGGGTTCTTGTTTTGTGTTGTTGGATGACAGGTAGACTGAAAGCTAAAACCGAGGAAAAAGGAGCAAAAACGCTGAAAAAAGGAAAAGCAGTCGTCAGAGCCGCGGCGCCAAAATCAGAACATGGCGTAATTCAGAAGAGCCACAGTACTAGCGGCGCCAAATATCGAGGGCATGGCGGAACCAGAGAGCCATATTTCCGTGCAAATTCCAGAATTTTTCCTCCTAGACCTCCGTTATGACCGCTGTGTTGTGTCAGTAAGTTGTCCTTTTTCTTTTATTGAGTCTTGCACACATTGGGGAAAATGTGTGATTTAAGTTTGGGGGTGTTTTATTTGTGTCTTGTTATGTTTCAATTAAGTCTTTTTTTTTTTATTGTTTTGTGTTTATTTTTGAGTCACAAATTTTTTTTCTTTTTTTTCTTTCTTTTTTCATAATTGCCTGTCAAAGATCATGTATGCTGTAGTTGCTAGAAACACCTAGTGAAGGAAGGTGGAATAATGTAATGGAATTAGAAGCAACTATCTAAACACCTAGGTTAGATATGCCAAAAACTCACAAAAATCTGTCTATTTGGAGTTTCTTGCTTAAATTGTGCATGCTAAATTATGAAAACCTATGTGTTATGATTGCTTGCTATTTGAGGCGAAATAGTTAGGATATGCATATTAGGGAGATGACTCAGGCATTTCTTTGATAGCTAATTTTTACCACTCTTTTCTACCCCGAACTTTAAAAGTATCCCTAGTCAGCCCCATTGAGCCTAAAAATTGAAACTTCTTCTTTGACACCCTATATTCCCACAGTTGTGCCATAAGTAAAAATGTGAAGTAGTGGAATCAATTGTGTTAAAAAAAGAGACAAAAGAGTGAATGAGCTTGTTGCACTGATAAAAAGTAATAAGAAAGAGGCAAAAGCCTAAGTTTGGGGGTGCTTGTTATTATAATACTCTTCATTCTCCCAAAACAAAAGAGGGAAAAAGATAGAATTGAAGTGAAGAAAAGAACAAAAATAAAAGGGAAATACTGAAAAGCTAAAGAGCTTATGGTACACAAAAATGAGCCTAAATGCCTATGTTTACCAACCCCTACCTAAGCCTACATTACAACCCTTAAAGTCCTGAAGATCTATTTTATGCATATTCAGGATTAGTGGAGAATAGCAAGTAAGCATGCCATAGGATTTTTGAATTTATATGCATGATTTAGTATATTGACTTCCATTAAAGCATGATAAATATGAGTTTGCGAAATATCTAGCTCAATGTGTTTAGTGTCTTTGAAAAATTTCATGCTACATGTTCTGCATATTATTACGCTTAACCTTCATGTTTTCTAGATAACACTAAATGCAAAAGTGATCAATGTCGGTGAGTCTTATTTTTCTTTTCTTTAGTCTTTTATTTATTTATTTCTTTCTTTGTTCGAGGTCGAGCAAAGGTTAAGTTTGGGGTATTTGATCGGTGTATTTTATATACACTTTTGAGTCATTTTTAGTTAGTATTTTACTCATTTCATTTATGTTTAGTCTGATATTAGGTCGTTTTCCTTTCTTTTGTGTCACGGTCAAAAATGGAGAAATGACGAAAAGGAGATGAAATGAGCATAAAAGAGATGAAATTGCACACAAAGGGCCAAGAAATGAAGTCTAAGAAGTTAAGGAATTATAGAAAAATCGACGAAGTCCGGACGAGAAAAGACGACAAGCGAGTCGCCGAAAAATGTCACCAGCCATGGCCGAAAGCAAGTCATGGCGCCCAAAGTGCTGAAAGTCCCGAGAGTTGCTGAATTTTAGCGCGCCCTTGATCTGCGCATGGCAACACGAGAATTGTGAAGTCTTTGGGCGGGTGACATGTTTGAATCCTAAAGGATAACTTTTCCTTCCTAAAGGGATAACTTTTCCTACCTAAGGAAACCTTTTCCTACCTAAAAACCCTTACCTAAAAGGATTCTAATAACTTTTCCTACCTACACAAATCCTTAACCCTTCACCTAAAGGATTCTTTGGCTATAAATACTCTACATCATTAGAAGAATTATTCATTCTCCATTCTACCATTCACCATTCTACATCCATCCTTCCACCAATCCATCTTGTAAATATTCCACAACACAACCCTTGGATGCTTGGCTTGGAGACTCATACTTAGTAATTTTCTTTTCTTTCTTTTACTTTATTTCAGTTTTTATGATGAACTTTGAATTAGTTCTTGTCATATTTATGGCTAGGAACTAATTCTCTTATAAGGTTTTCTATGTTGAATTTCTTGAAACTTATGTTATAAATTAATGCATGCTTATGGTTATTTTTCTTATTGAGAGATCTATCCAATAATTGAGTTGAATTCTTGGTAATTAATTGACAACTAATTATCACTATATGATTTCTAATCAGTTACGAAAGGGGATTGTGAATATGCTGTAAGTTGGGTAGACATTCTTGGATTGGGGATGAAAATACCTCAATTATTTATGTAGCGTTGATGAGAGACTTAACAACCCTAATTTTGCGCATTGTGTGTGACGATCAACTAGGTTTTTGTTCTTAATCCTCCTATAAAGTTATCCTTATCACAGAAAGGTAGGTAAGGTGCGATCTTTGGGTTGAGTGTTTATATAACCTAACGGGAGTATAAAGCGATTTCAGTAAACTGCTTTCTCCAAAAGAAGAATACCATAAGTAATGCATTAGTAAGTAGCATAAGCGGATAGTGAGGATACATAGAAGCCCTATTCTCATCACAACTGAAGTAAACCTTTATAGTTAAATAGCTTTTATAATTCGTAGTTATAAACAACCAATCAATCATACATTCACCAAATAGATACTAGAAAATAGATAATTGGTACTTGAACCCTAATCCTAGAGGACGATATTCGGTCTTATCTAAGACTATACTACTTGATACGATAACGTGCACTTGCGTTTAAAGTGTGCGCATCTTACCGCGCATCAGCTTCCACGTCTCCTCACTATCCGCTTATATTACTTATTAATGCAATAACTTATGGTCTTCTTCTTTTGGAGAAAGCAGGTTCACTAAATCGTTTTATACTCCCGTTAGGGTTATATAAACACTCAACCCCAGTATTTCACCTTACCTACCTTTCGGTGATAAGGATAACTCTATAGGAGGATTAAGACTAAGAACCTAGTTAACTGTCACGCCCAATGCATAAAATTAGGGTTGTTAAGCCTCTCGTTAACGCTACATAAATAATTGAGGTATTTTCATCCCCAATCCAAGAATGTCTACCCAACTTACAGCATATTCACAATCCCCTCCTTTCGGAGTCTGATTAGAAATCATATAGTGATAATTAGTTGTCAATTAACTACCAAGCATTCAATTTAATTATTGGATAGATCTCAACAAGAAGAAGAATAACCATAAGCATGCATTAAATCATAACATAAGTTTCTAGAGATTCAACATGGAAAACCCTATAGAGGAATTAGTTCATAGCCATTGACATGACAAGAACTAATTCCATGTTCTTCATAAAACTGAAATAAAAACAAGAAAAGGAAAAGAAATTTACTAAACTATGGTCTCCAATCTCCAAGCAAGAAAGCCTTGTGTTGTACAAGAAGGGGAACTCTTAAAAACTGCCTAGGGTTCTCCTTTTATAGGCTCCAAACCGCCTCAACTTTTCCCTGCAGGCCTGGCCCAAAATCCGTCTGAAAACCTTATTTTTTCGCGTCGGCGCGGCTCTGCGAGATAAGCGCGCCGGAATTGTAATCCTTGGGTGATTTGGCGCGCGGCCAGTCTATCTATGCATGCGTGGCGCGCCGCAACTGCAACTACCGGATGTTTAGGCGCTGCGGCCCTGCACTTGCTGACATGAGGCGCCGCGGTGCTGGATCTTCTGCAGCCTCTCTGGATAGTGGCGCGCGCCGCTTCGATCAGAGGCGCATGGCTGGTGCAGGTTTCAGCCTTGTTCGCCACTTTCTCTGTTTTTAGCTCTGGAATCTCATCTTTTGCCCTCTTTGAGCTCCTTTTCCGCCATTTGGCCATTTTAACCACTTTGACTCAAAAGAAAGGAAAACTATCCTAATCTGACACTTATATGTGTAAAAAGGGACAAAAGATTAACTAAAACTGACTCAAAAAGTGTATATAAAATACACCAATCAATAAACTCCCCTTACAAAGCATCCCCTTTCCACCTTCTCCGGAAAGTTGGCATAGAATTCACGCACCATTGTTGTGTTCACTGGTGCTATCTTCTCCGGATTTACAAATCTCCTCCACCCCCTTAACTCAATCATTGCCCGAATGGGCTCATAAATATCTTCTTCCCCATATGACTACCTCTGGTAGTCCATTCCCCTTTCAGGGATTAAGGGTCTGGTATCAAGCTTTTTGTATCTCTGGAAGGCTTGGTAGCTCACAAACCTAGTATCATCGTAATGTGGGGCTGGGGTGTATGTGGAGGCTCTTCTCTTCCTGGTGGCCATGGTTAAAACAGTTTCTGCAGCTTACAACTTAGTGGCACAAATGTTTCCTAACACAATCAACAACTAGCAGCTAACACAACACCCCCAAACTTCAACTCTTCTACCCAATACCCACACTCTCTTTTTCTACTCCTTCTCCAAACTTCACAATCGATTTTTCAGCACCCAAACTACTTCACAACTACAATACTCCTTCAAACTACTACCCCCTGTGACTTCAGTAAAGATTTCAAGAACAGAAAAAGATTACCTTTTTATGAGAAAATTCAAGTTGTTCTTGTTTTTAATGGTGGTTTGAGGATATGGAATGGAGCTTTGTTGTTTGAGATAGCTAAGGATTTTTAGGAATTTAAGAGTTTTGGTTGTGGTTGGGTTGGATTTGTGGAGGAATTGTGGGTAGATTTTTGGATTTTCGTGTGTTTTTGGGAAAGAAGGGTTAGGTTTTTGAAATTGGAATTGGGGGAAAATCTGATTTCTGGGCGTTTTAAGTTTCTGGACTTCCGCTTCGGCGCCACGGCCCTGCTTTTGGCGCCGTGGCGCCCAATGTTCTGCACTCCTTCGGGACTTTCTGCGTCGCGGCCTATTCTGAAGGCGCGGCTAAACTTGGCAAATTTTCGGAATTGCGGCGCGCTGCTCTCTGGCGCGCGGCGCTTAAACTTCAGCACCTCTACCGTTATTTTGGCGCCGCAACCATGCTCTTGGGCGCTGCGGCGCTAACCCGTTTTCTGGAAATCCTGGCGTTTCTTTCAGTTTCTCGCCCTTCAGTTTATTTGCCTATCCCTGTCAATCACAACACAAATGCTACAACCCAAGACCGTGAGACTGTTCTAGATAAAATAAAATAAACTAAAGACAGGAATTAAAATCACATAATTGAAAACGTTGGGTTGCCTCCCACTTAGCGTTGTCTTTAACGTCTTTTAGTCGGACGCAAGTTCCTTAGCTTAATAAATGTGAGGTGTATTAACCCCACAACAAATCCATTTTTTCCACATTGTTCGTTTTCTTTTTCTTCTTCTTCTTCTTCTCTTCTTAGCATTATCATCAAGCGAAGTTTCAGGAACACATACCTCCTTTAGTGGAATTTCGGCAAACCATGCCTGCTTTCTTGGGCTCATCTCCCTTTGGTTGACTTGTATTGGCTCGCAGGGGGGTTTGATGGTGCTGATTGCAAAGCACCCACTCATGGTTGGTGGCTCAATGACGTGTTTAAAAACTTTAAACACCATTTCTTCATTCTCCACCCTTAATGTTAACTCTCCTCTTTCAACATCAATCAAAGCTCTTCCCGTTGCTAGGAATGGTCTCCCCAATATGATAGGGATTTCCGCATCTTATTCCATATCAAGAATGAGGAAGTCTGCAGGAAAGAAGAATTTTCCTACTTTCACAATCACGTCCTCAATATTGCATCTTGGATGAACCACGGTCCTGTCGGCCAGTTGCAGGCTTACTGTGGTTGGTTTGGCCTCTCCCAACTCCAATCTTTTAAATACTGATAAGGGCATCAGATTTATACTTGCCCCTAAATCGCACAGAGCTATGTTGCATGTCACCCTGCCCACTGTGCAAGGTAGTGTAAAGCTCCCTGGATCTTTTAGCTTTGGTGGCAACTTTTTTTGCAAGATAGCACTACATTCTTATGTCAGTGCTACTATTTCGTATTCTGCCAACTTCTTCTTCTTCCCCAAGATCTCCTTCATGAACTTGAAATAGGAAGGCATCTGCTCCAAAGCCTCTATAAAAGGTATGTTGATATGAAGCTTCCTGAATGTCTCCAAAAATTTGGAGAATTATTTATCAACCGCCTTTCGCTGTAATCTCTGGGGAAAAGGGATCTTCTCTGTATACTCCTTCTCTGGAGTTTTCTCTACTACTGGGCTAGGCTCCATCACCTTCTCTTTTTCTATCTCTGCCTTCTTCTCACTTCTTGGTGAGGTATCGCTGCTCAATGTCTTCCACTTCTCAACCGCCTTTGCGACATCGCTCCTCGGATTTACCTCTGTATTGCTTGGCAATGTACCTTGCGGCCTGCTGTTTGCCTGCTTTTCTAGCTGACCCACTTGCGTTTCCAAGTTCCTGAACGAGGATCTAGCTTCTGTCATGAACTGCGTCTGGGCGTTGGCAAGTCTTTACCGCCACGGCTTTTCTTCTTTGAACCGGTGCATTGAATTGTTGGTGTGGGGCTTGAATGAAAGTGCTGATTGGTTACGTTGGTTACGCATCGGCCTGTATTGATTCTGCTGCCCCTGGTATTGATTCTGCTGCCCCTGGTCCCTGGATTATAAGTGTTGGAGTAGGGGTTGTTTTGTTGCCTCTGATAATTACCTACTGTCTGACACTCTGCCTGCTCCATTGGTATATTGTTGGGATCAGCTGAAGGACACCTATCGAATGTATGTGGGCCACCACATATCTCACAGCTTTAGGCATCTGCACCGCATTCACGGACACTGTATGTTGCTGCAACTGTTTTGCCAAAAGGGCCACTTGGGCATTCAAGCGACAATAGCATCTATTCGTGGACTCCCACTGTTCTCCTCCCACTTGTCGACCTCTCTTCAGTGACATGGTTGTTAGTGGCCATATCTTCTAATAACTCATGAGCGTCGTGGGCTGTTTTCCTCATGAATGCTCCACCTGCTGCTGCATCTATAATGGTTCTGGTTGTACTGCTCAGCCCGTTGTAGAAGATGTGGACCAAGTTCCACAACTCAATGCAATGGTGTGGGAACTTTCTCTGTAGATCTTTGAACCTTTCCCAAGCTTCATATAAGGACTCTCCATCTGCTTGGTAGAAGTTGTTCAATTCCCCTCTCAGTTTTGCTGCTTTACACGGGGGAAAGAACTTGGCTAGGAATTTCTGTGCCAGCTCGTGCCAAGTAAAAATCGAATCGGCCGGCAGGGAGTTCAACCATACTTTTGCTCTGTCCCTGAGTGAGAAGGGAAAGAGCCTCAATCTGACGGCATCATCGATGCGCCGTTATATCGAAAAGTTGCACATAGCTCCAAGAAATTAGCTATGTGCATATGTGGATCCTCCGATGGCAGTCCTCCGAATTGCACTGTGTGCTGTACCATGCTCAGAATCGCCGGTTTTATCTCGAAGTTGTTGGCTCCTATTGCAGGGAGCCTAATGCATGTCTGTGCTCCATTCACTCTTGGCAGCACATAGTCTCCCAAACTTCTTTCTGGCTGGATTTGGACTCTCTCCTCCACGTCTATTGGCACTTGCCGAGGCATTCCTGGGTTATGTTGATTTTCACCTAACCCTTCTCTCATCATGTTATTGTTTTGAGCACCGTCCATCTCTATCAAAGTTGCAATCCGTTGATTCTTTCTGTTCTGCTTACAGGTTTTCTCAATTTCTGGATTGAAGGGAACAAGAGTGTCTGCTCCTCTTCTCCTTCGCATAAACTGATTTCCTGAAATAGATCAAAAACACACAACCAATCACGGTACCTCGAATTTTCTGAAAATAAAAAAAAACGTAAAAATTAAAAACCAAATTAGAAATTAAAAAATAGATAAATTTGATATTGAACTATGCCTAATCCCCGGCAACGGCGCCAAAAACTTGATGCGCGAAAAGATGCACACACTTAAACGCAAGTGCACGTTATCGTGACAAGTAATATAGTCTTAGCAAGACCGAATATCGTCCACACGGATTAGGGTTCAAGTACCAAATATCTATCTTTTGGTATCTATTTGGTAAATTGATACTTGATTTTGTGGTTTATAACTACGAATTATAAAGGCTAATTTAACTAATGAGTTTACTTCAGTTGTGATGAGAATAGGGCTTCCACGTCTCCTCACTATCCGCTTATGTTACTTATTAATGCAATAACTTATGGTCTTCTTCTTTTGGAGAAAGCAGGTTCACTAAATCGTTTTATACTCCCGTTAGGGTTATATAAACACTCAACCCCAGTATTGCACCTTACCTACCTTTCGGTGATAAGAATAACTCTATAGGAGGATTAAGACTAAGAACCTAGTTAACCGTCACGCCCCATGCGTAAAATTAGGGTTGTTAAGCCTATAGTTAACGCTACATAAATAATTGAGGTATTTTCATCCCCAATCCAAGAATGTCTACCCAACTTACAGCATATTCACAATCCCCTCCTTTCGGAGTCTGATTAGAAATCATATAGTGATAATTAGTTGTCAATTAACTACCAAGCATTCAATTTAATTATTGGATAGATCTCAACAAGAAGAAGAATAACCATAAGCATGCATTAAATCATAACATAAGTTTCTAGAGATTCAACATGGAAAGCCCTATAGAGGAATTAGTTCCTAGCCATTGACATGACAAGAACTAATTCCATGTTCTTCATAAAACTGAAATAAAAACAAGAAAAGGAAAGGAAATTTACTAAACTATGGTCTCCAATCTCCAAGCAAGAAAGCCTTGTGTTGTGCAAGAAGGGGAACCCTTAAAAACTGCCTAGGGTTCTCCTTTTATAGGCTCCAAACCGCCTCAACTTTTCCCTGCAGGCCTGGCCCAAAATCCGTCTGAAAACCTTATTTTTCCGCGTCGGCGCCGCGGCTCTGCAGATAGGCGCCGCGGCGCCGGAAATTCTGTAATCCTTCGGGTGATTTGGCGCCGCGGCCCTGATCTCTGCTACGTGGCGCGGCCACTGCTCTGTAGCTTCCGGATGTTTAGGCGCGCGACCACTGCTTTGTCATGGCGCGCGTACTGGATCTTCTGCGACCTCATGGATAGTGGCGCGCGACCGCTTCGATCGCGAGGCGCCGCGACGTTGGTCTGGGTTTCAGCCTCGTTCGCCACTTTCTCTGTTTTTAGCTCTGGAATCTCCTATTTTTCCCTCTTTTAGCTCCTTTTTCGCCATTTGGCCATTTTAACCACTTTGACTCAAAAGAAAGGAAAACTATCCTAATCCGACACTTATATGTGTAAAAAGGGACAAAAGATTAACTAAACTGACTCAAAAAGTGTATATAAAATACACCGATCAATCAAATGAAGGGTTAACCCGTCCTACCATCGGATTACTCACCTGTCAGACTTGGCTTGTGCTTGCCCATCTTGACAGCTTTGCAAATATGGTAGATCCGCCCCTGCCATCTTTTATTTAAATCAATGTAATTTTTTGGCACTCTTTCGGATCTAAAAAGGCGACCCATAATCAATTCCGAGCTACGAAGGTTAAAGCTATAATTTCATAAAATAATCAGTCTACCTATATCTTAAAGGTCATGAATCTCGAGGATCATCAAAATCTGAACTCAATTCGATATCTAAATCATCAATTTACCCAAATTCTCAATTTCATGAAAAATCCCAATTTTTGTGACTACATCATGGATTGAAACGAAAAAAAATATGATGGAACCATTGGAGAAATACTAAGATAAAGGTTAGAAACTTATCGCAGAGCCGAACTTGAATATTGCCTTTATAATAATAAAAATCGAGCTTTCTAGCTCAAAACAATCGTGTTATAAACAATGAAATTTGAATTGGGTGTTTTAAATTCTGCCCATGCCTCCTTCATTGAGATTGCGAGATCCATCAGAGCGATTGCGAGACCTTGAAACCCTTACCTAAGCGATCGCAGCACCAATCATCGCAATGTATTTCCAGATCACCTAACTCGTCGTGATAGCGGCAAAAACCACGCGACCATAATGACTAGTCGCCTCGCAATCGCGGAGCTCCATCATGACCACGATGACCAACTACTAGCACAGAAACCAACAAAAAATATGATATTTTCAAATTTTCAATCCAATCCTTGAAACTCATCCGGAAACACATCCCCCACCCCACCCCTCCCCCCCACCCCCCGGCACAAACCAAATATGCATTTCAGTCTTAAAACACGCTATGAATCTGCTCGCGCACTCGAAACTCTAATGAAGTGTCGTTTGGACACAATTTTGACAGTGGGTAACTCCAAATCCTTAACTTAACTAGTTTCCCATCCAATGGTCCAAATTACACACGATTTTGAAGTAAGCAAAGTTTGAATATTTTGGTACGTATCTAATGTTCCTTCCAATAATATTTTCACTTACTAATCATTACTTAGTAAAGTTCATTAAGTATGCTAGAATATTTACCTATTTAATTTTAAATTTTAGATCATATTTTAAGTATCACACAATTTTATTTTGCTACTATAACTTTCATAATGAGGACTTCAATTATTAGGTTAGGAATTCAATGTTTTGCCATAAAAGAAATTTGTGACGCGTATAAATAACCGTGATATTTTATTTATTATAAGCATCATTCTCCAAAAACAATGAGTAATACTTTATATGAATGAAGGTTAAGTAGACGAAAAGTACAAAAAAGCTCAATGATAAAAAAAAATATAAAGAAGACGACGATATGTCATATTTCAAAGCATCGTTTAAGCTTATATAAAAGGTCAGTGAACTTGATGTTATATTCAGATATCAAAATTTTGTTTACTGGCTTTTTTATATAAGCTTGAACAATATTTCGAAAATGTGATGTATCGTTCGTCTTCATCTTCTCAGAGGCGTATCCAGGATTTGAAACTTATGAGTTCATATAAATCTCAAATCAATATAAAATAATAGAAAAATAAAGGATTTTTTTTGTTTTTCTTAAATGAAAGAACCAACAACAACATATTAGAAAACCTTAAATTTTCATAATTTTCATTTTTTTATTTCAAATTTAATTTTAAATGAGATTTTATATTTAAATGGTTTAACAAAATAAATACATGATGGGGGTAAAAATTATTGAATCTCTGAAAATCCACACTCCATATGTAGAACATTCAAAATAGGTTTGATCCTTAGGGCCAGCCTAATCCAGCCCGTTATTTACGTAGGTCTGGGTTTTAATTTTCGAGCCCATTTGAAACAAATGCTTAAAGGCCCAACCCAAGTTAACCGATGATTGTTGATGCTTGACCAAGGTTGGGTGTGGGCCGAGCTCTTGAGCTAAATTAATTTAATTCTTAGGAGGAGTTTGTTTGATTAAGTTTTTTTTTGTTAATGGTGATGTCATCAGTTTAATGAATTAAATTAATTCTTCTTTTGTTATGCAACAATTTGTTATTTTATCACATCATTAGTTTGTTTAATTATGTTCTTTCCAAGTTAATTGAAAGTTCTGCATCAATGTAATGTCATTATACACTAATATTAGAAATTAGTGTAGCGGTCAATGGAGTTTCAAACCAGTACTTCATTTTTAAAGCATTATTATATGATTAGGGGTGTTACAAAGAAAACCTTAAAGATTAGAAAAGAAATATTACAAGAAAATGAAGGGCTAGCCCGCGGTAGGGCTGAGTTAGGCTGACTATTTTATTGCCTTATCAAATGAAGGGTTAACCCGTCCTACCATCGGATTACTCACCTGTCAGACTTGGCTTGTGCTTGCCCATCTTGACAGCTCTACAAATATGGTAGATCCGCCCCTGCCATCTTTTGTTTAAATCAATGTAATTTTTTGGCACTCTTTCGGATCTAAAAAGGCGACCCATAATCAATTCCGAGTTACGAAGGTTAAAACTATAATTTCATAAAAAAATCAGTCTACCTATATCTTAAAGGTCATGAATCTCGAGGATCATCAAAATCTGAACTCATCTAAATCATCAATTTACCCAAATTCTCAATTTCATGAAAAATCCCAATTTTTGTGACTACATCATGGATTGAAACGCAAAAGAATATGATGGAACCATTGGAGAAATACTAAGATAAAGGTTAGAAATTTATCGCAGAGCCGAAACTTGAATATTGTCTTTATAATAATAAAAAACGAGTTTCTAGCTCAAAACAACCGTGTTATAAACTATGAAATTTTAATTAGGTGTTTTAAATTCTGCCCATTCCTCCTTCATTGAGATTGCGAGATCCATCAGAGCGATTACGAGACCTTGAAACCCTTACCTAAGCGATCACAGCACCAATCATCGCAATGTATTTCCAGATCACCTAACTCATCGTGATAGCGGCAAAAACCACGCGACCATAATGACTAGTCGCCTCGCAATCGTGGAGATCCATCATGACCACGATGACCAACTACTAGCACAGAAACCAACAAAAATATGATATTTTCAAATTTTCAATCCAATCCTTGAAACTCATCCGGAAACACTTCCTCCCCAAGACAAACCAAATATGCATTTCAGTCTTAAAACACGCTATGAATCTGCTCGCGCACTCGAAACTCTAATGAAGTGTCGTTTGGACACAATTTTGACAGTGGGTAACTCCAAATCCTTAACTTAACTAGTTTCTCATCCAATGGTCCAAATTACACCCGATTTTTAAGTAAGCAAAGATTGAATATTTTGGTACGTAGCTAATGTTCCTTCCAATAATATTTTCACTTACTAATCATTACTTAGTAAAGTTCATTAAGTATGCTAGAATATTTACCTATTTAATTTTAAATTTTAGATCATATTTTAAGTATCACACAATTTTATTTTGCTACTATAACTTTCATCATGAGGACTTCAATTATTAGGTTAAGAATTCAATGTTTTGCCATAAAAGAAATTTGTGACGCGTATAAATAACTGTGATATTTTATTTATTATAAGCATCATTCTCCAAAAACAATGAGTAATACTTTATATGAATGGAGGTTAAGTAGACGAAAAGTACAAAAAAGCTCAATGATAAAAAAAAATATAAAGAAGACGACGATATGTCATATTTCAAAGCATCGTTTAAGCTTATATAAAAGGTCAGTGAACTTGATGTTATATTCAGATATCAAAATTCTGTTTACTGGCTTTTTTATATAAGCCTGAACAATGTTTCGAAAATGTGACGTATCTGTTAGAATATTTATTATTAATTACTATTAATAATATAATTATGTAGAATCTTATGTATATGGTAAATAGTATTATGTATTAATGTAAGGGATAGAATAGTATTAATATAGGAATATATTATGGGATAGTAGAGGAGGATTTTAGGAAAACTCAATCTTCCTATTAATTGTTACTTAGTGTATATATTGTTACCATTGTGGATGAATAAAGATTAAGAAAGATATTCCAAAACTCTTTCATGGTATCAAGAGCATAAGGAAGAAAAAGATTCTTAAAATATTTTTCTTGTTTTCTTCCAAATTCCGGTCATCTTCTTCCTTGGTGTTACCCTGACCGAAAAATTTTCATATTTTTTTTAATTTCTCCATTATTGTTCTTACTCACAACCATGTCTGAATCAAAATATTCGTTTCACTCAGCCATTACTATCTCCAACATCAAAACACATATTTCTATCAAACTAGAGATGGAAACTGTTCATTACGCAACATGGGCAGAGTTGTTCAAAATGTTGTAGGGCTCACAAAGTTCTTCATCATATAATTCCACCAAAAAATGGTACAACAACGGAACAATCATCTGAAGCAGACAAAGAATTGTGGGATACCCTTGATGCCACGGTTCTTGGTTGGATTTATGCAACAATATCCACAGACTTGTTGCATACAATAATGGAACCAGATTCTACTGCCATGGCGGCATGGGAACGCTTGAGAGATATTTTTCAAGACAATCAAAACTCTCGTGCCGTTGCGTTGGAACAAGAATTTTCAACCATTGTCATGGCAGACTTTCCTAACGTTTCAACCTACTGTCAGCGTCTCAAAGTGTTGGCAGATCAATTGAGAAACGTAGGTTCACCGGTTACTGACAACCGGTTAGTTTTACAATTAGTTGTCGGTCTCACGGATGCTTATAGTGGCGTGGGGACACTAATCCGTCAAAGTAATCTCTTACCAAAGTTTTATCAAGCAAGATCCATGCTTGTTCTTGAAGAGTCGGGTTTGATTAAGAAGGTTTCAACGACTACAAATTCCGCCATGGTTGCCACGTCTTCAAATGGAGGTAATTATTTTGACTATTCTTCACAAAATAAGAGTAAAAAAGGACGTGGTAATAATAATAAGAAGGGTGGAAATCGCGGAAATAATAAAGGTGGGGGTCACCGGAATTTCGGTGGCGGCGGAAATGGTGGCAACACCTGCTATGGCGGTGGGCCAGCGGCTATGGCGGCAACACCTACTCCGGCGGCGGTAGCACCTACTCCGGAGGTGGCTACTGGCAGCAACCACCGAGCCAGGCGGCGGGAGGAAGGCCCAAAGACACTCCGGCGGCAAGCGATCGCGGCAGCGATGGAGAACGCGAGCCAGCCCAGACGGGAGTTGGGCCAGGCAAGCCAACAGGCCCAATGGCCAGTGGCAGCCCAACAGTGTCCAGCAGCTTGGGCAGCATAACAGTGTGACCCAGCAGGCCCATCTCGCTGGGTCAGTTTCAGCAGCTTCAGGCGGCAGTTTTGGGCTTCCTCCGGCCCAATGGCAGGAGGCCCATTCAACCACGACCCATCCTACGGATATTGAGCAGGCTATGCACACTCTTGGACTCAATCCACCGGATTCTAATTGGTATATGGACTCCGGGGCAACGTCACATATGACGGCATCCCAAGGTACACTCTCACCCTATTTTAATTTGAGCAAAGAAAATGGTATTATTGTCGGAAATGGCCATGCAATTCCAATAAAGGGTTATGGGTCAAACACACTGTCACCACCACATCCGCCACTAGTTTTAAATAATGTCCTGCATGCTCCCAAATTAATAAAAAAATTGGTGTCTGTTAGAAAGTTTACTAGTGATAATTAGGTTTCTGTTAAATTTGACCCATTTGGTTTTTTCGTACATGACTTTCAGACGGGGAAGCTTCTCATGAGATGTGATAGCAAGGGGGAGCTCTATCCAATAAGTTTACCAAATCCATAGTCTAAAGTTCCTTCCACTTTTGCAGCCTTGGCACCATCACTATGGCATGAACGATTGGGACATCCGGGGGAGTCCATTTTGGCCTCTCTTAAACAAAACAATTTTATTTCATGTACTCAAACTCGTGTTTTGAATAAGTGTCATGTTTGTTCCCTTGGTAAACATGTTAGGTTGCCATTTACTTCTTCTACTTCATGCACTACTATGCCGTTTGATATTTTACATTGTGATATTTGGACATCACCTGTTTTGAGTTCCTCAGGTCATAGATATTATTTACTGATTCTTGATGACTACTCTAATTATTTGTGGACATTCCCTTTGTCGAAAAAATCACAAGTGTTTTCCACTTTCCTAAACTTTAGAGCATTTATCCGAACTCAGTTTGAACGGGAGATTAAAAGTATTCAATGTGACAATGGGAGGGAATTTGACAATAATCAGTTTTGGGATTTTTTCAAAACAAATGGTTTACAATTTCGTTTATCCTGTCCTCACACATCTTCACAGAATGGGAAGGCGGAACGCAAAATTAGAACCATAAACAATATTGTGAGAACATCCCTCGCTCATGCTTCTGTACCCCCCATTTTTTGGCATCATGCGCTTTAAATGGCAACCTACATGTTGAATATCCTTCCCCATAAAAACATGTCTTACCAAGATCCACTAAAAATACTTTACTTACGAGAGCCCTCATATCATCATTTGAGAGTATTTGGTTGTCTTTGTGATCGGTGGATTTTATATACACCTTTTGAGTCTGTTTTAGTTAGTCTTTTGTCCCATTTTGCACATATAAGTGTCGTATTAGGATAGTTTTTCTTTCTATTGAGTCAAAGTGGTTGAAATGGCCAAATGGCGGAAAAGGAGCAAAAAGAGGGCAAAAGAGGAGATGCAGTGAAAGCAGAGAAAGTGGCGAACAGGCCGAAATCAGACTGCGCGCCGCGGCCTCCTGCGATCGAAGCGAGGCGCGCGCTATTATTCGAAGAAGGCTGCGAAGATCCAGCGCGCCTCGAAGACGAAGCAGCCGCGGCGCCTAAACATCCGAGAAGCCACAGGAGTTGCAGGCCATGGCTCCGAACAGCGAATATCGGCGCGGCGCCAAAACACCAGTATTGCAGAACTTTAGCGCTTGGCGGCAGCATGCGCGCGGCGGAAAAATTAGGTCTTTTGGCGGATTTTTGGGCGGGCACGGAAGGAAAAGAAGGAGGCGTTTTAAAACTATATAAGGAGAACCTAGGCGGTTTGGGGTTCCCTTTCTTGCACAACTCAAGATTCTTGACTTGGAGATTGGACACCATTAGCTTAGTAATTTCTTTTCCCTTTCCTTTATTTATTTGATTTTGCATGATGAACTTTGAATTAGTTCTTGTCATATTCATGGCTAGGAACTAATTCTCTTATAGGGCTTTCTATGTTGAATTTCTTGAACCTTATGTTATAACTTAATGCATGCTTATGGTTATTATTCTTATTGAGAGATCTATCCAATAATTGAGTTGAATTCTTGGTAGCTAATTGACAACTAGTTATCACTATATGATTTCTAATCAGATTCTGAAAAGGAGGGATTGTGAATATCTTTGTAAGTTGGGTGACGGTCTCGAGTTGGGGATGAAAATACCTCAATTAGATTTGTAAGCGTTGATGAGAGGCTTAACAACCTAATTTTGCGCATTGTGCGTGATCAACTAGGTTTTTGTGCTTAATCCTCCTATAGAGTTACCCTTATCAGCGAAAGTTAGGTAAGGAACAATACTGGGGTTGAGTGTTTATATAACCCTAACGGGAGTATAAAACGATTTCGTAAACCTGCTTTCTCCAAAAGAAGAACACCATAAGTAATGCATTAACAAGTAATATAAGCGGATAGTAAGGATGCATAGAAGCCCTATTCTCATCACATCTGAAGTAATTCTTTATATTTACTTATCTTTTATAATTCTTAGTCATAAACAACCAATCAAATATTAATTCACCAAATAGATACTATAAAATAGATAACTGATACTTGAACCCTAATCTCAGAGGACGATATTCGGTCTTATCTAAGACTATACTACTTGATACGATAACGTGCACTTGCGTTTAAAAGTGTGTGCATAAATCGCGCATCAAGTTTTTGGCGCCGTTGCCGGGGATTAGGCAATAGTTCAATATCAAATTATCTATTTTTAATTTCTAATTTGGATTTAATTTTCATTTTTTTATTATTTATTTTTAGTTTCTACGAAAATCAGGGTGCCGTGATTCTTTGTTTGTTTTTGATCTTTCTCAGGATATCAGTTTATGCGAAGGAGAAGAGGAGCTGACACTCTTGTTCCCTTCAATCCGGAAATTGAGAAAGCACGCAAGCGAGCAGAAAGAATCGAATTGCAACGTTGATAGAAATGGACGGTGCTCCCAACAATAACAGGATGAGAGAAGGGTTAGGTGAAAATCAACTTAACCCAGGAGATCCTCAGCAAGTGCCAATAGATATGGAGGACAGGGTTCGAATCCAGCCAGAAAGAAGTCTGGGAGATTATGTGCTACCAAGAGTGAATGGAGCACAGACTTGCATTAGGCTCCCTGATAAGAGCCAACAATTTCGAAATAAAACCAATGATTACGAGCATGGTGCAGCCTGATGCGATTCGGAGGCCATCGGAGGATCCACATATGCACATAGCAAATTTCTTGGAGCTATGTGCCACTTTCAGATATAACGGCGTTACTGATGATGCCGTCAGATTGAGGCTCTTTCCCTTCTCACTCAGGGATAGAGCAAAAGTATGGTTGAATTCCCTGCCAGCTGATTCGATATTTACATGGCATGAGCTGGCACAGAAATTCCTAGCCAAGTTCTTTCCACCCTGTAAAGCAGCAAAATTAAGAGGGGAGTTGAACAACACATCAAGCTGATGGAGAGTCCTTATATGAAGCGTGGGAGAGATTCAAGGATCTACAGAGGAAGTGTCCACACCATTGCATTGAGTTGTGGAACTTGGTTCATATTTTCTACAACGGGCTGAGCAGTACCACCAGAACCATCATAGATGCAGCCGCAGGTGGGGCATTCATGAGGAAATCAGCCCGCGGCCACGAGTTATTAGAAGATATGGCCACTAACAACCATGTCATCAAGAGAGAGGCAAGTGGGAGAAGAAGCGTGGGGTCCATGAAGTAGATGCTATTGCTGCTTTGAACGCACAAGTGGCTCTTCTAGCGAAACAATTGCAGCAACATCGTGTCGATGAATCTTTGTGCAGCTGAAAAAGCGTGAGATATGTGGCGGCCCACACATTTGATAGGTGTCCTTGGCGGATCCCAACAACATCCCAATGGAGCAGCGAGTGTCAGCGATGAAGTAACTACCAGAGGCAACAGAACAACCCCTACTCAAACACTTATAATCCAGGGTGGAGGAATCACCCAAACTTCTCATGGAGAGGAGATCAGGGCCAGCAAAATCGATGCGGGGCCAAAACCAATATCGAGCGTGAGAATCGGTATAGGGCGATGCAGAACCAAGATGCAGAATCAATGACCGCTTCACTCAAGCCCCGGCCTCAGCGGCTCAATGCACGGTGTCAAGAAAAACCAGATGAGCTTAAAGCAGCCATGACAGCACTTGCCAACGCCCAGACGCAATTTATAACAGAATCTAGATCCTCGTTCAGAAACTTGGAAACACAGGTAGGACAGCTAGCAAAGCAGGTAAACATCAGGCCACAGGGGACATTGCCAAGCAATACTGAGGTAAATCCGAGGGAGCAATGTAAGGCAGTGCAGTTGAGAAGTGGAAAACAATTGGAGCAACAGCCGCCTCAGTCAATAGTTGAGAGGGAAGCAGAGTTAGAAAAAGATAAGGCGGCTGAACCTAGCCCAGTGATAGAGAAAACTCCGGAGAAGGAGTATCTGAGAAAGATTCCTTTCCCCCAGAGATTACAAAGGAAGGCGGTCGATAAACAATTTTCCAAATTCTTGGAGGTATTCAGGAAGTTGCACATCAACATACCGTTTATAGAGGCTTTGGAGCAGATGCCATCTTACTTCAAGTTCATGAAAGAAATCTTGGGGAAAAAGAGAAGCGGCGAATATGAGATAGTAGCACTAATGTAAGAGTGTAGTGCTATCTTACAAAAGAAATTGCCACCAAAGCTAAAGGACTGGAAGCTTTACACTACCATGCACGATGGGCGGGGTGACTTGCAATGAGCCTTGTGTGATCTGGGCAGTATAAATTTGATGCCCTATCGGTTTTCAAAAGATTGGAGTTAGGAGAAGCAAACCCACCACCGTGAGTCCGCAACTGGCCGAGCGGACGGTGGTTCATCCGAGGAAGATCGAGGATGTGATTGTGAAGGTAGGAAAATTTTTCTTTCCTGCAGATTTCCTCATTCTGGATATGGAAGAAGATGCAGAAATCCCGATCATATTGGGGAGGCCATTCCTAGCAACGGGTAGAGCCTTGATTGACGTTGAAAGAGGAGAGCTAACGCTAAGAGTGGAGAACGAAGAGATGGTGTTTAAAGTCTTTAAACACGTCATTGAGCCAAGAACTGTAAGTGGGTGTTTTGCAATCAACACCACCAAACCCCCATGCGAGCCATTGCAATGCAACCAAAGAGTGATGAGCCCAAGAAAGCAAGCATGGTTTGCTGAGATGACACTAAATGAGGTAATTGTTCCGGAACTCCCTACTACCGATAATGCTAAAAAGAAAAGGAGAAAAAGGAAACGCCAAATGTGGCGGAAATGGATTGGTTGGGGACTTAATCCACCCCAGGGCTAGTAAGTCTAAGGAACTTGCGTCCGGCTAAAAGACGTTAAAGACAGCGCTTGTTGGGAGGCAACCCAATGTTTTCAATTATGTTAGTTGAATTTCTGTCGTTATTTTATTTTAGTTTGCCTAAGAACAGTCTCACGGTATTGGATCTTGTTGTTGTGTGATTGACAGGTACAAGAAATTAAACCGGGGGACGAAATAAACTGAAGAAAAGCAAGGATTTCCAGAGAAGCGGGTAAGCGCCGCGGCGCCAAAAGATCTGAACAGGCTCGGAAGTTTAAGAGCCGCGGCGCCCAGGAGCAGGGCCACGGCGGCAGAATTCCAGAAAAATTGCCGAGTTTAGGCGCCGCTCCGGGAAGCGCGCAGAAAGTCCCGAAGAGCCTTAGATGTTTAGGCGCGCGGCTAAAAGCGAGGCCAGCGGGAATCCAGAAATTTAAAACGCCCAAAAATCAGATTTTCCCCAATTCCAACTTCCAAAACCTAACCTTCCCTCTCCAAAAACCCACGAAATTCCAGAAATTTGCCCACAAAACCTCCACAAATCCAACCCAACCACAACCTAAACTCTTAAATTCCCAAAAACCCTCAACTATCTCAAACAACAAAGCTCCATTCCATAGCCTCAACCCACCAATTGAAACAAGAACAAGCTTGAGTCTTCTCATCAAAAGGTAATCCCTATCTTTGTTCTTGAATCCTTTCACTGAAGTCATAGGAGGTAGTAGTTGGGAAGAGTATTGTAGTTGGAGTAGTTTGGGTACTGAAAAGTTGGTTGTGAAGTTGGAGAAAGGAGTAGAAAAGAAGGTTGTGGGTATTGAGTAGAAAGATTGAAGTTTGGGGGTGTTGTTTTTTTTTTTTTTTCGCTGCTAGTTGTTGAGTGTGTAGGAGACGTTGTGCCACTAAGTTGCCACTAAGTTAAAAGCTCCAGAAACTGTTTTAACCATGGCCACCAGGAAGAGAAGAGGCTCCACATCCACCCCAACACCCCAATACGATGAAAATAGGTTTGTGAGTTACCAGGCCTACCAAAGATACAAAAGACTTGATACTAGACCCGTAATTCCAGAAAGGGGAATGGATTACCAAAGGGGATCCTATGGGGAGGAAGACGTTTATGAGCCCATCCGGGCTATGATGAAACTAAGGGGTGGAAGAGATTTGTCAATCAGGAGAAGATAAAACCGGTGAATACAACAATGGTGCGGAATTTTATGCAAACTTTCGGAGAGGGCGAGAGAAGGGGTGCTTTGTAAGGGAAATTATATGCTGTATCGCGAAGCAATAAATACAACGCTAAAAACAGTTGATGTTGAAGAAAGTAGCGATTGGAACCATTTTAGAACATGGTCTAGGAAGCGGACAGCGATTGACGGAATAATATTGCGAACACGATGAGCTACCACATTTGCTTTTGAGATCGGAAGGAATGGATCTAGAGCCGGCGGTGCCAATTCAACAAAGCGACCAAGGCTTGGCTGTATTTCGTCGATGCGCGTGATTCCATCTACGACTTCACCGAGTGCGGAAGAGCGAGATTAAGTTGATTTATGGAATTATGAAGGGTGATAATTGATGTGGGAAAAGAGATAGTGCGAGCATCGAAGAAATCAGCGAGTTGGTGACAACAGTGGATTGGGACACGGTTCACTTATTACCGATCTATGCCACATGAGTGCGATCCACAACTACCCACGAATACTCATGAAAGAAACCAACCGCCGTGTCCTATGGGATAGTGCACTCTTTTCCGACCTAGCCCGGCAGACGGAGAGCACCACCAAAGCGGCAGCAGCGAAGGCCGCCATGGATGAAAATGAGTCTGAAATAGGGGCTCAATATGAGGCAGGACCCAGCCACCGGCCAACCACAAGAGCAGAACCTTCAGAGCCCACAATGGGGCAATTGTACCAACACCAGAAGGAGATGATGCAGACCTTGCAAACAGTAGTACAAGGACAGCAAGAAACAAGGCAACAAATCGACAGTGAGTGCCTTGTTCAACCAATGGTCGATGCATTATCCACCGCCACCACCACCATTTTAGCCAAAGTTTGTAAGTGTCGTTTTCTTTTACTGTCTTTGAGTCTACACACATTGGGGACAATGTGTGATTTAAGTTTGGGGGTGTGTTTTTGTGTTTTAGTTTTTATTTGTGTGTCATGTTATGTTTTATTTAAATTTTTCTATTTGTTTTATGTTTATTTTGAGTCACAAAATTTTTTTCTTTTCTTGAGTCATAATTGCCTGTCAAAGATCATGTATGCTGTAGTTGCTAGAAACACCTAATGAAGTAAGGTGGAATAATGTAAAGGAATTGAAGCAACTATCTAAACACTTAGGTTAGATATGCCAAAAGCTCACATAATCTGTCTATTTGGAGTTTCTTGCTTAAGTTATGCATGCTAAATGATAAATGTTTATGTGTTATGAGTGCTTGCTATTTGAGGCGAAATAGTTAGGATATGCATGTTAGGGAGATGACTCAGGCATTTCTTTGATAGCCAATTCTTACCATTCTTCTCTATCCCGTACTTTAAAAATATCCCTAGTCAGCCCCATTGAGCCTAAATTTGAAACTTCTTCTTTGACACCCCATATTCCCACAAAATTGTGCCATAAGTGAAAATATGAAATTGTGGAGTACATTGTGTTAAAAAGAAGAAACAAAAAGAGTGAACAAGTTTGAGGCACCCTAATGGAAAAGTAATAAGAAAGAGGCAAAAGCCTAAGTTTGGGGGTGCCTATTTGTATAATACACTTCACTCTCCCAAAACAAAAGAGGGGAATGATAGAATTGAAGTGAAGGAAAGAATCAAAAGAAAAAGGGAAAAATTGAAAAGCCAAAGAGCTTATGGTACAGAAAAATGAGTCTAAATGCATATCTTTACCAACTCCTACCTAAGCCTACATTACAACCCTCAAAGTCCTGAAGATCTCTTTTATGTATATCCAGAATTAGTGGAGAATAGCAAGTAAGCATGCCATAGGAATTTTTGAATTTATATGCATACTTGAGTACACTGACTTCCATTTAAGCATGATAAGTATGAGTTTGCGAAATATCTAGCTCAATGTGTTGAAATTCCATGCTATATGTTCCTGCATATTATTCTGCTAACCTTCATGTTTTTCTAGTTAACATCTATGCAGCAAAAGTGATTAATGACAGGGAGTCCTTTATTTTTCATTCTTTTGAGTCTTTTATTGTATTTCTTTCTATCTTTGCTCGAGGGCGAGCAAAGGTTAAGTTTGGGGGTATTTGATCGGTGGATTTTATATACACCTTTTGAGTCTGTTTTAGTTAGTCTTTTGTCCCATTTTGCACATATAAGTGTCGTATTAGGATAGTTTTTCTTTCTATTGAGTCAAAGTGGTTGAAATGGCCAAATGGCGGAAAAGGAGCAAAAAGAGGGCAAAAGAGGAGATGCGAGTGAAAGCAGAAAGTGGCGAACGAGGCTGAAATCGGACTGCGCATGGCCTCCTGCAATCGAAGCGAGCGCGGCGCTATTATTCAGAGCTGCAGAAGATCCAGCGCGGCTACTCGAAGACGAAAGCAGGGCGCGGCGCCTAAACATCAGAAGCCACAGGGAGTTGCGGCGCGGCTCGAACAGCAGAATATCGGCGCGGCGCCAAAACACCCGAAGTATTGCAGAACTTTAGGCGCGCGCAGGCCGCGGCGAACGCGGAAAAATTAGGTCTTTGACGGATTTTGGGCGAACGGAAGGAAAAGAAGGGAGGCGTTTTAAAACTATATAAGGAGAACCCTAGGCAGTTTTTGGGGTCCCCTTTCTTGCACAACTCAAGATTCTTGACTTGGAGATTGGACACCATTAGCTTAGTAATTTCTTTTCCCTTTCCTTTATTTATTTCAGTTTTTGCATGATGAACTTTGAATTAGTTCTTGTCATATTCATGGCTAGGAACTAATTCTCTTATAGGGCTTTCTATGTTGAATTTCTTGAACCTTATGTTATAACTTAATGCATGCTTATGGTTATTATTCTTATTGAGAGATCTATCCAATAATTGAGTTGAATTCTTGGTAGCTAATTGACAACTAGTTATCACTATATGATTTCTAATCAGTTACGAAAAGGAGGATTGTGAATATCTTGTAAGTTGGGTGAGCGGTCTCGAGTTGGGGATGAAAATACCTCAATTAGATTTGTAAGCGTTGATGAGAGGCTTAACAACCCTAATTTTGCGCATTGTGCGTGACGTCAACTAGGTTTTTGTGCTTAATCCTCCTATAGAGTTACCCTTATCAAAGTTAGGTAAGGAACAATACTGGGTTGAGTGTTTATATAACCTAACGGGAGTATAAAACGATTTCAGTAAACCCGCTTTCTCCAAAGAAGAACACCATAAGTAATGCATTAACAAGTAATATAAGCGGATAGTAAGGATGCATAGAAGCCCTATTCTCATCACATCTGAAGTAATTCTTTATATTTACTTATCTTTTATAATTCTTAGTCATAAACAACCAATCAAATATTAATTCACCAAATAGATACTATAAAATAGATAACTGATACTTGAACCCTAATCTCAGAGGACGATATTCGGTCTTATCTAAGACTATACTACTTGATACGATAACGTGCACTTGCGTTTAAAAGTGTGTGCATAAATCGCGCATCACTTTGCTACCCTCTATTTCCATCCACCACAATCACAAAACTTCAACCCCGGTCTACTCCATGTGTCTTCTTGGGATATCCTACAAATCACTGTGGTTACATGTGTTATGACATCTCTTCCAAACGTATGATTATATGTCGTCATGTTATTTTTGATGAATCACAATTTCCCTTTGCCAAGATACATGACACCGGGATAAATACTTATGATTTTTTGGATGATGATAGGCTCCCGTATCTAACTCATTTTTTCCACAGCCCGGGACTCACAAAAAATACTGGATCAACGCAGTTGGGCCCACTGGACCAAGGACCGATGGTCCAACATCGAAAATGCGATCCGAATGGCCATCGGGCCCAAGGCCGGTCTGCAGACTCCCATCCTTCACACCAGCTGCCCCTTCAGTTGGGCCAATCTCCAAATCCAGGCCCAACCAGTGGAGAAAACAGCCTGGGCAGTGGCGTGGAAAATAATCTGGGCAGTGGCGTTCAGCCCACTGCCTCACTCCCGCCGATGGTGTCGATCGCCCACTTAACCGGCCATCATCGACGGTGTATTTTATATACACTTTTTGAGTCAGTTTTAGTTAGTCTTTTGTCCCATTTTGCACATATAAGTGTCGTATTAGGATAGTTTTTCTTTCTTTTGAGTCAAAGTGGTTAAAATGGCCAAATGGCGGAAAAAGAGAAAAAAGAGGGCAAAAGAGGAGATGCGGGCGGAATCGAGAAAGTGGCGAACGAGGAAAAATCAAGACCGCGCCGCGACGCCTCCCGATCAGCGAGGCGCGGCGCCACTATCCGTAGAGGTCGAAGACTCGGCGCGCCTCGTGACAGAAAATCGTGGTCGCGGCGCCTAAACATCCGAGGAGCTACAGAAGATACAGCGCCGCGACGCCCTCAGACAGCAGATATCAGGGCCGCGGCGCCAAAACACCCGACGGATTGCAGAACTTCCGCGCCGCGCTGTCTGCGAACGCGCGCCGACGCAGAAAAAATTAGGTCTTTTGACGAAATTCAGGCCAGCTCGAAGGAAAGAGGAAGGCGGTTTGCAGCCTATAAAAGGAGAACCCTAGGCAGTTTTTAAGGGTTCCCCTTCTTGTACAACTCAAGACTTTTGCTTGGAGATTGGATACCATTAGTTTAGTAATTTCTTTTCCTTTTCTTTACTTTATTTCAGTTTTTATGATGAACTTTGAATTAGTTCTTGTCATATTTATGGCTAGGAACTAATTCTCTTATAGGGCTTTCCCTGTTGAATTGCTAGAAACTTATGTTATAAATTAATGCATGCTTATGGTTATTTTTCTATTTGTGAGATCTATCCAATAATTGAGTTGAATTCTTGGTAATTAATTGACAACTAATTATCACTATATGATTTCTAATCAGACTCTGAGAAGGGGGGATTGTGAATATGCTGTAAGTTGGGTAGACATTCTTGGATTGGGGATGAAAATACCTCAATTATTTATGTAGCGTTGATGAGAGGCTTAACAACCCTAATTTTGCGCATTGTGCGTGTGATCAACTAGGTTTTTGTTCTTAATCCTCCTATAAAGTTATCCTTATCACCGAAAGGTAGGTAAGGTGCGATACTGGGGTTGAGTGTTTATATAACCCTAGCGGGAGTATAAAATGATTTCGTAAACCTGCTTTCTCCTAAAGAAGAATACCATAAGTTAATGCATTAGTAAGTAGCATAAGTAGATAGTGAGGATACATGGAAGCCCTATTATCATCACCACTGAAGTAAATCTTTATATTTAAATAGCTTGCATAATTCGTAGTTATAAACAACAAATCAATCATAAATTCACCAAATAGATACTAGACAATAGATAGTTGGTAATTGAACCCTAATCCTTGTGGACGATATTCGGTCTTACTAAGACTATATTACTTGTCACGATAACGTGCACTTGCGTTTAAAGTGTGTGCATCTTAACGCGCATCAAGTTTTTGGCGCCGTTGCCGGGGATTAGGCATTAGTTCAATATCAAATTTGTCTATTTTTAATTTCTAATTTGGTTTTAATTTTAATTTTTTTATTTTTACGTTTTTCTTTTGAAAATTCGAGGTGTCGTGATTTGTTGTCTGTTTTTTATCTATTTCAGGAAGTCAGTTTATGCGAAGGAGAAGAGGAGCAGACACTCTTGTTCCCTTCAATCCAGAAATTGAGAAAACACGCAAAGCGAGCGAAAGAATCGGATTGCAACCTTGTTAGAGATGAACGGCGTTCAGAACAACAATGGGATGGGAGAAGGGTTAGGAGAGAATCAACCCCACCCAGGAATACCTAGGCAAGCACCCATAGACGTGGAAGAGAGAGTCCAAATCCAGCCAGAAAGGAGTTTGGGAGATTATGTGCTACCAAGAGTGAATGGAGCACAGACATGCATTAGGCTCCCTGCAATAGGAGCCAACAACTTCGAGATAAAACCGGCGATTACGGCATGAGTACGACCTGCGGTGCAATTCGGAGTGCCGTGGAGGATCACATATGCACATAGCTAATTTCTTGGAGCTATGTGCAACTTTTAGATATAACGGTTACTGATGATGCCGTCAGATTGAGGCTCTTTCCCTTCTCACTCAGGGATAGAGCAAAGTATGGTTGAATTCCCTGTCGGCCGATTCGATTTTCACATGGCACGGTGGCGTAAATTCTTAGTCAAGTTCTTTCCTCCGTGTAAAGCAGCAAAACTAAGAGGGGAGTTGAACAACTTCTACCAAGCAGATGGAGAGTCCTTATATGAAGCTTGGGAAAGGTTCAAAGATCTACAGAGAAAGTGCCCACACCATTGCATTGAGTTGTGGAACTTGGTCCACATCTTCTACAACGGGTGAGCAAGACAACGAACTATCATAGATGCACGGCGGTGGAGCATTCATGAGGAAAACAACCCACGACGCTCATGAGTTATTAGAAGACATGGCCACTAATAACCATGTCACGGAAGAGAGGTCGACAAATGGGAGAAGAACAGTGGGAGTCCATGAAATAGATGTTATTGCTGCCTTGAATGCCCAAGTGGCCCTCCTAGCGAAACAGTTGCAGCAACATACAATGTCAGTGAATGCGGTACAGATGCCTAAAAGCTGTGAGATATGTGGTGGCCCACATACATTTGATAGGTGTCCTTCAGCGGACCCCAACAACATACCAATGGAGCAGGCAGAGTGTCAAGCCATAGGTAATTATCGAGGCAACATAACAACCCCTACTCAATACTTATAATCCGGTGGAGGAACCACCCAAATTTCTCATGGAGAGGAGACCGAGCGGCAGAAGCACGAGCAACCGCAGAACCAATACCAAGGGCAACAGAACGATGTCGGCGGCAGAACCCGATCGTCGAGCGGCAGAATCGGTATAGGCAATACGTAATCAAGCAGAGCGAATCAAGAACCATTCATTCAAGCCCCACGGCCTCAGCGATTGATGCGACCGTGCGAAAAAAGCCAAATGAGCTGGCGGTAAAGACTTGCCAACGCCTGCGATTCATGACAAGCTAGATCCTCGCTCGTAAACTTGAGACACAGGTGGGTCGGTAGCAAAACAGAACAAAGAGCCACAAGGGACATTGCCAAGCAATACAGAGGTAAATCCAGGAGAAGTGTCGAGCGATGCGGTTGAGAAGTGGAAGACGGTTGAGCAGCGATCACTGGCCGGTAGTTGAGAAGAAAGCAGAGTTAGAAAAAGAGAAGGTGATTGAGCCTAGCCCAACAGTAGAGAAAACTCCAGAGAAGGAGTATACAGAAAAGATCCCTTTCCCCCAGAGACTACAGCGAAAGGCTGTTGATAAACAATTCTCCAAATTTTTGGAGACATTCAGAAAGCTGCATATCAACATACCTTTCATAGAAGCATTAGAGCAGATGCCCTCCTATTTCAAGTTTATGAAGGAGATTTTGGGGAAGAAGAAAAAGCTGGCAGAGTATGAAATAGTAGCACTAACAGAAGAGTGTAGTGCTATCTTGCAGAAAAAGTTGCCACCAAAGCTAAAGGATCCTGGAAGCTTTACACTACCTTGCACAGTGGGCAGGGTGACTTGCAACAGAGCCTTGTGTGATTTAGGGGCGAGTATAAATCTGATGCCCTTATCAGTTTTTAAAAGATTAGAGTTGGGTGAGGCCAAACCAACCACAGTAAGCCTACAGCTGGCCGACAGGACAGTGGTTCATCCACGAGGCAAGATTGAAGACGTGATTGTGAAAGTAGGAAAATTCTTCTTTCCTGCAGATTTCCTCATTCTTGATATGGAAGAAGATGCGGAAATACCTATCATATTGGGGAGGCCATTCCTAGCAACGGGGAGAGCTTTGATTGATGTTGAAAGAGGAGAATTAACACTAAGGGTGGAGTCTGAAGAAATGGTGTTTAAAGTTTTTAAACACGTCATTGAGCCACCAACAATGAGTGGGTGCTTTGCAATCAGCACCATCAAACCCCCATGCGAGCCAATACAAGTCAACCAAAGAGCGATGAGCCCAAAGCGTGCATGGTTTTTGAAATGCCACTAAAGGAGGTAAGTATTCACGAACCCCATCGATAATGCTAAGAAGAAAAGAAGAAAAAAACACCAAATGTGGAGAAATGGATAGGTTGGGGCTTAATCCACCCGAGGTTATTAAGGCTAAGGAACTTGCGTCCGGCTAAAAGCGTTAAAGAACGCTTGTGGGAGGCAACCCAGCGGTTTCAATTATGTTATTTTAATTTACATCTTTAGTTTATTTTATTTTGTTTAGAACAATCTCACGGTCTTGGGTTCTTGTGTTTGTCTTTGTGATTGATAGGTGCAGGAAATAAATCGAAGGACAAAAAGGCGAACGAAGCCGAGATTTCAGAAAAAGCAGGTAGCGCGCTTCAGAGCATGGCGCGGCGCCAGAATCGAGCAGCGCGAAGTTTAAGCGCGCTGGCGAGCAGGGGCGCGGCCAAAATCCTGAAAATTTGCCAAGTTTAGCGCGCGCTGAATGAATGGCGCGGCGCAAGCGGGCAGCGGCACCGGCGGAATCGAACTTAAAACGCCCAGAATCAGATTTTCCCCAAATCCAATTTCAAAAAAAAAAACCTAACCCTTCCTCTCCAAAAAAAAACCACGAAATTTCGAAAAATCGCCCACAAATCCTCCATAAATCCAACCCAACCACAATCAAAACTCTTAAATTCCTAAAAACCCTCAGCCATCTCAACCAACAAAGCTCCATTCCATAGCATCAACCCACAAATAGAAACAATAACAAGCTTGAGCTTCCATAAAAGGTAATCTTTTACGTTCTTGATTCCTTTACTAAAGTCACGAGGTAGTAGTTGAAGGTGTTGTAGTTGAAGTAGTTTAGATCTTGAAAAGTTGATTGTGAAGTTTGGAGAAGAGAGTAGAAAAGAGTGTGGGTATTGGGTAGAAAAGTTGAAGTTTGGGGTATTGTGTTATTGCTAGTTGTCAATTGTGTAGGAAACATTTGTGCCACTAAATTGAAAAGCTCCATAAAACTATTTTAAACCATGGCCACCAGGAAGAGAAGAGGCTCCACATCCACCCCAACCCCACAATACGATGAAAATAGGTTTGTGAGCTACCAAGCCTCCCAAAGATACAAAAAGCTTGATACTGCACTCCATAATACCGAGAAGGGAATGGACTACGGAGGAGTCATATGGGGAAGAAGATGTTTATGAGCCCATTCGGGCGATGATTGAGTTAAGGGATTGGAGAAAATTTGTGAACCCAGAGAAGATAGCACCAGTAAACACAACAATGGTGCGTGAATTTTATGCCAATTTTCCGGAGAAGGTGGAAAGGGGATGCTTTGTAAGGGGACGCTATGTGCCTGTGATGAGAAAATATCAATATACAATTGAAAACAGTTGATGTTGAAGGAGGAATTGGTGATCGGAGCCATTTTAGAACATGGTCTAGGAGCACCGACAACATAAACTGGGATATCGTCATGAAACACCGTGAGCTACCAGGAGCTGTTTTTGATATTGGAAGAAATGGGTCAAGAAACCTTGAGCAGTGTCAATTCAACAAGGTAGCCAAAGGTTGGCTATATTTAAATCGGCGCCGCGTGATTCCATCCACGCACTTCACCGAGTGCGGAGGATGAGATCAAACCGATATATGGAATTATGAGGGTTGGCGATTGATGTGGGAAAGAAATAGTGCGAGCATTGAGGAAATCAGCGAGTTGGTAACAACAAGCGGATTGGGACATGGCTCGATTATCACCAAGCTATGTCACATGAGTGCGGTTCCAAACATACCCACCGACACTCATGAAAGAAACCAACCGCGGTGTCACATGGGATAGTGCACTCTTTCCCAGACCAAGCCCCGCGGCGGGCGGAGAGTACAACCAAGAAGCAGCGGCAGCGAAGGCCGCCATGGGCGAAGATGATCACGAAATAGGGGCTCAATATGAGGCGAGGACCTAGCCGAGGCCAACCACGGGAAGCGAGAACCTCCAATGCCCACAATGGAGCAATTGTATCGAGAATCGGATGAGGATGATGCGGACGCTTGAACCGCGATAGTACAAGGGCGGCAAGAAACAAGGCAACAAATCAACGAGCTGAGTTCCTTGTTCAACCAATGGTCGATGCATTATCCACCGCCACCACCACCATTTTAACCAAAGTTTGTAAGTGTCTATTTCTTTTACTGTCTTTGAGTCTACACACATTGGGGACAATGTGTGTTTTAAGTTTGGGGGTGTTTAATTGTGTTTTGTTTTATTTGTGTCATGTTATGTTTTATTTAAGTCTTTTTGATTGTTTTATGTTTATTTTGAGTCACACAAAAAAAAAATTCATTTTTTGAGTCATAATTGTCTGTCAAAGATCATGTAGGCTGTAGTTGCTAGAAACACCTAGTGAAGTAAGGTGAAATAATGTAACGGAACTGAAGCAACTATCTAAACACTTAAGTTAGATATGCCAAAAACTCATAGAATCTGTCTATTTGGAGTTTCTTGCTTGAATTACGCATACTAAATGATAAATGCTTATGTGTTATGATTGCTTGCTATTTGAGGCGAAATAGTTAGGATATGCATGTTAGGGAGATGACTCAGGCATTTCTTTGATAGCCAATTCTTACCATTCTTTTCTATCCCGTACTTTAAAAATATACCTAGTCACTCCATTGAGCCTAAATTTGAAACTTCTTCTTTGACACCTATATTCCACAAATTGTACCATAAGTGAAAATATGAAATAGTGGAATACATTGTGTTAAAAAAAAGAGACAAAAAGAGTGAATAAGTCTGTTGCACCCCAATACAAAAGTAATAAGAAATAGGCAAAAGCCTAAGTTTGGGGGTGCTTGTCATTATTAGATACTTCACTCTCCCAAAACAAAAGAGGGAAAGATAGAATCGAAATGAAGAAAAGAACAAAAAGAAAAAGGGAAATATTGAAAAGCTAAGGAGCTTATGGTACACGAAATGAGCCTAAAATGCCTATTTTTTTTACCAACCCCTACCTAAGCCTACATTACAACCCTTAAAGTCCTGAAGATCTCTTTTATGCATATCCAGAATTAGTGGAGAATAGCAAGTAAGCATGCCATAGGAATTCTTGAATTTACATGCATGATTTAGTATATTGACTTCCATTAAGCATGATAATATGAGTTTGCGAAATATCTAGCTTCATGTGCTTAGTGTGCTGAACTTTCATGCTATATGTTCCTGCATATTATTTTGCTAACCTTCATGTTTTTCTAGTTAACACTAATGCAGCAAAAGTGATCAATGGCAGTGAGTCTTTTTTTTTTTTTTGTTCTTTGAGTCTTTTATTTTATTTCTTTCTATCTTTGCTCGAGGGCGAGCAAAGGTTAAGTTTGGGGGTATTTGATCGGTGTATTTTATATACACTTTTTGAGTCAGTTTTAGTTAGTCTTTTGTCCCATTTTACACATATAAGTGTCGTATTAGGATATTTTTTCTTTCTTTTGAGTCAAAGTGGTTGAAATAGCCAAATGGCGGAAAAAGAGCAAAAAGAGGGCAAAAGAGGAGATGCGGAGTGGAATCGGAGAAAGTGGCGAGCGAGGAAAAATCAAGACCAGCGCCGCGGCCTCCTGCGATCAGCGGGCGCGCGCCACTATCGAGAGGTCGAGAAGACTGTGCGGCGGCCTCGACAACAAAATCGGGCCGCGGCGCTAAACATCAGGAGCTACAGAAGATCTGTGGCCGGCGCCTCGACAGCAGATATCGGGCGGCGCCAAAACACCCGACGGATTGCAGAACTTCCGCGCGCTGTCTGCAGGCTGCGGCGCAGCGGAAAAATTAGGTCTTTGGCGGAATGCAGGCCTGAAGGAAAAGAGGGAGGCGGTTTGCAGCCTATAAAAGGAGAACCCTAGGCAGTTTTTAAGGGTTCCCCTTCTTGCACAACTCAAGACTTTTTCTTGGAGATTGGATACCATTAGTTTAGTAATTTCTTTTCATTCTCTTTACTTTATTTCAGTTTTTATGATGAACTTTGAATTAGTTCTTGTCATATTTATGGCTAGGAACTAATTCTCTTATAGGGCTTTCCATGTTGAATTGCTAGAAACTTATGTTATAAATTAATGCATGCTTATGGTTATTTTTCTATTTGTGAGATCTATCCAATAATTGAGTTGAATTCTTGGTAATTAATTGACAACTAATTATCACTATATGATTTCTAATCAGACTCTGAGAAGGGGGGATTGTGAATATGCTGTAAGTTGGGTAGACATTCTTGGATTGGGGATGAAACTACCTCAATTATTTATGCAGCGTTGATGAGAGGCTTAACAACCCTAATTTTGCGCATTGTGCGTGACGGTCAACTAGGTTTTTGTTCTTAATCCTCCTATAAAGTTATCCTTATCACCGAAAGGTAGGTAAGGTGAGATACTGGGGTTGAGTGTTTATATAACCCTAGCGGGAGTATAAAACGATTTCGTAAACCTGCTTTCTCCTAAAGAAGAATACCATAAGTTAATGCATTAGTAAGTAGCATAAGTAGATAGTGAGGATACCTGGAAGCCCTATTCTCATCACCACTGAAGTAAATCTTTATATTTAAATATCTTGCATAATTCGTAGTTATAAACAATAAATCAATCATAAATTCACCAAATAGATACTAGACAATAGATAGTTGGTAATTGAACCCTAATCCTTGTGGACGTTATTCGGTCTTACTAAGACTATATTACTTGTCACGA
The DNA here is from genome assembly GCA_029844215.1 of Przewalskia tangutica. Lineage (NCBI taxonomy): Eukaryota > Viridiplantae > Streptophyta > Magnoliopsida > Solanales > Solanaceae > Przewalskia > Przewalskia tangutica. The sequence continues at coordinate 107,071,823 of CM056730.1, forward strand.
TAACGTGCACTTGCGTTTAAAGTGTGTGCATCTTAACGCGCATCAGTCACCCGTAGTCAACATGGAATTACAAAACCCAATGCCAAATACAGCCTACACACTCAAGTCTCGAAATCACCTTTGCCTTGTAACCCTGTGTCTGCTCTAAAAGATCCTAATTGGAAAATGGCCATGGATGATGAATATCATTCTCTAATTATAAATAGGACATGGGAGTTAGTACCTCGTCCATATAATGCTAATATAATTCGTTCTATGTGGATTTTTAGCCATAAAGAAAAATCTGATGGTTCTTTTGAGCGGCATAAGGCCCGACTTGTAGGTGATGGCAAGACTCAACAGGTGGGATTAGATTGCGGCGAGACATTCAGTCCAGTGGTTAAACCAGCAACCATCAGAATTGTTCTCAGTCTAGCCCTCTCAAAAGGATGGTTACTTCATCAATTGGATGTCAAGAATGCCTTCTTACATGGACACTTGAGTGAGACTGTATACATGCACCAACCATTGGGGTACAGAGATTCTCAATATCCCAATCATGTGTGTTTACTTAAAAAATCATTATATGTCCTCAAACAGGCTCCCAGGACTTGGTACAAGCGGTTTGCAGATTTTGTGTTCAACATGGGTTTCTCAAACAGCCGTTCGGATAATTCACTATTTATTTATCACCAGGGTAATCATACTGCTTATATTCTCTTATATGTAGATGATATTATCCTAACAGCCTCTTCAGACTCTCTTCGCAAGAATATCATGACCCAGCTAAGTTCCGAATTTGCTATGAAGGATCTTGGTCCACTTCACTACTTTCTAGGAATTACGGTGACACGTCATGCAGGTAGTTTATTTCTTTCCCAAAAAAAGTATGCATCAGAGATCGTAGAACGGGCTGGAATGTCATCTTGCAAACCTTCTGCAACTCCAGTAGATACCAAGTCAAAATTGAGTGCCATATCGGCGATCCTTTTGCCAATCCGACATTGTATCGCAGCTTGGCAGGAGCTTTGCAATATCTCACATTCACCAGGCCAGATATTGCCTATGCAGTACAACAAGTGTGTTTGTTCATGCACAATCGATGGAAGAACATATCATGCACTCAAGCGTATTATGCGATATATTGAGAACTACGAATTATGGATTGCATTTGTACCCTTCTTCCATGACCAAGATTGTCACCTACGAGATCTGGTAGGCGGGATGTCAGACACTGGCACGCTCACGCCGGTTATTGCGTCTTCGCCGGTGATAATTTAATATCATGGTCCTCGAAAGGCAACCCACCGTATCACGTTCGATCTTGAAGGCGAATACGTCACGGTAGCCAATGTTGTGTCTGACTCATGCTGGATTCGGAATCTTTTACTTGAGCTTCATTGTCCTATTCCGACAGCTACTATGGTATACTGTGATAACATTAGTGTAATTTATCTCTCCGAAAATCCAATCCATCATCAACGCACTAAGAATATTGAGTTAGATATTCATTTTGTCCGTGAAAAGGTGGCTCGCGGACAGGTGCGAGTGTTACATGTCCCGACGCGACATCAGATTGCAGATATCTTCACAAAAGGGCTTCCGCAGATCTTATTTGAAGAATTTCGGACGATCAAGATTCGCCCTCCTCAAACCATCATGCGAAGTGTTAGAATATTTATTATTAATTACTATTAATAATATAATTATGTAGAATCTTATGTATATGGTAAATAGTATTATGTATTAATGTAAGAGATATAATAGTATTAATATAGGAATATATTATGGGATAGTAGAGGAGGATTTTAGGAAAACTCAATCTTCCTATTAATTGTTACTTAGTGTATATATTGTTACCATTGTGGTTGAATAAAGATTAAGGAAGATATTCCAAAACTCTTTCAGTATCGTTCGTCTTCATCTTCTCAGAGGCGTATCCAGGATTTGAAACTTATGAGTTCCTATAAATCTCAAAATCAATATAAAATAATAGAAAAATAAAGGATTTTTATTGTTTTCTTATATGAAAGAACCAACAACAACATATTAGAAAACCATAAATTTTCATAATTTTCATTTTTTTAATTCAAATTTAATTTTAAATAAGATTTTATATTTAAATGGTTTAACAATATAAATACATGATGGGGGTAAAAATAATTGAATCTCTGAAAATCCACACTCCATATGTAGAATAGTCAAAATAGGTTTGATCCTTAGGGCCAGCCTAATCCAGCCCGCTATTTAGGTAGGTATGGGTATTAATTTTCGAGCCCATTTGAAACAAATGCTTAAAGGCCCAACCAAAGTTAACCGATGATTGTTCATGCTTGACCAAGGTTGGGTGTGGGCCGGGCTCTTGAGCTAAAATAATTTAATTCTTAGGAGAAGTTTGTTTGATTAAGTTTTGTTTTTGTTAATGGTGATGTCATCAGTTTAATGAATTAAATTAATTCTTCTTTTGTTATGCAACAATTTGTTATTTTATCACATCATTAGTTTGTTTAATTATGTTCTTTCCAAGTTAATTGAAAGTTCTGCATCAATGTAATGTCATTATACACTAATATTAGAAATTAGTGTAGCGTTCAATGGAGTTTCAAACCGATGCCGTTTTAAAGTATTATTATATGATTAGGGGTGTTACAAAGAAAAGCTTAAAGATTAGAAAAGAAATATTAGAAGAAAATGAAGGGCTAGCCCGCGGTAGGGCTGAGTTAGGCTGACTATTTTAATGCCTTATCAAATGAAGGGTTAACCCGTCCTACCATCGGATTACTCACCTGTCAGACTTGGCTTGTGCTTGCCCATCTTGACAGCTCTACAAATATGGTAGATCCGCCCCTGCCTTTTTTTGTTTAAATCAATGTAATTTTTTGGCACTCTTTCGGATCTAAAAAGGCGACCCATAATCAATTCCGAGCTACGAAGGTTAAAACTATAATTTCATTAAAAAATCAGTCTACCTATATCTTAAAGGTCATGAATCTCGAGGATCATCAAAATCTGAACTCAATTCGATATCTAAATCACCAATTTACCCAAATTCTCAATTTCATGAAAAATCCCAATTTTTGTGACTACATCATGGATTGAAACGCAAAAAAAATATGATGGAACCATTGGAGAAATACTAAGATAAAGGTTAGAAAATTATCGCAGAGCCGAAACTTGAATATTGTCTTTATAATAATAAAAATCGAGCTTTCTAGCTCAAAACAATCGTGTTATAAACTATGAAATTTGAATTGGGTGTTTTAAATTCTGCCCATGCCTCCTTCATTGAGATTGCGAGATCCAGCAGAGCGATTGCGAGACCTTGAAACCCTTACCTAAGAGATCGCAGCACCAATCATCGCAATGTATTTCCAGATCACCTAACTCGTCGTGATAGCGACAAAAACCACGCGACCATAATGATCAGTCGCCTCGCAATCGCGGAGCTCCATCATGACCACGATGACCAACTACTAGCACAGAAACCAACAAAAATAAGATATTTTCAAATTTTCAATCCAATCCTTGAAACTCATCCGGAAACACATCCCTCCCCCCCCCCCCCGGCACAAACCAAATATGCATTTCAGTCTTAAAATACGCTATGAATCTGCGTGATTTAAATGAAGGGCTAGCCCGTGGTAGGGCTGAGTTATGCTGACTATTTTAATGCCTTTTCAAATGAAGGGTTAACCCGTCCTACCATCGAATTCCTCACCTGTCAGACTTGGCTTGTGCTTGCCCGTCTTGTGACATTTCTACAAATATGGTAGATCCACTGCCATCTTTTATTTAAATCAATGTAATATTTTGGCACTCTTTCGGATCTAAAAAGGTGACCCATAATCAATTCCGAGCTACGAAGGTTAAAGCTATAATTTCATAAAAAAATCAGTCTACCTATATCTAAAAGGTCATGAATCTCGAGGATCATCAAAATCTGAACTCAATTCGATATCTAAATCATCAATTTACCCAAATTCTCAATTTCATGAAAAATCCCAATTTTTGTGACTACATCATGGATTGAAACGTAAATAAATATGATGGAACCATTGGAGAAATACTAAGATAAAGGTTAGAAACTTATCACAGAGCCGAAACTTGAATATTGCCTTTATAATAATAAAAATCGAGCTTTCTAGCTCAAAACAATCGTGTTATAAACTATGAAATTTGAATTGGGTGTTTTAAATTCTGCCCATGCCTCCTTCATTGAGATTGCGAGATCTACCAGAGCGATTGCGAGACCTTGAAACCCTTACCTAAGAGATCGCATCACCAATAATCGCAATGTATTTCCAGATCACCTAACTCGTCGTGATAGCGGCAAAAACCACGCGACCATAATGACCAGTCGCCTCGCAATCGCGGAGCTACATCATGACCACGATGACCAACTACTAGCACAGAAATCAACAAAAATAAGATATTTTCAAATTTTCAATCCAATCCTTGAAACTCATCCGGAAACACATCCCCCCCCCCCCCCGGCACAAACCAAATATGCATTTCAGTCTTAAAATACGCTATGAATCTGCTCGCGCACTCGAAACTCTAATGAAGTATCGTTTGGACACAATTTTGACAGTGGGTTACTCCAAATCCTTAACTTAACTAGTTTTCCATCCAATGGTCCAAATTACACCCGATTTTGAAGTAAGCAAAGTTTGAATATTTTGGTACGTAGCTAATGTTCCTTCCAATAATATTTTCACTTACTAATCATTACTTAGTAAAGTTCATTAAGTATGCTAGAATATTTACCTATTTAATTTTAAATTTAGATCATATTTTAAGTATCACACAATTTTATTTTGCTACTATAACTTTCATCATGAGGACTTCAATTATTAGGTTAGGAATTCAATGTTTTTCCATAAAAGAAATTTGTGACGCGTATAAATAACCGTGATATTTTATTTATTATAAGCATCATTCTCCAAAAACAATGAGTAATACTTTATATGAATGGAGGTTAAGTAGACGAAAAGTACAAAAAAGCTCAATGATAAAAAAAAATATAAAGAAGACGACAATATGTCATATTTCAAAGCATCGTTTAAGCTTATATAAAAGGTCAGTGAACTTGATGTTATATTCAGATATCAAAATTCTGTTTACTGGCTTTTTTATATACGTCTGAACAATGTTTCGAAAATGTGACGTATCGTTAAATCTTCATCTTCTCGAGGCGTATCGAGATTTGAAACTTATGAGTTCCTATAAATCTCAAAATCAATATAAAATAATAGAAAAATAAAGGATTTATTTTTGTTTTTCTTAAATGAAAGAACCAACAACAACATATTAGAAAACCTTAAATTTTCATAATTTTCATTTTTTTATTTCAAATTTAATTTTAAATGAGATTTTATATTTAAATGGTTTAACAAAATAAATACATGATGGGGGTAAAAATTATTGAATCTCTGAAAATCCACACTCCATATGTAGAACATTCAAAATAGGTTTGATCCTTAGGGCGACCTAATCCATTCGCTATTTAGGTAGTGCAGGTTTTAATTTTCGAGCCCATTTGAAACAAATGCTTAAAGGCCCAACCCAAGTTAACCGATGATTGTTGATGCTTGACCAAGGTTGGGTGTGGGCCGGGCTATTGAGCTAAAATAAATTAATTCTTAGGAGGAGTTTGTTTGATTAAGTTTTTTTTTGTTAATGGTGATGTCATTCGTTTAATGAATTAAATTAATTCTTCTTTTGTTATGCAATAATTTGTTAATTTATCACATCATTAGTTTGTTTAATTATGTTCTTTCCAAGTTAATTGAAAGTTCTGCATCAATGTAATGTCATTATACACTAATATTAGAAATTAGTGTAGCGTTCAATGGAGTTTCAAGCCAGTACTTCGTTTTTAAAGTATTATATGATTAGGGGTGTTACAAAGAAAATCTTAAAGATTAGAAAAGAAAAATTAGAAAAAAATGAAGGGCTAGCCCGCGGTAGCGCTGACTTAGGCTGACTATTTTAATGCCTTATCAAATGAAGGGTTAACCCGTCCTACCATCAGATTACTCACCTGTCAGACTTGGCTTGTGCTTGCCCATCTTGACAGCTCTACAAATATGGTAGATCCGCCCCCGCCATCTTTTATTTAAATCAATGAACAATGTTTCAAATCAATCTACCTATATCTTAAAGGTCATGAATCTCGAGGATCATCAAAATCTGAACTCAATTCGATATCTAAATCATCAATTTACCCAAATTCTCAATTTCATGAAAAATCCCAATTTTTGTGACTACATCATGGGTTGAAACGCAAAAAAAATATGATGGAACCATTGGAGAAATACTAAGATAAAGGTTAGAAACTTATCGCAGAGCCGAAACTTGAATATTGTCTTTATAATAATAAAAATCGAGCTTTCTAGCTCAAAACAATCGTGCAATAAACTATGAAATTTGAATTGGGTGTTTTAAATTCTGCCCATGCCTCCTTCATTGAGATTGCGAGATCCATCAGAGCGATTGCGAGACCTTGAAACCCTTACCTAAGCGATCGCAGCACCAATCATCGCAATGTATTTCCAGATCACCTAACTCGTCGTGATAGCGGCAAAAACCACGCGACCATAATGACTAGTCGCCTCGCAATCGCAGAGCTCCATCATGACCACGATGACCAACTACTAGCACAGAAACCAACAAAAATATGATATTTTCAAATTTTCAATCCAATCCTTGAAACTCATCGGAAACACATACCCCCACACAAACCAAATATGCATTTGGTCTTAAAACACGCTATGAATGCGCTCGCGCTTTCGAAACTCTAATGAAGTGTCGATTGGACACAATTTTGATCGATGGGTAACTCAATTCCTTAACTTAACTAGTTTCCCATCCAATGGTCCAAATTACCCGATTTTGAAGTAAGCAAAGTTTGAATATTTTGATGCGTAGCTAATGTTCCTTCGATAATATTTTCACTTACTAATCATTACTTAGTAAAGTTCATTAAGTATGCTAGAATATTTACCTATTTAATTTTAAATTTTAGATCATATTTTAAGTATTACACAATTTTATTTTGCTACTATAACTTTCATCATGAGGACTTCAATTATTAGGTTAGGAATTCAATGTTTTGCCATAAAAGAAATTTGTGACGCGTATAAATAACCGTGATATATTATTTATTATAAGCATCATTCTCCAAAAACAATGAGTAATACTTTATATGAATGGAGGTTAAGTAGACGAAAAGTACAAAAAAGCTCAATGATAAAAATATATATAAAGAAGACGACGATATGTCATATTTCAAAGCATCGTTTAAGCTTATATGAAAGGTCAGTGAACTTGATGTTATATTCAGATATCAAAATTCTGTTTACTGGTTTTTTATATAAGCCTGAACAATGTTTCGAAAATGTGACGTATCGTTCGTCTTCATCTTCTCAGAGGCGTATCCAGGATTTGAAACTTATGAGTTCCTATAAATCTCAAAATCAATATAAAATAATAGAAAAATAAAGGATTTTTTTTTTTGTTTTTCTTAAATGAAAGAACCAACAACAACATATTAGAAAACCTTTAATTTTCATAATTTTCATTTTTTTATTTCAAATTTAATTTTAAATGAGATTTTATATTTAAATGGTTTAACAAAATAAATACATGATGGGGGTAAAAATTATTGAATCTCTGAAAATCCACACTCCATATGTAGAACATTCAAAATAGGTTTGATCCTTAGGGCCAGCCTAATCCAGCCCGCTATTTAGGTAGGTCTGGGTTTTAATTTTCGAGCTCATTTGAAACAAATGCTTAAAGGCCCAACCCAAGTTAACCGATGATTGTTGATGCTTGACCAAGGTTGGGTGTGGGCCGGGCTATTGAGCTAAAATAATTTAATTCTTAGGAGGAGTTTGTTTGATTAAGTTTTTTTTTGTTAATGGTGATGTCATTCGTTTAATGAATTAAATTAATTCTTCTTTTGTTATGCAATAATTTGTTAATTTATCACATCATTAGTTTGTTTAATTATGTTCTTTCCAAGTTAATTGAAAGTTCTGCATCAATGTAATGTCATTATACACTAATATTAGAAATTAGTGTAGCGTTCAATGGAGTTTCAAACCAGTACTTCATTTTTAAAGTATTATATGATTAGGGGTGTTACAAAGAAAATCTTAAAGATTAGAAAAGAAATATTAGAAAAAAATGAAGGGCTAGCCCGCGGTAGGGCTGACTTAGGCTGACAATTTTAATGCCTTATCAAATGAAGGGTTGATATTACGCATGCCTCGCCATTGAGATTGCGAGATCTATCATAGCGATCGCAAGACCTTGAAACCCTTACCTAAGCGATCGCAGCACCAATCATCGCAATGTATTTCCACATCACCTAACTATTCGTGATAGCGGCAAAAACCACGCGACCATAATGACTAGTCGCCTCGCAATCGCGGAGCTCCATCATGACCACGATGACCAACTACTAGCACAGAAACCAACAAAAATATGATATTTTCAAATTTTCAATCCAATCCTTGAAACTCATCCGGAAACACATCCCCCCCCCCCCCCCTCCCGGCACAAACCAATTATGCATTTCAGTCTTAAAACACGCTATGAATCTTCTCGCGCACTCGAAACTCTAATGAAGTGTCGTTTGGACACAATTTTTGACAGTGGGTAACTCCAAATCCTTAACTTAACTAGTTTCCCATCCAATGGTCCAAATTACACCCGATTTTGAAGTAAGAAAAGTTTGAATATTTTGATGCGTAGCTAATGTTCCTTCGATAATATTTTCACTTACTAATCATTACTTAGTAAAGTTAATGGTATGCTAGAATATTTACCTATTTAATTTTAAATTTTAGATCATATTTTAAGTATCACACAATTTTATTTTGCTACTATAACTTTCATCATGAGGACTTCAATTATTAGGTTAGGAATTCAATGTTTTGCCATAAAAGAAATTTGTGAATCGTATAAATAAACGTGATATATTATTTATTATAATCATCATTATCCAAAAACATTGAGTTATACTTTATATGAATGGAGGTTAATTAGTCGAAAAGTACAAAAAAGCTCAATGATAAAAAATATATAAAGAAGACGATATGACATATTTCAAAGCATCGTTTAAGCTTATATAAAAGGTCAGTGAACTTGATGTTATATTCAGATATCAAAATTATGTTTACTGGCTTTTTTATATAAGCCTGAACAATGTTTCGAAAATGTGACGTATCGTTCGTCTTCATCTTCTGAGCGTATCCGAGTTTGAAACTTATGAGTTCTATAAATCTCAAATCAATATAAAATAATAGATAAATAAAGGATTTTTTTGTTTTCTTAAATGAAAGAACCAACAACAACATATTAGAAAACCTTAAATTTTCATAATTTTCATTTTTATTTCAAATTTAATTTTAAATGAGATTTTATATTTAAATGGTTTAACAAAATAAATACATGAAGGGGTAAAATTATTGAATCTCTGAAAATCCACACTCATATGTAGAACATTGAAATAGGTTTGATCCTTAGGGCGACCTAATATATCCCGCTATTTAGGTAGATGCAGGTTTTAAGTTTCGAGCCCATTTGAAACAAATTCTTAAAGGCCCAACCCAAGTTAACCGATGATTGTTCATGCTTGACTAAGGTTGGGTGTGGGCCGGGCTCTTGAGCTAAAATAATTTAATTCTTAGGAGGAGTTTGTTTGATTAAGTTTTTTTTTTGTTAATGGTGATGTCATTCGTTTAATGAATTAAATTAATTCTTCTTTTGTTATGCAATAATTTGTTAATTTATCACATCATTAGTTGTTTAATTATGTTCTTTCCAAGTTAATTGAAAGTTCTGCATCAATACAATGTCATTATACACTAATATTAGAAATTAGTGTAGCGTTCAATGGAGTTTCAAACCAGTACTTTGTTTTTAAAGTATTATTATATGATTAGGGGTGTTGCAAAGAAAACCTTAAAGATTAGAAAAGAAATATTAGAAGAAAATGAAGGGCTAGCCCGCGGAAGGGCTGAGTTAGGCTGACTATTTTAATGCCTTATCAAATGAAGGTTGACGAGTCCTACCATCGGATTACTCACCTGTCAGACTTGGCTTGTGCTTGCCCATCTTGACAGCTCTACAAATATGGTAGATCCGCCCCCGCCATCTTTTATTTAAATCAATGAACAATGTTTCAAATCAATCTACCTATATCTTAAAGGTCATGAATCTCGAGGATCATCAAAATCTGAACTCAATTCGATATCTAAATCATCAATTTACCCAAATTCTCAATTTCATGAAAAATCCCAATTTTTGTGACTACATCATGGGTTGAAACGCAAAAAAAAATATGATGGGACCATTGGAGAAATACTAAGATAAAGGTTAGAAACTTATCGCAGAGCCGAAACTTGAATATTGTCTTTATAATAATAAAAATCGAGCTTTCTAGCTCAAAACAATCGTGCTATAAACTATGAAATTTGAATTGGGTGTTTTAAATTCTGCCCATGCCTCCTTCATTGAGATTGCGAGATCTATCAGAGCGATTGCGAGACCTTGAAACCCTTACCTAAGCGATCGCAGCACCAATCATCGCAATGTATTTCCAGATCACCTAACTCGTCGTGATAGCGGCAAAAACCACGCGACCGTAATGACTAGTCGCCTCGCAATCGTGAGCTCCATCATGACCACGATGACCAACTACTAGCACGAAACCAACAAAAATATGATATTTTCAAATTTTCAATCCAATCCTTGAAACTCATCGGAAAAACATACCCCACGGCACAAACCAAATATGCATTTGGTCTTAAAACACGCTATGAATGCGCTCGCGCTTTCGAAACTCTAATGAAGTGTCGTTTGGACACAATTTTGTGATGGGTAACTCCAATTCCTTAACTTAACTAGTTTCCCATCCAATGGTCCAAATTACACCCTATTTTGAAGTAAGCAAAGTTTGAATATTTTGATGCGTAGCTAATGTTCCTTCCAATAATATTTTCACTTACTAATCATTACTTAGTAAAGTTCATTAAGTATGCTAGAATATTTACCTATTTAATTTTAAATTTTAGATCATATTTTAAGTATTACACAATTTTATTTTGCTACTATAACTTTCATCATGAGGACTTCAATTATTAGGTTAGGAATTCAATGTTTTGCCATAAAAGAAATTTGTGACGCGTATAAATAACCGTGATATATTATTTATTATAAGCATCATTCTCCAAAACAATGAGTAATACTTTATATGAATGGAGGTTAAGTAGACGAAAAGTACAAAAAAGCTCAATGATAAAAATATATATAAAGAAGACGACGATATGTCATATTTCAAAGCATCGTTTAAGCTTATATGAAAGGTCAGTGAACTTGATGTTATATTCATATATCAAAATTCTGTTTACTGGCTTTTTTATATAAGCCTGAACAATGTTTCAAAAATGTGACGTATCGTTCGTCTTCATCTTCTCAGCGTATCGATTTGAAACTTATGAGTTCTATAAATCTCAAAATCAATATAAAATAATAGAAAAATAAAGGATTTTTTTGTTTTCTTAAATGAAATAACCAACAACAACATATTAGAAAACCTTAAATTTTCATAATTTTCATTTTTTTATTTCAAATTTAATTTTAAATGAGATTTTATATTTAAATGGTTTAACAATATAAATACATGATGGGGGTAAAAATTATTGAATCTCTGAAAATCCACACTCCATATGTAGAACAGTCAAAATAGGTTTGATCCTTAGGGCCAGCCTAATCGGCCTATTTAGGTAGATGCAGGTTTTAATTTCGAGCCCATTTGAAACAAATGCTTAAAGGCCCAACCAAGTTAGCAGATGATTGTTGATGCTTGACCAGGTTGGGTGTGGTAGACTCTTGATCTAAAATAATTTAATTCTTAGGAGGAGTTTGTTTGATTAAGTTTTTTTTTTGTTAATGGTGATGTCATTCGTTTAATGAATTAAATTAATTCTTCTTTTGTTATGCAATAATTTGTTAATTTATCACATCATTAGTTTGTTTAATTATGTTCTTTCCAAGTTAATTGAAAGTTCTGCATCAATGTAATGTCATTATACACTAATATTAGAAATTAGTGTAGCGTTCAATGGAGTTTCAAACCAGTACTTCATTTTTAAAGTATTATATGATTAGGGGTGTTACAAAGAAAATCTTAAAGATTAGAAAAGAAATATTAGAAAAATGAAGGCTAGCTAGCGGTAGAAGTGACTTAGGCTGACAATTTTAATGCCTTATCAAATGAAGGGTTGATATTCTTCCCATGCCTCCTTCATTGAGATTGCGAGATCTATCATAGCGATCGCAAGACCTTGAAACCCTTACCTAAGCGATCGCATCACCAATCATCGCAATGTATTTCCACATCACCTAACTATTCGTGATAGCGGCAAAAACCACGCGACCATAATGACTAGTCGCCTCGCAATCACGAGCTCCATCATGACCACGATGACCAACTACTGCACGAAACCAACAAAAATATGATATTTTCAAATTTTCAATCCAATCCTTGAAACTCATCGAAACACATCCCCACGGTACAAACCAATTATGCATTTCAGTCTTAAAACACGCTATGAATCTTCTCGCGCTTTTCGAAACTCTAATGAAGTGTCGTTTGGACACAATTTTTGTGATGGGTAACTCCAAATCCTTAACTTAACTAGTTTCCCATCAATGGTCCAAATTACACGATTTTGAAGTAAGAAAAGTTTGAATATTTTGATGCGTAGCTAATGTTCCTTCCAATAATATTTTCACTTACTAATCATTACTTAGTAAAGTTAATGGTATGCTAGAATATTTACCTATTTAATTTTAAATTTTAGATCATATTTTAAGTATCACACAATTTTATTTTGCTACTATAACTTTCATCATGAGGACTTCAATTATTAGGTTAGGAATTCAATGTTTTGCCATAAAAGAAATTTGTAATGCGTATAAATAACCGTGATATATTATTTATTATAAGCATCATTCTCCAAAAACAATGAGTAATACTTTATATGAATGGAGGTTAAGTAGACGAAAAGTACAAAAAAGCTCAATGATAAAAAAATATATAAAGAAGACGACGATATGACATATTTCAAAGCATCGTTTAAGCTTATATAAAAGGTCAGTGAACTTGATGTTATATTCAGATATCAAAATTACATTTCTGACTTTTTATATAAGCCTGAACAATGTTTCGAAAATGTGACGTATCGTTCGTCTTCATCTTCTCAGAGGCGTATCCAGGATTTGAAACTTATGAGTTCCTATAAATCTCAAATCAATATAAAATAATAGATAAATGAAGGTTTTTTTTTTCTTAAATGAAATAACCAACAACAACATATTGGAAAACCTTAAATTTTCATAATTTTCATTTTTTTATTTCAAATTTAATTTTAAATGCGATTTTATATTTAAATGGTTTAACAATATAAATACATGATGGGGGTAAAAATTATTGAATCTCTGAAAATCCACACTCCATTTGTAGAACATTGAAATAGGTTTGATCCTTAGGGCGACCTAATATATCCGCTATTTAGGTAGGTGCAGGTTTTAAGTTCGAGCCCATTTGAAACAAATTCTTAAAGGCCCAACCCAAGTTAGCAGATGATTGTTCATGCTTGACTAAGGTTGGGTGTGGTAGACTCTTGAGCTAAAATAATTTAATTCTTAGGAGGAGTTTGTTTGATTAAGTTTTTTTTTTGTTAATGGTGATGTCATTCGTTTAATGAATTAAATTAATTCTTCTTTTGTTATGCAATAATTTGTTAATTTATCACATCATTAGTTGTTTAATTATGTTCTTTCCAAGTTAATTGAAAGTTCTGCATCAATACAATGTCATTATACACTAATATTAGAAATTAGTGTAGCGTTCAATGGAGTTTCAAACCAGTACTTTGTTTTTAAAGTATTATTATATGATTAGGGGTGTTGCAAAGAAAACCTTAAAGATTAGAAAAGAAATATTAGAAGAAAATGAAGGGCTAGCCCGCGGAAGGGCTGAGTTAGGCTGACTATTTTAATGCCTTATCAAATGAAGGGTTGACCCGTCCTACCATCGGATTACTCACCTGTCAGACTTGGCTTGTGCTTGCCCATCTTGACAGCTCTACAAATATGGTAGATCCGCCCCCGCCATCTTTTATTTAAATCAATGAACAATGTTTCAAATCAATCTACCTATATCTTAAAGGTCATGAATCTCGAGGATCATCAAAATCTGAACTCAATTCGATATCTAAATCATCAATTTACCCAAATTCTCAATTTCATGAAAAATCCCAATTTTTGTGACTACATCATGGGTTGAAACGCAAAAAAAATATGATGGAACCATTGGAGAAATACTAAGATAAAGGTTAGAAACTTATCGCAGAGCCGAAACTTGAATATTGTCTTTATAATAATAAAAATCGAGCTTTCTAGCTCAAAACAATCGTGCTATAAACTATGAAATTTGAATTGGGTGTTTTAAATTCTGCCCATGCCTCCTTCATTGAGATTGCGAGATCTATCAGAGCGATTGCGAGACCTTGAAACCCTTACCTAAGCGATCGCAGCACCAATCATCGCAATGTATTTCGGATCACCTAACTCGTCGTGATAGCGGCAAAACCACGCGACCGTAATGACTAGTCGCCTCGCAATGTGAGCTCCATCATGACCACGATGACCAACTACTAGCAAAGAAACCAACAACAATATGATATTTTCAAATTTTAAATCCAATCCTTGAAACTCATCCGGAAAAACATACCCCCCCCCCCCCCGGCACAAACCAAATATGCATTTCAGTCTTAAAACACGCTATGAATCTGCTCGCGCACTCGAAACTCTAATGAAGTGTCGTTTGGACACAATTTTGACAGTGGGTAACTCCAATTCCTTAACTTAACTAGTTTCCCATCCAATGGTCCAAATTACACCCGATGTTGAAGTAAGCAAAGTTTGAATATTTTGATGCGTAGCTAATGTTCCTTCGATAATATTTTCACTTACTAATCATTACTTAGTAAAGTTCATTAAGTATGCTAGAATATTTACCTATTTAATTTTAAATTTTAGATCATATTTTAAGTATTACACAATTTTATTTTGCTACTATAACTTTCATCATGAGGACTTCAATTATTAGGTTAGGAATTCAATGTTTTGCCATAAAAGAAATTTGTGACGTATAAATAACCGTGATATATTATTTATTATAAGCATCATTCTCCAAAAACAATGAGTAATACTTTATATGAATGGAGGTTAAGTAGACGAAAAGTACAAAAAAGCTCAATGATAAAAATATATATAAAGAAGACGACGATATGTCATATTTCAAAGCATCGTTTAAGCTTATATGAAAGGTCAGTGAACTTGATGTTATATTCATATATCAAAATTCTGTTTACTGGCTTTTTTATATAAGCCTGAACAATGTTTCAAAAATGTGACGTATCGTTAAATCTTCATCTTCTGAGCGTATCGATTTGAAACTTATGAGTTCCTATAAATCTCAAAATCAATATAAAATAATAGAAAAATAAAGGATTTTTTTGTTTTCTTAAATGAAAGAACCAACAACAACATATTAGAAAACCTTTAATTTTCATAATTTTCATTTTTTTATTTCAAATTTAATTTTAAATGAGATTTTATATTTAAATGGTTTAACAAAATAAATACATGATGGGGGTAAAAATTATTGAATCTCGAAAATCCACACTCCATATGTAGAACATTCAAAATAGGTTTGATCCTTAGGGACCTAATCCGGCCCATTATTTAGGTAGTGCAGGTTTTAATTTCGAGCCCATTTGAAACAAATGCTTAAAGGCCCAAAGTTAGCAGATGATTGTTGATGCTTGACGAGGTTGGGTGTGGTAAGACTCTTGATCTAAAATAATTTAATTCTTAGGTGGAGTTTGTTTGATTAAGTTTTTTTTTTTGTTAATGGTGATGTCATTCGTTTAATGAATTAAATTAATTCTTCTTTTGTTATGCAATAATTTGTTAATTTATCACATCATTAGTTTGTTTATTTATGTTCTTTCCAAGTTAATTGAAAGTTCTGCATCAATGTAATGTCATTATACACTAATATTAGAAATTAGTGTAGCGTTCAATGGAGTTTCAAATCAGTACTTCCTTTTTAAAGTATTATTATATGATTAGGGGAGTTACAAAGAAAACCTTAAAGATTAGAAAAGAAATATTAGAAGAAAATGAAGGAGCTAGCATGTAGAAGTGACTTAGGTGACAATTTTAATGCCTTATCAAATGAAGGGTTGATATTCTTCCATTACCTCGCCATTGAGATTGCGAGATCTATCATAGCGATCGCAGACCTTGAAACCCTTACCTAAACGATCGCATCACCAATCATCGCAATGTATTTCCACATCACCTAACTATTCGTGATAGCGGCAAAAACCACGCGACCATAATGACTAGTCGCCTCGCAATCACGGAGCTCCATCATGACCACGATGACCAACTACTAGCACAGAAACCAACAAAAATATGATATTTTCAAATTTTCAATCCAATCCTTGAAACTCATCCGGAAACACATCCCCTGGTACAAACCAATTATGCATTTAGGTCTTAAAACACGCTATGAATCTTCTCGCTTTCGAAACTCTAATGAAGTGTCGTTTGGACACAATTTTTGTGATGGGTAACTCCAAATCCTTAACTTAACTAGTTTCCCATCGAATGGTCCAAATTACACGATTTTGAAGTAAGAAAAGTTTGAATATTTTGATGCGTAGCTAATGTTCCTTCGATAATATTTTCACTTACTAATCATTACTTAGTAAAGTTAATGGTATGCTAGAATATTTACCTATTTAATTTTAGATTTTAGATCATATTTTAAGTATCACACAATTTTATTTTGCTACTATAACTTTCATAATGAGGACTTCAATTATTAGGTTAGGAATTCAATGTTTTGCCATAAAAGAAATTTGTGAGCGTATAAATAACAGTGATATATTATTTATTATAAGCATCATTCTCCAAAAACAATGAGTAATACTTTATATGAATGGAGGTTAAGTAGGCGAAAAGTACAAAAAGCTCAATGATAAAAAAAAATATAAAGAAGGCAGCGATATGACATATTTCAAAGCATCGTTTAAGCTTATATAAGGTCGGTGAACTTGATGTTATATTGGATATCAAAATTCTATTTTGGCTTTTTATATAAGCTTTGAACAATGTTTGAAAATGTGGCGTATCGTTCGTCTTCATCTTCTGAGCGTATCGAGGATTTGAAACTTATGAGTTCTATAAATCTCATATCAATATAAAATAATAGATAAATAAAGGATTTTTGTTTTCTTAAATGAAAGAACCAACAACATATTAGAAAACCTTAAATTTTCATAATTTTCATTTTTATTTCAAATTTAATTTTAAATGAGATTTTATATTTAAATGGTTTAACAAAATAAATACATGAAGGGGTAAAAATTATTGAATCTCTGAAAATCCACACTCATATGTAGAACATTGAAATAGGTTTGATCCTTAGG